>CM062258.1:41601529-42851529 GCA_031216405.1 Syzygium malaccense | reverse complement strand
ACGTGGCATGGTGCCACCAGGATGCCGATGGAAATGAGGAAGAGCCTCTCAGGACCTTTGATATCCCAGTCGATAGTGTTGGGATGTTGCAACCAGTTATAGCTGATGGTGAGGTGATAGACCCTGAGGTCACGCCCGAGTGGATGAGGCACGAGGAAGAGATGAATGAGGAGCCTGATGTACTAGCAGAGGACCCTGAGCCGATGGATGAAGAGGAGAATGACGAACCTGAGGCCATGGAGCAGGACATAGAGGAGGATGGAGACGTTGCAGAGCTGGGATCAGACGAGGAGAGGTTTGAACTTTACCTTGACCCAGAGTTGGAGATGGACTCCGAGGATGAGGAAGCCCAGGCCATGGATTCGGAAGAGTCAGGGTCTAGTGAGGACGCCTCCGAGGAGTTGTCAGACGATCCCAACGAGTCGTCTGATCCTGACTGGGAGCCATAGGGTCGTCCAGTGTCCTTAGCTAGTAGTGAGGGCCACCACTTGTTGAACTGTAGCGATCTCCCCGAGCCTTAGCCTGACCTTCCTAGCCGCTCACCACTTTTTGAACCAAGTGGCTACTGATCGTTTGTATCTTTTGATTGTACTTGTAAATATTGTACAAATGGTTTTAATAACAATACAAATGTGTAATTATTTTCTACAATGGTATTTGATGTATGGCTATCCTTAGCTCATATTGTAGTTGTCTGGGTTTATTTATCTAATGCTTCCGCTTGTGCTTGATCTCTGTTTGGGCGTGGGTCGGTGATACTTCCTGGGAGCGTTGCACCATAATTGACCAGTGAGGGATGTTTACGCTTCGTGGGGTACGAGGCGTGACATAGACAGTGGCCAAGTCGCCCCGGGCCATGCCTAGCCGCTGCCCTTACCGTGGCCGAGTGTCCTAGGCCGTGCCAGAGCGCCACGCTGAGTCACCGGGCCGTGTATCGAGCGGTGGCCAAGCCCCGTGCCCGTTGCACCCTCGCCCATGCCAAGCCCAGCACCATTCACCCAGGCCATTTTAGGCCCGTGCCTATTTTTTCCGGGCCAAAACCTAGTAAGTGACTCCCTAAACCCTACCTAGTACTTTGGGTATTATTACATTTGTTTAGGGGTTAATTAGCACCGGTTTGGGGATGAGATGGGGATTGATTGGTTGAATTAAATGTGATCGGTTAGTAGGTTTAATTGTGATGATATTGTGGCATATGTAGTGATTGACTGAGATGAAATGATTGGCCGGTTGTCGTGGCGTTTGTGGGTGAAATGGAATATTTGAATGCGGCCGACTTGAATGTAGATTGGTGGGCTAGTGTGATGAGCTCGTGACTTGTATTGTATGGCATGTGTGCATGTGAGAACGGACTTGAGACGTGTTGATGGTGGTCCGTGAAAGGCAAGTTAGACCTGGGACATGTTGACGGCGGTTATTGGAAATTGATTGAATTGTGTGGCATGTGTATATGTGAGAATGGACTTGAGACATGTTGACGGTGGTTTGTGAAAGGCAAGTTAGACCCGGGACGTGTTGACGGCGGTCATTGGAAATTGATTGAACTGTGCGGCATATGTGCATGTGAGAACAGACTTGAGACATGTTGACAGTAGTCCGTGAAAGGCAAGTTAGACTTGGGACGTGTTAAGGCGGTCATTGGAAATTGATTGAATTATGTGGCTTGTATGCATGTGAGAACGGACTTGAGACGTGTTGACGGTGGTCCATGAAAGGCAAGTTAGACTTGGGACGTGTTGACGGCGGTCATTGATTGAATTGTGTGGCTTGTACGCATGTGAGAATGGACTTGAGACGTGTTGACGGTGGTCCGTGAAAGGAAAGTCAGACCTGAGGCGTGTTTACCCGGGTCGTGAGAAAGTATGAAATGTCTAGTGAGGGATAGAGCTTGATTTGATCTGAGGGTTGACCTGAGGCGTGTTGACGTGGGTCGTGTGAAAGGACTTGGGAGGTCGTGCAAAGTTGCTCGGTCATGCATGCGAATTGAGTGTGATTGAATTGATCGAATATGCGTTATTATGGCGTTTGAGTGGTGATGTTATGTTTCTGGATTATTATTGCATTGTGGTGTTTTAATATGCACGGTGGACATGTGGACTAAGAAGAGGTAAGTGCGTGTATGTGAATTCTGTACGTTACTGGTTAGATTTCATGTTAAGACTTGTCTGGGTACGCATTTGTCTACGTGGGGTTTAGGGTGTTGCTTATTGAGACTCGTTCTCACGGTTATTATATAACTATTTCATATCCCCATCCTTGATCATGCCGTCTCGGCATTTCGGGATACCCATGCATATCGATCACATGATGACGGAGTATCTAGCGGGGGAGAACCTGGTGTACTATAGGCATGCTAGTGTAGTGTATGTAGACATGGGCATCGTGAACTGGAAGCCCATGGTATTATTGGATTGGCTATATTGAGAGAATGACGGGGAATTGATGGGGCCGATACAAGGGTTTGATGTTCCCCAAGGAGGTTTAGTGGCAGGATTAGGGGACAGGGACCCAATGGAAGTTGTCCCTCCCGATGGTGAAGTTATCGATCCGGAGTTCGTCCCCGAAAGCCCTAACCCTGAACCGGAGCCGGAGCCGATAGAGACTGACTTAGAGTTGGAACCTGTAGTTGAACCCTCCGAGTCCGAGTTCGAGTCCGATGGAGAGCCCATGGAGCTGGAGTCTGAAGATAAGCCGATTGAGATCGAAGCTGATACGGAGTCTGAATCTTCAGGGTCTGATCCTGATTGGGCACCGTAGAGGCGTCTAGGTGCTGAGGTTAGAAGCCCTTTTTGGTAGAGCCTCCTTTTTGTACAGCTAGCTAGCCTATTCTCCCACCTGTCCCTTTTTGATAATGAAGGTGGATGCTAATCCTAGAGGTCCCTTGTATGAGTATTTATGATTTCAAGCTAATGTTATGAGTTTATTGATTTGTGCATGTATTACCCCTTTGTTTTTATTAATTGTCTGGATTGTTTAAATTTCTCTTCCGCTTGCCTACTCGTGTGAGTGTTTCTTTTGGGTCGGCGACACGTCCTAGGACGTTGCGTTTAATACGACCAACGAAGGGATGTCGCAAGCCCGTTGGGGTTTGAAGCGTGACATGGCATGACTAGTGTCTATGTCGGTAATTTCCGACCAAAGCTAGACAGATGGACTCAATTGGTATATGGTGAAAATGTTTAGAACTCAATTTGTAATATTAAAATGCTTATAATTGAAATCGTAAAAGTGCAATAAGTTTATGATTTTTAGATAATTTTCTGGTCCACAACTAGTATGTCTTGTGAACCGTCTTGTCCTTCGAAGAGTACAAATACTAGGCTGAAATTGCTCCTTTTCACCTTTTGTTCTATGTGTATTTAATAAAAAATGCATTTCCGGAGATTTTTCTTTTTGAGACAAGTGTATAAATTATTTTCTCACTAGGGTCTGAACGACATGGACATGGCTTCGCGCGACCTCGATAAGGAATGTAAAATTTGTCTTTTCCATAGAGAGAGAGAGAGCGAGAGTGTTTTAAGAGGTTGTCAAATCATTTTTGCTAGTACACAGATCTTATTTTGATCCCAATAATGGGCCAGTAAGCCCTTGCAAATCAAAATTTGGCCATATAGAACATGTATTTTGCCTCGAGTTCAATGTACTTGGTCAGATTTGCTTGATACTAAAAAGCTATATTGGTACATTCCCATTCAATGCATGGCCATATGTTTCATCACCTGGATTCCCAATTTGGGTTGTACTTTAACTTGTAAGATAACTTTCTTGTTTTGATAGTGGACACCTAGGCAAGCCAAGTATATATAAAATATAACTTTCGCGGGGGATCACTTCATTTTTAGATCAATTTATTGCATAGAGTACCATTGATCATAGTGGGTAAGCAACTTGAAACCGCTTAGATTTCGGAACATTCGAGAAAGAAAATTCAAAAGAGAAAGTCAAAAACTCTCAGATCACTGATCTACGAGTAGAATGACTTTGTTAATTTTGACTTTGATAAAGCTTGATTTCCATTTACACCGCAACGATATCGTACATCCTTTGTTATTTTTAATACAAGCATATTGTTGCACGGACAACATTGCTTCTTATTTCCAGTGCGAACACTTCCTATCGCATCAAAGTTTGAAACTGATATCGTCTGCTACATTCTGCGTGTCGGCAGAGATGCCGAGCAGACCCCGTTGAGCAAAACCGGTGCAGTACAAGCCATTTTCTCCTTTCCATTGGCGCAGGACCTTGGTCATGCCGTCTTTGTTGAAGAGGTCATCTCCACCCTAATTAAGTTACCATAAATATGAAGATTCAACGGGAAAATTTGCAAATGTAGATAAATCAATCACTATTAAGTGGCTCAACCAAAAAAAGATAAATATAAAGAAAATGTCCCTGGAGCCATTTCCGCACAGTGCTTTTGTAGCCAGTGGCAAAGACTATGGCTATTAGATTTGTTTAGGGGTTAATTAGCATCGGTTTGGGGGATGAGATGGGGATTGATTGGTTGAATTAAATGTGATCGGTTAGTAGGTTTAATTGTGACGATATTGTGGCATATGTAGTGATTGACTGAGACGAAATGATTGGCTGGTTGTCGTGGCGTTTGTGGGTGAAATGGAATATTTGAATGCGACCGACTTGACTGTGGATTGCTGGGCTAATGTGATGAGCTCGTGACTTGTATTGTATGGCATGTGTGCACGTGAGAATGGGCTTGAGACATGTTGACGATGGTCCGTGAAAGGCAAGTTAGACCCGGAACGTGTTGACGACGATTATTGGAAATTGATTGAATTGTGTGGCATGTATGCATGTGAGAACGGACTTAAGACGTGTTGACGGCGGACTATGAAAGGCAAGTTAGACTTGGGACATGTTGACGGCAGTCATTGGAAAATTGATTGAATTGTGTGACATGTGTGCATGTGAGAACGGACTTGAGACGTGTTGATGGTGGTTCGTGAAACGCAAGTTAGACCTAGGACATGTTGACGGTGGTCATCGGAAATTGATTGAATTGTGTGGCTTGTATGCATGTGAGAACGGACTTGAGACATGCTGACGGTGGTCCGTGAAAGGCAAGTTAGACCTAGGACGTGTTGACGGCGGTCATTGGAAATTGATTGAATTGTGTGGCTTGTACGCATATGAGAATGGACTTGAGATATGTTGACGGTGGTTCGTGAAAGGAAAGTCAAACCTGAGGCGTGTTTACGCGGATCGTGAGAAAGTATGAAATGTCTGGTGAGGGACAAAGCTCGGTTTGATTTGAGGGCTGACCTGAGGCTTGTTGACGCGTATCGTGTGAAAGGACTTGGGAGGTCGTGGAATTGATAGGGCTGATACAAGGGTTTGATGTTCCCCAAGGAGGTTTAGTGGCAGGATTAGGGGACAGGGGCCCAGTGGAAGTTGCCCCTCCCGATGGTGAAGTTATCGATCAGGAATTCGTCCCCGTAAGCCCTGACCTGAAACCGGAGCCGGAGCCGATGGAGTTTGACCTGGAGTCGGAACCTGTAGTCGAACCCTCCGAGTCCAAGTCCGACGGAGAGCCCATGAAGCTGGAGTCCGAAGATGAGCCGATTGAGATCAAAGCTGATATGGAGTCTGAACCTTCAGGGTCTGATCCTGATTAAGCACTGTGGAGGGGTCTAGGTGTCGGGCTTAGAAGCCCTTTTTGGTAAAGCCTCCTTTTGTGTAGCTAGCTAGCCTACTCTCCCACCTATCCTTTTTTATGATGAAGGTGGATGCTAATCCTAGAGGTCCCTTGTATGAATATTTGTGGTTTCAAGTTAATGTTATGAGTTTATTGATTTACGCATGTACTACCCCTTTGTCTTTATTAATTGTCCAGGTTGTTTAAATTTCGCTTCCGCTTGCGTATGACTTTGGGTGTTTCTTTTGGGTCGGCGACGCGTCCTGGGATGTCGCGTTTAATACAACCGATGAAGAGGTGTCGCGAGCCCATTGTGGTTCGGGGCGTGACATTCCTGGTTGATTTGGTATCAGAGCGAGGTCAGCTCGATCCAAGTTAGTCAAAACCTGGAGTGATAAGGAGCGATGACTTTGGGGTAGTTAGTTAGAGAGACTCGTGTGCCATTCATAACCCAGACTGTTTGATTGTGATTGCTGAGTGATGTATGCAATAATATGTGAGGTGCAGGTGTGTCTGGACTCGAGGTAAGTGCACAAAATCTATTGGTTGTGATTGGGTGTTGATTGTGATTGACTACCTGCTTAATGAATTATTGTTATGATTCACTGCCTAGGGCTTTAGACTGGTATAGTTGGCCTAGGTCTTTAATTCCCGAGGAGAATTATAGCAGGTAGGTGAGTGGTGTGAACTCTGTGAATATGAGTAGCCGAGGCCAAGGTCGTGTAGATCCGCAAGCTAGAGTTGTAGAGGATCCCAGGGTGGATGAAATTCTGAGGGCACTCGAGGAAGTTGGAATTTTTTAATGGAAAAGATGGGAATCAAATTCAAGAGCAAGTTACCTTACAAAAAAAAAAGTTCAAGAGCAAGTTAATGCAGTTAGATAGATGCAACAACTGGATGAGTGATTTTTGAAATTGAAACCTTTGAAGTTCGATGGGAAAAGTGACCCTGAGGCTGCATCACTTTGGATATAAGAGTTGGAAAAAGGCTTTGAAGTATTGGGGTGCTTGGGTCGAAGCTTTCAATGGAAAGTACCTTTTGGAGAGTGCGGGAGAACAGAAAAAGACAGTTTCTTTAGCGTCGCTAAAATCAAATGTCAGGCGATTGGCATGAGGTTGAGTTTGTAAGGCTATCTAAGTACGCACCAAGCATGGTCAAGGATCATGTAGATAGGACAAGGAGGTTTCGGGATTAATTGAAATCGGAACTCCGCAGTCAGTTAGTACTCTTGAGTCTTAAGGGATTACAATGAGTTGTATGAGAGGGCTTGACGGTTGAAATGGATTTGAGAGAAAGGGCTGCCGCTTCTAGATCGCGGTACGCGCCGGCTAGGGTCAATAGGAACTTTGGAAAGAAATCTATGGTAGAGAATATGAGACTTGTTTCTCCGACAAGGAACAACTTTGGAAAGCCGAACCACTGCTCCAACACCGCATGTTAATCTTGTGGAAGGAGGCATGGGAATGGCCCTTGCCCAGGTGGATTTGGAGCGTGCTTTGGATGTGGCCAACAAGGTCATCAAGTGAGAAATTACCGAACCGACAGGTTAGACCACTGATGCAATTGCAGCGACTGCATGTAGGATATTAAGTGAGAGCTGCCTTGTAGATTAATTAGAATCGGCTAAGGACGTAAAGAAAAGTGTATGTTGTGGCTAAGAAGGAAGCGAAGGATGTGCCTTGAAAGTCTAGATGCGTTATGAGATGATATTGGATGCAATAGGAGATGATTTTGAAGTTCTCGCTTGAGTGGTCATGTAAGACTTATAATTAATTTTACGGCGAATAGGTGCAATCTATTTAAGGATTTATGGATTATTGATGATATTCGTGGATGGATTTGGAAGGATGAGTATTGCTCAGAAATTTCAGATTTTGTAAAGAACTGATGTGATTTGTTTTTGGGAGACTGTTGGATTGAAATTGGATGGATTGAGCTTTGTCTTTGAGGTATAGAAAGATAAGTATTTTGTGGCTGACTAGTTGGTTAAGGAACCAAGGCTAAAGGACATAGCCGAGGTATGTAATCTTCCCGATGTCTTTTCTCAGAAATTATCGGGATTGCCACCTGATAGAGAAGTAGAGTTCAGGATTGAGTTAGCCTTAGGGACAGAACCAATCTCGAAAGTGCTCTATAGGATGTCACTGTCAGAGTTGAAGGAATTAAAGGTTCAAATGCAAGAGTTGTTGGATAAGGGCTTTATCCGCCCGAGCGCATCTCCATGGGGAGCGCCAAAGTTGTTCGTGAGGAAAAAGGATGGATCATTGAGGTTGTGTATTGACTACAGACAACTGAGCTAGGTGACCATTAAGCATAAGTACCCATTGCCAAGGATTGACGACCTGTTTGATCAGTTACAAAGGGCATCAGTGTTTTCAAAGATCGACTTAAGGACTAGCTATCATCAATTGAGGATTAAGAAGGAGGATGCGCCGAAAATGGCATTTAGGACAAGATATGTGTACTATAAGTTTACGGTGATACCGTTTGGATTGACTAATGCCTCTACAACCTTTATGGATTTAATGAATCGGATATTCAAGGAATTTCTAGATCAGTTTATGATCGTGTTCATAGACGATATCCTAGTGTATTCAAAGAGTTCCACTGAGCATGAGCTACACTTGAAAAGAGTTCTACGGACTTTAAAGGAACATGCACTCTACGCTAAGTTTAGTAAGTGCGAATTATGGCTTCATCAAGTGGCGTTCTTAGGACAAGTGATATCCAGGAAAGGAATTGCGATGGACCCCGACAAAGATTGAAGCCATCACGAATTGGCTAAGACCGACAATGGTAACCGAGGTTCGGAGCTTCTTGGGCCTAGCAGGATACTACAGATGCTTCATGAAAAGGTTTTCGGCATTAGCGACGCCGTTGACACGGTTATTAAAGAAGGAAACGAGGATTGAATGGCCGGATAAATGCGAAAAGAGTTTTCAGTAGTTAAAGGAGAGGTTGACAACCACCTCATTATTGACAATCCTGTCAGGTCCGGGAGGATATAAGATCTATAGTGACGCATCGCTAAGGGGATTGGGATGCATGCTAATGCAACACGGAAGAATGGTGGCATATGCATCGCGACAATTGAGATCGCATGAGCTGAATTATCCGACGCATGACTTGGAATTAGTCGCGATTATCTTCACCCTTAAGATTTGGAGAGACTATTTGTGTGGGGAGAAATTTCATATTTATACGGACCATCAAATTTTAAGGTACTTGTTTTCCCAAAAAGAATTGAATATGAGACATCATCGTTGGATAGAACTCCTTAAGGACTATGACTGCGATATTCTAAATCACCCTGGAAAAGCTAATAAAGTAGCGGATGCTCTAAGTCGAAAATCGAGCATCGCATATATGATGGTCAAGGAATGGACTCTATTGGAAGGAATTCGGGTTTCGGAGTTTAAGTTTGAAGAGAGTCATGTCTCAAGTCTACTTGCCGCGTTGAGGATTGAACCGGAAATCCAGACTAGATTAAGGCTTTACAATCGATGGACCCGGAGATTCAGAAGATTCTGAAAATGGATGTCGCAAAAAGGAAATCGGACTTTTAGGTACCCGAGGATGGGATTCTGAAGTTCCGTGGATGGTTATGTGTACCTGGTGATGCAAAACTGGAGGAGGAGATTTTATCAGAAGCTCACCATAGCAATTACGGTATTCACCCGGGTAGTACAAAGATGTATCAAAACTTGCAATAATATTATTGATGAAACGGCATGAAAGTGGATGTAGCCAAGCACGTGGCCAAGTGTTTAACATGTCAGCAAGTGAAGGGAAAACATTACAAGCCGAGTGGAATGTTGTAACCATTGGAGATTCCTGAGTGGAAGTGGGAACACATCATGATGGACTTTGTAATGGGATTACCAAGGAGTCAGGGGTGTCATGATTCAATTTGGGTGGTTGTCGACCGATTGACAAAGTCAGTATATTTTCTGCCGGTGCGAAAGGACTTCGCCTTGGAAAGGTATGCCGAGATTTACGTGCGACAAATAGTCCATCTGCACGGAGTGCCAATGATGATCACTTCATACCATGATCATAAATTTACTGCCACTTTTTGGAAATGTCTTTATACGGCATTAGGAACGAATTTACGGTTTAGCACGGCCTATCATCTCCAAACGGATGGCCAGTTTGAAAGGACGATTCAAACTTTGGAAGACATGCTGCGAGCATGTATATTGGATTTTAAAGGTAGTTGGGAGAAACAGTTGCATTTGGTTGAATTTACCTACAATAATAGTTACCAACAGAGTATCAGAATGGTACCATTTGAAGCGCTATATGGTAGGGCTTGCAGAACGCCGGTTAGCTGAGATGAAGTTGGTGAGAGGAGCATCATGGGTCCCGAGTTGATTCAGCAGTCAGTCGAAACGGTCAAGGTGATTCGGGACAGGCTTAAGACCGCTCAGAGCCGCCAAAAAAATTATGCAGACCAGAGACATGGGCCTTTGGAATTTCAAGTAGGGGACCATGTTTTCCTCAAAGTGTCGCCGATGAGAGAATTGTCACGGTTCGGTAAGAAAGGAAAGTTGAGCCCGAGGTACGTGGGTCTATTCGAAGTGTTAGAGAGAATCGATACCTTAGCTTATCGTCTCGCACTACCGCCGAATTTATCTCAAGTGCACAACGTGTTCCACGTGTCTATGCTAAGGAAGTATAAATAGGACCCAATCCACGTGCTAAATTATGAAGAAATAGACGTAGACGATCGAGTGTCGTACGTGGAAAAGCCCGTAAGAATTGATGATAGAATGGAATGAGTGTTGCGGAATAAGACAATTCCGATGGTGAAGGTGATTTTGGAACATCATGGAACCGAAGGTACGACGTGGGAAAGTGAAGAGTTGATGCGACACCAATAATCCCATTTGTTTGAGTAATTAGGATGGATTGTAAATTTCGAGAACGAAATTTTTGTAAGGGGAAAGAGTTGTGACATTCCGAATTTTGACCCAATTTTTGGATTTATAAAACGTATAATTCGTTAGTGTGCTTGTAGTAAAATCTTGCCCGGGAACTGATCACTCTCGGTTATTACTTTTAAAATTGAGATTTCACTAGAATCGCATTCAATCGAATTTGGCCGTTATTTAGAGCTCGAGCTTTGGTGTCGAATTTTTCGGAGTTTCATGATGAATTAAATTGGACAGTGTCGATATTATTATGGCCAGCCTTGAAATTGCCCAGATTAGTCGAAAAGTGAAAATTTGGACCGGGCGTAGATTTTGACTAGTAGACCTCCCTCCGGGTTTATTTTATATAGTGTTCGTTGATTTTTCCTTAGTTTATAATTAGGATTTTTGTGAGCCGTTAGATCGTTTTCGAATTTGAGTCGTGGCCGTCGAATCGCATTTGAGTGCAATGTTTGACCTTGCTCTCTCTCTCTCTCTCTCTCTCTCTCTCTCTCTCTCTCTCTCTCTTCCCTTCCGCCCAACCCGCTACCGCGCACGTTCCCCTCATGCCCACGTTTCCCCTATGCACACGTCCTCTCCGTGCACATTTCCTCCCTTTTGTCAGATTCTCTCTCCTCTTTCTTCTTTCTTCTCTTTTTCCTCTTCTCTCTTTCTTTCTTCCTTCTTCTCTTCCTCTCCCTCCTTCTTCCCCAGACGTCGCTGCTTCTGCTTCTTCCTCCACCTGACCATCGCCCGTAGCCCGCCACTGCCTGCCGCTCACCTAATGCCGCCACGCACCAACTGCTACGCCGCCCTGACAACCGCCGCTCACTCGTCGCCGCCGCAAGCCTAGCTCGCTGCTTGCAGTCGTCGGGCTTAGCTTGTCACCGCTCAGCCAGCCCGCCGGGACCAACATGCCATCGCGTCGTCGCTCGATGCCGCCGTGTCGCCCCTACCGTCGATGGTTCGCCCTTCTCAACCCCCAGCTCCCACTTTCTCTCTCGCCACTACCACCTTGGCTGACTTCCCTCTCCCCTTCGCGCCATCACCGTCGCTGTCACCATCTCTGCCATCGCCGTGCCACCAACCAATCGGCTAGCCAACCAGCTAGCCAACCAACCAGCCGACCGACCAACCAGGTCGCCAGCCAGCCAACACAAGCGTGCCCATAAGAGCAATTACAGTATCCACCCGAGGAGTACGAAGATGTACCAAAATTTAAGACAACACTATTAGTGGAATGGAATGAAGGTGGATGTGGCCAGACATATAGCTAAGTGTTTGACGTGCCAACAAGTGAAGGCACAGCATTGTAAGCCCGGAGGATTATTGAGATCATTAGAAATCCTATAATGGAAATGGGAACATATCACAATGGATTTCGTGACGGGAATGCCAAGAAGCCAGAGAGGACATGATTCAATTTGGGTAATAGTGGATAGACTGACAAAATTAGCGCATTTTCTGGCGGTGCGAAAAGACTTTGAATTGGAAAGATACGTAGACTTGTATGTGAGGCAGATCGTGAGGCTACATGGAGTACCGATAACGATTACTTCGGACCGTGATTCGAGATTTACGGCCAACTTTTGGAAAAGTTTACAAACGACCTTAGAAACGAAGTTACAGTTCAGTACGGCCTACCATCCATAGACAGATGGCCAATCGAAAAGAACAATTCAAACTCTGGAAGATATGTTGAGAGCCTGTGTAGTGGACTTCCAGGGCAAAAGGGAAGAGCAATTGCATCTATTGGAATTTGCCTATAACAATAGCTATCAGCAGAGCATTCAGATGGCACCGTTTGAAGCCTTATATGGTAGGGCATGTAGGACGCCAGTGTGTTGGGATGAAGTGGGTGAACGGAGTATCACGGGTCCAGAGTTGATCCAGCACACAGTTGAGGCAGTTGAGGTCATTCGAGACAGACTCAGAACAGCGTAGAGTCGCCAGAAAAGTTATGCCGATCGAAGACGACGACCTTTAGAGTTTCAAGTGGGAGATCATATATTTCTCAAAGTGTCGCCTATAAAGAGATTATTTAGATTCGGCAAGAAGGGAAAACTGAGTCCTAGGTATGTCAGGCCATTTGAGATTTTGGAAAAGATTGGAGATATGGCCTATCGACTTGCCTTGCCGCCCAATTTGTCCTAAATACACAATGTTTTCCACGTGTCGATATTAAGAAAGTATGAACCAGACCCAACTTATGTCTTAAGGTATGAGGAGATAGAAGTGGACAATAAAGTGTCGTACGTGAAAAGACCAGTCAGGATTGAGGATAAAAGAGAGCGCGTGCTAAGGAACAAAATGATCCCAATGGTCAAAGTTGTCTGGGAGTACCACGGAACAAAAGGTGTCACGTGGGAAAGCGAAGAAGCTATGAGACGTCAACATCTCCAGTTATTTGAGTAGATAATGATAGATTGCAAATTTCGAGGATGAAATTTTTGTAAGGGAGGAAGAATTGTAACAGCTTGAATTTCAATATAATTCCAGGACCAATAAAATTGATATTAATTCACGTTTTATTTTAGGAAGTCTTGCCTAAAGCTGATCACTTTCGGGATACTAACTAATGAGAAATGGCTAACTAGAAAATAGTCCATGGACTAGGGACCCGATCGTGAAATGGATACCGATCACGAGAGATGCTGAGGAAATATTTTGGGCCAACGTGGGCCGATCTTAGTAAAGAGTAATGGATTGAGTTTGGCCAAGGCCAACGATATACAATTGGGACGCAGGTGATTCTACAAGACCGAAAGTGCACATGGCCAACCAGTCCTGAACTTGAACCTAATCATTGTGACCTCTGGAACTAATGATAATTTCTCATTCTCTCAATGATCGAGACCATCACGATACAGATAGCCCTAGGTCGATACGCGTAACCTCTAAACAGCCGCCCGTTAGTGAGAGATACTGAAATTGAAAGTTTAGCGAGTTCTGTTCACGGAATTGGGCCCGAATTTCGATATCGATTTTTCGAACGCTTAAGAGATTATTTTGGGAATCTAGCGTCATATTATTCTGGCCACACATATTTTGAGTTAGTACGAGTAAAAATTGAAATTTTGGTCCGGGGGTGAAAAATTACGATTTTGCCCCTCGGGACACTAGCATTGCTTTTTGAGGCCAGATGAAGTTATTTTTTGAGGCCGATGCCATTTTAGGGTGGCCACGCATACCAGGAGTGGTTATGGCCAAAAATTGGAATTTCGACAAAAATTGAAAAATTTACGATTTTGCCCCTCAAACTTTGACGTGGATTTTCAAGGGCTTGCACGATGAATTTCGTGATTTTGATACCACATTATGTTGGCCACGCACATGGAGGGTTGGTACGGACGAAAAATGGAACTTCGCCCCGGGACCGGAAAAATGACGGTTTTGCCCTTAGGCTATTTTTGGTTTCGATTTTTGGGGGATAATTAAGGAAATTAATTAAAATTGGACTTATCCTAATTATGGTAGCAAAGGACCAAAATACCCTTGAATTATTGAATAAGATTTAATGGTGGCCCTTGGATGAGGGGCAAAATGGTCATTTTAGGCTATATTTGTGACACTTGGCACCTTAGACCCTAATATTTGACCAAGATAAGACCCTCTCTCTCTCCTCTCACCCTCATCTGGCCGGACCACCCCCTCTCTCTCTCTCGATTTCTCTCTCTCCCTCTTGTTCTCTCTCGGCAAGGTTGCCGGAGCACGCCGTCGGCCACCGGAGCACCGCCGCCGGCCGCCGTGGCCCACCGTCAACCACCATAGCTCCCAGCCACAGCCTTGCCCCTGTCCGACCCCTTTCTTTCCCTCTTTCCCTCTCTTTCTCTCTCTTTTTCTCTCCCGGTTTATCACCGCCGCTGTGCCGGAGACCCGCCGCCGCCGCGTCGGAGCTTGTACGGCCAGGCCGCTGCCACAGTGACGTCCTTGACGTCCGTACATCACTATTCATCACTGTCCGTATGATGTCCGTATAGTGTCCGTACGGTGTCCGTACGTCGTCGTCCGTACGCCGCCGTCCGTATGCCGTCGCCGGGAACGTCGCCACTGGTTCCACTGTTTACCAGTGATTGTCCGTTTAGGAATGCTAGTACTGGCAGAGAAAAAAATTTGTGTACCGATTGATATGAATTATTATCGGAAAAAAAAATGAAGTGGATCAATAGGAATTTTTTTTTAGGGAGAGTAATTAGTTTGATTGGCCAATTTAGGAGCCCATTGGTAGAATTTCCGGGTATGTCCGGATTGACTAATTGTATGAAATTCGTGCTTAATTGTGATTGATTACGTACTGCCATGTCGCATGTTGAGTAGCTGATTATTGTGGGGTGCAATTGGCCGCTGTTTGGCTTGCAATTAATTGTTGATTTGTGAATCGCACATAAGGCCACACGGTATTAATTGGGCCAATTGGGCACTTGTTGTGATATTGAGTGTTCGAATTATATTGGGGCTCGTGGTGCATTGCATTGCATAATATGGACACGCATTGTGTATGCCAAGAGTGAGGCATGTGGAGAAATTATGCGAGAATGCGTACCCGCCATGAGCATGTGATCACCTAAAATGCCCTGAAGCATGTTACGCGGGGTTTAGATAATAATTGCTTACGTGATCACCTAAAGACCTTCGGGTCGTGACCTTCAGATCGATACCGTCCTCATGCACTTTGAAGCAGGCTCTGGTTCGTAAGGAGATAAGTGTTGCGCCTCATGCACTTTGAAGCAGGCTAGAGATACTGGGCCAGATCGGTTGCTGCGCCTCATGCACTTTGAAGTAGGCTAGACGCACCGGGCCGTGAATATTATTGACTTGAGTCGTAAAAAATAATAAATTGGGCGATTGCCAGAGTGTCAGTGTGGGCCAGTGGGCCGGGAAATGCATATGACATGTCGACGACATTTGCATGGATGAACATCCATGGACTGGCATGCGAGTGTGTGAGACTCGGTGCATGAGCATGTGATTGGCGTACGTGTGACAATGTGTGCTACGTATGCGTCGTGATGATTATATATATTGAACTGTCTAACCTGTAAGGTCAGAGAATTGTTTGATTATTGCTGCATTATGGTTTTAAATATTTGTTTCCGATCAAGAGATTGCATGCTAGCCTAGCCTAGGTCTAGGAGTTGAACTCACTGAGATTCGTCTCACGATTGTATAAACCGAAACTTTTCAGACCCCCAGCCGTGAGGATGGAGAGACCACCGCCTCTTTTTGGGATCCCTATGCAGATCCGGCAGTATACCAGTACCTACCCCTCAGGAAATGGAGAGGCTTTTATGAGGCATTGATCAGAACTGATTGTGAATACAGGTGAATATTTTTACCAGAATCAGGAGCACGTGGCATGGTGCCACTGGGATGTCGATGAAAATGAGGGAGAGCCTCTCAGGACCTTTGATATCCCAATCGATAGTGTTGGGATGTTGTAGCCAGTTATAGCTGATGGTGAGGTGATAGACCCTGAGGTCACGCCCGAGTGGATGAGTCACGAGAAAGAGATGGATGAGGAGCCCGATGTACTAGCAGAGGACCCTGAGCTGATGGATGAGGAGAAGAATGACGAACCTAAGGCCATAGAGCAGGACATAGAGGAGGATGGAGAGGTTGCAGAGCTAGGATCAGACGAGGAGGGGTTTGAACTTTACCTTGACCCAGAGTTAGAGATGGACTCCGAGGATGAGCGAGCCCAGGCCATGGATTCGGAGGAGTCAGGGTCTAGTGAGGACGCCTCCGAGGAGTTGTCAGACGATCCCACCAAGTCGTCCGATCCTGACTGAGAGCCATAGGGTCGTCCAGTGTCCTTAGCTAGTAGTGAGGGCCGCCACTTGTTGAACTGTAGCCCTCTCCCCGAGCCTCAGCCTGACCTTCCTAGCCGCTCACCACTTTTTGAACCAAGTGGCTACTGATCGTTTGTATCTTTTGGTTGTACTTGTAAATATTGTACAAATAGTTTTAATAACAATACAAATGTGTAATTATTTTCTATAATAGTGTTTGATGTATGGCTATCTTTGACTCATATTGTAGTTGTCTGGGTTTATTTATCTAATGCTTCCGCTTGTGCTTGATCTCTGTTTGGGTGTGGGTCGGCGATACTTCCTGGGAGCGTTGCACCATAATCGACCAGTGAGGGATGTTTACGCTTTGAGGGGTACGAGGCATGACATAGACAGTGGCCAAGTCGCCCCGGGCCGTGCCCAGCCGCTGCCCTTGCCGTGGCCGAGTGTCCTAGGCCGTGGCCGAGCGCCACGCCGAGTCACCGGGCCGTGTACCGAGCCGTGGCCAAGCCCCGTGCCCGTTGCACCTCGCCCGTGCCAAGCCCAGCACCATTCACCCGAGCCATTTTAGGCCCGTGCCTATTTTTTCAGGGCCAAAACCTAGTAAGTGACTCCCTAAACCCTACCTAGTACTTTGAGTATTATTTCATTTGTTTAAGGGTTAATTAGCACCGGTTTGGGGATGAGATGGGGATTGATTGGTTGAATTAAATGTGATCGGTTAGTAGGTTTAATTGTGATGATATTGTGGCATATCTAGTGATTGACTAAGATGAAATGATTGGCCGGTTGTCGTGGCGTTTGTGGGTAAAATGGAATATTTGAATGCGGCCGACTTGAATGTGGATTGGCGGGCTAGTGTGATTAGCTCGTGACTTGTATTGTATGGCATGTGCGCGTGTGAGAACGGACTTCAGACGTGTTGACGGTGGTCCGTGAAAGGCAAGTTAGACCTGGGACATGTTGACGGCAGTTATTGGAAATTGATTGAATTGTGTGGCATGTGTGTATGTGAGAACGGACTTGAGACATGTTGACGGTGGTCTGTGAAAGGCAAGTTAGACCCGGGACGTGTTGACGGCGGTCATTGGAAATTGATTGAATTGTGCAGCATGTGTGCATGTGAGAACGGACTTGAGACGTGTTGACGGTAGTCCGTGAAAGGCAAGTTAGACCCGGGACGTGTTGACGGCGGTCATTGGAAATTGATTGAATTGTGCGGCATGTGTGCATGTGAGAACGGACTTGAGACGTGTTGACGGTAGTCCGTGAAAGGCAAGTTAGACTTGAGACGTGTTGACGACGGTCATTGGAAATTGATTGAATTGTGTGGCTTGTACGCATGTGAGAATGGACTTGAGACGTGTTGACGGTAGTCCGTGAAAGGAAAGTCAGACCTGAGGCATGTTTACCCGGGTCGTGAGAAAGTATGAAATGTCTAGTGAGGGATAGAGCTTGATTTGATCTGAGGGTTGACCTGAGGCGTGTTGACGTGGGTCGTGTGAAAGGACTTGGGAGGTCGTGCAAAGTTGTTCGGTCACACATGCGAATTGAGTGTGATTGAATTGATCGAATATGCGTTATTATGGCATTTGAGTGGTGATGTTATGTTTATGGATTATTATTGCATTGTGGTGTTTAATTAATATGCACAGTGGACGTGTGGACTAAGAAGAGGTAAGTGCGTGTATGTGAATTCTGTACATTACTGGTTAGATTTCATGTTAAGACTTGTCTGGGTACGCATTTATCTACGTGGGATTTAGGGTGTTGCTTATTGGGACTCGTTCTCACGGTTATTATATAACTATTTCATATCCCCATCCTTGATCATGTCGTCTCGGCATTTTGGGATACCCATGCATATCGATCACATGATGACGGAGTATCTAGAGGGGGAGAACCTGGTGTACTATAGGCATGCTAGTGTAGTGTATGTAGACATGGGCACCGTGAACTGGAAGCCCATGGTATTTTTGGCTTGGCTATATCGAGAGAATGACGGGGAATTGATGGGGCCGATACAAGGGTATGATGTTCCCCAAGGAGGTTTAGTGGTAGGATTAGGGGACAGGGACCCAATGGAAGTTGTCCCTCCCGATGGTGAAGTTATCGATCCGGAGTTCGTCCCCGAAAGCCCTAACCCTGAACAGGAGCCGGAGCCGATGGAGTCTGACCTAGAGCCAGAACCTGTAGTTGAACCCTTCGAGTCCGAGTCTGACGGAGAGCCCACGGAGCTGGAGTCTGAAGATAAGCCGATTGAGATCGAAGCTGATACGGAGTCTGAATCTTCAGGGTCTGATCCTGATTGGGCACCGTAGAGGCATCTAGGTGCTGAGGTTAGAAGCCCTTTTTGGTAGAGCCTCCTTTTTGTGCAGCTAGCTAGCCTATTCTCCCACCTGTCCCTTTTTGATAATGAAGGTGGATGCTAATCCTAGAGGTCCCTTGTATGAGTATTTATGATTGCAAACTAATGTTATGAGTTTATTGATTTGTGCATGTATTACCCCTTTGTTTTTATTAATTGTCTGGATTGTTTAAATTTCTCTTCCGCTTGCCTACTCGTGTGAGTGTTTCTTTTGGGTCGGCGACACGTCCTAGGACGTCGCGTTTAATACGACCAACGAAGGGATTTCGCGAGCCCGTTGGGGTTCGAAGCGTGACATGGCATGACTAGTGTCTATGTCGGTAATTTCCGACCAAAGTTAGACGGATGGACTCAATTGGCATATGGTGAAAATATTTAGAACTCAATTTGTAATATTAAAATGCTTATAATTGAAATCGTAAAAGTGCAATAAGTTTATGATTTTTAGATAATTTTCTCGTCCACAACTAGTATGTCTTGTGAACCGTCTTGTCCTTCGAAGAGTACAAATACTAGGCTGAAATTGCTCCTTTTCACCTTTTGTTCTATGTGTATTTAATAAAAAATGCATTTCCAGAGATTTTTCTTTTTGAGACAAGTGTATAAATTATTTTCTCACTAGGGTCTGAACGACATGGACATGGCTTCGCACGACCTCGATAAGGAATGTGAAATTTGTCTTTTCCATAGAGAGAGAGAGCGAGAGTGTTTTAAGAGGTTGTCAAATCATTTTTGCTAGTACACAGATCTTATTTTGATCCCAATAATGGGCCAGTAAGCCCTTGCAAATCAAAATTTGGCCATATAGAACATGTATTTTGCCTCGAGTTCAATGTACTTGGTCAGATTTGCTTGATACTAAAAAGCTATCTTGGTACATTCCCATTCAATGCATGGCCATATGTTTCATCACCTGGATTCCCAATTTGGGTTGTACTTTAACTTCTAAGATAACTTTCTTGTTTTGATAGTGGACACCTAGGCAAGCCAAGTATATATAAAATATAACTTTCGCAGGGGATCACTTCATTTTTAGATCAATTTATTGCATAGAGTACCATTGATCATAGTGGGTAAGCAACTTGAAACCGCTTAGATTTCGGAACATTTGAGAAAGAAAATTCAAAAGAGAAAGTCAAAAACTCTCAGATCACTTATCTACGAGTAGAATGACTTTGTTAATTTTGATTTTGATAAAGCTTGATTTCCATTTACACCGCAACGTTATCGTACATCCTTTGTTATTTTTAATACAAGCATATTGTTGCACGGACAACATTGCTTCTTATTTCCGTTGCGAACACTTCCTATCGCATCAAAGTTTGAAACTGATATCGTCTGCTACATTCCGCGTGTCGGCAGATATGCCGAGCAGACCCCGTTGAGCAAAACCGGTGCAGTACAAGCCATTTTCTCCTTTCCATTGGCGCAGGACCTTGGTCATGCCATCTTTGTTGAAGAGGTCATCTCCACCCTAATTAAGTTACCATAAATATGAAGATTCAACGGGAAAATTTGCAAATGTAGATAAATCAATCACTATTAAGTGGCTCAACCAAAAAAAGATAAATATAAAGAAAATGTACCTGGAGCCATTTCCGCACAGTGCTTTTGTAGCCAGTGGCAAAGACTATGGCCTCAAATTGACTGGTAGTGCCATTTACAAATGTGACCAGCTTCCCGTTAGTGCTTTTGATGGAGGGAAAAACCTACACCATTTGCTTTATTATAACTTGAGAAGGTTTAACATGCTTTTGATTAAGTTTTAAACTAAATTTCAAATAAAACAAGCCTATAATTCCTTGATTTACCCTGATTTCTCCCTTCTTGATCCTCTTCATTGCACCGACATCAATGGTGGGGGATTGTCCGGTCACTGCTTTTAGATAGAACGGACCTTTTTCCGGCATCCGAAGGCCATACTTGAAGAAGTCGCCATATTTTAGATTGCTGAGTTGTATCACGAAGGTGTCAACTATTCGGCATGGGAGAAATTTTAACAAGACCATACCAAGAAACGCCATTTCCATGGTAACATGTACCTGCAAATCCTCGTCATTAGGCCATTAAGCTCATGAAAAAACTTAGCCGTTATCTATAGCTATCAAAGAGAAAAAAAAAGGCCTTCATTTGCTCTCTATTATATGTCCATTAAGTCGTTTGCCAATTCGAATTTCTCTGGTTTGTTGCAAGAGATTCCCCCTATCAACTCACGACTGAATTTCCTCAAAAAGAAGAAGAATTCTGTATGTTCCATCCCGTACTAAAGAAGGAAAAATGCATGAATTATAGAAAGAGTGTGCACACGGGACTTCGAGCAATAATGGAAGTGTTGGCAGCATAGCTCCACAGATCATAGGCAATCTCCATTCCTGAGTTACCACAACCCATCACCAACACATTTTTCCCTCTGAATTCCCTCCCATTCCGGTACTCGCTCGAGTGCATCGCTGCCCTGCCAAAGCTGTCTAAGCCGTCAACCTCCGGTATCATGCCCTCGCTGTTCTCACCACTCGCCACCACCAAGAACTCCGCGACGTAGACCTCGTCCTCGCCCAAGCCCGTGTTTCTCGCCACGATCCGCCACTTGCCGATTCGATCGTCATACGATGCGCTCTCGACAGACCGTTGACAGTACAGTTTTATCTCGAAACACGACTTGTAGTTGTCGAGGTATTCGATGAATTGGTCCCTAGGGACAAACTTGGGGGAATTGGAGGGGAAGGGCATGTGGGGGAGCTCGCAGAATTGCTTGGCTAGGTGGAGCTTCAATCGATCGTACGACCTCTTTCTCCAAAGAGAGGCGGAGCAATCCTCTCTCTCGAGCACGATGTTGGCAATGCCGAGGCAGTTTAGGCATGCCGCTATCGCGAGGCCTGAAGGGCCCGCGCCAACAATGGCCACAACAACCTCTTTCTCGTTGGCCTTGTCCATGGATGATTTGGTTCTTATTTGATTCAACTGCGACGACGTTTTCAGGGATGTGGTTTTCGCAGATACAAGCTGGTGTGCTTTTTGTAGAGAGAGAGCACATTGAACTCGGGCGTGAATCCGTCCTAATTAATTGGACCTCATATGGAAAGTTCATGAGAGTTTAAATTTGCAGGTTCAAAGTAGTAAGAAAATCGAGAATCTTACTCAAACTAGCCATGAATCCACATCACCCTTTGTAATTACCTTGGATTCTTTGTTATCATATATACTTGATCTAACTACCGAGTCATCTAAAATTCGCATTGGCATCTTTTTACTGGATAAGTCTTTGAGCTGGAGTTACATTTGTTTTTGTTTCTGTATGCGTAGATTTAAGAATTTCAGGCAAGAAATTGAATAGGTGGACCTCATTAAACACCAAATTCATATGTACCTTTAACTACTGTACAAGGATTTTCCGACATAACCTTCTTTACTACAAATAAAGCAAAATCATTATTGCATCAACATCTATCAGGAGATTGAATACGCACCTTGTCAATATTAGCAGTTATAGCAACTGTTGACTTTATCGAATCAATCTCGCTGCAAGCACCATCTATGTTGATTACTTCACTAGTATCCACTTTCTCATAAGTTTCTGGTCGCAACTTCACTTCAAGCTGAACAAGGTCCATATCCGTATAAATATCGTCACTAACACTCTTACCCAAAAGTTCTGGAAACTCGTCAAATATAATTTTTGTGTTGATAACGGGTGAATTTAATTCCGAACACCACAACCGATAGCCTCGCTCTTCTATACACACTTTCTTGCCCTTCCATTGAGTTTACCATCACTCACTCGAATATAACATGGACAACTAAATATTCTATAAACAAAATAACTAGTAACATTACATGACTATACTTCTTTGGGAGTCCGATATCGAATCGCAATTGATGAGGATATATTGTTTAGGTAACTCGTTGTGCTAAGCGTATCCGCCATAAATCTCCTAGCCATATCAACACTAGTGAGCATTTTATAGGCCATCTCTAGTAATGCTTTGCTCATCAACTCTGCAACCTGTTGTGGTTCACTAACACTAGTGTAGTGTCTCACTATGCCTTCCTTCATGAAGAATTCGTTTAACAACTTCGAGCAAAACTCTATATTATTGTCAATGCACACATGCTTGATCATTTTACGAGTCTTCTTTTCGATCAAAGTTCTCAACTGCGTGATTCTGACATCGGCATCAAACTTTTGCCTCAGCATAAACACTCATATCTTCCTCGAGTAGTCATGAACAACTGTTATCATAAATCTAGCACTTTTCCTTGAAGAAAATCACAACAACCTGCGAATATTCAATTGAATTAATTATCCAATTTATGTGGTTTCTCTGACGGTTGCACTGAACTGCACTCTCCGTTGTTGATTTAAGTCATATCACTTGCATACATTTAGCAACAGATTTCTTTCACTTAAAACCTTCAAGCTTCTCTCGTTAATGTACCTCAAACATATATGCCACAATTTAGATTCTCAAACAGATATATTTGATATCTTCGTGGCGAAATTCGTCACTATCTCACTTCGAAGCTCTTACAGGCCACTATGCTTGATTCCTTTCATTAGAACAACCTTCAAAGTTCCACATTCTGAAGAATATCGACACTCAGTTGAATTTAGGGCACTCAAGGAAATTATGTTCTTTTTCAACTCTGGAACATACCTTACTCCAATTAATATCCTCATGATACCATCATACATTCTGATTCTAACATTACTAACATCTATAGCATCGCACTTAGAGTTGTTCCCCAAGTACACTTTACTACTATTTGTGCACTGATAAGTAGTAAACTAGTTTCTTTTTGGTGTAGCATGAAAAGAGCAATCATAATCCATAATCTATCCATCAAATGATGAATAATCAGTGACAAACAAAATATAATCAGCACTATCTGAATTACTGTCAGCTATAGCTACAACATTATCCACAGACTCAACTCTAATTCCCTTACTCTTGTCATTTTTCAGCTTAAAGCAATCCTTTCTAAGATCCCCTTTTGCCACAACTCCAACCAACAATACCATCAGTCCTAGATTGACTGCGTCTATTCTAGTTTATACCACTTTTGCTAACGTGTACTAGTTCTTCCTCTATTTTCACCTGCTAAAGATTCCTTTCTACAGATATCCTTTCTTAGAATCAAATCTCAAACCCTATTAAACGTCAAACTTGTTGGCTTAGCGAAATTACTGGCAACAGTATCAGTAACATTCCAACTATCAGGCAATGAGGATAATAGAATTAAAGCATGTACCTCATCTTTAAAGTCAATTTCAACTAAACTCAATTGACTAACGATCATATTGCATTCATTAATATGATCAGCAATTAACACACATTTACACATCTTTAAGTTAAATAGATGTCACATAAAGTATATCTTGTTGATCGCAGAGGGTTTCTCGTACGTATTCGACAGGACTTTCATCAAACCAACAGTTGTCTTCTCTTTCATGTTGTTAAACATGATGTTATGAGCTAATGTTAGCCAACAAAACACTTAAAGCTCACCTATCCAGCAATTCCCAATCAGCTTGCTTCATTGTTTATGCCTTCTCTCCAGATAGGGGCAATTCCAGTTTCATCTGATACAGATAATCCTTGATTTGCATCTTTCGGAAACTAAAGTCCTTCCCATCAAATTTGTTGATTTTCACTTTTCTTTCCTCTGTTACTATCGATCAACTTCAACTCAGCCAAGCCTAGCTTTGATACTAATTGTTGCGGAAGCAAGTGATAGGATAATAAATTTGACAGAATAAGAAAATAAATCGGACACAAGATTTACGCGATTCGATCATAGTGACTTACGTCCACGGGGAGAGCAACACGAAATTCCACCATAGATCAAGTGATATAATAGAAATTACAATGACACTCAAATCACTCAAGCACTCTCAATGCTTCCGAAGCCCCAATTACACCCAATAAGTTACGCAGTATTTAGCCTCATAATTACTCACGAAATAATCTCTCAATTTATGAAAAAATTATACATAAATCTTTTTACAAGATTTAATCGACTTAAACACTTAAATTCTTGGTGCAATTGACTAACAAAAACCCACGAGAATAACCGATGCCAAGCACGCGCTTGAAAATGGCGCTTCAAGACTTCCCTCTCGACAGCCATGGCGTTCCATGCTACATATCCGGAAGCACACGATGAAGTCCTCTGCACGTCAACAGCTGGTCAAAGAAATCCCACTATCCAAATATACATAAAAGAAACACTCTTGACTGGTCAAGTCCACACGTTGGACTTTACGATTCTTCAACGTGACTCCCACACCAATTAGGAAAGAATATTTCTGATTCTTTTATTTCTTCTTCTTTCTCTAACCCGACTTTCTTTTTCTTTTACACCTTGGCGACTCCAATTGCAAAGAGAGATTATGTGCCCATCTTTCTTTGCTCAATATTTCGAACATCCACATAAATAATAATTCATCACCAATTGGGCTTAGTTCGCAGACTCAAACTTGAAACATAATTTTAGCACACTATCATTATAAATACCACCCGATGGCTAGCGGAAGCCCCTCCAAAAACGCAATTAAAATATCGTCTTTTTATCTTTAAAGATTTCTGCACTATATTTTCAATTTCCTTGGCCGTAGATCTTTATGTCTTAAGTTGGGTATCAATGCAATATGTCATCGATGAGGTTCAAGTACAATTTCCTGTTGTGGATTGATGCTGCCACTAATCAGTGGCTGGCTGGATTTGTTTGAACCAATTGTATCGCTCAAGTTTTTAATCGATCAACTATTGTCGCAATTTAAATATGTACTGCTTGGCTGAAGCAAGTGGATTTTTTTTCTTGCCTGGATATCTCCTATCCGAAATCACCACTGAACCCAATCCTTTTTCTTAAAAAATCAAAGAGCGACATTTGGTAAATTATATTTCGCTACAAAATCGATTCCGGTTAAACAGGTTGTCAAATCTTTCTTGCTAGTCTTAGATTGCGAACAGATGTCATTTTAGTACCAATAATGGGCAAGCAAGCCCCCGCATATCAAAATGGCGCCAAAACACTTTATTGATTGTCTTCGATAAAGCTTGATTACTCTTGACACGGCGACGTTATCATGCACCCTTTATTGTTTATCAGTACAAGCATATTGCTGCATGGACAACATCGCAAGCATCACATTCTTATTTTTCTCACTCACGCTTCCTTTGGCGTTGAAGTTCGAAACGAATGTCGTCGGCTGCATTCCGTGCACCGTTAGCGATGCCGAATAGGCCCCGTTGAGAGAAACCGACGCAGTACAAGCCATTTTCTCCTTTCCACTGGTCCCGGGCCTTGGTCATACCAGCATCATTGAAAAGTTCATCTCCGCCCTAATTAAAGTTACCACAAATATTAAGAATGAACATAAAGGACTTAAGGAAATGAACGAACATAAATGAAATTTACCTGGAGCCATTTGCGTACATTGCTTCTGTAGCCGGTGGCAAAGATTATGGCCTCAAATTGACTTGTTGTGTCATTTATAAACGTGACCAGCTTCCCTCCAATGCTTTTGATGGAGGGGAAAACCTACATCATTTGCTTTATTATAACTCGAGAAGGTTTAACATGCTTTTGATTAGATTTTAAATTCTATTTCAAAGAGAAAAACACCTATAATTTCTTAATCTACCTTGATTTCGCCATTCTTGATCCTTTTCATTGCCCCGACGTCAATGGTGGGGGTTCGTCCGGTCGCTGCTTTCTGATGGAACGGACCATTTTCCGCCCTCCGAAGGCCGTACTTCGAGAAGTCACCGTACTTTAGCTTGCTAAGTAGCCTCATCAAGAGGTCGACGATTCGGTATGGAAGAAATTTTAGCAAAACCATGCCAATAAACACCATTTCCTTGGTAACAACCTCTACCTGCAAACCCTCTTTATTAGCTTATACTTGTTATTTATAGAATATGATTATTTGAATATATGGGGAGCAAATACTATATGAGATTTCTTACCAAAAAAAATATACTATATGAGATTTATCGTTGATAGTGTCAAATTTATTCGCTACTTAACGGGTCATATAACCTCATGAACATTTTATAATGTTCATTGACAAGCATGTCATCCTCTCGCTCCTTTCCCAGTCATTTGTGTTGGCATATATTCTGAATGAACTATGAAAGAAATAGGCAACTAATGCTAGCGCATTCCTTGCACGCATGAAATTGAATAAATCTCATAAAGATGGTTGATCTATCACCAACTTAGAAGGAAAAATGCATGAATTATAGAAAGAGAGTGCATACGGGACTTCGAGCAACAATGGAAGTGTTGGCACCATAGCTCCACAGATCATAGGCAATCTCCATTCCTGAGTTACCACAACCCACCACCAACACATTTTTCCCTCTGAATTCCCTCCCATTCCGGTACTCGCTCGAGTGCATCGCTGCCCTGCCAAAGCTGTCTAAGCCGTCAACCTCCGGTATCACACCCTCGCTGTTCTCACCACTCGCCACCACCAAGAACTCCGCAACGTAGACCTCGTCCTCGCCCGAGCCTACGTTTCTTGCCACGATCCGCCACTTGCCGATTCGATCGTCATACGATGCGCTCTCGACTGACCGTCGACAGTACAGTTTTATCTCGAAACGCGACTTGTAGTTGTCGAGGTATTTGATGAATTGGTCCCTAGGGACAAACTTGGGGGAATTGGAGGGGAAGGGCATGTGGGGGAGCTCGCAGAATTGCTTGGCTAGGTGGAGCTTCAATCGATCGTACGACCTCTTTCTCCAAAGAGAGGCGGAGCAATCCTCTCTCTCGAGCACGATGTTGGTGATGCCAAGGCGGTTCAGGCATGCCGCTGTCGCGAGGCCTGAAGGGCCCGCGCCAACAATGGCCACCACAACCTCTTTCTCGTTGGCCTTGTCCATGGATGATTTGGTTCTTCTTTGATTCAACTGCAACAGCGATTTCAGGGATGTGGTTTTCGTAGATGCAAGCTGGTGTGCTTTTCGTAGGGGCAAGCTGGTGTGCTTTTTGTAGAGAGAGAGCACACTGAACTCGTGCATGAATCCGTCCTAATTAATTGGACCTCATATGGAAAGTTTAAATTTGCAGGATCAAAGTAGTAAGAAAATCGAGAATCTTACTCAAACTAGCCATGAATCCACATTCCCCTTTGTAATTACCTTGGATTCTTTGTTATCTGAGATATACTTGATCTAATTACCGAGTCATCTAAAATTCGCATATGCATCTTTTACTGGATATGTCTTTGCACTGGAGTTACATTTGTTTTTCTTTCTATATGCGTAGATTTAAGAATTTCTATAAGGGAAATCGAATAGGCGGATAAAGTTTGCCCATTTAAGTAAAAGAGCACGAGCGAAATTCATCTTTTAGAGTAACTTCGCATGGGTTGTCATTTCTTTGTAATTGGATAAAATAAAAGGAAATTGCATGAAAGAAAGAAATCATTTGATGAATTATTATAGAAAAAAACATAATATAGGGATAAGGATTGAATGTATATTTTTCCTATTGATTTATCTCTTCAAAAAAATTTCCTTATTCAGGTCTCTATTACACGCATTGATCCGTGTACACTGGATAAAACATCTTTGAATAGGCACAAAAAGTCCTATGAAGTTTAATAAAACATTTCGATGTGGATTGATTAATGATGTGTGTATGATCAGTACATCTTAGCCCAATGACTCCAGACAAGAATTTTTGTGTACCACATTTGGTTCTCCTAATTTATACGTTTACCTTGTACTTGACTCGGCAATGTCAATCTACGTGCCGTACATGGGAATCCGTATCCAAAATTTTTATTTTATAGGAACTTATCTTAATTCGGCATTGGTTGTTATTTTTCGTAATTGGAAAAAATATTAAAGGAGTTGCATTAAAGAAAGCAATCATGTGACGACTTATTATAGGAAAAATATAAGTTACTGATTGAATTGTTTTACCCAAAGTAGACCCTTTTGAGTGGATTTTTTTTCCTATTGATATACTTCTTTAAATTTCTTCCTTATTCAGGTCTCTCTTACACACATCGATCCTTGTATACTCAAGAAAAAACCTTTGAACGGGCACAAAAAGTCATGTGAAGTTTAATAAAACTTTTCGATGTAAAAATGATTATCGATAGAATTATTGTCACTAGGAATAATCGTAATCCGATTCTTTAGAGTAAAATTACCTTGTATCTTTCCATAACGGACAACGCGTGTTTCCCCAAAAACGGGGACTTATCTGCATAGTGAAAAACCTTTCACCGAAAGTAGATTTTTTGAATTTTTTTTAAGGGAAATGATCTGGCTTCTAAAGTGAAGATAAAATGCACGCTCGTAAAGTAAAAGTTCTGGAAATGGTAAACGTGCCTGAAGATGGAAAAAACAAATTACTAATACAGTGGTTAGAAGCTCTAGGGATGTCGTGCCTTTGACGATGATCCCGCCTAACCTTTGGGAGGTTGTCTATGTGATGATGATCCCCGTGATTACACGCCGCCTATATTTATAATCCACTAATTAAAACCACTTACAAGTAGTTACTACTGCACTTCCCAGAATTTTTGTTTGGTCGAACACTTCCCAAGATTCAAGACTCCCCATTTGCATGTCAACCTTATCATTAAGCGGTTACAACTTTTAAAACCACCGAGATATTTAACCGTCACTTCGCGCTGGTGCCTTCATTCGGCATCTTTGGTCCATGCCATTTTCTTTCCCCAATATCCAACACTTGATTAATTTCACGATAATAGGCCATCCATAAGTTTTATCGCCGAATCTTGATACTTGTTGATCGTCCTTCACCCTTCTTTGATAACTATGCCACATGGTGATCGATGAACGTCATGTAGTTATTGATAATCAAGCCACAGTACTTGTCGATTTGCCCCATGCCAGTCTTATTAACCAAACTTGATTAACCGATCGACCGTCACTATTTATCGATTATAAAGAGTTGATTAGTATTTTTTAAACATATGCCCTCTTCTAAAAAATGAATTATCTTTATTTATTTTCAATTTTTTTAAAAATATTTAAAAGGGTCATCTTTGCTTATGAGGATTCAAAGGGACGAGCCTACGTACTATTTTCTATTTCACCACACACTAACGGTTACCTTTGGCTTTTTTCTATCGCCCCCTTTAAATTTGCCACGTCACCACAACTGAAAAATTGTTCAAAAAGTCTTGAATATATTATACTTTTGCAACTTTAATCCTAAACCTTTTAATATTGTCAATTGAGTTGTAAACCGTTTCATAATTTGCCAATTGAGTCAATCCGACCAATTTTAGCCGAAAATCGATGACGTGGATACTGGTTGTCCTATGTAGCGTGGCCGACGCTAATATGGACAATTTTTAATAATATTTTTTCCAATTTTCTTTTCTTTCTCTTTTTGGTTTTTTTTATTTCCTTCTTCCTCCTTTAGCTAATCGTTGGGCCAAAGAATTTTGCAAAGCTCGCCCCCGCCGGACACTAACAAGGTCGACCTTGCCGGTCCTCACCTCTGATCGATCGTCAGCCATCGCCAACACCCAATGATAGGCTAAAGGAGAAAGAAGGGAAGAAAAATAATAATAAATAAAAGAAAAAAAGGAAAAAGAAGATAATAAATAAATAAATTCAAAAATATTATTAAAAATTATCCACGTTAACACCAGCCGCCCCATGTGGCATGTGACATTTCGAATTTTGATTCAATTTTGGGATTTATAAAACATGTAATTCGTCAGTGTGCTTATAGTAAAATCTCACCCGGGAACTTATCACTCTCGATTATTATTTTTAAAATTGAGATTTCGCTATAATCGCATTCTATCGAATTTGGCCGTTATTTAGAGCCCGAACTTTGGTGTCAAATTTTTCAAAGTTTCGTGAGGAATTAAATTGGATGATGTCGATATTATTGTGGCCAGCCTCGAAATTGCCCAAATTAGTCGGAAAGTGAAAATTTGGAACGGGTGCGTATTTTGACTAGTAGACCTCCATCTGGGTTTATTTTATTTAGTATCTGCTGATTTTTCCTTAGTTTATAATTAGGATTTTTGTGAGCCGTTAGATCATTTTCAGATTTGAATTGTGGTCGTCGGATCGCACTTGAGCGTGATGTTTGACCTTTCTCTCTCTCTCTCTCTCTCTCTCTCTCTCTCTCTCTCTCTCTCTTCTCTTCTGCCCAACCCGCTACCGCACACGTTCTCCCCATGCACATGTCCCCTCTGTGCACGTTTCCCCCCTTCTGTCATACTCTCTCTCTCGTCTTTCTTCTTTCTTCTTTCTTCTCTTCTTCCTCTTTTCTCTTTCTTCCTTCTTCTCTTCTTCTCCCTCCTTCTTCCATCAACGCCGCTGCTTCTGCTTCTTCCTCTACCCGACCGTCGCCCGCAGCTCGCCACCACCGCCGCTCGCCTAGTGCCGCCACTCGCCTGCTGCCACGCTGCCCCGCCACCCACCCATCGCCGCCGCGAGCCCAGCTCGCTGCTCACAGTCGCCGGGCCGAGCTCGTCACCACTCAGCCAGCCCGCCAGGATCAGCATGCCGCCGCATCGCCAGTCGCCGCTCGATGCCGTCGTGCCGCCCCGACCGCCGCCAGTTAACCCTCCTCAGCCTCCAACTCCCCCTCTCTCGCTACTACCACCCTGGCTGACTTCCCTCTCCCCTCCGTACCGTTGCCGTCGCTATCACCGTCTCCATCGCTGCTATGCCACCGGCCAGCCAGCCCGAGCGTGCCCAAGCTGTGGCCGAGCAGCCCAGGTCGTGCCTAAACCGTGGCCAAGTCACCCCGGGCCGTGCCCGAGCGTGCCCAACCACTGCCCTTGACATGGTCGAGCGCTACGCCGAGTCGTCGGGCCGTATACCGAGCTATGGCCGAGCTCCATGCCTATCGCGCTCTCGCCCGTGACAAGCCCAGCACTGTTCACCTTGGGCAAAACCTAGTGAGTGACTCCCTAAACCTACTTAGTACTTTGGGTATTATTAAACTTGTTTAGGGGTTAATTAGCACTGGTTTGGGGGATGAGATGGGGATTGCTTGGTTGAATTAAATGTGATCGGTTAGTAGGTTTAATTGTGATGATATTGTGGCATATGTAGTGATTGACTAAGATGAAATGATTGGCTGGTTGTCGTGGCGTTTGTGGGTGAAATGGAATATTTGAATGCGGTCGACTTGAATGTGGATTGGTGGGCTAGTGTGATAAGCTTGTGACTTGTATTGTATGGCATGTGTGCGTGTGACAATGGGCTTAAGACGCGTTGACGATGGTCCGTGAAAGGCAAGTTAGACCTGGGACGTGTTAACGGCGGTTATTGGAAATTGATTGAATTGTGTGGCATGTGTGCATGTGAGAACGGACTTGAGACGTGTTGATGGTGGTGCGTGAAAGGCAAGTTAGACCTAGGACATGTTGACGGTGGTCATTGGAAATTGATTGAATTGTGTGGCTTGTACGCATATGAGAATAGACTTGAGACATGTTGACGGTGGTCCGTGAAAGGCAAGTTAGACCTGGGACGTGTTGACGGTGGTCATTGGAAATTGATTGAATTGTGTGGCTTGTACGCATATGAGAATGGACTTGAGACATGTTGACGGTAGTCCGTGAAAGGCAAGTTAGACCTGGGATGTGTTGACGGCGGTCATTGGAAATTGATTGAATTGTGTGGCTTGTACGCATATAAGAATGGACTTGAGACATGTTGACGGTGGTCCGTGAAAGGAAAGTCAGACCTGAGGCGTGTTTACGCGGGTCATGAGAAAGTATGAAATGTCTAGTGAGGGATAGAGCTCGGCTTGATCTGAGGGTTGACTTGAGGCGTGTTGACGCGGGTCGTGTGAAAGGACTTGAGAGGTCGTGGAAAGTTGCTTGGCCACGCATGCTAATTGAGTGTGATTGAATTGATCGAATGTGCGTTATTATGGCATTTGAGTGGTGATGTTATGTTTCTGGATTATTATTGCATTATGGTGTTTAATTAATATGCACAGTGGACGTGTGAACTGAGACGAGATAAGTGCGTGTATGTGAATTCTGTACGTTACTTGTTAGATTACATGTTAAGACTTGTCTGGGTATGCATTGGCCTACGTGGGGTTTAGGGTATTGCTTATTGAGACTCGTTCTCACTGTTATTATATAACTATTTCATATCCCCATCCTTGATCATGCCGTCTTGGCATTTCGAGATACCCATGCATATCGATCACATGATGACGGAGTATCTAGCGGGGGAGAACCTGGTGTACTATAGGCATGCTAGTGTAGTGTATGTAGACATGGGCACCGTGAACTGGAAGCCTATGGTATTTTTGGATTGGCTATATCGAGAGAATGACGGGGAATTGATAGGGCCGATACAAGGGTTTGATGTTCCCAAGGGAGGTTTAGTGGCAGGATGAGGGGACAGGGACCCAATGGAAGTTGTCCCTCCCGATGGTGAAGTTATCGATCCGGAGTTCGTCCCCGAAAGCCCTGACCCGAAACCGGAGCCGGAGCCGATGGAGTCTGACCTAGAGCCGGAACCTGTAGTCGAACCCTCCGAGCCCAAGTCCGACGGAGAGCCCATGAAGCTGGAGTTCGAAGATGAGCCGATTGAGATCAAAGCTTATACGGAGTCTGAATCTTCAGGGTCTGATCCTGATTGGGCACCGTGGAGGCGTATAGGTGTCGGGCTTAGAAGCCCTTTTTGGTAGAGCCTCCTTTTTGTGCAGCTAGCTAGCCTACTCTCCCATTTATCCTTTTTGATGATGAAGGTGGATGCTAATCCTAGAGGTCCCTTGTATGAGTATTTATGGTTTCAAGTTAATGTTATGAGTTTATTGATTTATGCATGTAGTACCCCTTTGTCTTTATTAATTGTCTAGGTTGTTTAAATTTCACTTCCGCTTGCATATGACTTTGGGTGTTTCTTTTGGGTCGGCGACGTGTCCTGGGATGTCGCGTTTAATACGACTGACGAAGAGGTGTCGTGAGCCCATTGTGGTTCGGGGCGTGACATTCCTGGTTGATTTGGTATCAGAGCGAGGTCGGCTCGATCCAAGTTAGTCAAAACCTGGAGTGATAAGGAGCGATGACTTTGGGATAGTTAGTTAGAGAGACTCGTGTGTCATTCATAACCCATACTGTTTGATTGTGATTGCTGAGTGATGTATGCAACAATATGTGAGGTGCAAGTGCGTCTGGACTTGAGGTAAGTGCACAAACTCTATTGGTTGTGATTGGATGTTGTTTGTGATTGACTACCTGCTTAATGAATTATTGTTATGATTCACTGCCTAGGGCTTTATACTAGTATAGTTGGCCTAGGTCTTTAATTCCCGAGGAGAATTATAGCAGGTAGGTGAGTGGTGTGAACTCTGTGAGCATGAGTAGCCGAGGTCGAGGTCATGTAGATCCGCAAGCTAGAGTTGTAGAGGATCCCAGGGTGGATGAAATTCTGAGGGCACTCGAGGAAGTTGGAATTTTTTAATGGAAAAGATGGGAATCAAGTTTAAGAGCAAGTTACCTTACCAAAAAAAAAAAGTTCAAAAGCAAGTTAATGCAATTAGATAGATGCAACAACTGGATGAGCGATTTTTGAAATTGAAACCTTTGAAGTTCGATGGGAAAAGTGACCCTGAGGCTGCATCACTTTGGATATAAGAGTTGGAAAAAGGCTTTGAGGTATTGGGGTGCTTGGGTCGAGGCTTTCAATGGAAAGTACTTTTTGGAGAGTGCGGGAGAACAGAAAAAGACAAAGTTTCCTCAGCTTCGCTAAAATCAAATGTCAGTCGATTAGCACGAGGTTGAGTTTGTAAGGCTGTCTAAGTACGCACCAAGCATGGTCAAGGATCATATAGATAGGACAAGGAGGTTTCGGGATTAATTGAAATCGAAACTCCGCAGTCAGTTAGTACTCGAGTCTTAAGGGATTATAATGAGTTGTATGAGAGAGCTCGATGGTTGAAATGGATTTGAGAGAAAGGGCTGCCGCTTCGAAATTGCGATACGCGCCCACTAGGGTCAATAGGAACTTTGGAAAGAAACCTATGGTAGAGAATATGAGACTTGTTTCTCCGGTAAGGAACAACTTTGGAAAGCCGAACCACTGCTCCAACACCGCATGTCAATCTTGTGGAAGGAGGCATGGGAATAGCCCTTGCCCAGGTGGATTTGGAGCGTGTTTTGGATGTGGCCAGCAAGGTCATCAAGTGAGAAATTATCGAACCGACAGGTTAGACCACTGATGCAATCGCAGCGACCGCAGGTAGGATATTAAGTGAGAGCTGCCCTGTAGATTAATCAGAATCGGCTAAGGACGTAAGGAAAAGTGTATGTTGTGGCTGAGAAGGAAGCGGAGGATGCGTCTTGAAAGTCTAGATGCATCTTGAAAGTCTAGATGCGTTATGAGATGATTTTGAAGTTCTCGCTTGAGTGGTCATGTAAGACTTATAATCAATTTTATGGCGAATAGGTGCAATCTATTTAAGGATTTATGGATTACTGATGATATTCTTGGACAGATTTGGAAGGATGAGTGTTGCTTAGAAATTTCAGATTTTGTAAAGAACTAATGTGATTTGTTTTTAGGAGACTGTTGGATTGAAATTGGATGGATTGAGCTTTGTCTTTGAGGTATAGAAAGATAATTATTTTGTGGCTGACTAGTTGGTTAAGGAACCAAGGCTAAAGGACATAGCCGAGGTATGCAATCTTCTTGATGTCTTTTCTCAGGAATTATCAGGATTGCCACCTGATAGAGAAGTGGAGTTCGGGATTGAGTTAGCCCTAGGGACAGAACCAATCTCGAAAGTGCCCTACAAGATGTTGTTATCAGAGTTGAAGGAATTAAAGGTTCAAATGCAAGAGTTGTTAGATAAGGGCTATATCCGCCCAAGCGCATCTCCATGGGGAGTGCCAAAGTTGTTCGTGAGGAAAAAGGATGGATTGACTACATACAACTGAGCTAGGTGACCATTAAGAATAAGTACCTGTTGCCAAGGATTGACGACATGTTTGATCAGTTACAAGGAGCGTCAGTGTTTTCAAAGATCGACTTAAGGACTAGCTATCATCAATTGAGGATTAAGAAGGAGGATGTGCCGAAAATGGCATTTAGGACAAGTTATGTGTACTATAAGTTTACGGTGATACCGTTTGGATTGACTAATGCCTCTGCAACCTTTATGGATTTAATGAATTGGGTATTGAAGGAATTTCTGGATCAGTTTATGATCGTGTTCATAGACGATATCCTGGAGTATTCAAAGAGTTCCACTGAGCATGAGCTATACTTGGAAAGAGTTCTACGGACTTTAAAGGAACATGCACTCTACGCTAAGTTTAGTAAGTGAGAATTCTGGCTTCATCGAGTGGCGTTCTTAGGACAAGTGATATCCGAGAAAGGAATTGCAGTGGACCCGACAAAGATTGAAGCCATCACGAATTGGCTGAGACCGGTAACGGTAACCGAGGTTCGGAGCTTCTTGGGCCTAGCAGGGTACTACAGATGCTTCATGGAAAGGTTTTCGGCATTAGCGATACCGTTGACACTGTTATTAAAGAAGGAAACGAGGATTGAATGGACAGATAGGTGCGAAAAGAGTTTTCAGTAGTTAAAGGAGAGGTTGACAACCGCCTATTGACAATTCTATCAGGTCCGGGAGGATATGAGATCTACAGTGACACATCACTAAGGGGATTGGGATGCGTGCTAATGCAACACGGAAGAATGGTGGCATATGCATCGCGACAATTGAGACCGCATGAGCTGAATTATCCGACGCACGACTTGAAATTAGTCGCGATTATCTTCACCCTTAAGATTTGGAGACACTACTTGTGTGAGGAGAAATTTAAGATTTATACGGACTATCAAAGTTTAAGGTAGTTGTTTTCCCAAAAAGAATTGAATATGAGATATCGTCGTTGGATAGAACTCCTTAAGAACTATGACTGCGATATTCTAAATCACCCTGGAAAAGCTAATAAAGTAGTGGATGCTCTAAACCGAAAATCGAGCATCGCGCATATGATGGTCAAGGAATGGACTTTATTGGAAGTAGTTCGGGATTCAGAGTTTAAGTTTGAAGAAAGTCATGTCTCAATTCTACTTGCTACATTGAGGATTGAACCGAAAATCCAGACTAGATTAAGGCTTTACAATCGATGGACTCGGAGATTCAGAAGATTCTGAAAATGGATGTTACAAAAAGGAAATCGGACTTTTAGGTACCCGAGGATGGGATTCTGAAGTTCCGTGGACAGTTATGTGTACCTGGTGATGCAGAACTAGAGGAGAAGATTTTATCAGAAGCTCACCGTAGCAATTACAGTATTCACCCGGGTAGTACAAAGATATATCAAAACCTGCAACAACATTATTGGTGGAACGACATGAAAGTGGATGTAGCCAAGCACGTGGCCAAGTGTTTAACATGTCAGCAAGTGAAAAGAAAATATTGCATGCCAGGTGGAATGTTGCAGCCATTGGAAATTCCTGAGTGGAAGTGGGAACACATCACGATGGACTTTGTAATGGGATTACCAAGGAGTCAGGGGCTTCATAATTCAATTTGGGTGGTTGTCGACCGATTGACAAAGTCAGTACATTTTCTACCGGTGCGAAAGAACTTCGCCTTGGAAAGGTATGTCGAGATTTACGTGTGACAAATAGTCCATCTGCACGGAGTGCCAGTGACGATCACTTCATACCATGATCCTAAATTTACTGCCGCTTTTTGGAAATGTCTTTATATGGCATTAGGAACGAAGTTACGGTTTAGCACGACCTATCATCTCCAAACGGATGGCTAGTCTGAAAGGACAATTCAGACTTTGGAAGACATGCTGCGAGCATGTGTATTAGATTTTAAAGGTAGTTAGGAGAAACAGTTGCATTTGGTTGAATTTACGTACAATAATAGCTACCAGCAGAGTATCAGAATGGCACCATTTGAAGTGCTATATGGTAGGGCTTGTAGAACGCCGGTTAGCTGAGATGAAGTTGGTGAGAGGAGCATCACGAGTCCCGAGTTGGTTCAGCAGTCAGTCGAAATGGTCAGGTTGATTTGGGACAGGCTTAAGACCTCTCAGAGCCGCCAAAAGAATTAAGCAAACTGGAGACGTAGGCCTTTAGAATTTCAAGTAGGGGATCATGTTTTCCTCAAAGTGTCGTTGATGAGAGAATTTTCACGGTTCGGCAAGAAAGGAAAGTTGAGCCCGAGGTACGTGGGTCTATTCGAAGTCTTAAAGAGAATCTATACCTTAGCCTATCGTCTCGCACTACCGCCGAATTTATCTCAAGTGCACAACATGTTCCACGTGTCTATGCTAAGGAAGTATGAACAGGGCCCGACCCACGTGCTAAATTATGAAGAAATAGACGTAGACGATCGAGTGTCGTACGTGGAAAAGCCAGTAAGAATTGATGACAGAATGGAACGAATGTTGCGGAACAAGACAATTTCGATGGTGAAGGTGATTTTGGAACATCATGGAACCGAAGGTGCGACATGGGAAAGTGAAAAGTTGATGCGACACCAATAATCCCATTTGTTTGAGTAATTAGAATGGATTGTAAATTTCGAGGACGAAATTTTTGTAAGGGGGAAGAGTTGTGACATTCCAAATTTTGATCCAATTTTGGGACTTATAAAATGTGTAATTCGTCAGTGTGCTTATAGTAAAATCTTGCCCTGGAACTGATCACTCTCGGTTATTATTTTTAAAATTGAGATTTCACTAGAATCGCATTCGATCGAATTTGGCCGTTATTTAGAGCTCGAACTTTGGTGTCGAATTTTTCGAAGTTTCATGACGAATTAAATTGGACAGTGTCAATATTATTATGGCTAGCCTCGAAATTGCCCAGATTAGTCGAAAAGTGAAAATTTGGACCGGGTGTAGATTTTGACTGGTAGACCTCCTTTTGGGTTTATTTTATATAGTGTCCGTTAGTTTTTCCTTAGTTTATAATTAGAATTTTTGTGAGCCGTTAGATCGTTTTCGGATTTGAGTCGTGGCCGTCAAATCGCATTTGAGTGCAATGTTTGACCTTGCTCTCTCTCTCTCTCTCTCTCTCTCTCTCTCTCTCTTCCCTTCTGCCCAACCCGCTGCCGCGCACGTCCCCTCTGTGCACATTTCCCCCCTTATGTCAGATTCTCTCTCCTCTTTCTTCTTTCTTCTCTTCTTCCTCTTCTCTCTTTCTTTCTTCCTTCTTCTCTTCCTCTCCCTCCTTCTTTCCCAGACGCCGCTGCTTTTGCTTCTTCCTCCACCTGACCATCGCCCGTAGCTCGCCACTGCCCACCGCTCGCCTAACGCCGCCACTCGCCCGCTGCTACGCCGCCCCGACAACCGCCGCTCACCTGTCGCCGCTGCAAGCCTAGCTCGCTACTTGTAGTCGTCGGGCTGAGCTTGTCATTGCTTAGCCAGCCCGCCAGGACCAGCACGCCATCGCGTCGTCGCTCGACGCTGCCGTGTCGCCCCTACCGCTGCCGGTTCGCCCTCCTCAACCCCCAGCTCCCTCTTTCTCTCTCGCTACTACCACCCTGGCTGACTTCCCTCTCCCCTTCGCGCCGGCACCGTCGCTGTCACCATCTCTGCCACCGCCGTGCCACCAACCAATCGGCTAGCCAACCAGCCGGCCAACCAACCAGCCGGCCGGCCAACCAGCTCGCCGGCCAACCAGCTCGAGCCTGCCCAAGCCGTGGCCGAGCAGCCCAGGCCATGCCTAGACCGTGGCCGAGTCGCCCCGGGCCGTGCCTGAGCGTGCCCAGCCGCTGCCCTTACCGTGGCCGAGTGTCCTAGGCCATGGCCGAGCGCCACGCCGAGTCACCGGGCCATGTACCGAGCCGTGGCCAAGCCCCGTGCCCATTGCACACTCGCCCGTGCCAAGCCCAGCACCATTCACCCAGGCCATTTTAGGCCCGTGCCTATTTTTCCCAGGCCAAAACCTAGTAAGTGACTCCCTAAACCCCACCTAGTACTTTGGGTATTATTACATTTGTTTAGGGGTTAATTAGCACCGATTTGGGGATGAGATGGGGATTGATTGGTTGAATTAAATGTGATCGGTTAGTAGGTTTAATTGTGATGATATTGTGGCATATGTAGTGATTGATTAAGATGAAATGATTGGCTGGTTGTCGTGGCGTTTGTGGGTGAAATGGAATATTTGAATGCGGCCGACTTGAATGTGGATTGGTGAGCTAGTGTGATGAGCTTGTGACTTGTATTGTATGGCATGTGTGCGTGTGAGAACGGACTTAAGACGTGTTGACGGTGGTTCGTGAAAGGCAAGTTAGACCTGGGACATGTTGATGGCGGTTATTGGAAATTGATTGAATTGTGTGACATATGTGTATGTGAGAACGGACTTGAGACATGTTGACGGTGGTCTGTGAAAGGCAAGTTAGATCCGGGACGTGTTGACAGCGGTCATTGGAAATTGATTGAATTGTGCGGCATGTGTACATGTGAGAACGGACTTGAGACGTGTTAACGGTAGTCCGTGAAAGGTAAGTTAGATTTGGGACGTGTTGACGGCGGTAATTGGAAATTGATTGAATTATGTGGCTTGTATGCATGTGAGAACGAACTTGAGACATGTTGACGGTGGTCCATGAAAGGCAAGTTAGACCTGGGACGTGTTGACGGCGGTCATTGAAAATTGATTGAATTGTGTGGCTTGTACGCATGTGAGAATGGACTTGAGACGTATTGACGGTGGTCCATGAAAAGAAAGTCAGACCTGAGGCGTGTTTACGCGGGTCGTGAGAAAGTACGAAATGTCTAGTGAGGGACAGAGCTCGGCTTGATATGAGGGTTGACCTGAGGCATGTTGACGCGGGTCGTGTGAAAGGACTTAGGAGGTCATGCAAAGTTGCTCAGTCACGCATGCGAATTGAGTGTGATTGAATTGATTGAATATGCGTTGTTATGGCATTTGAGTGGTGATGTTATGTTTCTGGATTATTATTGCATTGTGGTGTTTAATTAATATGCACAGTGGACGTGTGGACTAAGAAGAGGTAAGTGCGTGTATGTGAATTCTGTACATTACTGGTTAGATTTCATGTTAAGACTTGTCTGGGTACGCATTTGTCTACGTGGGGTTTAGGGTGTTGCTTATTGAGACTCGTTCTCACGGTTATTATATAACTATTTCATATCCACATCCTTAATCATGCCGTCTCAGCATTTTAGGATACCCATGCATATCGATCACATGGTGACGGAGTATCTAGCGGGGGAGAACCTAGTGTACTATAGGCATGCTAGTATAGTGTATGTAGACATGGGCACCGTGAACTAGAAGCCCATGGTATTTTTGGCTTGGCTATATCGAGAGAATGATGGGGAATTGATGGGGCCGATACAAGGGTTTGATGTTCCCCAAGGAGGTTTAGTGGCAGGATTAGGGGACAGGGACCCAATGGAAGTTGTCCCTCCCGATGGTGAAGTTATCGATCCGGAGTTCATCCCCGAAAGCCCTAATCCTGAACCGGAGTTGGAGCCGATGGAGTCTGACCTAGAGCCGGAACCTGTAGTCGAACCCTCCGAGTCCGAGTCCGACGGAGAGCCCATGGAGCTGGAGTTTGAAGATAAGCCGATTGAGATCAAAGCTGATATGGAGTCTGAATCTTCAGCGTTTGATCCTTATTGGGCACCGTAGAGGCATCTAGGTGCTGAGCTTAGAAGCCCTTTTTGGTAGAGCCTCCTTTTTGTGTAGCTAGCTAGCCTATTCTCCCACCTGTCCCATTTTGATGATGAAGGTGGATGCTAATCCTAGAGGTCCCTTGTATGAGTATTTATGGTTTCAAGTTAATGTTATGAGTTTATTGATTTGTGCATGTATTACCCCTTTGTCTTTATTAATTATCTAGGTTGTTTAAATTTCTCTTCCGCTTGCCTACTCGTGTGAGTGTTTCTTTTAGGTCGGCGACACGTCCTGGGACGTCGCGTTTAATACGACCAACGAAGGGATGTCGCATGCCCGTTGGGGTTCGAAGCGTGACATGGCATGACCAGTGTCTATGTCGGTAATTTCCGACCAAAGCTGGACGGATGGACTCAATTGGCATAAGGTGAAAATGTTTAGAACTCAATTTGTAATATTGAAATGCTTATAATTGAAAGCGTAAAAGTGCAATAAGTTTATGATTTTTAGATAATTTTCTCGTCCACAACTAGTATGTCTTGTGAACCGTCTTGTCCTTCGAAGAGTACAAATACTAGGCTGAAATTGCTCCTTTTCACCTTTTGTTCTATGTGTATTTAATAAAAAGTGCATTTCCAGAGATTTTTCTTTTTGAGACAAGCGTATAAATTATTTTCTCACTAGGGTCTGAACGACATGGACATGGCTTCGCACGACCTCGATAAGGAATGTAAAATTTGTCTTTTCCATAGAGAGAGAGAGCGAGAGTGTTTTAAGAGGTTGTCAAATCATTTTTGCTAGTACACAGATCTTATTTTGATCCCAATAATGGGCCAGTAAGCCCTTGCAAATCAAAATTTGGCCATATAGAACATGTATTTTGCCTCGAGTTCAATGTACTTGGTCAGATTTGCTTGATACTAAAAAGCTATCTTGGTACATTCCCATTCAATGCATGGCCATATGTTTCATCACCTGGATTCCCAATTTGGGTTGTACTTTAACTTCTAAGATAACTTTCTTGTTTTGATAGTGGACACCTAGGGCAAGCCAAGTATATATAAAATATAACTTTTGCGAGGGATCACTTCATTTTTAGATCAATTTATTGCGTAGAGTACCATTGATCATAGTGGGTAAGCAACTTGAAACTGCTTAGATTTCGGAACATCCGAGAAAGAAAATTCAAAAGAGAAAGTCAAAAACTCTCAAATCACTGATCTACGAGTAGAATGACTTTGTTAATTTTGACTTTGATAAAGCTTGATTTCCATTTACACCGCAACGTTATCGTACATCCTTTGTTTTTTTTAATACAAGCATATCGTTGCACGGACAACATTGCTTCTTATTTCCGTTGCGAACACTTCCTATCGCATCAAGTTTGAAACTGATATCGTCTGCTACATTCCGCGCGTCGGCAGAGATGCCGAGCAGACCCCGTTGAGCAAAACCGGTGCAGTACAAGCCATTTTCTCCTTTCCATTGGCGCAGGACCTTGGTCATGCCGTCTTTGTTGAAGAGGTCATCTCCACCCTAATTAAGTTACCATAAATATGAAGATTCAACGGCAAAAGTTGCAAATGTAGATAAATCAATCACTATTAAGTGGCTCAACCAAAAAAAGATAAATATAAAGAAAATGTACCTGGAGCCATTTCCGCACAGTGCTTTTGTAGCCAGTGGCAAAGACTATGGCCTCAGAATGACTGGTAGTGCCATTTACAAATGTGACCAGCTTCCCGTTAGTGCTTTTGATGGAGGGAAAAACCTACACCATTTGCTTTATTATAACTTGAGAAGGTTTAACATGCTTTTGATTAAGTTTTAAACTAAATTTCAAAGAAAACAAGCCTATAATTCCTTGATTTACCCTGATTTCTCCCTTCTTGATCCTCTTCATTGCACCGACATCGATGGTGGGGGATCGTCCGGTCACTGCTTTTAGATAGAACGGACCTTTTTCCGGCATCCGAAGGCCATACTTGAAGAAGTCGCCATATTTTAGATTGCTGAGTTGTATCACGAAGGTGTCAACTATTCGGCATGGGAGAAATTTTAACAAGACCATACCAAGAAACACTATTTCCTTGGTAACAACATGTACCTGCAAATCCTCGTCTTTAGGCCATTAAGCTCAGGAAAAAACTTAGCCGTTATCTATAGCTATCAAAGAGAAATAAGGCCTTCATTTGCTCTCTATTATATGTCCATTAAGTCGTTTGCCAATTCGAATTTCTCTGGTTTGTTGCAAGAGATTCTCCCTATCAACTCGCGACTGAATTTCCTCAAAAAGAAGAAGAATTATGTATGTTCCATCCCGTACTAAAGAAGGAAAAATGCATGAATTATAGAAAGAGTGTGCATACGGGACTTCGAGCAACAATGGAGGTGTTGGCACCATAGCTCCACAGATCATAGGCAATCTCCATTCCTGAGTTACCACAACCCACCACCAACACATTTTTCCCTCTGAATTCCCTCCCATTCCGGTACTCGCTCGAGTGCATCGCTGCCCCGCCAAAGCTGTCTAAGCCGTCAACCTCCGGTATCATGCCCTCGCTGTTCTCACCACTCGCCACCACCAAGAACTCCGCGACGTAGACCTCATCCTCGCCCGAGCCCGTGTTTCTCGCCACGATCCGCCACTTGCCGATTCGATCGTCATACAATGCACTCTCGACAGACCGTCGACAGTACAATTTTATCTCGAAACGCGACTTGTAGTTGTCGAGGTATTCGATGAATTGGTCCCTAGGGACAAACTTGGGGGAATTGGAGGGGAAGGGCATGTGGGGGAGCTCGCAGAATTGCTTGGCTAGGTGGAGCTTCAATCGATCGTACGACCTCTTTCTCCAAAGATAGGCGGAGCAACCCTCTCTCTCGAGCACGATGTTGGCGATGCCGAGGCGGTTTAGGCATGCCGCTGTCGCGAGTCCTGAAGGGCCCGCACCTACAATGGCCACCACAACCTCTTTCTCGTTGGCCTTGTCCATGGATGATTTGGTTCTTCTTTGATTCAACTGCGACAGCATTTTCAGGGATGTGGTTTTCGTAGATACAAGCTGGTGTGCTTTTTGTAGAGAGAGAGCACATTGAACTCGGGCGTGAATCCGTCCTAATTAATTGGACCTCATATGGAAAGTTCATGAGAGTTTAAATTTGCAGGTTCGAAGTAGTAAGAAAATCGAGAATCTTACTCAAACTAGCCATGAATCCACATCACCCTTTGTAATTACCTTGGATTCTTTGTTATCATATATACTTGATCTAACTACCGAGTCATCTAAAATTCGCATTGGCATCTTTGACTGGATAAGTCTTTGAACTGGAGTTACATTTGTTTTTGTTTCTGTATGCGTAGATTTAAGAATTTCAGGCAAGAAATTGAATAGGCGGATAAAGTTTGCCCATTTAAGTAAAAGCGCACAGGCGAAATTCATCTTTTACAGTAACTTTTCTTAACTTCGCAAGGGTTGTCATTTCTTTGTAATTGGATAAAATGAAAGGAAATTGCATGAAAGAAAGAAATCATTTGATGACTTATTATAGAAAAAAACATAATATAGGGATAAGGATTGAATGTATATTTTTCCTATTGATTTATCTCTTCAAAAAAATTTCCTTATTCAGGTCTCACGACAGGGATTTGAACTTCAGCCACTCGCGATAGCAGGCTTCATAACCGTCATACACGTGGACTCCCTGAGGTGCTGCCTTCAATCTGGGACATCCGCCGATCTCTAATCGAGAAAGATGAGGCATGGCTCCTTCAGCCACCCTCCACTCCTCCAAATTATGCAGAGCATGGAGAACTAAATGCTTGAGTTGAGGAAAGCCTCCTGCAGAGCAAACCATTTCCTTTCCCTCAAAAGCATAAGATAATAGGAGAACAACCAAGTGCTGCAATCTCTCCAATATTGGCATCGGATCTTCTTCGAGTTGGGAATGCTTTAAGACCAGCTTCCTCAGTTGCTGTGGTAGATTCTTATGTTCTTGTAACTTCTCTATTGTTCCACATATGGACATTTTGCAGGAATGAGGATAGCTCGACATTTTGCTCAATTCACCTTCAGTTAATAAATCGAGGCTTTCGAATCTAAAAGATGAGGATTGCAGATGTTTCAAATTGAATTTAGCAAGTTGTGGAATTATCTCCAACTTGTCAAAACCAGGAATCGCATTGACAGTCAATTTGCCTACATCGTTCACATCACATTTTTTAGGACAAAAGTTTCTCAATGTCCGTAGATTCTTTAGAGTGTCCAACTGCAATTTCTTCAAGTCATCGACTTGAAAATTGATGGGAAGATGGAGATACCTCAACCTTCTCATCTTCCACAACATATTTGGCAGGGTTAGCCTATTCGAATCAAACCCATGCACGTCCAAGAATTCCATGAGTACAAGGTTCCCCATAGATTGCGGCAAGTGTGCAAAAAAACTTCTTGCTAAACTCAAGAATCATAAGTGGACTAGGTCTCCCACTAATTCAGGTAAATCTAATGCCATTCAATAAGGTTCTCCAGCTTCAGAACTCTGAGAAATTTACAGTTGATGAAAATAGGTTGAAATTGCTTCCACTCCCCTTCAATAGACCCGACGAACATGAAAGTTCGAAGGTGGAGCATAGTCCTTCCTATTTGTTCTACTCTTGGAGTCGCGTTTCCTTCACCAATCACGCACATACTGAGAGAGAGCCTTCGTGTTTTGCAAGTTGACTCGACTTCTATTGCCATCGGAGAAGAACTATCCTCCCTTTCATCATCCCGTTGAATGTTAAGATTGCTTAGAAGACTCTCCCGCCTAGCCTTGATGACACATAAGTCTCACATCAGATCGTGGGGACGGCAGGTTTTGATATTTCCACTAAAGTTGACTTGTACTTGGACCAGCCCCCTCTTCACCAACTCCATTAAATATTGTTCTGCAACATCTTCCACTATAATTTCACTCGCCTCGCCATATATATTCGGCAACACAAAGCCTTCAGCAATCCACATGTAAAGAACTTTCGTCGCAGGGATTATTGCATCCTCCGGAAATCTACCCAAATAGAGGAAGCATGGCTTTAGATGCCATGGTAAATCGTCGTAGCTTAAGGCCAACACTTGTAATACATCGCTCCTATCACTAAAATACAAATTGATCTTTTTGTGAACCATCTCCCACTGGTTGACTGCCAGAAGTCCACGAAGTACAATGACTGCCAAGGGTAATCCTCTACACTTCTTAAAGAGTTCATCTACTAATGTCTTCATGTCATCAGTGATTACTGCACAATGTCAAGCAACAAATTGCAACTTAGCAATAATAGGAAGATGCAACTGTCGTAAGAAGATAACTTCAAGGACAAATATCTGCTTTTGGAAGTATATATATAAAAGATGCTATAGTTCTTTATAATCCATTGTTCAATTATGCTTTTGTAAGGGGAAAGAGTGTAGGGACTACAACATAGCTCCTTTATATGCCTCCATCTATGCCTGGAAGATGAAGAACCCTAAATTAACAAATGGAATGTATTGTCTTTGTTATCTATGGCTTGAATTAAGTGACTCAAGCAAATGTATAACAGCAATAATCCTACTTGATGAAGAAAAATTGAAAGCAGTGCAGGGATAACTCGAGTGTGCTAGTAATCTCTTATGACTTGAGTGTGCTAGTAATCTCCATTGCCACGGAAATAATAGTGAAATCTTTATGTTACCAATCTCTTTTGTCGCATAATGAGTCACGATTTTCCTAATAATCCCAACTCTTATTATTGGACCAGCTATTCACAAATTCGAAAAAGGTTTACCTGAGATGAAGCCTATGGAAGAAGGAATGTAGCTATGCTCTCCATTGTCTCATGGATTCCCATCAAAATTGCTTAAATCATTGGCCATATAAAAGCCTCTTCCACATTTTTCCTCATCAAAGGAAAGGAGGAGCAAAATTCTGGATGTCTGTTTAGAGGTATAATCGCTAGCTACTAAAAAAACAAAAGGGGAATCTCATTCCCCAATATCAAAATATTGATGCCCACACCCATATCGATCATTTGAACTCCATAGTAAATATCAATTCATAAATTTTCATAAATTGTTAAATCTTCTAAAAGGCCGGACTGAGCAATGAAATACCTCATATTTGTCCCACGGTTTCTAACTATAATAACCTCTTGAAGCAATATAATCTCTTGAAGCTACTATATGTTAGGATAATAAACTTAAAAAAGCCTTACCTTTCGTTTCAAAAAATGCCCCCTTCTTCAGCAAATCCCAGCTCTTCAGGTCCGATAAGCCCTAAAGTTCATGGAAAAGACCTTGAGGATCAATATACTCAGCTACTTCTCTATTGCGGGTTGTTATCAATAGTTTGCTTCTCGTGTTCTTGACCGGGAATGCGGCTCAAAGACTGACCCAGGCCTCTTTAACCCAAATATCGTCAAGAACCACGATACATCTCTTCTCTTGTTGGATCTTGTATAGAGTTTCGAGCAATTCGTCATGTCTCATGTGCATAACCCTCTCTCTTTGATCAGGCTCCAAGTTAACAAGGATATTCTCCAAGATTTCTCTCACGTGGGATTCTTGAGATACACAGGCCCAAGCAAAACCATCGAAATTGTTCTTTACTTTGTCATGAGTGACGATTTTCTTGGCAAGTGAGGTCTTACCCAAACCACCCATTCCCAATATAAAAATAACTCTTTGCTTTTGCCCATCATTCAATAGCTCTTTCACCAACAACCCAAGAGTATCTTCCCTCCCAACAAAGTCCTCCTCGAAATGAGCATAAGTCCGTTTTGGCATCGAAGTTCTCGAGTGCACGTGTTTTTTTAAAATATGTCTCGAGTTTGAGCTCGTAAACAAAATCAGATCCAAGATGGAATTATTGTTTGCGGACGTCTAAATATAAGCCATGAAAATCCAGAGTTTTTCTTTTTGGTGTAAAAGTTTCTCTGGATAAGGATTCCAAACAAAACAAGAAAGGAAAGTCTGGGTGAGAAGAGGAAATAAAATAAAACAAGAAGGGCACACAAATTATATGTTCCTGTTAGTGTAATCGGCCAAAGGGGAAGATAAAATAGGAAAGTCCAAAATTTGGTTTTGGTTGACCGTGTATTACTTGGACTTTGTTTCCTATTTGATGATGCAATCTTCACGATGGAAATTTGCACTTCCCTCTCGCGTTGGGTTTAATATAAATACTTCTTAAGATTTCTTTACAGAGTTCAAAGAGAAAGACAAGAAGCGTTGTTCCAACTGAACGCTTGTAGTGGGTCTTTCTTGGCGAGTTATATCCATGAAGTCTTGAAGCGCCGCTTGCTTGTGAGTGTTTGGTATTGGGTTCGAGGTTTTGTTCGTGAAATTACACTAAGAGTTCAAGTGTTCGTAGCGATTAAATCTTGTGTTAAGATTTGTGTATAATTCCTTCGCGAGATTGAGAGATTATTTCGTGAGGAATTGTGGGGCTAAACACTGCGTGAGTTATTGGGTGTAATTGAGACTTGGGAAACACTTAGAGTGCTTGAGTGACTCGAGTGTGATTGTAATCTTCGTTATATCGCTTGATCTATAGTGGAATTCCGTGCTGCTCTCCCCGTGGACATAGGTCACTACGATCGAACCACATAAATCTGATGTCCGATTTATTTTTTTGTTCTATCTATTTTATTGTTCGATCGCTTGGCTTCCGCAACAGTTGGTATCAGAGCCAGGCTTGCTTAAATTGAAGCGAATCGATGGCGATAGAAGAAGGAAAAGTGAAAATCGACAGATTTGATGAGAAGGATTTTGTTTTCTAGAAGATGCAGATTGAGAATCATCTATATCAGATGAAATTGCACTTGCCCCTGTATGGGGAGAAGCTAGAGAGGATGGAGCAAGCTGACTGGGAATTGCTGGATGGACGAGCTTTGGGTATTATTCGGCCGACGTTGGCACATAACGTCGCGTTTAACATCGTGAATGAGAAGACCACTGCGGGTTTGATGAAAGCCATGTCGGACATGTACGAGAAGCCCTTTGTGATCAACAAGGTCTACTTGATGCGACGTCTGTTTAATTTGAAGATGAGCGAAGGTGCGTCAGTTGCTGATCATGTTAATGAATTCAATGTCATCGTTAGTCAATTGAGTTCAGTTGATATTGACTTTGAAGATGAGGTACGTGCTTTGATTCTATGATCTTCATTACCTGATAGTTGGAATACTACTGTTACTGTTGTTAGTAATTCCTCTAGGTCAACAAGTTTGACGTTTGATGGTGTTCGAGATTTAATTCTAAGTGAAGACATCCGTAGAAGAGAATCTGGCGAACATGTATCTGTTGCTTTAATAGGTAAAAATAGAGGAAGAACTGGTACATGTATTAGCAAAAGTAGTATGAACTCGAATAGACGAAGTCAGTCTAGGACTGGTGGTATTATCTGTTGGAGCTGTGGCAAGAGGGGGCATTTTAGAAGGGATTGCCTTAACCTGAAAAACGATAAGGGTAAGGGAATTAGAGTTGATCCTGCAGATGATGTTGCAACCATAGCTGATGGTAATTCGGATAATGCTGATTATGTCTTGTCTGTCACTGATGATTCATCGTTTGATGGATGGATTATAGATTCTGGTTGTTCTTTTCACGCTACACCAAACAGGAATTGGTTTACTACTCATCAGTGCACGGATAGTAGTAAAGTGCAGTTGGGGAACAATTCTGAATGCGATGTTATTGGTATTGGTGATGTTAGAATCAGAATGCATGATAGTATCGTGTGGACATTGACTGGAGTGAGGCATATTTCAGAGTTGAAGAAAAATCTGATTTCCTTGAGTGCCTTGGATTCAGCTGGGTGTCGATATTCTTCATAATGTTGAGTTATGAAAGTTATTCGAGGTGTTTTGGTGATAATGAAAGGAATCAAACACAGTGGCATGTATGAGCTTCAAGGTGAGACAGTGACGGAATTCGCTGTGGAGATGTCGGATGCATCAGTTCGAGAGTCTGAATTGTGGCATATGGGTTTGGGGCACATTAGCGAGAGAAGCCTAAAGGTTCTAAGTGAAAGAAATTTGCTATGTGGTTATGTTGTTGACGAATTGAATGTATGCAAGTGCTGTAATTTAGATTAGCAGCAGAAAGTGCAGTTCAGTGCGATTGTCAGAGAAACCACGGATATTGCAAAATTAATTCACTTGGATGTTCACAGGTTGTCGCGATTTCCTTCGAGGAAGAGTGCCGGATTTATGCTAACAGTTGTTGATGACTACTTGAGGAAGTCTTAAGTGTTTGTGCTTAGGCACAAGTTTGATGCTGTTGTCAGGATCAGGCAGTTGAAAGCTTTGATCGAAAAGGAGACTGGGAAGAAGATCAAGCATGTGCGGACTGACAGTAGCATGGAGTTTTGCTCGAAGCTGTTAAACGAATTTTGCATGAACGAATGCATAGTGAGACACTGCACTAGTGCCAATAAATCACAACATGTTGCAGAGTTGATGAGAAAAACATTACTAGAGATGGCCCATAAAATACTCTCTAGTACTGGTATGGCTAGGAGACTCCTGGTGGATGCGGTTAATATGGCAAGCTACCTGAAGAATAGATCCCCATCGACTGTGATTGGATGTCGGACTCCCGAACAAGTGTGGTAGGTAACGTTGCTGATTATTCTGTTCTTAGAATATTTGGTTATTCATGTTATGTTCGAGTAGTGATGGTAAGCTCGATTGAAGGACAAGAAAGTGCATGTTCCTAGGTTATGTACAAGGTGAGCAGGGCTATAAGTTGTGGTGCCCGGAAATAAATTCACATATTATTAGCAGAGAAGTTACATTTGACGAGTCTCCAATACTTCTGGGTAGGAGTGTTAATAGCAGTGTTTATACGGATCTGGACGGTATTCAGCTTGAGGTGGAGTTGCAACCAGAAACTCCTGAGGTAGCAAGTACTAGCGAAGTAATCGATATAGATGGTGCTTGTAGCGAGGTGGAGCCTATAGAACTGACGGTTGCTGTAACTGCTGATATTGATAAGGTGCGTATTCAATCTCCTGACAGATATAGATGCAATGATGGTTTTGGTTTATCTGCGATTAAGGAGATTGTGTCGAAAAATCCTTGTGGAGTAGTTAAAGGTGCATGTGGAGTTGGTGTTCTGATGAGGTCCATGGCTATGGCGAAGTTCAAGCGATGCTTGGACTTGAAAGACTTTTGTGGCGATTAAGCCCATTGGGGCTGTGGGAGAGTAGTAGCGAAATTCAGATTCTATCAAAACGATTGTGACATGACTCAAACGTCAAGCCAAGGTAGAGATTGTTAAAATATATCTCGAGTTTGAGCTCGTGAATAAAATCAAACCCGAGATGGAATTATTGTTTGCGGACGTCTAAAAATAAGCCATGAAAATCTAGAGTTTTTTTTTTCGGTGTAAAAGTTTCGCTGGATAAGGATTCCAAACAAAACAAGAAAGGAAAGTCTGGGTGAGAAGAGGACATAAAATAAAACAAGAAGGGCACACAAATTATATGTTCCTGTTAGTGTAATCGGCCAAAGGGAAAGATAAAATAGGGAAGTCCAAAATTTGATTTTGGTTGACCGTGTATTACTTGGACTTTGTTTCCTATTTGATGTGGCAATCTTCACGATGGAAATTTGCACTTCCCTCTAGCGTTGGGTTTAATATAAATATTTCTCAAGATTTCTTTATAGAGGCCAGCGAGAAAGACAAGAAGCGTCATTCCAACCGAACGCTTGTAGCGGGTCTTTCTTGGCAAGTTATATCCATGAAGTCTTGAAGCGCCGCTTGCTTGCGAGTGCTTGGTATTGGGTTTGAGGTTTTATTCGTGGAATTACACCAAGAATTCAAGTGTTCGTAGCGATTAAATATTGTGTTAAGATTTGTGTATAACTCCTTCGCGAGATTGAGAGATTATTTCGTGAGGAATTATGGGGCTAAACACTGCGTGAGTTATTGGTGTAATTGGGGCTTGAGGAATACTTGGAGTATTTGAGTGACTCGAGTGTGGTTGTAATCTTCGTTGTATCGCTTGATCTATAGTGGAATTCCGTGTTGCTCTCCCCGTGGACGTAGGTCACTATGACTGAACCACATAAATCTGATGTCTGATTTATTTTCTTGTTCTGTCTATTTTATTGTTCGATCGCTTGACTTCCGCAGCATATTTGCTCGCATTCACAAATTCTATGCCATAATTCTTCATCTGCTTCTGAAGATAGGAAATTTTGGATTTTGAGCCATCAATCTCTGTCCCCACAATATGAGCCTGCACCCATTTGCACTTTGCCATGAAGCAAGCGTATGCTTTGATGATGTTTTGTTCCTTCTTCAGCTCGACTCTGAGGATGTGTCGCTCGATGATGTCCTCAGAATCATAGGCAATGTCTCGGAGTTGTGTGACGCATTCTCCAACAGCTTGGTCGTGCTCTCGTCTAATGTCCGCATCCCTCAGCAAGCACTTGATCAGCTTCAGCTCCTCTTGCAAGTCCTTGATCTTGCCCTCCATGCCTCACAAGAATTTGGCCTTGTCGATGAGCAGGTTTCCTATTGCCTCCACTGCGAACGATACAACAGACTTGGCCATTGGTATTGCACTGCTTGACTATGATTAGTGGAGCTTATGATTTGAGAATTCACTTTTCGTGCGTTAACAAGCTCTGAACATATAAGCCTGCAAGTTGCGAAGAAGAGAGAAGAGGAATAAGTACTTAGAAAGTTGTATATTGCATTGATAATACATATTCTATATCAACCAATGCAATAAATTCACCCCAATAAAAAAAGAATGGAGTTATGGGAAATTTTACAAGCATATATAGTGTCCGCAATAGAAGATATGTTCTGTAGCTGGAGTTATAGATGTTCCAAGACATTAACACCGATGTGCAAATAATTTCTGACTTAGGATAGACAAAAGAAAATTTCAAAACCCACATTTATTATACCATGAGTCACATTATTCCACACAAAACGTGTTGAATGCACAAGTGAGTTGTGTTGAAAAAAGAAAAGTTTCCACATTGGATGTCTAGAGCTAAAAAAAACAATTGATCCCTGGCCATGATTCAATAGTTTAAGCTTTTTGAGTAACTATAAATCTAGCTAGATTGTCAGTAGACTTAAGTTATGGGCTCCTTCTTGGATCTCCCTATTATAAAGGTGTTGAATTTATGCTGAGTTTCCCTCGACGAAATGAGATTAAAACTTCCCGAAAGAGTTATGTTTTTATTCTAAGAAGGTAAAAATGCATTCTTAATCAAAGGGCGAATCATGAGTTTGCCTGATGGTACTTGTTAAATAATATGCTTTCTTGTTAAAGGTTTGCTCGCAGTGAGTTCGTCTTAAAAGTATGGTGAAAAAAATCGGAGCAAAAGAGTTTGCCTCAAGAGACTGGCTAACATAGCTGCAAATCTTTAACAGGCATAGATATGCCTCCGCCAAACTTGTGTTCACTCACGTTGAGGTTTATTTGGTATTTTCTTCAAAGTGTAATAAGCTGGCAATTATGTTTATTCTTTTTTCTCTTGGAGTTGCAGCAGGCATGGACATTTTACTTTTTCTTTTGAAATTGCGGCTGGAACCCCCACGCCACAAAGACAAGGAGTCCCCAGGTTCTGTCCCGTTAAGAATCCTACGATGCTTAAATTAGTGTGGGGTTAGAGAGCGCAAACTATGGAATTTGGAGAGGGGGAGAAGGCATACAGATTGGTGTGGCTTGCTCCTGTATCTATACAAGAATAGGCGGGCGTGATGTGGGTTTTAAGCTTTCAGCCTGAGCTCCCCTTAGGAAGGGCTTTCTCATGGCGGTTCTATTTGTGAACCTATGTTGATTATGGGCGAAGCAGTGGACCCAGTTAAATATGTTGTAATTAAAGCAAAATTTGTCAAGAGATTACTCATAGTGAGATTGTCTTAAGAGTATGGGGTAAAATTTGGAACTAAAGTTTCTCATCATAAGTTTGCCTCAAGTATGTTGTAATTGAGCAAAATCCACTTATTACGTTACACCCATCTAATAAGCATGTAAAAATTTCGATTAGAAGTAGCTACATTTAGATACAACTTCCTAGGATTGAAAAAGAAATCTAAATTATTTAGCTAAATTAGGTCTGTTTTGTATAAACTTGATGTTCTTGTACGTATATTACGTGAATAAAATAGATGAGAGATGAAAAAAAATGAATTACTTTATCTGAATATGTTTTTACGTGTTTATGTTATCCTATTAATAAAGGATGTCTGATTTTCATACATTCAAAAAACGTTCTAGACGAAAAAAGAATTTTAATTAGATCTATTGCCGCTGCAAGAATAGATTCACATTACATGTGGAAAAACTCAATTATCTTATTATCTTCATAACCCTCGCACTGGACCTAGCAATTATTCAAAAAGTTTTAGCTCATCTCAAGAGGATTTTAGGTCTAACTCCATACCTCACATCTCATAATTCAGCCCTGCCATAACTAGTAAAGCAATCAAACTCACTCTCATAGCTCTTAAAAACTCTAGAAATTCAAATCCCAAATGCACAACCATGGAAGCTATGAACTCAAATGATGTGTCGCCTTCACAAAGCACCTGAAGCAAGTCCCTAAGGTCTATCGCGACCGCTTTCTCTCTCTCTCTCTCCACGTCTCCACTATTACGGTAAGTGCGTTACTCACTAGTCACTCTTGCTACTTAATTGGTAACAGAGCTTCTTCGTGTCATCAAAAAGTTATCTCAGTTGCTTCCTAGTCAACCCCCTCACTAATCTCACTCAGTCAAAACATACATATTTCAAGCGAAAAAATCGATCTTTTTTTGTCTTTCTCTTATAAGTAACCTTTCTGGCAAAAGAGTTGATACTCAATCAGGGAGAAGGAGCACCGACTTGACGAAAATGTTGAGACATACATCGTAAAAAATCACTAAAGATGTATTACTTGGGCTTACAATCAGTACTAAAAGTTAGCACAGGCAACTTGCTGGAAGCAAGTGAAGCAGTATCTATGTCATTCAAACACCCCCAAGAAGATAGCGAAACAAAGCACAATCCACATCTCCTAAAGCATCAAAATTCTAAATCAACAAAATACGGATGCAATGGCAACGGCAATATTTTTAAAAAAGAAAAATTTAAAACCACAAAAACTAAGGAAAAAAGAAGAAGAAAAGGGGTCAATTCAACTGGGAAAAGAGCTCCGATCAAAAAAAAAAACTGGGAAAAGAGCCGCTCACAACCTTTATCGCAACTTCCACGTTCATAAAAATATCGGAACTTGAAAACAGTTCACGAAAAAACTTCAATTAAAATCAAACTAAAAGCAGAATGGATAAAGCAAAAATCGAGTATCAATTACCCAGCAATCCACCGAGGGAGATCTTTCCGAACGATCCGCTACCGATCTTACGATGGAGCCGGGAACGATAACTCTGAATGATTATTACTTCAATAATAATAATACTGGGATTGGGTCAATGAGCTCATCATCTTCATCCTCATCTTATCATCATCGTCACCCTCCACAGCTAATTATATTTAGGCGATGTCATATAGGCAATGGCAGTTGGGCTTGTAGCAAGAATAATTCAATATCACATCTTCGCTATATGTCCCGTCAAAAGGGAGATTGGTTCCGCATGGGCTAATGGCAATAATTCAGCCTCAATTATTTGCTCCATGTGCCGACAAAAGATGGGGATTTATCATGGTGAATAGCTTCATGCGTCGTCACAAGATTGCTTTTTCGGCTGCCAATTGCTTTCTGTGCCGTCAATTCATCAGCATAGTCCTCTGTACATTGTTTTTCATGGGCTTATACTGATAGCAACATTTTTGTTTCTTGCTGAGGGGAAAAACATAGATTATATCTACTATAATATATATTATGAACCATCTCATAAACACGCGCACAGAAATCAGTGTCTGACTCGTCTATGTTAATTAAATTCAACTCCACAGTTAAGGGAAAATTGCTACGATGGAATCGCCTGTATAATTTGGAAACTCCATATATGCACTTCTTGTGCTCTAAAGATTTAGCAAAGTGCTATAACGATTTTGCAGCGAGTGAGTAGTTAAATATTGTAATATCCTTAATTTCAGTCCCTGAGAAATGGTTATGGTTTAAGTTTGATGGTTTTCCCAATTGGAGCTAATTTTACTATTGTTCTGAAAAACCCATATTGGGTCCTCTATACCTCTTTGATTTGTTATTTTTGTGGAGAACTTTATGGACCAAATTTCCAGAAATTTACTTTTTCAAAGTTATTCCAAACATCTTGAAGTATAACATATATTAAATTTATATTTTTATAAGATGATTTGGTTTGTATGAAAGACCATTTTCTAAACAGGTTTGAACCGTCTAGTGTTGCTGTTTCTGAAACCTTTACACCTTCTTGATTTTCCACAAGTTTTTATAGAACGATTCTTAACAAACTTCCTACACAAATGTTGTTGAGAACTTCTTTATATATAACATATATAAATTTTGGAATTTTTAGAGATGATATGGATCCTAGAAAGAGCTTACTTTGAGAAGTAAAGATTTTGTTCTAGCGAACTATCTTTAGGCTGTCTTTGAGCTACTAAAAATTGTATTTGAAGAAAGATCTAGATTTCGTGTTCTTCATGGAAAATATTTGTTAAGGTCTTGATTATGACATACTCAAATTTAAGAATTTTCGGAATCCATTTACTAGGTTTTCAAGAACATCTTCTTGAACAGTACAAAACTACCCGGTTTTGCCAGATTGCAAATATTCATCATTTTCTATATGAGAATATTGAAATTTCGATTTGATGTCTTCTGGAGACAAAATCTATACATTCTGAGGTTTCTAATGAGATATGATTTTCTTGGCCTAGGTGTCCTTAAACTACTTAGGACATAATTACCTATTTTGTGGCTTGAGGAACAAGTTGTTTTAAAGACCAAGTTGCCCTAATTCCTCTTGGAAGCTAGCCATTTAATGCAAGCTTATGTGTCCTCTTGGAAATTAATACATAGGGTGAGTCACATATCCTAAGTTTAGGACATTATAACCCTAATGGGACACTTGGTAGCCATTTTGACTATCAAATTATTAGACCTAAGATTAGATAAGATTTCCTCTAATCATAGATGCCACTTGAATGAAGGTGATTGGACCATTTGGCAAGTGAATTATAAGAGCTTGGCCTATAAGTAGGAGGATTCTAGAGAGTCAAGAACTTAGAGAATAGGTTTTGACTTGGAAAATTCTAGAGAGTCAAAACTTGGTGAATAAGTTGAAGAGGATTGCCTATAAGTAGAGGCACCCCTCCTCTTTTCCTCACCACACACCAGTTCCTCTTCCTCTGTCATCTCTCATTCTCACGCCTCTCTCTCTCTCCCTCATCCTTATGCCGATCACCTCTCTTTCTCTCTCTCCCGTTCGCCGCCGCTGACGGCCGTTTTCCCGTTCGACCCTCGTAAACGTTTTCTTGTGCTTATAGGTGAGTGGATTCCCTAACACTCGGATAGGACAGTGTATTACGTGTTTGGAACATGGCTTGGGAAGTCGTTGTTGCTTGAAACTGTTTTGTTCTTGTGAGCGTAGGTTCTTGCTAGCAATGTTCATGTGACCATTATTATGACTTTGTTTTCAATGGTGGTGTACTTGTTCTTAAGTGAAATTTGTCATGTGTACACCTATACAAATTTGTGCTTGTTATTGTATGGTTTGCTCATGATTCATTTTGTTGAGAGTCTAGCACATCTCGTGTATCGAAGAAAAGGTTCCGATCGGCATTGAATGTGAAACATAGGCACATCGGATCAAGCCTCTCTTAGGCTTGGATGATATTGAGGAATATCATTTCAATGTCAAGTTTGGTCCAGGTTGGTGCTAAAGTGTAGCAATTTGAGTCTCGAGCCTTGACTCGTGCCCGACATCCTAATTGTACTCAACCATGGTAAGTCATTTTCGTACACTTGTTTTGCACACCCTCGGGCTTCATTCTTGAATCGACTAAAAATGAAAAAAATCGAAGCCTTGTTTGCTACCGCATGATCATACGAGGGACTAAACTGTCACCGATGGACTTCGGTTATGTAATAAAGGAACCCCGTGTGAATTATTTTATGTTGTTCTTGTGCATGGTTGCATGACGCTTGGATACGGTAGTTTGTGTGATATGTTCTTAACTATGCTTGTTGATTTATGAGCTTGTGAACTTTCCATGTGTACATAGCAATTAGGGCCTTGTATGCATGGATTAAGATAAAGGATAATAAATCGGCTTGTGTGACCCATGATGTGTGACCATTAAATGAAAGAAGAAGACCGTCGTCACATAGCGTTGGCGGCGATGCCTCGGTAAACTAGCGCCGGGATGCCTTAATTGAGTTAGAATGCCTTAATTGAGCCCGGATGCCTTTGTAAACTAGTGCCGGGATGCCCTAGTTGAGCCCGGATGCCTCGAGTGAGCTAGCCTCGGGATGCCTCGATTGTGCCAGGATGCCTAGCATGAAGTTGGATGCCTCAGTTGAACTGGGATGCCCTGGTTGAACTAGGATGATGATAAATGAATCTTATATATATGTTGGTATGTGTGTTTATTGATAAGCCGAGGGATTCCAGAGGATGCTTCACGTATAAATTTTCTTGTACATTTTTATGTGACTGGATAAATGTGAGCTTCCATGTAAACATAGCAAGGGCAAGGACAAAACCTTTGTTATTGATCTGCCATCGACATAAGGCAGGGACAACATTTATATGTGTTAGTACGACGACGGGGCATCATCTTATACGAGTATTAGTGAATTTACTCATTGAGTTTTCAACTCACTCCTGTTGTTTTCCATGTTTTTAGGATGAGCTCTGCACCCCAGTTTATTTTGGTGAACCCGTCGAGATGGAGGTTGGCATAGAGGAGTTAGGTTTAACCCCAGCCTTCTCTTGTGATATGGTTTGTACGTGAAACGGACCGTAGAAAAGTGCTTGTAAGATATGTTTATGGCAATAGTGTGTTTTGCCTGTTGTGCTTTTCCTAATTTCCAGTTATTGTTTTGAAGTTTGTTTATACACGTTTCCGCATGTGCTTATTAATAAGATAAAAGAAACGGGACGACGACGAGCTTGAAACTTCGCGTTAATAATCCCAAAATAAGGATGTTACAAATGTTCTGACTCTACAACGTAAGTGTACTTGGTTTCTACGAAATCATATTAGAAACTATAATCCAAAAATTTAAAAGTAATTAGCTAGATGCAAAAGGACCACATGTATACAGTGCCCATGAAAAGCTCCATCATTTAATACTTTAACATGTGACTGCAACATGCTATATACAACTTTTATACTTATGGATGTTATTTGTAATTTTTATTTATTTATTCATGTAGAGTCTTGCAATAGATTAAAGGATATTGACATAAATAATCCATGAACTTTAGCCCAATATGTAATATGATCGATGAACTTTTATTTTATTTAATGTGATCCCTAAACTGTAACTCGATATGTAATGTGATTCCTAAATTTTTAATTTGTTTAATGTAATTCCTAGACTTTTCATATATATTTAACTTAGTCCTTGAATTATATGAAAAAATTCAATATTATCTTTCTATTAATTCAAATTCAGGGATAATATTGAAAGATAATGAGATGATACGATACTTATTTCCTCAACTATTTTTAGACCGTAAACTGGAGGGAACTGTTAATGTTTTTTACACCGTAACGAGGTTTGCGGCGGGTGTGGTGATGATGACATCAGACTAAGTGATCGTAGATGATGATGCTTTTTGTTGACAGGGATGAAACAAGCGACGGATAGAGAGGGAAGAGAGGATTAGAGATTATTTGCCATTTGGGTAATGATCACCTGCACCAAAGCACAAATTGGTTCCTTAAATTAAACCAATCAAAGACTGGTCAGCAGCCAAATTAAGCCCCAACTACAAGATTGTTCATCTTAGCCCTTGAAGAAATTGGAGTTCAAGGCTAATTTCAATAATTTTCAAGAAAAATGCAAGGCCAATAAACAGCATAAAAGAGGGAATCAAGATGGGATGGATATATTCGGGTTGGTTTGGTTTGGTATGGCAAAATCTAGTAAAATCAAGAAATTTTGCTTTTTGATTTCAAATTTGATTTGATATGATGATTTCAAACCAATTAATCTTCTTAAGTTATTATTGTCAATTACCATCGCCACTTAATTTGCAAAATGAGCAATTCACTAGCAAAATTATTGGCTTCCGAGAAACATTGCTTCAAATTTGACAACTAGGTAGAGCAAGTCATCAAATACTACTCACATAAAGTTTCGATTTCTCCCTTGGATGCCTCCACAATGTTTTCCTCAGTGTTGCACGCATGGTTTCCTTTAGGTACAGTCTTCAATTTGGACAGACATCGATCACGACTTGAGAAGATGTCGCATGGCTCCTTTAGCAACTCTCCATTCCTGTAAATTCCACAACCCAACCAAGACCAACCTCCTCAGGTGCACGGGCAAATACTTTGTGTCCTGGCATCTTCTTGATTTGGCCATATAAGTATAGTTTACAACCATATGGATTGCTAGACGTTTTACGGAAATCGTCTAGGTGAACTCTTGCCAAGGAGCAAAGAAACAAAAGGAAGCAGATTTGAGGCGTTCGTAAGTTTACCAAGTTGCGAAATTAGCTCCTGCTTTTTGAGAGGCGCAGATTCTGAACGGACTACTTTTGTAGTTTTGACAATTTGTCCCACATTTCTCTAGACAAAAGGGCTGAATTTATTTGGAAGGTAGAAATACTCCAAAGAGTGTATGATACATGTCCGTGTAATCCAATCTTGATATGAAGAAGTTTTTAGTGGAAAAATTTCTCATATATTGCGCAATTAGTATAATGAAAATGAAAATATTTTTTTATTAAATATGATTAACTAGTGTACTTAAAGTACTCTTTAGTAAGATCCTGATAATTTTATAAAAGGCTCTCGAAAGTACGAAAGGAGGGAGGCTCCCAAGTTCCCTCTCACTGCTTCCATTCACACGTTTAGAGAAGGATTATCATAAGGTCATGATGTGACCTCTCATCTGCCAGATTCAACAGTTTGCCCAGCAACTCTAATAAAAGAAAATAGAGATAAGAACACTAGGAGTATCATAACTTTTGTACGGTGCTCACTTAAGTAACGTAACTTTTTTTGCTCACTTGAATACCACAAATTTGAAAAATTGATCACTTGAGTGCCATCGGCGATTTGCCTCGTCAGAAAATCCAACGTAGACGCCGGTCGTCCTACGTGACTTCGCCGGAGCTGAAGTGAACAATTTTTTAATATTTTTATTTTTATTTTTATTTTTATTTTTGCAAATCTTTTTTTCAATGCCAGCAGGGGTCACAGGCGACCCTCACTGACTGTGAAGGGCAGGCTACCTTGCCCTTGGCCGCAAAGGCCCTGGGCGAGGCCACGAAGGCCGTCACCAGATTTAGGCTGCCGTGGGCGAGGCGGCCTCGGCAGATTTGGCAAGAGCCTTCGCCGCCTCACCCGTGACCAGTGAGGCCGTGATGGCCTCGCCGAGGGCTTTTGCAACTGCAGGCAAGGTGGCCTTGTTAGATCTGGCGAGAGCCTTCGCTGAGTGATTGGCAAAGCCACAATGGCCTCGCCAAGGGCCTTCGCAGCCATATCGGCCGATGGCAAGGCAACCCTCATCCAGTTTGGCAGAGAGCGAGGCCTCCGGTGAGGGTCACCGATGACCCTCACCAACCTTGAAAAAAAGAAGGAAAAATAAGAAAGATAAAGAAAAATAAAAAAGATAAAGAAAAAAATTCAAAATAAAATAAAATAACATTAAAAAAATCCACATATGATGATTTGTGGGAAATGGCACTCAAATAAATCATTTTACTCCGATGTGGCACTCAAATGAGCAAAAAAAAAGTTATAGTATTTAAGTGAGTGTTGTACAAAAGTTATGGCCCTCATAGTGTCCTTATATCAAGAAAATGTAAAGAAAGACCAATGCACATGGTAGAGTAGTCAATAAACACAAATTGTCAAAAAAGAAAAAAGACATGAGCCGTTGGATCTAAAAGTTTATGACAGGGATACTATAACAATGGCAAAAAACGAGAGAGGTTGCTTCTTGCTTCATGCTTCACGTTTCGACCACCAATGCTTTGTCTCTTTTCTTTTTGTATCTTTGGATCCCTTTGATGGACAACCGCACGAGAAATTGTAAAGAAAGAACGAAGCACGGGAGCTGAAGAAATTGTGAGAAGAAACCTGAGGAGGTGCCTCACTGATGTTGCTCGTCCCTTTGATTAAATATGTATTGAAAACGCCAATTGGTGTTTTCTTAATCACGGTTTTCCGTTTTTGTCGTTGAGTTTTATAGTTTACATCTCATTGTTCATCTAAATGCAAGAATTAGACTATATGAACCGAAAGCAACATGCGCTCGAACACTGTTTCGACTCATGTGGGCATTTTGTCAAACATCTGGCCGGCATTTTAAAAATGCTTGGATCTTTCCTCTTCTTTGGTTTAGCATTGATTTTGACGATGACATATGCAACGCCATGAGGAATGACTCTCAACTTCGTCTAGTCTCGCACCAGCGTCTTTTGCGAAGCATTGGATATGCATCGCCTCCTCTCGCATGCCCTTCACTTGTCCCCCTCGCAAAACCCGCAAGAGGTTCGCATCTTCTACGAGCAAGTCACGAAATCTCTCTACAGCGAATGGAATGACAGATCCCGCCATTGAAGCTCACAAGGATGAGAGGGAAAAATGAAACGAACAAAATGGGCAAATTTCACAATGACAGTGTTCTACGACAAATGCAGCTTTCACGAGATTTACATTCTCTTGTTAAGAGTTATTGGCACGAAGGGATGTTAGGATATGCATGTGTTGAGCTTCTAATCCATAAAGTTCATTCGGCCAAATGGGCTTTAGATTTAAATAAGAAGGATGATTTCAAAGTCGGTCCTAAATTTTTAATCAATGTTCATTTTGGTCATTGAAATGTAATTTCCATCGAATTGATCTTTGTACTCTTTGATTTAAGGTGCAAGCACTGGATCGGAGCCAATTCTCTATCTTTTTTGTTAAAAGATCCGATTAAAAGTGAATTATTTAATCCCTGCAATCTTTTGTGGAACCATCAGTCACTGTATCACTCATGCGCACTCCTTCCTTTCGAATTTTCTCTGATTCATTTTTAAACCTCATCAATCAATTACAAGTTTCGCTATGTACAGAGTTGAAATAATTCTATTTGGAGTCAAAGATATATTTTTTTTCCAGAATGACGAATAAATGATCCACAGGGATGAGGGAAAATGAAATGAACAAAATGGACAAATTGCAAAATAGATAAATCATGATAATGTATGAGTGAGGTTCGAAACTATAACACCCAACGGCTGAAAAGAGACAGTCTAATTTCCAGTTCATCTTGCCACGTAGATATGGTGAAAATAAAGGATTAAATAAGGTACAATGCTGGTGTAAAATACCTTTTAAACAAGCGATAGTAAAATGGAACCTCAATGGAATGAATTCATTTATTAAAATTAAAAATAGTATACGTGTCAATGCTTGAGCTTGGCTTGTGCAATGACTCTTTCACATAGTCAATATATAAAATAAAAGTCATAAACAAATAACGAATTGTGGTTTTTAGGACTTTAAATATCAAGACCAGCTTACTCCGCCGTGAAATTTTGCATGAAAAAATTATTGGGCAAAATTCGATTGTCGATAGGAGAAGACTTTGATCTAATGGTGAGGATTAGCTTGTTGTCTCCCGATCCATGATGCATCTCTTGCACATCCAACGGCAGAGACAGGGCACGACTTTTTGGCCATTCGAAGAGTCACGGCAATTTTCTCTCTAAACATGGCTTTGAAGGCGTGAGATCTTGTGTTTCGAGACAGGTTAAAATTTTTAATCATCACCACAACTTACCTGATGCACAAATCCAGTACTTACTTTGGAACATGAAACGTTCCCTAGTTTTTTTCCCCTATTTTTTGGCTATTATTTGTACAAATCCAGCTCTCCTCTTTTGATCTGCTTGAAGCATATCACACATCAAATCAGATAACTTCTGTGTCGTAATTCCTTAACATTTATCAAAACATTATATCTCCATGTTGCTACATGACAAGGCATAAAATTTCTTTCTAAATGCGTCTGGAATGGGCCGCAAGGTAAACGGACGTGGGACACTTTCCTTACAAAACATTCAAAACAAGAACAGAGACTAAAATAATCTTCATCAATGAAAAATCTGACATGATTTTCCTATGCCTGTCAGATTTTCCTATGCCGTCTAGCCCAGGTGGATCTTGCAAGATGGCTTCTGAATACCAACAATCAAGAGTAAGCACAAGCCCACGGATGGTGCGCCGACTGTTTAAACCCTACTAAACTAAAACTTAATTGCACTCGACACGAACAACCCTACTTGGCATTCCCGTGTTAATACCTTGCAACTCTTTGGCCAATGAAGACAGTTGATGTCGCCAAGGGTGCATAGAGTCGATTCTACTATAACAACAGGTTAAGCCCAATTGTATCTAGGTCTACTCATGGGGTATTTTATCTGTTTTTTCTTCTCAATATTCCTAATGAACTTAAACTCCCTAGGAACACGCGGTGACGCAGGTAGACGTTTAGTATACATGGGAAAAACAAGACGAGAAAACAAGGAAAACTAAGGTACCGCATGATAACCATTCTGTTCCGGAATGAGTTCCTGAACCAGAAATAGATTTTTCTATTTCTGGTTCCTGGATGAGTTTCTGAGAAAAAAAACCCGTTTGATAATGATAAAAAATTTCTATTTCTAGAACAGAAACCCGTTTGATAACAGCACAAAATTTCTATTTCCTGAAATAAAAACCCGTTTGATAAACAACAGAAAATTCTATTTCCAGGAACAAAACTCCATTTTTTTAGAAATGGAATAAAAATAATAAAAAATCCGAAAAATTCATAAAAATCTTTAAAAAAATTCAGAAAATCCCAAAAAATTGAAAAATTACAGAAAAAATCATCAAAATGTCGAGAAAATAAAAAAAATTTAGATTTCGGGAAAATAGGAAATTTGTTGAATTTTTTCAAAAAAAATCAAGAAATCAAAAATTTCAAAACTTCACAGAATTGCTTAGAATACTTGTGGCCACCCACTTTTAGTGAAATTTAAATTTTTTTAGGTGCCCAAAAAAAATCAAAAAATAAAAAATTTCAAAACTTCACAGAATAGTTTAGAATACATGTGGCCACCCACTTTGAGTGAAATTTAAATTTTTTAAGGTGCCCAAAAAAATTCAAAAACTTAAAATTTTCAAAACTTTACAGAATGGCTTAGAATACCTGTGACCACCCACTTTGAGTGAAATTTTAATTTTTGGAGGTAAAAAAAAGTAAAAAATCAAAAATTTCAAAACTTCACAGAATGACTTAGAATACATGTGGCCATCCACTTTGAGTGAAATTTAAATTTTTTTAGGTGAAAAAAAACATAAAAAATCAAAAATTTCAAAACTTCACAGAATGACTTACAATACCTCTAGCCACCCACTTTGAGTAAAATTTAATTTTTTTAGATGCCCAAATGGTATTTTTTATTTTATTTTTATTTTTTTTGGTTCCTAAAGAAAATTAAATTTCACTAAAAGTGGATGGTCACATGTATTCTAAGCCACTTTGTAAAGTTTTGAAAATTTTTCTTTTTTGCTTATTTTTATTTTTTTTTCGACACCCAAAAAAATTAAATTTCACTCAAAGTGAGTGGCTACAGGTATTCTAAGCAATTATGTGAAATTTTTTATTTTTTATTTTTTTATTTTTTTCGGCACCTAAAAAAATTTAAATTTCGCTTAAAGTGGATGGCCACAGGTATTCTAAGCCATTTTGTGAAGTTTTGAAAATTTTTTTTATTTTTTTATTTTTTTCGGCACCTGAAAAAATAAAATTTTGCTCAAAGTGGGTAGCCACATGTATTTTAAGCCATTCTGTAAAGTTTTGAAATTTTTACTTTTTTGCTTATTTTTATTTTTTTGGCATATAAAAAAATTAAAATTTCACTCAAAGTGAGTGGCCACAGGTATTTTAAGTTATTCTGTGAAGTTTTGAAATTTTTTATTTTTTTATTTTTTTCGGCACCTAAAAAAATTTAAATTTCACTCAAAGTGGGTGGCCACAGGTATTTTAAGCTATTCTGTGAAATTTTGAAATTTTTTATTTTTTTATTTTTTTCGGCACCTAAAAAAATTTAAATTTCACTCAAAGTGGATGGCCACAAGTATTCTAAGCCATTCTGTGAAGTTTTGAAATTTTTTATTTTTTGCTTTTTTTTATTTTTTTCGGCACCTAAAAAAATAAAATTTCGCTCAAATTGGGTGGCCACAGGTATTCTAAGATATTCTGTAAAGTTTTTAAATTTTAGAAATTTTTATTATTTTTTATTTTTTTTTGCAACTAAAAAAATTAAATTTTGCTCAAAATGGGTGGCCATAGGTTTTCTAAGCCATTTTATGAAATTTTGAAATTTTTTATTTTTTTATTTTTTTTTATTTTTTTCGGTACCTAAAAAAATTTAAATTTCACTGAAAGCGGGTAGCCACAGATTCTAAACCATTCTGTTAAGTTTTGAAATTTTTGATTTTTTGCTTTTTTTCTCACCTCAAAGATCGTGACTTCCATAAGAATATGTGTGTTGAAGAAAATGAATTCCTCAAAAATGGTTTTCACTTTTGTTCCAGAAATGAAAAACCAACTTTTTTTTTGTTCTCATTTCTGGTTTCAGAATCAATTTTGGAAGCAAACTTGTCCCGGAAATAGAAAAATGAAATTGCGTTACCAAACGGGTTTCTGATCCAAAACTGATTTCGGGAGCAAAAAATCAGTTCTGGACAGAACCAGAATGGTTATCATGCAGTACCTAAGAAGAGCATAGTATCACGGCCCGGTGATTCCTTGGCCACGGAATAGCCCATGTAGCGCCTAGTGAGCCAAGAACACCAAGCCAGCTTTCCATCTATAGTTGTTCCTAAGAACAATATAGTGAACAACGTTCTTATATCGAATCGTACCATGCCCAACTTAGCTCGGGTATCAAATCCTTTAAGCGAGACACAGACTACTTTGGCACAACAACTAGCTTTGGCTTGCCATTGCCTCGTCAGGAGAGTAGTATCAACTCCCGACCATTTTGTGCATGGGAGGCCAACCCCACCTCAAGAGCTCCTTTGAGTTATATCCGTTCTATCCCAAAACTCCTAGCCTGAACATTCTAATGCCACTTCTACGAACCAGTTGTATCATTTCCTTTGCATCACTTACTCTTCACCCTGACGACACCAAGCTCCACTCACAAGGGTACGAGAGCACGAGAGAACTCCGATCTGTGACAATAGCATGACAGACATGAAGTTTGCTTAAAGAGGAATGCATGGATAGAGAAAAATTATTCAAAAAGTCCTAAACCTATTGTATCTGGCCAATTCGATCATAAACTTTTTAATTTGACCAGTTTCGCCCAAAATATTTTGAAAATTTGCCAATATAGTCATTCCGGATAATTTTCACCAAAAATTGCAGTTGTGGCCCTTGGGTCGTCCGACGTGGTACAACCGACGCTAACATAAATGATTTTTACAATTTTGTAAAAAAATTATTTCTTAACCAATTGCTGAAAAAATCCTTAAATGACACCAATTTAAAATGTCTGTTTGTTCAATCCGATATTACTTCCCGATCAACAACATAGTTTAGCTAGCCAACCACTTGCAGCTTGGGATTTCTAGCGCTCAAGATGTGTTACATTGCGTGCTCACTGTGCCTGCTCAAGCAAGATGACTCATGACGCTTTGCCCTTTGTACTTTGATCGGATAGTCGATCTCCTGATTGTCTCCTAATAATCAGTATGCTATACTGCAGTTACTACAAAATGCTTAAATTAGCAGATGCTCCATGCTTTCGGCGTTGACATGGTACTCTGGATCACGACATTGATGAACTATCTACTCCCGACAGATTAGAAGCCAATGACATGTCGAGTAAAGTAGAGCATAAGTTGCTGAAAATCCAACCACATCAAAGCACAACTAAAAACTCAAAAGGTAACACGATTCGATTGTTTTATAGACGATGACTACTACTACTAACATTACTGAGCCTTAAACCACTATGCAAGTGGATCGGCTTTATAAGTTTCACAACATCAGTAGAATATAACATTCAACATTACTAGACTACTCTCCAGACAAAACTCGAGATACTTAATATGATACACGTCCGGACACAAACATGATTTGCAAACCATTGATTACCACATGAAAATAGATAAGTTTCATGCCTTTGGATATCTGTCATCCCTAGAATTCACTGGAAAAGTCACTGTAATATCCCGTAAGAGATAAGGTTTCATAAGAAATGACGATTAGACGATGCCAAGTTTGTTGAGATTGTTGAGGACTCCTCAGAAGCTTCAAGAAATTAAACTTCATTATTAGAGTTCTCCCTCATCAGATGTCTCGTCTTCTCCTCCTGTTCTTCCGCTGAATGGAAACAAGATTAGATCAATTGTACCATGTCTTGATAGAGGTAATTAATTAGAAAGGAGAAGAAATTATTCAAATAATTATGACAGAAAACAAGGTAAAGGAAATAGAGGGGTTAAGCTATGATATTGCTCGGATGATAATGAAAGCAAAGGATATAATATAAAATATGTTATAACTTAAATGTCTTTTTTATTTATTTACAATTTGAAACAAGATAAGGGTATTCGAAGGAAACAAGAACGAATCGTTAAATAGTAAAAGAGCGTGTGTGGGAGGAAAGCAAGGGCAGCAAGAACTCCCCCTTTGTACTATTGCTGGATGTTTATCACATCTATTAGGATACTATATGCTTTCAAAGGGCCAAATTTTTAACACTTACTGATCAAAATAGTAAATCCATACTTAGCCACTGAGATATAAAGTACTATTTAAATTTCAATTGGTTGACATTTGTTAACTATTTGATTTTTTTTTCCGACAATAGTTATCGTTTAAACGTTGATAATTGGTGATATACAGTATAATTTTATACTAAAAAAATGTCCCTCAGACGGACTCGATTTGCAATGGTTGGCTTGGCCGAGTGAAAAAGACGAGGAGGATAAAAAGAAGATGCTTTGCGAAAGTGAGAGATCTTTTTCTTCCTGACTCCTCGAGGTGAGTGTTCCTGCTTTTATCAAAGTTCCCATTTTCACTTTTTTTCAACCCCCTTATCCATGTTATCATTCTTCTTCTCACTATACCAAATCCCGCGGACCAAGTCCTTTTAGCTCAAATTGCCAGATTCATTAGCTAGCTCAAATTAAAGAGGATCCAGCTTAATCTTTTAACTAGTTGACCTAAATAAAAATATTTTAGCCCAATCATAAAATTAAAATCCTAGAAAATAGCAAACGCCAAGTATCCATAATTTATTAGGAATCGTGATCTAAATAAACATCGAACGAAACTGCATTACCCAAGAGGTCTTCCTAGTGCAGAGTGTAATATACTTTTTCTCTCGATCTTCGTCTCCATTTTCTCAACTGGATGACAAAAAGACAGATGAAATTTGTTACAATAGAAATGCTAAGAGATTTATATACGATCACTAAGACATTCTCAAATATGCAAATTACTCAGCAACTTGTCGTTTACCGTCGAGGGAACATCCGATATTTTCTCATTGCTCTCTTCAGTCTCCTCCTCCCACTACAGTCAAAAGGTTTGAACTAATCAACGGGTGGAAAACCATTGAGCAGTATTCATGTCCATACCCATGATGTAACTAACTAGTTGTAATCCATGAATTATTTGGTAATTTATTATAAAAGTAATGTACAATGTACTTAAGCGCAGAAACAACTTAATATTACTGCATTATCTGAAGGTAATAATTATGATATAAACTTAATAATTTGGGAACAACTTAAACAAGTGAATTAGGAAACACAATATTATCATCGATATTTTATATATTTTATGATATATGTAAAGTAAAACGTAAATATTTTTTGTTCAAATAAAGTAGTTAATTACAAATAAAGTAGAGAAACATCCTTACCCAAAAAAATAAAGTAGAGAAACAGTGAACAGAGAGAGGAGAGAGGGAGAGGAGTAACAAATAGGTAGTGTTACGGTGGGAAAGAGAATTGCTCTCACAGTGCCGACTATATGCAAATCGACAAAAAAAGGTAAGAAAATCTCTAGAATTGCTCCATTTGCGTTCATATAGATTAGATCCAAAAAGTCATGATGACTGATTAGCTAATTAAAAAACTTCATGGAAACAAAATATTATACAAAATATCATAGTGCAAATGCCCTGGTTGGCCTTTCAAAATAATTATCAAACCTTTTTAGGTAAACTTCCAAGTTAATTTACCAATCGGTGCACTTGAATAGCAAAACTTTATTTAAAAAAAGAAAATAATTCTTCTGATAAGGTACCGTTACGATGCTTCCTCTAAGTGAAAACATCTCCAAAACCGTCATATGTGCAGACTTTTTCAATTTGGAACAGTAGCCGATTTCGAATCGAGAAAGACGAGGCATGGCTCCTTCGGTGACCCTCCACGCCTCTAAATTTCGCAGCCCTTGAAGAGGTAAATTCTTGAGTTGAGGAAAGCCTTCTGCCGAGCAAACCATTTCCATTCCCATAAAAGCATTATCCATTAGGAGAACAACCAAGTGATGCAATTTCTCCAATATTGGCATCGGATCTTCTTTGAGTTGGGAATCCAGTAAGACCAACTTTCTTAGTTGCTGGGGTAGATTTTTATGTTCTGGTAACTTCTCTATTCCTCCTCTAATGAACAGTTTACAAGAATGGTGATAGCTTGACATTTTACTCAATTCACTTTCAGTGAATGAACGATCTTGGTTCGAGAATTCAAAAGATGAGGATTGAAGATGTCCGAAAGTAAAATTAGCAAGCTGTGGCATTATGTTCAACTTGTCGGAACCATACAGGAGGGGGATGGTCAGTTTTCGCAAAATAGTCAGTTTGCTTAAATCATTCACGTTGCAGTGTTCTGAACGAAAGTTTTTCAATGTTTGTAAATTCTCTAAAGAGTTCAACTGCAGATTCTCCTGGCGATTGATGGCAAAATAGATAGGAAGGTGGAGATGCCTCAGCCTTTTCATCTTCCACAGCACATTTGGCACAATTACCCTCGAAAATTCCAGTCCATATAGGTCCAAGTATTCCATCCATACAAGGTTTCCCATGGATTGCGGCAAGCCGTTGAGCATACTTCCGGCTAAACTTAAGTGTCTTAAATGAACTAGGTCTCCCACTGATTCGGGTAAATTTCCTTTCATATTACCAAAACCCTCTAATTTCAAAACTCTGAGAAACTTACAGTTATTGAATATAGGTTGAAATTGCTCCCAAGTCCCTGCAAGAGATTTCCTAGAATTGATAAACATAAGAGTTCGAAGGTGGAGCATAGGTGTTTGTATTTGTTCTACTCTTGGAATGGTGTTTCCTTTAGCATGCACGTGAATATTGAGAGAAAGCTTTCGTATTTTGCAAGTTGAGTTGACTTGATCACTCTTCTCTATTTCGTCTCCCTCAAGAATTCTTAGAAACCCCTCCTTCCTAGCCTTCTTAATGCATAAATCTCGCATCAGATCATGGAGGTGGCAGGTTTTGATCTTTCCACTTATGTTGAATCTTACTTGAACCATCCCCCTATTAACCAACTCCATTAAATATTGCTCTGCTACATCTTCCACTGTAATTTCTCCCCCTTCGTCATTTGTATTGGGTGACACAAAGCCTTCAGCAATCCACATGTGAAGAACCTTTTTAGGGATTGGTTTATCGATTGGAAAGTTACCCAAATAAAGGAAGCATGACTTTAGATGCCATGGTAGATCATCATAGCTTAAGGCCAACACTGGTGATACTTCGCTCTCATCGCTAAAATGTAAATTGATGTTTTTGGGAACCGTCTCCCACTCTTTGACCACCAAAAGTCCACCAAGCACGATGACAGCCAAGGGTAATCCTCCACACTTCTTGAGGAGTTCATCCCTTAACCTCTTCATGTCTTCAAGGATTGATGCACAATGTGAGGCAACAAATTGCAACTTAGCAGTAATAAGAAGATGTAACTGTAATAAGAGGATAACTTCTACTGCGAATATCCATTTTTTGATATTATAAAAGTAAGATGTTATAGTTGTTTATAATTCGTGGTTCATATATGCTTTTGTATGGGGAAATACTATAGGGATTAGAGCAAAGCTCCTATGACACCTCCAACTGCACCTGGAAGATCAAGAAACCTAAATTAACATATGGAATGTGTTGACTTTGTTATTTGTGACTTAAATTAAGTGGCTCGAGCAAATGTATAGCAACAATAATCCTATTGGATGAAGAAAAGGCAAACAACAGGGATAACTCAGTGTGCTAGTAATCTTCCGTGATTTGAGTGTCCTACTAATCTCCATTGTAGCGCGTAGCTCAAATTTTAGTGAAATCTTAGTGTGACAACACTATTTTGTCCCATAACAATTCACGATTTTCCTAACAATCTCAACTCTTATTATGGGATCAACTATTCCCAAATACAAAAAAGGTGGACCTGAGATGAAGCCTGTGGAAGAAGAAACACAGCTAGGCTCCACATTATTTCATGAATTCCTACCAAAATCGCTTATTATGTTGACCATATAAAAGCCCCTACGATATTTATCTTGTCGGAGGAAAGGAGGAGCAAAGTTTTGGATGTTTGTTTATAGGTACAATTGTTAGCTATTAAGAAACAAAAGGAACAGCTGATTCCCTAAATATCGAAATTATGGCACCTAATACTCCATATCTAGATCATTTGATCTCCACTATAACTATCGATTAATAAATTGTTAAAAGGGTTAATACCACGAAATATCGTAAACCGGTACACATGTGACAAATTTACCCAAAATTAATTTTTTGACTACTAAAAATCCAAAACTAGTACACCTGTGACAAATTTACCCTATGTAAGTTTCTGTTAAATTTTACCGTCAAATTGCTGAGTTGGATGATATGTGACAATTGACAAGTTTACTGGTTTGGAGTTTTGCCTCTCCGTTTGTCACAGTTTACCAATTTGTGATTTTTTGTGTTATTAATCAATTTAATAGAGAGTAAATTTGTCATAAGTGTACCGATTTGGGGTTTTTGGTAGTAAGAAAATTAGTTTTATTGCCATAAGTATAACAGTTTTGGATTTTTTATTGTCAAAAAATTAGTTCGAGGTAAATTTGTTATGGGTGTACCACTTTAGGGTTTTTTGTAATATTAACCCTTATTAATATTGAAAAAAACTCTTACTAATTTTAAAGTTGATAAAACCTTCTGTGATAATTATAAAATCTGATACTTATTCTGAACCATTTTATTCCAAGAATATATATATATCTATATATATATATATATATATATATATATATGTTCTGAAAGCTCAGAAGGAAGTTATTGAGACTTTACAAAGTTCTTTGAAGACCCACAGAATCTAAGTTCTGATATTCAGATACAGAAGTTATTCAGACACAGATGCAGATGCAGAAATTATTCAGACACAAATGCAGATGCAGAAATTATTCAGACACAGAATTTCTTCAGACGCAGAATTCAAAACAAAACATAATAGTTAGTGATCTGGCATGGATTTCACAAAAGGAAAGTTTTGATTGGTTCAATCTTAATCAAATTGATTGACAATCAAATATTACGACAAGAATGTATTACAACGGACAAAGCTCTACTTATGGAAATCAAGATTCTAATTGTATGGGCGACCAGAATCAGCGGGATTTAGAATCTGTCATCCAACGGCTACTCAATCCTTATTATACAAATCTGTCTAAGGTGAAGATTGGAAGATGATCCTCTGAAAGTTGTCCAACGGCTAGTTTGGGAGTAGAGGAGTATTTAAGGAGATCAACGAGCAGCAAAAAGAAAAAAAAATAGATTCAAGAATCAACAAGTCTAAAGTCTGAGCATACTCCAATCATTTTCTCTTGTTATTCTGAGCCAAAACACTTAGATCTTGAGGGTTACTTTGTAAGAGTGACTGTATAAGATAAAGAGTCTTATCATACACGAGAGTGATATCACTCAAAATCTGTATAATTCCTCTTGATTACATAGTGAAATCTAGCCAGTAGGCTGTAAGCGTGGGAGAGTGGACGTAGGCTTGCTATAAGCCGAACCACTATAAACTTGTGTACAGATTCTCTATCTCTTATCTCTTACTTTACTTTCTACACATCAAGAGCTTCATCTATACAATCTGTCTTGAATCTGAATTTTATTCAGACTCTTCTGTAATTAGTTTTATTTCCGCATAAATATTATAAAACTGTTCAAGGTCACCTATTCACCCCCTTCTAGGTAATCCCTGCTAGCCACATCAATTGGTATCAGAGCAGGTTACTCATTTTATTGAAGTGTTTTACTTCTGAGCTAACGATCTACATGGCTAGCTTTGGTACTTCAGGGCTCATTGAAGGTCAGAGCAATAACATACCACCATATTTTGATGGCAAGGAATACAGTGTCCGAAAGAATAAGATGAAGGCATTCATAAAGTCAATTGATCATATGCAATGGGATGTCATTATCAAAGGAGTCAAACCGAAATCTTCTTATTCAAAAGAAAAGGCAGATGCAAGCAAATCAGCAGATCCTCCATTATCTCAAGCAGAGATTTCTAAAAGAAAAACCTTAGATTCCAAAGCAATTTATTCTCTTTATTGTGCTTTATCTCCTATTGAATATAAAAAAATTGCTGCTTGTGAATCTGCTAAGGAAATCTGGGATATTCTCTATATTACTTATGAAGGAACAGATCGAGCTAAGGAAACTCAAATCAATCTTTTGCTTGATCAATATGAATCCTTCAAACTGAAGCCTGAAGAATCAATTGCTGATATGTATGATAGGTTTACTGACATAGTAAACGGTCTTATATATCAAGGACAACCAGTCCCAGATGCATTGAAAGTCAACAAGCTACTGAGAGGACTGACAAAGGAATGGGATAACATCAAAATATCTCTTTGTGAGACACAAAGAATCAAGCCTCTGTCAGTGAATGAGTTAATTGGAACTCTTCAATTATATGAGACTGAGAAACGGAATGAGGAGAATGAAACCAGAGGTAATCAGTCAATTGCATTAAAAACTAACATTGATTCTGATGCAGATTCTGAAGATGAAGATGTTGATGATGAAGAATGTTGACACCTAAATTTTGGCGCATCACTTAGTGTAATTTGCATAGAAAATTAGGGATTAAATTTTTAACCCCTAAACAAAAAATATTTAAATTGCATAACATATAGTTTAAATTCATTTTAGATTAATTGCATTTTGCATTGGACTGGCGGTGACGAACGAGCTTAAATTTCATTGAATGGGACTCGGCTCGCTTGAAATGCAAGGGCCAGGAATTACAAGTCAAACGAGCTCGGTTGTTTTAATTTGAACTTAATTCAGCCCATTATCATTACTTAATTCAGCCCATTTAAATTAAATTAAAATCTAAGCCCAAGCCTAAACCCATTAGGACTAGAGAGCCCATCTAATTGACTTAGTTTAGCATTATATATACATTATTAGGTCAGGATTTTGGGGGCTCTCTCAGAATTTCAGATCAGAATTTGTTTAGAGTGTGAGAGTGAGAAAGAGAGAGAGAGAAAGAGACCGGCGAAAATCGCCGCCGCGTGGAGCCTCCCCGCCGCGCGCCTGCCGCCTGCCGTGCGCCGCTCCCTGCCGCGCGCTCACCGCCCGCCGCCTGCCGCGCGCCGCTCCCCGCCGCGCGCTCACCGCCTGCAGCCGCGCGACGCTGCTCCTTGCCGCGCGTCACCGCCTGCTGCCGCTGCTCCTTGCCGCGCCCCACACCGTCGGAGCCACCCCTCGTTGCCGCCGTGCTCCGCCCCGAAGTCGCCGCGCCCCATACCGCTGCTGCTCCGCCTCTCCATCGCCGTGCATTGTCGCCCGGACCCCTGCAGCACGCCGACGCCGCTACTGCCGCGCCCTCCGGTGCCTTGTCCCCGCCGCGTGCCACCGCCTGTCGCCGTGCTCCGCCCCGAAGTCGCCGCACCGCCTGCTGCCGCTGCTCCTTGCCGCGCGCCGCTGCTTCCCGCCGTGCGCCACCGCGAGCCGCCGTCGCCCCCGACACCGGGCCGCCGGTCCACCGTTCGCCGTTCATCGTGATCCGCAAGTTCGAATTTAGAAATTACCTGCAAATCAGGTAATTGGACATTATCTGATATTTTTCAGAATATTTAATTTACTAATTTGTGTGTTTGAATATTTCGTGAACATCGTGTGGAATATTAGATATATTAGGATAATTATCTGATATCCGCAATATTTTTTGGAATATTCAAAATTAGGAAACCTTCCTAATTCAGCAACGTATCTGGACGACTATCCGACCTTATCCCTAAGGTACGATACGCGACAATACGGAAAATCATTATCCTATCCATAATCACTTGGGTACGATAATGATTTTTATCTGCTTTCCAAATTTGAACGATCGACTTTCCGTCAATATCTGTAACCCTATAGATATGACCGATAGTTCGATTTTTTTGCCTAATCTGAGTTTGAAACGAATTTTGCGGATCGCGTGGCTGCTTTAAATGTGGATGCTATCTCTGTTTAGATTATTTTTCCTTTTCAAATAAAAAAGAAAATTCAAAAAATATCAGTTAGGATTTGAATTTGAGTTTTGCATGTTTAGGAATCCTAAATATATCTAGACGATAGAGTAATTATTTAATTTAAATTAGGACTTGAGATAATCTATTTCCCAGTTTAAATTAAGTAATATTCTAATCTTAATAGATTATTTAGGTTATTTTTTAATTCCGAATTTTCATGAAAACCCCAAAAAAAGAATGAATTGCTTTATGGTAGATTAGGATAGATTGCATTCTTAATTTAAGTAATTTATTATTTCGAATTTTAACAAAAATCCCAAAAAATAAGTCATGTTAGGATATGTTAAGTCATCATAGGTTGCATGTTAATTTAGACATATTTTTATTCCGAATTTCATTAGAAAATACCAAAAATAAATCATTTGCCCGTCATCAGAATTAGGTCACGTTGTCGCCTGACACATAGTTTGCATGCTAGGTTGCATTACTTGCATGTCATTTTTGCACGTCATTGCATGTAGATTAGCTTTCATTTAAATAAGTGAAAATCCAAAAATTGAGTGAATTTCTTGTTAATTAGAAATCATATTAGGTTGATGTGATTTTCTAGCTAACAATGCAGATGCTTACGTTACTTTGAGGTAAGTAATTTTCTCAACTTGCAATTTATTTAATGCTTTCTTGGGTGTTAAATTGGTGGTTTGCGCACCCGCATGAACACCTCACATGTTAGTGACTAAGTTAAAATGGATCCAGATTGCTTGCCAAAACATTTTTGAAAAGAAAAGGTACCGAAAGGGCGTTAGACTAGATCTAGCGTAATCAAGTCCCCGGGCTTAGAATCTCTGGTTCGTAGGAATAAAACATATCTTCCTATGTTTTATTTAGGTTTCTAATCGACCTACCACAAATAGATTAGTGGCGACTCTGAACATGAAAACTTTTGCATGTTAAAAAACTTAAACCCTAAGTTGCGAATTGGTAGGGCTTGGGAGGGCCCGAGTTAGGCTTAGTCTTAACAATCCATTAGCCTGAGAGGAAAATTTTAGGTCGCGACAAAGAATTAGCTCTCTTCATAAAGAAGTATAAGAGAATGAAAATTAGAGGAAGAAACCTCAAAGGGAAAAAGCCTTTTGAAAATAAGAGGTCTACCAATGAGACAGAGAGATCAAAGGAAGTGATATGCTTTCACGGTAGGAAACGTGGACATATCAAGCCTAACTGTCCACTTCTGAAAAAGAAAATCAAATTTGAGAAAGCAAAGAAGGCCTTAAAGGCAGAAATCTAGAGTGACACAAAGTGCGAAGATAGTGATGAAGATATCTCAAATTTCTATCTAATGGCAAAGTCAGATTCTGATTCTGATTCTGATCCTAAGTAGAAATCGAGGTAAAACCTTCTGAAATGACTATTGACATATCGAATTACATTGATGAATTATGCTTTGAATTTAAGACTGCTCTTAAAAGAATCTCTTCTTTGAAAAAGGAAAATTCTTCTATGAGGCAACAAGATATTTTACAAAAAGAAAAGATTGATTTCCTTCAAAAAGAATTTTATCAAGTCAAGGAAAGTCGAGATTTTCTTTCCAAAGAAGATGTTATTTTGAAAAAAGAAGTTTCAGAAATTACTTCCAAATTTTCAAAAGGTTCAGAAACCTTGAAGCATATCCTTTTCATTCAAATTCCTTACTATAACAAATCTGGTCTATGATTTATAAAGGAAAGTGACAGCTTGATTGATTTTCCAAAAGTTAAGGAGAGATTAAGACAAAGACCTCCTCGACAAGCTTATAAAAATCATTTTAAAAGAAATTTTGTCAAACCTGTTGGGCAAAGTGCTCTTAAATGCTCAAATTGTGGAGATCCACAACATTTTGAGAATGAATGTCCTAAGGTCTGGAGACCTGTACGAAGAGATTTTGTTAAGACAGCCTATACTAATGTTCAATGACCCAAACAAATTTGGGTACCAAAGAAAACTTGAGAGGTTGTGATCTTTGCAAGTTACCACAAAGAGAAAAAGAAAGTGGTACCTAGACAGTAGATGCTCTAGACATATGACAAGAGATCCAAGCATATTCGTTGATCTACACAGTCTGAATGGTGGAAAAGTTTTCTTTGGAGGAAATACCAAAGGAAAAATAGTTGGCAAAGGAACAGTTGAAATTAGAGGACTTACAATCAATGATGCTTCATTGATAAAAGGACTCAGCTACAACCTGATAAGCATAAGCCAACTATATGATACAGGTTTCAGAATAAACTTTCAAGAAAACACATGTTCAGGAACAAGCAAAGACTCTTCTTAAATTTTTACAGGAAGAAGACATGGCAATATTTATCTTCTTGATGTAAATCCAAATTTCACTTATTGTCTGATCTCAATCAAAGAAGATGAAGATCTATGGCACAGAAGGTTGGGACATATCAGTATGAAACAAATCTCAAAGATCTCAAACAAGAAACTGGTTCGAGACTTGCCAGATTTGAAATACAGAAAAACAAAACTATGTAATGCCTGCATCCTAGGAAAGCAAGTAAGGAGCTCTTTTAAATCTATACATCATGTTTCCACTAATCGTGCTTTACAGCTTCTTCATATGGATCTGTTTGGACCAACCAGAACGCAAAGTATTGGTGGTAAGAAGTATTGTTTAGTAATTGTTGATGATTTCACAAGATTTACTTGGGTGTTTTTTCTTGCTCATAAAAATAAGGCATTTTCATACTTTTCAAAATTTGCAAAAAGAGTTCAGAATGAAAAAGGCTATACTATTTCCTACATTAAAACAGACCATGGGGAAGAATTTGAAAATCAAAGTTTTTCAAATTTTTGTGAGGAAAATGGCTTTCAACATAATTTTTCTACTCCATATGCACCAGAACAAAATAGTGTTGTGGAAAGAAAAAATCATTTTTAGCAAGAAATGGCAAGAACACTATTGATTAAAAGCAAGATTCCTTTTTCATTTCTGGGCAAATACAGTCTTTACAGCATGTTACATCATTAACAGAGTTTTTCTCAAACCTATTCTTGAGAAAACCCCTTATGAGCTTTACAAAGGTAGAAAGCCCAGTATCTCATATTTTCGTGTATTTGGTTGTAAATATTTTATTCTCAAAAATCCAAATGACCGTACTGGAAAGTTTGATGAGAAAGTAGATGAATGACTCTTCCTTGGATATTCTACTACAAGTAAAGCATACAGAGTCTTCAACAAGAGTTCTCAGACCGTGAAAGAAATAATGAATGTAAGGTTTGAAGAAAATATTCAGACTCACAAAGATGAATCTGAATTACCTTCCAACATTCAAGAGTTAACGGAGACTCATCAAGAATCTCCAAAGATTATAGAATCCTCAAAAGAAAAGGAAAAGAATACAATCCAAACTCAATCAGAAAATTCAGAGTCTGCAGACATTCAGAAGGAAAGATTTAACAAAAACTGAAAACATAAATCTAGTCATCCGAAGAACCTCATCATTGGAGAAATAGAAGATGGTATCAAGACTAGATCCAAACAAAAGGAAAACATCAGCAACTTGGCATTGATATCAGAAATAGAATCAAAAGAAGTTAGAGAAGCCTTATCAGATGAAAGCTGGATAGAAGCTATGCAGGAGGAACTTCAGCAGTTCAGAATCAATGAAGTATGGGAGCTTGTGCCAAGACCCAAAAACCATCCAGTAATTGAAACAAAATGGGTGTTCAGAAACAAACTGGATGACAAAGGGAAAGTCACAAGAAACAAAGCAAAATTGGTTACAAAAGGCTATTCTCAAGAAGAAGGCATAGATTATGATGAAATATATGCACCAGTTGTAAGGTTAGAAGCCATTCGGCTATTATTAGCTTATGCTTATTTCCATAACTTTAAATTATTTCAGATGGACGTGAAAAGTACTTTCCTGAATAGATATATCAAAGAAGAAGTATATGTAGATCAACTACCTGGTTTCGAAGAACCAAGGAAGAATGATTATGTCTACAGACTCAAAAAGGCCCTTTACGGTCTGAAACAGACACCCAGAGCATGGTACGAAAGGTTAAGTAACTTTCTTCTGCAAAATGATTTCATCAAAGGTAAGGTCGATACAACTTTGTTTGTTAAGAAAAAGGGTAAGGATTTTCTACTTGTTCAAATTTGTGTTGATATAATCTTTGGATCCTCTAATGAATTACTTTACAAGGAATTCTCTAAGAATATGTAGAACGAGTTCCAAATGAGCTTGATGGGAGAACTAACATTCTTTCTTGGCTTACAAGTAAAATAAACCAAAGACGGTACTTTCATTTGCCAAGAGAAGTATGTTAAGGAGATTATCAAGAAGTTTGGAATGCAAAACGGTAAGAAAACAGACACTCCAATGTCCCATACATACAAACTAGACAAGGATGAACATAGTAAAAAGATGGACCAGAAGGTATACATAAGCATGATAGGTTCACTATTGTATCTTACTGCATCTAGACCTGACATACTTTTTAGTGTCTATATGTGTGCAAGATTTCAATCAGACCCAAAGGAGTCGCATCTCTCTGCAGTAAAAAGGATAATCAAATACATTGAAACTTATCCAATGCTAGGTCTTTGGTATTCGAAAGATTCATATTTTACTCTTACTGGTTATTCAGATGCTGATTTAGCTAGATGTAAAGTGAACAGGAAAAGTACTACAGGTACATGTCAACTGCTTAGAAATATGTTGATATCCTGGTACTCAAAAAAGCAAAATACAATCGCACTTTCTACAGTAAAAGCAGAATATGTAGCGTTGGGAAGCTGCTGTGCACAGATTCTATGGATAAAGCAGCAGTTGCGAGACTTCGCTGTTGAAGAGTCAAGTGTTCTAATCAAATATGACAACACAAGTGCTATTAATCTGTCCAAAAATCCTATTCTTCATTCACGAGCGAAGCATATTGAAATCAAGCATCATTTCATTAGAGATCATGCTCAAAATGGCGATGTGAATATTCAATTCATTGATTCTAAGAATCAATTAGCTGATATATTCACAAAAGCTCTTGACAAATCTTCATTTGAATATATTAGAAACAAATTGTGCATTACTTATCCATTCTCTTGAAGTGTTTGACAGACAGGAATTTTTCATACTCAAGTGCTCTCGGTCTGAACATCTTTTAGACTTTCCAAGAATGGTACGTGCATAGTTTAAAGTTTGGCGGGAATATTTCTGGCAGGATATTTTCACATTTGTTATTTTATGAAGCAAATCAGGTACGTATCCTAATTTATCTGATTAACTGTGCTTAAAATATTATCTTGATCTTGTCCTGATCTTTTATGCTTCGGAAAATATATTTCCTTCCTACTTGTTCGGGCTTTTTTTTTTTTACTTTCTAAAAATAACCTTTTATTTCTAAAAATCGTCCTTCTCGTTTATAAACCTGTCCGTCACTTTTCAAAACCCTATCAGTACGATTCTCTTTTCCTCAAAACCTTCCGATATTTAGAGACTCTCCTTGTCTTCCTTCTCCAAAGATCGAAATTTTTTGCTCCTGAAGTGATCAAAATGCCCTTCAAAAGAAGATCCTCACGCATTCTGAACCTAGACTCTAAATCTATTGTACCGGCGGAGTTTATGGAGATTTCAGATACAGAATCGGAATATCATGAAGAACCTGTCGAAGCGACACCACCTCACAAGTCGTTGCCTCCCAAAGCTTCTGGTAAAACTGATTTTCGTTTTAAAAGCATCAAGCATGTATGGAATGCTTATCTAAAGTTGAAGAGAAATAATACCTCTGCATCTACTTTGCGTGACTGTCTTAGAGATAATGGGTTCTCCTCTGAAGAACATCTTACGCAAAACTACTCTCAAGCTTGCGTTGATTCTGACAATATTCCGGTCAGCACTACACCAAAAGAATCCTCTTCCAAAAAGGGCAAAGAAAAAGTCGGAGAATCATCAGCACCCTCTACTCGTATCAGCCCTAAAACTACCAGTGCAACAAAGTTTGTTATACCTGATGATGATGCTCGATTTTTTAAGATTTTTGAAATGAAGTTCGGAATAGCATCTGGTGTGCCAGGTACAGGAGGATTATTCAGAAACTCCGAGCATAATATCTGTTACAAGTTGTTGCTTGCTCGAGGAATTATGAACCACAGAATTGTGGATTTCGACTATCTAGAGAAGGCTGATATTTCAGTAAAGAACCTGTTTCAAAAGTTAGGCATTTATGAATTTTGCCTTCAATTTGCAAATGTTTATGCTGAATTAACCACCTACTTCTATTCAAATCTCTCTATTTTGTCGCCCAACTGGATCCAATTTACTGTTGGTGATAAAAAATTTGATTTAAAAGCGGATGTATTGGCAAGGATAATTGGAGCACGACACTATAAGTTTACTCCACTAGCTGTGAATCTTGAAGATGCTTCCAAAATTGCTTCTGAAAATCCCAACTTTGCTCTAAGATCAAACCGGCATCTCTCCTATTCTGACTTATCCAGAAGATCAGTGATTCTGCATAAGATCATTATCAATTGCTTGAAGCTCAAGGCAGCCTCCAAAACTGACCTATTCAAATCAGAAATCAAGCTCATCTGGGCTATCTTGAAAGGTTAATATTTTTCTCTTCCTCATATCATCATCTTCCATATGTACAGGACATTACAAAAAGACAAGAGATAACTGCTATATGATGCTTTAATCTCTCGAATTTTCATGTTTCTACAAATATCGATTACTGATGAATTACGTCAGAATCTTGTTCCCTGTATGTTTGTTGGAGAAAGAATGCTCTCCAAAATGAAACAGTTTGATGATGTGAAGAAAAGAATCAAAGGAAAGGAGGCTCATCAGTCTGAAGCAAGGTCTGCTGAAAAGTCAAGTATCAGAAAGACAGGACAGAGAAAAGGGGCAGGTTCAGCAAGTAAGAAGACAGATTCTCCAATCCCACTAAAGGTGTATAGCAAGAAAAGAAAAATTCTTCTGCGTGATGAAAGTGATGAAGCAGAGGCAGACCATATTGATACAGGCCATGCTGATGCTCCAGAATATGTTTCTGAACCAACTCCAAAGGTTTCGGAACAAATCCCTACGGAACATGTTTCTAAAGATCAAGCACATGTTCAGAAGGAGAATCCAGAAGAAGCAACCATGGGGTTCGATCAATCTGAGCCAGCTAATTTCCAAGAACAGCCTTTAGAAAATCAGAATATCCTTTCTATTCTGCTCGAAATTAAGGACAAGCAAGCTACACTAGAACAAGACATGAAGAATTTAAAGAAAATTGTTGAGGAAAATTATAACACTCAACGACTCCAAGCAACAGCAGACAAAGCAGAACTTGAGGAAGCCATTGCTCTATGCTCATCCAACATGGATAAGGCTGTGGGTCAATGCAGTTCGAAGATTGATGAAGCTGTCTCAATATTGAAAAATTTTCAACTAATTCGTACTCCTTCAAAATAATAGCCTGTTTTCAAAACATTTCTCTCAAAGTCATATTTATTTTCATTTGGTCTGTAATTTAACTAACATTTCTTGTTAGACTGGTTGATTATTCAATATAAATACTTTATACTCTCTATTATTGACTTTTTGCTGATGACAAAAAGGGGGAGAATTTATTTGGTGCAGATCATATGCAGGTTATATACAGAGGAAGTAAAGACATAGATATCAATAGAGTTTGCTCTTTCAATTTCAATCTGTGATCCATGCGCTATATATGCTTATTTACTTCCAATTAATTTTAAATTGATTCAATCTGCATGAAAGTTTTGTCACCATCAAAAAGAGAAAGATTATTGAGGAAAACTCCTACTAATTTTGAAGTTGACAAAATCTTCTTTGATAATTGTAAAATTTGATATTTATTCTGAACTATTTTATTCTAGGAATATATGTGTGTGTGTGTGTGTGTGTGTGTGTGTGTGTGTGTGTGTGTGTGTGTGTGTGTGTTCTGGAAGCTCAGAAGGAAGTTATTCAGACTTTACAAAGTTCTTTGAAGACTCACAGAATCTAAGTTCTGAGATTCAGATGCAGAAATTATTCAGACGCAGATGCAGATGCAGAAATTATTGAGACGCAAAATTTCTTCATACGCAGAATTCAGAACGAAACATAACAGCTAGTGATCTGACATTCACAAAAGGAAAGTTTTGATTGGTTCAATCTTAATCAAATTGATTGACAATCAAATATTACGACAAGAATGCATTACAACGGACAAAGCTCTACTTATGGAAACCAAGATTCTGATTGTATAGGCGATCAGAATCAGCGAGATTCAGAATCTGTCATCCAACGGCTACTCAATCCTTATTATACAAATCTGTCCAAGGTGAAGATTGGAAGATGATCCTCTGAAAGCTGTCCAACAGTTAGTTTGGGAGTAGAGAAGTATTTAAGGAGATCAACGAGCAGCAAAAGGAAAAAAAAAACAGATTCAAGAATCAACAAGTCTAAAGTTTGAGCATACTCCAATCATTTTCTCTTGTTGTTCTGAGCCAAAACACTTAGATCTTGAGGGTTACTTTGTAAGAATGATTGTGTAAGATAGAGAGTCCTATCATACACGAGAGTGATATCACTCAAAATCTGTAAAATTCCTCTTGATTACATAGTGAAATCCAGCCAGTAGGCTGTAAGTGTGGGAGAGTGGACGTAGGCTTGCTATAAGCCGAGCCACTATAAACTTGTGTGCAGATTCTCTATCCCTTATCTCTTATTTTACTTTCTGCACATCAAGAATTTCATCTATACAATCTATCTTGAATCTAAATTTTATTCAGACTTTTCTGTAATTGGTTTTATTTTCGCATAAATATTATAAAACTGTTCAAGGTCACCTATTCACCCCCCTCTAGATGATCCTTGCTAGCCACATCAGTTAAAAGCTTCCAAAAAAGGCTATACCGAGCAATGAAATACCTGGTATTTATCCCTCCGACTCTAACTGTTTTGCGGTATCTTCTACAGCTTGGCCCACAACAATACCTTGACCAACTCCAGGTCCAATAGAAGAAAGTCCAACATCTAATCCTGTAGCAATAACGGAAGCGCCATCAGAGTCAAACAAGCAATATAATCTCTTGCAGCTACTGTATGTGAGGATAATAACCTTAGAGAAGCCTTACTTTTCATTTTAGGAAACATCCTCTTCATCAGCAACTCCCAACTCTCCTGGTCCGATAAGCACCGAGGTTCATGGAGAAAACCATGAGGATCAATATGCTTCGCAACTTCTCTATTGCGGGTTGTTATCAATAGCTTACTTTTCGTGTTCTCGACTGGGAACGCGGCTTGAAGACTGTCCCATGCCTCTTTGGTCCAAATATCATCAAGAACCACATACACCTCTTCTCTTGTTGGACCTGGTATAGAGTTTCAAACAATTCTTCATCTCTCATATGCATAACACCCTGTTTTTTATCAGGGATCAACTTAACAAAAACTTCCACCAAGATATCTCTCGGGCGATGTTCTTGAGATACCCAAGCCCAAGCAAAACCATCGAAATGCTTCTTCACTTCATCATGAGTGAAGACTTTCCTAGCAAGTGTGGTCTTACCCAAATCACCCATTCCCCATATAGAAACAACTCTGTGCTCTTCTTCATCCTTCAGTAGCTCTTTCACCAACACCTTAAGACTATCTTCCCTCCCAACAAAATTCTCCTCGAAATGGGCATGAGTCCGTTTCGGCATCAAAGCTCTCGTGCGTTTGTGTTCGCCCTTAGTCGTCAATTGTATGCCATAAGCCTGCAAACTCGATCTAAGATTGGAGATGCTGGATTTTAAGCGGTCAATCGCAATCCCCACCCCATGAGCCTGCACGCAGGGGCACTTTGCCACGAAGCTAGCACACACCTTGGTGATGTATTGTTCCTTCATTGGCGCTACTCTAAGGAAGTATCGCTCGATGACGTCCTCGGCTTCATAGGCAATGTCGCGGAGTTGTGCGACAATAGCTACAGTTTGGTCACTCTGTTGTCTCGTGTCCGCATCCCTCAACAAGGCTCGAATCAGCTCCAGCTCCTTTTGCAGGTCCTCGACCTTGCCCTTCACGGTCCATAGGAATTTGGCCTCGTCGATGAGCAATTTTCCTATCAACTGTCCTGCAAGCAAAGCAACAGACTCGGCCATTGGGATCGCACTACTTGAGTATGATCAGTGGAGCTTATGATAGAGAATCACTTGAGAATTCACTTCTGATGCGTTAACAAGCTGTGAACATAGAGGCCTGCGACTTGCAAAGAAGAGAGGAAAGGAATAAGTACTTAGAAAGTTGCTTGTTGCATTGGTAATACATATTCTATTTCCACAGACGCAAGAAAATAACCCCAACAGAATGTAATTAGACTTCTGAAAAGGGTTATCACAGCAATCTAAGGAAGGTATAAAGGCTTACTTGTTTGAAGGACGAATCATGAATATGCTTGACCGCAATCCCGAATATGATGCTTTCTTGTTAAAGCGGCATCACTCTCGCAGCAATTACTTGCAGCTCGCGATATCCCCAGAAATTTCTTCATCATCCCCAAATGTAACCACCATTGATGCTCTGACGAAATGGAACGTTACTTCATGAAGCATGTTATGTTGTGTCTCAAGTTTAAGCCCGTATACGAGACCCGATACACACGTAGATCATTTATTGCTCAAAGTCTCACGCAAAATTGACAATCGAGAAGCAAAGCATGAACATTCTCTGCACGTGCGTATATTTGTTTAAGTCAAAGCTATGCACGTCTTTGAAGTAGATATGGCCACGGTTCAGAACCGGCCGGTTCCAGTTCGTGGCCATGTATGAACCGGAACCGAAACTGCCAGGTTCGTAATTTAAAAATTTTAAAAATAAATTATGAAATAAAAAAATAATGAATTATGAAATAATGAATTATTCAATATAAATTATAATCAAAATGTAAATTGTAATCAAATTTGGGGAAAAAATAGAGAAAGAGATTGGGCTTGAACTTAATGAATTATCGTTAAGTTTTTTTTTTAATTTTTTGGAATCGAAACCGGCCTGTGGCCGGGCCCATAGGCCACAGGCCGGTTCCGGTTTCGAACCGTGGGCCCGATCAATGGGCCGAGCCCGGATTTGACCAGGGCTGATTCCGGATCAAAATCGGCCCGTGATCATGTCTACTTTGAAGAACATCAATTTCCACATCATTGAATGCATGTACATGTTCCTGCATACGCCATAAATGGACGTTGAAGATGAAGGCCAAAGCAAAAGTTGTGGGCTTGTTTTGTCTTCATTCATTGACTTCCTTTAGTTTTTTGTCTTTGCTACTTCAACGGCCGAGACCGAGAACATGAAAGAAAGGGTGAAGCTACCATGTGCATTAATGGAAGGAGCTAGACGGTCATGGACAAGATCTTTGAAGACGGCGATTATTTTCCAAGATTATGGCGCATACTTGACTTTCTGCTGTCTTGAAATTGCTCCTCCCCTCTATAAAAGCAAGCCGAGAGTACTCCAGGGCAGAAGAGAGGGGACCCCAGAGAGCTCCAGAGACGAAAAGAAGGACGAGCTCTCAAGAGAAGGAGAGATTTGTGCCAAGAGTGAGTCCATTGAGTTGAGTTATTAAATACCGTGAATATTGAATATATACTAGGGCTGAAAATTACTTGAACGTGACTAATTATAATTCTGTAATTTTTTAATTTATTAATAAATTATTTATCAATTCTTTTCATGAATTTGGGTTCCGACGTTTGGATCGAACCAAGTAAATTTCTCGTGTCTTTTTGTTCTTGCTTGTTTTGTTTCTCTATCGAATTTTTATATCTCCTAACTTGATTGCCCTGCGTCAACGATTTACAGCAAAGCACCTCAAGCAGAAGCGCGAGGGCTATGGCGACGGCTTCCTCTCTCTCCACTCCTCCACCAGAAGGTACGTCCGCGCTCACTTCTTATCTCTGCCATTGATGTCCAACTCAACTCGATCAGCAAATACAGTTACCTTTTTGATGGGGCTCGGACTTGATTCGTTTTGATTGGCTAGTCTATGTCAAAACTGCCCTGAATTTAGCTCGCTCGATCGAACTGAATAGCAACATTTCCATGCTGCTTAGGATTTCGATTGTGACGGTCATCACGGATTGTTCTGTTCTGTGCTTTTGGTCGTTCTACTCTTCTTGATTGAGCTTGTTCTGAGTAGATTAATCCATGCTGCGATCGATGGTCGGATAGTTGACAGCATATGCTCTATGATGACAAGGAGGAGCTGTTGGAATGCAGGGTTCATAAGAACGAAGAAGTTGTTCGTTCTGGTGAGAGACTGACGTTCAATGCTTATTTGGTTGACGTTGGAGAGCCTGAAGGAGGGCAAAAGCCTCTCGATGATACTTGTGTTCACTGCCGAGAAAATAAAGTTCGTGAGAGAACAACTTCCCTTCGGAGAAACCACTTCGTTGACGTATCTGATTGCGCCAGTATTGTCAGTTCTTACAGATATGTTTTTCTTCATGCTGGTGTCTTTAATGGTTTGAAATTTGACAACTCATACTTGTACATTCGCAATGTTGTGATCGTCTACCTGTACTATTGTATAATCCACTTAGTTCACGTTCTAAGAAGACGAGAACGCGAAAGTGGAGAAGGATAAGATTGCGGAAAATTATTAGAGGTTCACGGTGAAATCTTACATAATCCAACTCTCTCTTAATTGCAAGTAAATGCTGGGTACAAAACTTAGCATGCTTTTGTTTTTTGATTTCCAGGATTCAAGGAGAATGAAATGAACAAGTATGGCATATTGCAGGCGAGTCTGAACTCAAGGACATCAAGTATGGCAGGTGAGCTTGGAGTTTTGCTGATTCATCTATGCCCATGCCAGGCCGTATCTTTCTCTTGATGTCATCTCCTGGATCGTGACTTTCTTGATTTTCTTTGGGTGTACAGTTTCTGCAAATCTTTATACTACATACAGAATCTATTCAAGGTTAATAAAGATTCTCTCAACTTTTATTCTATTTACGTCATATCTTCTCAATCACAGCGGTTTAATGTTCACATATTTCCATGGCTTCTCTTGAAAATCATTGGAGCTTCTAAGCATATTTCCAAACTTTCCCTCAGAAAACTGGTCTCAATATTCTCTATGTAGCTATACTCATAAGTTTGTTATTGTTGTCTTGGCACTGTAGTTGACATGATATTCCTTTTGATATAGATTGGCATGTCTTGTGTGTGTGTGTATTTTCACTTTTGGCAGGTCTTGTATACAACGCAATTAACTCAAAAGTCGAAGAAATATCATGAAGGCTGTACTAGCAGTGGATCTATGACTAGGCAGGTCAAGGTCAAGCTCCACAGTCTGCATCTCCTATTTATCTTTAATTTTAGATAATACCAGCTATCTCGTTGCTGAATACAATTTCAGCTCTTCCTTCCTTTATTAGATGGTTTTCTTCTTCATGGTTTATACCTTTCTCAGCAGATTAGTGAGAATTTTTTATCAGGATAAATATGGCTCAGATGATTGAATCCTTTTTTTGGGTCTTTTAACAGGTTTTCTTGTATGATACAAGCTGCTGGAAAATTTTAGATAGCAGGCTCCTGAACAAAGCTGAAGAAGCCCTGGGGAGATGATGGAATGTCCTAGTCATTTGGTTGAAGTTGGCAACCGTGAAGCAAACCATGAATCTTTGAGGAATCTAAATGCATGCGGAAACGGCTTCAGTTCCCTTCACAAATTCTATATGCAGAAGCAGCAGCATAATGTTACTACTGTTAAATCTGCCATAGAAGGTACCTGGAATACAGTCCAATTTGATCCGTTTTATGGTGTTCTATAAATCGATCTCCTTTTCCTGTTGAGTCTTTCTGTAAGGGTAACCTCCTGGCCTGAAGCCTTGAACTGCCAATAGATTGTCAATGATTTCTCTCTGCTTGTTTATATTCCCATCGATCCTATCATTCAGGTTCTCTGCAATTATGTAATTGGGGGATACTCCATACTCACCAGAATGATATTTCGATACAACGTGATTCGAGCATTAAGGGAGTTCATGGGATGTTCATGAAATGCAGGACGATTTCCATATATTCTTGAATTTGCAGATACCAACAATCAATTCTTTATATTTATTTCTAGTTAACACTTTCCTCATTGACCAGATAAACAATTGAAAATCATCACTCTTATTCATATCATCTCTTCCTTTTAATTTAAGTATCATGATTCCCTTCTCTTCATGTTTTGCTTGATCTACAATAATTACCTGATTATGATAGTGATGCACTGAAACATGTATTCATTAGTACTCTTTCAGAAGAACAAAACGGGCAGATGCATCAGAATGGTGCAAAGGGGAGTATATTAGATGCTGGAAAATCCAGTGTAACAGGTCCAATTCTGCTTAGATGCATATTCAGTTTGCCACAAGTGTTTACTAGTTGCCTTATCTCTACATTTGTTGCATGTCCTTACGTGATTATGATCGACAATTATTTGCTTGATAAAATCAAAGTTGCCGCTTAGGGAACTTTTGAACTTGTCCTAGGCAAAACTCTATACTGCTTAACCAGATAGATACTTTAAATTCCTTAGATACGATAGATATTGCACTTGAGTTAAAAAAAAATGTATAATAGATAAAAGCTTCACCAAATATAAATCTATCTATCGAGGTGTCCGCTTTGTGCTTCGATGGTGGTCTAAGGTTGTCCGTTCACATGGAAAATTCATAATTCTCCTTGTCAGGTGACGCTCTGATATTGCTAGTTATGTTCTTGATATTGCTGTGTATTTACTCCTCCTTTTGGCTTGAGGTTATTGAAATAACAAAATCAATAACACGTTCGTTATCATTCTTCAGTTGCTTTTGACACACATGAGCATGTGAACGTTCTTCTGTGGGCTGTGTTCTCCCGTTGTTTTCTGCTAGTTTAACGGTATGTCCTGCTTGGAGATTAACATTTTCCTGTCACGTAGAATAGCAGGTTTTGTATGCAACACAAATAACTCAAAGGCCAAGAAATACCATGATGGTTTTTGCAGCTTCACATTCGCGGATCCCTAAGCAACTGTTTTTTCATTAAACTGGGCTGGCCACTTTGTTTTCTGATCCAACACAAATCACTTCCTCTGTCTTTTGGATAATGGTTCATTATGTGCCCGAAGTATCACATTAATTCAAGTGCATTTCACTACCCAAAAAAGTTCAAAGGCCTTTCATGTTAGGATTAGGTGCACAATCACAACGAAATAGAGAGCAAAAGAGAGAAAGAGAAATCAAGACACAGGGTTTATCCTGATTTATCCTTAACTAGGGCTACATCCAACATAGGATTCCACCATAATTAGGATCTCCCACCCTTCTATCACAACTCTAAATTACAAGAGAAAAAAATCATATATATGTAGCATAAGGCCACTCAGGGCCCGTTTGGTAACGTGCCAAACAGTAAAAATTTCTGTTCTTTTGTTCCCAGAAATAGTTTGGGAACAGAAATGCGTTTGGTAAATTTTTTGTTCCCGGGCACATTTTTGCAAAAATTTGTGCCGAGAAACAGTTTTGGAAGAGAAACAAGAAGTAAAAAAAGTTGCTTCTTGTTTCTCGGCACAATTTTGAGAATCAGTTTTTTTTCTTCTTTGTCTTTTTTTTCTTTTCTTATTTTTGTGTTCTTCTTTGGCCATGGCCGGTCGCCGGCGACCGGCGGCCGGCCACAGCCCAGGGCCGGCGAGGGCATCACGGCCCTCGCCGGCTCGCCGGCGAGGGCGCGTGACGCCCTCGCCGGCCCTGGGCTGTGGCCGGCCGCCGGTCGCCGGCGCCGGCCATGGCCAAAGAAGAAAATTAATATAAAGAAAAAAAAATTCAAAATATTATTAAAATATTATTTGGGAACAAAAATTTCGTGTAGTTACCAAACGTATTTCTATTCTTTTCTACTCTAGAAATAGGAATTTTGGACAGTTTATCAAACGCCTTCAAATACTCAGAAATTATTTCCGGGCACAGAATCAAAAAAAATCATTTCTGTTCAGAAATAGTTCCCGGGCACAGAAACGTTCTCATGCGCACCCTCAATAGCTATTCATGGGCCCAAGCCTAAACTAGCAAGAAAATATAGGCTTAAACTATAAAAGCTTTCTGGCGAGACCTCTGTGCCTCCTGTCGATGAGTATGAACCACACCTCAACATTTCACGCCCCTTCATTATAGGTCCTGGAATTACTTTTCTGCTCATTGTTTTTCCCCCTTGGATCATTCAGGTCACACTGTATGATGCTAGCAGGAAAGTTTTGGTGAATAAATTTCTTAGGAAAGATGAAGTGCTGAGAACCAGAAAATCACTGGTATTCGATTCTACTTAGTTGATATTAGGGAACATGTAGTAGAAGAAAAGGTGCCGATAGGTTTGAATAATTATGAACCATGTCTCGCTGCTAAAGAAATGAGGAAAGGTTATGGGGTGGTAAATGGTGCTAAAGTTGATCAATCAATCCTGGGAGGTTTGCAGCATGGTGAATTGTCCACCTGATATGGTCACCTCAAGATGCTTCAGAATTGGAGCATCTAATTTGGTCTTCCATTGATATTAATTCTATGTTCCTCAATTATTTGATGCCTAACGCTTTAGTTTTGGATGTCATAGTACTCTGGAATAAACATGGAGACAAAACTTCACGGAAGGTTCATCCAGCGAGAGATTTGGATTCGAACAGTGGAATATTTGGTATGAAAAGCATAGATTGCATCAGGAGAGTTCCCAAGACCAAAGCCTCTATATGAAAGTGATTTCTCTGTGCAGAAATTTTCTTTATGACGATTCTCTTATGCCTTTGATATTACTATCTTTTTCATGTGTAATTAGATTTAGGCACAACGCAATTAAATTTATCTAATTCAGGTGCGTCGTATATTTTACAATAAGCTTTGTTAGGCCCACAAAATGGATAATTTGTTTCATGGACGTGCTTTAGAAAGAAGAATGCCATGCAATTAAGCTTGGGATTGGTCTTATTGATGTTGATGCGTCACTGTAGCTTTATTTTGCATTTCCTTCAAAGTTAACTCTCATATTTCCTGGAGGAACCTTTGTTGTGTCACTTACTCCAGTAATCCAATCGATGCAGCCTATCAAATATTATCTGTCCTCTGAAAACCATTAGATAATTCTTCTGATGGTGCTCAAAGACAGAGCACCAGCTGCTAAACTAGCTTCAGTGAAGAATGTGGACGCTGGAAATCTAACTGATACCAATGGCAATGAAAAGTTACCTGGTCTCAAGAAGTCTGAACGTTGGTTTTAGTGCAGTTTCATTCACTTCAGCATTCCTTTAAATTTTAATGTTAGATTTCTCGTAATTTATGTTTCCTTATCTGACACTGTCATATTTAATCAGATGCAGCCTCTGATTTCAATGATTTCACTCCACTGGAGCATCTTCCACAGCTACTTGTCCTATTCTATTTACAGTTATTCAATTATTTCAGCTCTATTTTGAACCGTCTGTGGTTGTGACTCTAAGCATCTTGAAATTCCTTTGGAACTTCTTGAGTTTCGATGTTTGTTGAAACTCTTTGGTGCAAACTACTACAAAAGCTGAAGCAAATTAGCACCAGATAGCAACTGCTTGTGGGGAATTTTTAAACTAGATGCATCAGGACCTACTTGAATTCTCTAATATATTCCAGTCCAAAATCTAGTTCTATATTTACCTAGTGGACATTCTCAATTGCCCTGAGGTTTGTGTGACTAGCATGTGCATCTGCTGCAAACATTACTCAACTGCTCTCTAGATGGAACTCAGGATACTTAATACGATGCACGGTTCGAACACAAACACAAACTACAAATCATTAAATACCACATAAAAAATAGATAAGTTTCGTGCCTTTGGATCTCTCTGCCATCCCATGAATTCACCGGCAAATCAGTATAATATCACGTAACAGATCAGATTTCATAGAAATGACGATTCGATGATGTCAAATTTGTCAAGGACTCCTCAGAAGGTTCAAGCAACGGAACTTCATTATTAGAGAGTTGCTCCCTAGTCAGATGTCTCACGCTCTTCCCCTCCTGTTCGTCCGTTGAATGGAAACAAGACTAGATTAATTATACAATGTCTCGATAGAGGTAATTAATTAGAAAGGAAAAGAAATTACTCAAATAATAACGACAGAAAAGAAGGCAAAAAAAAAATACAGGCATTAAGTTATGATAATTTTGGATTGCTAACAAGAGCAAGGAATATAAAATAATGGATTATTACTTGAATGTCTTTTTATGTAGCTATAATTCGAAATAAGGATGTTTGGAGAAAAGAAGAAAGAATTGTTAAGTAATAGGGATATATTCACTAGAAGTTCTAAAACTTGTCACAAAAGTGCAATTGAGTCCTAAAACTTGAAAAAAGTGCAATCAAGTCCTAAAATTTATCGAATTGATTCAAATGAGTTCTAAAGTTGACGCCATCAAATTTACTAACAGAAAATACTGACGTGGCTTATTTTAATATTTTCTTTCTCCTATGTGGCAATGACGTGGCTAAAACGACATCGTTTTAGCCAAAATATGATTTTTTAATACTATTTTTATTTAAATTAAATTTTAAAAAAAATAACATTTTATTAAAAAAAAAAAGAGGAAGAGAACAGGCGGGGAGGGAGGGCTTGCCCTTCCCGCTACCGCCGCCGCCCCACCATCGCTGAGAGGGGCCGGCGAAGGTGGGGGGACGACAGGCGGGGGTCCCCGACGGTAGGCGAGGGCCTACAAGCCCCAGCCCAGATCTGGGCAAGGGGTCGCGGCCCTCCCCCAAATCGGGCAAGGGCCACCGACCCTCACCTAGACTTGGCCGAGGGTCACCACTGGATGAGGCCCGGCGACCCTTGCCCGATCTGGGGGAGGGCCCGCAAGCCCTCGCCTGCCTTTGGTAAGGGTTACCGAGGCCCGGCAACCCCCGCCTGCCATCCCTCTACCCTTGCCGGCCCCTTCTGGCGATGGTGGGGTGGCGGCAAGGAGGGCAAGCCCTCCTTCCCCGACTATCCTCTTCCTTCCTTTTTTTTTATTTTAACTTATTTTTAAATTTAATTTAAATAAAATTAATATTAAAAATGATTTAAAAAGCCACGTCATTGCCACGTGAGATATAAAAAATAATAAAAAAGTCACGTCATCATTTTCCGTTAGTCAAATTGGACGATGTTAACTGTAGAACTCGATTGAATCAATTTGACAAGTTTTAGAACTCGATTGCACCTTTTGCAAGTTTTAGGATTCAATTGTACTTTGGTGATAAGTTTTAAAACTTCTAGTGAACATATATGTTGACACCTAATTTTTACCATTTTTGTCAAATTTTTGAAAATTTCAAAATTAGGTCTAGGGATCTTGGCCAAACCTAGAAACCTATTTCTAAACAAAAATAATAATTTTTTAGCATTTTTCTATATTTTTCCTGAATTTCTTTTGATCAAAATAAGCAAGAAAATCATGAAAAATAGTAAATGGAATCAGAAAATTCCATAAAAATAGTCAATAATTTTATTTTAAATCCAATTTCATAAATACACTATAAATTTTAGAAAATTTCAATCGGGTGTATGTTTTTCCCAAATTTGGGCAAAATTAAACCCGAATTGAACCAAAAATAAAATTAAATTTTTTTCTAGACATTTTTAGCTCATAGTGTCTTCACAACAGTTGATTCTAGGACCTTTAATTGCATCATGGTCAGTCCAATTTCACAAATTGGTGTAAAAATCAAAAATCCCCAAAAATTGATTAAAAATTGAGAATTTTGAACCTAAATTGGGAATCGTGCCCAAAATGAAATTGCCGAAATATAAGACTATCATTTTTAGGGTTAATCAGGAGTGGGTAATGCAATTTTGGCATCAATTTTGCCTAATCAGATCATTAAGATCTCAAATTGAACAAAACCCTATTAACCCGAATATAAAATTGAGGAAATTTTGGGCACAACTATAATAAAAATTGGGGAAAATTATATATTTAGGTTCGGAACATGCTAGGGAATGCAATTTTGAGGTTTAATTTGAAAAATTCGGTCAAATTAAGGCCCAAGTTGCATTTTTAATCAAAACCGGAACTGCCGGGTCGGGCGGGTCAACTCGACCTGACCCACACAGTTCGTCTTCTTCACCTGGAACACAACCCGCGCGAAACCCAGAAGAAAAACGATTTGAACCCGCGAATTCGTTGACCAATTCCAGTTAAATAGCACCTTTTTAATCCAATTTTCCAGCTGGATATTATCCAACTGGCTTCATTCAATAACCAAAACCGATTAGCATTCGGTTCTAACCGATTTTGGGCAGGAAATCAAAGGAGGAAAAACAAGAAAAAATGAAAAGAACGAACACAACCTATCCGAAAAAATTCCCGAGGGAGAGAAGAGGGAGAAAGAGCGAAACAGAGAAGAAAATAGTGTTAGAGACGTGTTGAGGGTTCTAAGACCAAGCGATCGGCGTTTTATCCGGCGAGAAAACGCCGGCAAATCGGCTCCTCTGGTGATCCTTCACGTCCGGCGAGTTGGTGACAAAACCTATCCACGAAGGTCTGAAAACAAGCTTAGTCCGGCAACTCTAAAGACATTACGGCAATTCCAAAGCTACAATCTTGAAGTCGAGGTGTCAAGGAAGAACTTTGTGGCAATCGTTTGTCTCATGACCTCATCGGATCATCAAACGAAAAAGGTAAAGATCGCTCATTGCAATATTTTTTCCAGAAAATTCCAGAATTTAAGTTTTGATGTTCATGTGATTTTTCTCACGATTCTCGACTTATGAATGATCAAAACTTGTTTCTGATCGTGTTTCATGTCTCTTGATTGCATTTTGGCTATTAAAACCGCATAAAATCCCCTCGATCACCATTGCCAAACTTCGCCGGAGCTCGCAAAGTGTTCGCCGAAGTGTCTTCATGGCCAATGGCCATTCAAGTAGGCCTCCTCTGACCTTGTGTGTTGATTTTTATGCTGATTAGAATCGATATAAACGGCTAGGGCGATTAGATTTGAAACTTGTATTCTGGAAAATTTGCCAAAACGATTTGCAAGTTAGTGTTTTGGGGTGATTTTTTGCCGGCCGACGAAGGTCCGATGGCGAATTAATTAGGCTAGAATGATAGATGGTGATATGAGAATGACACAGAACCAAAAATCAATGCCGGAATATCGTCGGAAGGTCGCCGGATTTCGATCCGAAGTCACGGCCTTGAAAACATTAAATACAGAATTACGCACACCAAGTGCTCGACCAAATGCCTCAATGGAAACCATTCAAAACGGCGCCATTTTGGCGTGCCATACCCGCCGGAGAAGAAGGCCGGCACCGGCGCCAGCGACGGCCGGTTCGGTTTCGACCGAATCGGTCTGAACCGGTCCGGTTCGGTTCAATCCCCAGCTGGAAAAATTCAAAAAAAATAAAAAATAAATAAAAATTAGAAAAATTCTAAAAAAATTCTAAAAAATCATAAACAAAAATTAGATTTTTTTAGAAAATTAGAAAATTTTGCAGAAAATTCACAAAAATTAGAAAAATTACAGAAAATTCGGAAAAATACAAAAAAAAATTTACAAAAAAAATTTCAGAAAATTCATAAAAATTTCAAAAATTCAGAAAATACAAATAAAAATTTGAAAATTCTAAAAAATAAAAAAATTTAAAAAATTAGAAAATTCACAAAAATTTCTAGAAAACCATAAAAATCATTTTCTTGATTTAAAAAAATTCCGAAAAAAAATCAAAAATTCTAAAAACTCATAAAATGATTAGAAATCATTGTGGCCAGTCATAAAAAATGAAATTGAAATTTTTTGGAATATTAAAAAAATTGAAAATTTTGAAAATCTACAAAATAATTAAAAATCATTGTGGCCAGTCCTTAAAAGTGAAATTTGGATTTTCCAAAATGCCCAAGTGGCATAATTTGGAAAATTCCAAATTTAAGGCCAAAACCCCTAAAAAAACCCTAAAAATGAAATGAACAAGCTATTAGAGCTTTGTTTAGGGTTTTGATAAATTTTTCATTGGATGTGCAATTGATTTTTGGATGCTTAATTATTTGTCCATGATTAGATTAGTGAATTGAACTTAGGGATCAGTGTGACGCACTAGACATGCTATAATGGTTCTTAGGTACTAAAAGGGCATTAATGGTTTCAATTTGGGATCGTTAATGTAACAAAGTCCCTTACCTAAAATCTTTGGTTCGTAGGATTGCCGTACTTCTCCCATACCACAATTAGGTTTCTAGTCGACCTACCGTAAACGACTAGTGGCGACTCCAAGTTTAAATTTAGATCAAATAAATCCCGCTGTCACGTGAAGTATGGCCTGGGAGAGGCCCATATAAAAAATACTTCCATCAGAAAAGCACGCGAGCACGTGGCGTGACAATATCCCCAAATAATAAAAGAGTGTGCCCATGAGAGAGAGTGTGTGGGAAGGGAGCAGCTACAGCTCGATCTCCCCTTTTGTATTATTGCTGGTTCTATCCCATCTAATAAGGATTGCTATATATTTGAACATGAGCAAAAAGCACTTTTTTTGCATTGCTACCGAAATTTGAAATAGCATTGAAATTTCACTGGTTGACATTTGTTAATTAGTTGATTTTTTCTATCAATCATTGTCGTCTAACTAATGATGACTGATGATGTGCGGTACAATACTAGAAATGTCCATCCGGACTCTACTTGCAATGGTCGGCTCGTTCGGCCAAAAAAGACTACGAAGATAAGAAGAAGAGGCTTTCCTGAGTGATAGATCTTCTTTTTGAACAGGCACAAAAAGTCGTATGAAGTTTAATAAAACATTTCGATGTGAAGATGATTGTCTATAAAATTATAATCACTAGGAAAAATGGTAATCCTGATTCTTTCCGTATCTTTCTATCATGGAAAATTGGTAGTTTCACCGTAAATGGGAATTTTACCTACACGATGAAAAACATTTCGCCAAAAGTTTGATTTTTTTTTTTTTTTGGTTTTTTATGGAAATGGGTTCGGTGATGATCTTGGATAGGAAATGGCTTGGCTTATAAAGTAAAGATAAAATGCAAACGCTAAAAGGTAAAAGTACTGGAAATGGTTAATGTGCATGAAGATGAAAATATAAATTACTAATAAAAAGGGCATGTGTACTAGAAGTCTTAAAACTTATCGTAATAATGCAATCGAGTTTTAAAACTTTTAAATAATGCAATCAAGTTCTTAAACTTGTTAGGTGTAATCGAGTTCCTCCGTCAACTCCATCAATTAAACCAATGAAAAATACTGACATTACTCTTTTTATTACTTTCTCAAGAAACATGGAGCTTCTATGGCATCTACTTAATGCCGATAAAACTACAAAAAAAGTTATAAACCTATTTCATCGATACCAATTTAGTGCTAAAATTTTCAATTGAGAGAATGACACTAGAAGTGTTAAAAGTTGTGTACCATGCTCACTTTAGTTTCAAAAATTTCTGCCGATCATTTAAGTGTCAAATTAGAGAAAAAACAAGCACTTAAGTGCCAATGACGAGATATTCCTGCCAAATTGATTACGTGGCTTTTTTAATTAAAAAAAATATGAAGTGGTATATTTTTTTAACAACTAAGTCCACGTGGAGTACAAAAACGACGTTGGATTTTCGATCTCCGGGTCTCATTGAAAAGAGACAACATCGCTCAGCCTCTGGCCAAAACTACGTCACACAAAGCGAATCAAAATTGGGGTTTCGAGTTCCTGTTCCTGCACAACACTACAAATTCCTCCTTGCTCGCTCGCCCTTGCTCGCCGTTGCTCACTAGCACCGTCGCTCACTAGCACCGTCGCTCACTCAGGTTTATCATCTTCTCTCCCTTCTCAATTGGCTGGAAAAATTAGGGCTTTGAGGGCAATATAAGGGCTCCAAAGGCAAAATTAGGGCTCGGAGAGAGGGAAAAGGGTTCTTGGTAATGTCATGTGGATGACGGTAGTAGGGGTTGCAAGATTAAGCTGGTAATTTTGGGGGCAAACCGAAATAGGGAGTGAATTTGGTTCAACGATCGGTTAGGGTTTGAAATTGGGGGGTTCTCTTTCAATTTGGGGATTTAGGGTTCTTATTTAAGGGAAAGGTACTAGACCGCGTCGTTTTAGGGTTTGGATGCTGATTGGACTCTTCGGTGAGCCACATTAGCTTAAGAAACTAATAAAAAAAAAGCTACGTCAGATTTCTTATCAAACAGATTGGAGTTGGCATTGAAATAAACGTTTTAAAAAAATTGATACTTAAGTGATTCAAAAGAAACTTTTGACCCTAAAATAAACGCCGTACTCAACTTTTTGCAATTCTAGTACCCTTCTCCCCTTTTCAATTGGACCAATTTTGTTTTAAATATTTTTACATTGGTACCAATTCAGTCCACCCAACTAATTTAGGCTAGAAATTACTAACGTAGATATTGGCTGTCCTACTTGGTACAGCCGGCGTTGACATTGACATTTTTTTAATTTTTAAATACTTTTTTATTGATTTTTTCTTCTTTTTCCCGTTCTTTTATTCTTCTCTTTCACTTGTTTTTTTCTTTCTTACTTATTACCCTCCACCGGTCGCCCTAGCGATGGCGGCAAGGCCCCTTGCAAGATTTGGCAAGGGGACCCTCGCCCAACGCTTGAATGAGGCTCCCTCTCTCCTTCGGGATCTGATGTGAAGCTTGTGATTTCACGGACAATCCTTAAACACCATTAACCACGTCTCTCTCTCTCTCTCTCTCTCTCTCTCTCTCTCTCTCTCTCTCTCTCTCTCTCTCTCTCTCTCTCTCTCTCTCTGTGTAATGTGTGTGCTTCATTCTCTCGCCTACTTGAGAATCTGCTTCTTCTTCTTCTTCTTTGGCTTCTTGTTGTTGTTCCTCATTTTTTCTTATGATCTAAAATCCCCCCCCCCCCGCCGTCGCCAGGGGCCTCCCCGGCACTTGGTGAGGGCTGGGTGGCCGCCCTGCGCTAGATCCGATGAGGGCATTCCGGCCATCACTCTCACCGGCGACCTTCGTTGACTAGCGAAAAGTAATAAGAAAAAAATAAAAAAGAGAGGAAAAAAATAAAAGAAAAGAAGGAAAAAGAGAAGAAAAAAGAACAAAAAATGATCAAAAAAATATTCAAAAAAATATTTAAAAGTTAAAATATGTTTACATCAGCGTCGGTCGTGCCATATAGGGCGACCGGTGTCCACGCAGCAATTTTCGATCTAAATTGGCCGAATGGACTGAATTGATACTAATGTATAAATGTTTAGTACTAAATTGATTCAATTAAAAGGTTTATAACTTTTTTTTTTTACTTTTCCCACTTAATACCACATCTGAAAAAAAAATAATAGATTAAAAAAATGAAAAAGCTGCTGGCTATTATCTTCCCTCCCCAGCCGGCTTGAGCTCTTCCGACCACCACCTTGTTCAAATACTCAACCTACATTGAATATTTGGTCTCCGGTGACTAAATCTATGCAGCTTGCGGTGGCGGCACCTACGGCGGGAGGGCGGCAGAATGAGAAGTTCTTGGTGGCGTTTGCCTAGAGGAGTGTGGAGGAGTGTAGGGAGGAGGAGTGGAAATGTGACAGCCGGAAATTTCGTAACAATAAGTAATTGACGTTGGGAATTTTCTATGTTCGAAGATGATATTTGGATTATAAAACTAAGTATTATTTAAGTTAATATTCGTGCGGACGCGCAAAAATCGTTATTAGATTGTAAATTGCGAAGCACGGATTCGGAAACGTAATCGCCCCGAACTCATCGTGATTAAAATCTTAAACGTTGTTGTGTGCGATAATCGTAGTGCAGTATTAATTTACCGTTGTTTTGGGAATTTAGTGGGTATTATTATTATTGGTTAATTTTGGTTAAGTAGTGATCTATTCTAGTTTGCCGTTAAAGAAAGGGGAGAGATATTGACGCAGCGTTCAGCGAATAATTCAAGCAAAACCTTACTTAGAGAGAAAAATCTCGAAATTCAATATTGATGATAATAATGTTCTGTTCAAAACAAACCCTAAACACCCTTTTATAGGGATTAAACCTAATTACAATAGAAAGCCTAATCATAATCTGAATTGGAAACCTAATAATAATAGCAAAATTACAAAAACGACCCTTAAAATTAACTCATAAAAAAATACTAAAATAATAGAAAAAAACCATCTAATTTGTCCGAACGGTCCAGAAACGCACCACTAATAAATTCCGCATCAGATATTCTCTCAAAATATCCCTCTGGACTCTTCTTCTCTCCTGTGACTATTGAATGAAAGGTTGACCAAATGCCATTTGTCCCCTTGAGCTAGACACCTAGCCTAAATAATTATTTTCCTTGGCCACCACTCCTTTCTTGATTTCTTACACCTGGCCATGATGGAAAGAGAAGATGCCACCTATGAGTGCCACCTGTGAGTGCATTGTAATTATCCACCCCTTTGTCTACTCCTCTATTTCATTTATCTGGGTATCACCGAAGGAAAATTTTACCAAATTGTAACTCCCTTTCTCACATTTTACCTTCACCATCACCGATCCAGAATTTCCAAGAGAGCTTTAACTTTTGGGTGTCTAAATTCTGCACAAAATAAGTGAAAACTCTAGGTTTAAGCTAAGAAAATCTACTTGGCACTTTTAACTTGGTTGCTTGAGAAATGTTATTTTGATGTGCAATAGTAAGGTTGTGATGATAGTTGAATCTGTTTTGCTGATTCTGTGCACATTCAAATGGATGTGATTTTTTTCCTTAAAGTATGGTGAAAATTGGCAAGCGAAACGATTAAATCTGAACGTGTAAATGTTATTTTTGAGGTGAATGTTGGATTCTTCTTATTGGTTTATGTATGTTTAAAAAGGGTAGAAAATCGTTTTACTGTAAGTGGAGTATATTATGTGAGTATGAATGATGATTCTGTATATCTTTAAAATTGCTTAGACTTTACTGTCAAAAATCTGGTTCTGTATACTTTTTAAATTGTTTAGACTTTACCTTTAGACCTTACGCTCAGACTTTACTTCAGAGTTTACCGCCCAGACTTTATTACTCATACTTTACCGTTCAAACTTTAGCCTTATGAGTCTGAACTTGTTTCTGAGTCTGAACCCGCTTCTGAGTCTGAATTTGTTTCTGATGACCGAACCGATTTTGCTTCTGATGACCGAACCGATCTTGCTTCTGATGACCCGAACTTGCTTTTGATGACTTAAATTTGCTTCTGATGACCAAATCGATTTTGCTTCTGATGATCCGAACTTGCTTCTGATGACTCAAATTTGCTTCTGAACCTAAATTTACTTATGAGATGAGTTGCTTTTGAGTTTGAAATGTATTGCTTCATATTTAATTGCTCGGATGATGCATTTCATGATTTTAAAGTACAAAACCGTGATGGCTAGGTATGGGACGGGCCAAAGCGGACTTTTGCATGTAAATTCTTGGTTGTCATGACTTGCATGAGAATAATATTAATTCCGTCGCCCATTTAGTGGTGTGTGACGATACCCTGCGTGTCAGGATACCCCGTAGGTCGGGATGTCTCGGGAGTCGAGATGCCCCGTTGATCGGGATGCCCCGGGTGTGTGCCGGGATGTCTCGGAGTTGAGATGCCCCGTTGGTCGGGATGCCTCGGGAGTATTCGAGAGGATGAAGTAATGAACTTAATTGCATGAGCATGAATGTTTTACTTCATATGCTTGTAGTTGAGTGAAGGTATTGTGAAATGTTGCATTGCTCAGATTTTGTAGCACATCCAGACGGTAAAGGCATAACATGCATTCAAATTCTATGCATACTGTTTACTATGCATGTATGTGGTTATGCCAGGTAAAGTGGTAAGCTGATTTTCCTAACTTAAAACTAGAGACTTCATTTATTGGGCCTCGGCTCATCCCATTATTTTTCAGACATGTAAGAATGGACAATCCGCTATCAATGCTTGCTGGATTTTCCCTAAATACTATGAATGCCGGTACGTTGATATGCTTGTCCCAAGGGTGGATATAGTTTGTACTAGATGTATATCTACTATATGGGTTGATGCGGGATTTTGGTTGATATGAAGGCAACGACATCTACGACTCGTTCTAAAGTCTACTTTTGTGTGGGCTGTCTTTGGAGTAAATTGTAGCATGGAGATAGGCAATCTCGATCTATCCAGATGTTTGTTCTTTGTGATTTTATGATGTATTGTCTGGACTTGTAATTCTCTCAAGTGTTGTTTATGAGAAGCAAAAGTATTTTGACGAAATTTGTTCAGACTTTGACTTCCGCTAGCCATTTTATTAATAATATTAATTGGTACGTGTTGTGCGTGACGTTCTGGGGCGTCACAGGAAATTAGTGTCTTCGCTGAGCAATCCCACCATCAAAGCCTATTGATGGAACTCATGTATTCTTTCTTAAATATAAAGAAGACATTTTTTCAAATTAATAAGTTATTTTTTAATTAAAAAAAGTCTTTTCAACATTTCTGTTAGTTAATTTTAAAGGAATGACTTAATTACACCAATTTGACATGTTTTAGGACTTATTTGCATTATTTAAAAGTTTTAAAATTTGATTGCACTTTTGCGATAAATTTTAGGACTTCTAGTGTACTTATCCTTAAAATATAACACCTTTTTTTTTCCGATGAACACATCCCTTGATCGGTAGTTATTGTTTCAGGAATACAAAACCGATGGATTATATTCTCTTCTATGAACTCTTTCATTGTTTTCTGAGTGAAATTTTTATAGGATGCCACCTCAACGCATTTCATAAAATGATTGGTTGCAACCCAAATAAAACTATGCCTCTTGGTCGATGGATGATATGTTTTACCGACAATGTCCACATTCCAACATCTAAACGGTCGTGGTTGAACAATGAGATTTATATCGATGTCGAAACATGCTAAATCAGTCCATTTACTTGACATGACTTAATTCTTTTGCGTAATTAATACACTCTTCAGTTATTATAGGCCAAAAATAGCCATGCAGATGCAATTAATACTTCATCTTTATTCCAACCTCATGTGTGCCACAGATTCCTTCGTGCAATTCTACCATGGTCAACATTGATTCATGCTTGCTTAAGCATTTTCAACGAGGGATAAGTGCATTAAAAGTCTTAAAATTTATTATAAAACTACAATTGAATCATAAAACTTACAAAAATTACAATCAAGTTCTGAAAATTTGTCAAATTTGTGCAATCGAGTTCTTCAGTTAATTCCGTCCAACTTGACTGACGGAAAATATTGACATGGCTTTTCATTTATTTATTATTTTCTCTATTCTATGTGGCGGTGACGTCATTTTGTTCCAAATCTAATTTATAATATAATTTTTATTTAAGTTAAATTAAAAAAAATAAGCTAAATTTATATGAGAGAGAGAGAGAGAGATTTTTAAAAAATCAAGCCGCGAGGGCTGTCGCCAACACCATCACTGGGAAGGGCCGGGGCCAGCCATCCCCCACCCTTGCTGGCTCTTCCAAGCGACAATGGGGGCGGTGGCGACGAGGGCTATCGAAACTCTCTCTCTCTCTCTCTCTCTCTCTCTCTCTCTCTCTCTCTCTCTCTCTCTCTCTCTCTCTCTCTCTCTCTCTCTCTCTCTCTCTCTCTCTATTTTTTAGCTTATGTTTTAATTTAATTTAAATAAAATTTGTATCAAAATACATATTTGAATCAAAACTACGTCGTTGAAGTATTATGTTTCATGTTTTAACCATGTTATCGTCACGTAGGCAAGAGAAAATATTAAAAAAAATCAAGGTTTGCATTTTCCTTTAGCTAAGTTGGACAGAATTAACAAAATTACTCGATTGCACCAATTCTTTCAAGCTTGTCTAGGGTCATTGGCCAACTCTCGCTGGTCACAGGCAAGCATTGACCAAACCTTGTCGGCCACTAGGAGAGGGAGGGCTGGACTTGGTAAAAAAGAGGAAAAGAAAGAAAGAAAAAGAAAAAAGAAAACCAACAAGGAGATTGATTCTTACTCTTCTCGAAGAAAAAAAATAAAAATACAATTATACAAAAAATACAATATTTTTTAAAAATAATTTTAAAAAATTTTCTACGTTACTATCGATTATCTTACGTGACACTACCAGCATCCACATAAGTAATTTTCGGCTAAAATTGGTCGAATGGCTTTGATTGGCAAGAGTGAAAATGTTTAGTACTCAATTGGCAAAACCGAAATGTTTAGAAATAAATTGGCCAAAGTGTTGTAATAGGTTTAGAATTTTTTGGATAATTTTCCTAATTTTAAAGCTTTCATTGCACTCATCCCTTTTAATAATAATCCCTAACAGTCCAGTTATACAATTCGTCTCCATGCAAAGCATATTTAAATGTTTGTCTTTTAAATTTTTTGTACCTTGGACTATTGGGCTCTTTTAACCAACCAACAAACGGCTTCCTCCGATAATTTTGATCCTTAGCCAAATTAGTGTCAACCATCAAAACTCGATGTTCAATTGATGGCAGATCTTTTGTTTCTGTGATTATTATTTTGGCAAATCCTTTGATGTTTTGTATCCATATGTCATTTAACCTAACTCATTGGCTACCGAGTTTTCACGTCTTTCAATATGGATTAGAAAAAAAAAATCAAGGGACTTATGAAGCAATTTTTTTGAGCTAAGGCATAATATCCAATAATGTTGTCATTTAAACATTAATATTCTCATTTTATCTGTTCAATAATCAATTGGGAATCTCCCATCACTTTGATAAATTGGGTGTTTGAATTGGCTAAAATTTGGAAACCAACGATAAATGCTCCAACGGACATTACGTACTAGATCGATTCCAGAACGAGTCGGTTCCAGACCTGGAACTTAAAACCCACCCTGTCATAATCGGTTTTTAGTTTTTGGAACCCGGAAACTACCCTGTTTACCTTGGACTTTGTTTTGAAATCTACCCTATTTTTTCGGTCCGGTTTCGATGTATACACGAGAACCTTTTTTTTTTTAGTTCCTTTTTTTGGTTTCATTATTTCCATGTAGCAAATAGGAAAACTTATAACTCAAATCAAAGGTTAAAAATTTGATTGTGCAAACAATCTTAAGTATTCATCCAAAAGTATATTATTTTAGTCCTAATAATTTAATGGACATGACAAAATAACATAGGTTTTAGTTGGATATATAGTTTCTTCGTTACAAAACAAAAATTTTAAGAAGAAGGAAATTACTCCATATAATACTTACAAGTCCGTGAGTTAGAATATCCACAAATAATGATCACCTCTCTCGTCATTCCTCATATAATGCTTTGTATTTTAGCCATATAAAATTGTAAATGGACCTTCATATAAAACCAGTTCTAAAATCGGTCCGATTCCTGAAGGGGTTTTACTTGGAACTGGAAACCGGACACGTTCTCCCAAAAAATGGAACCGATTCCCGGACCTGTTTTTCAGGTGGAATGGTCCGGTTTCCGGGTAAACCTAGTCCGGTTGCACACCCCTATTATGTACCACGTTTTGCTGTCCTAATTAGTAGATTTTCCTTGTTACTTGACTCAGAATGTCAATCTGAGTGCTATACACAGGAATGAATATCCGAAGCTTATTTCTTTCATAAGTTATCTTCACTTCTGCATTGGTTGTTAATTTTTGTGATTGGAAAAGACAAATAGTTGCATTAAAAAAGCAATCATATGACGACTTATTACGGAAAAGACATAATATAATCCTAATTCAGATATCTCTTAAACACATCATCCTTGAACAGCCCTGTTGACACCTATAATTGATTAGGTTGTCGACAACCGAAATAAGTAAAATAATAAACGTCAAAGGATGACGTAGCTTGTACGAGATGGTTCATAGCTAGCAAACACTAGGAGATACCGACGAGAAATTTGAAATTAAGAGAGCTTGAGAGCGACCACCGAAGTTGTCGACGAAAATTGTCATCGAGGAAGTTGATAAGGAAAAGGACAGGTGTCAAGCCAGGAAGAGCTCGACGACGGTTCTTGTTTCAGGAGGACAGGTGTCAAGCCAGGAGGAACTCGACGACGGTTATCATCCCGAGAAAGACAGGTGTCAAGCCAGAAAGAGCTCGATGACGGTTCCTTCCTTGGGAGGACAGATGTCAAGCTAGGAAATAGCTCAACGACGGTTCCTGCTTCGGGAGGACACGTGTCAAGCCAAGAGGAACTCGATGACGGTTATCATCCCGGGAAAGATAGGTGTCAAGTCAGGAAGAGCTCAACGACGGTTCCTTGCTTCGAGAGGACAGGTGTCAAGCCAAGAAGAACTCGACGATGGTTATCATCCTGGAAAAGACAGGTGTTAAGACAATATGAGCTTGATGACAGTTACTGCCTCGAGAAGAACAGGTGTCAAGACAATACGAGCTCGATGATGGTTACTGCCTCGAGAAGGACATGTGTCAAGATAATATGAGCTCGATAACGATTATTGCTTCAAGGAAGACAAGTGTCAGACGAGATGAACTTTATGACAGTTATCACTCCGGACAAAGGATAAGATCGATGGCAGTTGACGGACGTGTATCATTAGATGGATGGTGAAGATGAGATCAATGGTAGTCATCGAACGCGATACCAAAGGCGGTTACCAAGCTCATATTATAAATAGTACCCGGCTGCCAGAAGAAATCCCTCCGCGCATACAAACCAAAATGCTGTCTTTTTATCTTTACTTTTCAGTATCGCATTTTATCTTTCTGTAGCCATAGCTATTCACTTTCTAAGTCAGAAGCTTTGTAATATCATATCAATGAACTCCGGACGCCGCCAGTCATTGGACGGACTCGTCTGAGTTGTTTATGAATATAAGTCGAACTTCGTCATTGTACAAAATTTGAGTTGTTAATCAAGACAATCAAACTCTTTGTTCACGCTTGGATAACTCCTGTCTGGAATTAGACCTAGAACCCGGTCTCCTCTCAATAAAAAATCGAAAAATGACTTTCGGTGAATTATATCTCGCCGCGGGAACATTTCCAATGAAACAGGCCCAAAATGTCCTTGATAAAACTTTTCGATGGGAAAATGATGTATCACGTAAATTTTAATGTCAATAAGGGTAATATAATCCTAATTCTTTAGTGTTAATTATCTCGCATTTTTCTATAACGGACAACACGAGACTTGGAATAATTCGCCAATTTCATTTGCCAATTTCCTTCGTCTATCTTTTATTTTTCATAGGAACCCTTAGCTGCCCTCCACTATAAAGGCATCGCCTCTTTATTGTCAACTTGACGGTCGCGCCCGAAAAGTCTGGTTTGGACATTAGAGCGACAGTTACCGGGAAAATGGCGGTACGTATCAAGGACACGATCACGATTAACCGACCATCTTTATAATCAACAATTCAAGACCTAATCGATCCATTCGGACACCAAGTCGATCAAGAGGAAATTTTGCCTTTTGGGTTTAAATATGGATTGGCAGTTGTCATGAGTTCATAAATAGGCGGTCACCCCATCTGTCTGTCCAGCATCTTTGTCTAAATTTACTTCTTTCTAATTGATGATTTTCCATGATAAAGATTTTGATTAAGGAAGCAAATGAAAAAATAAAATATATTCGAGCTTAGAAGGGTGTCTTTGAAATGAATGGTATAGCAACGCCACCATAAACGCTATACAGAATCTTGACAAAAAGGACTAGTTTAGCATAAGTATTGTTGAGTTGATTGGGATTACAGAGAGTAATAACAAAAATAATAATATGTTGAAGCGAAATGCTTAGCAAGTTTTAAAAGCGTGTGAATATCGATATCCGGATCCTTACAATTGCTTAAAATCGGAACTTAAAACATTGTTCCATTTTGAAGCCTTGAAAGGGAAGGAGGAGTTGCTATGTTAACGAATTCCAAACAAATGAAAATCATAGATTTCAATAGACCGGAATTTTCTTTTTTCCCATTTCTCAGCCTTTCGGGTAAGATTGAGTGCTTACATAGTTATGTCATCCTAGTCAGCGCGAGGCTACACGCAGACACCATAGCATCAAATCAAATTTGTAGTCATACGTACGATCTCGGATCGTATTAAATAATTGCTGATTTACCATGCACTCTCTTCATAGATGTTCATTACATCACCGCTTAAAAGAAAAAAACGAGATTGTAAACGGAGTTAATCGATGTCATTTAAAATTTTGCGACACTCAAGTAATTGATTATGATTGTCTATGCTTTCCACCTAGGTTGAATTAGACTATGATTTGACGAATCGAGCTATATTATAATCAGATTCGGTGGCACGTCAGTCCGACAAATTTTTCATTAAAAATTTTCGTTTTGTTTTAACCGCAAAAAGGGGCGACAAAAAAATAAAACAAAACAAAAATATAAAGAGGAAAGAAGAAGAAGAAGAAGAAGAAGAAGACTTCAGAGCTTTCTTCTTCGCCCTGATGCAACCTCGCGATCTCTCGCGCTCCTCCTCCTCCTCCTCCTCGTTCGGTCCCTCGCATTCTCGTGCAATTCGCTTCCGATTCAGATCGGCGAACGAGTTCTTCCTCCCGTGAATCGCAGATTTCGAAGGTCGCAGTCCTCTCTCGCTCGCTCCTTGATTGAGTCGCGTGTAGTCCGATCCGCCGTTTCCGATTCCTGTTGCGAGCCTGCTGCTGCTGGTGGTCGCTTAGATTGGTGCGCCCGGTTGTTTTTTGTTTGGTCCATCGGCAGGGTTAGGGTTTCCGGGCGCCTGCGGATGGAAGCGTCTTCGAGCCAGCCGGAGTTCGATTACCTGTTCAAGCTGCTCTTGATCGGGGACTCCGGGGTCGGGAAGAGCTCGCTCCTCTTGAGCTTCACCTCCGACACCTTCGAGGATCTGTCTCCCACGATCGGTAACGATTTCCTTTTTGGTTTTTCCCCGCCTTGCGGTTTCTGTGTGTCGAGATTGCGGTTCCCTGTTTTCTGATTCGGATCCGCGTGGTTGATGCTTAGGGGGGAAAAAAAAGAGTTTTCTTTGAATCTGGTTGTGATCAAAAAGGAGTTTTTCGTGTGCGAATTGTATTGTTGAGCCGAATTTTGTCTGTTTATTACTGCTTCTGGATATGAAGTCGGGAATTCTGGGTTTAACCAATAATCTACCGCGATCGAGTATTGTGGGTTGTGATTATCCTTTTAAAATACCGTCGCGCGATAATGTGAACTGTCCTCTTTTCTTAATTCTCTGTGTTTGGCGGGCAATCATTGCTGCAACTAGGGAGATGGGGCCACAATCATAGTTTGGGCATAGTTTAACCGGGGGGAATGGGATGCAATCACAGTTTTCTTTTCCCAATTTAAGCGTCGATTGTCTGGCTCAAAAATGGTTCTCTAGTTCGTTATGTCTTAGCTAGTGGAGCCACAGAGTGAATTGAGAAACATTAATCAAAGTAGAAGTAGCCCGAAAGATAAGCTTGACCTAATCTAGGGCGCCAATGTAAAGCAACTAATTTCCAAGAAAAAATTCAATACGACATCATGCAAGGACTAAGAGATTACGTCTTGTCATGTAATAGCTCGGGATGTTCCCTCATGAGCTTTTCCCTTGGGGACCTGTGGTCTGGAACTGAGTGGTTAACTTTATCTCCAAGTCAACTCTTGTTTCCACGAGCTCGTTTAATGCTATTACCACTTAATCACTTAACGATTTCGAATATTTTAGTGTCACCTTTGTATTGAGAATGTTGTGCATTGAGAAACCTTTATTCTTAGTTACAGTACATGAGAGTGGGTTAGCGCATTTCTCCTACAAGATATATACGTCTTCTAATCTTTTGCGTGTTTTTCAGGTGTGGACTTCAAGATAAAGTTTGTTACAGTTGGAGGAAAAAAGTTGAAGCTTGCTATATGGGACACGGGTAAGATTATGCACCAATTTACTCATGAAATTTAACTTGCAGGTTCTAGATTCTGGATGTTAGCTTCTTCTTATATCCTATAATTAACAAGGTTGTAGAACTTGTTTAGCAGATTTTCTTTTTCTTTTTTTTTTTACTGGGGGGAGGGGGGGAGGAGTTGTGGAAGTTGCTGTGTTTTTGTTTGAAAGTGAACGTTATTACTGAAATGAATATTCAGATAATTGAATGAAGCAAAGATATGACTGTTATCTTTCACCTGAGGTAGTGTTACAGCCATTCTTTTCCAGCATTCGTTCTTGCAGTGTTCCATATTTTTGCTAATTTGTTAAAATTTGATCTACTGATGTCTACGATTCTTTGATGAATGTGGGTGGATAGTTTATGCTTGCATTCCGTTGTTTTCTTTTAAGAGGGAATGAGAGCTAGAAATGAATTTTATCATGTGTTATTAGTGAGGAGCGCCCTATTTACTTCTGTGGAGCCTGGTCCTTACAATAATAGATTTATTCTCTCATGGTGCAGCTGGGCAAGAGAGATTTAGAACCTTGACCAGCTCGTACTACAGGGGAGCTCAAGGGATAATAATGGGTATGATATTTAAACTTTTTTATGCTTGTCGCTCGATTGTTTTATTTTTATTTTTTATTTGCTTCTATACTGTATATCAAACTATCTGAGACCTTTTTGCTATCTTTGTATCATATTTCCTTCTCTCTCTCTCTCTCTCTCTCTCTCTCTCCACGTTAATTCTCCGTGGTTAATGGCTTTATCTGCCTTCTGTTTCAACCGAGCTATTGATAAAGTTTTCATGTAAAATTTAAGCCCTTCACTTTGATTGAATTTGAATGATTATGCAGAGAGCAAACTTAACTTTAAAGTGTTTGTGTATATCTGTTGCTCTATAACACTACATTATAACCGCTCAATAGTGGAAACTACCTTGAGCAAATAGTGTTGAGTTTCTGAAGGATTGCTTGGGTTCTCATTGAGAAATCTACTCAAAAGAAATTTGTCCTTAATGAGATGAGCAGTTCATAAAAACCTGTATGAAACTGACTTGAATGGTATCTGGATTCTGTCACTTGAAAATCTTGTGTTGAGCAGCAAGGATGGAAAAGCCGAGGACTTGTTTTTGATGCAGATGATAATCTGTTAATGTCCAGGCAGTTAGTTACCAATGCTTTGCCTGCAGGATAGAAGACTTGGGCATTTTTGGTATCAATACTCCATAAATGGCAAAGCTGTTTTCTAGTAATTTTTTTTTTTGAAACCTGTCTAGTGATATGATACCTGATGCCTGACTGATTTTTTCTCACTTATAACAATGTTTTCACGGATTACTGAAAACTTGTCTCCGTTTCGGTAATATCCACCGTTCTCAATGTTTTCCTTGAATTTACACTATGTTATTTGGATTTGATTTGGACAGTATATGATGTGACACGGCGAGAGACATTCACAAATCTTGCTGACATATGGGCAAAAGAAATTGACTTGTACTCAACTAATCAGGATTGCATCAAGATGCTGGTTGGCAACAAAGTTGATAAGGTTTGTTCTTCTGTGGTTTGCATTGGCATACGAGAACCTCATTGTAGAATTTCAAGTAGCTTTGTAACGTCAAAGTTATGCTGTTGGGTTAAGATTTCTGATTTGCTCGATGGTGATGTCTCCCAACTGCTACCTCATTAGCCACAGTACGCACAGCATTTTTAAGGGTGTTTTCAAGTTCATCTTGCTGGAACTTTTTTTACTTTAATTGTTGTCGAGTTTATTTCGTCGACTTTCCTGATGATCTATATGCAATCTTGTAAATCCGAATTTCCTGTGAAAGGTTTACAGGTTTTCTTAATTAGTTGTTACATCTTTTGCAGGAAAGTGAAAGGGTGGTTTCTAAAAAGGAGGGGATTGATTTTGCCAGAGAATATGGGTGCCTTTTCCTTGAATGTAGTGCAAAAACTCGGATAAATGTAGAGCAATGCTTTGAGGAGCTTGTTTTGAAGGCAAGTGTTCACACTGTGCATCTTAAGTACCTTTTTACAATCACATTTGTTTGGGTATGGATCTAGTCAGAGCAGTCTAATTTTTAAGAATTTTTTTTTGCATTTCTTTTTTTTTCATTTGGCTGCCGTCTCTTTAAGATGTGCATGCCCCATTTGCTTTTGTAGCTCCATGTGGGCTTTCAGGTTGTCATGAGGATGTGATATATTTTATGTTCATGTGTGAAATTCGAAACCGCTGACTATGACTACTGTTTGGATTCTCTTTGCGGCTTCCAGATTGTAACTTATGTTGACGTGCATCTGTCTGCTCTGCCATTTGAATCGTCTTACTCAACCCGCTCCTCTGTCTGTGCTTTACTTTTGTTCTCCTTGAAGTTTCCTTACATATGGATGGTATGGTGATCCTTTTCATTTTGCCAGATTTTGGAAACGCCAAGTCTTTTGGCAGAGGGGTCGGCCGGAGTGAAAAAGAACATATTTAAGCAGAAACCTGCAGAAACAAGTGCCGCAGCCAGCAGCTGTTGTTCCTGGTGAACAGACTATTGATTTCGAAACTTCTCGCAACCTTATGCTGTCTTTTGTCTTTTGGATCGTCACAAGCTCAACCATGTAACAGGAAACTATATGTTAATTGGCACATGTTTCTTTGTTTGTCTATTAACTTGAATGTATTTAGCTCTACAGATTGCTTGTCTTCAATCAAGGTCGATGCCACGCTATGGATCTCTCTATTTGTTCTGTTTTTGGGTGCCTCGTTACATTGTTGCCCGGTCTCTGTTTGGCAGCTTCGAGGAAATTGACATTTGTTCGACTTATAAGAATGTTTTCATCTGAGGTGGAGACTGAAATTTTTTCTGTTTGAACTGGAGGGAGCAACAGAAGTAGAGTCACGAAATAGTCTTTACTATTTTCAAGAGCATTCATCAAAAGTGATCGTGTAGGGATTATATGTTTAAAGAAATGCAATAATTAGTCCCGTCACAATATATTGAAACGTGGAGACTTCGCCTTCTTTTGCATTTCTAGAGCACGCTTTTATAATCTAAGATGGTCTTATCGTGGACTCACAAACATGAATTTAGTTTTGTCCGTCTTTCATTCATCCATTTATTTTTTGTAATGGCCCAGTCCAACTAAGGTAGATGGGCTCAGATAATGAGCGACTCTTGACAGGCTTTTAAGTAAAGAATGGAGCATGAATGAATCGAATTGAATATTGAACAAGGGAGAGTGTGTTTGATATATATATATATATATATATATATATATATATATATATATATATATATATATGTGTGTGTGTGTTATAATTGGAATCAACTCACGGATACACTTTCTGATATAATGTCAAGCTGTTCTTTGGAATTCCAAAGTTAAGCCTACTCGGGCTCGGCATAGGTGACTTAGGCTCGGGATAGATGACCTGTCAAAGGAAAAAACTATGACTAGGTATGGCCCGTCTCATACCAAACGGATTTTTATTCTTTTTTTATTTCGAAAAATAAAAGAACAGAAAAATAGAAAAAAATATAGGATGATTACCAAATACGCCCTTACTACTCTCGATTTCAAATCTTAGTAAGATAGAAAGGTGCCTTTTTAATACGACTTTTGATTTTTTAATTTTTGCTAAATTTGCAATCCTCACACCTTAACTAGTCAAATCGTCTTTAATTGCCAAATATCATTTTGTCTCGAATGACTATTTCCCTGAAAAAATCCTCAACTTTATAATCAATCTCAATTTTGTTCTGAATTTTTTTTATCTCAAAAAAAATTCTCAACTTTCAATCTAATCCCAAATTCGCCCGCGGTCCAAAAAATCGCTACTGATCTTTTCAATATTATCGGTGTTATTATTCCTTAACGAGGGTGTTAATAAAAATGCTGATTCTAATAATGAACTTCTAACCGGTTATAATTCGAAAATTTTGAGTAGATTGAAGACGATTTTTGGATGTGTGGAGTGAAAGCTGATAATTTTTTACGACAAAAGAAAAAAGTTTTAGGACGGCATTAAGACCACATCTGAAGTTTAGGATTTTTTTGGAGAGCTAGGCGTGGTCTTCGACTTTTTTCCCCATAAACAAAACAGGAACGAAAATAGCGAGAGAGAAACTAAAACCCGAAGAGACGGAGGGTTTTAGCGAAACCATTGCTACTTCCTTCCTTCCTTCCTTCTTTCTTCTTCACCAGCGTCGAGGAGCTCCAGAAGTGGAGGGGGCCCTCCAATGGCCGGGCAGCAGCAGCTCTACGTGAGCTCGAAGGCGGAGCTGAAGCGGAGGGAGGAGCGGAAGAAGAAGGCGAGGTCGGGGGGGTTCGAGTCCCTCGGCCTCAGCCCCGACGTGTTCCGCGGGGTCAAGCGCAAGGGTTACCGGGTCCCCACCCCGATCCAGCGCAAGACTATGCCCCTCATCCTCTCCGGCGCCGACGTCGTCGCCATGGCCAGGACCGGCTCCGGCAAGACCGCGGCTTTCCTCGTCCCCATGCTCGAGAAGCTGAAGCAGCACCTGCCCCAGGGCGGCGTTAGGGCTCTGATCCTGTCGCCCACCAGGGATCTGGCCCTGCAGACCCTCAAGTTCACCAAGGAGCTCGGCCGGTTCACGGGTTAGTTTTCCTCTCCTCCACCCCCCCAAAATTAGTGCTTGCTTAACAGGCTAATTTATGAGGACAAGAATGATGCCTGAGAAGTTTAATGAAATTATGCAACTTTTCTGGTGGCTGTAAGAGGGTCTCGCTGATTTTGAAATGAGGGCGGCATCAAAATTTGGCTAAAACGAGGTGGTGGTCCATAAAAAATTTGTTCTTTTCTATATGATGTTAGCAAGTGGTAAGGGATTATTCAGCTTGATTAGAATTTTGCTCCACTTTTGGTTTTATGTGGGGGACAATTTAGATCTCTCCTCCGTTACTTTTGCTGTAGGAATATCTTTTGAGTGCGTATAATTTCGTGGGAATGAGGCAGAATTTTGATGGGATTGGTGAAGTTGATGACTTTTACAAATGCTGTAGATCTTCGGACGAGCTTACTCGTGGGTGGGGATAGCATGGAGAGCCAGTTTGAGGAGTTGGCACAGAACCCCGACATTATAATTGCTACTCCCGGTAGACTGATGCACCATTTGTCTGAAGTTGATGACATGACGCTGCGGACGGTGGAGTATGTGGTTTTCGATGAAGCGGATTGCTTATTTGGCATGGGTTTTGCAGAGCAGTTGCATAAGATACTATCTCAACTCGGTGAAAATCGGCAGACGTTGCTTTTCAGTGCAACCTTACCCAGCGCACTTGCTGAGTTTGCCAAGGCCGGTCTCCGAGACCCTCTGCTTGTTCGGTTAGACTTGGAGACTAGGATCAGCCCTGACTTGAAGCTTGCCTTTTTCATTTTAAGGCAGGAGGAAAAACATGCGGCATTACTATATCTAATAAGGGAGCAAATTAGTTCAGACCAGCAGACACTGATTTTTGTTTCCACCAAACATCATGTGGAGTTCCTTAATATTTTGTTTAGAGCTGAGGGTATTGAGCCTTCTGTATGCTATGGCGACATGGATCAAGATGCTCGCAAAATCCATGTGTCAAGGTTTAGATCAAGAAAGACTATGTTGTTGATTGTTACTGATGTTGCGGCTCGGGGCATCGATATTCCGTTGCTCGATAATGTGATTAACTGGGACTTTCCCCCTAAACCCAAAATTTTTGTCCATAGAGTTGGACGGGCAGCACGAGCTGGTAGGACTGGTACTGCATATTCGTTTGTGACAACTGAAGATATGGCTTATCTCTTAGACCTTCATCTATTTCTTTCAAAGCCAATTCGGCCTGCTCCTACTGAGGATGAGGTTTTGAAGGATATGGATGGAGTGATGTCTAAGATTGATGAAGCAATTGCCAATGGAGAAACTGTTTATGGACGCTTTCCGCAGACAGTAATAGATCTTGTCTCTGATAGAGTTCGGGAAATCATCGATTCATCTGCTGAATTGTATGCTTTGCAGAAAACATGTACAAATGCTTTTAGATTGTACTCAAAGACAAAACCGTCGCCTTCGAAAGAGTCCATAAAAAGAGTAAAGGACTTACCTCGGGAAGGCTTGCATCCGATCTTCAAAAATGTACTTGCAGGTGGTGAATTGGTAGCTCTGGCTTTTTCCGAGCGGCTGAAAACATTCAGGTATCTTCTCAATTTCTTTTCCTAAAATGCAGCATGCTATGTATTTATCAAATTATTGATTTTCTGCATTTCTTTCTGTTTGGTTCTATTCCGAACAGACAATTAACATTTCATAATTTGCGACTTTCTGATTGATGCTAGGCCGAAGCAGACGATTCTTGAAGCTGAAGGGGAGGCTGCTAAATCTAAGCATCTGCCGGTAGCTTCCAATAGCATGACCCCTTTTGGAATGCTTTCTTAAATTGAAATGAGGATGCATCCTTTTGTTTTTTTCAATGGCTAGTTCTTCCTCAGAGCTCAAACAGCTATTATGTTGCTATTGCTGATTCTTGTGATTAGTTTATTTCATTCGGCATGATATTTTAGACTCATTTCTTTTCTCTTTTTTCCTCCCCCCTCCCCCGGGGATGTTCTGACACGAGTCTTTTTATGGTGTCAACTTTTCTGACTCTCTTGAGCTTTCCTCCAATTCAAGTGTACTATGCGAGCATGGTGTTGATATGTGAAGTATATATTCTTTAAGTCAGAGATTCTGAAATGCTTATCTTTTCAATTGTTGTATTGACTCTGGCTTATTTTCAGGGTCCCTCCAGTCAGTGGGTTGATGTGATGAAGAAAAAAAGAGCTATTCATGACGGCATCATAAATTCGGTACAGCAACAACGTGATAGCAAACCTTCAGAAGAGGTTGAGGTATGGTTTTATTTCCATTTTCTGTCTGTGAATGAGCGTAGTAGATAAGAAAAGCGCTCATGTAATTTATCAGTTGGAGGATTAAACTTGGACCATCTGTTCCCATAGGCTTTTTTCTTTCTGGTAACGGTCCATGTCACGATATTTTCCTTAATCCACACCAATCTTTTGCTCTTGCTTATTCTCTTAGTTATTTTAAGTGTTTGCCCTTAAATAACAAAAAGCTTCTCGTGATTAACAAGTAGTATGTGTAACTGTTCTCTTTTTGATTGTCAACAGGGAGTTAAAACTAGGGATTTTTTTCCTCCAAATGGATGTGAGTTCAATTGTGTTTCACAAATGTGTGAACTTGCACGCTCTATTGTCTCCCTCGAGTACCCTATCAGATGCCATTGTGATGCCAAAGTAAAAAATCGAAAGCCTAGGACATGCCGTTGTACTGCCTGTTTGAATAGCCGAAAATGTGTGCTCTTAGGCATCGTAATGTCAAAATAAGATCTTGAGCTATGTGATACGTTGTTGTGCTGCTGAAATGTTGCTAAAAATTACAACAATGTGCCACGAGGTCAAGGAAGGTGGTGACCTGAAGCAATCTGGCTCAAATAGGTTAATTTGGGAAGATTATTACATGTTCTTGTTGATATGATAAATATTGGCATGATGAGGCAGTTCTATTCTTTTATATCTGGTAGTTTTTAGGGTCTTTACTTGGATACTAACTCCTTTTCCTGGTTAACTTGTAGATCATTCCAGTGAGCACTTCTTCCAAGGAAAAGGAGAAAAAAGGTTCTCTTTTTTGGATCTTTTTGATACCATTGCTCTAATATTTTTGTTGGTGCAACTGTTTGGGCATAAGACCTACAGGTCTGATGAAAATAGACCATATTAACATGGCTTTCAGGCAGTGGATATTTCTTCCAGATTTTCTGGTCTTGTTCCTTTATTAATGTTTTTAGACGAACTTTTTCAAATTTAAGAAATGTCATTCTGTCAACGTGTATCCAGTCTCTTTCCCTCTTACTCAAGGGATGATTTTTTTCCTGCCAAAGACGATTGTGAGGTTAAGTGTTTAAGATTTGCCTGCCTGCTCTTTTCCATGTGGGATAACAATTAACGAAATGAAGAAGGATATGAGTGAGTGCTATTGGATAGTTTTGTGTTGACGAAGGAAGAAGAGTAGACTTCTTAAAAGAAAAATTCGTTGAAAATCTTTTATTTCCACATATTTGGTTCTAAAGTGTTGTTGCCTTTTGTTGACAAATGTAATCTTTACCTTGGATTATTTTATTCTGCATTTGTCAAAAATCTGGAGTTAGAGGTAAGATTGAGATGGACATGCATTTCTATGCCATTGAGTGTCAGCAGATTATTGGGTCTCGCAATATCATACGCAATATTTTGTAATGATGTCTTCGACTTTTAAATGGTCATTTTTCTTAAAAAAATTTCTCATGGTGCTAGAGGCCCGCGGTTCCAAACGAAAGTCAAGGAGTTTCAAGGATGATGAGTACTATATCAGTTCAATACCGACCAACCATGTAAGTAATGTTATTGAGGAAATGTGCTTCCTGGTGGATTTTATCTGACTTTGCATTCCTAAAGACCGGATGGTAAACTATCATTTGCTCCATGTACTGTGCAGCATATGGAGTCGGGGCTCTCTGTGAGAGGTAATGAAGGCTTTGGATCAAATAGGTAAACGATTACCATTAACCTTTTCAAGTTTTTTAATGATGTTATTACATGACATGTTTCTCTGGTGGCTATGATTAGTAAGTTTTTCACTGCAGGCTTTATCTATTTGTTACTTTTTCCAGGTTGGAAAGTGCTGTCCTCGATCTAGTTGCAGATGACAGTGGAGGCATTCAGAAGCAGAGGGCATCATACCATTGGGACAAGGTACATAAGTCGGACCGTTTTCATGATCACTGACTTCTTTCTTTTGAATAATGTGAGTTTATTTTCTGTTCGTGTTCTTTTGATGGCAGAGGAGTAAAAAGTATGTCAAGTTGAACGATGGTGAACGTGTTACAGCTAGTGGAAAGGTACCTTCCAACCTCATCACAGTAGATTCATGTCTAAATATATGGAATCATAGGGTTACCTTGACTTTGGGCAAGATTACTTACATATGAGTTTGTGTTGATGAGGAATATTAGTTTTTTCTTTCTGTGATGAATTGTGACTTGTGTAGCGACGTATTCAGTTATGATAGAATTATTACTCCAGAAGGAGTCCTCAATGTGGATCTACATGCCAATATAATGGATTTCTGTTGAATGATTTCATTCTACATGTGCAGCTTATCAATTTAGAGATATGATTTTCTTTTTCATTTGTATGTAATGATTGCTGCACAGATAAAGACTGAGGGCGGAGCAAAGGTGAAAGCAAACAAAACTGGAATGTATAAGAAGTGGAAAGAACGGTCACACAGCAAAATATCACTGAAAGGAACTAGTAACGACGAAAACTCTGTAGGGTCCGCTGGCTTGGCAGGTGAGCTCTGGTTGGCTTTTCTGTTGATGTGCTCAAACTTTTCATCTTCTTCGCGCTTCCTCCTTTGATGATTAGTTTAGATAAACATTTCATTTCTCTTTTTTTTTTGTTCTTTCTAACTTGGTTTTAATTTGGTTTTTCCTCTTCGCTTGCAAAGCCTCCTTTTCTTGGATTTTGCTTTTCTAATTTTGCTCCTCTTCTGATGGGAACTCGCAATATTTCAAGTAGCAAATATATACTAATGGATGATCTGTTTAAAACGTGTTTGTCTGCAGGAGATCGCAAATTTCAAAGGGCGAACAGAAATTTCAAGGGAGGAAAGAAGCAGCGGGCACTTCCGAATGCCAACGTACGTTCAGAGATTAAGAATCTGGAACAGGTACGGAAGGAGAGACAGAAGAAAGCAGATAAAATATCCTATATGAAGAGCAAATCAGCTAAAAGTAAAAAGTTCGGTAAGAATGGGAAAAAAAGAAAAGGCAAGAAGTAAATCATGTGTGATCTACTTATCAGCATATTAACATGCTGCAAGCAATTTTGAGTTAATCCCCTGTCTCTCTACTTGTGCCCTTGGTTAACCTTATCGAGAAATTACTCTGAAGGTCACCGCAATTTTGATTTGGATGGATTAACCCATACATAAGAGGCCTTTGCACTCAATTTTTCCAACCTGAAGGTCACCGCAATGCTTTATGTATTCGCATTCTAAGTTTCTCGATCAAGTAAATTTCAACTATTGGTCCCCGAACATTATTGTGTATTTCATGTCAGCGACAGGATTTCCATGTGTCCCGGTTACGTTGGTCATTACTGTATCCTGTTCCAGTCCGGTACTTAGGCTAACGGGAAGCAACGATCCCCAATTAAGGAACAAAGGCGGACCTTTTAGCTTTAGCGCCCGCGTGAACGGTGCTACCATAGCAGATGTTATTGCTTAGAAGTTTTTCAGTGGGCTAGGAACAGATGATATCATTAGATTCAAAAGCATTCGCGTGGCTGAATTAGTAATGTGATGCTATGTATACCGCGCTCATTGACTTCTTCAGCATCCCAGGTCATTGTCACATTGGTAGGCATTTTGTGGCGGCAAAAAAAAAAAGGAAAGAAAACGATCGGTCCTTTGACCGAGGCTATGATGATGGATCCTGGACCGCTAAGATTCTGCGCAACGAAGTCCGTAGGTCACGACCAAAAAATAAAACAAATAAATAAAAGTCCTTAGGTATCCTTAAAATCGATTTGATTGAGACGGCCCTAGTGGGCTCCCGGGAATTATCGTTCATACACTTGTCTGCTGAATGTAGATCTCAAGTTTCTGACCCCACAAGAGAGACAAGGTCAAATCCCAGGACGATATCTCCGAGATTAACAATCTTTGTGTCTAAATTCTTCACGTGGAAGCCACCGTTTTCGTGGCTCAAATTAGGACAATGTCCATCACGTTTCCTCTTTGCGTGCCCACAGGCCGCAAGCATCATACCCCCGAGATCAAACCCTGACGATGGTGTGTTTCTCACACCAAGACCAAGCACACGACTTATATTATGGATGACCGATTGGAAGGAAGAGACGAGTAATAGTGTCTGTCCTACTCTGACTTGTCCTCCCTCTCTCGGATTTTTACTCTCTTTGCAAAAAGCGTGGAAGTCGAACCCCATACCTGCAACTAAACATACCCAACCTGGTCAATTCCCTAACCACTGAGCCGTGTGTTCAGTGAGTATATATATACTTTTACCCACATGACTTTCTATATCACCCAAGCAATTGGAACACTCTCTCGGCGGTTCAGGCGCAAGGATCAAGTCATTCTGCATTAAGAAACTGGCCCAGAACCACGGACTTGGTATAGAAGTTAATTTGATTTTCCTTTATTTGCCACAATAATTTTAAGTCGAATACTAACTTCAACTTTTGGGCGCTCACTCGGTCATAAGCATAGAAGTCAAATAGCAAAGATACAAATTTTGTTCATAGGGCGAGTTCGTGAGACGGGTTTCGGTGACTGCACAAGCCTGATTCTTGCTCCTAAGCCTCTGTCCTTCATTGTTGTAGCAAGACATAAAGGTAGAGAAGAAACACAGGAGAAAGACCCGAGGGCGTCGTTACAATAAGTCCGAGTTATACACACTCCAAAACGAGTCAAGACCAAGACAACAGCAAGTCTCTAATAACATTACGGAAATACACTTGTTTTCCGAGTCGTCTATATTTCAAAACAGACACATATATACAAGAGGCACAACACCATTTTCTCCTCTAACCTACGCTTTTGTAAGAAGCACATCTTTGTGTACCTTCACCTCATCGATCGAATCAATGAGCTAGATGTGGAAGCGAGCTCGGGACGCGGTGAGCTTGGAAAGCACAGGCACAGTGCACCGACGTCAAGCTCAGGCAACCACTTATAATCAGAGAGTGCCTCCCGGGGCAAGTATGCAACGCAGGGAACGAGTCACATAGCGCCTGCACGGCGGGAGGAGTAAGAGCCGTGCACTGGCTGATGTTTAGACTCTTAAGCCCTTCATCGTCGCTTTGGCCTTTCTTGGACTCCCATAGGGGAGGCCTGTTCTTCACTCGACTCTGTGCCAAAGAGTACATCGCTCTGTCTGTGATGTTCTGGCAGTAGTACAGCCCGAGAGATGTCAGGTGCGGACACCCATTTGCCAATGCAATCACACTGTCATCTGCAAGAAAAGTAGGAAAACATCAAGAGCAGGACATGGTGGCTTGTAATGTACCAAGCAAATCTATCATGCTTGTTTCGCGAAGGACCATAACTTGAAAATTTTCACTGTTCACTCATTTTGATCAGTTTCAGAGTGATCTTTTATCATGACAAGTCAAGATCCACAGAGAGCAATTGAGTTTTCCATGTGCTAGCCGGCAAGGCAAAGTGCTATCAGTATTCTACAGTTTGGAGTGCAATCAGATGATAATAGCAGAACGTGCACACATTTAATCTACACCTAAGACTGTCCAGAAGTTCCAATGTGATTCTCAGGTAAAGTTCGATCATAGTGATCAGAAAATCACATGTTCTTTACTCTCCCTGTGATATTTACGCTCCTTTACTGGCTCCTCATTGACACGGTATCATTGTGTAGAAAATTGCTTAATAATGGTACATGCCGTGGCAGTATCTTGCATAACTGAAGGATAGAGATGGAAACAGATAATTCTCGTGCTTGTTCAAGACTTACTCGAACAATTATTCAATATACCAGCATATTGAATTACATAGAACCTCACAGGGAAACGAGAAAAGGAAAGCTAGATGAGTAGAGCCCCAGCAAGGATAAAGACTTGGTGGACAACTTCAGGTAACACAGGCAATCGAGAATCTCAAATTCACGAACCAGTTGACAATAATCTATTTGATCACCTGAGGTGACTGATCGCGTCCAAATCACTAGACAATTTCCCTGGATGTAGGCAGCATCTTAACTTTCTCAAAGGAAAAATCATTAAGTGAAAATGAATACACGAGACAAGCACAGTTGACTTGCAGAAACAATCACATCCACATTCCACGTTACTCTATTCTTAACACATCAGCGAACAACTAGTCGAGATCAGTTTGTATCCCATGGAATAAAAATAACTTCAGTACAGCCATCATATCTTAGAGTACCTGTTATACGGAGACAACCACACAAGTCAAGAACTCTGAGATCAGGACATCCATATGCCAAGCTCATGACCCCAACATCACCCACATTGTCACACCATCCCAGATTTAAAGATTGCATTTGATTGCAGTTGCGCCCTATAGCCTGTGGGGAAATATTACTATCACACATTGCCCGATGCACACATAGAAATGACATGAGACAAGGGAACAAGTTGGTTAAACCTGCAATGCACGGTCTGATGCTGCCTGAACACATCCACAAAGATTCAAAATCTTCAATTGCGTACATAGATTAGTCAGGTATTCGAGAGCTTCATCACTAAATGCTGAACACCCACTAATGTTGAGCTTACTGAGATTAGGACATCCATGGGCTAGAGCGTATAGCGAGCGGTCAGTAAGTTTGAAGCTTTTGCTAAGGTCCAGGTCTAGGAGCTCATGACAGTAAGTTGAGATGGTCTCGACAGCATTGTCCTCAAGCTGTGGTTTGTCTTGACGCAGCACCAATGTCTGCAGCTTCGTAAACTTGGGGGCAAGAGATAGGACCAAGTTGTTCATGTTCTTCTTTAACCTAAAATATAACATGAAAGCCGCATCACGATGACACACATTGTACAGAAATGTCACGAAGAAACACATCATACAAGAACACTTCATTAAGATACAAGTGATGCAGAAATTCTCTTGGCTGATGTCCTCCAAGATCTTTCCCAATATCATACAGTGATTCACTTACGAAAAGAAAGGACTCTGTGTGCACAATCAGATCAGGAGCCACATTCACAAAGCTGATGTCAAGTTCATCATACAAAGTGCACCGGAAATAGAAGTCGAGAAGTGAAGCGCAAGAAACACATCACTTCCTTTCTTTTTCCAGATTGATGCCCTCGCAAATATTAAAATAACTAACCCTCAGTTTGGGCGAGATTGAATGTCATTAATGAAGGAAGAACGACTGCTAGTCCCAAATCTGGCTTGGTAGTATCCAGAAAGGCTCTAACAACAAGCATTCTCACAAGATTTTCACACTGGGAGAAGAAATCAACGAATTTACAAACTCCTTCCTGCCAATAGTCTGGGTTGGCACCAACTGAGTAATAAAACAAATTGAATGCCCGTTTCACAATAAAGATATATTTAGCTTGCTCGACTGTTTTGCATGTAACAGAAGGCACTTGACTCCAGAAAATACAAAATTGTCATAAACCTGGTAATGCATAGTTCTAAGCAGCACATACACATATAAAATACTAGAAGTAGAATGTGCAGTTAGACTTATCATTATGGCACAGTACCTACTGAAGTGATCAACGGACCGAAAAGAGAAATCAAGATTAAACCTATCCTCTTCAATCGAAGTCACTGAGCAATTAAATTCGCAGAGTAAACTCTACTGCTCATAGTCCTAGATAAGCAACAAGACATAAATAGTTCCCAACATCAGGTGGAGGGATACAGTGGAATTTACATACCACACCAGAGATAAATGCGTGAGGCCGAGGCCAATCGCGTCTCTCCATCCGCTGCAAACCCCAGAAGCGACAATTATCGTGCGATCATCGACGAGCGACATGATCTGTAGCAACAACTCCATAGGTATGTCCTTCCACTCGGTGATGACTCCACAGTCCATCTTCGCCTTCCCATCGCTACCGGCCCCAACCATCATCAGCTTTTCGAAGCACAAGTTCAAGTCCTCAGCCTTCAATTTATTCCCAACCACCATTTCACTCGCACTAGGCACCACCTGCAACAACTTTTCCGATTAGAAACTCCCGTTGAAGTGATCACAGGACAATGTTTCAGTTGAATGCAAGTTGTAAAACGACAAGAGAGCAGTCAGAGAACAAGATCAGAATGACCCAAGCGTGTCATAACCAATAAACAAGATCATAGGGTGTCGTGAACACAGCACGGAAGGAGTTTACAGTCACGCGACGACGACACCAAACACGGGCGTTACTCGATTAAGGCAAGCATCGACCGGTGAACATGATCAAATTAGAAGGAAAAGAAGCTCCAATAAGGAAACGGAATTCCTCCAGGGTTCATCCCCTGAAACAGAGTCGGCGCTGTGAGAAACTGGACCACGAGAAATCCCATCAGTTCCATCACCTAAACTCCGAAAACTACCCTCTACAGGGGGCAGACTGGACAACCAAGAGGCCGTCACAAAGAAACAACTTGAGCTAAATGAGCAGGACACCAAAACAACAAAGCGCTTCCTCCGCCACCTGCTATCGATTCAGCACAAGAAACGAAAGAGGAAAACGGAGGTGGAAAGATTAGCAGCCCAACATATCATCAAAGACCCAGATGGGGAGAAAAATCACGACAGAAGACGATCAGGAAAAGAGATACCCAACAAAGCAAAGAACGAGAACGAGAACGAGAACGAGAAGAAGCAAATGACGGGCCGTTGATCTTGACTACCCACCTGGAACTTTCGAGGCGGAGAAGACGGGGGGTGGGGAGGGGATTCTTTGCTTGGTCTCGAGGGTCCTCTTCGTCTCCTCTTCGGCTGTCAACATACACAGGCGAAGGAGGAGGAAGACGAAGGAGGACGAAAGACATTGTCTTGGCGCTTATTAAAGACGGAGCAAAATCCAAGAAAAAGAAACAAATTAAAAAATTAAAACGAACGAAAGATTAAAAAAAAAAAAAAAAAAAAAAAAAAAGGACCGGGAGACGTACAGGAAGGGAGGCGAGCTAGAGACGAGTAGACTTCCACGTGGCGCGACACGAATTTTTGGCCCTCCTCCTCCTCCTCCTTTTCGCGGGGGGTGCGCTAAAAAAAAAGTCGCGATAAAAGCGCCTTGCTTTTGCGATTCACGATATCGATGAGCTTGGCCCAAAAAAAAAAAGAAGAAAAACATTCACGTGAATTGAGGTTTCGGAAGAAGAAATACTACCATTGACCATCCACCTAAATTAATCACCAAGTAGATATCGCCATCGAGATGAGAAATTATCTGGGTAAATTCTATGCAGATCCTTACTTAGATCTAATCCACGTCGGTCGAGCAAGAAATGAAGGCGGGTTCATGAGGAAATTGCGAATTCTTATTTCGATTTTCTTTTCGTCCATGTGATAAGGCTTCCCTCAAATTGAAAAGAGGGTATAAAGCGAAAAGGGAGCGCACGATGAGGGAGACAAACGAAGCCGCGCGCGTGCGTAGGAGATTCTCCATTTGCCGAAAACCGAAGCCGCTCCCCTGCTAAACCAATAACTGTCGCCTTTTATTTTTTTACTCGCCGGTGCGTGATTCTCGAGAGTCCCGGATGTTCGGTTAAGAATTAGCCTCGCTAAAGAGCGGGAGCCGAAGCTCCAACGGGATCCTCGGAGGCCTATCCGTTTGCACCGCAGCAGCGGCCGGCTCCACTGACGAGTTCTTTAATTTAACGTGCCGGTACCCACATATTTCCTGCCCGCCAATCCCCCCCCCCCCCCGCGACTTTTTCTTCGGTGTTTTAAATGCTAATGATCCCGAGACCCGAATTTCATCAAGATGTGAAGCCCTTTTAAGGACCTGCTCGGGTCCACTTTTTAACACATCTACGAACCGAAACGATGTTTCGAAATATTTTCCCGAGACGGCATCTCATGATTAATTTGTCCTCCCCATTAAACGCGGAATTTCAAAAAATTGTGAACGCTTTGTAATATTTGGGAGGACTTACTAAAGAAATGGATGGAAAGATAAGTAAAAGTTGTTTTATGGAAAAATGTTTATTAGAGTTTTTTTTTTCTAATCAGCAAGTTATAATCTAGGGAAAAAGTCAGTAAAATCCACAATCTATACCTGCTGCAATACATTTACTTTGAACTTTTTTTGTCATATTAAAATATCTCAAATTATACCTACTGTAACACATTTATCTTAAATATTTTCTCGTGACAAAAAAAAATCCATGTTCACTTCGTCAGATGATATTCTAGCTAAAACGACGTCATTCACGTGGGCATCATGTTAATACTATGTACTTTCCGTCGTCCATGTAGGTAGATTTTTAAGGATGCTTCTTAATGGAATTTTGACGAAAGGTAAATTTGTCACACAGGTACAAGTTTAAGAGTTTTGATGTCATAAAAAAAAGTTTATAATAAATGTGTCACAGTAAACATAATTTGCGGTTTTTGACGATTCCCTCCTTGTAATCTATTCGAGTTGAACTTCAACGAGATGAAAATTCTTGATGAAACATTAGGGCTCATAAACTAGAAGAGATGAAACAATTTCACAAGAATTTTCCTCCCATTTAAGCAACACATAGAACAATGTTGTATGGTCAAGCAAGCAATTGATCGACTTTTTTTCCATTCACGAAGATGGAGTCGTGGAGAGAACGGAATTACCTTGAATAGATGGGTCCTCAGCTGTTCTCTTCGTGTAGGCAATCAACATGAAAAAAAAAAAGAGAGCATATCATCACTCCAACATTTGTTACCCAATAAAATCGAACTTCAGATCTTTTAATTTGTGCACCAAGTCCTACATTCTTTGTATACACACGAGCGCGAAGCAGAATCGAACTTTCAAGTCTTTTTATCGGTGCTGTCAAGTTCTAAATCTTTATGCTGGTCCAAATAAGTACTAAACCTCTAAAAAGAAAATTCAATCAAGTTTCGACCCTTTATCAGATAAAACACGACGTGAAATAAGCAATTCTTGATTGCCACATAACTCATTTTCTTCACCGACGATCGAAACGACTCGTTTTCACTTTTTAAAAGAAAAGCATTTCGGAACTCAATTGTGCCAATTGAAAGATCTGCATCCCGATTACATTTCCTGATCGTAACTTTCGGGCGACGCCCCTATTTTTTTTTTCCTCTCTCTCTCTCTTCATGTTGCTATGTTTATCTGGATGACGAGGGAGACATGCAGAGATATGTAAGAATCTATACGTTTTGTCACGTTATTATTATTCTTTTCATTTGTTCCGTAGCGCCATCTAATCCCCGCGTTTCGCACCGAATGAATTGTCCAATACTTCTTGTCCAAGTACATTTCTCTTTCGTTCCCGCGAATCAAAATCGTTCTTACCCCTGATTGATTTGATTTGGGGGTGAGGACAAAATTCAAAAAGAACCATGGCCCTTTTGGCACTAAGAAGTTACTGTATAGCATGCCTAGCTTATCAAGATCGAGCAATGACATCGAAACCCCGAAAACAAAAGGCAAAAAGCATTACCACAGACTACCTTGATTGTCAATGTTTTACACATTCAAAAGCCAATGATTTCATAAAGGATAATGCTACATATAATTAGTGCAAAAAGTTCGACCGTATCATCGAAATATTTTACTTTGTATTGATCTATTATGACTTGAGAAAGACTTTATAAGCAACCGACACCTACGAAACATATGTACGTGGCACGCTCACGTAGTCAAGTGCGAGTTGTACCCGGTAGTTTACTTATCACGGTCACTCGAGCAAACTCCAAATCCTAGCAAATCTCTAATTTTTCGTAATATTTTTTTATGATCACTTTATAATCGTGTGCATTGATTCTACTTTGAGATATCTATGGGCTGAACTTTTAGGTTGAGGGAACAAATTCCAGCATCTGAGTAATAGAAAAAAGAGGTTTGAATGTTTCAAATTAAAGCTATATTCCGTGTTGCATATATTCTGCATATAAAACTATTAACCGTATAATTGCAATGATTTTGCATGTTGATGAGAAGGAAGTTTTTCAGTTAACCTACATGGGCTGAATTTTGAAGGCGACGAAATGAAAAGTTGCTGGAACAAATTCGTGCACCTAAGTTATAAAAAAGAGAAAATAAATGCTTAAAAATTTGAATTACATGGTAAAAATTATATTCCACGATCGCGCGTACTTGCATGGGCATTTTTCATCTAAGATTATTAGCTGATATTTGGTAAATAAATAATATTATAGGATTATTTGAAAAGCTGATATCTGTGATCTTAGCAAATTTCTAACTCATTTGCATATTATGGCAAGAATCTACAGTCATACGTAGCGAAAAGTAGCCAATCAGTCATAAACTTATTATACGAATGCCAATTCAGTCTTAAACTAATGTCAAAGATAATTCTCATCACTTTAAAATTTATTAGAATAAACTTTGAATTAAGGATTACAATAAGTTTTTGAATCAGCTTTTGAAGGAGTTTCGGTATTATATAGATCTTAAGTAGTCTTGAATAAATTCTCATAATAAAGTGTACTTTCAGTTAACAATATTTGACAAAAGGATAAACAAATAAATACTATAAAATCAGAAAAATCAAAAAAATAATCAAAAAAAGAGTTACCTACGATTTCGAAAAAGTAATAAAAGAAAATTATGTGTGTAGGTTTTGCTTTCACCAAGAAGATGAGATACATGGATATTTGGTTAACATCTAATTGACCTAGCTACATTTGGTAACAATATCTAAAACTGCACGTTGTTAATTTCAAAACGGGTGTTACGGCATGTGTTTGGACTCATTGAAGGAAATATAAGACAAATTAATCAACTTTGTAAAGCAATTAAGACTATATCGATTAACATGTAGCCCATCTAATAGTGTTTGTCAACACACTAAAATACTTTTAATCAACTATTGTCACTCTGGTTTTCTTTAATTGTTTCGATTTTTCTTAAACTCATATTACTATTTTAAAGCTTATTTTTACAGCAGCGACAAGTTCAAAGTATAATAAGCATCACATTTTAGAATATATTCATTGTAACTTTTAAATGATGTCACATGCTTCTTCTAATTTACTATTATTCTCGTGAAAATTCTACACAAATAACTTGCTCACTTTTTGTACACCAAGTCGATAGTAAAGGTGAAGATTTCGATGCATGGAGGAAAAGTTTCAAGAGAGGGGAATTTATGTTCTTACTTTAATTATGCTTTCGTAATTTATTGATTCATGTTATTTTACGTGCTCAAAATATTGCATGTACTTATGCGATGATTCAGAACATATTACGCTCTTGTATGCGTCATGTTTTCTTTTAATTGGTGAATAAACATACATGATAAGATTTGGATCCACTTAAATAGAACTCCACTTGAACTCCAGCAGAAACAACATTTAGAATTATATAGCGAATATATTTCTAAATCCGTACGACGCATGGTCATACTGCTAGTGCTAAATAAAGGGTGTTATATATATTCGAACTGGAGGTTGAAATGAAATGCTAGACTAGTGCAAAGCAATCAAAGTACGGAAAGTAGGAAATGCACTGATGCAACAAAGCAAGAAAAATATTAGTTTTATCATCACCACATGCTGCCCAACTTCCACACCCATCCATAGTGGTGGGGGTCCATCGAAATGCTCTATCAATGGCTGCAGATATTCGATACGTTATGCAACATCATTTTTATATTATTTGCACAGTACGATTGCATCCTTTCTTTATCTTTCTTCTGTGCATTTTAGCTATGATTCTTCTGCATTTTCTAAATGATATCTTGATCCATCTTCTTTTCCTCCTCGCAAGGAGTGAACTTTGTTTTTTGCTGACTGATCTCGCGGAGGCGATCATGTATTCGGCACAAGTTCGCGTCCCCATGCATCCCATGTCCCTGCATGAGTGGATGCAAAAGGAGGGAAATGATTGAAATGGGGGAATAGACTGAGAATTTGCACAGGCCATGGATATGCATATGAGGTGTCAGGATACTACTGCGGGCAGTTTTTGTTTTTGTTCTTTTGTTCCTCTGTTTACGGTCATTTTCTGTGTCATCCCGCACTTGGGAAAAAGGTGGTTTGATGTGTTTCCAACGACTTGTCGCGTACACGCGAGTGCGAAACTCACCGTCTCTCGTCAGGAGAGGATGCATGTATACATTGACAGATGATGTTTCGAGTATTGCTGTGGTTTATACGATACTGACGCTCCCGCTAAGAGAGATGATTATAAAATAAATAATTGGATCCCAAGCCGGCATCAAAGCCAAAATGCTACTGTCTCTCAGAGTATGTGCATCTACAAAACTCCTCTTTTTCTTGTATTACATGACTTGTAATATCCCAGAGCTGAATCCATACAAAAGGTTACGGCAATGAAAACAACTCGCGACAGGAGTCGAACTCACAAGCACGCATGAATGCACAACCCGCTCAAAGCGCACAGAGATGAACTCTCAATGTTATTCTCCAATTCCGATGTCAAAGGCTGTTTTTAAAATGGAAATTAAACTAATACATAAACTTCACATTTTGACAAACTTTAGAAAAGTCGTCATTCAAACACTAGAACAAGATAACTCTAAAAAAGAAAATATATCAGCTAAGATATTGTGCTGAACTACCTAAGATGTCATAAAAAATTATATAATGAAATGAAATAAAATCACAATTTTGGTGAATATCCGACCCTGTATCGAAAGGTAGCATGGTAAAAGCAGCCAACGAATTTGGCAGAAAAAAGGCGATCTTGCATTGAGTTTTAGGAGCAAAAGAAATGCAAACTTCGGCTTAGGATGAATGTCGAGAAGATGGAATGAACACGAAAGCTACTTCAGTTTGCGAAAACTGGATGTCATTAAAGAACACCTTCTCAAGGGGATTAATCATGTACGTTCTGTGCCTTTCCGCAGCAAATGTTTACTGAGATTTATTGATAATACTACCTCAAGGTGAACTTAAGTAAAAGCGGGTCAAAAAATTTCTCAGATTTCAGAAGATTCTGTATCGGAATTATGTTCTACTTCCACCCTCAGCGATTTTGGAGGCATGTGATTTTTCTGACTGTATCAAAGATTACTAGCAGCAAAAAAGTTAAAAAATAAAAAAGAATCCGCATAGGCAAATATTGTAATGCCTCGCATGACCAGAAGCAGAAATTATCCACATATCCAAGAACAAGCAAGTTTTACATTTAGATGTCAGCTTTTGATGTTCTTGGCCATAAAGCAAGAAAGAAGATCAAAGCAAATCATACTTCAAGCATCATATCTTACAATTACCACCACAGATGCAAGGAAGCACGGCCGTGCCTGCATTTTGTCTACAAATGCTTATTCTCTATACATTTGGACAGTGGTTGTTACCAACCTTTATGGACATTCTTTGCTTCTTTTAGTTTTCAAGCCAAGAATCTCTCTAGCAGATTCCCGAAGAAAAAGCTTGTTTTGGCCCAATTACTGGATTCAGGAGCCTTGGCGCTCCCGCTGGACGGGACCTTCTTCACGTTCAGCATCATTGTATGTCCGATTTCCTTGCGAAGCGCCTCAATGGTTTTCATGTCCACAGGGTTCCCCGAGGAATCTCTCACATAGAACACATTCATGGCTTGCTCCCCAACCGTGGTGACTCCTGCTCTCGAAACCGACAGCCCGTTCTCTCGTAGGATCCTCGTCACTTCGGATAGCAGTCCTACTCTATCCTTTGCGCAGAGCTCTAGGCTTAAACCCTGAGAAACATCAACGTGTACACAGTATGCAATAAAAGGATGACTAAAGGACAGACAATTTTCAAAATTGCAATTTTTTTTCCTTGGTTGTGTATCTACATTGAAAGTGTGAAAGTGGGTGATATGGGAATGGGAATTCAGCTCTATATATCTATCTGAGGATTCTCACGCACCTCGCTTACTCTTCTCCGAATTGCTGCTTCCAGACATTTCATGACCCGTTCCTTCTCTCCTTCACTATCAAGAGTGCAGCCATCCATATGACGAATGTAGTACTCCTGCAAGATCACAAAACTAATTCAGCACATATTCATGATTCAACTGATCAAGTTAAGCCATAAATAGCAGATTAATATGTCATCCAAACTGCTGTAATTTAAATGTTCATACTGGAAAATGAATGACACACTAAGCAGCGCCTCACAATCCAACATTCCTAGGAGGTGTTTACAGATGATGTCGTTGGCATTTAATCAACAGAATTCTTAATGTCTTTAACTTGGACTTTTTTGGTAATTCATCAATCATTCCTACCCATGGGTTATCTTTCTCCAGGAATCCAATATTAACACTTTTCAGTTTGGATATTTAACTACGCCAATCAGAGCGATGAGCATGTAGGCATTATGTAGAAGATAAGATACCCAAGCTAATAGGCTGAATGTCATCTTCTGAAGGATATCAAGGTCTAACTCTTCATCACTGACGCTACTGCTGAACGTACTGATGCATAACAATTTCAATGATTCAGTGCCGACCAAACCATTTCAGACAATGCAATTAAATTACTTTTGCCTGTGGATGCCAGTAGGAATGACCAATTTTGTTTCATTTGGGAATAGTCTTTCCATGTCTGTACTACGGGCAGAAAGTTGATGATGGACAAGCTTATCGAGAAAATTTGTCAAGGAATAACCTGTAATGCATCTGGGCCATCAGACGAGATAGTAGCATGAGAAACAACATACTGCATGTCTGTGAGCGTGCACACTATGTCAAAAAGTAGCTTTGCTCGGTCTTTGCATCTCACACTAACCACCGAATACCCCTTCTCCTTACAAGGCTCGACGGTGATTTTGGGTTTTATCAAAGGAGAATACTCGTCCGCATCGGCTGTCACTCCGCAATTTTCATAATCCTTATCGGCGAAAAACATCTGGTGCAATCGGCGATCAACATGTGTGAATCCCATGGAGAAACTGGTGCAGCCCACTTTTTCATCATCGTCATACCCACGGATGAGGTTTTTGAGCTGCTCTTCCATTATCGATAGTCTGTTTGGATCATCCACCGCACGGCAATTAATCTTATCGTTGACGTAAAGGACGCAGGCTATTCTCCTATTGTGCGTCCAAACTTCGGCAGCTACCACATTAATGTCAAGGTTTGCTAGGACGGCAGAGATTTCGGATAGGAGACCTGGGCGGTCTCTACCAATGAGCTCAATAGCTGTGTGATCACCGATTGAGTGCACTCCAACTCTTTTTCCCGGCCAGGTCTTGGTTCGATCTGTGTGGTGGCCATTTGGACCTAAAGCCTGTGGGAAAGAATACATCAGAGAATTCCCTTTTATAATGTTAGAAAGGAGAGGATTCATGTTATGAAATTGGTGTCTCGCTTTTCTTCTCATCAAGTCTAACACCTCTCAGTGAAACCTATTGCAGAGACGCTATGTTTTCTCTTTTTCTGACAAGAAGAAAGCAGTAAATGCAGATTCAAGAAACAGTGAAAACAATTTACCTTCTCTATGTAGTCAATGGTTTTAGAGTCCGTGATTTTCTTTCCGTGGTGATCGGTGACATGAAACACTGTTGATTCAAAGAAAATAAAACATCACTACTCATGCTTGATGAAATAATCTACATAAAGACAAGTTGCACAGTGAGGATGATGAGATTGCTATGACTGACTCTCGAATTCTAGAATCTTTGGCAGACTCATACCGTCCATAAACCATCCTCCGTCAGAGGAGATGTAGGCCTTGGTGATGATAAGATCAAGGTCTGACAGTATTTGTACAACTTCTAGCAGTATCCCTGGTTTATTCATGCTATCAACCTGGATATCCAAAGCATGGTTATCATGTATCCAAATTAGCAGAAATTTTGTGACTTTAGTACTACATTGTGTGTATGCAAATGTAGATGACCACTCTTCCAAACCAGAGTGTCAAGCTAGATTGCATGATTTTTATTGGTCATATCTAAGACTTCGATTTTGCAGTCAGAGGAGTGTTAAAACAAAAAAAAACATGAATAGTCTCTATTTTGCCTAACAAAATATAGATTGTAGTATTGAGCATCGGTTTCTCAAAGACATTGGTTTATACTGTAGCTCTGCATAACAAAGTAACCGAGCCTAAGAAAAACTCAGAGAAGAGGCAATGAAATTTACAAAGCCTTCTATTACTCAAATAAAGCCGAGGGCTAATGCTACGGATTTCTAGAGGGTCATCAACAGAAGTATTCACTCTGTCGTGTGTGTGGAACACCCAGGGTTGCTAGACGCCCCTCCCACCTTTTTACTTGTAAGAAAAATCTTACCTTGACAAGTGTGCAATCGCTGCAACTGGTGTTGTCTACAGACACCCTGCGAGAGGCATTGATATAAGAATGTGCTCCCATTGAAAAACGAGTGATGCAAAACAGCGAGAAACGATGGAGAAAGCTCATATTTCATCTATATAACTCGGACGATAATAATTGAGAGAGAGAGAGAGAGAGAGAGAGAGAGAGAGAGAGAGAGAGAACCTTGGAGGGTTGATCCTTGTGCTGAGGTTCTCATACTCGGGATCAAAGTATGGCCAACAAACTTTAGCCATTATAAAGAAATTTTCACACAATGAAGGCGGTCTCTATCTCTTTAACCTGTAAAACGGTACATCAGAATCGTCAAAGCGGCAATATACTCAAATTTCTCTCATTACTCTTATTATTCATATAGGGGACATTCCAGTTGAGGTGTTTTTTTTTTCAAACTCAAAGAACCTTCTTCTTGAGGCCATAAACTGAATTTGAAAATTACCGCAATCGCCTTCCTCTCTGTATTTTGAAGATATGCTCACATCATGATAGCATAATCTGCACAAAGAATCAACAGACCAAACCCTCTGATATCTGCAGAAATAATATAAGTAATTACTAGGTCAAGATTCCGAGCGACTTGGTCCAGCAAACTATCCAAAGTTTCCGTTGCACTGCACCGAGCATAAATAGTAACATGGCCAAAAATTTACCAAATCATACTTCCCTAGTAATACCGCCTCTAGAAGAATTCTATTTGAGTCTTCGATTGCTCTCCCATTAATTCAACAGTTTTCTTGAAACAATATCTTGTCAGACAGGTTACTAGAGAACCCAGCAAATAAGTATAACCATGACATCAATCCAAAGAAATGTGTATAGACCCATTAGGGATGAATGAGTATGCAAATAGTAGCAGTTGCCCCATCTTCAGGAAAAGAAAAAGTTGAAAGGTCAACCCGATACGACTTGATTTTTATTTCATCTACAAATGATTGACCCGTCAATGACACCGGCGCAACTAAAGTCAACCGAGCATTTGGTTGGTTATCTCTCTCTCTCTCTCTCTCTCTCTCTCTCTCTCTCTCTCTCTCTCTCTCTACAGACGTATAACCTGTTGAACCACCCGAATTAAGAATATTTTGTATGTAAAAAGTTGTAAAATCCCAAATTTTGCACTTAAACAAAGACGGATGCTAACTCGTAATTACCTAATAATTATGGCACAATGAGATACACAATAATTTTGACTATTTTGGAAGTTTGTGGCAAAGCATCATTGCAACCACAAGAAACAACAGGTTCCTCAGAGTTTCTCGGCAACTTGTCTTTGCAAGTGGGACAACAAAATGGACAACACAGCCGCCATTGCGTTCCTTATCACTTTGTGTTTTCTTGGGGGAAGAAAACAATTTCCTATTCATCATTATTCCCACTAGCTAACCATAAAATGTGCAAACAAGATCCCCAGAAAATCAGAATTCCTTCAATGGTTCTCCATCCTTCACAGTACTCATTCCAGAATCAGCTGCTTGAAGGTTCTACACTCCATTGTGCACAAAAGAAAAAGGGAAAAGAAAACATTTTTCCCCCATGGATTATTTCTTGGAGGAGTAAATTTTCTTACTACATGGCATGAACTCTATGATGGAGTTGCTTGATGTCATCAGTAACAGTACTTACCAATTATTCTGAGAATTCACTTCTCCGGTAAAATGGCCAAGGAAGAAACCTGCGTTTTCCCAAGAACAGAGCGACACAATTTCTTCAGTTCTTAATGAAAGCAATTGGAGAGAGAGAGAGAGAGAGAGAGAGAGAGAGAGAGAGAGAGATTAACTATATGGAATGTTCAAGAAAATGGTGCCAGCTCAAAAATCTCGGGTGGAAATTTTTTTTTGGGTCGGAACATCTTGGGGGAATTGAATTCCTGGAAATTCAAGGAATGTCTTTGAATGGAAAAATGGAGCAAAGTGAGGCAATTGATAGACCTTATACACAATTCACCAAAAACGGAAATAAAGGGGACAAAAGAGAGTCGTGTAACAACACGGAATGGATAAAGCGGAGTGTCAACTAGGAAGGAGCAAACTCAGACAGCTCACACGCCTCATAAACAAGAACAAATTAACGACAATGACACTCGTCATACATATGATAAAGTCACGACATTTCAAATGAAACAACTGATTCAGAACGGTCATCCACTTCTGGGTTTTGTATCCTCAACTCAAGAGCACAGAAAGAACAAGCGAATCAGGAAAAAAAAAACAGAGAAGAGGCCGAGGAAGAGAAGCACTCATTCATTCAAACGTCCGTACCTGCGGGAGGAGGAGGAGCTTCGTCCCTTCACATTTTTGCAGAAGTCGTTACTGCTGTCACCCCCGCAACACCAGCAGAGCGTTCACCCAGTAATATCAAAGCAGCACAAACAAACCCACCACTACCCTGGTTCTTCCTATTTTAAATAATGGCAATTCTCGTACCTCAGCTTTCGACGTTTCTTTTTCGGTTTCTCGATAGGATCCTCAGCTTTCTACGTTGGATTACCACTTCTTCCCCCCACAGCACAACACACAACCCTCTTTCTCTCTCTCTCTCTCTCTCTCTCTCTCTCTCTCTCTGCGTGCACAATAAAATATGCAAGGAACCATAAGAGATTGCGTGGATCTAGAGTGGCTCTGTTCTTTAAATATCAGCTTTTTTCTTGGGGGTGCGGGCCGTTAAGACAAATGAGCATGAATTGGCCCGATCGTTCCTTTTTGCTAATGACGCGGCGACCAAACATTTGTCCGTCACAACCACCAACCCGTAACCCAAAGTGCGTCAGATCGCTCGGCCGCATACGACTCGCCGCGGGACGACCCCGCTGCCCACGCGCCGCCGGCTCTCGGGGGGCGGCGCGGCGGGCGGCCGAGGCGCTTCCACGTGGGGCGTCAGATGCTGCGTGCAAGAGACGTCGCGCTCGAGGAATATGAGCATGGCGGGGCTGCTTGGTTTTGCCGTTTATAGCAGAGCAGACGTGCTGGCCGTCGCTGCACTGTCCATAGCTCTGATCACTATTTTGGAGGCACATAATTTTCACTCTTAATAAACACAATAAACATACTTGATTAGAAATACAGATAATACAGTAAAAACCGCAAAATTTTGGGGCGATTATGGCTATTGTGACACAGATACTCAAACTTTTTTCATATCGCAAAAAACCTTAAATTTGCCCAATGTAACATAAATATCTAAAACTCTTTTTTGTGTCACCAATATATGCTCGATTTCGGTTCCATCCGGTAAATATTTGTCATACTAGTATAAGTTCAAAGTTTTTTATAATATAAAAAAAGTTTGGGATATTTGTGTCATAATTGGCAAATTTAGGATTTTTAGTGACATAAAAAAGTTCAAGGTATTTGTATCACAGTGGGTATAGTTTGGTTGTTTTTCTGCGGTATTAACCCTAAATTTTATAATAAACCTATGAACATTCCCGAGTAAAAACCTTCTAAATTTTGATTAGTGGAGGACAAAACTCTAAGACATTAGGAAAAAAGCCACATTTCTGAAAAAAAAAACTAAATTTATTTCTTGCATTCAACTCTCCTGAGGCAAACAGATATGTTGATTTGGCGAAACCATACATGATCAGACTAATCTAATATTTCATATACATTGAGCTCACATGAGTCGAGCATGTATGAGAATTGTTCTATCTTTCTATTTTTTCGCTAATGTTTCTTTCATTTTCTCTCTGTTCGGTGTAACTCATTTCGTTTTTTAGACATCTTTTTTTCTTTAAAACAAATAAGAGAAATCTGCCGTGTAAATTAATATTTGTTGATTAAAGAAATGGGAAGTGGAAGGAACAAATATGCTTACTCCCCTGTTCACACTCGAAAAAAAAACATCTCGTTTTACCTTAAATTTTATGTAGAGCCAAAGCAAGTCGATTTGAAAAAAGAAAAAGGAAAAAGAAAAGGGAATAGAAAGTAAATAAATCCCAAGGAGACATCAAAGAAATGGGAAAAAGATGGAACTAAGCCAAAAGCAATGCTCAACAATATACAAAAGCATCAACATGATAAGGTTCCATCAAAATAAATGTGGGCGGACCATTATTCTATAATTTTATTTTATGAATTTAAATAGTTTGCATTTTCAAACAATATCAAACTCACTTTAGTCACTTGGAAAGTTTTTTTACCTGTTTCGATATATTATTTGCCTTGTGATAATTTTGTTCAAGATATCACTCAAATATCACCTAAAAAGTGAGTTTGCACATTTATTTCATATTATTCTTTTCCAAAATCAGGAAAAGATTAAGAAAAATGCACTGTATAGGTCTCAAGAGAAAAAAATGCGGGCAACTGTAGAAGATGCAAAGGGCTGACAGGTGTTGCTGTCAAATTGGATCCTGTCTTTGTCTAGCTTTTTCCTTATTTTGAGTGGATCAAGGCCCTCCCTCTCTCCACCACACCTTCTCGCTTCTAAGGAATTATCAAAATTCCCCGACCAATTGATTCTCCATGACATGGCATGGATCCCTCATTTTTATGGATGGTCTATTTACCTTGAATTACTTCATTTTTTTCATGAATGGTTATGACACAACCCATGATGATTCTTTCATTTTTTTTTGGAAAATGACACAAATTAGTCATAAACTTTGGTCTAATATACAATATGGTCCATGAACTTTTAATTTATTCAATACGATCCCTAAACTTTAACTTAATGCACAATATGGTCCCTGAACATTTGGTACATGTTCAATTTAATCTCTAACTGTATGAAAAATATTCAAACTTATCATTGATTTTGAATTAATGAAAGGATAATATTGAACATTTTCATATGATTCAGGAATTAAATTAAACATGTACCAAAAGTTTAGGGACTACATTCAACAAATTAAAAGTTTATGAACCATATTGCACATTGAATCAAGATTTATCAAATATTTGTATCATTATCCTTGTTCTTTTTTTACTTTATGCATCATCGCGTTGGTCAAGCAAAGCAATTCTATCCTCTCTATTCAAGCATGCAACTCGCAATGATGTATACACAGTTTATTTGAGCAAGTAAACTTTATGCTCTAATCTCTTATTAGAATCGTTGTTTTCATGTAAAGATTGATTGTGCACAGAAAAAATAAATCCACATGAGTTGTGCTTTTGGTTTAACTCCTTATCTCTAATATGCGAGGATAAATTTTTTTTTATAAAAAATCTATTCAAGTTTCTTATAAGTAAGAGCTTCGCAATTGTTGATATACGTTAATCAAAGTTCGAGACCGTGCAAGAAATCGAAACAGCCCGATCGTTGTAGGGTTAGAAGACTTACCATGATTCGAAATAAGATTACTCGAGTGGTCTAAAAGGCCTGAAAATACCAAAAAAAAAAAAGTAAAGACAGCTGCTTTCTCTCTTTGGGATGCAGATGATCTCAAGAGCTCGCGCTGCTGTAGCACTTTGCGTCGGTGGGGTACCAACGAGTGCTCAAAAACAACCACGATGTCTCTTGAAACAGTGTTGTCAAAGTGACCATCCCAACCATGTCTGTTCATCTCTTTTTTCCCTTTGCTCCCCCATTTCCGAACTCTATCTTTCCAATTCAATTAATGCAATCATTCCACCGTTCGCTGAGTACCGTGTTGTTTGGTCAACTTCATACACACAGAATGCCTCGAGGCAAGATTGCGAGTGGGAAAGAAAAGCACAGCGAAGATGCGCATGGAGGGTAGAGGACCCATCCAAGAAGATGGAAGATGATGAATAGGGCACGAGAGAGAGAGAGAGAAGAGAAAGCTTTAACAATCATTTCATGAGTATCTTCAGTCTGCGTCATGAAAGACGGAGGCATGGTATTGTATTTGTTCATATTGTAAGAAGAATCACACTTTTGCTCAAATAATCTAATGCAAGCTGTTTTTCCTTTTTCTCTAAGAAAGAGAGGAATGGCACATAAAGTGAAATGGAAAAAAAAAATTTACCTTAGGCCAAGACCTGCAAGTTGTTACAATGACAATAGGGTATAGTCTTTCTTTGGGGGAAAGCATACTTTTGACCCCTATATATGAAAGGTCAAAGTTGATCCCTACCCTACCAAAATTCGGTATCTCAGTACTCAAAGCACTCAAAGCACGAAGTCGGGACCATTGTAGTGGGTTCATTCAAGAATCTTGAAGCTCATCCAAAGGAAGTGAATAGCGGACTTTTTCAAACGCGAATCTACTGTGCTAAACTTCATTACCACATGAGCTAAAACAACTTCGGACCCAAAGTATGTACGCGGACCAAAATATTATTTTCTGGCTAAGGATTTGTTTGGCAATCATTCTGTTCACGGAAATAATTTCTATTCAGAAATGATTCTTTTTTATTCCGTTCCTATGAACAATTTCTAAGCAATTGAAGGCGTTTGGTAATTACAAAAAATTTCTATTCTTGGAATAGAAAAGGAGCAGAGATGTGTTTGATAACTGCACAAATTTTCTTTTTATTAATAATATTTTAATAATATTTTGAATTTTTTAATATTCTTTCTTTTTATTTTTCTTTTTTTTCTTCTTCTTCTGCCTCTTCCTTGGCCATGGTTAGGTCGCCGACACTGGCGACCGACCACAGGCTAGGGCTGGCGAGGGCTGCCCTCGCCAAACCTGGCAAGGGCTGGACCCTTACTACCACCCTTGCCAGATCCGGCGAGGGCCGCGACGCCCTTGCTAGCCCTGGCCTGTGGCCCGTCGCCGGTGGCCGGCAACTGACCACAGGCCAGGAAGAAGAAGAAGAAGAAGAAGAAAACCAAGAAAAAGAAGAAGAAAAAAAAATTTCTTTTCCATCTTTGATTTTTGTTCCCAGAATTAAGAAAGAACTTTTTTTTGTTTCTTGATTCTGTTCCAAAATTAATTCTGGGAATAAATTTTTACAAATTTGTGCTCCGGAACAAAAAATTTATCAAACGAATTTCTGTTACAAAACTGATTATGGAAATAAAAGAATATAAATAGTTACTATTTGGTCAGTTGCTAAACGCGTCCTAAGAGTCCTAACACAAGTAAAGGCATGAGATTGTGGATGGAGACCTAACCCAGGGAGTCGAGTCGTACCAAAATTTTTACAACTTTGGAGTGTTACATGGTGATTTTGATTCATAACATAAGGACCTAAAGTATGGATTTTTTTTTCCCAACTTTTTCCCCTTCTCTTTTCATGTGGGTGTTTGGCCTACACGGACAGAGAAATGCAGCGAGGGGTTGACTACATCCACATGGTGCAAAAAGTGTGGCACTTATTATTGTTTGGAAGGAGACGGTACTTGCTTTTACTAGGTCAGACACAAGATTGTACCTCCGAAAACATTAAAGGGAAATTAAAGAAGAAACTAAAGATGATTACTTTGATGCTCCTCTAGTTGTGGAATCGATTGCTCTTCCCTTCAAGGATCTGGACAACCTACAATAGCAAAGGACTCCTTTGATATGGATCTTAGAGGAAACAAAAATACTTGGTCTTGTATAAGAAAGTGAAATTATCTGCAAAATATCAAGAGAAATTACCTCGCTCATTGAGGGTCGTAGCTCGGGATTCCTTTTTAGGCACAAGTGAGTCGCCTTGGCCATGAGGTAGAGCTCATATGTGTCGTACGACTCGCCGGTCCGATCATCAATGAGTTCGTGCAGTTCCATCTTATCAAGGAGCGGTTCGGCCTGCAATATCACTCGATAAATAAAGAAGATATAAGAAGAAGGAAACGGAAAGATATATAAATGTTAAGACCAAATTAACATTGCTCGAATGCTTGAAGATCTGATCAATGAATGAACATACCCACTGTCTTAGAGACTGATGTTGCTCGTCCCTCTTAGGGTCAACTACCTTACGCCCTGTTATGAGTTGTAAGAGAACCATCCCAAATGCATACACATCTGTTCTTATCGAAACCGTCCCATTCTCTGCATATTCCGGTGCCAAGTACCTACAAATTTCGACAAAAATCTTAGCTTTGACTAGAAACTAAGCATTAAAACGTGCAACTCTTTTTCTGATAATCTACTTTAATGACAAATTAATCGTCACCCTAATGTTCCAAGAATCCTTGTGTGCTCTGGATCATCACTTGTTTTCCACTTAGCTAGGCCAAAGTCACCTAGCTGTGTGAAACCAGGAAGTTTAATCAGACCCAGAAACATTTAATTCACCTAACACATTGCAAAGGCGTGAATTTAATTTGGTAGATAGGAACTACTTGAAATGGCATATAGTTACCATCGGCACGAAATCATGCGTGAGCAATATGTTACTAGGTCGCATGTCGCGATGAATTATCGGGCCACCGCGACACTCTTCGTGTAGAAAGCGCAGACCTTTTGCCGTTCCGATGGCTATTGCATATCGCCGGTGCCACTCTAAGACACTTGTTGGATTTTCTACGAAAAAGGCACTTCTCAAGTAGTTATTTGACTGAAACAGATGATTAGACATTATTATACTGAGAATTTGTCATATTCTTTTTTCATGACTAGCAAGATTGATAATTGCAAGTTTGGTTTAAATTTCAAATTAAGGGAACATCAATTACCAAATAAATGCCAGTCAAGGGATTTGTTGCAGATGTATTCGTACACCAACACATTGAGGTTCTCCTTGCAACTGTAGCCCAACAGCATCACAATGTTCTTGTGGCGCGCGAAACTCAGCACGTGTATCTCGGAATTGAACTCCATAAACCCTTGCGCGCTGGCCTCCTTCCGCACCTTCGCCGCAATCTCCTGACCGTCTTTGAGACGGCCCTTGTAGACGTAGCCGTACCCACCTTCTCCGACCAAGTTATCCTTCGAGAAGTCCTTGGTTGCGAGCTGTATCTCGTTGAAGCTGAAAGGCATAGCATCCTTGATGTATAGTTTGGTCCGCGTGCCACACCTTGCACAAAGGATCGGCGCTTCCGAGAATCTGCCCCGAGAGGCGGTCTTTTTCTGGATGCCTTGATAGATTGAGATGATATTGTTCTCCTCTTTAGTCGGCCTTCCTGAAACACACACAAAAAAAGAAAACGGACAATTATTTTATCTCAAGTGAATTAATATCCAAGAAACAAACAACGACTTAAAACAGGCTGAGCAATCTTATACTATACTCAAAGATTATACATATGCTTCAATAAACATATTATCAAGAATAATAAGACGTTGCCTGTTTTTTCACTTAGAAAACAAGTCTCAAGATCAGATGTAGTCATGTTGCTTCTAAGCATGTCAGAGCCTTTTATAGCATCATTTGTCAAGGATTCAGTCCCGTTGGAGATGTCGGATTGCTCGGTGATCTCCCCGACTTGGCTAGCAACTGACAGAACGGACTTAGTAATATAGTAGAATGACTTGTGCTCGATCGGGTTCGTCTCGGTCACGGTTTCAGCCCTCAAAACGTCCACCGACAGACTATCTTGTATCATTCCAACTTTGCAAGGTATCTGTTTTTGGTAAAACTTCAAGTCCCGTCTTAAGTGCCTGTCAAGATTATCAACCACAATGCGGTATCTCCATGACTACATGCTAGGCCAATGTAAAAACCTTTTATGTATGAAAAACATTCGCCATTTTATGCACAAGGAGATGATGAATTCACAAGATTTATAAGAGATATTTTCTTTTATTTTTGTTTCGTTTTTGTCATTTTAGAAGATGTGTTAAGTAGTAATATGGAAGTGAAGTAGCGTTATATACCTGTCAAGAATGACCCAAGTTGCTTTACAGGTTATGGCCTCTTGTAGAATCACTTGCTTAAGTGGGTTTCCTGCTGTTATTTTAACTTCAAGACTTACCTGAATTACAAAAAGTACTAGGGAAGAATGATTAGCTTATCTCTTTGAATAGCCATATATGTAATGGAGAACAATGTGTTGTTCTCTTTGCTCCCTTCAATAAATCCTAAACCCTAAAACCCTAAAACTCTAAATCATAAGCTCAAACCCTAAAGCTTTCATAAAACAACTTCAATTTCCTGCGTTCAAGTAATGACATCCTATGATTTAGGGAAACATGTATCAATAGTATTAAAAGTAGAAATACCATAATTTCTGTACACGTTGCGATATGAATCATATAGGAAGACGGAGACACCGATTTCATTGATCGCTTACAATGATACCATCATGGTTTGGGTAAATCATACATTTGTTAGTATGGTTTTGTGCTCTCATTGAATGTAAGTGCATGTCCTAGGCAAATCTATGGAATCTGTTTTCTTTGAGTTGACATTCTACACATATTTGTATTCTCGCATGGTCATGTGTCTTTAACAAATCGTGGGTTCTCATTGTTTACCTCCTGGGTTGACGCATGTTAACAAAATATGAAGAATATATAACATCAACTCAGCCATAAACAGTTGAAATAGAAAGTATATGATACTTCAATAAGTAAAAATATTACCCCTTGGTCTTCACACTTCTCAGCACTCTGCAATAACATGTTTTCAAAAGTCTCTATCTTCTTGGAGACTTCTTCCTCCATTGCGCGAACCGATAAAAGTTCAGCTGTGGTTGCAAGCTGATATCCCACTATGCCAAGGAAAATAATACATCCTCAATCACAAACTTGTAGTGAATGTTAAATTTTTTTCTTTTGATGAATAAACTCGACCTTTCTCTAGGTATTGATGATACGCTAAAAAAGTTGAGAACAATGAAGTCAGACTAAGAAAGTGTCCAAAGTACATCAAACTTTGAATGCTGATGGGCTTTCTAATTTGTTAAACACAGTGCTGAAGTAATTGCAATCCGAGAACATGATACATCAATACTTACTAGGGTGCGGCACCTTATGTAGCACCCCAAGCACAACAATGGTGTCGCCACCTCGAAGAATGTCACCTCTTGTAAGCACGCTGTTGAGCGTCACCCCGAATTCGTGCTCATTGCGGACTTTAGTAGCATCATAGGCGACGATAACATAGGATGGAGAAGGAGGAGTCTCCATGGGATGCAATTGCTCGCCGATCACTCGAAAGCAAATTCGATGTGAAAAATATCCGACTTATGAATATCTAAGTTAATATCGAACTTGGTTCAACAGATAAAAGAATATATAGAGCATCATATTCGACAAATTCAGCTTACGGAATGAGTAGAGATGTGGCGAGAATTATTAGTGGAGACTAAGATTGGTTATCCAATGAGTTTTGATCAAGAAACAGAAAATTCTCACTCTCATCCATTTTCGCTCAATCAGGTCGTTTCTCTTGGTGCTCACCTTGCAGGGACGAGGAAGATTCGTAGGATTTTCAAAAGAGATGCTACTGAATATTCGGATCATTGTTCATAAGAAGTTAAGAATGGTTGCCGTCGACACAGTGAACATGGGTAGATTACGAGGCACATAATGTCAGTGCATGATTTCGTCTGATATCGTAGCCAGATGTGTGAGGACTCTTACCTTTTTTTCTCATACTATACAGCCAAATATGTGAGGCTCTATTCTCTCTTATTTTTTCATTAATCAGCACATTATCTTTTCGACAACTCCGGGGAAGCAGTGCAGAGGCCCATGAAACAACCCGTCAGCCTTATAAGTCGGTTAACTCTGGAACTTCGGCTTGGCCCCGACTTTGGGAGATTTTTAATTGTTGCATTTTAACACGCACCTGAGCAAAGGTTCATGTTCCTTGAGCGCACGACTCACTCGATCCACCTCCCTAACCCCAACCCCTCTCTCTCGAAGATTCAGCATCACATGACAGATTTTGACACGTAAATAATATCATGTAGCGATGAAGAACTTGATTCGCTAATCGTTCAAGTCAGAAGACTTGATGATTACTTTGCAAAGTTTTCTGATTAGTGATACTCCACTGAAGTCTTTACTGGCCAAAAGGACAGTCGAGTGCTCCTCGTTCGACTTTTGAGGTTCACGTTGCATCAATAACCATCGCTTAATTCAATTAGAAGTATATATGTTATAGCCGTCACTGTATGTGAATGTTAAACGACTTGTATACAGGGCAGTGATTTTATTAAGCTTCGCTTTCTAATTACCGAGGCTTTTCTTCAGAGACAAATTCTTTTCTTGAATAATTGTAAGTCCATCTACACAGGAACATCGAGTGGATAGTCTTTTGGGTGTCTCTTGATGGTCTCTCTGAGTTGACTCTCTTGCTCATGAAGATTGGATGGAAGAGCGTCGTACACATCCCTGAACAAGTCTGATAATGGAGGTTTCTCATACTTCTCTGCAGTCTGAATAGCTTGGAGTACCTGTCAAGAGGAAAATCACGTTACAGAAATTGTCAAATGCCAGTCATTATTTGAGCGAGCATTGAAAACGATCTTGCGAGAAAAAACTTAATAAAATGAGGACAATGCAAATTTAACCTGATTTCTAATGTTATTTCGAAGCTCGACCTCCCTTTTATCGTCCCACCAAATTTTCCTTTCAATCCATTTTCTGAATCTATTTACAGGGTTCCGCGACATTTTCCAGTGCTCAATTTCGTCCATGGGTCGATACTTTGTTGAATCGTCTGATGTGGAGTGGTGTCCTACTCGGTATGTTAAGACCTGTGGATAAATGAAAACATAGATTTAGCAGAATTCTCAACTTGACATTATTACAACAGTTTACACTGAAAATCCATGTCTCTTGGAGGAAGAACATACCAGCTTTATAGCTCCACTTATGAGCGAGTGATGTACTTAAAGTAGATCATATCTTTCTAATGCATCACAATTCGTAGAGTAGATGAAAAGAGAGTGAGACTCTGATAGCTCAGAATCAGGCCTACCTCAATTAATATAGGCATTTGATCCTTGATTGCCATTCCACGAGCTTCACGTACTGCTGAATAAACAGCTAGAGCGTCGTTACCATCCACTCGAATGCTACGGATTCCATATGCTTGAGGGGTGAGCGGTTCCAGGTTCCGGGTAGGTTCCGCCCGGAACCTGGAACCTACCCTCGGGTACAGGTTCCTCAAAATGAGGAACCTGGAACCTACCCGTCGGAACCTGGAACCTAGAACCTACCCTGTCACAGGTTCCAGGGTCGGTTCCAGGTTCCAACAGGTTCTTTTTTTTATTTTTTATTTTTAGTTAATCAAAATGAAAATGAACATTCATAAAAAAGAATACAAAAGATAAATTATAGAAAAGTCACATTTTTTCTTAAAAGAAAGGGGATAGCACGATAAATAGTAATTGTTGGGATGCAATACATATGACTTTAAATTCCAAGGTAAGATGCCACATTTTTCTCAATACATATCACCTTTCTCCCCATACATGTTGCAAAAGCACAAAAACAGAAGACCAAAAGCTTCTTCGATATCCACTCCGGCATTAAATTTCTTCCTCCTTTAAACAACCACGAGGTCAAAGGCACGCACAAATAATTGGCAGAATCACAAATAACACCTTAGCTGCTCCTTCAAAGACAACCAAAGTATTAAGACAATCCATATCAATTTATTGGTAAAATAAAATAAGTATTAGAAAGCCTACCACATATATTCATTCCACTTCAATTAGTAAACGCTATTTACTGACGATAATCTCCTCATTCAGACAATCCATATCTAAAAAAAAGAAAGATTAAATAAAATATTCACTTATTAGATATAAAAAAGGAATTACAATATATAAAGATATAAACATCACTTACCCATCTCAAATTTTTCTGCATTTTCGATGCACTCTTCAACATCAATTGGCACACGAACGGCTCTCAACCAATCTTGAGTGCAAATCAAAGCTTCCACTACTTTGGGAGTCAAAGAACTTCGAAAGCCGTCAAGCACACGACCCGATGTACTAAAAGTCGACTCCGAAGCAACAGTAGTTACGGGAATAGACAAAACATCCCGAGCCATCAAAGATAGGATTTTATATTTTGAGCCACTAGTCTTCCACCACATCAAAAGGTCAAGATCAAGAATATTTTCATTTTTTTCTTCAAGATATTGATCAAGCTCAGATTTTTTGTCATTGCACATTTGTTGGTTCGAGTGCATAAAGGTTTTTCGCCAAGCTTGGGCGTCATACTTCTTGATCTTGCTACCTTCACTACCACCGGCATCGGCATTGGAACCACTACTACTAGCACTCAAACTTTGAGCACCAAAATTTCTATCACTTGAAGCAAGAGAAGATTGTTCATAAAATTCATATAAACGCTCCAATGCATCCTTCACCTTGTAATGCATCTCATTGACTTTCAATTCATCTTCATAAATTTGTCCATACAAGAAATTCACATAACTCAACTTGGTTCTAGGATCCAACACAACCGCAATCAACACCAACATATTCACTTTATCCAAACTCCCATAGTATTTGTCAAATTTCTCTTTCATTTTCGTACCCATAGCTTGAAGCTTAGGATCCGAAGCATCCGCCGCATCTTTCAAATTTTTATACAAAAGAGCTATCCCTTCAAAATAATCATTTGAAGTAACATATGAACTCCCCGACATCCGATTGGTGGCATCATAGAATATTTTTAGAAATTCCGAAAGAATAATGGCATTTTCCCAATCATCATCTTTAGGAAGATCATGGTTAAGCTCACTAGCAAAAGCTGAATCGTCTTCTTCCATCCTTTCAAAAGCTTTTCTAAATTTTATGGCAGTGTCTAACATGAGGTAAGTGGAGTTCCATCTAGTGGCAACATCAAGAATAACCGAACCATTGTAAGTAATCTTCTCACCCTCAATGCAAGATTTAAATGTATTGGCTCTCATGGGAGAACTCCTCACATACCTAACCACGTTTCGTATACGTGCAATAGATTCCCGTACCGTAGTCAAGCCATCTCTAACAATCAAGTTTAATATATGAGCGGTGCACCTCATATGTAAAACACTACCATCTAAGATCAACAACTTTTCTCTTGAAAGTTTTTCCTTCAAATAACCAATTGCAACATCATTCGAACTAGCATTATCCACGGTGATTGTGGATACCTTCTTTTCTATTCCCCACTCGTTGATGCATTTCTCCACCATTCTCCCAATCTCCCTACCCTTGTGACTAGGCATCACCACAAAATTGATGATTCTTTTATGCAACTTCCAATTTTCATCAATAAAATGTGCAGTGAGACACAAATAATTCAAGTTTTGAATGGAAGTCCATGTATCGGTTGTGAGTGCGATCCTAGAATTTATCTTACCAAAGTAAGTCTTCAAACAAGTTCTTTCACAGAAATATAGCTTCATACAATCTTTAGCCACTGTAAAACGTGACAAATGTTTAAAGAGAGGCTGTAACTCGGTGACAAACTCACGAAATCCAACACGCTCAACCAAGGAAAACGATTGCTCATCAACTATGATGAATCGAGCAAGCATTTGCCTACAACGTTCTTGATTAAATGACCATGTCGATAAGACACTACCAGTACTAGAACCTCCCCCTGCCTTATCAGCCAAGTCTACGTTACGCGGTGCAAAGAATTTCTGCCTCTTATCAACATTGCAAGGAAACTTCTTACATGTTTTCAAGTGCTTCCTCATTGCGGAAGTACCATGAGCAACATTGTATTTTAACTCAGACCCACAATGAATGCACTTCACCTTATATGTTTTTCCATCCCCATCTTTGATTCTTGCAAAATGATTCCAGCAATCGGATGTACATTTCTTATTAAGAGGAGGACGGTGAGAACCAAGTACCTTGTTTGTTGCACTCGTGGTAGGGGATGGCTCTTCTTCATTTTCATCACCCGACAATTCAAATTCTGTGATCGGAGTCATCTCCTCACATCCGTCAACCTCCATTGACATGTTATCTTGAATTCTTGATAATTGATGTCAATCAAACAACGCTGGCCAAGCAAACAACATGAGAACAGATTAACCGAGAGCACTTGAACAATCAATCAAACGACACGAGAATAGAACAAGACAGCAGAAAAGAAAATGCAATTTGAATCTCAAGCAGTCATATTCCAAAGTAGTTTAGCTTGTGCTTAGTATAGCACGCACAATAAATTAAATCAAGTAATCTCAAGAAAACATTTTGGCATTTGTTGGCTTAAAGTATTAGCCCCTTATCAGTAATTTAACTACAATTATTTCCCAGCACAATTATCGCCCCAAATCTAAATTGGCCTATACATAGTTTTATCAATAAATGAGAAAATAAATGAGATCATCACGTGCTGTTATGCATCATCATATTCAACCCTCATCTAGTGCCTTGGCAAAACAAGAATTATTAGAAATTTAGCAAAATGAGCTACAATGCTGGATAATAATAGGCACAGCAAATTCTCTCGACAAACCTCGAGAAATGTCGAGCAATTTTGGTTCTCATGTTTCGAGGCTGCATCAGCGAATCTGCTATACTCGTTAACACTACTGTTCCAAATCAGGCTTTAAGGCTTCATCGTTGGCATATGGAAACTATGTCATGAGATAATATGCTACTGAGCATCCTTCTCAGGAACATAACATTTCAACCTTGATTAGTGTAAGCCTCCAAAAAGTATCATCAACAATGCAACCCAACAAATCTGTAATCCCGAAACCTAAAGCTACGCTGAAAAAAACTTAGTCCTAGGCTCCTAGCCTTGATTTAGGGAGCGTAAACACGTTACATATGCACATGCCAGCTTTATGATCAATGAAAACTTCAAAGCACACCACAGTCTGCGCACAGGAATTGAATTCACAAACTCAAGCAACAATCACAGAACTAAATTCCAGCTCCACAAATACACGAAGGAACGAGTATAAGAGTATAAACAGATTCATCTGAATAAGACGCCGACCTTTTCATCTTTAGCAAGAGCATCCAACAGCATGTTATAAGCAAATATATCCAACTTATACCCTCTTCTTCTCATCTCCCAGTACACATCAAAGGCGTTTTTCGAGTTATACGACCTCAGATGAGCCTGAACCAAGCACTTATACGTATAGCTTGTAGTTTAGCTTGTAATTACTTTAGCTCAGCGACCGATGCAAGCAGGCGAAAAAGGAATGAAATCCCCGATACATATGCGGCGTCAAAATACATAAAGCTAAGATAAAGCTACATTCGAATTCGTTCGGCTTTTCAGTCCACCATCAGCATTGTGGATAGTCCCCAATCCTTTCAATCACTAAAAATTGCGAAACCCACAGTCAATCGGGAAAGCCAATTCACGAATCCTCCATTAAAAACAACAGAACAATGCCCAGCGAAGCGCGGGCCAGCAATAAAGAATCATAAACAACGCAAGGAGCAAGAACTTCTCACGAAGGAACAATACGCGAACATCACACGCCTGCGAGCCTACGATCCATCTAAAGCAATCCGCGGAGGCGCTGTTTTCCGATCTACGGAGAAACCTAACGCACACCGCAGGCTCAAAAACCCAGCATACGAATACACAGACAAATGCAGGAACTCCGATCAGCAGCAAGAGGCCGACGAGGAGGAGGTACGTACCTGAAATCTAACGGCGCCGGGGGGGGGGGGGGGGGAAGGGGGAGTCGTTGGCGATGGCGGTTCTCACTGAGAACCGGTGATGGCGGTTCTCACTGGTGATGGCGCCTGAGAACTTCTCAGGGAGACGGAGAGACGAGAGGAGCAGGAGATTAGGGCGAGTGAGAGGGGAAGGTCTCAGGAATGAACGAGAACAAGAAATGGAGGAGATCGAGGGTTGGGGGGGAGCGGGATTTTGGGAATTAGGGTTCCCAAATAGGCAAATACCAGATGTGTAATTTATTTTTTAATTTTTAGGGATCCGGTTCCTGGTCCCGGTTCTTGGTCCTGGTTCCGGTTCCCGGTTCCGGTTCCCGGTTCCGGTTCTCGGTTCCGATCCGGTTCCGGTTCCAGGTTCCGGTTCCAGGTTCCGGTTCCGGTTCCTATAGGAACCGGGAACCGGAACCGGAACAGCCGGTTCCTAAAAATGGGAACCGAGAACCGGACCCTCTGTCCATGGAACCTGGAACCGAACCGGATCCATCGGGTCCGGTTCTTCGGTTCTCGGTTCTACCCTGGAACCGCGCTCACCCCTATGCTTGACCCCTTACGACGATGCCATCACCTGAAAATACATAACAACAAGATAAGTTTTTTGTCAAAGCCATAGCACGTAGCCACTTCAGAGCTTTTTGTTATGTATGATTTCTAACTTAGAGGTGTACAACTCAGAACAATTGCACTCGCGCTTCTAACCTAATATCAGTATGTGAAAATACATCAAGAGTGCAAGATGAGTACTTCGAAATTGTTCTCTTATGTGGGTACTGATCGCCCATCCGTTATTTCGACAGATAAAGATGACCGGGGCCTCCATGACCGCTGCAAAGTTCAAGCCAGCATGGAAATCTCCCTGAAAGGAATGCTCGATTCAGCAGCTTTCATTCAAGAATAGGAACAGAAAATAGATAAACGAAATGGGCACTAATAACCTCACTAGTGCCGCCATCACCAAAATATGCAGCCACGCATGCACTTTTCTTATCCATCTTAAGAGAATATGCAGCACCAACAGCTTGAGGAATTTGTGTTCTGGAGAAGAAATAATTGCATGACATGTTGGGATTGACAAGTGATATAATTGAGAGAGATCTATGAAGAAATCAAATGAAAACAAATAGAGCTGGAGCCTCACGCTATTGGCGATGACACAGTGAAATAATTGTGCTTATTAGATCCATAATGAATTGGCATCTGTCGACCTTTTCCATAGTCTACCTTGTTACCGAAACACTGGTTCGCAAACTCTTGTAACGTGAAACCGCGCCACAGTAAAACACCCTGTTCTCTGTACTGTAGCATAAACCAGAGTCACTCGACATCAATTACTATCAGAAGTTAACAATTGGTAAAAGTAGAAACCTAGTAACCTTTGAAGTAGAAATGATGGACACAGTAATTAAAAATTCTTTTACCGCTCTATCCAATTTATGCTCGAGCAAAACATTAGAGCATCCCTCTGTTTGCTCGCCGAATCAAGATGAACTACGTTATCTCAAAACTAAATTTTCAATAGACATATACAACGACACAATATCCATTGACATGAACCTATACATGTGCACTTTGCATGTGTCTATGTTTCCTTCATGAAAAATAGGAAACATACCTGAGGCAACACGACGTCATCATCCGTGAGGGCAGCTGCGGATGCTATGTTGATAGCTTCTTCCCCCATCGACGTGAGATAGAACGATATCCGACCTTGCCTTTGTGCTTCATAGAATATGGCGTCCATGATCTGCAGGGTGACCATATCCATGTACATTTTCACGGCGAGTTCCTCGTTCACCTAGTTAACACGACAGGTGAATAAATCATCAAATTTTCAGGCGTGACACAAACTTATATGGATTTGAATCGGACCGGGAAATCCATTGATGCAAGTGAGACTAATGTGAATTATATTCATTCCGACAAAAGACTTCAATATGCAGCGTTCGTATGAACTGCTTCAATGCCTTTTTCATAGAGTTGAAGGTACCTGGGCAGAGCAATCATACTCAGTTGGCTGTCCATAGTCATCGAGCACTCGATAACACAGTACTCTCTTCTCGGAAGACTCTGGTATGAATTGCATTTTGGAGGTAAATGTAACCTTCCCACCAGGGAAATCCAAGACCTGCAATTCCATGTTAGGAATTAACACAGAGAAACAGGATTTGCAGTCTCTGTTGAATTTGAGGATGTACTAAGCGAACAATCGTTGACCTTTTAGGCCCACTGGGCCGGACCAAATGGGCTTGAAATCAAGCAGGCCCAAATGGTGAACGAGCCGAGGAAGCCTGGTCTCAAGTCAACTTTAGTATGACTTTAAAAAAACATTTAATGATATTGATTGGAGAGAGAAATAGCTCGATGCAACGTGAAAAATGAGCATTGAAACTGCCCAAAAGTCCTCTTTTTCAATTATCTTAACATTACACTTCTACTTAATATTACATGCCTAATTCCAAAAAAAACACCAACTTTACGTCAAGTGATAATTTTAATCCGAATTTTTTTTTTGCCTTATAAAAAGTCACAAACTTTCACTTGAATATCAAATCTCTGGCCCGAATAATTTGAAATTTCATGTTACGAAAGCCAGATTTGAGATTTGAATAAAAATTTATACTTTTTATCCATAAAAAAAAAGTTCAGGTCAAGATAATCACTTAAAGTAAAGTTGATGTTTTTTTTTTTGAACTAGCCCTAATATTAAATCCCTCAAAAATATATAAAGAAAAATTTTTTTATGGCGAGAAAAAGTTTACCACTAATACCGCAATAAAGAAATTCGATGCAAGCCGATAAAAATATGCCAAACAGAGGATGATTTTGCAGTATTTACAAAAAATTTTACGCAAGAGTAACAATAATCTAGAACTGCCCCAAACTTTAGGAGGGATTAAGGTTGAAACCTTACAAAATAGTTTGGTTTGCTTATTAAAGTTGGACTGTCAATTTCCAAAATCATAGGAATAAGGAGGGGAGTGACGACGGACCAACAGTCCCCACGTGAATCATACCTGAGCATCCTCATCATCTTCTACTTCCTGCAACGACTCGAGATGCTTCTCAGCTCTGGTGGACTCGGAGCGCATGGCCGAGAAGATCGGGCACCGGGTCGGCGAGATCCTCCCGGTCGCGCGTCCGATCCAAACGCTCTCCAGAGTTCGCACGACAGGCATCGGCACAGGCGCGGGCACGGGCACGCCCTGGCGATCAACCAGAATCCCACGCGACGACGACGGTGTACACCCGTTGTTTCTTCTGAGGTAATGAGCGACTGCCCTTGTCCTCCTGAACCAAGCAGCCATCGAAATCCACGAGGGTAGGGGACAAGATCACGGAAAAGAAAGAGGAGGAGAATGCGTTAGAGAGCAGCTCGGTGGGAACAAGATACTTTGATCCTAGAGCCTCTCTCAAAGAGGAACAGAGAAAGAAGACAGACGTGGGGATGGAATAATTAATAGCTTCTTGTAAAGTTAAGGGAGTGAGATGAATTCTCCGTCTCGATCTTATCTTGTCTGTGAGAGAGAGAGAGACGGAGACGCAAAGATGCCGTTTTTATCCGTCGTTTGGTTGCCATCCAAGGCGAAAGTTGATCCGACCTCCAACTCATCTCCTCACTGTCCACGTTTTTGTCGTCTTCTTCGTGTTGACCAAAGCAAGAAGTGAAAAAAAAAGAACGACACTCGGTCCGGTCCTTTGCATTGATTGCTATAACCTGAACTGTCCTGAAGGCAGGTAGCTTTGATCCATTTTTAACGTCCCAGCTACTCCTACTCCTACTCCTACTGGCGCCGTCATAAGCCGCACATGTTAACGTCGGTGTAGGGCTTTTACGATAACTCCTGAGAAGTCACTGTCGTGCCGCTCGCCCTCCGCACCGGGTTTCACTCGTGGACAATGAGCTGGACGCTTCCACGGAGAGATAAGCCTTCGATGCGAAGGTGCGGTTGATATTGCCAGGGGGTCCATTCCCATTGTCATCATCAACTGGACTTGACTGGACGGGGATGTGCCATCGAGACAAAACCTGACTGGAGGATGGATTCTGTTCGCAAGTATTTACTCCGATCGATTTCAGTCGCCATTTCCTTCCTTCTTTTTCGTCGTATCCTTTTGCAATGTTTCCGATCTGTGGAGATAACATGCCGTGAGATCCGACTTCTCTTCATACATGCGCCGCGTTCCAGTCTTTTATAGCGTACCTGATTGGTGGATGAGTCTGGACAAAGGTTTGGTTTCGGACTAAAAAATCCTCAACCCTCGGTCGTCCCTTACCATCCTTTTGGAATTGGCAAGTTAGGTCCGTATATGAGGTGGCAATCATACAATCATACGTAATTCGGTTGAGTATCGTCCCCATAATCATGTGTGTCAAATTGATATTTATAATTTTAGCAAAAATGAAACTGTAGAGTTAGGGCCTCCCTTCTTCACAACTATATTACATGGCGACAGAGAAATACGATACATGATAAATGGGTTTACCATTTGCATGTAGACAAATTCTCTCCCGCTCTCTATGTGATACTTTACAACCCTCTGCCGATCTTTCCCTCACCAGAGTCCGCCAGCGCTGGATAAATTCTACATAATCATCTATCAGCCTCAGGATTGAGCTCCATTAATTTATAGGCAACCTTCTTCCCAAGAGTTTCATTCCCATGAGCCACATAAACCTCCCAAAGCTGAGGACCACATCGATGTATCTGCATCGAAAGGCGTTTATTTGCTCTATCGGGTCTGTGGCGTGGTATTAGTAACCAGCGCAGGCAAAGAGATCAATCATCCAAGAGAAGTGATTGACCCTATTCCTTGGATCAAATGTCATCACCCAATTTGACGCGAGGAAAGCTTATACTGATCATCAGGACAAGCCTTACTCATCTTGCAGAAATAAATGCTGATAGAGGCAAGTCATCAGTCCCAGTCCTACCATCAAAATAACAATCAGGTGCTGAAAGTTCGTGTATGAAAATATTATTTACCTGCACTACTTCTTAGAGAGTCCATCTAGCTTGAGATGTGACGGTTCAAATGATCAGCCACTTGCTATCCTTATGCTCGTGACCAGAGCCTTAGCCTCTGGAACCTGAAATAAGAGAAAAGAACTCGCAATTGATCGCATCATAGAGTATTGACTAATTTACAATACAAGTAAAATGAAGCACGAGTGTGCAAGCTGAGATATGATGACATCCTTGTTAGAGAGACTTCGTATACCAGCTCACCAAAACCTATAAGAACCCACAACATCAGACCATTCAGGAGCGCACAAAATTTCTGTAGGAAGAGTAACACGGTGGAACAGCACTATGCAGACTTAATCTGGTATCTCATCCAGCCATTTCTTAAAAATTCCTAAGCCTGATAATAGTAGTTAAATGCAACAAACACTCGAGTCTTGAGGTACCACGCACTCATGCACTTGAAAAAAACAGCAGAAAGAGAGATATCGATAACTGTCTAAAATCTGCCTCTAATAGACATTTCTTAACCATCAGAGTGATCTTGAAAAACGAGGGCAGAAAAGGCATTACCAACTGTCCAATATGTTTACCAATCTTGACATGTATACTTTCATTTCTGAGACATAATATTTGAAGAGATGAACTTCATATATACCAGCTGCCCTCTTCACTACCTTCTGGCAATCTGACCACAGAGCATAATATCAGTAGTCTACTGATGGTAAATGAGCATCCATTATCAGATACAAGATCGACCATAAAACAATTCAATGATGAAAACAAGCCATAGGAAAACTAATAAACAACAAAAAGAATAATATCAGTAGTCTACTCATGGTAAATGAGCATCCATTATCAGATACAAGATCCACCATAAAACAATTCAATGATGAAAACAAGCCATAGGAAAAATAATAAACAACAAAAAGAATAGCGTACCATATTTAGCGTTCAGCAGTCAGCCCAACTACAACCAGGATCTTTCCTTACTTGCTTTTCCTTCATCATAGACCTAACTTCTGCTGATCTTTCCCAATCCCCAATGTCAGCAAGTATGCCAGATAACTGTACATAAGCACCTGAATTCTCTGGATCAAGCTTGATAATTTGCTCCGCTACTTTCTTCCCAAGAGCTCTATTCCCATGAGCCACACAACCTCTCAACACAGACGACCACATTGTTGTATCGGCATCAAAAGGCATTTGCTCTATCAGATCTATGGCCTCATTCAGGTAACCCGCCCGTGCAAAAAGATCGATTACACAGGAGTAGTGGTCGATCGTCGGATCGATGTCATAATCCAATTTCATTGCATATAACCATTTCCACCCCTCTTCGACCAATCCACAATGATCACATGCGGACAGGACTGCTGTAAAAGTAATATCTGTGGGTCTCAAACCAGTATGCCTCAGCTCCTCAAACAGATTCAATGCTTTCATCCCATGGCCGTTGGTCGCATAACCCATCAGCATGGTATTCCAAGAGACTTCGTCCATTTTCACCATTCCATCAAATACTTTTCTCCCTTTCTCAATATGACCACACTTGCAGAAGAAATCGACGAGGGAAGTAGAAATGATAGGGTCATGTTGGAGCCCAATGACAACGGCTCTTCCAAAAATTTGTTCCCCAAGATCAAATGAAGATAAAACAGCACAAGAACTGAGAACACTCGCAAAGCTGAACTTATCCATCATCAAGCCAAGCCTATTCATCTCGCAGAAAATATCTAAAGCTTCAACAGGACAACCGTTCTGACTGAGACCTACTAGCATTGAATTCCACGAGATCAAGCTTTTCTCTGACATAGACTTGAAAATTTCTTTTGCATCATCAACCTTTCCACAGTTAGAATACACTGTGATCATAGAATTAAGTAAGATTGTGTCATGAACTTCCAGCTCATCAAAGAGATCGCAAGCATCCCTTAGGCTTCCGCATTTATAATACACGTCAAGAAGAGCACTTGCGATGATAATTTCGTTAAGGAGACCACTCTTCAAAGCATGGGCATGCATTAGCTTACCCTGTGCAAGAACACCTAAGCTGCTGCATGCACTTAAAATACTGGCTACTGTAGAGGCGTCCTCACGGATGGCTTCTCCACGCATCTTGTTAAACAGAACTAAAGCTTCCATTTCCTCGTTATTAGCTACGTGGCCTGCAATCAGTGAATTCCATGATACGACACATGGGTTATTGCTACTGCTGAAAACCCTTCTTGCCTCATCCATTTTACCACAATTGGCATACCCAGAAATCAATGCCGACAGAGAGAAATCATTCGGTTCGTCCATGCTACTTAAAACTTGATTGGCACTATCCAAGTCACCACATTTTCCATACAAGTTGACCAACGAACTAGCCAACACCGAATCAAATGCCACTCTGTCAATAAGAAGGCGCGCATGAATCTGCTTGCCACAATCAATAGCTTCTAGGTCAGAACAAGCACCTATGACCGTGGCCAAAACAAAAGTATCACCCTGCATTCTATCAAAAGGATCTGAATTCATGTCCTTAAAAAACCTAAGGGCTTCCCTGGAACGCCCACTCTTGGCATAACCATGAATCATGGAATTCCACGCAACTGCATTCTTCCTGGTCATGGCATTAAACAAACAAGAAACAGTCCGAAGATCCCCCCTCTTAGCAAAACCCGAAATTACCACATTCCAAGAGAAATCATTCCTGCAGGGGATGTGACTAAACAACTCCAGAGACTTAGCCGCCTCTCCCGTCCTCATGTAGCCTTCAACCATCGTGTTCCAAGTGAAGCAATTCCGCTGAGGCATATCATCAAACAGTCGCCGTGCATTATCCATCTGGCCGCACTTGGCGTAGAGCTGAAGGAGACGGTTTCCGAGCGTGATGGCGCAGTTCAAGAGACCCTTTTTCAGGAAGAGGAGATGGAGCTGCTTGCCTTCGCGGACCGAGAGCCGAGTGATGCAGGACTGGAGTAAGTGCCCGCAGGTTTGCACGTCCATGGCCATGACCTCTCAATGTTTACGCTAAAGCTGCTGTTGGCCTGAACTCCAAATCGCCGGCGCCGCCGTCCCGCCAGTCTGACGCCGCCAGACGGCGGCGACCATCCACAAGCCCCTATGTCGGCCGGTGTGCGGCGGCGAAGGTGCGAGCAGCATTTCGGCTTGAACCACCCAGCGTCGCCGTTTTGATGAGTTGTAAGCAGGTCTCGGGAAAAAGTCGGCGGTATGCAATTTTCATGCACTAGAATAGTTTTCTTCTCAAAAATACTGAAGTTCTTTTATTTGATTTAGAAAAAAAAATGAAGGATAGCAACATGGTAATCTATCGTGTAATATGATTTATGGACTTTCGATATATGTCCTTGAACAATATAAAAAGCCGTTATTTAATTAATTTAAAATCATGAATAATATTAAATATTTTTATGTAATTTAGGTATTATATTGAATATACATTAAAAGTTGAAGAATATGCTGAATAAATTTAAAATTGAAAGATGACCGAAGTTCGTGGACCATTTATTTCATTTTCCCATTAAAACAATGCAAATACAATAATGAGCCGTTCTGTGACTCCGAAATGGGTCGTGTCCACTTCGCTGCGGTGCGAGGCAACAGGGCAAGGTCGAAGCAACCGCTTCGCTTTGATCCCTCCGCTCGGCCAACGCGCGGTCGTTCCTTTCAAATCCTGTCGCGTACTGCTCCGAGCATGTAAGCAACGGAAGAGGAAGCTGCTTTTGCGCACCGTCGCATCGTCCGCGTTCGTTGTATGGGTGTGAATGCCGCCTCTGTACTGAACCAGCTCCTCGGCCACAGAGTCCGCAGCCCCAAGTCGCCGCCGCCGCCGCCCAGACCCAGCACCGCCAAGGCTCTGACCGGCACCATCCTCGGCCACCTCGGCGCGGGTCGCCTCCGGCAAGCCGTGTCCGTCCTCTTCGAGTCCCCGGAGCCCGTCGCCCGCTCTCTGTACGCCCGCCTCTTCCAGCTCTGCTCCTCCGCCCGCGCCATCGTCGAGGCCCGGAGGGTGGAGTCCCACCTGGTCGCCCTCGACCCGACGCCGCCGGCCTTCCTGCTGAACCGCGCCATCGAGGCTTATGGGAAATGCGGGTGCTTGGCGGACGCCCGCGAGCTGTTCGACGAAATGCCCGAGAGAGATGGCGGGTCTTGGAACGCGATGATTGCTGCGTATGTGCGGAACGGGCGCGCGGAGAAGGCGCTGAGCTTGTTTTCGAAAATGAACGCATCCGGGGTTTCTGCTAGTGAGGTCACTTTTGCCGGTGTGCTTGGCTCTTGTGGTGTCATTCGGGCGCTTGGTCTGTCGATGCAAATCCATGGGCTCATGGTGAAGCATGCTTTTTGTGGTAACGTAATTTTGGGGAGCTCGCTTGTCGATGTGTACGGGAAGTGCGGTGTTATGGGTGACTCGAGGAGGATGTTCGATGAGATGGAAAGACCAAATGCGGTTTCTTGGAATGTGATTGTAAGGCGGTATCTTGAGATGGATGATGAGAGGGAGGCGATTGTTATGTTCTTCAAAATGTTTCTGACTGATACTAGGCCGCTGAAGTTCACCTTCTCAAACGCTCTTGTTGCCTGTTCTAAGATTCGTGCTCTTGTGGAGGGGATGCAAATACATGGGTTCACAATTAAGGTATGTCTGGAAGATGATGAAGTGGTTTCCAGTTCACTCATTGATATGTATGTTAAGTGCGTTGAATTAGAATCTGCACAAAAGATTTTTGATCAGCCTTGTGCCAAGAACGTAGTTTCCTGGACTTCAATGGTGTCTGGTTATGCTTTGGCTGGGAGAACTGGAAAGGCTAGGGAGCTCTTCAATGAGATGCCGGAGCGGAATGTGATTTCCTGGAATGCAATGTTGGCAGGGTACATCCGCTCCGGACAGTGGGATGAGGCCTTGAATTTCATATCTCTGATGCGCAGTTCAACCAAGGACATTGACCATGTCACTCTTGCACTGATCTCAAACTTGTGTACCGGCCTTTCAGATGTTTTCTTGGGGAAGCAAGTGCATGGGTTTGTTTATCGACGTGGTCTCTTTTCCCATTTACTTGTCAGCAATTCTCTTTTGGATATGTATGGAAAATGCGGGAACTTCAGATATGCTCGAGCTTGTTTTTACGTGATGAGTCAGTGGCGGGACAAAGTTTCATGGAATTCTTTGCTGACCAGTTATGCTCGTCATCAAAGGAGTGAACATGCGATGGAAATGTTCTGTGAGATGCAATGGGAGGCAATGCCCAGTGTCTTCACTTTTGGAACTCTTCTTGCAGCTTGTGCTAATATTGGTGCTCTTGATCATGGGAAACAAATTCACGGATTCATGATTAGGAAAGGATATAAGATCGATATTGTCGTTAGAGGAGCTCTGATTGACATGTATTCCAAATGCCGCTGCATCAAGTATGCCCTGAAAGTTTTCATGGAAGCAGCTCCACGAGATGTGGTTCTTTGGAATTCCATAATTCTGGGCTGTTGCCACAATCGGTTGGGCAAAGACGCTCTAGAATTGTTTGACATGATGAGCACGGAAGGTATTAAACCAGACCACGGCACATTTCAGGGGCTCTTGCGTGCCTGTATCTGTGAGGATCTTGTTGACTTGGGAGGACGGATTTTCAAATCGATGACTAATGTTTATAGCGTTATCCCTAGGCTAGAGCATTATGAGCAAATGATTGAACTCTATAGCCGTGCCGGACGGATGTATGAGCTTAAAAAGTTTGTTAAGACAATGCCATTTGAGCCGACAGTTTCGATGCTTAAGAGAATACATGGTGCTTGTCAAAAACATGGGTTTCCCAACTTGGGAGAATGGGCTTCCAAGCTGCTTGCAGAGTCGAATATTTCAGATCCATGTGAAAAATGAAGTTGCAGAAATTCCCAGAACGGCAAAGTAGTTAACTACAGATCGGTCGGTTTGATTAGCAAACAGTTTCTGGGATGGGACTCGAGCTGCAAAACTCCATTTTCTTTAAGTTAAGACCTCCCTAGTTCTCTGACCAGGAAAGCAAACTGATCCCCACTCGGACAATGTCTTCGCTTGTCACCAAAAAAAAGAAAAAAAAGCAGAAGCAACTGGCGAAACTTCAACTGTAAAAAGTCGGAATTTTCGGGATGCATATTGCTTCGACATGATGTCCAATGACTTATGTGCTTACGAGGACCGGTCTAGATTTTCCTCCCCAAAAATCTCTGACCTAATCGTATTTAGATCAATGATTGGATCTCTGAAGCTTCCAAGAGAAGGAGAAACAGAAGCAGAAGTCCTGTCGAATAACAGGAGCCATGGGCATGGAGCCAACCAAATGATTGTGAAGCAACCCAAGGCAAGTGACCATCTGGGTCTGAGGAGTGCCTTCGAAGGGCCACTTCATTTTCAAGCACTGCCAAAAAAACTTGTTGGCGAGTTGTTTCAGCTCAAGCAAGGTCTTTCAGGTTCAAATTTTTCCACCCCATCTTTTCATGGTTACCTTACCCTGTGGATGAATACAACACAAATTCTTGTCGTGAAGATCATATGAATTCGTCTCATTTACTGAAAGACAATGGGGAAAAAGAAACATGGGAATAGGAGATTTGAGTGCGGACAAATCTACAGAACAACAAATAATGAGACGCGCAACCCTCTCAACCTACTACGAATAAACTAATCTATGGGGCCAACCTTACGTGCTGACATACCAAAATGTTTATTATCGACCGATTTGCATCTGCTACCCTTGTTGCGACTTGGAGATTGACTAGGCTTTTGGAAACCTAATCCTAGATCATGGTACCATGCTCTTTCTATGGTTTCGTTCCTTTCCCTTTACCAAACCCACAGGGAGCTCGGAGTCAGCCTAACGATCGAGGGTCTCGAGTTCTAGAAGTTCGTCCTGAGACTAAGTTTCCGTCCCGATGCTGTGGCTATCGCCGGTCCAGTCTAACGGCAATCGCATTCCTATGATTAATTTTCTGTCCTAACATACGACCCGAGGTACCGAGGATTCGTCTAGAGAAAAAGAAAGAGAGAGAGACAGCGTACGAATTGACTCTTAAGCTGTTTCATTTTCATTTTTTTACTTTCGGGCCGAAATAGACCCCTCAGTTGTTCGAGGAATATCTTTATATATTAAAGTTGGTTGGGGCCTAGGACCCTCTCCTAACAACATGATGTCTCAGTCTCCAGGAAACGACATCACGTTTTGGAATATTATAATTTCAAACGTACTGCCCTAGAGATCCTTCCTTAGCATTGCCCTCTTCGAAAAGCAACCCAACAAATCTTCCACCTCCCCCTCCCCCTCCCCCTCCTAAACTTTTTTCTTTAATTAAATTCTTTAGCTTGTTAATCAAATTGATTAGCACTAATAATTAACGCCCCCGACTCAGATACGTCTCAACATGCGCAGCCCGGCCCCTCATCCCCTGTTCCCTCTCCCACCCCCATCGGAAGTGGACGTGCCTGTCTTTCCCTTCCACGCAAAAGGAACACATCGGAAAAGCCAACAAACAAACGCTCCTCCTCCTGAAAAAGACAGAAAAATCTTGATGCGGGGCGAATTGCGCCGCGTGGTGTTTATATCGGGCGATGATTGTATGCATTTTGTTAACTTGTACACTTATTCCTCTTCGTTTGACGTGTAATAAATAAGCAATAAATCTTTTATTGATCTGGTGATATTTTGTTTGCAACGTCTCTCAATTTGATCGTGATATAATTTATTTAGTGTTTTCGGCCTTAGGATGTGGGCCTGCTTCCTACTGATCTAGAACTCCTTGACTTTTATTTCAAGAGCCGTCCATTAATTAATAACTCTAGATGAAATAAAGATAATGACGAAAATTGGAAATGACTATAAGGTGGCTGTTTTTGATAATGCCATTCCACCCACCTCTCTCCTCTTCCATATCAAACCAGAATCACTCACTGCTCCTTCCTTCCCCCCTCCACACACACAGACACACATACAACAACAACAACATACCATGCTAGACCCGGCCCGACAAAGAAACAACCTTAGGCTATCCGACCACATCCAGATCTCCGGAGTCGGTGCCCTCGACTATGGTTCCCGGGCTAGAAAGACTGTCGAAAGCCATGCAAACTACAGGGCTACTGCTCAGGCCAACATGTGCGACTTCCATGGCAAGACGAACGCAGACGAGGACTCGGGGGTATGCACACCGCCGCTGTGGCGGTCAAGCCCACCGGAGAGTCCGCAGCGCCACCAGGGCAGCGTCAACCATTACCGGAGCTTGTCGCCCGCGTCGAGGACGCAGGCAATCGCTCGGGGCCAAATGGAGCTCATGGAGATGGTGAGGAACATGCCCGAGTCGTGCTACGAGCTCTCTCTCAAAGACCTCGTCGAGCTGCCGAGGGTTCGGCCACAGGTCGACACCATGGCGATGATCCAAAGGGATGGGAGTGCCAAGACACAGAACAGCAACAGGAGAGTTGATGGGACCAATAATAAAGGGCATATGATGGTGAGGAGTGGAAGTATCGACAATGGTGGGTTCTTGCTTAAAATGGTGTTTCCAATTCCTTGGAGCTCAAGCAAGAAGAAAAAGGATAATATAGGCAATAACTTTAGCAAGGTCTCGCCGAGGCCCTCGATGGATGGATCTGCGAACGTCGAGGTCGAGAAGGAGTGGTGGAGGAAGAGGAATTCTGCACCGGGTGACAGCGAGAGCGTTGATTCAAGCATGAACGCCGGAAGCATGAAAAGCAGTGGAAGCAGCGGCAGCAGCAGCAGATGCAACAGCTTGAGTAGTAGCAAGAGGTATGAACTGTTAAGCAAACTTCATTCTAGTTTTTCTGTGCTTATGCGATTTTGTGAGGGAAAAAGAATTAGGCCAGGATGGATCAGATTCTGTTCCAGCTAATAGAGTTGAGAAAATTTGCTTTTTAGGAGTAGGATTAATGAACCTGTGAAGTTCTGTTGCAAATTAGAGACAAAAACTAGTCGCAGATTCACAATTAAGCGAAATTTGATACTTAAAGGGACATCTTTGCATAAGGTTCGCGGGTTCCCTGGAAATACTAGTAGATGAATTTAAGAACTAAGATTATTTTGTTTCATCAGAAAATAGGATGCTGCCAAGAGAGAGAGTGAGAATTTTCTCTCTGCAGAGACCTGAGCTGGTATTTTGCAAGGTTGTTTCCTTGGAGACTTGTTTGTGTTCCTGGAAACTTTCATCGGATATTTTTCCTACAGTGGATAAGCATAAGAGTCAAAGTCTTTGTTCTAGAACAGAGCCTTTTTTGGGGAAAAAAAATTATGTGTTTCTGTACAATTTCCTGTTGTTTTCCTGGACAAGCCATTCCGAGTTTTTCCAACCACACCATGAGTTGTGCCAGACTTAGATGATGGGTTCAGGAACAGGGTCAACCAATAGGAAAATCTCATGATTCTGAAATGAGAATCCTTATCGTTGTCGTGGAGTACATCTCACAATTGTTTCGAGTCCAAACCGTACATGAATTGCCTTCCAAGCCACACCACACAATCCTGACTTCTAATCAAGGACACATGACAGAGAACTTCATTATCATGTCCCAAATAGTAATCCAGTCTGGGTTTCATGAGATAACAAAACTATGTGACTGTTCAAGAAATTTGTTAAGCAATTGCTGTCCAAGTGATCCTGACAATTTCCCTTCTTTGGACGCGACGCAGGCACGTGAACGGAGGAGGGTGTTGCTCGTTTCTCTGGACGGTGAAGAGCGAATCGCAGAAGCGAAAAGAGCGAGCCCATGCTCCGAATGCAGCCTAAATGGGTTCTGTAATTATGTTTCCATTACTGTAGTACATCCAAAGATCGCATTAGAGTGCCTACATATATTCGGAAGTGTTTGATGAGTTTGTAATTATTCTCATCTCTAAATTTTTCAATATGCTGTTTGCTTGAATTCGGTATTCTTTCGCTTGCCCTTCCAATGAATCTCATTGTTTAAGCAGTTTGAATTATCGAGTGAACTATGTGATTAGTGGAGTTAATGCTAGATACGCAATAATCTCTGGTATATGTCTTTCTGACTTGGATCTGCACTAAACAGTAATGTAACATCAACAGTATTATATGTGTTCTTGAAGCTTAAGGTAAGGATGTTGTCCTCTGTATGAATAGGTTGGTCAATTATTATGTTTCGTTTAGTTGTTACTTTGTCTCGGCAAAAGAGGGGGAAAAGCAAGTGAAGTTCCCCTTTTCCTTTTTGGCATGCCCGCATTCAATCTTGTGGCCCTAAGAAAGACAAAATCAAGTGTGATTTGCCTTTGTTTCCACTTTCGACAATCAAAGGGACACCAATTTTAGGAAAGTGAAAGGGCTTGTCTTCTTAAAAAAAGCAGCGATGGGCCTCGACTTGCGCGCTTTATTCAAAGGACCGTGTTTTGCTCCACCTGTCTAATTCGTGAGTCGCACGTCATGAATATCCACCACATGAAAACATAATTAATTATAGATGTGGGTAAAGTCCGTATTTGCATTCCACCAATCAGATGGTTCAGAGAAGAAGTAATATACGGCGTCTGTACTTATAAATTTATTACATGAGATGGTAAGGCTAACGTTCACTGTCGTTCGGTAGGTATAGGCTCCTTTTCATAATTTCTACCTTGATTACGATTGTGAAGAGGGTTGCTCCTTGGGAAGGCATATGATGAATATTTCATGAGTGCAACACCTAGGAAGTTTGCTTTGCCCGGGTTTTAGACGGTTGCGCTAATCCAACTTCATGGTTGTAACTAGCCAAGTATATCTTAAAATCTTCCCATCTAAGTCAATTTGGTAATTACAATTAACTATAGTTATGTCGAGCTCGGGTTTGAAAAGAAGGACAGGGGATGACTAGAACGGTTACTTCCTTCGAGCCTCGTCGCCAGGCTTTCACATCCGCTAACCGAATATTTGGATCTATGACCGTTGAGGGCTCGTCGCTCAACGCCACTCGTGATTGATATGAGGTGGGCGAATAGCATCGCCCAAGCCCTATCGAAGTACTAGAGATCTAGGGAAACCATTCACCAAACTGCGATGTAGCCTACCATCACAAGCTGGTTGGAATCCTAAACTACTATTTAGGAATATCAACTCGTACCGTTAGGGCATCAACATCGACGGGGTAAAATGTATTTGTAATTACACGAACAAATTAGGTTGGTGGTTGAGGCTGCGTATGAATGTTAAAGCACTTCAGCTGGTTTGAGGAATGGGGTGCTCTATCCTTGCCCTGTGTCCCATGACCACGAGGAAAAAGTTCAAGTCCTCCATCCTCATCCTTGCGAAGATTTCCTCACGCAACACATGAATTTTTAAACTTGTGCATTAGCCCACAAAGCAATTGATGGAAATAAAGAAAGAAGGCAAGAGATCATGGAGCCTTCATGATTGAAATAGGAATAAATGGAAGAAAAAAGAAAGCATATCTTATCAACCTTATACAATTCCATAGAAGTTAGGAGAATCTGCCAAATGCAGATTGTGGAGCGGGGCGGGTCGGGTCCGACCACATCCATTCCAAATCCCTCTTGAATTAAGGGTTTTGTTCGTCCTATTTGGAACAGGACGCTATGGATATCGACTTGCATGGTCAAAACGGCAATCTCGTAGTAATATGCACGAGCTGTTGTAAATCCGGTTCGATGAAATGCATTGGACACGTCGAAATTCTTATTTTATTCCCAAAAAACTCAAAGGAAAAAAAAATGGGGAAACGGCGGGTAGGTGTAACATGTCCACCATGAAATCACGATGACTTGACATTGCACCCATCATGGAAGTTAGTCAGACTCGTAAGATTGATTACACTGACGCATCACATTCCCAAGATCAACAGAAGACCAATTGAGCCCATCCACGAAGTAATTGGCATGATTCTTTATATAACTTGAGATATACATCAAATTTCTATTTGTGTGGCAGTTGTCTCCCCGAGTCAATGTTGCCAAAAAACTTGATCTCTCTAGCTTATGTGAGTTTATGGACCGAGTTCTTCATCATAAATCTATGCAAAATATAATGGACCGACCAAAATTATTACATGAACTCTTAAACAAAATATATCCCTATACTTCGATTTTTAGGACTACCAAGGAGGATCTATCAACTTTATTTAGGCTTATATATTGCTTTCTTTTAACTCAAAAATAAGAAGGAAAAGTCAAACACAGCGCGTAGTTTCTTTAGATGGTATTGGGAGAAATTTTATCAGCACATTCCTAATGATGCAAGCAAACTCTCGTTGACCATTTCCATTACACAAGAGTTTACACAGTGAGGGTGCTCGGTTCATGAGTTGGGCCAGCTCCCACCTAGAGCTGAATCTCTCGGTCCTAAACTAGTCTAATCTAACGTTTTGGTTTCCTCTTCTTTACTTTTTAAAAGAAAAGGAGAATTTGAAAAAGAAAGAAAGAAAATATATCTGAACAGCCCAATTTGAGCTGTTCAGCTCTGCATTTGGAATCGGGAACCGCCCACACCAGCTTGTTCTGGTCCGGTCCATTTCCCGAATCCATCCAATTCCCATAACCTTTTTTTTCCTTCAACTTCATCCCAATCACCTGTAATTTCTTTATGAATTTAGAGTACGTTTGTTTTATGGAAAACTCAATAATAAAGGAAAATGATTTTCCGGAAAGCATTTTCAAGGAAAATGATTAGTTTTCCTTCGTTTGGTAATATGTAATTGAAATCGTTTTCTGACGTTTGGATTTTATTGGAAAATGATTTCAATCTCAAAAAATTAAAAAATTTTATTATTTTTATTTTAATTATTTTATTTTTAAAAAATCGAATTTTTAATTATTTTTAATTTCTTTTTAAAATTCGAATTTTTATTTTCTTTTTCTTTTGTCTTTTCTTTCCTTTTCTTTCTCCTCCTTCCTCTGCCATGACCACCCGACGACGGCCCCAGGCGAGCTCGAGCTCGCCGGCCTCTGGCGAGTCGCGAGCCCGCCGACCTCGCCTGAATCTGGCGAGCCGCGAGCTCGTCGGCCTCGGCTAAGCCCTAGTTCGCCCGGATCTGTCGAGCCTCGAGCTTGCAGATCTCGGGCAAGGTCGAGACGAGAGCTCGCCAGTGTCGCACGAGGCTCCACCTCGGCTCCTCCACCCTGCCTCGACCTCGCCCAAGGCCGGCGAGCTCGACCGTCGCTGGCCACTGCCAAGGCTGACGACCGTCGGCAAGAGGAAGAAGGAAAAAAAAAGAAAAGATAAGGAAAAGAAAAGAAAAATAAAATATCAACAAATCTAAAATAATCAATTCCGGAAAATGTTTTTGCATTCTTGAAGTAGGAGATTCACTCTTCTAAATTTATACATAAATGGTTTCCTTAACCGAAAAGTGTTTTCGGTTGATCAAATCATTTTAAAACAACCAAATGGATAAAAGTCCGAAAAATACTTTTTCGAAAAATAATCTCATCAAAATAAACGCATCCTTAATTTCAGAAAGCGAAATTAATAGAGCTTGGATTTCCCCTCGCTTTTCCAAGACCAACCTAACAAATGGACTCAAAACATTGCGATCCATTTCCATGTTAAAAAAAAAAAACAGCGTGGAGTATGATGGTTTCGTGGACTGCAAGAACATCAAAAAGTCACAACTCTACATCACCTTACTAATCGACTGTCAAACACAAATGCATCTTGTGGGATTTGACAAGGGGTTTAAAATATTCATTGGCATATTCATTTTCACACGGGCGATAAGAAGATGACCCACCATAAAATTAAACGCAATAAGCGACGTTGCTCCATCAAATTTGGCATGGAAACGAGGCGGATTTGGCATGGTATTTCAAGCCCGTCCCATTAGCTTTCTACGACTCCCAAATCAGTTACGAGCTTTTGATATATAATATCCAAACCCATCTCACTAAAGTAGTCAGGTTTCCATCCGACACCCGCAAACCGCCATGGTATCTTGTAATAAACAACAAACTTGTTGACTTCCAATTTGCAACGTTGACTAATTATCCGAAAGTTGTGCATTTTTAAATCTCCAATTAGAAATTTGCAGGTTCAAAATATGAGATTTATAGAATTTCAAATCAATAACAAGAATTCGAAGCTAGGTGTGGAATGGTAAGGGATGATCGGTTCCCAGTTTGGTCCGGTCCGATTTCCGGGCTGTCCAATGGAACCGGTCGAGTTCAAAGGAGAGAATGCCTCGCTCCCCATCACCGAGAAATCTTTTATCGTCTAATAATTAACTAGTAACGACGTACCGCGCTTGTTGAGCATAAATACAACTCAAGAGGATAGTTATTGGGTCCATTGAGTTGTGGACATCTTTGTAAGACATGATGGGGGAGATGATGCAAGCAAAGGGAGTTTGATAGCTCTCGTCTCGCCTTGAAAGGCGCTTTGTCTCCATTCCTGTGTATTCACATGCAAGCGCTACCTTCTATCGTCATCTTCTTTTGGCTAGTGTGGGATTTTCAAATCACGTGTCTTACCTCTCTGATTATATTTAAGAGCACGAATTTTCCTAATTCATTAAATGTGAAAAAGAAGAATATTTTCATGAATAATAATCATAATAATATATTTTTCATCATTTAACATACGAAAGTTCCCGACATATTTCTAAGGAAATAGTCCGTTAACCTGTCGAAATCTAGTGTCCTACTCCTCGGGACCTAGTGGATTTGGATTGCAAGAGAAACGAGCTCGACGACCTATGGCTTCCATGGTCCCTGAATTCAATCATCGGCCCCATGGACGAGCCTTTTCAAGGACTTAGTTTGGCCAAGTGGCAATATCGAGTCTGATCGCCAAGGACCGTGGTTTGGCTGTCGAGGTCTCGAGTCCAGCCTTTGAGAGGTTGAGCTAGGTCAGACTATCATGAGGGTTCACGAGTTCATATTTGGGTTTTTCGGGAACTTGAGGGCCCACTATTGGATTGGGTCCACTGCCGGTTGTAGGAGATCTAAGTTCAATTCTTGAGATCTTGAGGCTCTATTTATTTCACGACAAACTATTTTATGAAAAACATTTTCGTTATTATCCTAATCGGATCACTTAGAAAAATAAGTTAACGGAAAAAAAAATTTCATAGTCAATGAAAAACCTATATTTAAATTTGAGTGAATGATTTTTACTTTTAAAATCGCCAATCATTATTCAAACCACAACTATATATTGACGTTTGGATAAGAGACCCAACGCCCATATTTGGGTCCTTAATGGCCAGGTTTGGGTCCTAGAGGCTAACTCAAGTCCATAGAGGCCAACTTAAGTCCATAGAGGCCAATCCCAAAATCCCGATTCTCTTGCCTAGGTGCCCATGCCAAGGTTCTCAATCGCCAACCATGAGACTCCGGTGCTTGTGCCCGAGTACTCAGCTTCCGCACTCAAGTCAACGGGGCCTGGACTCGGGTCCATAGAGGCCAAACCCAGGTCTCTTGAGGTTGGGTCAAGATCGTAGTGCCTATGCTTGAGTCCACGATGGCCAATCCCAAGACCCCGGTGCCGGTGCCCCCGGCGGCCATACCTCGGTACCCAGCTCCCACGTCCAATTCACTAGCTCCTACACAATTCCTCAATGGTCAAGCCTGATTTCACAAAGATTGGGCTTAAGTCCCTTGAGGCTATGTGCCCATGCACAGGTTCTTGGCCAATTGATGTCTCATATCACACAAATTGTGCACAGCTCTTTAGAAAAATAAAAATCAAGTTTTATTTTCCAAAAAACATAAAAAAAATTAATTATTTATTTTCAGATTCAACGAGAAAATGTTGCCTTTTTCCTAAAAAACAAAAACAATTCTCGGATCTAAAACAGTTGAGAGAGAGAGAGAGAGAGAGAGAGAGAGAGAGAGACAGAGAGAGAGAGAGAGAGGGGAGAGGGCGAGTGAGAGATGACGTCGCGCGATTGGAAAACAACTTTTGGATGTTTGTCGTGTATTATTGACGCGGTCAAAATGCATTTTATGAAACCATAAGCAATAACGCAATTAATTTTATTCGTATAAGCGAAAGTCCGGGCGGATTTGCTTTTCAATTTTAACTTTTACAGCATTTTAATACTCCATTTATTTAGCGGAAAATATGATATTTTTGAAAAAGTTATTTTTCAAGAAAATAATAATATCTTTTGATATTTGGATGAGACCTGAAAACGAATAAGAAAATATTTTTCCGTCATTTAGTAATGAAAATCTCATTTGATTCTCCTAAATAAACATACCCTATTCGAGGCGTTAATGACTTGCGCATGGGTAACCAATGAATTCGGCATAGGCACCGAGGTTGCAGGCATGACCTCAATGGACAAGGGCCCGACCTTGGCATCAATGGATCTAGGTGCGGGCACAAGGGTCCTGGTCACAAGCATGGGAGTCCTGAGCCCGGCTCGAAAGTTGGGGACTTGGGCATGGGCATCCACATTTGACACCTAGCTTCGGTGGACCGCGGCACGAGGCTCCGAGGACCTAGGCTCGGCTTTTATGGACTCAGGTGAGGCAACCGGGTCTTAGGTACGGCCTTTGATGGACTCAAATCGGGGCACCGAGGTCCTGGGCGCGGCTTCGATGGACCTAGTCCCAGTGCCAAGGGCCTGGGACTGAGTGTTGAGGTTCCGTGCTCGAGCGTAGAGTTTCTAATTCAATCGTCGATACATAATCATATTTTGGAAAATGATTTTTTTAAAAAGAAAATCATTTTTTTTGAATTGAAGCTTTAGTAGGAAAACATTTTCTGTTGACTAGGAAAACATTTTCCGTTGACTCATTTTCCTAAGCGATCCAGACGCCGGAAAATAAAGAAAAAATATTTTCTAGGAAACTGATGGAACCTAAGATGAATAGTTTCAATATCGAATTATTCGGCACATAATTATTCCTTTTTACAAAAAAAAAAAAGGAGACACGAGTCCTCAATGGTAACATCGAGTCGAAATCATGAATTACCAAATGGTGCCTATTCACGCGACGTCGCATCTTATTTTACCGAATCATTTAAGGCAAGAACGAAGGGAAATCCACGGTCAACACATCATACATGACAGTAGAGATCCGGCTTAAATCCGATAACTCGGCAGCCAGCTCGACGCCAAACCCGGTATTCATCACCGGCGGTGGCGGCCCGAGGTCGACGGTGCGGGGGCACCAAACACGGCGGGGGCAGTGTGAACGCAATCTCACCAAAAGATAATACAGAAAAATAATTTTTCCAAAAAGCGAAATCCCCAAAAAAACAAAATTGAACGCGGTTTCAACGAAGCTTCGCATCCGCCTCATTTGACTTAAAACGAATCGCTCCGCCTAAAAGACTCGTCTTCTTCCATACCACCCTCCCCTCCGCCACTCTCCTCGCGTCCCCCTCCCCCGCGTCCGTAACCCTCGCGCCTCCGCTAGGGCTTCCCCGCGCCGCCCCGATCACCGATCGCCGCCGTCGCTTCGCCGCCCCCCCGCGATCACTCCGTCCCTCACTCACTCCCCTTCGGTCCGCGCCGCCCTGCTCCGCCGGTAGCTTCCCCCACCCCCCACCCGCTCCGATCGATCGGTCGATCTCGCTCGCCGGCGTGGCCGCGGTCGAGTTTGTGGGGCGATCGGCGATGACGGTGGAGGCGGATTCGTCGCCGGTGGTCCGGAGCCGCGGGAGTCGCCCCTCCTGGCCTCCCGGGTTCAGGTTCCACCCGACCGATGAGGAGCTCGTGCTCTATTATCTGAAGAGGAAGATCTGCCGCCGGAAGCTGCGGCTCAACATCATATCCGAGCTCGATGTCTACAAGTGGGATCCTGAGGAGTTACCTGGTAATTGAATCTGCTGCAAGATGTCTTTTTTTACTATTTATTATTGCTTTTTTTTTTGGTTGTTGTTTCGTGCTCTGGTCCTGCTTTCGCTCGCCTGCGTTGACTTGATCTGTACATCGTCGGAGATTGCCTTTTGCACCGATCGTGGTGTTCTCGTGTTTATTCTGTGTTTGTGTGTCTGCGCTTGGGCAATCGGTCTGGGGTTCTGGGTTGGATTCGCGATTTTGTGTCCGTTTTCGGCTGTGCTCGTCTTCTTGTCGGAAGTAGTTATCATCGGTCAGGCATCCGTCTGTGCCACTTGTATGTACGTATGTATAGGTGGCTTGTTTCCTGCGGCCACCGCTGCGGGCTGCGAACCTGTTGCTCTACGATGGGGTGTCGTGGGTTTAGCTGATTAAGAGTGAGTGGTGGCAGTTGATGGTAAGTGGAGAGTTGTTTTACATTTGGGTGATACCCGTTTCGTTAATCTGTGTACGTATGTAAGTTCATGAATGATCGTGAAGCCTTTGCATGGCGAGCACCTCATTCCTTTAATTTTATGCCAGACGTCCCTAGCAGTGGCTTGGTTCAGCCAAAGATTTGTCTTGGGTTAGTTTAGTCTAGCGAAAGTTGCATAGAAACAATCGTTTTGCGTTTAGTTGTTTCATTTTTCTTGGATAATTTGTTCTCTTATCATCTACTTGTTTCTTTTCTGACGGATCTTGCTTGAACGCCTCTTTCTTTTATCGTCAACGTGCTGAAATCAGTCTCCTGTCACTGATGGTTCTGTTCTGTACGGAAAATAGTAGAGTAGGAAAAGTGGATGTTGAAGGGTGGTACACGCTTGATATATTGTGTAGAATGGCATGGATTTGCTTATGTTGTGCTTTATTTTCTACTCATAGTTTTGTTAATCCTCAGTTATTAATTACTGGTTTTCTTAAGAAACCTTTCAGAAGAACTTTTAAAATGTCGTGTTGCTCCCTTGAGTTGCCTGCAAAGTTCCAACTTATGGATCTGATATCACAACAGCTTCCTGACACGAAATTTGCGATGCAGGCCAATCTTTGTTGAAGAGCGGGGATAGGCAGTGGTTCTTTTTCAGTCATAGAGACAGGAAATATCCTAATGCAGCGAGGTCAAATAGAGCTACCAGACATGGATATTGGAAAGCAACAGGAAAGGATCGTACCATTACATCCAATGGCCGCGATGTTGGAGTGAAGAAGACCCTAGTCTTTTACAAAGGTCGAGCACCTAGCGGTGAAAGAACTGACTGGGTGATGCATGAATATACTCTAGATGAAGAGGAGCTCAAGAGATGCCAAAATGTGCAGGTATGCAAACTTGATGAGGGGCTAAATTACCAGTTTCCTTCTTTAATATTCATCTGTACTGAAGCTTTTTTTTTTAAATATTGTTAGGACTATTATGCTCTCTATAAGGTTTACAAGAAAAGTGGACCTGGACCGAAGAATGGAGAGCAATATGGGGCACCATTTAAGGAGGAAGACTGGGCAGATGATGATTGCTCTGCTGTAACAAAGGTTGTTGATCAGGAGATCTGTCCAAAAGAACTTCCTCCAGTTTCTTCAGTGGACAATGTGGGGAACAACAGTCATGTCCTGCCTCCAGCTGATGATATCGAAGAGTTCTTTAATGAAATTGCAGCGGGGCCTGAACTTGAGCAACCGCAGTATAATAATTGTGGTTATCTGTTACCCCAGGTTGGTTCTTCAATCAGTTTAATCCTTCAGTAGTATGCCGGGTTGGCTATTTAACTATTATATACTCCACTTCTTGTTAACAATTACCTCATGTAATGTTGATTCTGGAATGCTATACTGGTTGGTTGTATGTCATAGAATCTGCAATGCCAATTTTATCCTTCTTGTAAATCCAATAAATATGTTCTAATTGGGATGCATGCAGTGTCTTATAACTTGCTTTAGTTTCAACGTCTATGGTATTTATAATACAAGGAAAGGCTTCTGCTTCTAATCGTAGTAGTTTGGTAGTTGGCTCTTATTTAGGTATCAAATAGACTGTTAAAGTGGAAAAAAAAGGTGTTGGTATTGGATGAGGAAATGGATTAGTTGCATCTTTGGAACAGTTGCATGCTTTTTGAGCGAGTATTTCACGTTCGAAAATGTATTGATGTGCACAACTGATATTTCATGACATGTTTCAGGAAGAAGAAGAACAAAGTACATTGGTGGATCTGCCATCTGGAGGAGTAGTCGCTTCAGAGCCACTCTTTGTACATGATCCGAGTACTTTGCGGGATGAAAGTGTGGCCAACATAGAGTTAACCCAGTTTGGAGCATCCCAGTGGCAACAATCGCAGGAAGCTTCCGAGACAACACGTGCTCCTGAACGCATTACCTTGGAGGCTCGTGTAAGCGAGGACTTCCTGGAAATTGATGATCTCATCAATATTGACCCCTCTTTCTGTGCCTTGGAGAAACCTGCAGAGGATCCACAGTTTGATGATTTAGATGGGTTCAGTGAATTTGATACGTTTCATGATACGGCCATGTTTCTTCGTGAAATTGGATCCATGAATCAGGAAGATGGTGGGACTACCCAGATGAATTGTTTTGATAATGGTTTAATGAACCAATATAACCAGCAGCAGCAACCTCCCATCTCAAATGTCGCTGAGCAGACTGCCAGTCAGTTGTGGGTGCATGAGCAAACAATTGAAGGTTATACCTCAGCTGAAATTGCCCAGGGGGTCCAACCGTGTCCTTCAGGTACATGGTTACACAAGATGTGATATTGATGACTTTCTTAGCTACCACTGAGTTCTCTGCCTTTGTTTCTATTGTAAATAAAGTGGCTCTCTCCATTTGCCATCCACACAAAGCTCCTGATGGGATGGATGGTATTGGTAGAACTGTCACAGTCCACATGGTGAAATCCAAAAGGGATTTGGTGCTAGCTCCATGAGCTCGTCTAGCACAAGTATTCTCTTTGCATACTGCTGGTTATTTGAGCGTGACATATGTGTTATCCTCGTTGTCTTTTTCACCCCGAGGGAGTTGTATCTCGCGTCGGCAGGCGCTGATTCGGTGGTCATTTTGCATTTGTTTTCAGGTTTTGTAAATGGTTCTAGTAGCTTGCCCAATGAATCAAGTCAAAGCCAAATCGAAGAGGGTGATGGTGTGATGAGTGGATTCTCTTCGGCACTTTGGGCTTTTGTGGACTCAATACCAACTACTCCAGCATCAGCTTCCGAGAATGCAATTGTAAGTCGAGCTCTGGGTAGGATGTCCAGCTTCAGTAGGTTGAAATTATATTCTGTCTCCACAGATGTGAGTGCTGTTAAAGGTGATGCAGTCGTTAAGTCCAGTAGGAGGGGATTCTTATTGCTTTATGTTATTGGTGTGTTGGGTGCTATTTTAGGGGTGTTGATAGGAAGTATGAGATTATGGGAAAGATGTGTGTCTTGATGAAGTAAATGAACCATGGGAGTTTTAATATAATACTGGTCTGAGTACATAGGTACATTGCTGGAATATGTGAGAGCTATGCTGGTTCTTCAATAAAATTACTGATATTCCTCGCGCCCGTTCTCCATTCCGGGAATGACGATCTGTGTTGCGACCGATCTTCTCTTTGATTTCGTGGACAGTGGAAACCACTCTGATGCTTTTTTGGCTTGTTTTGATAACACAACAGAATTAGGATAGTAGGTTTTACGAGTTACATTTTCCTCGCTTGCCTCACTGAAGCGCTACGGGTTGCATTCTCTCGGTCCATTTGCAGCCTGACCGTGGTCGAGAGTATTTCGGCCACACCATGCACGGGGCTTTGCTGTTCTATTTGACGGTCTGCGTGTTTCTTAATAGCTGTATAACTTTCGGTTTTTCCCTACTGATGAGCTAGCTGGTCGAGCGATTCATTACGAATGGTCTTGGGGCCGAGAGGACAATGTGTGCCTTGGTCGAATCTTAACAACAAAGGAATTCTCACTTTCTCTGTGTGGTTGAGATGAATTTCGTGGTACTTTTCTTCGGTCGAATCAGCTGGTGACGTTGGCCCGACGCCGCCGGATGTGACATTTCGGTAGACGTGAATGCGTTGTGTTGACTTTTGAACCACAGGCCATTTCTCACGGCTCAGGGTTAGGTGGCGTTATTATTATTTTTTTGATCGAAAAAGGTGATGTGACATTTCTAATGTTTTTTTTTTGGTCGGTGACATTTCTAATGCATTACGTTGAACTTAGTCAATTCAACCTCAAATTGTATTCGGCCAAAGAATGATTCAATGGTCCTCGGTTGTGGGTTCACATCATTCCTATTAGTTCAACCTGCCCTAATTTTGGACTTTAAGTGTTTTTAATGTATAACCACTTTTTGTTTCTTTTCAAATTGGAACTTCATTAATTTGGAATGTTCTCGTTTATCCTATCCGTCGCATCAAGCCCAACTAAAATTTAGTCCTTAAAGTTTCATTCTTTTTTTATTCTTTTGATAGAGATTGATCGTATTGGTGGACGTGACCTGTACCGTCAAATTAGTATTCCCATTGAAAAATTGGCGAATGAGTGAGCTGTATAGACGAGGACAATTGAATATGAGATTTCTGTTGTTCTCTATATAAAGAGGGCTTCGCTTTCACTTTGGTTGCGCGGAGAGAGAGAGTGAAAAAGTTGTTCATTCTGATGATTCTCATTTCAGGTAATTTCCAAACAAGAGGGCACAATCTTCTTTTCCTTATTCAATACCATAGTGCTTTGTTCAATACCATCGTACTTCAAATAGAGATTGATCGTATTGGTAGACGTAACTTGTACTCTTGAATTAGATATTTCATTATAAAAATTGGCGATTGAGTGAGGTATACAGACAAGGATAATTGAATATAAGATTTCCATTGTTTTCTATATAAAGAGGGCTTTCACTTGCGTTGCATGGAGAGATAGTGAAAATGTCATTCATATTGATAATTCAATTTCATTTCAGGTAATTTCCAAACAAGAGGGCACGACCTCCTTATTCTTATTCAATACCATAGTACTTTATTCATTACCATCGTACTTTAGCCTCGTACACGTGACATCTTGTTGCCGTACAACTCATGTGATGTGTTGGGGAGATCGTTTGATAAGTGGTGGTGTTTATGACATAAGTTACATAACCATGAGCATTCTCAAGTCTTTCTCAGTTCTTATATCATGCATTGAAGTGGTCTTAATTTGATAACATAAGAAGACACCAGGGTGCTCACATGATATAATTTCGCAGAAATGTTTACATCTTTGAAGCTTGAACCCTCTATTTATACGAATCGAGTTTTGCAAGCCAACTTCATGGTTGAATCGAATCATTCGATCTTTCGCTAGCCATTCATGTCAAACTATCATGTGAGAATCGCTCGCTTTGACCGCGGATTATTCTCTTCTTCGACGTGGGACACAGAAGAGAACTATATGGCGGTTAGAAATGCACGATTTGCATGCGCGATGGCTCTTCTAACAATTTCCGCTATTGATGCAATAACTTTAAGAATAAATTTTTGATGATTGCAGATCGACGCCCAAGATTTTTCTTTGTGGTCGTGTATGACAAGAGCATAGAGGCAAACTCATATGAAGACGGGGTGGTGGCCACTGGCCATATGTAGGGGGGAAGCTAGGAGGCAGTGCTCATGGATATCTCCACTATGATTTGATCCTGCACGGTCCGATTGTTGTATCGAGTGATTGTGCTAGTAGAATATATACGAGACTTTGCAACATCGCAACGTTCTTCTTTGTTCTCCCCTTCTTTGAGAATAGTAATGGCCAAATCTAGCAGTGCTTTCCAGTCCACGTCAAAACGATGATCACGGGGGATTGGAATTCCACCAAATTCCTGCGGCCACGGCCCGGTCAACCACGGCGCAATGTGGAATCGATGCATGGTGGGGCGTTGACTTCCTTTGATGAAGCCGACACAACCCCCACCCCAAAAAAAAAAAAAGAATCGCTATATGTCAAGCCGTTCACACACCAATTTCCGAAGCGGGTGTCGGATATCCTCGACGACGGGGAATCAATTAAGATATTTTATGGGTTTTTAATATGCAGATTACTCTCATATCATGCGCCATCGATGTTTTGGAAAATTTATTCACGACAATTTGAGCGTGGTTAACAAGTATTACGAAGCGTACGGTAATATTAATAAGGGTTAATACTACCAAAAATCCTAAATTGATACGCGTGTGACAATTTTACCAAAAACTTTTTTTTTTATCACAAAAAATTCAAAATTAGTACACCTGTGATAATTTTACTCCAAACTGATAAACCCGTGACAAATTTACCCTAAACTATTTTTTTGACCACGAAAAATCCCAAACTGGTACCCCAATGACAATTTTACCTTGAACTAATAATTTTTTTAATATTATTAATATTATTATTTTTTTCGAATTTGTTTATTAATTTGTTTATTTTATTAATTTGTTTTCATCTTCAACTTCTGGACGGTCGCCGAACCAGCGATCAGCCAGAGGTGGAAGCCGGCGAGGTCGGCCCCGCTGGCCGCTAGCAAGGTGAGGGCCGCCCTCGCTCGACTCAAGCGAGGGCTACCCTCACCGGCGTCGGGGCGAGGGCAACTCTCGCCCGATGCAGGCGAGGGTCGCCCGATGCCAGATCCGGCAAGGGCAACCCTCGCCCGAGTCGGGCAAGGGCTGCCCTCGCTCGACGCCGGCGAGGGCGGCCCTCGCCAGCAGCCGGTGGGGTCGACCTCGTCGGCTTTCGCCTCTGGCCGGTCGCCAGTTCGGCGACTGGCCAAAGGTTGAAGATGAAGAAAAAAAACAAAAGAAAAACAAAATCAAAAAAATTCAAAAAAAAATTAAATTAAAATTTTAGTTCATGATAAAATTGTCACATGTGTACCAGTTTTGGGTTTTTTGTGGTATGTTCGGGGCAAAATTATCACAGGTGTACTAGTTTGGGGTTTTTGATGATAAAAAAAAAGTTCGGAATAAAATTATCACACGTGTATCAATTTAAGATTTTTGGTGATATTAACCCTATTAATAACAATACCTCTGCGTCATCTAAAAAGCTCATAAAATCCCGGGGTCACACACTAAGACATGAACGTAGATGACGCGCTTAGCTTACTAACCACTCGTCGTTTTCGTCATCGAAGTAAAAGTCAAACCCGGAGACCTCCGGAGCGTACACTGCGCCGTCGGTCACGAGCCAATGGGAAACAGCTCGCGCCCTGCCATTTGGCGGATTCTGTTTGGACTGTCACGCATGTTGCGTCACGGCCTTCCATTTCGAAACGTAAAATGTCAACAGCTGACCCCACACAAGGAGAGAGAGATAGAGAGGAAAAAAATCTTTTAACCAAAACGACGTTTGATAGATTGCACGTCATTAATATCTTTTGGCACGACACGAGACATCGTTATGTTTTTACGGTACATTTATTGAGGTCGTTCGATAATTTTTTGTTTTTTTGGTCGGAATTGTTCGATGATTTTAAGGTGATATGAATTTTGGGAATTAAAAACGTGAAGGTGTTTTCTTGTGTCATTTCTAGATTTTACATAAAAAAATAATAAGGTCGGCGGTGGGTGATTTGGTCGGGTCGGAGTAAGACCTCCCCAGTATTAAAAAAGCATGCAATTTTTTTTATTATTTTGGTTTAGTGTTGGCAGATGTCTTAATATTTTTTCGAGCGAAATTAAAAGAAGAAAATTAAAAGACACAAACTGCTCCATAAACTACCAACTCCATTATCTTTTCTATTCGTTTAAACAGAGAAGGATGTTAGCATATTTCTCTCTTTCTTTTTAATATTTAAAGTAAGGGTCGACAATATTAAGGCGCTGTATTGGTACCCGGTACCCTCACGACATGTTTACCACGAACTAATTATCGTTCCGCAAAAAAAAGATCCCGAGCTCGTGCCCCGCATAATATTTACCCCGAAATTGGTTTTTCTCTGGACGAAGAATTTCAAATTCGGTGTCCGCGTAAAACATTAACCTCGAACTAACTTTCATCTCATAAAAAAGAAAGAAAAAAAAATCTCGAATCAGTACCCCCGATCCAAATCAACCCTCGATCAAAAAACGAATACTGTCATCGCGCGAGGGTTTCCCATGTCCGATCCGTCTTCTCCATATCCAGATCCGTCTTAAAATCGCTTGCTGCCCGTATCGATGCGCATCCATTTCTAACAAGAACATCGGTAAGATGCCGCCAGGTTAGAATTAAAATTAGTTCCGGGCAGACGTGCCACGGATCCCAAGTCCGAGCTATCTTTTTTTCTGGTACGAGGTGAAATTCGCGTCGCGCGACGTTTGCCGGTGGGTATTGTAAAATCCTTGTTTTTTACCCCAGACGAAGGAAAGGAGAACGAAGAGAGAGAGAAGACCCCCAAGAACCTGACTCGAGAGAGGAAAAGGGCAAAAAGGGCAAAAAAGGAGGCCAATTCATAAAAGCGGCTGGAGTCCCCGTCATCGGCCACGACTCTTTTTTACCTCGTTCCCATCTCACTCTCTGTCTCTCTCTCTGCTTTCGCCTCTTCGAGAAGAAGGAGGAGAAGAAGGAGAATCTGAAATCGTTCCCACCTCCATATATCCGTCTCCTTCCCTTCTTCCTCTTCCTCCGAGAGTCTCTCTCTCTCTCTCTCTCGCTCGCTCGCGCTCTCGCTCCCGCCTTCCCCGATTCCTCCGCCGCCGCCGGTAAGCCCCCTCCTCCCTCCCCCGTCGAGATCCCAAATTCGCCGCGCCGACCGATTCCGGCCGCCCTGAATTGCGGGATTCGCGGCGATCGATCGGAGAGCCGTCGGATCTCGCGGTGGTCGGTTCGCCCGAGGTTCCGCCGGGGTTTTGTTCGCCGGTCACCGAGAGGCTCGCGTCCCTCGGGCGGGGGGGGGGGGGCGGGGGCGGGCGGCTTTTTCTTCTTGCGGGTTCTTTTTTTTTTTTTTTTTTCGGGTCGGGTCAATGGTCGCCGCGAGGGTGTTTCGAGCTCCCCATTGCCCGATCCCTCCCCGCGTAGCTTTTTGCGCTTTACGTATATGATCGAGCCGGTGCTCGAGCTGATTCGGCCCCCTTAGGCTAGAGGGGGGTTTTTCCGGGGCGGAATTGGTTTTGCCCGGTCACCTGCCGCCCGGGGGTGCGCCGGCCGTGGCCTTTTTTCGCCGCCCCTCGATTCGTTTGCTCGAGAACGACCCAGGTTTGAGGGAGGGAGGGGTGGGGTGGGGGGAATATTAGCCGGAGGTGCCTAATTAGTGTAATGATCAGATCATTTGGGCCTGCTCCGCGATCTCGTCTTCTGCTCTGAGTCGCGAGGTCTTGCGGGGGTTTTCGTTTCGATTATCGGATTATGACTCGCGCTCTCTTTTTGTCTTCCTTCCAGCTGTCGCGGATAAACAGGGCCGGGATTGAAGAAGGCAGGAGGAACCCCACCCGAAATGGCGACTAGTGCAGCGGCCTGCGCGGAGAGAGCCACGAGCGACGGTTTGGTGGGCCCTGACTGGGCTATCAATATCGAGCTCTGCGATATCGTCAACATGGATCCGCGGTAACGGGTTTTTTCAATCTCCCCGCGGCTGTTTCTCGGGTGGAGATTTTCGTTGGATGTATTGCTTTTGGCGGTCCTTTGTGGCGATATTCCCGTATCTTGCCTGATATCTTTACTTTTAGATGTAATATCCGCGCTTTTGGCCGGGATTGGAATTGAAACAGCACCATGAATCCACAATTGAATTTTTATCCACATGCGCCTGCGTATTTTCTCGTAATTGATCATATTGGTCCCCTATCTAGTTCATAGGAAAATGGGTAGACTTTCTATTCCTGATTCGTCTTCTTCGATTGTATATATGCCCGCCCAAACATCATCGATATTTGATGAACGTGCTTGAAGATAGTGCGTTATAGCGATGTTAACATGATCAAACGACTGCTAAAAACATGGTCACGAATGGACCGTCATTCGAATGTTTCAAGGCGCACGAAAACACCTGGGAGTTAGGAACTGCCAAAAGTAATTCCTCTTTAATGGTGTGTAATTATGAGGTGAAGCGCATTTGGGCATCGTATTCTGGATTATTCAGTTGCTAGTCCTAGACAAGACATGCTTGATGCATTATGGCGAGCAGGCATATATGAAGATTGCATATTAGGGGCCATTGATTAGAGGAGCTTTTTGCATTCCATAAGTCGTCCTTTGGATTGTCAGGATATGGTTGAGCTGCTCTTCTCATCTGGATGCATGTCGCAGTTTTTTTTCCCTGAAAAAGAAGTATCTCAGATTCGTCTATTGCTTATTGCACAGGGCGTCGTTTTTGTGTCTTTGTTTTATTGGTCTGGTTTCTTGTATGTAAAGGTTTCTAAACTTTTTCTATAAATGAATTTCTGCAGGCAAGCTAAGGACGCTCTAAAGGTGCTGAAAAAGCGTCTCACCAGCAAAAATCCGAAAATACAGATTCTGGCCCTTTTTGTAAGTCTCTTTAAGCATTTATTTGTTTTTGTTTTTTACGTATGTATAAATATGTAGCTAGCGATTGATGTGTATTTGCACGCAAAGATGTGAGCGGTTGTGTGTCCTGGCGTGTGGAGTGCCTTTCTAATGTGTCTATTACGAGTGGATTCTCGATATCTTGATTTTTCTCTGGTTGATTGATGTTTTTTGCTCTGTCCTGTTATTAACTTCCAACATATCGGTTTCTTTAGCTATTGATATATTACTCATGTCTTAACCCAGGCATTGGAGGCTCTCAGCAAAAACTGTGGCGAAAATGTTTTCCAGCTGATTGTTGAGCGCGACATCTTGCATGACATGGTCAAAATAGTTAAAAAAAAGGCAAGATTGCCTCTTTATCAATTATTTCCTTTGATAGGTTTACTGCGTCACACAACATTCTGATGGATGTTTTGTTCGATGTGCAGCCTGATTTGACCGTAAGGGAGAAAATATTAATTCTAATCGACACATGGCAGGAAGCATTTGGTGGACCTAGGGGGAGGTATCCCCAGTATTATACAGCTTATAATGAATTGAGGGTAATTATTCTTGATTCTTGTTTTAGTTCTAGAAAGCTATTCGAGCATCAGTGTATCTGAGAAATACCTTCATGCATAATTTCCTTATCTTGTTGCATCTTTTGTCCTTGCGTCGTTAATTGGCCACTGAGCTCACTAGGATTAAGGAAGACGATATTTCTCGGAGTATGCTTTTTGTAAATAAAATAGTGGGGTTGACAAGGTTCAAGCTGAAACAAACGTGAATTTCAAATTTCTGTAGAAACGGTAGAACCTAAGAGCTTCCTTTAAGTCGGTTAGAGACAGATACTTGAGGTGTGTAGATGTTAATAGGACACACTGGTGAGAACTGGAGAGTAACAACCGTTAGAGAGGGAGCGATTTTGATATCATGGATCCATTTTGCAGGACAGAGAAATCTTTCGCACACAAGGTACCGGTCATGTGGATGAAATCGATAAGCTTATTTGGTACCTTGTATGATCATATAATGCCACTTATGCACAGGGGAGATTCTATAGGTGAAATAATACTTTGTTCCCCGTGCTGTGTAACTGCATGAGAAGAATTTTCTTTTAGACAATAATAAGGCTAATGACGCTTTATGGCACGAAATGTTATGCAGTCAAGCACCTTATGTGCAAAAAAATGAGTGCAATGGAGATTAGAATGCTTCAACATATTCTTGTACACTCAAGAAAAGTTAGGATGTAACATCACTTTGGTTGAGGAAAAGTTGTAGTAGCCCTTATTGAGGATATGAAGAATGAAGCTCATTTTCGATAATTTATCACTGGTGATCTTTGGACATTTAAATTTTCTATGGCGGGAATCTTTGGCGACAGTGTCCCGGCCAGGTCATTATGAGTTCGTTTCCTTGCAGTGTGCCTCTTGGAGACATTGCTGTTCCCTCATATAAACTGACTCAACCTGGATTTGCTTTCTTGTCAATGTACATATCTATGATGTATCATTAATTGTAAAATTCCCTGTGCTTGAGCTCTGGGCTTACTTCTTTGTTGGAAGACCATTGGCTCAGGAAGATTGGGATGGAGAACATCTAACTGCTGTTGTTGTATGTTAATGGACATGTTTAAATTTTGACGTTAGAATAAAGACTTGCATGATGTGTTTGCCCTTGTTGTTGCCCTATTTAACATAACGGGCCTTTCATCATTCATGCGTAGTTTGTTTGGTACGGCTTGCGTGTTTTGGGTAATTGTAATGTAAAGTTCCTAGATTGATCTGGTCAATCATTAACAGGCCGCCGGAGTTGAATTTCCACCCCGAGAAGTAAATGATGTTCCCTTGTTCACGCCGCCACAAACTCAACCCGTATTTCAACATGCTCCAGAATTTGAAGATGCTGCTATTCAGGCCTCACTTCAGTCTGATGCTTCTGGTCTTAGGTACTTTTCAAGATGCTCCTCCTTTCTTCCGTCTTATCTTTGCGTAGAAGTTTCTGTTTTTGAGAGAGAGCAATATATCATCATCCCTCTGGATGGCTGTAGTCATTTTGGAATTGTAATATCTTTTATAATCAGCTTGTCAGAGATACAAAATGCTCAGGGGTTAGCTGACGTTTTAATGGAAATGCTTGGAGCAGTGGATGCTAAGAAACCTGAGGTAACAATCTATGTCACATCGTTCGTGTACACAGTTACCTGCTTTCCACTTCATTTTGGAAACCGAATTCTGATATTTCAAGTGTTGTTTATCTGCAACACCTGCTCGTTGCCAATTCTTTGCGTATTTAGTTCTGCTAATATATTTGTGTGCCTTCTTTCCTTTTTCTTTTTTATTTAGAAGAATGCATAATAAACATATGAAAATGGTCAATTAAATTCAAGGTCTTACAACTATGAATACTTGGCAGGCTTTGAAGGATGAAGTGATTGTTGACCTTGTTGATCAGTGCCGTTCTTATCAGAAGCGTGTCATGCTGCTTGTGAATGAAACTGCGTAAGGAGAATGATAATCTTTTCTGGGGTTCTCTGACGTGAGAATTGTCCTGACAGTGAAATTTGTTCTTCCAGAGATGAGGGCCTTCTGGGTCAAGGACTGGCGCTAAATGACAATTTGCAGCGTGTACTTAGCTGGCATGATGACATTGCTAGAGGAACTTCTACTGCTGGGGTAGTATCAAGTGTAACTCCAGTTATGCCACTGGTAAATGTAGACCATGAGGATGATGAATTGGAAGATGACTTTGCCCAATTATCTCACAGGTAATACATCTGCATTAGTGCCACTTGAAACATGATTGACACGAAGGTACTAGTTGCATTGGGTGATGATCAACATATCTTCCTGTCTTGCATAATCTCACGGAGTTGAATCGATTTAAGTTCCAGAGAGGATCTTAGTCTTTTTTTGTCCAAAAAAAATTTGGTGTGTACTGTGGAAGGTGTAAAAAGCATGATTCATATCTCTAGCCTTGGCTCTTGGCAGTGCATTTAGTTATTTTAAGCATTAAGAAATAGTAAATTTGATCTATCTGAAACCATGGAACTATAAAAACTCTACCAAATCCTAATCGCTTATCTTATCTCAGGACTTCCACTTTTCTGTTTCGCAGGTCATCAAGGGACAATGGTAACAACAGGAAACCAGTCAGCGCTAAAGCGGAACCATCTCGACTGAACCCAACTGCTCCTTTACCCTCATCAAAGAAGCCAATCTCGGGAGATTCTGGCACGGTGGACTTTCTCAGTGGTGATGCTTTTAAATCTGAACGCTCCATCGATACATCGCGGCCTTTTCGACCTCCTAATCATTTGGACAACAGTTACTCTCCTCCTTCATATGGCAAAAGCCCAGAAACTTCACCTATTTTTGATCGTCAGCCTACATATGATGAGCCTCTCCCATTGAGCAGATCTGCCGATCGGCTTCCTCCAGCTCCCTGGGATACGACTCAGTCTCCTGCAGCTATTCCACCACCACCTTCGCGCCACAATCAGAGGCAACAATTTTTTGACCAAAAGCAAGGTTTCCCGGGAAGTTCTCATTCAAGTAGTGGATCCGGTTCCTCTTATGACAGCTTGGTGGGTCACACTCAGAACATGTCTCTGAATCCATCTACCCCAACCAAGGAAGCGAAACAAGAAGATGCGCTCTTCAAGGATCTCGTGGATTTCGCAAAAACCAAGGCGTCCTCGTCGACATCATCCTCGAAACCTAACAGGTCATTTTAAGTAGCGAGCATCGTCAGATATTGACGACATGTCCTGATACAGGGTTTCAGCTATTTTTCCGATCCCTTTCTCAGATATATATATGTTAGGTAAATAAATTCTTGTGGGGACTTTGGTCATCATGGTCTGTGTATATGTTTTAGTTGGTTATTTTGAGGTGGAGCTGCTGTTGCTGTATGTACCATTCGGGTGTTATCAGAGTGTTTATTGTTTGATTGTTAGTGGTTCATGTTTTGACTTTTCTACCAGGTTGCTACTCTCTGTCTTCTCTCTTTTATCTATCAGAAGTTGCTAACAGGCCTAGCCAAATTATGTGTAAATAACGAGGATTATTAATTTAAGGGATAAGTGTATTAAAAGTCCTAAAACTTGTCAGGAAAGTGCAATTAAGTCCTAAAATTTTCAAAAAATGCGTTGAAGTCCTAAAACTTGTTACGAAAGTACAATCAAGTCTTAAAACTTTTAAAAAGTGCAATTAAGTTTTAAAATTTATCACAAACGTATAATCAAGTCCTAAAATTTGTCACAAATGTGCAATAAAGTCTTAAAACTTTCAAAAAGTGCAATCAAAGAAAGGATTTGATTGAACAAATTTAATAAATTTTAGGATTTATTTATATTTTCGTGATAAGTTTTAGGCTTTGTTTGCATTTTTTAAAAATTTTATGACTAAATTGCACTTTCCTAATAAGTTTTAGGATTTAATTGCACATTATGAAAGTTTTAGGACTTGTATTTTCGTGATAAGTTTTAGGATTTTGATTGCACTTATCCCTTGAATTAATAAGACCTTTGAACGTGTCCTTGGATAAAGAAAGTAAAGAATACGTCTACTAGCAGTCTACCGTCTGAAAAGTGTTTGTTTAGCCGTGGTTGGTAATTTTAATGGAGGATGGTAATATTTCACGTTCGATAGCAATTGACGTTAGTAAGTTTCATCATTTTATTGGTAACCTCTTAAATACGTTGGTAATTCCTAATTTTAGTAACTGCAAGTTACTTTTTAACTCTTTGAAACGTTTCATGATTGCAAATGATCTTAAAAATCCATACGTATAGTTTTTGACAGTTCTGGGGTGTTCAAAATCACAGAGTTAAATTTTAAATGCTAAAAAGTAAATAAATCTTAAAGTCACTCCAACCAACGGGGGCATCTTTCCACTGCTAAAGTTGATGAGGAAAAATGAAAGCTCGGTTTTCTATATAGAGAATTAGCGGCAAAATGAATTTGATTATCTCTAGAATGCAAGGCCCAGACACATGAGATCCTAGCGGTTGTCCCGCTACTGGAAAAGTACTAAGAAAGTATCAAATTTATTGAATTAGTATCAATTTAGTTCTAAATACTTTATATGTATCAATGTAATCCTAAATCTTCACATTGGTACTAACTGAGTTTATCCGGCCAATTTAGATTGGAAATTACTGATGTGGACACCTATTGTTTTACGAGGCACAACTAACGCTGATGCAGACATTTTTTCAAATAAATTTTTAATGATATTTTTCCTTTTTCTTCCTTTCTTTTTCTTCTATGGTCCGTGCCATTAGCTTGCGAGGGTTCGCCTCACCCTTGCCCAGGCAACCTTGCCAAATTTGGTGAGGGTCAGCCTTTTTGGCGCTTGCCATCGTGCAAGTGAGGTTGACCCTCACTCAACCCTCGCCGGCCATGGAAGAAAAAAAAAAGATAGAAAAAAATTCAAAAATATTATAAAAAAATATTCACGTTAGCGCCAAGTTGCACCACGTAGGATATCCAGAGTCCACGTCAGTAATTTCCAACCTACATTGGTCGGATGAACTCAATTTCTACCAATATGAAAATGTTTAGGAATGAATTGGTACCACTACAATAGGTTTAGAACTTTTTTTGTGCTTTTTCCGTCCAGCTATAAACGGTATTTGAAAAAACTTTTATTTAATAAATTGAATCTCGATTATGTTCCATGCCAATGTCAAATTGACAACACGAAAGGCGAACAACCAAACAAATAGCAACTTAATAATTTTGAAAAGAAATACCAATGGTCATCTACCCATGGCTTATTGCAAATCTAAGGCATAACGAATCCTACTGCCAGCTGATCTATCTAGAGGGCAGCTTTGTTCAAATGTCCTACCCAATGGCATGTAAACGTAGAAAATCAGCCAACTAGTATGAACTGGCCATGAGAACCTTTGGCTGATATAGTCACCTATAGCAAATATCTGTCTTTTCGCCACTCCCTCAATACTACAACCTAGACCACGAGTAATTGAGGGAATACCCATCTCATCCACAGATAGAATTGGTCTGATTCCATTTTCGATCCAATCAAGATTGATACCGGCGAACAAATTTCTTATTTTTTTTCCAGTGGATATCAAGCTCGTGGGTACCACAAACAACACTGGGACCACTGTTGGCCTACCGAATGAACGTCTAACAATAAAAACTAAAAAGCCGCCCCCTCATAAGACAGTGATGTAAACACAGATAAAGTCCGCATCAACTCTGTCCTTGAGCTTTAAGTGTTTTCTGCCATATTTGATTTGCAGTGTTAAACAATGAGTCAGTAGGGCCTTCGAAGGTGGATTCCACACCATCCGTTGATGATTTCTTTGGCTAGCATTCCTCCTCTTCTTTTTTTCCACATCATGGATAGTCTATAATCTCATGAACTGCATGATTAGTTTGAGTTATCAGTTTGCCCGGATCAGAACGAGACAGAGCCAAGGGAAGCAGCAACTTGAGTCTATTCCTAGCACTTGCGTAGTAGTACAACCATCCTTTTTAGCTGTTGATCATCGTAGATCCATAATCCATCATTGCTTTTTAGGTGCCATTTTCACTTTTCCTTGCAAGGGTCTCGCTTCTTCCTACGAGAGCAAGGAGCGGGGTAGATTGGTGGGAGAGAGACATTTTTACAGCCAGTTATGCTCTAGGGTTCCCATAGTTCAAGCAAGAATTTCGCATCTCATCCCTTACCTATTAGGCCACCCAGGCCAGTCTTTACCTACTCAAAATAAGTCTCTTCCCATCAAGAGCAGAAAAAAGTCCTCAAAGCTAGTCATAAGCTCATGCAGTTGTCTACCCAATTTTACCTGGTGTCTATAGCCAGAGCTCTGAAAGCGGGGACTAATATCTTCACCTAGCCAGCCGGTCTTGCTTACTTGGTGAGAGCCTTATGTGTTCAAGGCAAATATATCTTCATTTGCAGGGATATATAGGAGGTTCTCTTTCTTCTTTTAATAAGTACAACCAAAAGAATCTGAACAATAACCATATGCTTCCTTTAAATGATTCTTTTCCCTATTTTTTGCGCACGTGTTGATCCTTGTCTAGAACCAAATTCTTTCATTATTGGGAAAGAAAGTTTGCGATTAGAAATGCATGTATCGAAAGAAAAAAACGGTGCAAGTCAATAGAGGATAAGACGAAAGAAACTTGTTTGAGGTGGTTTGAGGGAAGTACTGTCACCCCTAACATCTCATTGAGAAGATTTGACTTCGACCTGTGGATTCAGCTAAAAAAGGGGCACGAGGAGGTTTAAGAAAGAATAAGAATACTCAAAGGCCCTAAACCAAGCTCAATCGAGCATTTTGCGTTGCCGAAGTGGACAAAGTGTTTAGTTTATTTATAGCACATTCTGAGATTGCAGATAATGCCCGCAACTTACCTTATTTTCATCAAACAAGCTAGGCTAGGCATCACCTTTGTTGTATCTACCACTTGACATGTGATGAGCATATTTCACTATCCCAATTTTTGTTGCTCGGTCCACCATTTCTTAAATCAGTTTTCTCGACTCAAGAAGTCACAGCAAGCACAGTACAATTTGCAAAAACATGAACAAAGAAAATAAAGAAACAACAGGAACGAAGTTGACTAATTCCCACCTAAACTCTTACATGCACATTATTGGGTCGTGCTCATCGATTTCAGATAACAAACATAATTAGAAACTCGTAATTCGATTGATATATTATGCAAATATATATTAGGTATAAAACAATGTGAAAATGCCCTTGAGAGTCTATCTTTGTGACTGGTGAGATCAGATGGACGTTCCTTAATTTTCACATTCTCGGAAGTTTCTAAGCATCGAGATGAGAAGATAAATGGATGTGTGATACTAACGGCGGTTGTGGTGGCAGCTTTCGAGGAGGCAGCGAAGAGTGAATTTGCTTCCGAGTTTCAAGTGTCGATACAAGAGCGTGAATATCTTCTTCTTGATGCTCCCTCTAACTGGCGGGAACCTCGCCATTCTTGCATCGCCCATCGCTCTCTGCGTTGCTACCGCTAGCCTCAGCCTCTCCACCTCCATCTTCATCTTCTGCTTCCACTGGGGTGTTACTCTTTCTTTTGTGTGTGCGTATGTGTGTGCATGAAGCGTCACTGCATGGAGCAACAGAGAACTGTGGAGGGAGGGAGGAACCTTCGTGTCACCTTCATTCAGAGGGGGCTTGAGCGGACAGGGCCAAGTTGCGGCCACTTTTGGGTGTGTGGGCAACGCAACTTCCTACGATGTCCAAGTACTATAGGAGTGACACTTCGGGAGCAATCTTTTCTGTTGCCCTATCCTGTAAAACTATTGTCCAAAACTGTACCTTTTTGGCTATAGTTTTCTCAGGAGAGGGCGAACACTAAACAGGTTTCTATGATATGGGGTATATATTGATGGGGACATGGGCACCGTCTCCTAATCAATTAACTTCTTCGATTTAAAAATGTGCTTGGACATGCCAAGTCCAAAGCACGGTTAGTGTTGGATTACTCCACGTAATCTTCTCTTTGCTTTGTTAATCATTACGGAAGATATATGAGAGAGGAAACTAATTACCTCTTGTGCAAACTAAGCTGAATCTTGCATGCATGAATCTCACGCATATTCACCAAGAACCATCTATTTAGCTATACTCAGTTGGAGAGATTGTCTTTGAGCCCGTACTTGCGATCCATTGCATTTACACGTACCCTTAACAAAGAAGTGAGCCTCACGAGAAGTTCATAGGATCCAAGGACGATCGACATGGATTGAGCACAATATTTGTTGGGTCCATGGGAAAATATGCAATCTATTTCAAATTCGTTCGCAAAACATTTGCCCGGTTGATAATTTTTTGAACTATTGGACAGATATGCTTCTACCGGCCCCTTGCAAAGACAGAGCAGGATAATATACATCAAAATGGAAATTAACGGCTTGCACATAGTATGTTGCTTGTAATAGAAGTAAGATGGTGTCGGCTAGGGTTGTCCTCGGCGGTCACGTCGAAGAAGGCGACTTATCTTATCGGCAATGAATTTAATGCTGCTGATGACAGTAGCGACGATGCTTTGCTTGATGGATCCCCTTCTTGGAGGGACGACGCAGCTACATGGCCTTCGGATTTTCATGGCATCTGATGATCCCCGTGGACTCATCGTTCCCTTTTGATTATCGATGTGATGTGCACGAGTGAGCGAACGGCTTGGTCTCTTTAATCTTGTGTAAGGTTTTATAGTACACGCCTCCGCGGTGAAGGATGCGAGCAAGGAGATGAGATCAGGGAAAGACAGAAGTAGGGGTTAGAGATGAGTCTACTTGGAATTGATAACATATATATGTCGTTTTCCAACGCGGATTAAGCTAAAACAAAGACAAAGAAGAAGAAGAAGAAATCTATATGATTGAAATCTCATCACTCGGCTCACTCGGTGAATGTCTTGCATTGTTATTTCAAGTGCATAGTGTTGCCATTTCTTGATAGATTGATGTCATATATATGTCGTTTTCCAACGCGGATTAAACTAAAACAAAGACAAAGAAGAAGAAGAAGAAATCTATATGATTGAAATCTCATCACTTGGCTCACTCGGTGAATGTGTTGCATTGTTATTTCGAGTACATAGTGTTGCCATTTCTTGATAGGGCTAATTCCAAAAAAAAAGCACCGACTTTATCTTGAGTGTCAATTCTAATTTGAACTTTTTTTTGTTTCAATAAAAAGCATTAATGTTTACTCGAATCCCAAATCTGGCCTTCATGATATAAAATTTTCAAATTGTTTAGATTAGATTTGAGATTTAAGTGAAAGTCGGTGGTTTTTATGTATTCGAATCCTCATATTGGTGTCCAGAAACCCTCCTCATAAAAATGAAAGAATCCTCAGATTAATCTCTGCAATTGCAGGTTGCGTCACAAAAGTTCCAACGCAAGATGCACGTTATATGTCGTGTTTGTATAGATTAGCTATCGATGGTGATAGCGCGAAGCCACGTTCCCAACCATTTTTTTCCACAGCCGGCCAGCCAAAATTACCCCCCTTTTTTTTTTCTCTTTTTAATAGATGAAATAAATAATTATTCTACTACTGTCAAATAATTGTCAGACAAAAAAGAGGGTATGTGGATATCAACGCTTTCTTTTTCAGGGAGGGGGTGCTGCAATAAACAACTTCAACAATCATTTTCTTTGGTACTTCAATTTTTTGGTAATTGAAAGAACGGAGTAATAACAATGAAAAAGCTAGAATCCAACATGAGATGCTCGGAGAAATTGTAACTATAAATTTCGGTGCGTGTACTATATACTTATTGCAATACCAGAACATGTGCGAATGGAGCGCATATACAAACACTTGACTTAATATTGGTAATGGAGTGGAAATGCAAAAGCTCGAGAGAGAGAGTGAGACGGAGAAAAAAAGGAAAAGCAAAGAAATGGAATGTGAAGGAATTAATAATGGGTATTTAATCATCTTAAATTAATTTTCCAAGTTTTTATATACTTGTCCATGTATGAAATATGTTTTGGTAGAAAGACAGAGAGTAGTAATTTCTTAAACACGATAATAACCTGCTTTCCTTCTTTCTTCTTTCTTATAAGTAAAATAAACGAGGGCCATAATCAGCCGGCAGAGTTTCAGCCGGCCAGAGACATTAATTAATCAAGTGATGAAGGGAAAATTAGGTTTTTCTCCCCACTTCTCACCAAAATTTGTAAATTCTTTCCCATTTTTTCATACCCACATTTAATTTTTCTCCCTCCCCTTCAACCCCAAACAAATCCTCCATTTTACTTCTACGGGCGAAGTCTTCTGTAGCAGAGAATTACGTGCAAGAAAACAGAAAGGTAATCAGACTTGAATCTCGATGTTGCTACGATCAATTAATTACATCTAAGATGTAAATCTGTATATGAATTAATACCAAAATTGTGGCACAGGGTGCACATATGAACAACGTAATAGTACTTGAGGAAAGGTTCTCTTTCATTTTTTCATTTGATAGCGCTTCTAATAAAGTTTGTTAGGAAAAAGGACACTAACATTGCTATCAATTTTTGCGCAGCATCCATTTGGTTCCACAACTTTTCAAAGGTTCGCTTAAGTGTTATAACTTTTGAAAAACATTTAACAAATCTTCGACCATGAAGCCTACATGGCCTTAGTTTAATAAGGGATAGTGATATAAATGATCCATGAACTTTGACTCAATATGCAATGTGGTCTTTGAATTTTTAATTTTCAATGTGAACCCTGAACTTTACCTCAATGTGCAATGTGGTTCCTGAATTTTTAATTTGATCTATGTGGTCCCTAAACTTGTGGTAGATGTTCAATTTAATTTCTAAATTATGTGAAAATGTTAAACGTTATCCGTTAATTCAAGTTTAGGAACAACATTGAACATTTTCATATAATTTAGAGACTAAATTGATTGTGTACCAAAAGTTCAGGGACCACATTGAACAATTTAAAAATTCAAGGACGATATTGAACATTGAGTTTTAGGGATCATATTGTACATTGGGTCAAAGTTCATGAACCATTTGTGTCATTTTCCTGTTTAATATTAACATATCCCTTGTGGCTTTTTCTAAAGAGACTTAGGGCCAAGGTGGTAAAATGAAGCAAATAAAGATCAAACAACATGGCAAACCAGCCCTCAACTACGTTGCAATAGATGATGAATTAATGGAGGGTAAGTCGCAATTGATGATGAATTAATGGAGGGTGAGTATATATACCTCTCTCACTCTCTCGCTCTCTCTCTCCTCTAGACAAAGATTGAAGGTGGGACAAAGGCCACAACTTGGAGGGAAAAAAATTAGGACTTGGAGAATGATGAAGAATCATGCAATAGGGCAAATGTTAGTGATTCATTGTGTTTCGTGAGGTAGATTGTCATTTTTTGTCCACTCACCAACCAAATCAATTTTTGTTTATTCTATTTGACGTGGTTGTCGAGATCAATGTTGTGTCTTTGTGTCCTGTGGTTCCTGAGACAATTTATCTATTTTACAATATTGCCGTGGATGATACTACTGCACCAATTAGTATTTGCTATGGTAAGAAGTTTTTTGTTGATGATGAGTGGGCATATATTGATAAAAATGTCGATATTATCCTAATTGATGAGAGTATATTATCATATAAAGAATTTACAAAGGACATAGTGAAATGGCTTGGGTGCATAATAGAGAAATTGCATTATATGATATCTGGAATAAGCTTAAACAAGGATATGAGATTACTACATGATAATGATGGTGTTAGAGATATTGTTTACCATTATTTTCATGGTGACGAGGTTTATGTGTATGCTGAGTATTATAATTATGAAGATTAGGACACCAGAGATATATGATAAATGGTTTAGAAGGAGGAGTGTATATAACAAGTGTTAAACAGAGAGTAGAGGAGACTGAGGTAAGGCATAGAATTAGTGTTGAAGAGAGAGTTGAGAAAATCGGGACTAGGGATAAGGTTGGTGGTGAAGATACACTTGATGACCTGAACCTCACTTGACTATGCACCTAACTAGGCCCCGCCCAACCGATTGAGTGCATAGTCAAGTGATGAAAATGAGGAACCTTTAGTGCATTTATTTTACCGAAGTAATGATGATGATGAGAAACTTGCATAGGCAAAGGAACTAGTTAAGGAATATGGGCAAAGCATGAATGCGCCACTTGGAAAACTCAATGAAGTTGTAATTAGGGACTAAAGAGCTCCATATTTGATGGTTGTGACATAGAATATCATGAAAGTGGTGATAATGAGAGTGTTGTCGCGACCTAAAAAAATCGAGTTTCGATCTTAGGCTAATGGATTACTAGATCAGTTCAATTAACTAACCTAGCTCGAGTTCTCCCAAACTCTACCAAATCGCAACTTAGGTCCAATTATGAGCATGCAAATATTTTCAACGGGAGTCGCCACTAATCATTTAGGGTAGGTTGATTAGAAACCTAAATAAAATAGCGGGAGTACTATTTTATTTCTACGAACCAGAAATCATAAATTCGGGGACTTGGTTACGCTAGATTGCCTAACGCCCTTTCGGTACCAATTTTGAGAAAAATACTCAATTTAACAATTTTGATAAATCCTGACTTAGAGTTCAAAGGTGCAGAAATTTCTTTTTGATTTTTTTACTTATTTAAATGAAAGCTAACCTATATGTAATGACGTGCAAAAATTGACATGCGATTAATACAACCTAATATGCAAACTATATGTCATGCGATGACGTGACCTATTTCTAATGACGGGCACATTATTTTTTTTGTATTTTTTTAAAATGAAATTCGGAATTAAAAATGCAAATTATCTAAACATGCAATTCTAAACTAAAGAAATTAATCTATTCTAAAGCAATCTTTTTTGGTATTTTTTTTTATGAAATTCGAAATTAAAATCAAATATATATATATAACCGCCAAATCTTTCGAATTAAGTTTCGATCTGAAGCCTGACACATCAACCCTAAAATTCGAAATTCCCGCTATGGAAATAACTCTATCTAAAGCCTGATAGATAGATTTATTTCCACGTGTGCGGTTGCGGATTAGGAAATTTTCCCTATCGATCACATCTTGAAAAATTATGATATCTTAAATATTTTGGATATATTCAAAGGATTTTGAAAATTCTAAATTCTATTCAAATTTGGTAAGCAACAGATATCCAAGATTTTTTTAAAAAAAGAAACAAATCCTAATTGAGATAATGCTTATTATTCAAATATACAAGATTAGATATCAATAAGCATAAATCAAGCAACAAAATATTCAAATAAAATCAAGATAGGATAATTACCTGATTTGCAGATTTATTTTCAAATTTGAACTTGTAGCGGATCGGGATTGCGGATCGGGATGCGTCGGGAGCGGCGGCGCGGCGTCGGGAGCTGCAGCGACGCGACAGTGGCGTGGCACGGACGGCAGCGGGAGAGGTGCAGCTCCGGGGCAGCAGCAACGTGGCACGTGTGGCAACGGGAGAGGTGCGGCTCCGGGGCAGTGGCGGCGGCGCAGCGGCAGCAGCGTCCGACGTGCAACAGGGACGTTCGGCGTGCGGCAGGGACGTCCGGGCGGCGGTGTGGCTCCGTGGACGCGGCGGTGCTGGTGGGAACAGAGGCGGTACAGGCTGGGCAGCGGTGCGGCGCAGGCAGTGGCGCGGCGCAACGGCGGTCTCCAAGCGGCATCGTGTGGCGGTCTCCGGGCGACAGCGTGTGGCGGTTTCCGGGCGGCAGCGTGCGGTGGTCTCCGGGTGGCAACGTGCGACGGCGCGGGGAGCGGCGGCGTGCGGCGGTGTGGGGAGCGGCGATGTGCGGCGGTGCGGAGAACGGCGACGTGCGGCGGCGCGGGGAGCAACGCCGCGGGGAGTGATGGTGGCGTGGGGAGAGGCGACGTGCCGCGGCTCTACCGATCTCTCTCTCTCTCTTTTCTCTAAAACAAATTTCTGATATGAAATTATGAGAACCCCCCTAGATTATGAGACATAAACATGTATTTATATCGCACCCCTAGGTTAATTAGCCGGGCTTTCTAGTCCTAATGGGCTTAGGCTTGGGCTTAGGCTTTAATTATCATTTAATTTCAAGTGGGCTGAATTAATGTGGGCTTTTATTTAATTAAGCTCGATGGGCTAATTTAAGCTCAAATTAAGACAACCAAGCCCTTTTTGCGTGTGATTTTCGGCCTTTGCCTTCCGAGTGAGCCGAGTCTCGTTCGGTACCCGAGTTCTATTTACGTGATGAATTTTAAGCTTGCTTGCCACCGCCGATCCGATGCGAAATGCAATTAATCTATATGAACCTAAACTATATGCTATGTAATTTTAATATTTTTATTTAGGGGTTAAAAATTTAATCCCTAATTTTCTATGCAATTAACACTAAATGATGCGTCAAAATTTAGGTGTCAACAAGTGTTAGATCAAAGGATAAGAATCAATTGGAGTAATTTTGGGTAGAAGGAATAGTAGGTATCCTTCTTATGAACCCAATGCGTTGAATCTTGTATTTTGCACATCTATAAAATTTACGATGCAAAACAATTCAAAAATGCCATAGTGAAGTACTCAATTGCTAAACATACGAATTTTGAATTCACTAGAAATACCAAGAATATGTTAGACAAAGTGTGCCCAAGAGAATTGTCCATAGAAGACATATGGAGCATTGAATAAAAGCATTGGGCTCATTATATTAAGTCATTATGGGAGGAACATAATTGTGGCATTATATTTGACAATAAAAGGGAAACTAGTGTATGGTTGACCAAGCACTTCTTTAGTACCATGCCAGAAGCCAAAGTTCGCAATGAAAAGAGTTAGTGAAGAAGCAACAAGGGGTCAGTATTTCTGCAAATTGGTGCAAAAGGGGCGAGTACAAAGTGATGAGTACATTGATAGAAAGCAGCAAGGAAGATTTTGCACAATGAGACTACGCAAGGGAATATACCCTTTAGAACTAAGGCAGTTGAGTTTTTGTGAAGGTTGTCAAGAGGCTATTGCTTGATTTGGGGATTAAGTTTGTTAAGATGTATTTCTACATTGGTGCATGTGTAAAAAAGGGCTTCTTGGTGGGCTATAGAATAGTGACAATGTTAGAGAAATGTTTTTTGAAGAGTTTATGCAGAGGAGAGGTATTGGGCACCATTGTAAGAGATGGAAATAACTAGATATTTCCACTAGCCTAGGCTATTATGAACGTGGAGAATAAGGACACTTGGTTCTAGTTTCTCAAATATCTTATGGCTAACCTTGGCAAAATTGATGGGGAGGTTGGAAATTCAGGAGTGACCAACAAAATGCAATGTTATTGTGGGATCTATTTTGTTTGTAATTGTAATCACATATTGTTGCTTACAGATATTTGTCAGTTTGAATTTCTTATAGACTTGTTCCAGCATTAGTTCAATTGATGAAATATGTTGAGCATAGAATGCGTGCGAGCCACATATGCAAATTGGGCCAAGAAGTTTCGCAGTGATAAAGTGTGGAAGCAATTTTGGCTTATTACAAAGAGCGCCAACATGGTGGATATCAAAATTCACTCATAGGTTCTATTGGCCATCACAAGTAAATGTTATCAAGCACTCTGCTGTATAGAAGCTAAGAACTGGTGTAGAAGTGAAGAATTTGAGTGTGATATTTTATATAACAACCCGTGCAAAGAATTCAATTGCGTAATTATAGAAGTCATGTGCAAATCAATCATCAATATGCTTAAAGACATCAGAATTATGGTCATAACTAGGCTATAAAGACAGAGAGATGAATGTACAAAATGGACTAAATAGTGTCCTAGTTTGCCAAGAAACTAGATGAGAATATGACTACTAGTAGGTTATGTCGTCCAGTTTGAGATGGGAATGAGGGATATGAGATCATGAATAATGATGATAAGCATATTGTCCAATTGGAAAAGAAAAGGTGTTACATGTCGAGCTTGGCATGTAACTGAAATACCATGTGCACATGCCATTTGTGCCATCTTGCATAAGCATCACAATTCTGAGGACCATCTAGACGACTAGTACAAGACAAGCAAATAATGCTTCATTCCAATTCATGATGCAATCCACTATAAGCAAAAAATTTTGAGAGAAAAGAAATCATGAAATCCTTGACCCTTTGCCACTAGAAAAACAACTTGGCAAGGCACAAAGGAAAATGAAATTGCAAAAAACTAAGGTTATAGATAATAGGTGATCGAGGCTGGTGGAAAAATTAAGTGTTCACTCTGCCATAAGGATGTGAACAATTAAGTTGGATGTTCATATAAGAAGTAGCAACAATTGGAGATAATATAGGCTAATAATGCAAGGGCAAGCGAGAGGGCAATGAAAACCAATTAATGGAGGAACTTAAGTGGTCATTTAAAAAAATATTCTGGCATTGAAATGATCACCCGTGAACTTGTGGAACTTATTCTGTCCTTCAGCCCCATACACAAGATCGCCAAAACTTAGGTAGAAATACTTGAAACTTGAATCCTTAACCAATAGTTACATTATAAAGCACCATTTCAACAGTTTGCTAGAGCAAATTGATTTTACATTTGAGCAAGAAAATACCATTTCCAGCACCAAAAGTTTCTTCCATACCTTAAAGCATATTACACATAAGTCTTACTGCACCATACCTTAGATTCCCAAAAACTAACATACAATATTCCAATACAATAACACATTTCAGTGTTCTCAACTCTGGTAGACTAGGTAGCTTCTTCCCATCACTGACATTATATTTGAGCAAAACATAGGCCAAAGCACAACAACACAACAACAACATAAGCAACACTCGATAAATTTTTCTTTCAGTGTTCATCCTTGAAACTTCCTTCTTCAAATGGCTGTCTAGAGATTCTGAACCCTTGATTTCTATTTGCATTAAATCAATGTCGTCCAACTCCTCTTTCAATACAGAAAAAGCTTGATGTCCTCCGTCAAGTAGCTCCAAATCACCTCTCTTGCTCAAATGGAAAATTTTGCGTCAACAACCCATTTGAATATCTATAATTGAATTCTTCTCTAAACCTGGCACATCCATGAAAACCTTCTCTTGAGATTCAATTTTGTCCGAGTTTTTCTTATTAGAGTTATAAGGCCATAATAGCAATAATATCCACCTTCGTCTTGGGGAAGAGCCCAACTTTGTTGAGAAGATTGTGAGCTGCTATTCTTGTTCCTGCTCTCGATTGCAAATTTCAAAAGCAACTTCTCAATGACTTGCAATTTTTTCATTTGCAAATGAAAGTGGGGTATAGGTTTTCGATTGGAACCTAATTTAGCCCCAAATCGTCGATTTGGAGCAAGAAAAGGGCTCAAATGACGTCAACGTATACATTTTTAATGACACCATTTTCCCGGCAAGCCATGTTGTATGGGATTAATGCCATGTAGGATTTTCAGATAAGGGAAATGATCGATGTCACTCGAGTTTTTTCTTTTTTTCTTCTTTAAGTTATGACGCTTAAGTAATCGCTTAAAGAGTTAAGGCGCTAATGAAAGTATCGCACGATTATTTTGACATTCCCATTTCATCATACTAACTTTTGGTGGAATGGCAAAGGCATTTGTCATTGAAATGCACATGAAAATTTGCATATTGCCTTTACTCGTACTTTTTGAGGTCATGCGTAGTAGAAACCACTCTATGCAATGATTAAAGAGACATAATTTACTTGATAATTGGCTTGATGCGTGATCATCCAATGCGTGAACAACTGTCTCTATTCCTAAGTGGAGACTTCTGTTGGAAAAGTACATCTAAACTCATAAAATCAAAAGATACTTTAAAGATATTGAAACTCTTTTATTAATCATGGCCGGCGGGAAGAAAAAATAAAATATTCCATTGACGCTTGAAGAAATGTTGTGAGCTGATCAGTTAAAAGTTACTTTAGGAAGGACTTTGATGTGTTGTCTTTGTACGGGGACAAGATGTTGACCGCATGATTAATAATCCATTCATAAATGTTTTTACTCATTTTTTATGGGTTTGTTCTGACCATGTCTGATTTATGCCATCATTCTGCCTCACTTTTTTCTTTTTATAATATTAACAAGGTGTTTGAAACTTTTTAAACACCTGATTAATCCTCACCTTAACATAACTTTTTTTATCTTTTTACAAAACCTGAAAATATCTTGACATATTTAGGTTTGCGCTCCTAGAGTGCCCCAGAAGAATGCGCAAGTTTTTAATTCAAAATAAACACTGGATCAATTTTTAGAGTTGTTTTTCGGTGACGTTATCTATATCAAGACTATATTGTTTCGAAAGCCAGTAAAGATAAAAAAAAATGCTTCGCTATAAAAAGTTTGATTCGTTACTCTGATTTGATCTTATTAGTTTGTGAATAGTTATAGAGATTTAAGGTTAATCGGTAAATGAATATACATGGTGATGTTTCAGATTAGTTTGATTCTTTACTCTGATTTTGATCTTATTACTTCAATATGACCAACTTGCTCAAATATCCCAAATACATAATGTCGCACCTCTGAATGCACCAATTTTCTAAACTTATACGTTGCCCCCAAGAGCCTCAACTACAATAATTAAAGTGGCCCTGCACATAACAATGGTTGAATTGGATTTTGGGCTATATAACTCAATATAGCTCTCCATTAAGGCTTAACTAAACGATGATTGAACCAATAAGGCTGAGCAGATGAGAAAACTGGCAAACAAGAGGCCCATTTTAAAGGAGCTCATCATCCTTAATTCAAGCAACAGTCCCACGTAGCTCCAGCTCCACACTCTCAACTAAGGGGGATAAAAAAAGGCTGGAAACAAAAACTGTGAAACTCTGCATTCATGATTTCAGATTGGGAAGCTAGTTCTTCTTTCTTGTTATATTTTTTGAGCAAGAAATACATTCAGCTGCTGGCCTAAGGATATTAAAGAATTGGACGACAATTGCACCAGATTTTCACCATCTCCAGTTAATCGATCGAGTTAGCTGTAAATGAATCAGGATTTAATAATCATAGTTATATGCCATCTGACCATTTCATCTGCAATGAAGTTTCTCCGAAATGGTACTGATCAGCTGAGTCATCCTTTGCTCTCTGTACGAAGATTGAGTCGGGCTTTTAGAGGGGGCCATTGGCATTGTGTTGCCTGCACGTTTACAGAAGGAAGACAGAGAACTTGGAAAATTTATTTTGTTGTTGTATGCGGATGATATGCTGGGTCTAGCATGATGGAGATCTACTGACTGGAGCACCAGTTGTCAAAGGAGTTTGAAATGAAGGACTTGGAAGCAGCAAATTCTTCGGATGAGAATCATGCAAGATAGATTTCAAGGAATTTTAAAGTTGTCTCAAGGAAAGTATGTTGAGAAGGTGCTAAACAGATTCCGAGCTCAGAATGCAACATCTAGCAACACTCCTTTAGGAAGTCACTTCAAACTCTTGAAGAAGTAGACACCAATGACAAATGAGGAGCTTGGACTACATGATTAAGGTGTCTTATGCATCAGCTGTTGGCACTTTGATGTATGATATCGTGTTTACCAGACCAAACATGGCTCATGCTATGGGAATTGTGAGTAGATATATGGCTAATCCAAGACAAAAGCATTGGGAAGTTGTAAAGTGGCTTTTAAGATACTTGAGAGATACTTTAGCTATGACCCTTTGTTTAATGAAAACTAGGGCGACTTTACAAGGCTTTGTTGATGCAGATTTTGATGGTGACTTAGACAATAGGAAGATTGCCCCGAGTTATGTTTTTACCTTAGGTGGCACTACACTTAGTTGGAAATCTACACTTTGAATTATGTGTCCCTCTCAAATAATGAAGTAGATTTTGCTATATATGAAGCTGGTAAATAGATAATTTGGTTGAAGAATATTCTGAAGGAGATAAGCAAAGAGCAAGATAGCAGTGTTCATTTCAGTGATTGCCAAAGTGCTATTTATCTTGCAAAGAATATTGTCTTTTGCTCAAGGACAAAGCACATTGAGTTGAGCTATCATCATATTCGTTGATTGATGATGAAATGTTGCCATTGAAGATGATCCTTGGGGTGAAGAATTCAACAAATATGGTAACCAAGACTGTCCCCACTGAGAAATTGAGGTTGTGCACCTTTATGGTAAGTGATGAGGAGGCTGTTGCATTAGGACAATTTGGGTTATAAAGACAAGTAAAGACTAGGGAAAACGACACAAATGGTCTTTGAACTTTAGCCCAATGTGTAATGTGGTTTCTAAATTTTTAACTTGTTCAATACGGTCACTGACCTTTAGCTTAATGCACAATGTCGTCCCTTAACTTTCAATTTTTTCAATGTGGTCCTTGAACTTTTGATACATATTTAATCTAATCCTTGGACTGTATGAAAATGGTCAATGTTGTTCTCGAACTTGAATTAATAGAAGGATAACATTGAATATTTTCATATAATCCAAGAACTAACTTGAACATATACCAAAAGTCTAGTGATCATATTAAACAAATTAAAAGTTTAAGAAAGACATTGTATATGGGTTAAAGTTCAAGAACTACATTGAACAATTTAAAAGTTCATGGATCACATTGCACCTTTGGTCAAAATTCATGGACTATTTGTGTCATTTTCCGTAAAGACTATGAGAGACTATTGTTGTTTTGAAGATCAACCTCTAAACTCCAAGTGGGAGATTGATGTAGTTGTGAAGTTTGATAGAGAAAAATACTATTAAAGCAAAGAGGAAACTACTGCTGCTAAGACTATACATGTAATTTCCACCATAACTTTGTATACCCTAGATTTTTGCTATATATTTGGGCAATTTCTCTTGTAATTGTAATTTGAAACTCGTACCGATACTGATGGTGAAAAGATTCCTAGTGGCGGCATTATGGTTTTTCCCTATATGATTTTGAAAGCGTTTTTCACATAAAAATTTGCTTGTCTTCTTCTTTTATTTCTTCTCTTTTACTTTTGCGTTCGTTATAAGTATTTAATTAATTAATAGCACATTTTGGCAATGGTGATTAATGCCTGCAACTTACCTTATTTTCATCGAACAAGTTAGGCTAAGCATCACCTTCTGTTGTATGTACCACTTATTATGTGATGAGCTTATTTCACTCTCCCAATTTTTGTTGCTCCCTACACCATCCTTCAATCAGTTTTGTCCACTCAAGAAGACACAACAAACACAATACAATCTGAAACCTAAAATTGCAAAAACATATCACGAACAAAGCAAATAAAAAAACAAAAGGAACGAAGTTGAGTAGATCCCACGTAACTCTTACATTCACATTACTGGGTCGTGCTCATCGATTTCAGATAACAAACATGATTAGAAACTCGAAAATCTAGCGATATATCATGCCAATATTTATAAGGTATAACAAATGTGAAAGTGCCCTTGAGAGCCAATCTTGGTGACTGGTGAGATCAGATGGATGTTCCTTAATTTTCACATTCTCTTAAGTCTCTAAGCATCAAGATGAGAGGAAAAATGGATGTCTACGACTAACGGTGATGGTGGTGGCAGCTTTCGAGAAGGTAGCGGAGAGAAAACTTGCTTCCAAGTTTCAAGCTTCGAAACAAGAGCGTGAATATCTTCCTCTTAATGCTCCCTCTAACCGGCGGAAACCTCGCCATTCTTGCACCGCTCATCACTCTCTGCGTTGCCGCTGCTAGCCTCGGCCTCTCCAGCTCCATCTTCATCTTCTGCTTCCACTGCGGTATCACTCTTTCTTTCTTTTGTGTGTGCATGTGTGTGCATGAAGCGTCACTGCATGGAGAAACACAGAAATGTGGAGGGAGGAAGGAACCTTCGTGTCACCTTCATGCCAGAGGGAACTTAAGCAACTTCGTAATTTGTCCTAGCGCTACTGGTGTGAGTGACCCCTTCGGGGCAATCTTTTCTGTTGCCCCGTCATGTACCACAGTCCAAAACTGTACCTTCGGTTATAGCTTTTCCCGGGAGAGGACGAACACAAAACAAGTCTATGATACGGCGTTTTATGTCGATAGGGTCACGGGTATCGAATCGTCTCCTAATAAATTGACATGTTCGATTTAAAAATGTGCTTGGACAAGCTAAGTCCAACGCATAGTTAGCGTGGGATTACTCCATGTAATCTACTTTATGCGTTGCTAATAGTCACGGAAGATAAGTGAGAGAGGAAACTAGTTACCTCTTGTGCAAACTAAGCTATATCCTGTGTGGGAGGAGAAGTATCAGAAAAGTCCTAAACTGATTGCGTTAGTGCCAATTTAGTCCTAAACATTTTAATGATGTCAATTTAGTCATAAATTTTTTGATACAGTGCCAATCTAGTCATTCCAGCTAATTTTGGCCGGATATTACTGACGTGAACAACTGTTAATAATATTTTAATATCTTTTGAATTATTTATTTATCTAATTTTCTTTTTTTTTTTCCTTCCCTTCCTTCTTCCTCTAGCCAATCACTGGACCTTGGCTACCTGCTAGAGGACAAGGCCAGCTAGGTCGACCTCAATAGCCATTGGCGAGGTTCGACCTCACCGGATGGCCGTGAAGGCAAGGCTCAAGCCCTCACCCATGGCCGGCAAAGGCGAGCCTCGCTAGTGGCCCGTAAGGTCCAGCGACAAGCTAGAGAAAGAAGGAAGGGAATGGGAAAAAAAAAAGAAAAAGAAAAAGAAAGAAAAAGAAAAATAAAATAATAAATAAATAAATCGAAAAAATATTAAAATATTATTAAAAGTTATCGACGTAAGCCGGCTGCCTTCCACATCAGCAATATCCAGTCAAGATTAGCTGGAATGGCTGAATTGGCACTAGGTCAAAAGATTTAGGACTAAATTGACACTATTAAAATGTTTAAAATTAAATTGGCATCAAAACAATAGGTTTAAGATTTTTCTGACACATTTCCCTCACGTGCCTAAAGCTCATGCACATTCACCAAGGACCATTCATTTCGAGAGATTATCTTTGGAGCCCATACTTGCGATTCTTTGCATTTATACGTGCCCTTACCGATGCAGTGAATCTCACTCGAAGTTCAAATGGTCCGAGGACTATTAACATGGACTGAGCTCAAACTTTGTCATGTCCATGGAATAATATCGCAATCTCTTTCTGGTTTGGTCGCGAAACATTTTCCCGGCCCTTGCAAAGACAGAGAGCAGGAAAATACACACCAAAATGGAAATTAAGGGCTCATACATTATTCATGGCTTGTAATAAAAGTGCGACGGTGTCGACTAGGGGTGTCCTCTGCGGTCGCGTCGAAGGAGGCGACTCATCTTACCGGCGATGAATTTAATGCCGCGGACGAAGCCAGTGACGATCCTTCGCTTGACGGATCCTCTTCTCGGGGGGACAACGCAGCTACGCGCCCTCTGGATATTCATGGCATCTGGCGATCCTCGTGGAGTCATCGTTGTTCTCTGCTTGATTACTTAACGCGATTTGCATGAGCGAAGGGCTTGGGATGTTTCCATCTTTCCATCTTCGTATGAATGTTTTATAGAAGACGCCCGACGCGGTGAAGGATGCGAGTAAGAAGCTACGCCTAGGGAGAGACAAAAGTTAGGCTTAGAAATGGATCGAGGTAATACTAATATGTGATTGCAACGTGGATTAAACTTATGTGTGTCAGCTAGAGACTTAATTTTATTAAGATATCATCGCTCAACAGTCAACTCACTCGGTTTAACGTTGGACGACCCGCCATAACGGGATAGAAACAGAAAATTCCTGCGAAAACGAGGTTGCATTGATGCTTATCGTTACGTTCTCTTGATATGATGACGAGAAGTGTACCCCGGACATAACAAAATATTCTTTTTTCCTTCTTTATTACTGAAGTCAATGTTCACTGGACCGTCGGATAAATCGGTACTGCGTGCAATCGCAGGTTGTGTCACAAAAGTTTCAACGCATGATGCTCGTTTACAAGACGTGTTTTCCACAGCCGGTCAGCCGAAATGACCCTTTTTTTGTCTTTTTTATCGATGAACTAACTAATCAGTCTTCCCTTCTGTCGTATAATAGACAGACCCAAAAAAAGGGGGTATACGGAAGTCGACGGTGTATTTCTAGGGAGTGTTGCTACGGTAAACAACTTCATCGCCAGAATGACAGAGTGGATATTCCGATCTATAATCTCATGTCTCTAAATTTTAACTCAATGTGTAATGTGATTTATGAACTTTTAATTTGTTCTATGTAGTTCACGAACTTTAACCTAATATGTAATGTGATCCCTGAACTTTTGATACAGTTCAAACTAGTCCCTAGACTATATAAAAATATTCAATATTGTATCGCATTGAATAAATTAAAAATTTAGGGACTACATTTCACATTGGGTAAAGTTCAAGGATTACATTAAATAAATTAAAATTCATGGACCGCATTACATATTGGGCCAAAGTTCAAGGACCATTTTCCCATAAAATTTTGTGGGATTACTGCTAATTGTTCTAAAAGTTTAAGCTATTAAATGAAAATACGCTTTAATATTCAAATACTATAACACTCCTTTTCATGTGTATGCTAGAATGTGGCCTATTATTAAGCGTGAAAATTTATACAAGAGAAGCAAATAAGGGGTGTGGAGAAATTCGAACTCGGGTTAATCTTCTCTAATACCATGTAAAATTTTGTGTGATTATTGCTAACTGTTTAAAAAGATTATAATGTTATATGAAGGCGTAGTTTAATGTTTAATTTTCTAATCCATAATCAATGAAATATTGGAACATACGAGAATCGAGTGCACATGCAAGCATATTCCTTTATATTAATAATGAAGTTGAAATGAGAGAGAGAGAGAGAGAGAGAGAGAGAGAGAGAGAGAGAGAGAGAGAGAAAGAGAGGCAAAGAAAATGGATGTTATGGAAATAATGGGTATTTAAGAGAGAGAGAGAGAGAGAGAGAGAGAGAGAGAGAGAGAGAGAGAGAGAGAGAGAGAGAGAGAGAGAGAGAGAGAGAGAGAAAAGCAAAGAAAATGGATGTTATGGAAATAATGGGTATTTAAGATATGTTTGTCCATGTATGAAATATGGAAAAAAGCCATCAAAAATCTCACATTTACTCTAAACTTTTTGTAACATAAAAAACCCTAAAATATGCCCATTATGATACATTTTTCCTAAAATTTTCGTTGTAACATAAAAAAAAACCCCAAATTTGTACTTATATGACACATTTATCCTTATTTCTTTAAATGATTTTTCAGCCAAAATAATATTGTTTTTATTTCACTTAAGTCATATAGACATTATGTCAACATCGAAGTTTCCAACATTCAGATAGGTAAATTTTTAATAGTGTTTATTGACGGAATCTTGACGGAAAGTAAATATATCACATAAGTACAAGTTTGAGAATTTTGGTATCTTAGAAAAAATTTTATGGTGAATGTATCACAATGGGTATAATTTATAGTTTTTTGTGACTTTTACCCATGAAGTATTTATTGTTAGTAGGAATTTTATTGAAAGGAAAGAGAGGAGTAATTTCTTAACACAAGAATAACTATCTTTTGTTCTTCTTCTTCTTTTTTGTTCTTAATCCATGTCTTCTCTATCTCTCTCACTTTTATTCTGCTTCTAATAAAGCGTTGGAGTCAAATTCTATACCTAAAACTAAACGTTCTCATCCTACCCATTTCCTTTATTGCTGGACCTTCTTCTTCTTTCTTTTTCAAAAGTACATTTTATGAGGGCCAAAATCGACCGGCATAGTTTCAGCCATCAAGAGAGATCAATCAAATGATGGAAGGAAATTAGGTTTTTCTCCCCCACTTTTCACAAAAAATTCCCTCTCTTATTTTCCTCCCTCCTCTTCTTCCCCACACAAATCCTCAGTTCTCCGTTGACTTCTACGGGCGAAAGTCTTGTGTAGCAAAAACTTACATGTGAGAAAACAAAAAAGAATCAGACTTCAATCTCAACACAGCTACGATTCATTAATTACAACTAAGATGTGAATGAGATCATGCATTTCACCAATAAATGGATGGGTCGAGATTGATAGGCACATTGAATACCAAAGTCGAGGCACAGGGCACACATATGAACGAAGTAATAGCACTTGAGTACATAATCTTCTTTCATTTCATTGTATCTTCTCATTTTGATTTAGTTTCGTTATCGTTATAGGAACTTTATACTTGGGATGGCAGAAGCATATCTTTGAAGTCCACATGAAAATTTGCACGTTGACTTTACTCCTCAAATTGTTCTCTTTGGGTCATGCTCCGTGGAAACCATTTTAAGAATATGATTAGAGAGATTTAATTTTACTTGGATTATTAGCATGACGTGGGATATGGATTCTTTATCGTGGCCGGCGGCAAAAAAAGTAAAAGTTTTTGCATTGATGTTGGAGGCAATGTTAATTTCGTTATGAGCCATTCAGTTAAGAGTTACTGTACACGTAGGACTCTGATGTATATTTAGTCTTTTGTATGGTGACAAGATGTCCACCTCAAGATTAATAGTCCACTTATATATGTTTTTACTCATTTTAAATGGGCTTTATTCCAAAAATCTATGATTTATATTTATACCATCTCTCCTTGACACTTTCTTTTTAAAATATGAATGAGGTGTTTGGGACTTTTGAGCACCCGCTTAGTTCCCACCAAAAAGTGCTCGAGATACACAAGTCGGTGCTCTTGGTGTGGCCTGGGATACGCAAGTGTGGCAATTCAAACTAAGTCTTGCAAGGAGATCAAATACGCTTACCACTTAATCACTTTCTTAGAGTTGTCTTGACCAATATCAAGACTATTTTGTTCCGAAAGCTGAGAAAATTGTCCAATAAGTCCTAAAACCATAGTTAAGGCAGCCAATTCATTCTTAAAATATTTCAATAGTGCCAATTTAGTCTTAAACCTTTTGACGATTTGCTAATTTAGTCATAAACAATTTAATGATTTGACAATGTAATCCTTCAACGATTTCTGGCTAAAATTACCCAGAATGACTACATTGTCAAATTGTTAAAAGATTTAAGATTAAATTGGCAATTTGTCAAAACGTTTATGACTAAATTGTTATAATTGAAATGTTTATGACCGAATTTGCCACCGTACAATATATTTAGGACTAAATTGGCACATTGAAAGGTTTATGACTAAATTGGCCACCGTTCAATAGATTTAGGACTTTTTGGTTAATTATCCCTCCGAAAGCCAGTAAATATTTTTAGAAAAATTCTTTGCTGTAAAAAAGCTTGAATCTTGATCTTACTCGTTTGTTAATAATTGTAGAGTTACTAAGGTTAATCCCTTAATTAATGTACAAAAAGATGTCTCAGATTGAGTACTTGGGTATGACCAACTTCTTCGAATATCCCGAATACATGTTGTCACACCTCTTAATACTCCAATAACTAAAGTGTCCTTTCGCAGAACAAAGGTTCAACTGGATTTAGGGCTATTTCCATTGAGGACAAGGCTGAACCAAACGAGGATTGGACCAATAAGGCTGAGCTGATGAGAAAACTGGCAGATAACAGGCCCAGTTTACAGGAGCTCATTACCCTTAATTCAAGCAACAATCCCACATACCTCCAGCTCCAGCTCCACACCAAAAGATAAGGGGGATAAACGCACCAAATGAGGGGGAAAAGGGCTCGTGGAGAAACAACAAATTTGAAACTCTGCATTCATGATTTCAGATTGGGAATCTAGTTATTCTTTTTTGTACATTCTTTAAGCAAGAAGTGCATTCAGCTGCTGGCCTAAGAAAATGAAATAAATGGGTGACAATTGCACCAGATTTTCAACATTTCCAGCAAATTGAACAAGTTAACTGCAAATGAATCAGGATCAAATAATCATTGTCAAATGCCGTCTGACCTTTATATCTTCAATGAATTTTCTCCGCAATGTTACCAATCAGCTGAGTTATCCTCTGCTCGATGTGTGAAAATTGAGTCGGGCTCTTAGAGGGGGCCATTGGCACTGTGTTGCCTGCACATTTACAGAAGGAAGGCAAAGAGATCTTGGAAGATTGATTTAGGGCCTCTCCACTTTCTAGGCACAGGGGAATCATCATTGCTTCCCGCCAAAAATCCTTCAATTTGTTCTCTCTGTTTTCCACAATAGATGGCCAAAAGTACACAACATTCAGAGGCCAAAAATCCTATACAAGTTTTGTCAATAAAAGGCCTTAAAACTAATCCATCAAATGGAGAGAATGACGAATATAGAGGGCAAAAGATTGAAGACGTGCAGTGTCATTCCCTTCCAGAAGAGCAATAAGGACTGTTTCAAACTTTGAATTTCTTACAAAGAACTAACATCAAAAAGGCTGAAATACAAAACTTTGACCACTGCACAAAAACACCAAAGCACAAGCTCATTGGGTGGTGCCTAATGAGCCTGAGATTTCAGGGTAAACAGATTTTGGACAATAATTGATTACTTCCTCCAATCTGCAGTGGACAATGCTTCTGCGCAATATGAAATGTGAAATCCTAAACCTGATGCCACTATATCACTCCAAACAGATGCATGTCTCCAACCGATCAGAATGCAGATATACTAATAATGAAAGCAAGGATGAGAAAGTATAAAAATATTACCCGTGCAGCATCCTTGAGAGGCCCCCAGCATTCAATGCGGTTGTACTTTTGAGAACTCGAATGGAAGTAAACCCATACTGGAGCATCCATTAACTCTGGATGATCTCTGAAAAGTAATGCATCCCCATGCAACACGGCTTCGAGTACCTAATTCAAATGGAAAGGGATATCCTGTTCATTGTCATCCTGAAATTAAACATTATCGATGTATACTACTGTTTAAAAAGAACAAAATCTCTCTGAAATGAAAAAAATATGTAAGCATTTTCATGCATACGTGGCCGAGGAAAAAAAGTCATCGATGTATACAAATAGTTCTCATATGCATTTTCTTGTGATTGTAAACTATTTAGCATGATATGCAAATCATTTAGAAGTGAACACCGAGTAGATAATTACCAGAGGCATCTCCTTGGAGAAAATGTGGTATCTAAACTCAGCAGCAAGGTCTAACAAGGGATTTGGACCACTAACAAAGCAATGAATGTGCAGACACATCTCCTTGTTGACTGACTTCCACTCAGCAACCACATCATCCTTTTCGTACCATCCTCTTAACTGGCATCAAGGCAAGCAAAATCGAGCTCATAGAAATGCAATTCAGTTAACAATTAAAAGTTTTCAATAGATGTTGAAAATGTCTAAGTGTCCCATTCAACGAAAATTCTGATGATAATCCTCTAGATTGTGTTTGTTCTTTTGCTGAGACAGGAGAGGTAAAAAATATTTGCAAAGGGAAAGTATATACCTGATCAAGACTGATGACATTGGAGATAGTCAAAGTCAGATTGGCGGTGAAGTCACAGTGAGATAAGATGTAAGTTCTTGGGATGATTCCAGAATAATTATCAGACTCTCCTACCGTGAAATCGACTTTTAACTTTGAAGCTTCAAATCTTGCTGGAGGGACCAAAAGCCTAACGGCCTACGAACTCAGAGAATATCAGAATGAAAGGAAAGATGGGTTGTGGGGTAACGAGAAGAAAATTCTACCACAGTTAGCAATGCGTTTCTGTACTTGCGGAAATAACCAACTAAAGCCTCAAGAAAAAGCAATGAAAGTGACATTCGTCCCTAAACAAATATGCAGTTCGAGAACATCCCAAATTCCCATTTGCGAGGATGGTTGAAGCATCACATGTCTCGAGCAGAGCAAAACATCTCTCAGGGAAGAAGGATACCCAGACTCAGAACAGGCAAGGAAACAGGTGAATTCCCAATTTTGAATGGAGCAACATGTAGTTATAATTAACCATAGAAGACATAATAAACCAGCTAATCAGCAGCCTATTACAGATCAGTCAATTATTTTAAGATCTGAAGTGGTAGAAGTACTTCCGCAAGGGTGAGTGATGAGTGTGTGTGTGTGTGTGTGTGTATTCATGCATACACAAACACATCAATGTACCTCCAAGTTCAAATTTTTAAAAGTCCAAGCGAAGAACAATGCGACGAATCATTCCAAGTAGCTCACTCACTGATTGCAGGACTAAACAATGATCAAGACGATTTATTACGCTACAGCGTCCAAAATGCAGGAGGCATTTTCACCATCAAAAACCATTCTCCCACACCACGGAGCAGCGCAAATTCCTTTTGACTGTCCAAATATACACAACCGATTACGCTAATTACCTACTCAACCAAACCACAATGCGAGCATCCAAAACACCTACTCCGTCAAAACCCACAAACTCAATCCTCCAAAAAAACCACAGGAGAAGGATGGCTATGCTGCACTTGACAATGCCGGGACATACCTCAGAGACAAGCGTGTTGTACGAAGATCCGCGGTAGCACTGGACGGAAAGCGCGGCAGGCGGCGGCGGCGGCGACCTTCCCGGCGACCGGAGCTGACAAATGCCGGCGTTCGGCGTCGGCGAGAAGGCAGAAGAAGCGAAATGGGAGGCCATGGGGGGTGCATAACACTGGTTTTCTTCTCCTCATGTTGCCCGCCCCACCATGGTCGCTCCCACAGAGTGAGAGAATATGTGGAGAGTAGGAATTCTTGGTGACTGAGAAAAGAATTCGTGGACGTTGATTGGCGGAGCAGGTTGAACGGTCATGACAGGTCAGCAATCCACTTTGTGTCCTTTTTCCTGCGGCTGCGGTGGATAACGTGGCCCCCGCTTGCGAGCCGCCCGACCCGCCCGACCCGGCGGCCATCCGTACAAAAACACATGACAAATTCCTCTTCAAGAATTGCTTTCAAAGAGTCGGCGCATAAATAATACTCTAATTTGGTCTCACTCCCCTCTACCATGTGTATAAAATTATTTTTTAAAAAATCGAAATTATATATTTTTCATTTTCTTTTTCTACTTTTCTCTTTTTTCTTTTATTATTATTTTTTTCTTTTCCCTTCTTTGGTCGATCGCCAGCCATGACGACATTCGGCAAGCAACCAGAGGTGAGGGACGAGCTCGCCAATCTGGCAAAGTCGGGGCCTCATTGATCTGGTAAGACACGAGCTTGCCCTTGCCGATCTGGCGAGGTCAAGGCTTGAGCCTCGCCGATCTAGTGAGGCCGAGCCTCGCCAGATCAACGAGCTTGAGCTTCGCCGGTTGTCGGCCGTCGCCATGGTTGGCGATCGATCGAAGAAGAAGGAAAAGAAAAGAAAAAAAGAAAAAATAATTAAAAATTCGATTTCTTTAAAAAATAAAATAAAATAAAAAATAACTAAAAAATCGATTTTCTTTAAAAAGTAAAAAATAAAAGAAAAATTAAAATTAAATATTCAATTTTAAAAAAAATAAAATAAAATAAAAATTATTAAAATGAGTGCACAAAGGAAAATTAAATCAAACTTTCCATACCAAACGACGAAAAATATTTTCTAATTCATTTTCAGGTTTTAGCCAAACATCGGAAAAGGTTAATATTTTCTTGGAAAATGAACTTTTAGAAAATTTTTCTAGAAATGTCATATTTTTCGCGAAATAAACATAACGTCGATTTTTAAAAATATATATAAATTATCCATCAAATTTGTATTGCATATAAGTGTTTTAACAATATAATTTTTTCCAAAAATCATAAGAAACAAGATTTCCTAGATTTGGTTTAGATATGGAAGTATTTTAGTAATATGGGTCGGGTTGAGTATGGGTTGTGCATGGGCCAATAAATTTACATTAAGATCATTTATGACCCGACCCAACCCACCTATTTAACAGGTCTACAGTTGGCTCATTATTCATTTTGCTTCCAATTAGGATTTATGCTTTGCCTTGTTCGATACCACGAGTTTTGCTCAATAACATAAAACGTAAATATTAATGTGTTCTATTGCTGCAAATTAGCAATTATTGAAAATTCTAGCATATTTGTAACATTTCTTATTAATTTTTTTACAATGTTTTTATTATTTTTATTGATACTATAGTAATGTTGTTGATCACGTATAAAATTTCTCAATGTCAGATAACAAAGACAACTAGGAATTTTCTAAATGTAATTGAGTTTTCATATTTTACACGGTCATTATTCATTTTGCTTCCAATTAGGATTTATGCTCTGCCTCATTCGATACCACGAGTTTTGCTCAATAACATAAAACGTAAATATTAATGTGTTCTATTGCTGCAAATTAGCAATTATTGAAAATTCTAGCATATTTGTAATATTTCTTATTAATTTTTTAGAATGTTTTTATTATTTTTATTGATACTATAGTAATATTGTTGATCACGTATAAAATTTCTCAATGTCTGATAACAAAGACAATTAGGAATTTTCTAAATGTAATTGAGTTTTCATATTCTACACTTAAATAACAAGAATTTACGGTATGCTTAGTTTTATGTGAATTTTGGAACTTTAAATAAATTTTTTTTTGTAAGTGAACAAATCTAACTATCTATTTCATTCTAATATGTAAAAACAATAAGAGAACACCGACAAAAAAATGGAGATGACCGGAGGAATAAATAAATAAATAATTTATGTAACCGTCAAAAGTGTGTGGTGGATTAGTTAGAGAGAAATTGGTTTATGTAACCGTGCTTGGTTCCCCTGCACCCACACCCGACTCCATCAAGATTAGGCCTGAGACCCTAGCACCTGTGCTTGGGTCCTTGGCACCTGTGCTTGGGTCCCCGGCACCCAAGCCTGTGCCCATTGAGGCTAGGCTCAGGTCCCCTCGGTTCCGATTTGATCTTTTTTTAATCTTCTTGATTGATAATATCATTGGTTTATATTTCCAATTCTTTAAACTTAATTTTCTTTCTAAATTCAAGACAATAATACTGACATACAAGGAGAGTTCGGAAATCGTCTTCTTCTTTTTTATATCTCATCTCCCTTAAATATTCTTAAAATTTTATCTAAATACATCGAACTTTTTGATAAAAAAAATTGTAAAATTTAGCAATTTTTGAAAAAGGAAAATCAAAAAGTATATATGCATAAATATCAATTACTGTATCTTTCCCTCCATCCCTTTTTTTTTTTCAGAATCTCTCTTCTGAATATATGTCGATTTTATGCGGTCAAAGCATACTTTGATACTTAAGGAATCGAACAAGACCACTTAAGGCTATATAACAATGGGCAATGGTCTCATTAAAAAAAGTATATGTTTTGTCAGTAATGTGAAATATTTTCTTTCGGCCAATGAAGGTTCAATGACGCTTTGCGTCTTTGAATTTAATAACAGGCCTGCGACTGGTTGATGTTCCGAACACTTGATCGCAATAATACCTATTCGGGAAAAGTGCCAAAAAATTCTTAAATCTTTTGCACTGGTGCCAATTTAACTCTAAATCTTTTGCAATGATGCCAATTCAGTCCTAATTTTTTTTGTGTCAATTCAGTTCTAAACCTTTTGTCTTTATGCCAATTCAGTTCTTCCGACCAATTATGATCAAATTTTGCTGACGTGGACAACAGCCGGTTACCGAAGCTGACGTGGACAAAATTAATAATATTTTAAAATTTTTATTTATTTTCTTTTCATTTTTTTCCCCCTCCCCTCCCCTCCCTCCTTCCTCCAGCCGGTCGCTGGTCCAGAGGCCAGAGGCTGGCACCGACGAGGGCGGCCTCGCACTAGGCAAGGCTCACCCTTGCTATGGTTGGGCAAGACCCAACCTTGCCGAATCTAGTGAGGTCATGCCAACCGCCGGTGAGGCTCGACCTCGCTAGATCCAACAAGGTCGGGCCTCGCCCAGTGTGAGGGCAAGTCTCGCCCATGATCCTTTTATTAGCAAGGTCGCATGCCTGTTAGTAGACTGTCAAAATGAGTCTTAAACCCATACACGATCTATTTAGTTTTTAAATAGGTCATATATGGGTCACTACAATTTTGAAGAGTATATCTTAAATAGGTTTTAAAATATAAAGCCCAAAGCTTATAAAATTATTTTTAGAAGCCATTTCCAACCTATTCCCTCTTTAGCCTTATAAAATTATATTTTTTTAAATCGAAATTATATAATTTTATTTTTATTTTTCTCTTGTTTTTCTTTTCTTTTTATTTTTTTCTTCTATTTTTTTCTTTTCCCTTCTTCGGTCGGTCGCTGGCCACAGCGACAATTGGTGACCGGCCAGAGGCAAGCGACAAGTTCGCCGATTTGGCGAGGTCGAGGCCTCACCAATCTGGCAAGACATGAGCTCGCCCTCGCCAATCTGGCAAGCCCCAAGCTCGTCGGCATGGCAAGGCCGAGGCTCGAGCCTCGCCTATCTAGCAAGGCCTTGGTCTTGCCGGCTTGGGCGAGCCTCACCTAAGGTCGCGCGAGGCCTTGGCCTGCAAGATCGACGAGCTCAAGCTTCACCGGCCGTCGCTGTGGTCGACGATCGATCGAAGAAGAAGGAAAAGAAAAAAAGAAAAATATAATTAAATTTTGATTTTTTAAAATAAAAATAAAAGACAAATAAAAAATAACTAAAAATTCGATTTTCTTTAAAAAATAAAAAATAAAAATAAATATTCTATTTTTAAAAAAAAATAAAAAATAAAAATTGTTAAAATGAGTGCACAAAGGACAATCAAATCATATTTGCCATACCAAACAACGAAAAATATTTTCTAATTCGTTTTCAGGTTTTAGCCAAATATCGGAAAATATTGTTATTTTCTTGAAAAATGACTTTTTAGAAAATATTTTCTATAAATGTCACATTTTCTGCGAAACAAACAGAATGTTAATTTAAAAAATATATATATATATATATATATATATAAATTATCCATTAAATTTGTATTGCATGTAAGTGTTTTAACAATATAATTTTTTTTAACAATCATAAGAAACAAGTTTTCCTAGATCTTGTTTAGATATGGAAGTATTTTAGTAATAAGGGTATGGTCGGGTATGGGTCAATAAATTACCATTAATAATAAATGAGTCATAAACGGGTTAATGAGTTAATTTGGATCGGATCATTTATGACCCAACCCAAACCCGACCCAATCCACTAATTTAACAAGTCTACTGTTAGCTCATTATTCATTTTGCTTTCAATTAGGATTTATGTTCGTTCGATACCATGAGTTTTGCTCAATAACATAAAGCGCAAATATTAAGGTGTTCTATTGCTGTAAATTAGCAATTATTGAAAATTCTAGCATATTTGTAACATTTCTTATTAAAATTTTAGAATGTTTTTATTATTTTTATTGATACTATAGTAATGTTGTTGATCACTTATAAAATTTCTGAATGTCAGATAACAAAGACAATTAGGAATTTTCTAAATGTAATTGAGTCTTCATATTTTACACGATCATTATTCATTTTGCTTCCAATTAGGATTTGTGCTCTGTCTCATTCAATACCACGAGTTTTGTTCAATAACATAAAACGTAAATATTAATGTGTTCTATTGCTACAAATTAGCAGTTATTGAAAATTGTAGCATATTTGTAACATCTCTTATTAATTTTTTTACAATGTTTTTATTATTTTTATTGATACTATAGTAATGTTGTTAATCACGTATAAAATTTCTCAATGTCAGATAACAAAGACAATTAGGAATTTTCTAAATGTAATTGAGTCTTCATATTTTACACGGTCATTATTCATTTTGCTTCCAATTAGGATTTGCGCTCTGCCTCATTCAACACCACGAGTTTTGCTCAATAACATAAAACGTAAATATTAATGTGTTCTATTGCTACAAATTAGTAGTTATTGAAAATCGTAGCATATCTGTAATATTTCTTATTAATTTTTTTAGAATGTTTTATTATTTTTATTGATACTATAGTAATGTTGTTGATCACATATAAAATTTCTCAACGTCAGATAACAAAGACAATTAGGAATTTTCTAAACATAATTGAGTTTTCATATTCTGCACTTAAATAACTAGAATTTACGGTATGCTTAGTTTTATGTGAATTTTGGAACTTTAAATATTTTTTTTTTGTAAGTGAACAAATCTAACTATCTATTTCATTCTATTATGTAAAAACAATAAGAGAACAAGAAGAAAAAATGGAGATGATTGGAGGAATAAATAAATACATAATTTATGTAACTGTCAAAGGTGTATGATGGGTTAGTTAGAGAGAAATTGCTTTATGTAACCGTGCTTGGTTCACCGGCACCCGCACCCGACTCCATCATGACCAGGCTTGAGACCCTGGCACCTGAGCTCGGGTCACCCTAGATCCATCAAGGCCAGGCATGAGAACCTGATGCTTGTGCGTGGGTCCCCAGCATCCAAGCCTGTGCCCATTGAGGCTAGACTCGGGTCCCCTCGGTTTCTATTTGATCTTTCTTTAATCTTCTTGATTGATAATATCATTGGTTTATATTTCCAATTCTTTAAACTTAATTTTCTTTCTAAATTCAAGACAATAATACTAACATACAAGGAGAGTTCGGAAATCCTCTTCTTCTTTTTTATATCTCGTCTCCCTTAAATATTCTTAAAATTTCATCTAACTACATCGAACTTTTTTGATAAAAAATTGTAAAATTTAGCAATTTTTGAAAAAGGAAAATAAAAAAAAAGTATCTCTGCATAAATATCAATTACTGTATCTTTCCCTCTATCCTTTTTTTTTTTTTTCATAATCTCTCTTCTGAATATATGTCAATTTTATGCGGTCAAAGCATACTTTGATACTTAGGGAATCGCACAAGACCACTTAAGGCTATATAACAATGTGCAATGGTCTCATTAAAAAAGCATATGTTTGGTCAGTAATGTGAAATATTTTGTTTCGGGCAATGAAAGTTCAATGACGCTTTGCGTCTTTGAATTTAATAACAGGCCGGCGACTGGTTGATGTTCCGAACACTTGACCGCAATGATACCTATTATAGACAACCTTTTTGGACTTGCTCACTTTGTTTTGTGCAGTCAACTTCCCCAACTGGCATTACTACAGAACAAATTAAAAAGACAAATAATGCTAAACAAAGTCAGATTTTCACAGCTAGCATACACACCGATTTGCAGCGGCAAAGTCACATCCAACTTTGAATATGGTCGACTCGTTCGAATACGCACTTATACATAAGTTTGCAAATCAACTTTATAGCTAGTCTTCGTATAGGTAGCATCGCTACGTCGAAGAAAAGAGGGCGTAAATTGGCATGTTAGGTCCTGTGTATTATTTACATGTGCTTGTGTTTCGAATTGATATCAAATTCACAGGTCAGTACAAGCTTATTGATGCGCTCACAAACTATTACCAAAGAAGCTTTCCTTCATTTAATAATATTTTGCTTGAAATTCTCATATAATTGCATTCTCATTAATGTCTATGTGTCTGGGTACAAGTTATGGAGCATGGATGCCGCCCACCCATTGGCCATCCTACACGGCGTGACTGACACTGACGTAGATAATTTTTGCATTTTTTGCAAAAAAATTCTAAATTTTTTTCTTTTTTTTCCTTCCTTTTTTTTCATTTCTTTTCCTTTCACTTGTGGCCGGTACTCGGCCGTGGCCAGCAACCGCTAGATCTGGCGAGGACGACCCTCGCCTGTGATGGATCGCTGGCCACAATTGAAGGATAAGAAAAGGAAAAATTCAAGAATTCTTTTGAAAAATACAAAAATTGTCTACGTTAGCACCTGCTGCACCACATAGGCCAATCGGCGTTCACGTCAGCGATTTTGACCAAAGTTAGCTGAAATGACCACATTGACAAATCGTAAAAAAGTTTAAGATTAAATTGTCAAATAGTAAAAAGATATAGGATTAAATTAGCATAATTGAAATGTTTAGGATAAAATTGACAAATTGTTAAAATATTTATGACTAAATTCACACAATTGAAAGGTTTACAACTGGATTGGCCACCGCACTGTAGGTGTATGACTTTTTTGGATAATTTTCCCACTATATTCTATTGTTGCATCCGCCATGGCCGCAAAATTATATAATACGAAATAATAGCAGCAGTAGCAGCAGCAGCAGCACAGTAGGTACCAAAAGCAACGGGTAATCAAACCTTTTCACTCACATGTGCTTTCATTGATTCAGTAATAGCTCAATTTCGAGAAAAATTGATCATAAATTCTTCTAATAGTCTAAAAAAAATCACAAAAATCACATTTTTAGTTTCTTTATCATACAAGAAGAAAAACTCAACACAATTGTTGACACCTCATATTTTGCCGATAGTTTTAAAAATATCGCTGAGTTTAACCTAAGGCTGATTGTGAGTTGACAAAAAATCGACTAGTATATAGAAGTCTCAAAACACATTTTAAACCCAAAAATGGATTTTACTTGTATTGTTTTGATACCCATATTACCACTCGAATCCAATAATTAATTTCTAACCCCTCAGGATCGATTATTTGCGGTTCGTATCATCAGGATATTAGTGATTTCTAGGTTCTGATTGCACATTTTGAATCTAGGAGTGTTCGAATATAACAAAAATCGGTTTTAAAAGATGTTGGACGAGGAAGTAATCGCCAGTCAAATTGGAATAAAATCTTTTGATAATTGAAAAAAAAAGGTTCTAGAGCCCAAAACCGTCCTTGAAGGTCTCGAAATCGCATGAAACTTGTTGGACCCTAAGATATGGTAAATGATGATTTTCTTAACAATGATTAGTCTCTAAAATAGCCCCTACCTAGCCTTAGGCCCTGATAGGGTTGATACCTCGGTTCCAAAATTTACATGATTTCGCCAGGCAATATTGGGCTCGTTGGAAAGCTCTAGACACTAGCGTTCCAACGGCGCACAAATCACGTGAATCGGACGTCAGATAGATGAGATATGCCGATCTCTTTTGAAAGATCACAAAGATAAACACACTGTTGTTTTAAATTTCAACAAAATAATGCGTGAGGTAAGAGTTTGAACTTCTAGAAGGGAAAAGAAGATAATAGTGAATAATTAATGCCTCTAAATAAAATTTTAGTTTAAACGCGACAATGACACTAAGAAAGATCAATCGATGCGAAGAAGGATTTAGTATATAAAAAATGTTCGAAGTTAGATGTCGAATTATGCTGATAACTAGTCAAACATCCTTACTTGGGTTTGACCGCACATTTTTACGAGAACATCAGCAACCTAAAATCGAAATAGGAAAGAAAAAAGTTATAAACTCATAAAAGATCCATGAATGCGGTAAATAAAAAATAAAGGGTTAATACCATGAAAAATCCAAAACTGATATACCTGTGATAAATTTATCATCCGTTAGTTTCCGTTAAAATTTTACCGTCAAATTATTGAGTTAGATGACACGTGGTAGCTAACGTTGTACTAATTTAGTGTTTTACCTTCCGCTTATCACAAGTGTATTAATTTGTGATTTTTTATGGTATTAATCCAATTTAATAGAGGTAAATTTGTCATACCGGTTTAAGGTTTTTAATATTCAAAAAATTAGTTTGGGGTAAATTTGTCACTGGTTTATCAGTTTAAAGTTTTTGATTGTCAAAAAATTAATTTAGGATAAATTTATCATAAGTGAATCAGTTTAAGATTTTTCGTGATATTAACTCAAAAATAAAAAATCGAAAATTCGATGCTCGAAAGATAGGTCAGGAGAAATTGAAAAAAAAAAGAAGAGAGAAAAACAAAGAAGTAAACAAAAAAAATGAAAAGAGAAAAGAAAAGGGCAGAAACTCACCAACCCTAGAATTAAAAAAAAGGCGCGAGATAAATCACGCGCTTTCCGGTCTATCGACTTTTGAGAGCTGATGGATTGGATGATCTGGTTGATTATTGTGAGCGCCTGCGGGCGTGTGTTATTTCCATTGACAAGTCTCAAAAACCTGCTTTTATTGGCATACCTGTAATGAAATGGATTAAACGCTGGATGCTTCACCTAGATCATCTAAGATTGCTGCAGTAATGAATTCTGAAGTAGCTCAACTTCCATGCATGGCATCAATGAAAGAGGGGAGTTGCTCAACCCTGAATTTTACAAATTAGGTGCTAAGCTCCTTCTCCTTTGTCTCACTCTTACCGCTGGTCCATAGTCCCTGCTGTAATATTAACAAATGCTAAAGCTAACCTGGATCTTGCAAATTAAGTCAATGCGAAAATCGCCAGAGAAATAAATTAAGAACGATAATGGACAATCAAGATTTACGTGGATCGGTTCGACGTATCGGTACCTACATTCACGGAGAGAGCCAGCAGTGCATAATCCACTAATAATCGGAGAATCAAAATTTACTATTGTTCGTTCACACGCTCGAGTGTTTTTTACATTTAGATTAAACTCAAATCCCAAATGTTTATAAATAAACAATTCGTTTGGACGTAAAACTCACAGCACGAATTACAGTGTTCACGTCTCGTGTTTTTGGGCCGCCGAAAAACTAGAGCGTCTTCTGCGTTCTTCTCTTTCCCTCCGGAAGACGGCGACTTCGCGCGGCTCCCATCTTCATTTTGTGCGGCTCTTGTCAACATCAAAAGCAAAACAAGGGTCCCGCACCGTTCGGCCAAGAGGAGAGAGGGAGAGAGAAACCCCACTCGTGCGGCTATAATTCAAGAGAGAAGAACCGGCCTAGGGCCAAAAGGAAGACCTAGAAACGTACTGTACTTTATTTGTCTTTTATCCTTTCTTGGCCCCACGCATGGGATCCCACGCCTTATCCTTTCTCTTCTACAATAAGTCTAGCGATTTACTCTTTCCTTTGCCCAGAACCCACGCCTGATCCTCTGATCCTCTTCCCGTTAGTGCAGCCGCCATGGGTTCTTTCATCTTATGCACTAGCCAACAAAACAAGAGTCGGATCAATGAACTAGTTGAATTAGCTAAGATGCAAGAACGCACCTGTTATTGAAATACCGTAGGACGTGCGGAACCTTCTTTCCTTTCTTTTGAGTTTATGACTCGATCTAATAATTTAAAAGAGGTTCCAGGAAAGCAAAGTATTTTTCGGCCAAAAGTCAATTCTCCTTTTTTTTTTCTAGCAACAAAATTTTCATTTCAAACAAGACATTTACATTAGAATGATAAATAAACGAAGATTCTAATAATATAATATTTTTAACTCTAGACGTGAGATTGTGAAAAAGAAAAGAGGATGCGGTGCCTATTTGATTAAAAGACCAATTTGCAAGCGTATGAGGTGCTCCATTATTAGGTCTACGGGTTCAGGCCAAGCTCCAACCTGGACTATGTTGAAGTAGGAAGCTAGATTTGAAAGGAAAGGCTAAATACGCCAAGGCTGCGTTTGGTAATTGGGATAAAATTCAGGATAGGATAAATTTTATCATATCTCGTGTTTGGTGCCTACTCAAGATAGGATAAAGTCGGATATAAAAAAGATATAACCGGGATAAAATTATCCCATGGGGGAGGTGGGATAAGGGTGGATATAATTTCTAATGTACATAATATAAAATTTATTTTTCTAGAATAATAAACTTGTTAAATTAATAAAATTAAAATAATATTTGACTTTAATATAAAAATTCAAAATAACAAAAAAATAATAAATTCGTTTTTATTTATTCTTATTTTTATTTATATATTCAAATTTCTTTCTATCTTATTATATAAATTTCATATATATACACACATTTAGTATTTATATTTATTACATATTTTAGGCATATTTGTATAGTTTACTATTTAATAAAATTTTATTAGAGAATGATGGAAGGGGAAGAAATAAAAAAGAAAATAATTAAAAAAGAGAGGGAAAAATAATAAAAATAAATAAATAAAAATGAAATAGGTAAGAGTGTTGTGAGAAATTTTTATCATCTCCGTTTGTGCAATTTTTAGATTCATTTACACTGATATAACATTCATAGCAAATAATGGACATGGTAATATGTGAAAATATTTAGTTTTATTATCGCGATTCACCAAACAATAAATAAGATATAGCAAATCCCTTGTATTTCATATTCTATCCTATACAATCCTATTCTGACTAGATATCCAAACGACCAAACGCAGCCCAAGGGCAAAAACTATTTTGTTGGATGGTATTAATTAAGACTTGTAATCGCTTTCAAAAATCGCTTTTAGGATGATGAGGGACTGAGCATAATTGCAGGCAAGAAGGAGAACTACTACTTCCACTTCCATCGGTGAGTTCCAACATCTCTCCTTGTCCAAGCTTGGACTACTGAACCGCTAGCTAATCGTGCAATGATACCTATGGCTCATTTGTTATCTTTCCACGCACCATCTGCATTCAATTTCAACCCTTGATCTAACAGTGGGAGCCATGAGTCTATCCCTTCCTCAATAGAATCAGATCCTAAACTTGTTGCAATTGTGTACTCTTCCCTGAATTTGTTCGAAAATTCCATGAACTCCTGTAAAGCCAACTTAATTGCTTGGGAAGAATTTGGAATAGCTTGAATATGTAATACGGCATTCCTATGACACCGCATTCTAGTACATAGAATCAATGCATAAAGGGTGAAGAGTTTGCAATCGAAACCCACTCTCTGTGCAATCCGCCCTAGGTCAAGGAAATGATCCTCTGAAGATGTGAAGTTCCAATCAGCCTAGATGATACCCCCGTATGCTTTGTCTCCATAAAATCTATGCCAAAGGGTATGCTGTGAATAGATGAATTGAAGTTTCTTATGAATTTCCACACAACGGATAGGAAGGATATGGAATGTAAAATAACCTACCCAGGTTAGCTCTATAGGGCAAGACATTAGCCGTTGTCTTCCAAACCATCATTTTGTGCCTCTCGTGAACTCTACCTTTCTAAATTTTGTTCCGAATCCAAAGTTAGGGGCATTCTTTGTATGTGACTTGTTGAGCTTATAAGTGGATTTAATTGTAAAATTTCCATTTATAGTTGGCTGCCATATCAGTTTATCCATCCAAATGGATGTTGGAACCTGAATATGAAGAATGGCTTGGACTGAGGTTGGGTAAAACACTTGAGTTAGACCGTTTACATCCCAAGTACTTTTCATCGGGATAAAGAAGCTCGCTATTTTTCTTTACTTTCAAATATGATGAGAATCAATCAAAGAAGGTAGATGATTTGGTATGTGTGGAATCCAAGGGTAATTAGCAGCCTCAATTGACGTACCATCCCTCACCTGATAAAGAGCTCCCAGTTTGAGTATTGTTCTAGTGTCCATCATTGCCTTCCGTAACTGAGATGTTGATGATGCCTTAACCTCGCGGTTCCCAAAATTGGATTTCAAAGATATTTTCCCTCAAGGACTGGAACCCATAATTTGCCGGGAAAATTTCAAATAAGGGCCCGAAGGGCTCTCATTTTCTTATATAAGGGTCTAAAGTGGATTTTATTTCAAATAAGGGCTTGAAGTAGTCAAATCATATCAAATAAGGACTTGTGGCCGATCGGCCAACATATGACTATTCCTGCCGTCAAAGAAGGGGCATTTTAGTCTAAAAAATTCTAAGTATATATATTTTTAATTTTTTTAATTTCCTTTTTCTTTTCTTTTTTCCCCCCTTGGGCATCGCTGTGCCTTGTCGATGGCCGGTAACAGTCGGCCTCAAGTGAGGGCCGCCCACATCGGCGTAGGGTGAGGGTGGCCCATGACGGTGTCGAGTAAGGTCGCCCTCACCTTGGCAGGTGAGAGCCACTTTCGCCAGATCCGGCGAGGGTGAGGGTTGCCCTTGCCCGCCTAGCCCAGGCGAGGCAACCCTCACCCGACGCCGATGTGGGTGGCCCTCAACTGAGTCCGGCGACCTTTGTTGGCCATTGACAAGGCCTGACGACATTTGACGGAGGAAAGAGAGAAAAAGAATAAAGAAAAAAGAAAAAAATTTAGAAAAGCGAAGGACGAAAATACCTTTTAAATCAATGAGGTCAGACCCTTTTTTGAAATCGATATGACTCTTTCGGATCTTTATTTAAAAAAAATAAAAACACTTTAAATCATTATTTGATATAAAATTTATTTCGAACTTTTATTTGAGAAAATAATTTGTCCGTGTTAGTTCCCAACCGAGTTTGAGGGTGAAGGTGTGATTGAAACCCCTGTTTTGTCTAAAACCCTGGTGCGAGGTGAGGTCGATGTCCGCTTCCCACACGCCAGATCCCACCACTCGCGCCTTCTTTTTGGCTATTGCTTATTCATCGATTTCTCTCCAGTCCAGTTTCTCTCCATCTTTTGCGATTTGTTGCGCCAGTCCTTATTATTGTACAGGCAAATCTTTTACCCTTTCGCATTTGTACAATCAAATTATCCGATCATTAGGATCATCGCGATTGCGGACATTGTTAAATTAACAATTTTATCTCGTTAAAGGAACGGAAATTTACAAACACGGCCCAAGATCAAATGAATAAGAGAGAGAGAGAGAGAGAAGGGAGGGTGGCACTGCATCTGAAATAAACATTTAAACACTCGTCGGCATGTGTGGCAGGCGATCCGTGCTAGGGTCTTGTGAAAACCTCGTTGAGGTCTTGCCTACCCACCAAGAAAGGAGCGCCACTCTCTTGGGTTGAGCTGTACTGTCGATCACGAACTCTCGAGTTTCGGACGAATTAACTAGATTTGCTTGAGCCAAACATTTCGTATCCGATGAGAATCCTTTGAGGATGGTCCATAAATTAACCTTTCTCGATTGTTTTACGTACTAAAGGAAATAGCCAAATGGACCCGAGCAAGTCCTTAAACTCCTTTGTCAATGCGGGGTCATCCCTTGTCGTGGGAAAAAAAAACTTGGAGACTGGGCGCGGGGGCATACGAATATCGACACATTAAAGTAACCAACAAGTCCGTGTGAGTTTCAGAAATTCAGATCATAGGGAAGGGCATTTGTCTACTCTACCGTCCCATTCTTCGAAGTCTGGAAAGCATTTTTTTAATACCAAGCTGGAATCGACCGAAGCAAAGCAAAGATATACCGACCAGGCATGGTTTAGAAAAGGTTGTGGTCTCGGTGCATTCAAGAGCAGCTCCAGTTCCCACGCTCTTCCTTCGTCCGCCACACGGCCCCCCCTCTCTCTGTCTCAATCCAACTTGCACACGGCTCGAAGATTGTGGGCAGGCCTGTCCGCCGCCGCCGCCGCCGCCGCAATCCCCCAACCCATCAGAAGTTCCAACCTCCTCCTCCCGCAAAACCCACCTGCCTATCTCTCTCTTCTCGTTCCTCCGCTCCCTCGCTCTCCAGAAACTGCACGCGGGGCCCGATCAGACACCGGCCTCGCTCGCCGCCGAGAGATTGGCGCGGGAGTGGTCGGAGCGGTTCACCTACCTCGCCGCCGCCGCCGCCGCCGCCGCCGTCACCGCCTCCGGCCTCGGGATTACGTTCGTGACCGTTACAGATTCGCGCGGCAAATGGAGGCAAAAAACCGTGAATCCGATCCTTTTCTTCATTTCTCTCCTTTCCATAGAAATCGATTCTAATGCAAGCTTGGTCTTTTCTTCCCACTTTAATTTTGCAGGGAGGGCAGGTGCCTTTGTCTGAGATCAGTGAGATGTTCGGTGCATTCGCTCTCTCTGTGGGCGCCGCTGTAAGTTTCATCTTCAGCTTTAAAGAAACAAGAATTGAAAATTTGCTTCTGGGTTCGTAAAGCATGGAGAGGAAGTAAAAAGTTGGTTGATTAATGTTTTCGGTGCTGAAGTCGAGAACTGAGCTTCTTGCATTCTGACTTGCAGGTGGTCATGGTGTTCTGGGCAATATGGGCTCACAGAGCTCTCTGGCATGCGTCTCTGTGGCCCATGCACGAGGTCCCTCTCTCTCTCTCTCTCTCTCTCTCTCTCTCTCTCTCTCTCTCTCTCTGTCCTTTGCCGAAAGAAATTGATCCAAGTTTCGATGGTAATTCGATTGAATGCAGCCGGACAACCGGCCGAGAGGCGGCGAGCTCGACGACGTTTTCGCCATAATCGACGCCGTTCCCGCGATCGCTCTTCTCTCCTACGGCTTCTTCCACAAGGGCCTCGTCGTTCCCGGACTCTGCTTCGGTGCTGTAAGTGCCGGAATCTCGCCTAACTCCTCCTTCTTCTAACTGTTTAATTATCGCTTATTAATTACCGTCGTTGTCATCAGTCGGGATTTTCTTTTTCATGCCTTTTTCTTTCGCATGGGTTATGATTTGGGGGTTATCCGCCGATGTTTTGACCCCTCCGACTTCGCTCGATCGATCGATCAGGGCCTCGGGATCACGGTGTTCGGGATGGCGTACACGTTCGTCCATGATGGTCTCGTCCACAGGAGATTCCCCGCGGGCCCCATCGCCTACTTCAGAAGAGTCGCTGCAGCCCACCAGGTAAACCTATATGGGAAATCAGTGCTGCGCTTGATAGACAGACTCGTTGTTACTGGAATACCAAAGAATGTTGGCTTTTCTAGTGTTGATTAACCAGTTAACCGTAATTTTCAAGTCTGGAAAAAATTGCCATGCTAGCAGAAGATGCTTTTTCGCACAACTTAATAATTCATTGCATCATAGATTATTTTTTTTTGGTCGAAATTGCATCATAGAATTTGCGTTCAGCAAGAAGTTGACTATTTTCAGGTAAAAGGTAAACTCAGACACAGTTTTTGGATAACAGCACATTGTGGAAAGACAGGTAAAGAGGGAATCTGGTGAAGTTATTGAAACTTGAAAGAAATGAAACTTTTTTGAGTTAATGCAGAACACATTCACACAACCAGCTTCATGCACAATTTTCCCGATAAATTAATAATTAAATGCGTTTTTCTCGAGATTACTTACAGGTGCATTGCATGTTTCAGTTTTATTTTTTTCCTGAAGAGTTCTGTACTTGATACTATCATCATGCTTTTGACCTTGGGGGATATTTTCAGTAGCTAGGACATGATGCGCAAGCTTTTCTTTGCAGCAACATTTATCGCATCCTTATTTTTCCCCCATCAAGTTGATTGAAACTTGGATTATGGTATTAGTGTTATGGATTGAAAATTATTTGTAAACATTAATTAGCCATCTTGCTGCCTCTGAATGACTTTGTACTGTCAAAAAAGCAGCTAAAAGCATCTGATTAGTAAGTAGATTTGACAAGATGCATGCTTATCTTGAAGTGTTTCATTATGTTTTCATTTCACTAGTGTTTTAGGACGGGTAATACATCAAATACGTTCATGCTTTGTCTTTTGTTTATCGAGTGTTCTTCTACTTACCATAAAACAAAAATAAAAGTTTGTTCAGTGTTCTTTCGTAGCTTGTTGGTATTTATAGCTCATTCTTCAGCTGATAACGTTTGCATTTGATTGGGTTGAACTTGTCTGTCATATTCACTTTTAACATCTATTTCTTTCTTCACAAGTTTAAATGTCAAATAAGAATCCTCTTGGTCATCTTTGTTGAACTTCTGTAGATGTTTATATGAGCAATCATGAGTTATTATATAGTTAGAAAGTTTCAAAGACTGTATCCGTTTGGGGTACAAGTCTATTGTCATTATCTGAATATCTAGTGCATGATCTCTTTTACCAGGGATGTGAAGAAATTTTAAGTGCCAATGTTCCACTTGTAATACTAGATTTGTCATGTTTGATATTTGAGGATATTGCAAACTCCGAGGACTCGAAAGGCCCTAGAGTCGTTTTTTGTGCTGCCTAGATTTCAACACTCTGAACCCCTGTTACTGATTGGATTTGATGGAGCTTGATCTGTGCACTTGATAATCTTAGCTTGAATTTCCCTTATAATCTTGTTCTTCAGAAGATGTGCAATGTCTCTTTGTTCTTATTTTGATATATATGTTCTGTCTAAACTTATATTTGTCTAAACACTTTAAATTATAAATAAGATTATTCTTTTCGTCTGTAGGATCCCAAGATGAAAAAGGCTCCTCCACCCTCTTCGTACGGTCACAAATGTGGCAGTCACAAGCAAAAGGAAAAGGTATTCTTCCGATCTTCCCGTATTTATACACTGAAAAATGCATAAGCATTTTCCTTTTTTGAGTGCTCTCTTTGACATGTAAAGCATTGCTATGCTATGATATTTGTGAAAGTACCGAATAGTATCAATCCCCCTTTAATATTGAAATCTAACTTATTAAAAACAAATTACCCATACTTACTGACAAAAAAATTACCCTAACTGTTGAAATCTACTTATCAAAAACAAATTACCTGTACTTATCGAGAAAAGATTACCCTAATTATTGGAATCTCATTAAATGCATTCATGTATAGATTAGTGAGAAGAAGTCTTGCCATGAAAGGTTCTATTGCAGTCCGTTCTTGGGGAGATACAGTACTTTTGGGATAACTTTGTCAAGAGAAAATGAAAAGCTTACTACCAAAGAGGGATCCATAATTATTATTCATGCAGTTATAAAAATTTGAAAGGAAAGAAGGAAGAAAGGGCAAAACCATTGCGAGGGATTGTTTTCCCTTGATGTGAATTTTGGGAAAAAGGACATTAACAGTGCCACACCTTTTATAGGGAGCTCAATTTAGTACCGTAACTTTTAAAAAGATCATTTAAGTGTTACAATTTTTTAAAATTTGATCACCTCAAGTGACGATGCTTTGCCCTAGAAAGGAGGTTGGTATTAATTGCATCATAAAATGTACTTCAATACCACAACTCTAAGGTGCTATGTATGCAAATGAAAAAAGAGGGAGGGGTCATCGAAATTGTGCCAAGTACCAACCTATATAAAAAATTTTGTCCGCACAATTTGGGAAGCACTAATTGGTCATCTCACCGTTTTTAGAGTTTACACGACTTTTTTCTATGTAAAGCGACGATAGTGTGGCTCCTCTAGGAGATACTCTTTTAAAACCCATCTCAAGTTTCCAGGTTTGAACTCTTTAGCTCTCCCCTTCTAATTATGGAAAATTCTGCTTAGGGAATAGTCTGTTGGCTTGATTTTGCACCTCCTTGTCTATTTAATCAGAAAAAAAGTAGTCTTCTTTCACTAAAAGGCACCTTTAGGTATTTTTAAGTTGATGCCAAAAATTACCTCTTCTTCATTGTACCAATTTTAAAATGTTATTCAAGTATTGACCTTGTCACAATGTTCCATCATTAGTAATGCAGTCCTTTCTTCACAAGTCAAGAAAGATCAGATGATTATTTTTACTTTTTCCTGACAATGGTCTTCCAGAACGATGTTTGAAACAATATAGTCTTCGCTTGTGCTTTGATAAACAATGGAATGGATGGCTTGGTTTCTATACTTGATCAATAGACATCATAAGACTCTCTAACTTCTTTAGAAAGTAAGTGGTTGTCATCTCTACGTTCCTGTCATCAGTATACCTTTTTTCCCTGATGAATAAGCTTTGGAGTTATTTGATTTGAGAAAAGAATTTCAGTTTCCATTTTTGTTTATGAAAATATCTATGGTGAGTGAAAATACAAATCGAAAGTCTCATATTCTTTATTCCACTATAATTTGTGAAAGAGTCTTTTCCTTGCTATTCACTATGTGCTTCGTTTGAAAAGGAGAAGACTGGAAATATCAACAATTTATTTTCAGTTTGAAAAGAATTGTTTTCCGAGCGTTATTAAAGTGTTTCTTGATTTTGGTTCTCAAATGGAAGTGAAAACATAAAACTTTGAGTTCTAAGGAATAAAACGTGCCTAAATCTTTTGAAGAATTATAACTTTGGGGTATCTAACCAAATGACACACCTCAAGTTTTTTCTTAACCAAAAGATCCAGAGCCTACTGACTTTGATATAAGGTGTTGAAGATCATACTTTTAAGATCTCTTTACAATGACAATGCTACCTTTATATTTTTATTATACTATTAAGGTATCTTAATGTGGATTTGAAAATGTTTACTTGATCATACAAATCAGGACTGCTAGGAAGGACACAGATATTTTGTGAAAATGAGACATAACTGGTACCTGATTAGTGAGATAATTATTCTCGTGGAGTACCTAATAGATTCTTGAACAATTTTATCTGTTGTAAGGGTATCATCTCATCATTATTTGCTCTGTTTGGCAATTAAAAAAATTTCTGTGTCCTTACCATTGTTTCTGTAACTCATGAAAATTTTTCAGATGGCTATTGGAGAAGGAAAGTATCAGCGAGTCAAATCATTGGTTTTACTAGCCTTACTTGGTGAGACTCTGATTTGCGAACCATCTTCCTCTTATGTAGTTTTTTTTGGTTAATTTAGGGGAAAGGGAGGCTTTCAATGTTCTCACTGGATTTGATCCCGATACTATTTGGGAAACTACCTGGAATTGGACCATTTTTATTTCCTTCCTTTTGGTTCTGTAGTCGCTTTCATGAGGTGATCCCCATTGACTGATCCCGATTGAGTGCGAAATTGAGAGTTGCTAATGAACTGTTATTGTCCTTTACGACCAATTTCAGATAGAAAAACACAGAATGGGCACCAAAGGGGTGGCAATTTATCATCTATGTATTGAAAATATCATACACACCCTAGAGTGTTAGCAATGATCAAGAAATCATTTAGCTGAAAACCTCTGCTCTGACTATGTTGCAATTCGCATTGTGATCCCATCGTCTGTTGGTTTAAATAGAAGATTTTCCTCCACATCAAAGTTCAAATTGAATAAGTAGCCTGTATCATCTGCATCATTTTTCTTTTATCTACTCTCTACTAGCACTCTATTAAAGAATGTGGTTGTCCTGTGGCCTAGCATAAGTGTCCGATTGGTCGTTTCGTCTTCTTTTTAAGAGACGATTATATAAATTATGAACGTCCAAAGTGATTTCCTTCCCAAATAGCAACGGCAAAGAAAGATTGATAATGGGAAAAAGGTCATGGGAGCACCAGAACTGAAATCAGATGCTGCAAGTTGTTCCTGGATCCCAGCTATATGTCTTCTTTCTGAGGAGCTTGATGCGAGGATAAGACACTAAATTGTTACTGTTTTAGTCAGATGCGATGTTACCATATCCTCCAGAGATTGTTTCACAGTTCTCAAAAGCTTTGTAGATATGCTGTTTTAGATATCGGTTATATCTGTGCATCTAGCAGAATGTTAACATGTCTAGTTATTCTGAGTTTGCGATAGTTCAAACTGTCATCTGGGTGAGGGTTTTTTTTTTCCCATCCGGTAGCACCCTAATTTTAGATGATCTGTTTAGGAATGTCTGATCGAATGTGTGATCTCATAGTGCTAACTTCGCTTTATCTGTTCTTTTATTTGTGATCTGGACAAGTAGGAGGACGAAATGTTGTTGCTTCAGCGAGTTCTACCCTAGTCTTTAAAAATACTTGCTCGATACCGATATTTCTATCACTGATTCCCACGGATGGTTCTCCGAAAATTAACAATAGCACCAGTCTCAGTGCAATTGGCCCAAATCATGAACTGTCAGTCCCTTTGACTGATGGGTGGTCAGGCATTGCCATTTTCAGTACTGGATGCATTTTAGATGGATTGGGCACTCGCAATTGCACCACTGGTAACTGCAAAGGAAGAGATTGCACTGCAGAGGACAGTCCGGTCGCAACAGGTCTTGGCATTTCCAGTGACAGTTACACTATGTCCACAGATATGGGGTATAATGTTGGACTTACTGTTAGTCCCATGTGTGCTGGCTGTGACTGCCCGTCTGCAAGCTGCAAAGCGCAGTTGGAGAGCTGCCCACTTGATCTGAGGGTATTCAATGAAGGAACTGTGGTTGCATGCAAGCCAGGTAGAGGGCTTCATTTCTCTGAGAATCAATGCACTGTCCCAGGTGATTACAGTACTTCCAAGGTGAGCATTACTTGTCCATTAAAGAATGTCGCTATGAAGATCGAAATAGCGTGCTAATATTTTTTAAACACATACTTTGAGCGATGTGTGTGAGATGACATTCTGTATTTGGAATTTTGTTGACTGTACAATAAATACGGCTTTGTAATCTTGAGCTACAACCGTAATCAGCAGCATACATGAACTGCTTATGAAGGTTTAACAGAAATACAATTAGAACACCATGGCTCCTGCGTGCAATTCGGCTCCTCGTTACTTGGTAGTCCTGGACTATGCCCTATGCTTTCCAACTAGAACCTCTTGGACCTACAAGAAACTTTAGCATTATTTGGAATAAAGAGCGATATTACTACGAGTACTTAACACTAGTCTAGAAAATTGATATCTTATAGACTATAAATGGGACCTTGGGCAAGTGGATTACATTTAATATTGAATAAGAGTCTGCGACATCATAGATCAATTTTGCGTATCAGTGTTAGAATGATGAGGCTAACTTCTGAGAATTGCAATCTACTTTACGTAAAGAGAGAAGAAAAGACAACTACAAAACCCAGCGGAAACCTCTACTATGCTTGTGCGACTATGAAAAATGTCTATACCAGTACACGGATGAACTAAAGAGGGAGAGCATTAACGATGCTATGCAGTCATAGAAGCAGTCATTAGGTACGCAGCCTAGTCAGCAAAGTCACTCACAAAAGCCGACTAGTTATCTATTTCTCAAGGTGTTTTGGCCAAAAAAGAAGAATCTATTTTTCAAGGTAAAATTGAGTGGAGCAATTGAGAGGATCTCATCTTTATTCCTGCATATAATCGCGAGAGTAACATCATTAACTACTCAACATGCGTATAGATTTGCCTTATAACTCACTGAATGTTTTAGATGCGAAGCGATCAGCAGATACAGAGGCATTCTCAATTAACATGAACAAGAGAAGCTCCCACATAAAAAGCAAAGCAAGATGCATAACATGAGCATACACTAAACGAAGCAATCGATGCGTAGAACAGAAATAGAGAAAGAGAGGGAGAGCTTACAGGCAAAACACTGGTGACCCTAATCCCGACTGACCGGAGTTCAAAGTGATACCAAAGGGAGTGCATTTCGTCAGACGGAGGAAGAGGGGAAGCAAAATGTCTTGGTCAGGTCTCCGGTGTATTATTATTTTCCTCCTAACATGCCTTATTTTCTTTTAGCCCAACAACCACTCCAACTTCATATAGATTTTCAAATGGATCTCATCTGGTCCACCAAGTTTACTTTTTAAATCGACGAGGCGGCATTTTTTGTCCCGATGTGATGGTTTTTTATTTCCTTGTTTTAACTAAGAATTTTTTATTATGAACAACTCTTATAGGTTTTATCGATCCCATGATTATTTATCATATTTTCTCGTGATTTTGTAAACAAAGTCACCTACAATATTTTAGCTCACCCTCTTGCGTCTGTAATGGACGAAGAACGACCCACGTGGAGTAGCCAAATTTGAATTTGATATCAAGGTAGAAATTTCGTCCATAGATGACACATTTACACCCTGTGAGATAAGCCAAGTGTCATTTTTAGAAAAGAAAATTTCGTGGAATTCTACAAACTGTTCTAAAATAGTACAATTTAGCCGTCAGATTACATGTAGTTATTTTTCTATATAAATAGTATAACATCCCTCTCTAGCACAAGCTAGAATCAAAACCTAAGAAATAAAGTCTGCGAATAGATATGTGGCCTCCGCATCCCATACCATGAAAATTTCGAGGATTCATTATAAACTGTTTTAAAAATTGAAATATTTTATTGATGTTGTGACTTAATTTTGATATTTATACATTCTAGCAAAAAAAAACTAGGGACGACTCACGGGTAGCCTAGGTATATGCTACCTTCAAATGACGAGTAGGATGAGTATTTATATTGACTAATAAAGGAAAACCAACCACGGACCTTGTATATATGTGCATGCATGCATGCATGAACATCCGGGGTGTTTTGTTATCATAAATGCTACTCAAAAGTGAGGTATGCTTTTGGCATTTTCCCTTATTTATATCTATTTTCATCTTCATGTTACCATACAGGCTATTAATTATCTTGCAATTATTTCGGGAAATTATCGAGAAAGTCCTAAACCTATTGTACTTGTGCTAACTCAGTCATAAACTTTTTAATTTGATCAGTTTAGTCCTAAACTTCTTGACAATTTTGCCAATTTAATCATAAACCTTTCAATTATGTCAATTTAGTCCTAAAACTTTTTACAATTTATCAATTTAGTACTTTTGGCCAATTTTGGACGGAAAACGCTGATGTGAACAATTTTTTGCATTTCTTAGAACTTTTTTTCTGAATTTTTTTATTTATTCTTTTTTCTTTCCCTTTATTTTCCAACTCTTGGTCGGTGAGGCCGCGGAGGTCACTGGCCACAGGCGAGGGTCGTGATGCCCTTGCCTAGACCAGGCGTCGGTCCTCACCTATGGACGGGAAACTTGTTAGCCAAGAGTTGGAAAAAAAAGGAAAAGAAAAATAAAAGAAAAAAAAAATCAGAACAAATTCAAAAACTTCAAAATATTATCCATGTCAGTGTTGGCCGTCCTACCACATAGGATGGCTAGCACTGACTAGACCGTCACATCATTGTTTTTCGCCCAAAATTAGTCGGAATGACTAAATTGACAAATTATCAAAATGTTTAGTATTAATTTGGTACAATTGAAAGGTTTAAGATTCAATTGGCAAATCGTCGAAAAGTTTAGTTTTGAATTGACACAATTGAAAGGTTTAGGATTGAATCGACACAAATGCAACAGATTTTAGACTTTTTTAGTAATTTCTTCTTACCCAAAAAAAAAACTTGTTCTTGTAGTGGAGTTAATTCATTTATGCACAAATAATTTCAAATGATATTGTCTTCAATGCATTAGCTCAATTACTATCGTTTTTCCAATTTTGAGGAAAAATTCTTAAAAGATGCATCGAGATTCATTGTTACTTGTTAGTGTGGACCATGAACATGGCTATTTTGTAAAATGATATAAATCAATTTCATACATTATAGTTCATGTAATTAAATAATGATGTTGCATATTATCGTTGAAATTTTTTATCGATGATGTAAAATGAGACACATTTTTGACAATGTGCATGATCGTAATTACATGTCACACATTATTAATCTTTACCAGCTTTAAGTATGATAATATTGCATTAGTATGTAGGTGTATTGGCCATGATTATTAAGGATCTTTTTAATTAAGCATAACCTAAGACTATAAGACCTTCTGGAAGCTAATATAGTGTTTCAAAAGGCCACAACTTCTTGAAAATAACGAACCGTCAAGCAAGCGTTTTCCTATATTTAATGAATGAAAGCAATAATTTATATAGATCAAGAACAATGATTGGAAATTAACTCGGCATTCGATCTATTCAAATTTTTATACAAATTGGTAGATGAAAAATAATAATTTAATAGGTGCCTCGGTTGGTGCATTATATCTTTAGAAGCAGGGAGGAATGTTCGTTAGTTGTTAACCGAAGAAACGAGCATTTTTTTTTATAAAAAAAATTGTATTCATTGCTCCAATGAATACACGAAAATTGGCAAAGCAAATCGAAACAAAGCAAAACTCATAATATTGCGAAACAAAGCCAAATTCAGAAACAAGGAGGATCAACAGAACATCAGAAGGGTTAAGTACACACTCATTCCATAAGAAGAGATCCGTCAAGCAAAATAATTGACGGTCAATCACTAAATTTTGTATCTTCACCATTGATGAACACATGCCGGAAATTCATTCTCTAATAACTATAGTATGTGCGTATAGGTTCGTCTTCCGTGGTTCAGTGAGAAGACGCCAGAGCTTCTGCAATCAACATTGAAGATGGATGCAGAGGACTTGTACATGGACAGAGAAGAGGGATATTGAATCCCCTAAAGTATATTTTAAAAATTCTCAAATTTAGATAGGAAGAAGAGATAGCTTCCAAATCTAAAAATCGATCGAGAGGATTTTAACTCTCAAATCTAAAATTAGACAGGGTGAAGAGAGCTCCCAATAAATAAGAAGGAACAATAATATACAATCAAAATTTAACAAGAAAGGGAATGGGAGGGTCAGACTAGCTCAAACCCTCCATGAAGGTTGAAGAAGACAATGGAGAGAGAAGAAGAAAGAGGGAAAGAAAAAGACTTTTTTAATATTGAGTTTCTAGGCCAATAATGTAATAATGGTTATGTGGATCGCGAACTGGATCTCATTGCGATCTTGATCTTATTAGACTATTAGACAAAGATAATTATCCTTGTCTTGATTATATACTAATCTTACAAGTTTCTTATATATATATATATATATATATATATATATATATATTTGGTGAGAGTGTTAAACGTTTGTAATTTCCTACACAGATTGAGAGACGTATAGTGCGATTTTCGAGAACTGAAAATTGGGCATCGGCATAACTGGGCCTTTGGATTTGAGAAACTACTCCAATCCTGATTCCTCAGTACATCCAATCGAATTAAATCCCCATCAAACCCTTACACCCAACTCGCTCCCTCCCTCTCCTCTCCTCTCTCTCCCCCTTAGCCACAATCCATCCCGCACCTCCCTCTATCGTCGCCACGAACAAAGCGCCACGAACAAAGTCGCCTTGCGGCCTGTAGGCAGCGCCACTGCTGCTCGTCCAGGCCGCACCACGGCCTGCCTCCTTCTCGATCTTCCCCCGTCTATCTCTATCTATAAATCTATGCTCCGTCGCATTTATGCTGGCGACTCTTTATGGCCGTTGAGATCTCGATGTCTATGGAGCTGCCGCCTCCGGGGCCATTAAAATGGGGCCTCCAGATCCGGACGCGGCAATGCCTGTCAAGAGGGGGCTTGACGCCGAGCGCCCGGAGGGATGGACGCGACCGAAAATGCAATTCGATTTAATGTCCAATTTACATCTTAGTCAAGGATGCTGACCTAAATCTAATATCAAATCCACAATGGCGTCACCAATGACGAGAATTCGGTCAAACGTCACTATCATGGGTAGGCCTTTCTCATAATTTCAAACCTTTCAAATTGTCATATAATTATCTAACAAACCCATCAATTTCTTCTATTGTTAGTCGGCCAGCAAAATTTTCTTTTATTATTAACTAAGCCTAAGTCAATCTTTAGCCCAAGTCGATGTTTCCTCTAAAGTCCTTCAATAGAAAGTCATGGTATTAGGTAAAAAAAAGTTCGGACCACTATGAGTCAAAGTTTGCCTTGGCAAATCCCGGGACGCACGGCTTACTTTGGTTTTCATTCTTTTGAAGCAGTTTTTAAAAGCTCTCTTTTAGTAATGAATATTTTAGGTGACTCATTTTGCCCTTACTAACTTTTGAGAGTTCTAATTCTGCCCTAAATGCCCATTGCATTGCAGAGATGCAAACTTTTTCGACCTTGGCTGTCTGAGACCTTAACCCAGCTACTTGAGATCTCTATGGCAGGGACGATGTTGCCGCCGCCATGGCTGCACAATGTGGCTGCCGATTTTGACCCTATCACCACCACCAGAACCACAACCATAGTCCGATAGAGAAAGTCCGGAAGAAGTGACTGCGGCCGCAGTATTTGAACAAAAGAACCAAGGCTCGAAAGACCCGATCTTAGGGTGAGCAACCCCTGGCGACACAACGTATTGATCGCACGCGACCTCGACACGAGCCAATCGCCGGAATGTGACAACCCAAGGCAAGATTTGTCTTGGCTGAGGGCACCTGACTAAGGTGTCACTTCGCCGTGGTACGCCCGGAGCTAGAGCCACGTGGTGGCGCTTGGGGCAGCGTCACGTTGGTGAGGTGGGACGAGTCTTCCCCTTTCCGACGCTCCATTTCTCTCTTTTTTTTTTCTTTTTCTTATTCTCATTTTTATTACCTTTTTAATTCTCATTTAGATAACATTTATTATTAAACGTAATTAAAAAATTCAAAAGAGCAAGTTTAGGTCCCTCATTTGAAAAAAAGTAGAAACTTCTTAGGGCATGTTTGTCTTGGGAAAAATTTCATGATAAAAGAAAATACTTTCCGAAAAATTATTTTTCAGGAAAATAGTTGACCCTTTTCGGGTTTGGGAATTCATTTTCCTAACTTTAAGCATGCATATTTTCTTTGACCGTAAATGGTTTTCTATGGACCGATCATTTTCAACAAATTAAACGTGTGAAAATCCATAAAACTAATTTATGGGAAATTTTTCACTCAAACAAACACGCCCTAAATTTTAGTAAAAAAAATGCCATGTAATTGCAACTTTACTAAATCCTGAATCAAATGAAAGTTGCTTTGCATGAGGCTTTAAGAATATATTCATTACCAAGCAAAGAAACAAAAGCCTTCGAAAGGTTAAAACAAAGTTACACTTTAGTTGCAAAAATGACACTAGTCAACACTGTATAAAAAGATGGGTTCACACCACAAAAAAATCTAAAATTGGTATACACGTGACAAATTCACTCCAAACTAATTTTTGAGTCACTAAAAATTTAAAATCCCAAACCGATACACATATAACAGATTTACCCCAAACTAAATTTGGGTCACTAAAAGTTCCAAACCGGTACACTCGTGATATAATTACCCATCGTTAGCTTCCGTCAAATTTTACCTTGAAATTGTTGAGTTAGATGACACCTAGCAATAACTCAATCGACATGACAAGTCCACGGGGAAATTCGTATCGGTTTGGGGTAAATTTGTCATAAGGGTACTAGTTTGGGATAAATTTATTGCGAGTGTACCGATTTGGGGATTTTCGTAGTATTAAAACTAATAAGATAAACCTACTACACTTTTGGTTTTAGGAAATGGAATGATTATTATCTTATTTGGTTTGATGCTGCGATAGCAAAAAGATAAGAGGTAAAAAAATGTTCCTTAAGGAATAAGACCCGCAAGCCACTATTGTCAGCAAAACAAGTTGAGTAAGTCATAAACATGTTTATAGTAAGCATAACTGCAATCGACTGTGCAGCCAGTAAAGTCAGCGATGGTAGGTATACCTGTTCCGAACATGAACCCCTCATCAGCTTTGTCATTAAATTCAAAGACGCCAACGTCATGGAACTTCCATTGCCCAAACGCAAATATTTGACATCATTAACGAAATGTATAGTTTGATGCAACACAAGAGTCGCGCGTTTGTTTAGAAGAGAGATTTTGGAAAAACACAGTTATTGGTGTTTCGGTAGAAATACTTATTCGGTTTTCCTTTTTCAAAAATTATTAAACTTACGATTTTTTTTAATGACCAAAAGTTAGAAGTATTTAAATAAAGTTCCAAAAATTATGATCGTCCGGCGCAAGGCAAGAGATTCCCCGTTTGGTTTGGTTTGGTCACGCGACAGCAACTACCATCAGCGGGACTTTCTGTCCCTTTTCCAGCGATACCCTACACTACATATTTTTCCGGGTGTCGAGTCAAGTATTTGGTACATTAACTTAGTTTTTTATTTGCAGCCAATGATTGGTGAAGCCTTTGTCGCATCTTTGAATGATCCATTTGAAAAGGGAGAGAATATGCCTCTCTTCCTTCTCTCGCAAAGAGAGGGGACAAAGACGGGGGGAAGAAATTTTGAAGTTTTCATGAGGATGAGAGTGACAGTTATTCATTTCTAGTTGGAGCGAAAGTGAAAAATTGCTTAAAGTGACATCAACCGCACTTTAGAATTGGGATTTATTTCCAATCTATTTTCTCTATTTGATCACGGAGTACTGATTACTGATTATGATATCTATTAAAGTTTTCGAGTAGTCCTTACCAAAAAAAAAAAAAAAAGTTTTCGAGTAGTACGGAGCTCTACTCGTGCCTCGTTCATGCTGGGAGATAGGAGATCCTTATATCCCACCGATCTAGGCATCAAACAGTCATGCACTCAGGATCAACACACATGTAGAGCTTTTAATGAATGGAGCATGATCTAGCTCGTTTTAAGGTTGTGAGCGCGCTCGCTGAAAATGTAAAAGCATAGAAAAGACGAGAACCTTGAAAGGGAAACTACGGCTATATCAGTCTTCAGGTCTACAACTACCTGATCAGTCCTAGATGCAGGAAATATCATCAGTCTAGACCTTGGGAAAAGCTTAAAGAATGACTTGGCAAGTGGCCACCAAACAATAAATTCAAATTTCCCTGCAGTTTCCTCGTAATATCATCAACAAGTCCATACAAGTCTTTTTCTAAGTTGTCACGATGTGCATATACATATGCTAGATTAAGAAAAAAAAGTGAAAAAGTAAACTTATCTATCCAGACATGCTTTAAGATTGCTGATGTAACTACTTATATTGTTTTAGGTACAATCATTAGTTTTGAAATTGAACTATTTCATAAAATATGTCCTTGACTAGTATTTCGACTAAGGGTCTACCTTGTTAGATTATTACTTTTTACTTTTATATAATTAAAATATTGCAATATACACACTTTCACTTTTATTTTTAAATTTAAAATTCTTGAAACTTGCACAAAATGATTATATTGATATCCACAATTTGCGTATAATTATTTATAAATATGAACATTATTTTAAATTTTGAGGAAATTTTTTTTAAAAAATCACTTCTAATTAAGCTAAAACAAATAGGTCCTAAATCAACTCTAATCACTCAAAAGAATCTTCTGTTGGGAGGGAAAGAACAAAGATTCCTCTGCAAGACGTCAAATCCGCAATCGGTGCTTTTTTTTTGGTCAGACGCAATCAGTGGTTTACAAGAAGAAATTGTTAAGAGTTCTAATTGATAAACAAATGTTAAAGTTAAATTTTTTTCCGTTGGGTTGTCTTGTCAAAGCATGATAATAAATAAGTGCATCTTATAAAACCAATAAAAGTAAATTTCTATTTAAATTAGTAATGAGCATGATGGACTGCTCGAATCGGGATCAGACCAGACTAGACCGGACTGGCCGATTTGATCCGGTTCTTAAGAGTATCGATCCGGTTCCCGGTTCCTAAAAGTGGAACCGGATTCCGAGCGATTTGGTTCCCATTTCTAGGGTGGGAACCGGACCGGACCAGATCGAACCGAACCGATAAATATATATATTTACTTTTTAAATTTTTTGAAGAAAAAAGAAAACCTAAACTATTCCCTCTTGCCTTTACCAATTTTTTTAAGGATTGGTTCCATTGGAAAATGGAATTGGTTCCATTGGAACATGATTGGTTCCATTTGAAAATAGAAAAATAAATACATTTATTTATTTAAAAGAGAAAACCTAATTTAAAAGTACGTGATCGGTTCCATTGGAACCGGACCGAACCATCAGTCCGGTCCGGTTCACGGTCCTAGGATTAGCCGATTCGGTTCTCAGTCCTAGAAAATGGGAACCGGTCCTCCCGATCCGATTCCCGATTTTTGGGTGAGACCGGACCGAACCGGAAACCGCTCATCCCTAATTTAAATGTCAAACCTACTGATTCCAGTAATATATAGCCAGAATCCACGTTGTATAATTATTTAAAAGAGACTGATCTCATTGCTTCTCTCATGACACAATCCTTCTCCTGCTAATCCCCCTTTCTCCTCGGTCCACAAAAACAAAATATAGAACTAGTGCCAAAAGTGATTCACGGGAGAAATGACTCACGTCTACATGTGCTTATGGACCTTGGCTCGTCATACCTCATGGTATAATTGGTATTTGATTGATTAACTAGTTCGGTAATGGGTTCAAGCACTCCTCATCGAGCATTTTTATTTTTCTGGGAACCGATTAAGTTCAGGTATTTAGCCTATGCATATGACATTGACCCAGAAGGCCAGAATAGTTTACATGTAGGTGGTGAGAATTCAACAAGGGACTTTCAATTCCTGTCACCCTAATCGACTGCGTCAGTCCTTGGGGTTTTTTACTTTTTTTTTTTATCTTACCAAAGTAATCAAGACTGCTCCATTGTAGAACTTAAAATTCTTGAAAAGAAGGATGGAAACTCTCGCAAGTGGCCTCAAGATATTGTAGCCCTCTTGGTATGATTCTGATTGAACTATAGCCGTGCTGACGCTATGATTTGGCTTGATTTGGCTATTTATGAAGTAGTGTGACTCGTGTGTTTGGTGATGCATATTTTAAAGCTGCAATAATTAAAATTTAGGTGGGATTGATTTTAGCTATGGACATGTTGCAATTCTGAGATTCTCGCCAAACACTTTATAAGTGCCATCACATTTCTTTTCAAAGCTGAAACTGTTACAAGAACGCTACACTAAATAGACACGTATGGTAGTATTGGAGAAAATTGAGTTGCGAGCATACTAAAAAAGATATTGACAAAAATTTGCGTACACTAAGATGATATAGAATTCAGATGATTGGAGAGCAACTCAAATCTCTCCTTAGTTTCTACTCGAGCACAAAATGCACAAATGAGGGTTGGACGGAGTGCGAGTTCTACGGAACTAAGTGCGACAAGTGATGTGTGTCAAAAAGAAAACTATAAAAGGTATTGAAATACATTAAGGCTCCGTTTAATTTTAGAAAAATGTGATATTTCTGGAAAATATTTTTTAAAGAATATTTTTCGATACTTAGTTGAGATCTGAAAATGAATTGGAAAATAATTTTTATCGATAGGAAAGAAAATTTTGATTTAATTTTCATAAATAGACATATACTATTTGGGCGTTAGTGACTTGCGAATGGGCAGCGGGAGAACTAGGCACAGGCACGGGCACGAGCACCAGTGTCCTAGGCCTAGATCCCCTATTCTCGGGCATGAGCATGGGCACCAATTCCGAGTCCATAGAAGCCAGGCATGAGAACCCGATGCCCGTGCCCCAGACCCTGGCGCTTGGGATGAGCTGGGATTTGTATAAAATAACCTCAATGTCATTTTCTTTAATTAATTATTTTACAATAAAGAGGTGAGATGGGATTCGTACGAAAAGGAGTAAGAATATATTCTGACAGGATATGATGCATAACGTCTAATCACTAAAAATATTTATTTCCTTTTTCTTTTCCCTTTCATTTTTCCTTGATTAGAATTTTTTTTGTCATTGTACAATTATTACAGGAGAAAATTGTAACACATTTCAAACGATCAGTAACGTGAGAGTGAATTCCTTCATAGTCAACGTCAAGGGTTTGATAAAATCGATGTGAAAAAGGGCAAATGGCACGAACACTTCTTGAATTTTGACTCAATATATAATTTGATCCATGAACTTTTAATTTATTCAATATAATTCATGAACTTTAACCCGATATTTAATATGATTCATGAACTTTTAATTTATTTAATGTGATCCCTAAATTTTTGGTACATGTTCAATATAGTCCCTGAACTTTATAAAAATATTCAATGTAGTCCTTTTATTAATTTAAATTTCGAGACTACATTCATATAATTCAGAGACTAACAAAAAAAATTAAATATGTACCAAAAATCTAGGGACCACATTGAACAAATTAAAAGTTTAGGGACCACATTAAATATTAGACTAAAGTTCATAGACTATATTGAACAAATTAAAAGTTAGGAGACTAAATTGTATATCGGGTCAAAGTTCAGGGACTGTTTGCGTCATTATCCCTTTGAAAAGATATGGAGGGGGGGCGGGGGTGGCGTTCATCGGAGGGTAAGTTACAACAATTTTAGAAACCTGGGGGCAGATACTCACAACTTTTAATCACTTCTTGCAACTCCTTGTAATTTCTTGACCATTTATTTTCTTGTCTTGCCACTTGTCTTGCAATTTTTCATGCTTCTTTGACTGAGTCAATCCCAAAATTTCACAACATTTTGCTTGGCCCAGTACAATAATTCCAACCTCCTAATCGTCAACATGATTTTGTTTATGGAAACGTTAACAACCCAAAGTTTAGATTTATATATGCATACGTCTATGGTTTGGTCAGCCATAGACTTCGAGGCAACTTTGGCCCATGCATGAATATTTAGCGCAAGTCCCATTCAGGGTCATTTCGCATGCAGTATTCGAGCGACTGTGATGCAAGAACTTTACGTAAGGATATGTAGATCCTCTACTCGTACCTAATTAAATAACAACTTGCAAGAACTTAAATAAAAAGGTACCTCTCTCACGACCCTTATCCAGACAGGAAGCAAATATACCTCACAAAAAGGATGAATGTACCGTGGAATGATCAAAGACTTGATCTTTTCGAGCACTATATCCATCAACGAGAAGAAGCATCTCTCTGTTTGGAAGAAAGGTGTTCTACTACTTATAGTGATCACTACAGCATTTTTTTCAATACTCATCCATCTGAAGGATAATATAGGAAGAATATATTTAGAAAGGATTTGCACAACGTCTGATCGCTAAAAATATATATTTCATTTCCTTTTTCCTTTAATTATAATTCTTTTTTCATTTTACAATTATTACAGGGGGACGACTGTAACAAATTTGAAAAGAACGGGGGCACATTGCAAAAATTTTGAATTATCAGGGGGGGACCATTTGTTACCATAAGAGAAATTTAGGGGGCAAAATGAAATTCTCCTAAAGTTGGACACTTTTTCCCCTCTCGAGTGAGCACCGTCTAGCCACGAAAGAGCGGCCTTTGGGTGCATGACCAAGATCTCATCAAGGATACATGACTAACGTTCTGGCGAGCATTTGGTCCTAGTCAACGTCAGGTGTAGCATGAAATCGATTTGAAAAGATCAGGGGGCTTACACCAAAATTCATATTCGAAGGTAAGTGACAACCACCCTAAAAACCTCGTCGCAAATACTCACAAGTTCTCATAACTTCTTGCAACTTCTTCTAACCTCTTGACCCTTTTTATCCTCTTGTCTTGCCACTTATCTTGGAATTTTTCTTACTTCTTTGACGGAGCCAATGCCAAAGTCGCATCCTATATTGCTTGACCACCGAATTTAAAACAAAAACACTCAAATTTGTTTAATGGCCACTGAATTAGCCAAGACTTTTTTTCTTGGTCGAACTTATTAGTGGACCCCGATTTACCGCACGGAAGTTAGCTAAGAGAAAGCATTAAACAAAGGCTCTTTTTTTTGGTTGAAAACATCTTGGAAGTAAGCTAAAAAGAAAACACTGGACAAAGACTTCAATTGGTCAAGTCGTCGGAGCCGGTCATTCGTCATTTCAGTACCAACTCTGCAATATGTTTTTCTATTTTCTTTTTGATATATAATAGTTTTAAGGGTTACTATTACGAAAAATCTCAAATTGATACACCTGTGACAAATTTACTCAAAACTAATTTTTTGACTATCAAAAACCCCAAACCGATACACCTATGACAAATTTATCAAAAACTAATTTTTTGACCACAAAAAACCTTAAACTGGTACATTTATGATAAATTTACCCTCCATTAAATTGAATTAATACAAAAAGAAATCACAAACTAGTACATCTAGGACAAACGGAGGATAAAACCCCAAAACTGGTATATTTGTCAATTGACATGTATCATTTAATTAAGCAATTTGACAATAAAATTTAACAAAAACTAACGGGGGGTAAATTTATCACATGTGTATCAATTTGGAATTTTCGTGATAATAACCCTAATTTTAAAGTCTTCAGCAATCAGCATTGCGATGATAGGATGATAAGAACCGTGCTCAAAATTTCTAGTTGTGTTCATTCTGAACACAGCGCCAAACCTGCCAAATTTTCTCTGTCTAAACCAACTCCAAAAATTCATTTCCTTCTTTTCCGACTATATTAAAATTTATTTACTTATTAGAAAGTTGAAGTCCTAACTACTTGTTATACAGGATGTAGAATTGTAGATTAGTATATCATATGTGCTGCTTCTTTTCTCATCCTATAATTTTTCTAGAGAAAGCACGTCGTAGCGGAAAAACCTGGAGCGGCTACTTAAGGACGCGGGTCAAACACTTCGTGATTAAAAGATTGGACTGTAATTTTGGCATATGTAATTTTTTTTCGTGTTTTTTTTGGCATTTATACTGACTCATGTATATTGGTGCAAGTGAAACTGCAAAATAATCGAAGTGCTTTAAGATGATGGAGTGTTGTGCAATTAAAAAAGGGTTAATACCATGAAAAACTCTAAATTGATATATCTGCGATAAATTTACCCAAATTAATTTTTTGACCACTCAAAACCCCTAACTGGTATATTTGTGACAAATTTATCTTTCGTTGGCTTTCGTTAAATTGGATTAATATCATGAATAATCATAAACTGGTACACCTATGATAAACGGAGAGTAAAACCCTAAACTAGTACACCTATTAACTGATACGTGTCATTCAATTCAGCAATTTGATGGTAAAATTTAACGGAAATCAATAGGGGTAAATTTGTCATAAGTTTATTAATTTGAGATTTTTTATGGTTAAAAAATTAGTTTTCAGAAAATTTTTACAAGTGTACCAGTTTGGAGTTTTTCGTGATATTAATTCATAAAAGACTGAATTTAACAATTAAAATAGAGTATTTATAGCATAAATTGTCCATGTAGTCCAGGACGACTTTTCTTACCCTTGACTTGATGGTTGGTAAGAGAGTAAGAAGTTGAACCCTTCAAATCAATGATAGATAAGACCGTTGGTGTAACTTTTTGGTACTAACCGTGTATGCTCTAATTTTCTTTCAAATGTTCTTGGGTCAGTCAATGGTGCCGGAAAAAAAAAATACATAGGATCAAATAAAGAATGGCGACCATTAAAGAACCTTATATTGGGGTTCCATCAAAACGCCATCAATAATTAAAATAACTTGTCTCATATCCTGAACCCTAAGTTCTAAGCAGCGTGCTGGTGACGTGGTTGAGTGGTGTTTTAGAAGTCATAATTGTTTGGAAAAATTTCAATTAAGGGCTCCAAGTGGGGTCAAATTCTCAAAAGAGGACCAAAAGTGAGCATAGTATCAAATAAGAGTCTGAAGTGCCAAATCAGTCTCAAATAAGGACTTGCAGTGCCCAAAAAGTTTCAAATAAGGGCCTGAGTCGCCGGCCGACCAAAATGCCCACCGGACGGCCAAAATGTTACTATTCCAGCAGCATAACAGTAAAATTTTTATTTTTTTATTATTTTTTTCTTTATGTTTTTTTTCTTTTCCTTTTCTTTTTTTTTCTTCTCTTCCTCCGCCGGCCATAGCTGGGGCCGGCGGAGGTCGCCGGCCTCAGGCGAGGGCAGCCCTCACTCGGCGTTGGGCAAGGGCCACCCTCGCCTAGCCAGTTGCCGGCGAGGTCGAGCCTCGCCAGATATGGCGAGGGCTCAGCCCCGCCGACCGCTGGCGAGGCTCGACTTCGCCGGCGTCGGGTGAGGTCGGTCTCGCTTGCAATGGCAAGGCTGGCCTCGCCGGCGTCGGGCGAGGCTGGTCTCGTTTGCAACGGCAAGACCGGCCTCCCCCGACGCCGGTCTCACCTGCAACAGCAAGGCCGGCCTCACCCGACGCCGGCGAGGTCGAGCCTCGCCAGTTCTGGCGAGGGCTCAGCCTCACCGGCATCGGGCGAGGCCGATCTCCCCTACAACGGTAAGGTTGGCCTTGCCCGATGCAGATAAGGTCGAGCCCTTGCTAGCGTTGGGCGAGGCCGGCGATCTCCGCCGGCCCCGGCTATGGCCGACGGAGGAAGAGAAGAAAAAAAAAAGAAAAGGAAAGGAAAGGAAAAGGAAAAAAAACAGAAAAAGAAAAACGGAAAGGAAAAAATAATAAAAAATAAAAAAATTTACTGTTCCGATGCCGAAATAGTAACATTCTCGCCGGCAGGCGGGCATTTTGGCCGGCCGGCGACCTATGCCCTTATTTGAGATTTTTTGGGCACTTCGGATCCTTATTTGAGACTGATTGGGTACTTCATGCTCTTATTTGATACTATATTCACTTTGGGTCCTCTTTTGAGAATTTAACCCCACTTGGAGTCCTTAATTGAAATTTTTCCTAATTGTTTTGAAAACAGAAAAAGAAGACAAAGACTATTTGCTCTAATATGCCATGGCATCATTTCCTACATCATACATAGGGATAATTATTAAAATAAGTCCTGAACCTCTTATATAGATGTCAATTCAGTCATAAAATTTTTAATTTGATTAATTTTGTCACAAATATTTTGACGATTTGTCAATATAATCAATTATTTTGGCTAGAAATAATTGACGTGGATGCCAGTCATCTTATATGGCACGGTTAGCGTGTGGCATGATTGGTGTTGATGCGGGCAATTTTTGCAATTTTTAATAATTTTTGTGATTTTTTTTCTTGTTTTCTTTTTTTACCATGGGCCAGCGACTCTTGCGTGCCCTCGTTATGGTCGGCAAGCCCCTTGCCTAGATCTATTGAGGGCTGTGACACCCTCGCCAAATCTGGGCTAAGCAAGGGTGCGGCCCTCGCATGTAGCCGATGACCTCTGCTGGCCACTACCAAGGCTGCAGCTCGGCATAGGAAAATAAGAAAAAAAGAAAAAATTTCAAAAAATTACAAAAAATTATCCATATCAATGCTAGCCATACCACGTAGGATGGTCAGTATCAACGTTAGCGAGTGGCCAGAATGATTACATTAACAAATCGTCAAAATGTTCGAAATTAAATTAGCCAAATTAAAATGTTTGTCATTAAATTGACATCTGTACAATAGGTGTAATTTTTTTTGGTAATTTTCTCCCAATTTGCAAGATACATAATTACATAGTACTTTCATTAACTCCAACCAAAAATATTAGAAAGAGTTCCCATTATTCGTGCTCGAACGGATTTAAGTAAATTTAGTATGATACAAGAATCATATTTTAGTGTTTTTCTCTACTGTAATACGCAAAAAAAAAACCTTCAATGATATTTTTCAATATCAATCTTTTCTTGAAGTTCTTTCGGAACGAAGTGGTATTGTTGAAAAAAAATCATAATCTTATATAATCTTACAGAGAGAGAAAATCATAATTGGGAAAGGTCAATATAACCTCGACATCGTCCTATCAATCTATTACATTTCTAGATTCAAATGAATCTATTTCCTTGTAATAACATAATTCATCCTCTAGAATAACAAAATGGTATTATTGGACAAGGCCCTTTACAAAATTCGAGATAAAACACGAATTACAGAGATAAAATTAAAATGTAACATGAATGACATTAATACCACGAATTAACATGCTTTAATAAAGAAAAAACTATTATTTTGCTGTTCCAAAAGGAGGCAATTAATTAGCTCGTAAAATAAAAATTATGATTTTGACGCTAGCATATATTGAATTGAATTATAATAATAATCCAGACAAGTTAACACAAATTGCCATCGTCAAATAATTATTTTAAGTACATTTTCAAAATACATAACATGGGTGTGCCTACTGTTTAACAAATTTCGTCATTTCAACATTTGGAACGAGCAAGATGCTCAAGAGATTCACTTTAAAGATTCCACATCCTTACATTGAAGAAAATTCGATGTTGATATGCCCGCCTAAAGTTAGTAAAATATATATTATAATTAAAAAAATGGCTGGCACGATTGTATTCTTATTTGTTTGGAAAAATTGTCAAAAAAATCCTAAACCTATTGCACGTTTGCCAATTTAGTCCTAAATCTTTTAATTGTTCTAATTGAGTTTTAAACAATTTCACATTTTTCCAATTAAGTGCATCCGGCCAATTTTGGCTGAAAATCACTGACATGGACGTTGATTGTCGTGACATGGCCGGCGTTGACGTGAATAATTTTTTATAATATTTTTTCGAATTATTTATTTATTCTTTTCTTCTTTTCCTTCTTTACTTTTTTCCTTTTTGTTCCTTTTCTCTTCTTTTCTTTTTTCTTTTTCCCTTTTTTCCTCTGCTAGCCATCATCGAGGCTCATCGGTGGCCCGTGGAAGTCGCCAACCTAGGCAAGAGATGCCCATGCCTAGCCTGGCGAGGGTTGGCCTTGCCTGGGTTGGTGTGGGTTGCGTTCACTCGATCCAGCAAAGGCTTGCCCTTCCGCAACCCTTGCCCGAAGCCAATGAGGGTGTTCCTCATTTGAGGCCGGTGGCATTGACGAGTCCTAGCTATTGCTGGCAAAAGGAAAAAGGGAAAAAGAAAAAAGAAAAAAGAAAAGAAAAGAAAAGAAGAGCAAAGAAAAAAAAGGAAAAAAACTAAAGAAGGAAAATAGAAGAAAAGAAAAAAAAGAAAAAAGAAAAAAAATAACAAAATTTTAAAAAATATATTATAAAAAAAGTGTCAACGTTAGTGCCGGTTGTGCTGCATAGAACGGCTAGCTTTACGTTAGCGATTTCTAACCAAAATTGACTGGATAAACTTAATTGACAAAATGTGAAAAATATTTATGATTTAATTGGCACATTAAAATATTTAAGATTGAATTAACAAAAGTGTAATAAATTTAGGATTTTTTAGATAATTTTCTCAATTTGCTGGAGGAATTTTGTTCCGGTGGTTGAGGTCTTGATACTTCAATGAATGGATGTCATATTAGATATTACTCCATTGGGTTTGTCTTTGTCAAATAACAATTCGGATTCTATGTGATGACCATACATAAATATCCTACATTAACATTTGACTCATTTTTTGTCAAGTGTGAACTTTGAAAGAAGACATTTGGCACTATCTGCGAAATTTCGAAAAGTGTCATATTGGATAGAACAAGCTCTCTCTATCTGTCATGCTATAGCGAAACCGACGGTTGTTGTGCTCTTCTTAATATTTCAAAATCATCTTGGTAATGCTTATATCAACAAATGACACACACATTTCATCTTTTCCGTTCACAACATGTTGAGTTGCATCGAGTTCGGTTTACGCCAATATCTAGCTAACAATGAACTTAGTTCATTCTAGTACGAGTGTGATTGCTTTTGGTGGTTACTTTAATATTTAGACTTTATAAAGGGTTTGTAATTTTGGATTCGAATTAAATTGGCTAAATACCCATTGGGCATACGGCTTAGTGGTAAGGGAATTAGGTGGGGTGAGAACGTTTTCAACTCTCATGTTCCGTAAAAAAAAGGGTAAAAGTTTGATAGAGAAAAATTAGGTTAGGATAAATAAAAAAAATAAATTGACTAAATGTGATCCACGTTTAGTCAACTCAAGTGGGGTCAGGTTGAATTTGCGGTTCCCTTGAGACTGAGTCTGTCACACTCAACCTTCAATAGGGTTACACGAAATATCATGTGAGTTACTTGGTTTTTGTCAATGTTTTCTTCTCCTTTTATAGGATTTCCAATTATAAATTGTTTAGAATGAGAAATTTTTGTTCCGAATGAGTTAGTCCAGTCAAAAAGGAAATATTGAGAATTAACGCTCCGTTCATTTCGCAAAAAATGTAACATTTTTGAAAAATGTAACAATTTTCTGACATTCGACTGAAATTTGAAAAAGACTCGGAAAATATTTTTTGCTGTTCGGTATGAAAAATCAAATCAGATTTTCCTCCGTATACTACTTTTAATAAAATTTTTAATATTTTTTTTTATCAATTTTTTTTCTTTTTATTTTTATTTTTTACTTTCTTCTTTGGTTGGTCCTCGGCCACGGTGAAGGCCAGCGACCGGCCACAAGTGAGCTTGAGTATCGCTAGAGGGTAGCAAGACTGAGGCCTTGCAAGAGGTTGGCGAGCGAGCTCGCCAAACCGCAGCTCGCAAGGCCTTGAGCTTGCTCACCGACCACTGGCGATGCCTCGAGCCTAGTTGCCCTCTGCGAAGCTCGAGCGTCGTCGATCTAGTAAGGCCTAAGCCTCACTGCCCTTTGGCGAGCTCGAGGCTCGCCGCCCTCTGGTGATGCACGAGCTTGCTTGTGGCCGGTGATCGGCTAGAGAAGAAGGTAAAAACAAAAAGAAAAAGGAAATAAGAAAAAGAGAAGGCAAAAAATAATTAAAAATCGATTTTAAAAAAATTAAGATAATTAAAATTAATGGTGAAAGGAGTAGGGAACGGAAAATGATTTCCTCTTTTTGAAAAGAGGAAAAACATTTTTCTCACTTTTGAAAGTGTTTTTTTCCATTAAGGGAAAATATTTTCCATGACTTGTTTATTTTTTGTGAAACGAATGTCAGAAAATCAGGAAAATGTTTTAGTAGAGGTTATTTTTCATGAAACGAACGGAGCCTAAGGATCCATTTGTTCAATGAAAATGAATGATTTAGAAAATATTTTACTAAATTGATCAAATTAAAAGTTTAAAATCAAATTGACATATGTACAATATGTTTGAGACTTTTTGGGTAATAATCCCACTTGTGAGGCAATTGCCAAAACTGTCCCTCATTTTGTGCCACATCACTTGCCCATTTGCCCATTACTTCCACTTCGTGAAACTTGCTATTTGCCCCTAAGGCTTTTAGGGTCCTTGCAACTTGCTCCCTAATGTTTTAAGTTTAGTATAAACCCTCCCGATGTTTTCAAATCGATTTCAATAGCCTCAGTGTTGATTTATCTAGTGTACATTAATCCTTTTCTAGAGGTAGATTTGAGTCATTTGACTCCCGTCGTGTATGAGGGTCGAGAGGGAGGTACCTTTCTATCTAACTTCTAGCGAGTTGCTACCAGCTAGCAACGAGGCTTTGTTTATTGACTTGGGACTAGAGGTTCCAGAAATCCTTATGTTGTTGGTCTGACATCAGCGTCGCTCGAATATTGCATGCGAAATGACGCCTAGTCAAACCACACACTTCCGCATGTAAATCCAACTTTTGCGTCGTTAAAGTTTGCAGAAACAAAATGATGTTGACGAGTAGGAGGATTCTAATTGGGCCTCATCCGAGCCGTTTGGAAAATTTGTCATTCTCTGCTGCTGCTTTTGTGCATTTGAGGAATCCCTCAACTACGTCACTGTTTAAAGAGGAGTTGCAAGAAGTGGAAGGGTAAATATATGATTGGGCACTATGGTTTTACACATCAGACAAACCTTAAAAAAAACACGAAATAAAATTGGATACTAACGTTGGATCTCAATTTCATCTAAGAAAGCATATGGTAAAAATGACTAGTAAGCAAATAGATAACTATAGAATTGTATGAACATATCATGATCTCGAGGTCGCTTGTCCACGGGAAACTTTCCCAACATTGAGTTAGTCGAATCTTAAATTCCATCCGGTCCAGTTACGTGCTCCAAACGATCTTCTTTCTAACAGTGAATTCTGAAGAATTTGACTTCTGACTAACAAAAAATAGAATCAATGTCCAAAACAGTGACGTAGTTGAGCGATTCCTCGAATGCACCAAAGCAGCGGAGAATGACAAATTTTCCAGACGGCTCGGGTCAGGCCCAATTACAATCCTCCTACTCGTCAACATCTTTTTGTTTCCGTAGACTAAACCAACCAAAACATGGATTTATATGCGTAAGCGTGTGGATTGCTTAGGGTGACTCTGATGTCAGAACAACAATGTAAGGATTTGAGGAACCTCTAGTACCCAGTCAACAAACAAAGCCTCGTTGCTAGCTGGTAGCAACTCGCTAGAACTTAGGTAAAATGGTACCTCCCTCTCCACCCTCATACACAACGGGAATCAAATCTACCTCAAGAAAAGGATTAATGTACCCTGGAATGATCAAACACTCAGATCGTTTCGAACGATAAACATATCAACGAGAAGAAGCAATCTCTTTCTGCTTTGTAATAGACAAAAGCAATCGATGTCTTTTCTGGAGGTTGACACCCAAAAGCGAGTCCTGTCTAATGTTCACTTCGGGTTGGAGCAAAGGTGTTCTGTTACTTGCAGCGACCTCTACAACGTTTTATTTCTCATCCGTTTGTAGGATTACCTTCCGTGTTATGTGGAATGTTGGATCATCTCCTCTTGCAATTTTCCAATATTAGGGACAAATGCCAGGTTGCATTTCACGCTCAAAGATCCCAATGGTGATTTAATTTTGACTCATCAACGAAGAATCACATCCTCGGAATGAGCAAGTTTCACATACACAAGAATAAACAGCTGACTACTGGCCACCGTCAGTATTTCCAGGGTCCTACGTGATTGTAGAAAACAACGGAGGAATTTCCTAGTTCATGCGGTACAATGTCTCGAGGAGTAACGTAAATTTCTAAAATTCTAGGGGGCGCTTTCAACAACCAACACATCTACATAAGCCAACTCCGCCGTATGTTGATATCACAGCCAGCTAATGCACTTCTCTCTCTAAATAAAAAATGGAACGCTTGGCAGGATCTTGTCTGATTATCCTGCTTCTGTTCTCATTCCTCATTGGAATGCATGCCCTTAACTCATCATTTTTCTCTCCTTCCTCTCTAGGGGCAGCAGCGCCCTGTCGTCCAGATCAGAAGGCTGACCTGCTTCAGTTCATGAACGCGATGATGCCTAATAGTTCGACATCCTTCTTCTGTCAAATGGACAGCTTTTGGCACATTAAACCAAAGATGCTTTCCTGGAACGCTGATGTGGATTGTTGCTCGTGGGAGGGAGTCATGTGCGATCAGATGACAGGTCATGTGATTCGCCTTGAACTTGGCTGCTACACCCTAAACCCCACCTGCCACATTTCTGCAGGGTCTTCAAACAGCACTGAACTATCTGCGTTGGGTCCACACAATCTTTCTTTTCCCCACAAAGCAGAAAGACCATCGGGGTCAAACTCGAACACGCTGCTTCAAAACCTGACCATGTTAAGAATCCTCATTCTTGATGGGTTAGACATGTCTGGCATTGACGTGAGTCGCTTAACGAATCTCTCTCCCTCTCTGGAAGTCCTCAGCCTCAGTTCCTGTAAATTAAGCGGCATGTTAGCGGCAAAAGTTTTCCTTTTGCCAAAGCTGACATGTCTCAATTTTTCAGGCAACAAGGAGCTTTCAGGTTACTTACCTGAATCAACTTGGAACAGCTCTTTGAAATTTTTGGACTTGTCCTCAACAGGCTTCTCTGGAGTATTACCAGAGTCCATTGGCGACCTGCATTTTCTGGAGATACTTTGGCTGAACCAGTGTAATTTCACCGGCTCTATTCCACCGTCACTCGGTAACCTAACGCGACTCACCAGTTTGGCACTCTCATCCAACAAGCTTAGTGGGCAGGTTCCTCCAGCTCTTTCGAACCTTGATCAGCTCACTCTGCTCGATCTTTCCACCAACAAGTTCATAGGTGCAATGCCCAATGTCTTTGACAACAAGACACAGCTTCGTCGACTGGGTTTCTCGCACAATCTCTTCACAGGTCCTATTCCTCTGAGCATAAAGAATCTTTCCAGTCTAGCCCAACTTGACATTTCAAATAACCTCATTGGTGGGTCTATACCATCATCACTGTTCTCTCTTCCATCCTTGACGAGCCTAGACCTTAGTAACAATGTGCTCAGTGGTCAAATCGGTGAGTTCCTCGGTGCACCTTCATTAGTCTATGTTGACCTGAGTGGTAATCAGTTGTGTGGCTCAATCCCAAGCTCGATTTTTCAGCTTGGGAACCTCACTGACTTGAGTATCTCAGCAAATAACCTGACCGGCGTTTTAGACCTACAATTGCTCTCAAGACTCAAAAGTCTCATGAATCTCGATCTTTCAGACAACGATTTGTCAATGAGCAATAGCAAATATGTCGAGCATGACATGCCAAACCTCTCAAAAGTCAGTCTTTCCGGGTGCAATATTACTGAAATCCCTGCAATCTTGAGAAATTCCATCAGCGTAGGATATATAGACCTGTCGGGCAACAAAATCCATGGCGATACCCCGTCATGGATGTGGGATGTCGGGACCGAGTCATTGACTTATCTCAATCTCTCACACAACCTCCTCACTAGCTTCGAACAAGTTCCATGGAAAAATCTTATAATCCTTGACCTGCATTCAAACTTGATCCAAGGGCCGCTTACACCTCCATCACTCCCAAACTCTCTTCTCGTCTTCTCGCTAGCTAGCAATCACTTGACTGGCTATATCCCTGGTTCTATTTGTGAAACGAAGGGCCTACAAATTCTTGACCTCTCTCGTAACAATTTCGTTGGAACAATCCCTCAATGTCTAGGGAACATCAGCCACAGCCTTTTAGTGTTGGATCTGCAAGAAAATGGACTCTCCGGCACTATCTCACTCACATTCGGTGAAAATGCTGTCCTGAGAAGTCTTCACCTCAATGGAAACAAATTTGAAGGCCAGTTACCGCGCTCTCTAATCAATTGCAAGCAGCTTGAAGTGCTAGATCTCGGCAGTAACAAGTTGAACGACACTTTTCCAAAATGGTTGGAAACACTTACTGCCCTGCGGGTCTTGGTCTTGCGATCGAACAGACTTCACGGCTCCATAGGCAACCCCAGAACTGAATTTCCTTTTCCGCGGTTGCGCATTCTCTACCTTTCCTCCAATGAGTTCACCGGTCCTTTGCCCAGCGCCTACTTTGCAAAGCTGAAAGCGATGATGTCAACTGATCAGGATGGATCCGAGTTGCAATACATAGACCAAGGTTACTACCAGGATTCCATGAATGAGACAATGAAAGGACTTGAAGTGTATCTCCCTAAAATCCTAGTGACCCGGACAACCGTTGATCTATCAAGCAACAGGTTCCAGGGAATGATTCCTGATGTTATAGGAGAACTAGGATTACTCAAGGGGCTCAACCTTTCTCATAATAATCTCGAAGGCCATATACCATCATCTTTGGGGGACCTTTCCGAGCTTGAATGGTTGGATCTTTCTTCAAATGAGCTAAATGGGACAATACCAACCGAATTGACAAATCTCACGTTTCTGGAGGTCCTAAATGTCTCTTCCAATCAACTAACAGGATTGATTCCTCGAGGGAAACAATTCAACACATTTCCAGCCGAATCCTATTGCGGGAACCCGGGATTGTGCGGGTTTCCATTGTCCAAAACTTGTACTAATTCCAGGGCGCCGGGGGAGCTTCCTGTCCTACCTGAAGGTGGGGTTCACACGTGCTTTGCAGATTTTATCGAACCAGAGGCCGTGGAAATAGGATTACTATGTGGCATAGTGCTCGGACTAGTCATGAGTAACTTACGATATCTTAGATCTTTTCGGCAAGCAAAGAGGGAAGTCAGAAAGATTGCAAGGAAACATATTTCTCCAATCAGGCCTTGAAACTGCGCGACATAATAGCCGTGGTAGCTGATTAGTGTTGCTGTATAAAAAATGTTAAAAGTGCAAAGCAGTGTTGTACGATCGTGTGGATCGTTCCTGCGAATCGTGGATCGTAGGACTTTGTAAAAAGTTGTGGAATAAATCCAAAAAATAATATTCCATACAAAAAAAGTTCGTTAAATGTTGCAGAAACACATGAAAAAAATGATAATTGTAAACCCCATCCATGCCATGACTAAAAGCCTCCATTGTCGTTGTTCACCGGAGAAACCAACACCGTCGACTCAGTTGCAAGCCAAAGAACAATGTTAAAGACGTAAACAGGTGTCGTCGTACACGTAATTCATGGGACTGTTTCACAAATCACAAGTTAAAGAGACTCGGAAGTCACCGTGGACAGTACATGCACCGTCGAAAAAGGGACATTAGAAAATTAGGTACCATGTCCGATTGGTGAATAGCTCATTGGTTTTGAATATTTTTTTTTATTGAAGGTGCTTCTAATGGATATATATGATAATAGGTTCTAGGTTCTAACTTTGACTCTCTTTTTGATGATTTTTCTTAAATAGAGGTATATAACCCAATAAAATGGACAACCGAAGGGTGAATAATATTACCAGACCGAATAAGATCAAAGAGGAATAGTTATGTTGAAACCTTTTGACTTGTACCTCAGTCTCAGAGTTACATGACCATTTGCAACTAAAAGAAAGTCTAATTAAATTTAGTCTAAAGGATTCAAATTGACACCAAATCGAGCCAAATCCACAAACTTGTTATTATGCATGTAGTTCCAATACACATGAACATGCTTGCGGTGATAAATAGGGTAAATTATCGAGGACGCATGTTGCTATTTCATGGCATAAATTATCCATTGTTGGCCTTCTTACTGTTCAATCCCTTGCTTATCATACTCGCTCACGTGGAATGATAAAAAGCTGATACACAACGGTACAAGTTGGCCAAAATATCACGACCGATTCGGGCTGATTACAAGGATCTGACTGCCGCTTTCAGTAATTGACTTGTCGATTGTGTTTTTCTAGTTACATTTGGAAACCAGTGATTGATCATATGGATCGTGGGAAAAATGTCAGAAAAGTCCTAAACCTTTTGCATTTATTTTAATTGAGTCCTAAACATTTTTTTGATGCCCATTGAGTTCTAGACCTTTTGTTTTTGTGCCAATTCAGTCCTTTTGACTAATTTTGATTAGATTTTGCTGGTGTAAACGCCAGCCGACCTACACAGCACGGCCAGGGCTGACGTAGATAATTTATAATGATATTTTAATATTTTTCTGATTTTTTTATTATTTTTCTGATTTTTTTTATTTTCTGTTTCTTTTTCTTTTTCCTTACTCCAGCCGACTGCCAATTTAGCGACCGGCGAGGTTGACCTCGCCGGCCTCTAGCGAGCCACGCCGAATGGCCGCAAGGGTGGCCAAGGGCAAGGCTTGCCCTCGCCAGCGACTGGGCGAGGTTCGCCTTCACCGTCGCTGGCTAAGGCGGCCTTTGGCTAGGTTTGCGAGGGTCAAGCCTTGCCGAGCGCAAGGCCGCCCTCGTGGTCATCTAGCAAGGGCAAGCCTCGTCGGCCTTTGGCTTCTAGCCGGTCACCGGATCTGTGACTGGCTAAAGTAAGGAGGGAGAAGAGGAAAAGAAAAAGAAAAAGATCATAAAAATAATAAAAAAAATTCAAAAAATATTAAAAATTATCAACGTCAGCGTTAGCTGTGCCATGGAGGCCGACGTCCACATCAGTAAAATCCAACGAAAGCCGGAAGGAATGAATTGGGGCAAAGACAAAAGGTTTAGGACTTAATTGGCATCAAAAAAAGGTTAAGGACTCAATTGGTACAAATGCAAAAAATTTAGGACTTTTCCAGATACTTTTCCCTATGGACTGCACAAACAAATGTGCATACAAGTTGGAGGGAACCCCAAATTTTTCTTTTTTGATTATTTCACCAATAAAAAATAAAATGTGCAGGTTCTTGGAAAATTATTTTTGAACCTATTTAAAATGGTATTAACATGAAGGAATCGAACATTGAGTGACATTATGTTTGTCAAACTATGAAGTGCATTATGTCAAACCATACATCACGTGTCCATATCGACTAGCAGTCCCTTAATTGAAAAGCTCAACCTGTTAAACTGACATTTCCAGACTAAATTGAAAAGGATAATGCTGAAAATATTTAATTCGATTGCAAAATCATCGCAGGGTAATTGACATGGCATGCCCATATCGACTAGCGGTCCCTTAATTGAATGCAAATTTGCAGTTTGCCACTTTGATTTGTAAATCAACTTTATAAAAAAGTTTTTATATATCAAGTATGATTAGATTGAAAAGAGAAGTATAAGTAGTTTTTTGAAATTTGACATAATGGATTTATGTTATTTTCTTCTGGTTGCGTGTGTAACTAGACCCCATTACCCGAACAACTATTCATTCATTAATAAATTTACCAAAGAATTCAAATTGAAACCGAATCCAGCTAAATTGACAACCTCATTCTAAAAAATTTAAATATAATTTATATTCTTCATTAATGTAGTTTCACGCTTTTTCTAATGAAGTTCTTATTCTTTTAATTTGTCTAAACAAATCTTTTTACTTTCACAAATTTTCTAATTAAGTTCCTCCAACCCCAAAAACCTCCAAATCAGCTAGCGTTGCCTTCAGAGTGTGACGTGGACAAAGTTTTTCCAGATTGGACGTCCACATTGGCTCAATTTCATTCAGATCATACTCTAATGTTATTGCCTTCGTTAAACTTTTCCATCGCAGCATTCTTGTAAATGTCCAAGATGACTAAGTTTTATCCACCTCATGTTTTTGGCATCAACCGATGGCTAGGTCAGCCGGATTTGACCGAATTCAGTGTCAGAGAGACCTAATTACAAAATTTATGGAAAGTTAAACAATTTGATTAGATAAATTAAAAGTATAAACATTAATTAGAAAGCGCAAAACTTAAAGGACGCTACATTTAAAGCAATTAGATAATATGAGTTCTAAACTATGTATCGACTAAAGATAGTGAACACCCTTTATAGGAAATGGGCCAACAAAATCTTCACGGGTCTATACCGACCGATGCTATCGGCCCACACTAATTACATTAATTACAATTAACAAGCATGATTGGTGATAAGTATGGCATAAATATTTTGTATTGGGCTCACTCAAATGGAATGAAAAGTTGACCACATGCATCATGCAAGTCGGCCTAAATATCCTGACCCATTTGGGCCGATCACATGACTCTATTGCTACTTCACTGTGACTGACTTGTCATGTCCTGTGCTTTTTAGGTTTGATTCGGACCACCGTTGACTGATCCAACTTTAGTGACCATGGACAGCCGAGCTAATGTGCATACAAGTTGGAGGCACAGCCAGCCTTTTTCTCGGTCCTTTTTTTTTATTCAACAAAAAGACAATGTGCGGCTACAAAATTGGTTTGGGAACTATTTTCAGTGATTGAGTCAGGATTTAGGTTAAGGGAGGGCTAAATTTATCCATGAAATAGTGAGTCAAAAAAATGCTTTCACGGAAAATTTGACTGTGTGAATAACTACTACCTATTTATGCAGTTGCAATTTATTGTGCCTGTCTGGCGTGAAATATTAGCCATAATGGATATCTCTCATTAAGTGCTTCAGTCATCTCTTTTCAATGCAAATTTGGGAAACGGTACAGTCGAAATGAACGGAAAATAAATTAAAAGGCGTGGTCTTGAAGAGGGGTATTCGTCAACAATGATATCTCATTTTTTTCATGCAATGTACTTTGCAAACACCCCATTTAAAATAATTAGCGTTATTTATGTTATTATTGAAAATATATCTCGAGTTTGAGCTTGAAAAGGAAACTTTCCTACTCCAAATAGGTTTCCTGATTTGAATAGATTTTTCAGTTGAATGGTTTGAATCCAAATTTTTTTTACATAAGAAGTGGGTTTTCTTCGTGAAGAGTATCCAAGAAGAGCTTGTACTTGTGAATTACATCACGAGTGTTTTGAAGCCAATTAAATCTTGTGGTAAGATTTGTAAATTTCTTTATAAGATTGAGAGATTATTTCGTGAGAAATTATGGGGCTAAACACTGTATGAGTTATTGGGCATAATTGGGAGTTGAGAAATACTGAGAATTTTTTAGTGATTCAAGTGTGGTTGTAATCTTCATTATACCATTTGATATATAGTGGAATTATTTACTGCTCATAGGTCATACCAATCGAAACACGTAATTTTGGGTATTTGATATATTTTCTTATTTAGTCTATTATATTGTGTACTTTCGCAATAATTGGTATCAGAGTCAAGTTCGGTTGCGTTGAAATGAATCGATAGCGATAAAAGAAGGAAAAGTGAGAATCGACAAATTTCATGGGAAGGATTTTGGTTTTCGGAAGATGCAGATTGAGGATTACTTGTACTAGAGAAATCTACAATTACCCTTGTTTGGGGAGAAGATTGACTTGATGAAGCAAGTTGTTTGGAATTTACTGAATAAACAAACATTGAGTGTTATTCGGCTGACGTTGGAACAAATTTCGCATTTAATATCGTGAAAAAGAAGACTAATGTGAGTTTGATGAATGCCCCATCGACGAACATGTACGAGAAGCCCTTTGTGATCAACAATGTCCATTTAATGTGACATATGCTTAATTGAAAGATGGGCAAATGTGTGTCGGATGCTAATTATATCAAAGAATTCAATGTGATCATTGTTAATTAAGTTCAATTGAAATTAACTTCGATAATGAGGTACGTGCCTTGATTCTATTATCTTCACTACTTGATAGTTATAATATTATTAATACTATTGTTAGTAATTCCTCTAGGTCAACAAACTTGACTTTTGATGGGGTTTGCGATTTGACTCTAAGTGAGAATATCCATAGGAGAAAATTTGGTGAACCTGTGCATGCTGCTTTAATAAGTGAGAGTAGAGGAATAACTAGTACTCATGTTAATATAAACCTGAATATATGTAATCAATCTAGAACTGGCGGTGCTATCTGTTTGTTAGAGTTTATGACAAAATGGGGCATCTTAGAAGAGAGTGCTTTAAATTGAAGAACGAGAAATGTGAGGAAATTAGAGTTGAGTTTGCATACATTAACGCGCTTTAATAAAAATAATAATTTTTTTCCGTTCCCATAAAAGGCAGCCATTTGGCTTGTAAAATAAAAGTGATGATTTTTACGTTAACACAAATTGATATTAATTAGAATAATGATCATAACAAACTAATAGGAATTGTCAACATCAAATAACTCAAATTATTTAAGTATACTATCGAGATAGATAATATGGGTGCGCCTACTATCTAATAAAATTTTTTTTGGTCGAAATACTATCTAATAAATTTGGCTGGTCCGTCTTTGAACATTTGGAACGTGCGAGATGCTCGAGGGACTCTCTTAAAGGTTCTAGATCCTTACGTTGAAGAAAATTCGATGTCGATATGATGGTTACGTTATGGGTATAATAAGTCCGCCTAAAGTTTTATTTTTTGCTAGAAAGTCCGCCTAAAGTTAGTAATATATATGTTAGAAAAAAAAATCGCATGTGGACTTGCAGAGTTTCGTCGACATTTCTTTTCAGGCACCTTTCTTCTGATTTGAACCCCTTCCCCTTTTCACGATTCTCTCATATCCAAATCATTGCGGGACTTCCAGCATAAAAAAAATTATTGCGGGACCACAACATTTCCAAGAAAAAAACTGAAGTTGGCCACACCCAGGCGTTTGAGAATTTTGTTACTCGACCTTTAGTGTATTTGTTACGGAGATAATGACATAAATAGTTTTTAAAATTTGACTCAATGTGTATTTTGATATCTGAATTTTTAATTTATTTAATATAATCCATGAACTTTAACCTAATATTATACGGGGTCCCTAAACTTTTAATTTGTTCAATATGGTCCTTGAACTTTTGGTACATGTTCAATTTAGTCCCTGAACTATATCAAAATGTACAATATAATCCCTTAACTTGAATTAATGGAAGGACTATGTTGAACATTTTTATAAAGTCCATGGACTATATTGAACATGTATCAAAAGTTCAGGGATCGCAATGAACAAATTGAAAGTTCAGGGACCATATTGAATATTTGGTTAAAGTTTAGGGACTACACTAAATAAATTAAAAGTTTGTGGATCAAATTGCACATTAAGTCAAAGTTCATGGACTATATTGAATAAATTAAAAATAAATGGACCAAATTGCACATTGAGTCAAAGTTCAGAGATTATTTGTGTCATTTTCCCGTTTGTTAATTAACTAGCTATTAAATTTCAAGGCCTGTATGTTCTAATCAAATTAAAGCAAACAGTTGACTTCCCGTCAAAATTTAAAATATTATTGAAATTTCAAGAAATTGTGAAAAAAAATATTGGCGGATTTACATGTCAATATTTGTATGTTGTAAGAGTTTCGAGGTTAATAGAATTCAAAATGCATCTGTCGCAAACATTAAATTAAGAAAAAGCAAAAGCATATCCAGACTTGCTATGAGATTACTATGTAACTACTTATATTGTTTTATATACAATCAATACCTTTTGAAATCGAACTATTTCGTATAATTTGTCCTAAACTTGAATTTTGACAATCGTTGATACGGCCCAAATTGCAATAATGCCACATGATTGAGATTTACATTAAGAATATACTAAGGATATTCATTAGTTTTATAAATGACTCACACTTGGACTTTTCTTACCGTCAGTCGCGTCTCTAAATTTTCTAAGCGTCTACTTATATAGACTATTATCTTTTTATTACTTTTTTTAAAGAACAATCTTGCAATTCAGGCACTAACACTTTTTTTTTTCGGTAAGGTCAGGCACTAACACTTGAAACTGTCGCAAAATGAAAATATTGATGACTAATTTCACATGTAATTTTTTAATGATCTTTTTGAAGTTCGAATATTGTTTTGAATTTAGGAAAATAAAGTTACATCTTTTTAGTTTAAATTAAGCTAAAACAGATAGGTTCTGAATCGAGCAGACTAATCGTCTGTTGGGGGGGGTGGGGTGGGGGGGGGGGGGGGGGGGAGAATAAAGATTTTCCTCCTGGACGTCAAATTTGAACTAGTCCACAAAAAAGTGTTAAAAAGAGTTCTCATCGATAAACAAATGTCAAAGTCAAAAATTTTTTGGTTGGGTTTTTTTTTGTCAAAGCATGATAAATAAATAACTGCATCTTGTAAAACTAACATAAGCAAATTCGTCTAATGGTGCTTACGGACCTTTTCTTGTGTTACCACAAGGCTTATGGTATTGAAAAGTTGTAAATACGCGACCATTAACAACCCATTTGCACCGAGTGGACTATAATAAACTTTTAGACGGTAATGGGTTCAAGCACTCTTCTTAGGGCATTTTCATTTATCTGGTTTTTTTAATAATAATTCTAGATATGGGTAGAGACCCAATTATTTAAAGGTGCATAGAATACTATAGAAATCCAGAACCGATTAAGTCTAAACATTTAACATGTGCATGTCACATTAACCCAAAGCAATTCACGTGTAGGTGGTGAGAATTTTATGGGTGAATTCCAATCCCCGCCAGGGCCACCACCCCAGTCAACTTTGCCAAATCTTAGATTTTTCTGTTCAATTTTGTCTTACCAAAGTTATGTAGACTGCTCCATTGTAGACCTTAAAATTATACAGGATGCCTTCAAAGAAGGATAGGAGATTCTCACAACTGGCCTCAGGATAATGTAGAGCCATTTTGGCATAATTGTGGCTGAACTATGGTTGTGCTAATGCTATGATGTGGCTATGCTGTGAAGTAGTGTTGACACCTAAATTTTGCTCAATCATTTAGGGTTTTATTACATAGAAAATTAGGGATTAATTTTTAACGCCTAAACAAAAAATATCTTCATTAAATTACATGTCATATAGATGTTAGGCGCATTTACATTAGTAGAATCTAAGGAAACATATTTTCCTTTTATTTTATTTCATTTTTATTTTATGTAAAAAAAATCATCATTATAAAATTAAAAAAATGATAATAATAAAAAAAAAAGAAAAGAGAGAGAAGACAAAAGAGGGGTCTCCCTCTTGGCACGCTAACAGAAAAGAAGAAAAACGGGGAAAGGACAAAAAAAAAAAGGGGGAGCTGAACATTTCCCTCAAAAGAAGAGCGGAAGAACCATATGCTTTCTCTCAGAGATTGCACGTCCAGAAGGGGAGCTACAGGAAGAGCAAAAGGAAGGGAAAAGATTTCAAAGGGAAAATGACAAAAAAAAGAAGAAGCCTTTTTCTTTCTTTGACTGACATGAAGGGCTCTCTCTCCCTCTTTGACCGTGCAGTCCATTCATCATAAGGGGACGTTCTCCGCATACTAAGAAAAAGACGAAGCAGAAGCAGAAACAGATCAGAAACCAGAACAAAAGCAGAGGGGCAGGGGGCGAGTAAAAAAGACGGAGAGTTCCGAGAGAGCTAAAGGGGAGAAAAAACAGAATCGAGGAGGAGAGGAACCGGGGAGTGGAACGGGAGAAAATAGAGAGAAAGAGGAGGTTTTTGGGTGGCTGGAACAGGGAGATCTTTTGGGGTGAGTCTGATAAACTGAAAGTTTTCCGGGAGAAAGTGAGAAGGAGAGAACTTGAGAAAAAACAGGGAGAGAACTTGAGGAGAGTCGGGGAGTTGAGAGCCTCGCCTGCTCGCCGGAGGGTCGCTCGAGTCGTCGTCGAACCTCCAGCCGTCGTGCCTCGCCCCGGTCAGCCGTGAACCAGGTAGGTCTTCATCCCCTTCCCCTGCCTCTCGGGTGCCGGGCACACCGAACTTATTAGGTGGTCGCCCGGCCCCGTCGACCGAGGCAAATATATGTTTGACGCCCAGTGAGGATGGTCCAAAGGTTATATGTCGAAAATTGACCGTAAATTTTGTCAAAGTCGGATCTATGACCACATTTTTAGGCGCCTCTCGCCTGTTTGTCGAAATGTCCCAACAAAGCGTTTTGAGTTAAAAACTCCGAATCTGGTCTTGTTGTTTTTGGACATTTCTATGCAAACCGAGGCAAGTTGTTGGTTCAATATAGTTGATCATGTCTTCGCACGGCACATTTAAGTCGAAAAACAACTTGAATCTCAGCCTAAGGTCTTCGCTTGAACCCGCTTGCCACCCGTCCGGTAAAATGCATAGATGGAGGTCCGAATCATTTTTTTTGTGAACTTGGTACTCGGAACTCGATTTTTTATGTTTGGTTAATTCTTATATCTGTTGAATGGTGCCTTCCGTTGTGTTTTCTTTGTGATTTCTCTCGGTTTTGTGGCATATCTCTCGTTGCTCGAGTCGGCCATGGACGAGTCCTTTGCCGGAGATTGATTCCCTCCGCCAGAGCGATGCCCGTGGTTCAAGGCCGCAATCGTTAGCCGTCTATCCTCTTTTTGTGTCTGTTTGTGATCTTTTTGCCCGGGTTAAACGTTCTTGGTGGGCTGAGAGTAGAATAGTCGTAAAGTCAGGTTTTTCCTCGTTGAGGTCGTTTCTTGGTCGCAGTTGGTTGCCGGAGTGCTGGTCAGCAGTGACGGCGTAAGGCCAGCGTCCGTCATCGGCGCTGGCAGCCCGAGCCGACAACCGGCAGTGGGGCGTTCTCGGCGCAATCCCAGTTTCGGCGATGAGGAGGTCTCGGTGAATCCATGAGGAAGAAGGACGTGCATGGGCAGAAGGCACGTAGGGGAGGAGTTCTGGGAAAGACACGAAGAAGGAGATGAAAGACCAGAAAAACAAAAAAGAAAAAAAGAAACAAAGAAAAAGGAAAAAAAATCAGAAAAGAAAAAGAAAAAATGGATCCTGAGCGGGTCAGAGAGAGTCGGGTCAGGTGTCGGCCGGATCGGGTCAGGGGATCCTGTCCGAATCCTTATTTTATTAATATTAAAACATTAAAAATATTCAAAAATTCCAAAAAATATTAAAAATTCCAAAAATTTCAAAAAAAATTCGAAAATGTTTAAAAATCCAGAAAAATATTAAAAACTCCAAAAAAAAGCCTTAAAAAAATTTCCAAAAATCGAACAAGCCATTAGGGCTTTACCTTGGGGCTTTCGATTGCCTTTTCCTTTCTAGAGACGATGATAGGTCGCTGGTTATTTATTTTGTGCACTTTAAATACATTGGTTGTTATTTTTCATTTTTAGCATGGTTCGGCCGAGCTTTAGGCTTTTCGATAGGCTGCCCGGTATGTTAGTTTGCGAACGTTCAAGTTTAGGTACCGAAAGGGCACTAGTTAGATCGCTAGTGTAATCAAGTCCCCGAATTTTGGAATCTCTGGTTTTCGCACGCATCGAGACAACGCTCCCGCCTCTCGATTAGGGTGTCTAGCCGACCCTTAATCATGGTTAGTGGCGACTCCATTCAAATGCGTAAATTAGACAATTCTCGTCGCGCGAGATATGAGGCTTGGGAGAGCCTCGGTCATGGGATTAATGAGCCATTTGATTTGTCTTTCAAACGAGTCAATTAATGTTCATATCCATTGATAAATACCTCTTGGCCTAAATCCGATCGGGACGGGTAGGTCGCGACAAGTAGGGTGACATATATATGTTTTAAAGTTGTAGTAGGTGAGACTTGCTTTTAATTATGGAAGAGTTGCAGCTGCGAGATGCTTGCCAAACACCTTATAAGTGTGGTAACATCTATTTTCAAAGCTAGCATGAATGGTAGTGTTGGAGAAAATCGATCTATGGTCGTGTCAAAAAGATGTTGACAAAAATTGAAATGTGCCCAAGGCAAAATGAAATTTAGGTGGAGAGTGGCTGTGATCGCTCCATGGTTCTCACTCAAGCACAAAATTCACAAATACGGTCCAGATGGAGTGTGAATTCTACGAATCTATGTGCAATGAAAAGTTAAGTGTATTAGACTATTATTTGATTATTTATCACACTGATAAATGTAATTAATGACTTCCAGCATGACATTAATGGAGAAACTTCTCGCATGTTTTTTTAATGGAAGCCGCAAGGTCACCTACTTTCCGTGCTGTCCTTTTCTTGCAGATAAGTCAAAGATCTAGAAGTCACATAAGCATCTGGACCTTTTTAAGTATTTGTTAAAGTCCGAACTAAAAAAGAAAAAAAGAAGAATTTGTTAAAGAAAGTGAAACGAATAAAAAAGAACAATTCTCCCGCCCGCAAAATTTTCCAATCAATCCGTGACATAATCATTTACGCGCTGTGATATTCACCAAATTCTAAGAGTAACATTTGACTCTTTCGCTCGATCAGAGTAACATTTGACTCATATAAAGAATGACATGCTCGCGTTTTCCCAACATCTCTCTCCTCTGAATTCTTATATATACCCACCTTTTCTTAATATATCCTGGTAAAAACACATTCTCTACACTTTGTGCTTTGGGTTTATTTTAAAGGCGGGTGCGAATTCTGTCACGGAGAAGCAGCATGCGAGCAACCAGGTCTCCGATGCATCCGTTGATGTCCCCCCACAAGGTGGCTCCAGATGCTTCGACGACGACCGTCGTCTCATATGCACTGGTCCTTCTCTTTCTTTTCCTTCTGGAATGTTTAGTTACAATGTTATGCAGCGACGCCCGGAAAATGCATAAGCATTCTCCTTTTTGAGGTCGTTGGGCGCTCAAGCCCTCACCAGAGGCTGCAGCGAGGGCAAGCCTTGCCATGGTCGGGCGAGGCCTAACCTCGCCGGATCTGGCGAGGTCGAGCCTCGCCCAGCGACCTCGCCGGAGGCCGCGGCGAGGGCGAGCCTCGCTTTGGTTGGGCCTGGCTCGACCTCATCGGATCTGGCAAGGTCGAGCCTCGCCCAGCGACCTCGCCGAAGGCCGCGGCGAGGGTGAGCCTCGCCTTGGTCGGGCGAGGCTCGCCCTCGCCGCGGCCTCTGGCGAGGTCGCTGGGCGAGGCTCGCCCTCGCCGAAGGTCGCGGCGAGCTTGAGCCTTGCCTAGCGACCTCGCCAGAGGCTGCCCTGGCCAGTGGCCGGCGAGGTCGAGCTCGCTGGCCTCTGGCCGGTCGCCGAACCGGCCAGAGGAAGGAAGGAGAGACCAAAAAAAAAAAGTGAAAAAAAAGGAAAAAAATAAATATTCAAAAAAATATTAAAATATTATTAAAGTTGTCCACGTTGGCGCCAATGACCGGTCGGAAGGCGTCCACGTCGGAAAATTCCAGTCAAAATTGATCGGAAAGATTAAATTGACACAAAAACAAAAGGTTTAGGACTGAATTGGCACCAATTTAAAAGGTTTAGGACTAAATTGGCATAAAAAAAGTTTAGGACTAAATTGGCACTAATGCAAAAGGTTTAAGACTTTTTTTGCACTTTTCCCCTTTGATATGTAACGCGTTGCTTTGTTGTGATATTTATATCAATTTCCCTAAAGATTTAAATCTACTTGTCAAAAACAAATGACCAAAAATATTGAAATCTACTTATCAAAAAATCATTACTCTTAATATTGAAATCTTATTTGATGTTATACATGTCTAGATTAGTGAGAGTACGTCTTATTTGATCTTGTTGTGAATCCTGTATCCAAAATTTACCCTAGTGTTGAATCATTTAGTAACGAGGTCCTTTCTTTACAAGCGAAAGAAAGATCAGATTATTATTTATACTTTATTCTGACAAAGTGGGCCCTTAGAGTTAGGCCCGCTACTGACCTTGGTCTTCTAGAAGGATGCTTGAAACAATAAAATCTTCGCTTGTGTATTGATCGACAGTAAATGGTTGGGATCTCTGAGTTCCTGCTCGTCAGTGCACCTCCCTTCCCTGATGAAGAAACTTAGGGCTCATTTGATTTTAGAAAACAAGTTCATTTTCCATTTTTGTATATGAAACATCTATGGTATGTGAAAATCAAAATCAAGAGTCTCTTTCTTTTTGTTTCCAAGATAATATTGAAAAAGGAGAAGACGGGAGATATCAACAATATATTTTCGGTTTGTAACGTTAACTTGGAAAACAATTACCTTATTACTGTTTAGGAATTGTTTTTCGAGTTGATTAAAAACTATCTTGGTTTTCGTTCTCAAATGGAAGTGAAAACATAAGGCTTCAAGATTTCTGAGGTATACAACGTGTCTAATGTTTTTTCTGAAGAGTTATAACCTTCGGGTATTAACCAAACAACACGCTTCAATCTTTTTGTTAATTAACAGATCCCGAGCCTGCTGACTTTGATATAAGGTATTAAAATCATACTTTTAAGTTCTCTTTACAATCACAATGGTACCTTTATTCTTTTACAAAAGAACTTGATTTGAAAATGCTTTACTTGATCCTACAAGTCAGAACTGCTAGGAACTACACAAATATTTTGTGAAGACAAGACATAATTGGTACCTGATCAGTGAGATAATCATACTCCTGGAGTGATTAAACTCTTGAACAATTTAATCTGTTTGTAAGGGTATTGTCTCATCATTATTTGATCTGTTTGGCAATTGGAAAAAGAAATCATGTGGCCTAATTATTGTTTCTGTTCGTAATGCCTGTAGCCTCTTAAAATTTTTCAGATGGCATCTGGAGAAGAAAGGTCTTGGTCAGTGAAACTTTTGGCGATGTTACTATTCTTATTTGGTGAGACTCTGATTTGGGAGCATCTTCCTCTTTTGTAGTTGTTTTTTCTTGATTCTCACTGGATTGATCCAAATACCATTTGGGAAACTACCTGGAAGTGGACCACTTTTTTTGTTTTCCTTTTTATAGTTTAATCGCTTTGTCATTATGTTTTTTATTCCTGATTTTGATTCTGTAGGAAAAATGCCTGTCCTTGCATCAGCGGGTTTTACGCTAGCGTATCAAAATGATTGCCCGATACCGATATTCCCATCACTGATTCCTACCGGCGGTTCTCCAAAATTTTTCGATAGCACCAGTCTCAGTGCAATTGGTCCAAATATAGTACGGTCATATACTTTGCCAGATGGGTGGGAAGGCATTGGCCTTTTCGGTACTGGCTGCATTTCTGATGGATCGGGCAGTCGCAATTGCGCCACCGGTAATTGCGAAGGCAGAGATTGTACTACAGAGGACAGTCCGGTGGCAACAACTTACATCATTTTCAGCGACGGTTCCATCGCTATGTCCGCGGATAGGGGGTACAATGTTGGACTTGAGATTGGGGGAATGCATGTTGGCTGCGGACCGTCTGCAAGCTGCAAAGCACAGTTGGGGAGCTGCCCAAATAATCTGAGGGTCTTAAACAGTTCAAGAGCTGTGGTTGGATGCGACCCAGGTACGGGGCTACATTTCTCTGAGAATCAATGCACCATCCCCGGGGATTACAGTACTTCCACGGTGAAATTCACTTGTCCAATGAAGAATCCCATTATAAAGATTACAGTGTCATGCCAATATTAAACACAAATATAGGTTGAACGAGGATTATGTGCAGTAACATGAACTTCTAATAAAGGTTGTTTGGAAATACTATTTGGACAGTTGACGCCGGGCTCCTTGTTACTTGTTAGTCCTGGGATTTGCTCTATGCTTTTGAACTTGAACCTCTTGGTGAATCGTCTAGTTTCCGGGAGAATTGCAATCAGCATCTGTGCTACTGCGTAAAATGTTTGTAACAGTACGGATGAACTGAGGGAGAACACGGTATACTATGCAGTCATAGAAGCAGTCGTTAGGAAAGAAGCCTAGTGAGCAATAGTTTTTACTGTTGTAATTAAGATGCACTCGATTTAGAGACTTAAGATTAAATACTTTATCAGCTGGGGTAGTGCAAAATCACTCAGAAAAGTCGACTACTTACCTTTTTTTTTTCAAGGTATTTGGCCAAAGAAAAATCTATTTTCCAACGTAACACATAATAGTTTTGAATAAGAGAATTGAGTGGAGCAATTGAAAGGATCTCATCATTAATCCTGCATATTATCGCAAGAGTAACATCGTTAACTACTCAAGATGCATACTTCTATAAAGATTTCGTAACACAAAATCAAACGATTACCAGCCTTCTTGGAAAATAGAAATACCAGGTCTACCGTCACAAGAATCAACTTGATGCATGTAAACCATGTAAAAAAGGAAGACTTCTCTAACACAACTCACATGTGCATGCTAACAATTATTTCATGCAACCAATAAGACAATTATACTTCTCCGAAGTATATGAGCGATGTTATCTTATATTAATGCATTATCAATAATATGACTGTACTACTAATTATATAGCTAAATAAAAAAATTAATTGGTAAAATTAGAAACTATGATATTTATCAAATTAAGAAAATTATTATGTACAAATGTGAAATTTTAAATAATCATAATAATATGTTGCAAATAATATTATTAATAGCAAATATATTATATGGTATCAATTATATGATTTATACAATGTTGGATCCGACATCCCAATCCTGTTCCGACTAATGATAGATAGTGGGGGGCTTGAGGGCGGGCTCGACGGCGGCTCTTGCCAGCACATACGCGGGCCAGCAACGACGAGGAGGAAGCTGACATCGTCCAAGGTTGAGGGGTAAAATAGGAATATCAATATATTAGTGAGGGTAAGTAAGATTGGAAGAAAAAATTTCATCAAAGCTTGAAGTAGCACTTGATTTTCTAAAAACTCAAAAGTGGAGAGAGTTACCAAAAGGCCCTTGGGATTGTATTACCATGGCCCAAAGCTGCTTGAAAATATTGCGCCAAACACAGCTGATCATGGAGCCGATCCATTCAATCACTCAACCTCCACAAATCTTCTCACCGCTCAGGCTCGTGATCCTCCAGAAGGTAGAAATTCCTCGGTGCACTCAATTAAAATTTCAATGCCTCCATCAACCGATTCCTCGCAATTTCTTTCTTTACCGTGGGGAATTTTGTACAAATCGCACAAGCCTCGCTTGCTTTTGTTCGTCGGAGTCACGTTCGAGGTGCTGGAAGCTGCTGCTGCTGCTGCTCGCCCTTCCTCCTCCAACGGTATTCTCCCATCCCTATCGAAGTTCTGGTTGATTCGCTGTTCTCCATACGATTCCGCGAGGGAAGAGAGACGTTAGAACAAAGATTTTGAAGGTGAGGTCTACCGGAGGAAGCGAGACGTCAGGAAATGAGGGAGTAGTAGCCTCCTGCTGCGTGCTGAACGGGGTTTCAGGGGAACAAATTTGATCTATCGATCCAGTCAGTCAAAAAAACGTCTAAAACGCTCGACACTTTCAAAGCAAATCTGATTGATGGATTGGAATCCAATGCACGTTACCCTTCATAAGTTAGCTAAGGAAATAGACATTAAACAAAGACTTCAAATTACTGAAGTCATTGCAGCCGGTACTACCTCCTCTTCGGGGAAAAAGAGATGATAGTCACGTTCCTGTCCTTTTCGTGCCAACTCTTCAATACGTTTACATTTGTTTTCTTTCTCGACAAAAAAAACGTCTAAAACGCTCGACGCTTTCAAAGCAAATCTGATTGATCGATTGGAATCCAACGCACGTTACCCCTTGGAAGTTAGCTAAGGAAATAGACATTAAACAAAGACTCCAAATTACTGAAGTCGTTGCAGTTGGTACTTCCTCCTCTTCGGGGAAAAAGAGATGATAGTCACGTTCCTGTCCTTTTCGTGCCAACTCTTCAATACGTTTACATTTGTTTTCTTTCTCATGGATTAGGTAGAACTTTTTACATGTGTTTTTCCAGGTCAAGCACGTCATTTGAGCCCGTCAATGGGGCTAGAAAAGAAAATTATTATTTATCCAATTATTATCTTGCGACAGATACCGTCTTAACCAGGCCATTTGACGACCAGTACTCCCATTATCGAGATAATTACTTTTTTTTAACTTTAGACGTCAGGAAATGAGGGAGTAATAGCCTCCTGCTGCGTGCTGAACGGGTTTCAGGGGAATAAATTTGATTTATCGATCCAGTCAGTCAAAAAAACGTCGAAAACGCTCGACACTTTCAAAGAAAGTCTGATTGATCGATTGGAATCCAATGCACGTTACCCGTTGGAAGTGAGTTAAGGAAATAGACATTAAACAAAGACTTCAAATTACTTAAGTCATTGCAGCCGGTACTGCCTACTCTTCGGGGAAAACGAGATGATAGTCACGTTCCTGTCCTTTTCATGCCAACCGTTCAATACGTTCACATTTGTTTTCTTTCTCATGGATTAGAACTTTGTTGGCGCTCAAATTTGGCTGATTGAGCTAGAAGAAAGAAATGGTACATCAGGCCTAAATCGCTAAACAGTAGACTGGGTAAGGAAGTCGCACAAGGCCCACTACACAGGACACCGAAAACTCGGCACCAATAATGGCTTGGGACGACGGGATAAGAATAAGAGCGGTTACCACATCCAGTGCCGACAATACCGCGAAATAAAAGGAGCGTTTATCGGGAAGGAAGTTGAATAATCCAAAATCAAGACGATAATTGCTCGGCAGCGGTTATTCATCAGCGTTAGCTATAAATAACTTCCGGACAATCATTGAAAATGACCTTTTGCCAAATTGACTGCAAAACGCATACCTTTTGTAATCTTGTTCATTCAATTGCTATCGTTAATTTACCTTTTATCGCACAATTTACCTTTTGTCCTTTTACTTTTGTTCGCCGTTAGCGTAGATTTTGTCGCTTCCTTTCCGAAACGACACAAGACCTGGTTACTCATAAAAAAGCCGAAGATCTTCCCCTTCGGTGAAAGATTTTTCGTTCGAGGCCATTCTCGGCGAAACAAACTTTTATATATGTTTTTCCAGGTCAGGCACGTCATTTGAGCCCGTCGATGGTGCTAGAAAAGAAAATTATTATTTATCCAATTATTATCTCGTGACAGATACCGTCTTAACCAGGTCAATTGATGACGATTACCCCCATTATCGAGATAATGACTTTTTTTTTAAACTTAAATGGTATGGCTGGCGGACCTTATTTAAAGATCCTTGTATTGTTCTTCCATGGAAACGCCACGAGCAAGTACTGCAACTTGTCTCATATTCTAATCCCTATATGCTAATCAGCATACTGGTGAAGTAGGTGAACGGTGCGCTTTGGAAGACATACTTGTTCTTAACAGACCGGCGAATGCTTTGCCATCTTTTAGCGTACCGTTTGGACAGAAGTCATAAGATTCCAGCGTTCGATTCGTCTAATGCGTGGACTAACTCCAGGACGAACCGTTGCTGAGGCTATCCAGTGATATTACGTTTGCTTTCTTGTAAAGTTACGTAAACTAATACGCCCAATGACCAAAACAAATCCTTATGCTTCCTTCTCTATAACCCCTTCCCCCTCCTCCCCCACACCAGATTCGGATGCGCCGCTATTGCTCCCGGCGCTGCAAGCCACACCTCCGCTCTGCCGCTCTCGACATCGCCGGGCCCCCATGTCACTTGCTCCCGTGGCAAGGCACGGATTGTGGCTGGTGGCGGAGGCTCGGCTGGGCTAGAGGATCTCATTCTTATTATCTCCTTCCTCCACCTAAAACAGAAAAGGAAACAATGTAAGAGAAGGGGGACGTTAGAATGAAGATTTAAACGTGAGGTTTGCGGGAGGAAGAGAGATGTCAAAAAGGAAAGGACCAACCATTGTTGCCCGGTAACAAATTTGATCGATCGAATTCGTAAATGCTTCGACCAAACAAAAAGAAATTCGTAAATGCAAAAAACAAAAAAAAGAAGAATAAAACGTCCGATGTATTTAGAACGTTTGATACGGCGTTTTCGGTCGAATTTACTTCGAAGTCACTTTAACGTTAGCTCGGAAGTTAGCCCAAAAAGAAAACATTAAACAAAGACTTCCATTTCGACCCCACCAAAAAAAAAAAAAAAAAAACAAAGACTTCAATTGGTCAAGTCGTTGCCGCAGGTCACACGTAATTTACATTAATAAAATACGTGCACGCAAGATTCCATGGGTGAATGACGTTGCTTATTAGAAAAGTGGAACTGCCAATGACTTATTATACAAGATATAGAATTGTAGATTATTATGTCATATATGTTGCTTTCTTTTAAAATATTGTCGGGTCCGTGAATGACGCCGGAAAAACTATACGGGACCAAAATAATAATTTTTCCAACATCTATCTCGCGGAGTCATTGCGGAGTTATTGTCTCAACCAGATAATTTAATGACGATAAATCATATTGTCGATACGATGACTTTTCAAAACTTATGGACGGCCGGCGGACAAACTGAAAAATCGCATCTTGTGGTTCCAGCAAGACGCCACTAAGGACGCGAATGGTATCTATTCTACTCCAGAAATCAAATTCTCACCAGAAATTGATTTCCGAAATTCTTGCTAGAAATTGATTTTTGGAGGAGAAATCTGTTTGATAAAATATGACTAATTCTGCTCTAAAAATTGATTTCTGAAACAGAAATCTATTTTGATTTGTTGATTTTTTTTGCACCTAAAAAATTTTAAATTTCACTCAAAGTGGGTGGTCGCGGGTATTCTGAGCCATTCTATGAAGTTTTAAAATTTTTTATTTTTTTTATTTTTTTGGGCACCTCAAAAAAAATAAATTTCACTCAAAGTGGGTGCTTAAAGATATTCTAAACCATTTTGTGAAGTTTTGAAATTTTTGATTTTTTGATTTTTTTGGGCACCTAAAAAAAATTAAATTTCACTCAAAATGGATGTCCAAAGGTATTCTAAGCCATTTTGTGAAGTTTTGAAATTTTTGATTTCTTGATTTTTTTGGGCACCTCAAAAAAATTAAATTTCACTCAAAGTGGGTGCCCAAAAGTATTCTAAGTCATTCTGTGAAGTTTTGAAATTTTTGATTTTTTGATTTTTTTTTGGAACCTCAAAAAAAAAATTAAATTTCACTCAAAGTGAGTGCCCAAAGATATTCTAAGCCATTCTGTGAAGTTTTGAAATTTTTGATTTTTTTTATATTTTTTGAAAAAAATTCACCAAATTTCCTATTTTCCCGAAATCTGACTTTTTTTTTAATTTTCTGGAAACTTTTATGAATTTTTCTGGAATTTTTCAATTTTTATGCATTTTCTGAAAAAAAAAAAAAAGGCCATGAAAAAGAGAAAAAATAGGGAGAATGCATTCTGGAAGAGAGAAGCTTTTTCTTGCCAAAAACTCATTTTGGAATCAAGTATTTTTAACAAACACATTTTTATTCCAAAATGCAAAAATTGCTCCATAATGTATTTCGGAAATTTTTTAACAAATATATTTCTATTTCGGAATATATTATGGAGCAGAATTTCTATTCCAGAATGGATTCCATGCGCGCCGTAACAGTCAATCAACTTTTGCCTCATGTTTAGACTCCTATGTTACTTCTATGTTCTAAGCAGCGTACTGGTGAAGTAGTTGAGCGACGTGCTTTGGAAGACCATTTGGTTTAATTTGCAATGCCATCATGTCTTGCATCATACAGGTGTCATTTGGGGTTTCCTTTTCTCCCCTAATGATATTTATTTATCTTCGATAAACTACCAGAAGATCAGGGAACATTAATACCTGGCCCTGTTGCACTATCAAATAAATTAGGAAAAATTTCAAATAAGAGCATGAAATAGGGTCATTTTTCTAAAAAAAAAAAGGGTATAAAGTGGATCTTTTTTTCAAATAAAAGTCTGAAGTAATATAGTCACTTTCAAATAAGATCCTGAACTCATTGGCCCGCCAAATTTTTTTTTTACTTTTTTAGTTTTTTCTATTTTCTTTCTATTCTTTATCAAAATTTATTTAGGCAAAAAATTACCCTGCTCCAACCGCCGCAAAAATGAAGTGCTTGCCGACTGACAAGGTCAGGCTCTTATTTAAGATTGATTTGACCATTTCAGGCCTTTGTTTGAAATAAAGTTCATTATGTCATCTTTTGAGAAATGACTTCTCTTCAGGCTATTTTTTGAAAATTTCCACATAAATTACAGTGCATTATTAAATTCGAGCTTTTTTTCCTTCTTTTTTCCCTCATTATTTAATTGAGGGTGCGCAACACCGTGGATAATGTATATAAACAATGACTTATTCATGTGTATCAAAAACAAAATAGTATAAGAGATGATTATAGATCATACATATAAACATCTGAAGGAAGAAAATGTTCGGGTTATCTTATCTTGATTTACTGTATTAATCACAATTAATCCAAGAAAACCACAATAAAGATGAGCTACGACATATCTCATTGATATCTCTAATATCCTCCTTAAAGTTAAAGTTGTTAAATCAGTAGCTAGAGTTAGGAGAAACGGTCCAAGAAATGCTCAAGGGAATGAGCCATGTTGTAGATTTGAGCAGTCTGATCCGCGAATGGACCTGAAAGTAGATGAACAGTTCTTTGGAGTTTATGATATCTCACAAAATTACAGTCCAACTAAACCCTAAACCCTAAGAAATAGATAATAACCAAAGGAATCAGAAATAAACCTTCCAACTCGAGAGATAAAATATGATATTAGCAATAATTGGGGGTTCGGATTTGAGAAATTACACTAATCCCTCATCACATCTAATCCAATTAAATCCCCATCAAACTCTAACATCTCCCTCCCTCCCTCCCTCCCTCTCCCTTAGCCACAATTCATCGCAGCACCTCCCTTCATGTTGCCGTTGGAAAGTCGCCATCGCAGCCTCCAGGCTGCACCACGGCCTGCCTCTGTATGGGTCTTCCTCCCTTCTCCCTCTATCTATCTATGCTTCATGTTGGCGACCCTTCGTGGCCGTTGAAATCTCAACGGCTATGGAGCTGCTGCCTCCGGGACCATTGAGGTCGAGCCTTTAGATTTGGAGGCGGCATCGCCCATCGAGAGGGAGCTTGACGCCAAAAACTGGGAAGCGACCGGGAATACAACATGACTTAATGTCCAATTCACATCTTACTCAAGGATGCTGACGCAAACCTAAGAGCGCATGCACAATGCCGTCACTAAGGGCAAAAATTAGGTGGGCGAAAATTAGGTGGAAAGTCACTCTCACCGGTGAGCCGTTCTCCCAATTTCAAAACTTTCAAATTGTTATAGAACTATCTAATAAGCCCCGGTCATTTACTTTTATTGCTAGTCGGCGAACAAATGTTTCTTTTATTGCTAACTAAGCCAAAGTCGATCTCTGACCCAATTCAATGCTTCTTTGCTAGAGTGGGTCCAGTTTTGGGCCTCTAAAGTCCTCGAACGAAAGTCATGGTGTTTGGTAAGAAAATTTCGGATCAATTAGCCCGAGGCGGTTCCCCTTGCATTCTTAGAAGTCATTAAAGGACCAAGTCTGCGCTATATAATAAAATAGGGGACAACAACCACTACACTATTTGGTTTTAGAAAATGGAATGATTATCGTCTTACTTGGGTTTACTTTTGCAATTAAAGAGAGAGAGAGAGAGAGAGAGAGAGAGAGAGAGAGAGAGAGAGAGAGGTAAAGTGTTTCTTAAGGTATAAGACCCACAAGCATAGGAACCACAATTGTCATCGAAACGTGGTGAGGAAGTCATAAACCTGCATATCATAAGCATAATTGCAATCGGATGTGCAGCCAGTAAAGTCAGAGATGATAGGAAAACCTGTTCCAAACATCCAACGACTGATCAGCTTGTTGTTAACGTTCATTGCCCGAAAGAAAATATATCTCGTGTTGTAAATAAGATAAATTGTTTGAATGAGACTATTGCGCACATATATTACTCCGGGATGTCGACGGCAGTCTTCGATACATAAACAAGTTTAATTGCAGCCAATGACTGGTGAAGCCCTCGCTGTGATCCACATTAAAGCGTATCTTTATATGATCCATTTGAAAATGTAGAGAAGATGCCATCAAACACTCCTATTCTCAGGATCAACGCGCAAGCTGAGCTTTTGACGCAGGGAACATGATGTAGTTCATTTTAACGCCGTGTACGTGCTCGCTGAAAATGTAAAAACACCGAAAAGACGAACACTGGAAGGGAAACTATAGCTATATCAGTGTTCTAGATGTGGGACCAGTATCATGCTCGTGCATATTTGTTTATTGGAACAATTACCTGTCTAGACTCGGTAAAGGTTGAAGAAAGACTTCGCAGTCTCCGCCAAATTTCCATACAGTTTCCTCGTAATACTCCTAACAACTTCTGTCGTTTTCACAAGGAGCATATATACATATGCTGACTCCCAAAGGCGATGCTGCATCCGAATGGTAATGCTTTTGCATCCCCAAATAAAAAAATGCGATGCTTGTCAAAATCTCGTCAAACTGTCCTGTTTCTGTTCTCATTCCTTATTGAAGCACAAGCAATGAGCACCACGTTGTCCCCTTCTCCCTCTCCTCTCTTCCGAGGAAGAGCTCCATGTCGCCCTGATCAAAAGTCCGACTTGCTTCACTTCCTGAATGCTTTATTACCAGATAATTCCACGTCAGTATTCTGCCAACTGGATATTGGTTGGCTCAGAAGACCAAAGATGCTCTCCTGGAATGCTGACTCGGATTGTTGCTTGTGGGACGGAGTCACATGCGATCCAATGACTGGTCATGTGACTCGCCTTGACCTCGGCTGCTTCCCCCCGAACCCGACCTGCTACTCCTCCGCAGGGTCTTCAAACGGCACTGAGCCATCTACTTTTGGTGCACTCAATCTTCCTTCACCCCAGGAAGCTGAAAGACCATCACGGTCAAACAAGCTGCTTCAAAATCTGACCATGTTAAGAGTCCTTATTCTTGACGGGTTAAACATGTCTGGCATTGATGTGACTCGCTTAAGTAATCTCCCTCCATCTCTGGAAGTCCTCAGCCTCTGTTCGTGTAAATTGCGCGGCACTTTAGCAGCAAACGTTTACCATTTGCCAAAGTTAATATGCCTCAATTTATCCGGCAACAAGGAGCTTTCAGGTTACTTACCTGAATCAACTTGGAGCAACTCTTTGAAGGTTCTGGACTTGTCCTCCACAGGCTTCTATGGAGTATTACCAGAGTCCATCGGTAATCTGCATTCTCTGCAGATACTTTGGCTGAACCGGTGTAGCTTCACAGGTTCTATTCCATCATCACTTGGTAACTTAACACGGCTCACCCATCTGGAACTTTCATATAATGAGTTTAGTGGGCAGGTTCCTCCAACTTTGTCAAACCTTGATCAGGTCAGTTTGCTTGATCTTTCCTCGAACAATTTCATAGGTCCAATACCTGATGTCTTTGACAATAAGACACGACTTCTTCTTGTGGATTTCTCACATAATCTCTTCAAGGGTCCTATTCCTCCAAGCATAAAGAATCTTTCAAATCTTGCTCGACTTGACATTTCCAACAACCTCATTGGCGGGTTTATACCGTTGTCACTGTTCTCTCTTCCGTCCTTGACAAGCCTAGACCTCAGTAACAATGAGCTCAGTGGTCACATCGGCGAGTTCCTTGCTGCACCTGCATTAGACCATGTTGACCTGAGTGGTAATCAGTTGTGTGGCTCAGTCCCGAGCTCAATTTTTCAGCTTAGGAACCTCACTTATCTGAGCATCTCAGCAAATAACCTGACTGGTGTTTTAGACCTACAATTGCTCTCAAGACTCGAAAGTCTAACAAATCTCGATCTTTCGGACAACATTTTGTCACTGAGCAATAGCGAAAACACCGAGCATGTCCTGCCGAGCCTCTTGTCCGTCAGTCTTTCCAGGTGCCAAGTTACGGAAATGCCTGCATTCTTGAGAAATTCAACTAGTATAGAATGGATAGATCTGTCTGGAAACAGAATCCGCGGTGATATTCCATCATGGATGTGGAATATTGGGGCCATGTCATTGTCTTATCTCAATCTTTCCCACAACTTTCTCACTAGCTTTGAACAAGTTCCATGGAGAAATCTTATAATTCTCGACCTGCATTCGAATTTGATCCAAGGGACGGTTCTACCTCCATCATTCCCAAACTCGGTTCTCATCTTCTCGCTAGCCAACAATCAATTGACTGGCGATATACCTGGTTCTATTTGTGAAATGAAGGGCCTCCAAGTTCTTGACCTCTCTCATAATAATTTCATAGGCATGATCCCGCAATGTCTAGGGAACGTCAGTGACAGCCTCTTGGTGTTGGATCTGCAAGAGAATAGACTCTCTGGCACAATTTCATTGACATTCACTGAAAATGCAGCCCTGACAAGTCTTCACCTCAATCGAAATCAATTTGAAGGCCCATTGCCGCACTCTCTATCCAATTGCAAGCAACTTGAAGTGCTGGATCTTGGCGGTAACAAGTTGAACGACACTTTCCCGAAATGGTTGGATATACTTCCTAGCCTGAGGGTTTTGGTCTTGCGATCAAACAGACTTCATGGCTCCATAGGAAACCCAGGAACTGAATTTCCCTTTCCGCAGTTGCGCATTCTTGACCTTTCCTCCAATGAGCTCACCGGTCCTCTGCCCAGCGCCTACTTAGGAAACCTAAAAGCGATGATGTTGACTGACCAGGATGGACAGGAGTTGCGGTACATGGACCAAGGTTACTACCAAGACTCCATGATTGCAACAATGAAAGGACGGGACATGCCAACTGTTAGAATCCTAGCAATCTTGACGACCATCGATCTATCAAGCAACAAGTTCCAGGGAATAATTCCTGATGCAATAGGAGGGTTAAGATTACTCAAGGGGCTTAACCTGTCTCATAACAATCTTGAAGGCCACATCCCTTTGCCTCTTGGGAACCTTTCCGAGCTTGAATGGTTGGATCTCTCTTCGAATGAACTTAGCGGGATGATACCAACCGAGTTGACAAATCTCACATCTCTAGAGGTCCTAAATGTCTCTTCCAATCACCTAACAGGATCAATTCCTCAAGGGCACCAATTCAACACATTTCAAGCTAAATCCTATCATGGAAACCCAGGACTGTGCGGGTTTCCGCTGTCCAAAGCTTGTACTAATACCAGGGCGCTGCGGAAACTCCCTGTGCTTCCTGAAGGTGGGGTCCATTCATTCTGCGTGGATTTTCTCGAGCCAAGGGCTGCGGAAATAGGATTAGGATGTGGCATCTTCCTCGGACTAATCATGTGTATCTTGAAAAACCTTATTTCTGTCCGGCAGACAAACAGGAATTTCAGGAAGATTGCAATGAAAGACGTTTCTCGGATAGGGCCTTGAAACTGTACACTAGATGAAAGCTGTGGTTGCTGATTTGTGTATCTGTACAGCAGTTAGATTAGAAAAGCAAAGCCTCTTTATGCGTGCATAGCCCGTATTGGGAAAATCATACGAACAAGGGTATTCAAAAACTCGTCCATCATGTTTAGGAGTTGATTTTGCCGTCATTATCCCAAAAGTGAGATACCAAGATCAATCCATTAAAGAGAGTAAACGATCTAATAAGCATTGATATAGAGATACTATAGTTGTCGTAAATGATTATTTCTGTGTTTATAAAGGAAAACTTGCTTTTAGTTTCCTAAAAAGACATGTACTATTCATGTGACATGTTATATAATCAAATTTTATTGAATTAAATTTTCGTAACATAAAAGCTTTCGTAGATGGGAAACAATTTATTTTCTCTCTTATGGAACTCCAGCTTGGAGCTTAGGTCCCGTGCGCAGCCTTGGGATACTTTGAGCCTAGGCACTGGGATCGTGGACCTAGTCATAGGGGACCTGGACTCGGCCGTCGGGGTTCCAGGGGCTTGGGCGCGATCATTGAAGACCGGAGCATAGGCATCAAGGTCGTAGACCAACCTCAAGAGATCTCGGCACAGGTTTTGGGGACCCAAACACAAGCACTAGGATCTTGGGCCTAGCCACAAGAACTTGGGCCCACCCTTTGTCTAGGACCACCCTAAGGAACAAAACCCATCTCGATGGACCCAGATCCGAGCAGTAGTGACTTGGGCGCAGCAGCCGAGTACCTTGAGGATGGTTGGCAAGGACCCTAGCACAAGCACAGGAATCGGGGTCCCGGGCCCGATCTCGATGGACCTAAGCCCATGCATTGGTGACGCAGGCATGGGAGTCAAATACTAAGGTACGGGCAAGGATGTTTAGGGCTGAGCTTTTGGGACTTGGGACCCAATCATCGACAACCTGGGCACGGGCGTCCGAGTTTCCGTGCCCAAATGCCAAGATCTCCGATCCGAATGTTGATGTATAGTCATTTTTTTGGAAAACCATTTTATTTTTTAAGAGTATACATTATAGGTGTAAAAGGAAGTTTTCAGGAACGGTCTTCTTTACCCCGATTGGTCAATAAGAGAATAAATAGTTAAAGTCTTTAGATTAAGGGTGCATAAGATTAGGGGTGAGCATATCGGACTGACTGAATCGAGAACCGCCTGGACCAGATCGGACCAGCCTGTTCTGGGCAATTCCAGGGGGTCTCGATCTGGTCCCATGTTCCTATTTTTGGAATCGGTGACCGATCGGTCCGGTTCCTGGTTCTAGGGTGGGAACCAAACTGATCGGACCGGATCGACTATATATATTTTTAATTTTTTTTATTTCTGAAGAAACAACGATTTAATTTCAGATATGTCACTCCTCGGATAGTTTGAGTGTCATTGTGTTCGCTTGAAGCTTTATGCAACTGCAAAATTCAGGCTTTGTGAGGAAGAGAAAGCATTCATGTCTCTTTTCCCCTCATAACCATCACTTAAATGTCTGTACATACATGCGACATATAAAAGACGAGATAGAAAAGTGTCCTGCTGTCAAGAGGCTCTTTTATATCGTGGAAAAGATGGACGCTGACAGTGGGAAGAGTGAAAGATTTTCTATGGCAAAAGGACACTATAAGTGTCATAAGTTATGTACGAAGATCACTCTGATGTTATAACTTTTTTTCAGATTACTTTGGTGCCAAGTCGGAGAAAAAGAGATCACTTAAGTGCCAACTCCGGTAAGTTTGGCCGAAAATCCGATGTGGCATTTTTTATTAATTTCTGACGCCAACGTGACTCGTCGGAGGATGAGTCAGCATGTACAGTCAGTATTTTTTATTGGGAAAATTTCAATTAAGGACCCCAAGTGGGGTCAAATTCTCAAAAAATGGCCCAAAGTGAACATTGTGTCAAATATGGGTCTGACGTGCTCAATCAGTCTCAAATAAAGACCTGAAGTGCTAAAAAAGTCTCAAATAAGGACATGGGTCCCTCGCCGGCCAAAATACTTGCCGGCCGGTGAGAAAGTTACTGTTTCGGCACCGGAATAGTAACTATTTAAAATTTTTTTTCCTTTTCTGTTTTTTTATTTTCCTTTTCTTTTCTTTTCTTTTCTTTTCTTCCTCCGTCGACCATAGCTGGGGTTGGCGGAGGTCGTCGGCGTCGGGCGAGGGCCGCCCTCGCCGGCGTCGGGCGAGGGCCGCCCTCGCCGGCGTCGGGCGAGGGCCGCCCTCGCCTGGGCTGGGCGAGGCCGGCCTCGCCCGACGCCGGCGAGGTCGAGCCCTCACCAGATCTGGCGAGGCTTGACCTCGCCTGCAACTGGCGAGGTCGGCCTCGCCCTACGCCGGCGAGGGCGGCCCTCGCCTGAGGCGGCGACCTCTGCCGGCCCCGGCTATGGTTAGCGGAGGAAGAAAAGAAAAAAAAAGAAAAGGAAAAGGAAAATAAAAAAACAAAAAAAATAATAAAAAATTTAAAAAGGTACTGCTCCGGTGCCAGAACAGTAACTTTCTCGCCGGCCGGCAGGTATTTTGGCCGGCGAGGGACCCAGGTCCTTATTTGAGATTTTTTGGGCACTTCGGATCCTTATTTGAGACTGATTGAGCACTTCAGGCCCTTATTTGACAAAATATTCACTTTGAGCCCTTTTTTGAGAATTTGACTCCACTTAGGGTTATTAATTGAAATTTTCCCTTTTTTATTTTAAATAAAATTTTCCTTTTTTTTTCCTCTTCTTTCCTTTTTCCATTCTTTTCTTTTTTTTTCTTTTTTCCCCTCACCAGCCAATTGCCAGCTGGGCCAGCCATCGGCGAAGCCCAGGAAGGGCTGGGCGAGGGGCGACCTCACCTGTCGCCGGCGAGGGTCGCCTCGCCCAGATCTAGCGAGGTCGCCCCTCGCCGAATCCGGTGAGTGGCGGCCTCGCCCATGGCCGGCGAGGGGTGACCTCGCCTGTCGCCGGCGAGGGTCGCCTCACCCAGATTTGGCGAGGGCACCTCTCGCCGACCATGGGCAAGGGGCGGCCTCGCCTGTCGCCGGCGAGGGTCGCCTCGCCCAGATCTGGCGAGGCCGCCCCTCGCCAGATCTGGTGAGAGGCGACCTTGCCCATGGCTGGCAAGGGGCGGCCTCGTCAGTAGCCGATGAGGGTCGCCTCACCCAGATCTGGCGAGGCCGTCCCTCGCTAGCCATGGGAGAGGGGTGGCCTCGCTTGTCGCCAACGAGGGTCGCCTCGCCCAAATCTGGCAAGGCCGCTCCTCGCCCAGATCTGGCGAGGTCGCCCCTCGCCCATGGCCGGCGAGGGGTGGCCTCGCCTGTCGCCGGCGAGGGTCAGTTTGCCCAGATCTAGCGAGGTTGCGCCTCGCCTGCCATGGGCAAAGCAGCCCTCGCCCAATCCTTTCCGGGCTTCGCCGATGGCCAGGCCGGCCACCGGCAACCAGCAGGTGAGGGGAGAAAAGAAAAAAAGGAAAAAAATTATTTAAAATAAAAAATGCTGACTTTACACACTGACTCATCTTCCGGCGAGCCACATCGGCGTCAGAAATTAATAAAAAATACTAAGTCGGATTTCCGGCCAAATTTACCGGAGTTGGCACTTAAGTGATCTCTTTTCCTCCGATTTGGCACTAAAGTAATCCAAAAAAAGTTATGGCACCAAAATGATCTCCGTACACAACTTATGACACTTATAGTATCATTTTGCCAATTTTCTACCTTGCATGTGCAATTGGGAATAGCTAGGCTTGTTTTGAACACAATTATTAAAAAGCATTTGTAGAAATGCAAGACCACGAAACTATATTGATGTCCAGAAGGTGAAATGGTTTGCGGAAACCTATTGAATTTTGCAGTTGCAGAAAAAGTGGAACTGGTCCGGTTCTCGATCTCAGAAACTAGAAATTGATCCTCTCAGTCCAGTTTCTGGTTCCAAGGTAGGACCGTACTAGATCAAGAACCGATCACCTCTACATAAGATCGCTTGCACCAAACAAAAAAATTTATATTGACAGTGTATGATCTAATTTCCTTTGTACTGTTGTTGGGTTCGTTGATGATGCGCGAAAAATATATCGGATCAAGTAATAGTTTTTTCCAATAGCTATCTCATGATACTAATTGTCCCAACTAGACAATTTAATGAGAATAACTCGCGCTATCGAGATAATGACTTTTGAACTTAATGGTAGGGAATCACTGGGGTTTGCCCCAGTGGCCACCCTTCTTAATTGGGAATGAGAGATGAGGAGTTCAAGTCCCCACCGATGGAGAAGTTTAATTTCAGATGTGGGTTTCGACTTTCATGCTCAGTATAGAGGCAGAGTAAAAATTTAAGAGTGAGTTGAGTATCAAAGTAAGATAGACAAAAAAAAAACTTAACAGTTGGGATGGCGGACCATTAAGGAACCTTAAATTGTGGTTCCGTGAAAACGCCATTTACAAGTGATGCAACTTGTCTCATATACTGAACCCTACGTGCCAAGCAGCATCCTGGTGAAGTAGGTGAGAAGTGTGCTTTGGAAGACATTTGTTTTTAAGGGACCAGCGGATGCTTTGCCGTCTTATAGTGTGCCATTGGTACATGAATCATAAGATCCTACCGTTCGACTCCTCTACTGCCTGCACTAACTACAGGACGAACCTTTGCGGAGGCTGTCCAATGACATTATAGTAACATATGTTTACTAGAAGTCCTAAAACTTATTACAAAAGTACAATTGAGTTTTAAAACTTTTAAAAAGTGAAATCAAGTCTTAGAACTTATTAAATTAATGCAATCAAATCCTTCTGTTAATACCGTCAATTTATCTAACAGAAAATATTGTTAATTTTTTATAAATTAATTTTTTTAATAGAGCTAAATTTTATTTAAAAAAAATTGAAGAGAGAGAGAGAGAGAGAGAGAGAGAGAGAGAGAGAGAGAGAGAGAGCCTTCTCGTAGTCCTTGCTACCGCTGCCGTTCACTGACCTCCGCCAGCCTTAGGCAAGGGCCATGGCCTCGCTAGCCATGGGCGAGGCCGTCTTTGCCCGTAGCTGGTGAGTCAGCCTCGCCCGTGGCTGTAATGGCCTCGCCTAGTGGTCGGCGAGCTCCAGCCAGCTCGCCTATTGGGAAACAAAAATGAAAAGATTGAAGGAAAAAGAAACAAATTAAGAAAAAATAATAATAAATTCAAAAAATTTAAAAATATTATAAAAAATTGTTCATATCAACGCTAGCCGTGCTACGTGGGATGGTCAAAGTCCATATCAATAATTTTTGGCCAAAATTAGTCGAATGGACTCAATTGACAAAAATAAAAAGTTTAAGATTAAATTGGCAAAAATGCAATAGATTTAAGACTTTTTAGATAATTTTCTCATTTGCACAAGAATGGAAATTATTTTATTCCGCCACGCAAATTCAATATTGTTCGGATTGTCATTGATCTTCCATCACGTTAGTCTATTTATAGCACTGTGGTTGCCGAACTGAAGAAATGTCACATCATTGCAATGAACTCTCATGTTGTGTAGTAGTCATTGCAATCATTATAACTCGAGTGCTATATTAATAAGGGCATGATATTTTGAATTGGACCAAGCTATGATGGTTTCCTTCTCTAGAGTACTTGGTAGCAAGTCGATTGAAAGACACCGCGAGAAGCATAGGCTACCAAGCAGGAGTCGAAGCTTTCTCATGTCATCCTAGGCGTGAGAGGCTATTATACCTATCTACCAGGGGGTAACTATCTGAAACTGACATGGCATCTACCTTCAGCACCCATGAGCTCCTAAGTTTCGTTCTGTTATTTTTCTTTCTGGGAAAAAAGAAATACGAAGAGAATTTATGGAGAGATCCCTTCACTATATTAGGGAGCTTATTTTTTTATCTCCCCTTGCGCCTTTTAAGAACCTGATCAGGTGCAAAAATAATACTTTAATAAGAGCATGATTTTCAGGGTCCAATTCTACGGTGGTTTCCTTCTCAACATACCAAGAGATAAAAGAATTGCCTCGAAAGAAGCAACGGCCAAGAGTAACGATCAGAAGAATCAACTGGCCAGTTTGCTATAATATGATTAGTATGTGGATCATTGATGAACCAATCAACAGTATTGAGAGCGGAGTGATTAGCGAAGGAAGAACTTATTGTGGATGACTAAATAATTATGAGAGAAGAAAATATCTTATACTCATACACAAGGTCACATGACTAGATATGCGAATGCATCCCCAAATTCTGTACTTTTGTGCTTAATGCTATGCCGAAGGAAATAACATAATTGGGGGCAAGAATCTAATATTGTACTTTTATTATTTAAAAAATGTGTAAAATAAGCACTACCAAAGATTTCAAGAAGATATAGTTGAAGACAATTTATAAGTACTAAGGAATATTGGAATATTGCCTTGAGAGAATGATTGAGTGTAGGGCTAATGCTGTATTGAATGATATGAATTACGTTTTTGTTCATTAATAAAATCATTTTATGAGAGCCTAAGTACATAAATTACGTCTATTTAAATAAAAATAGACAAAGTTTAAATCCTTTCGCTAACTCTAATATGCAAAAAAACGACAATATTATTTTTAATGTCAATCTTTTCTTAATAAATTATGATTTTGACACTGATAAAAATGGAAATTATTTAACTCATCACAACAAGTCAACACGAATTGCCAACCTAATTAACTCAAATTATTTAAGTGCACTTTCAAAACATATAACATAGATGCGCATACTATTTAATAAATTTTCGCCGGTTCATCCTAGAGGTGAGCACTGGCCCAATTCAATCAAAGAACCGGATCAAACTGGCCAGTTTAATGTAGAACCAGTCCATTTCCCAGTATTAGTAACCTAGTACCGACAGGTTCCCGGGTTGAACCGAAAAACACTTTTGCATACATAGAGAATCAAATCATGGTCTTCAAAATGAGAAAACAACAATATAACGATTTGACCAATATTTGTTTTTGTAATGAAATGGTGCAATGTCAATATTTCATCATAAAAATTTGATTTTTTTAGATAAAACAAAAGTTGGACCAGTTCCAGGCAGAACCCTAGAACAATCACCCCTAGTTCATCCGTTGAACATTCGGAACGAGCGAGATAGTCAAGAGATTCTATTAAAGATTCCAAATCCTTGCGTCGAAGAGAATTTGACGTTGATGTGCATTTCATTTTCTCTTTGAGTAAACGTTTTGCTGGTTACGGTTATTTTAGTAAATCCTCCTAATGTTAGTAAAATATATATTCGAATAACAACAACGGCTAGTGGACTTATGTTCTGATTCGTTTGGGGAATTTCGTGGCAAAGGGCACGACGTGCACATATATATAGATACCGCCAGCACTACAAAAAAACAAGATTTTTGCCACGAAAATTTGCGACGAAAAAATTTTCGTTGCAAATTTGCGACAAATTTTCCAACGAAAAGCAAAATTCGTTGGAAATTTCCAACAAAAAATTTTCGTTGGAAAATTCGTTGGAAATTTCCAACGAAAAAATTTTCGTCGCAAAATTCGTTGGAAATTTCCAACGAAAAAAAATTTGTTGGAAATTTCCAACGAATTTTCCAACGAATTTCAATTTTCCGGGAAATTTCTTCACTGTGTACAATTTTCGTTGGAAATTTCCAACGAATTACAAAAAAACCCACATTTTTCATATTCGTTGGAAAATTCGTTGGAAATTTCCAACGAATTTTCCAACGAATTTCAATTTTCCGGGAAATTAATTTAGTGTGTATAATTTTCGTTGGAAAATTCGTTGAAAATTTCCAACGAATTTTCCAACGAATTTCAATTTTCCGGGAAATTAATTCAGTGTGTACAATTTTCGTTGGAAAATTCGTTGGAAATTTCCAACGAATTTTCCAACGAATTACAAAAAAACCGATATTGTGCGGCATTTTTGATATTCGTTGGAAATTTCCAACGAATTTTCCAACGAATTTCAATTTTCGCGCTCATTTTCCCCGCAATTTTAAATTTCAACATTCATTCTCTCTCTCTCTCTCTCTCTCTCTCTCTCTCTCTCTCTCTCTCTCTCTCCTTCGCCGAAGCCTTCCCCCTTCGTTTCCCCCTCCGCCTCCCCCTCCGCCTCCTCCCCCGCCGGCCCCCCTCCTCCTCCGGCTCCGCCTCCGCCTCCGGCGCCACGGACACCAAGCCTCCGACGCCCCCGACGCCACCAAGCCTCGTCGCCGGCGAGGCTAGGAGACGACGACGAGAGCAAGAGCCTGCTGCTGCTGCTGCTGCTCTCGTTAGACGACCAAAGCTCGATCTCGCCCCTACTGCTGCTGCTTCTTCTTCTTCATCTTCTTGTTCAGGCGCAACAGCCTCGCCGGCCATGAGGGCAAGCCTCGTCGTCGGCGAGGGCCGAGCTCGCCGGCCATGGCGAGGGCCGAGCTCGCCATGGCCGGCGAGCTTGGAGCTCGCCCAGATCTGGGCGAGCTCGTCGCCGGCGAGGGCCGAGCTCGCCGGCCATGGTGAGGGCCGAGCTCGCCATGGCCGGCGAGCTTGGAGCTCGCCCAGATCTGGGCGAGCTCGGCCCTCGCCGGCGACGAGCTCGCCCAGATCTAGGCGAGCTCGGCCCTCGCCGACGACGAGGCTTGCCCTCGCCGGCCATGGCGAGGGCCGAGCTCGCCATGGCCGGCGAGCTCGGCGCTCGCCGGCGACGAGGCTGGCCCTCGTCAGCCATGCCGAGGGCCGAGCTTGCCATGGCCGGCGAGCTCGGCCCTCGCCGGCGACGAGGCTGGCCCTCGCCGCCGGCGAGGGCTATTTTTCGACAAAAAAAAAATTTCGACCAAAAAAAAAATTTTCGATGGAAAAAAAATTTCCACGATTTTTCGATCAAAAAAAATTGTAGTTTCCAACGAAAAAAAATTCGTCGGAAAAAAAGTTCGTTTCCAACGAATTTAGCCACGAGTTTTCCAACGAATTTTCCAACGAAAAAAAATTCGTCGCAAATTTCCAACGAAAATTCAAATTTTTCGTTGGAAAATTTTCCGACGACGAATTACCAACGAATTTTTTTTCGTTGGAAAAAGAATTTCTAACGAATTTTCCAGAATTTTTCGTTGGAAATTTTGTCGGAAAAAAATCGTTTTTTTGTAGTGCAGGCATCAGGTGGTTGAGGTCTTGATACTCCTATCAATGAATATCATATTAAATACTACTCCATTGAGTTTGTCTGTCTGTCTCAAATTATATTTCGGATTTTACGTGAGGACCATACATAAAAGTCCTCATTATTATTTGATTAGGGTTTGTCAAGTATGATTATCCAGATAGAGGAATCTCTGTGTGTCTCTCATACTATATTTCCCTCCTCTTTCTTGTTTGAATTTCCACTAGGGAATCGGGATAAAGTGAAAACGATAATTCTTGTGCTCTCACTCTAAATTTTTCAAAATCATCTTGGTAATGTTTATTTATACATATGCAATATATATTTCACTTTTCGGTTTACAACATGTTGAGTTGCATAGAGTTCCGTTTACTTCAATATCAAGCTATCAACGAACTCGGTTTGTTCAAATACAAGTGAAGAGAATTATCAAAAGAGTTTTAAATCTATTGACTTATACAAATTTAGTCATAAACATTTTAATTGTACAAATTGAGTTTTAAACATTTTAACTTTTTACCAATTGAGTCCATCTGGCCAATTTTGATTGGAAATCGTTGACATGAATGTCGGCCATCTTTCATGGCATGTCTGGCACTTACGTGGATAATTTTAATAATATTTTAAATTTATATATTTTAAAATGTTTATTCTTTTTTCTTTTCTTTACTTTTTTTTAACTTAGGGCTAACGAGAGTTGTCGGCCAACTCTTGCCAGCCACAGGTGAGAGCTGAGACTCCCTCGCCAACTCTGGGCGCGGATCGCGACGCCCTTGTCGGCCACCATGAGAGCATCATAGCCCTCACCAAAATTGGGCTAGGCAAGCTAGGCGAGGGCGCTATCCCTAAGTCCAAAAAAAAGTAAAGTAAAGAAAAAAGAAAAGAAGAAAATATATTAAAACTTTTATAAAATATTAAAATATTATTTAAAATGTATATGTCAGCGTTAGATGACCGGCGTCTACGTTAGCGATTTTCTACCAAAATTAATTAGATGGACTCAATTTACAAAAAGTGAATTGGTTTATGACTTAATTGACATAATTAAAATATTTAAAACTGAATTGGCACAAATGTAATAAGTTTATGATTTTTTTGGTAATTTTTCCGGTACAAGTGGATTTGGTCTGGGTGATTACTTATAGGATATTATTAGGCTTTAGTTGTTCCGAGTTCAAATTGAATTAGTTCGTGTCATCCACGTTTGGTCAGCCCAAGTTGGGTCAGATTGACTTTCGAGGACAGAGATGTTTTCTTGAGTCTGAATTTGTCACCTTCGATTCTAAAAATAATAATTGCACGACTTATCATGTAATTTAGTTGCTTTTTGTCAATTTCTTTTCTATTATAAGATTTCCAATTATAAAGTATATAGAATGAGAAGTTTTTGTTTCAACTGAGTTGGTTTAGTCAAAAAGATAAATTGAGAATTAAGGTTTCGGTTTCTTCGTGAAAATTTCTTTTCAAGAATCTTTCTTCTGATTTGATTTCTTTCTTGTTTCTTCCTCTAGCTGAATTATCCCTTTCCCATTTCACAATTCTCAATAAGGCTCACACATTTTTCACCTTATTTTTTATTCTCATCATTTTGAATTGACTACATTATCCATAAGACATTATCATTTGCGGCTTCCACTTGGCATCATATCATTGAAACTTAAATTCTCAATTACAATTCAACCCACACGCTAAGGTAAAATGTGGGCCCACTTTTGATTTAAGCTTACTTTTTACTTTTTTTCTTTCTTTTGTTTGGTTCCAATTTTACTAAACCACAAAACTACTATGCCCCTTCTTTCTACATTTATATGTCCCTATTTCCTGCGTGATTGTCTTTTTCAGAACTTATTTTCCATTGTTCACATGCATGACAGCTTAACCAATTGTTGTAATCTAAGCAAGCATTAAACATACATCAAAATAAAGAAAGGCTAGTTTTATTTGCACACTGTTCGCGTTATTTCCCCTTAGTTCTTCTCAAGATTGTGAATTTTCGACTTCCATTTGCAGTACAAATATACGAGAATTTACTCAAAGATTGAATATTGTGGTCTACGTATGCATTACACACAATTCATATCTCATTATCATTCCATGTAATGAGGGCAAAGATAGTATCCCTTGTAATTAAATTTTAGGGAGCTTTTCCTTTTGAATTGGCATGATAATAATGGATGTTTAGAATATTTAATATACTTTAACTTTCATATCGATAATTTTTTAACATAACTTTTGAAAATCATGTTGTGATGGCATAAAAAATAAATAACATGGACTATTAGATTCACTAAATAAAATGAAAGTTGAGCAGTTAAAATATACAGACTATCACATAAAGACATATTAAAGTTGCAACTAAACCAAATGCATTCATAAAAACTAGTAGATGATTCTTTTCACTCTTACTTATACTTGGGTTATTTTTAGGATAATATTTCCTAGTATAAAATAAAAAAGAAATATAGAACTCAGTAACACAATAACTAGTCATGTATTTGCCAAATAAACTTTTTTTTTTGGAAAAAAGGGACGATAGCTTCGTTTCAAACGGAGAAAAAAGGAAGAATCCAATCAAAAAAGAAAGAAATAAATAAATGTAAGAAAAAGCTTAAATCAAGAGTGGGATCCACATTTGACGTTAGTCTTCATCGCGTGGATAAACTGTAATTGATAAATTTTAAGTTTTGACAGCATGCTAAGTCCGACCTCTAAGGAATAATGTGATCAATTCAAAATAGGTGTTGTCCACACTAAAAAAATAGAGTGGAAAAAGCACAACCATTTACAATGGGCCTAATTCCAAAAAAAAATATAAACTTTAGGTCGAGTGACAATTCTGGCCCAAACTTTTTTTTGTCTTGTAAAAAAATACAAACTTTAGGTCGAGTGATAATTCTAGCCCCAACTTTTTTTTGTCTCATAAAAAATCATCGACTTTGATTTAAATCCTAAATCTAGCCCCCATGACTTAGAACCATTGATTATGCAACTTGACTATTCCACCTCAGTAATAAATTCACGTGACTTGCTGAATGGATTTAAAGCACTATTCATCATCTTCTTCTCTGAGCTACAGCTTGATGAATAACGGCGAAACTGTTCGTTCCTTCACTTCACCCGCAAGTCAAAAAAATCTTTAGATTGAATTTCTTTGGTCATACTTCGTCATTTTGTCGTAATCTGAAATTGTAGATCACCGCCCGTCGACAGACACCATAGATGAGATCCGCCATATTTCTCAAACAAAGGTGACTTTAGAGAGAGTCAACGGGAGGCCAGATTCGGGATAAAGGTGAAAGTTGGTGATTTTTTATGAGACAAAAAAAGTTGGGGCTAGAATCGTCACTCGATCTAAAGTTGGTACTTTTTTATGAGACAAAAAAAAGTTGAGATCAAAATTGTCACTCGATCTAAAGTTTGTGCTTTTTTTTAATTAGCCCAATTACTACGTAACCTCAATATTTACAAGAAAAGATAGTAAGGTGGCAACACCCACCTATACAAGTATTTTCTTGACCAACCTTTAATATATTTCTTAAGTAACTAATTAAAAATTTTTAGGGCTTATATGTTTAGGATTGAGTATACACAAAACGTGTTTTGCTTTCCGTCAAAACTTAACACGTTATCCAAATTTCAATAAATTATTGAAAAAAATATATGCCAATCTACTTGTCAATACACACAATATTGCGGAAGTTTTAGATGTTTCAGGTTAGAATTTTTAAATATTTAGATTTAGAAAAAAGTGAAAAGTAAATATATCTATCCAAACACGTTCTAAGCTTACTAATTTAACTACTTAGATCGTTTATGTACAATCAATAGTTTTTAAATCGAACTATTTCATAAAATATGTCCTTGACTAGTACTTCGACTAAGGGTCTACCTTGATAGATCATTACATTTTACTTTTATTTAATGAAAATATTGCAGTTTACACACTTTCAGTTTTGTTTTTAAATTTCAAATTGTTGAAACTTTCACAAAATCAATATATTGTTGTCCAAAATTTTCTTTTAATCCTTTATAAATATGAACATTATTTTAAATTTCGAGAGAAATTTTTTTAAAAAAATTACTTCTAATTAAGGTCAAACAAATATGTCCTAAATCAACGCTAATCAATCAAAAGAATCTTCTGTTGGGAGAGAAAGAACAAGGAATTCCCCTGCGAGACGTCAAATCCGCAATCAGTGAAGGAGCAAGTGTTGAGAGTCCTAATTGATAAACAAATGTTAAAGTCAAATTTTATAAATCTATATGCCTATTTTATCACCTAATAAAATATGAAGTAGCTTTGTTTGTGCTCGCTTTAGCCCTTTTTCATATAAAAATATTGAAATTTTATAAGGTTCATAGCATTACATGGCTCGGGAACTATCATTTGAAATCAAACAAACGTTACAAAAAACATGAGATAAAATAATATACTAACATTTAATTTCAATCTCATCTAAAAAGCATATGGTGAAAATGAATATTAGCATATAGATAACTAACAAATTGTACAAACATGTCGTAATCTCAAGGTCGCTTGTCCAAAGGGAACTTTCCTAACATTGATTTTAGTTAAATCTAGTTTGATTCCATCCGTCCAGTTCCGTACTACTTACGATTTTCTTTCTAAGAACATGCACCCATTAATTGATGGGAAAAGTACCAAAAAAGTTTCAAACATATTGTATTTGTATCAATTCAGTTATAAACATTTCAATTAAACTAATTTAGTCATAAGCCTTTTAGCATTGGTAACAAATATGTCCATCCGACCAAGCTAGCACTGATGTAGACATTTTAATTTAATTATTAAATATATATTTTTTGTTATTAATTTTTCTTTTCTTTCCATTTTCCTTTTTTCTTCTATGTTCCTTCTTTCCTTTTTATCTTTCCTTTCTCTTCCTTCTGTCAATCACCAGCCTCCATGATAACCAGCAGAGGTCACCGGCTGTCAGCGAGGTTGAGGGTCAAGAGGCCCTTGTCGACGGTCAGTGAGGGTTGGACAAGATCATTGCTCGCCAGATTCGTGAGGGAACCCTACCCCAACCCTTGCCAGAGGCCGGTGAAGGCTAGGCAAGGTCCCATCGCCAGATCTTGCGAGCAACTTTTTATTTAATTATTAAATATTTTTTATTATTTGTTATTAATTTTTCTTTTCTTTTTCCTTTTCCTTCTTTTCTTTTTTTTTTCTTTCCTTTCTCTTCCCTCCGCTAGTCACTAGCCTCCACGATGACTAGCAAAGGTTGCTGACCATCGACCACCAGCAAGGGTGAGGACCGAGATGCCCTCACCACCTTGGGCAAGGGTCGGCGAGGGCTGGACAAGGTCACCCCTCGCCAAATGTGGCGAGAGGACCCTCACCTAGCCCTTACTAGAGGCTAGCGAAGTCTGGGTAAAGGTCCTCTTACCGGATCTGGTGAACGGCGGCCTGGTCCAGCCCTCGCCGGCGGTCGATGACCTCTACCATCCTCGCAAAGGCTAGCGATTGGCGGAGTGAAGTGAAAGGAAAGAGAAAAAATGAAAAGTAGGAAAAGAGAAGGAAAAAAGTAAAGGGAAAAGACAATAAAAAAAATCAAAAAAATATTTAAAAATTAAATAAAATGTCCATGTCAGCGTCAGCCATGCCACGTAAAACGGTCGGCATCCGCATCATTTTTTTCCGGCTTAAAATAGTCAGATGGATTGAATTAATATCGATATGAAAATGTTTATAACTAAATTTGTCCGATCGATTATGATTACATTTATATAAACACAATAAATTCAGGACAATAGGGTCGTCACTGACGGATTCCTCAAATGCAACAAAAACAGTGGAGAACGACAAGACGTGATTTGGTTGTTCCAACGGCTCGAGTGAGGCCCAATTAGGATCCTTCTAATCGTTAACATTATTTTGTTTATGCAAACTTTATCAACCCAAAAGTTAGATTTATATGCAATAAGTCCGTGGTTTGGTTAGGCGTCACTTCGCATGCAATATTTTCAAAGCGACTCTGATGTCAGAACAACGTAAGGATCTGTGGAACCTCTAGTCCCAAGTCATTAAATAAAGTCTCGTTGCTGGCAACTCGCAAGAACGTAAATGAAAATGCACCTCTCTCGAACCTCATGCACAACAGGAAGCAATTCTACCTCACAAACCGGATAAATGCACCATGAAATCATCAAAGACTTAATCTTTTCGAACGAGATCTCCATCAACGAGACGAAGCAACCTCTTTCTGTTTGGTAATAGACAACAAGCAATCTATGTCTATTCTCGAGGCTAATTCACAAAGCAAGTACCCTCTAATGTTCATTTGGGGTTGGAGCAAAGGTGTTCCGTTACTTACAGTGACCTCTACAACAATTCATTTCTTATCCGTCTGCAGGATTATCTTCATCTCCTCTTGAATTTTCCAATATTATGGACAAATGCCACGTTCCATTTCACGCTCAAAGATCCTGATGGTGATTAAATTTCGACTCATCATGGAAGAATCACATGCTCAGAATGGGCACATATCACGTATACAAGAACAAACAGCTGACAGTGTGCAATTATCAATCTCTCCGGGAACGTACGTGGTTGCAACATAACTAGGAAGGAATAATGCGGGACTATGTCTCGACAAGTAACGCAAAATCTTAAACAAAGACCTGGAAGTCCATGAAAAATCTATAAAATTTTGACGGGGTGCTTTCAACAACGGTAACCAACACATCTACATAAGCCAACTCCGCCGTATGTTGATATCACAGCCAGCTAATGCACTTCACTCTCCAGATAAAAAATGGCACGATTGTCTTGTCTGATCATCCTGTTTCTGTTCTCATCCCTCGTTGGAATACAAGCCATTAACTCATCATTTTTCTCTATTTCCTCTACAGGGGCAGCAGCGCCCTGTCAGCCTGATCAAAAGTCTGACCTGCTTCAATTCATGAATGCGGTAATGCCGAAAAATTTGACACCTTTCTTCTGTCAAACGGATGGCATTTGGCTCAGTAGACCAAAGATGCTTTCCTGGAAGGCTGTCACGGATTGTTGCTCGTGGGCCGGAGTCATGTGCGATCATATGACTGGTCATGTGATTCGCCTTGAACTTGGCTGCTACCCCCGAAACCCGACCTGCTACTCCTCTGTAGGGTCTTCAAACAGCACTGAACTATCTACATTGGGTCGGCTCACTCTTTCTTCTCCTCACAAAGCAGAAAGGCCATCAGGGTCGAATTCGAACATGCTGCTTCAAAATTTGACCAAGTTAAGAGTCCTCATTCTCAATGGGTTAAACATGTCTGGCATTAACGTGAGTCACTTAATGAATCTCTCTCCTTCTCTGGAAGTCCTCAGCCTCAGTTCCTGTAAATTATGTGGCATGTTAGCGGCAAAAATTTTCCTTTTGCTAAAGCTGACATGTCTCGATTTATCAGGCAACAAGGAGCTTGTGGGTTACTTACCCGAATCAACTTGGAATAGCTCTTTGAAGGTTTTGGACTTGTCCTCCACAGGCTTCTCTGGAGTGTTACCAGAGTCCATGGGCGACCTGCATTCTCCGGAGATCCTCTGCCTACACCAGTGTAATTTCACTGGCTCTATTCCAACGTCACTCGGTAACCTAACACGACTCACTAGATTGGAACTCTCATTCAATGAGCTTAGTGGTCAGGTTCCTCCAACTCTGTCAAACCTTGATCAGCTCACTCTGCTCGATCTTTCCTCCAATAATCTCATAGGTCCAATACCTGATGTCTTCGACAACAAGACACAACTTCAAAAACTGCTTTTCTCGCATAACCTCTTCGCAGGCATTATTCCTCCGAGCATAACGAATCTTTCCAATCTAGCCCAACTTGACATTTCCAATAACCTCATTGGTGGGTCTATACCATCATCACTGTTCTCTCTTCCATCCCTGACGAGCCTAGACCTCAGTAACAATGGACTCAGTGGTCAAATCGGCGAGTTCCTCGGTGCACCCTCATTAGTCCATGTTGACCTGAGTAGTAATCAGTTGCGTGGCTCAATCCCGAGCTCGATTTTTCAGCTTGGGAACCTCACTGACTTGAGTATCTCAGCCAATAACCTGACCGGCGTTTTAGACCTACAATTGCTCTCAAGACTCAAAAGTCTGACGAATCTCAATCTTTCAGACAATGATTTGTCAATGAGCAATAGCAAATATGTCGAGCATGACATGCCAAACCTATCAAAAGTCAGTCTTTCTGGGTGCAATATTACTGAAATCCCTGCAATCTTTGAGAAATTCAACCAGCATAGGATATATAGACCTGTTGGGCAACAAAATCCACGGGGATAGCCCGTCATGGATGTGGGATGTCGGGACAGAGTCATTGACTTATCTCAATCTCTCACACAACCTCCTCACTAGCTTCGAACAAGTTCCATGGAAAATCTTATAATCCTTGACCTGCATTCAAACTTGATCCCAGGGCCGCTTACACCTCCATCACTCCCAAACTCTCTTCTCGTCTTCTCGCTAGCTAGCAATCAATTGACTGGCTATATCCCTGGTTCTATCTGTGAAACGAAGGGTCTACAAATTCTTGACCTCTCTCGTAACAATTTCGTTGGAACAATCCCTCAATGTCTAGGGAACATCAACCACAGCCTTTTAGTGTTGGATCTGCAAGAAAATGGACTCTCCGGCAGTATCTCACTCACATTCGGTGAAAATGCTGTCCTGAGAAGTCTTCACCTCAATGGAAACAAATTTGAAGGCCTGTTGCTACGCTCTCTAATCAATTGCATGCAACTCGAAGTGCTGGATCTCAGCGGTAACAAGTTGAATGACACTTTCCCAAGATGGTTGGAAACACTTCCTAGCCTGCGGGTCTTGGTCTTGCAATCAAACAGACTTCACGGCTCCATAGGCAACCCCAGAACTGAATTTCCCTTTCTGAAGTTGCGCATTCTCTACTTTCCTCCAATGAGTTCACCGGTCCTTTGCCCAGTGCCTACTTTGCAAAGCTGAAAGCGATGATGTCAACTGATCAGGATGGATCCGGGTTGCAATACATGGACCAAGGTTACTACCAGGATTCCATGAATGAGACGATGAAAGGACTTGAAGTGCATCTCCCTAAAATCCTAGTGACCCAGACAACTGTTGATCTATCAAGCAACAAGTTCCAGGGAATGATTCCTGATGTAATAGGAGAACTAGGATTACTCAAGGGGCTCAACCTTTCTCATAATAATCTCGAAGGCCATATACCATCATCTTTGGGGGACCTTTCCGAGCTTGAATGGTTGGATCTTTCTTCAAATGAGCTAAATGGGACAATACCAACCGAATTGACAAATCTCACGTTTCTGGAGGTCCTAAATGTCTCTTCCAATCAACTAACAGGATCAAATCCTCGAGGGAACCAATTCAACACATTTCAAGCCGAATCCTATCGCAGGAACCCAGGATTGTGTGGGTTTCCATTGTCCAAAAATTGTACTAATTCCAGGACGCCGGGGGAGCTTCATGTCCTACCTGAAGGTGGGGTTCACTCGTTCTTTGCAGATTTTATCGAACCAGAGGCCGTGGAAAGAGGATTACCATGTGGCATAGTGCTCGGACTAGTCATGAGTAACTTGCGATACGTTAGATCTTTTCTGCGAGCAAAGAGGGAAGTCGGAATCCGACCAAAAAACAGAGGGAAGCCAGAAAGATAGCTAGGAAACATATTTCTCCAATGGGGCCTTGAAACTGCACGACATAGGCTGCATTTGGGAACACTTTGGGGGAAAGTCTTTGGCAAAATGCAAAGGACTTTAAGTTGAAAAAGTTTTTCAAAATGCAAATTGTGTTTGGTAAGTTGTAACTTAAAAGTCCATTGCAAAGCAACTTTAGGTAAAATAGCGTTTGGAAAAATTATACTTACAAGGTACTTTTTTTATTTTTTGATAAAGAAAAGTTGAAATCCTTTGCCGGAGCTGGTGAAGGGCCGCCAGCTGCCGGCCCTCGAGGGTCGTCGGCCGCCGGCCCTCGAGGGTCGTCTGGGTAGCGCGACCTCAGCTGGAATCACGTGTCACCTCTCCGAGGTCGTGCGAGTTCCCAGTGAGAGCCGTCTAGATCGCGCGACCTCAGGCGGCCCTCACCTAGGTCGCGTGGCCCGTCACGGCGGTTGTGCAACTCCAGGCGATGGTCACTAGGTTGTGCGACCACGCCAGCTCCTCTCCGGCCCATCGCTATCCACTCACAGCCACACCGGCCGAGGTAAGCGAAGAAGATAATGCACACTCAAAGACAAGGGCAAAACCGAAAAATCAAAAAATAGATGAGGGTAGTTTTGGAAGAAATGTTTATTACTTAATCGGTACTGTTGCTTACCGAGAAAGCCAAAGCAGGTGTCCAGGAGCCTCGAGCTTAAGGCCTTTAAAAGGCCTTGGAAATGCTAGAATTTGGGAAATGGGTTCCAAAAAATGAATGCCAAACACACTAGCATTTGCCTAAGGGCCTTTAGAGGTCCAAAGGACTTTGCAAAGCTATTCCCAAATGGAGCCATAATAGCCATGGTAGTTGATTAATATTGCTGTATAGAGAAGATTGAAAGTGCAAAGCAGTGTTGCTCAATCATGTGGATCGTTCACGCGAATCGTGAATCGTTGGACTTTGTAAAAAGTTGTGGAATAACTCCAAAAAATAATATTCCGTACAAAGTATTATATGTTGCAAAGACACATAAAAATGATGATAATCGTTAACCCATCCAAGCAGTGACTATTAGGGGTGAGGTTCCCGGTTCCCAATTTTGGGAAGCGGAGACCGGACCATCGGTACGGTACAGTCCGGTTCCGGTCCGGTCCAATAGCACTGGTCACTTAGTGTTTATTTCACATTTTATTAATTTTGTCAATGAATTTATTTCAATGAAGTTCACTTAGAGTTTGTGTCACATTTTTCTAATTTTGTCAATGAATTTATGTCAATGAAGTTTACTTATGGTTTAGTTCATATTTTACTAATTTTTTTGAAGAGATAAAAAATAAAAGAATAAGAATATGTAGTCGGTCCAGTTTGGTCTGATTCTCTCTTGGAACCGGAAACCGGTCAGTTCCCGGGAACTGAACCAAACCAGCTAGTTCGATCTGATCTGAACGGTTCCTAGTTTGGGCGGTCTATTTTGGACATCCCTAGTGACAATGAGCCTCTATCATCGTCGTGCCCCAGAAAAATCAACACCAGCGACTTGTTCAGAAGCCAAAGAGCAACATTAGAGACGTAAACAAGCGTTGTCGTACACATTTCTCAAATCATAATTTAAAAAGACTCAAAAATTACCATGGACAGTAGATGCACCATCGAAAAAGGGGCGTTAAAAAATTAGGTACCATATCCGATTGGTGAATGGCTCATTGGTTTTAAATTTTTTTTTTCTTGAAGGTGCTTCTAATGGATATATATGATAATAGGTTCTAGGTTCTCACTTGGACTCTTTTTTTTATGATTTTTCGTAAATTAAGTTATTGAAAAGATAAAGTATATGAGCATATAACCTAGTTATATGGACAACCGAAGTGAAAATAGTATTACCGGACCGAATAAGATTAAAGAAGAATGGTGAAACCTTTTAACTTGTACCTCAGTCTTAGAGTTATATGAGCATTTGCAACTTTAGACTCCGTTTGTTTTGCAGAAATGTGACATCTCTAGAAAATATTTTCCAGGAAATCATTTTTTGAGAAAAAAAATAATATTTTCTAGTGTTTCGATAAAACCTAAAAATAATTGGAAAATTTCTTTCATTGTTTGGTATGAAAAATCTGATTTGATTTTCCTAAATAGACACTAGCAGGTCATGGACTCAGCCTCGATGGACCTAGTCCGAGGTGCCGGAGATCTGGTCATGGACAATAGAGACTCAGGAACCAGCGTTGGGTTTTCCATGCTTAAGCACAGAGTTTGGATCAAGCTTTGATATCCAGTCATATTTTGGAAATTGATTTCCAATTTTTTAAAGGGATGTCATTTTCTTAAATTTAAACATAGGTTTTTCGTTTACTAGGAAAATATTTTCCGTTGACTCATTTTCCTAAGTAAAATAAATGTCAGAAAATGTTTTCTCAGAAAATATATCTGTTAGGCAACTAGTCGGAAATGATATCATTTGAGTTTTTAATGACAATAATAAATGATAGAAAAGAAATAACCCGATACATGCTACATATGTGTTTAACCTTCTTCTTTTTTTTGCTAAGTTGTCTAGAAATAGATGGATTTGTTATTGACAATTTCGGACTGAATTAACATCCGTACAGTAGTTTTAGGACTGATTGGTCATCATAAATTCCAATTCTTCTCCCCAGATAAAGGATGATAAAATTGATCAAGAAAAATCAAATCGGTAGATTGTGTATGGAACTTATAGGAAAAATATACGTATACCACATAATTTACTTTAGGTTGAAAATATCTATTTATTTTGAGAAAATAATACAAATGATTCCTGAACTTTGATCCAACGTGCAATACTATTCCTAAACTTTTAATTTGTTCAATATGAACCCTGAACTATTCGTAAATGTTCAACTAGTCTCTAGACTATACAATGACATCCTTTCATTGATTCAAGTAAATAGAATTTGCCGATATGACTTTCAATCTATTAAATTTGAAAGATGGAACAAAAAACAAAGTTACACATGAATTATCCACGTAAGGTATTCATTTCAAATCATGACATAATAATAGATATCATCAAATTATGATGGACATGTTAACACCCTAATTTTTCTTTTTATCCTAGAGTAGATGGGTAAATTGAGGGACATGTTGAACCATCATTTTTAAAAATCTAACTCAATATATATTCACTCACGTCATCAAATAACGTCTTATTTGTCATTTGAGCAAATTGAAGGACTACATTAAATATTCATTAATAGTTCAAGGATCACATTAAATATATTAAAAGTTCGTGAATGACATTGCATGTCGGGTCAAAGTTCAAGGACTACTAGTGTCATTGTCATGTGCATTTTTTACCTCAACTATGATTACGCTCCAATCCGTCATTGCACTTCATGAATACGACAGATTGAGGACAATAATTAGCATGAGCGTTTTTTGGCAGAGTGTGTAGCATGAGCTTAATCCATACACAAGTCAAGTGAAAACTTAGCATCGTCCTGAAATAAAGATAACGTCGATCAAAACAATTGAATTAATCGGTGTTGACACCTAAATTTTGGCGCATCATTTAGTGTTAATTGCATAGAAAATTAGGGATTAAATTTTTAACCCCTAAACAAAAATATTAAAATTGCATAGCATATAGTCGGCGGTGGCAAGCGAGCTTAAAATTCATCACGTAAATCGAACTCGGGTACCGAACGAGACTCGATTCACTCGGAAGGCAAAGGCCGAAAATCACACGCAAAAAGGGCTTGGTTGTCTTAATTTGAGTTTAAATTAGCCCATCAGCTTAATTAAAGAAAAACCCAAATTAATTCAGCCCACTTATAATTAAATTAAAGCCTAAGCCTAAGCCCAAGCCTAAGCCCATTAGGACTAGAAAGCCCGGCTAATTAACCTAGGGTTGCGATATAAATACCTGTTTATGCTTCATAATCAAGGGAGGCTCTCATAATTTTCAGAGATCAAAATTCCTAGAGAGAGCGAGAGCGAGGAGAAAGAAAGAGAGCAACCAAAAGCACAAAAAAAGAAGACTTTGAAGGGGTGTTCTTTGTCCGGAGTGGTCCAAGCCGAGAGAGAGACGGAGGAAGCCTTCACCAAAGGAAAAAAGAAGTTTTTCTTTGTCTATCTCCACTGATTGCAGGAAGGAATCTGTCTCTCGCATCTTTGTCCACAATGGATTTTTCTTCCTCTGCAAAGAGAAGACGTCCACAAGAGAAAACGCCTGAGAGAAGAAGCTACGCCCTCAACGCAAGAGACACGTGACGCTGAGCAAGTAACTTCCAGTCGCTTCCAAGCATTCCTGCAGCGATTCCGGTGGACTTCAAGCGCATCTTAGAATCCCACAGTCTATAGTCACCGACGGTAGCCTCCACGACAGCCAGTAACCCCCTGTATTGACGAAGCCAGCAATCCCGAGTTGGTCTCAGCGAGGTTCCCTGCGGTAGCTCCGCGATGGACGCCGCAATCCTTGCCGCATTGGACTAGCCCTCAATAGCTATATTGCAGGTTATAGCCCGGTTGAGCCCTCGTTGCTACATCTCTCTTCGGTTTTGCAGGTTTCCGAAGTTGTAGTGAAACATCATCGTGGAAGCCATTGAGCTTAATCCTCACGTTCAAACCGCACGGTTGCCCCGCCGTGTCATTACCGCGCCGCCGCTCCCGACGCATCCCGATCCGCAATCCCGATCCGCTGCAAGTTCAAATTTGAAAATAAATCTGCAAATCAGGTAATTATCCTATCTTGATTTTATTTGAATATTTTGTTGCCTGATTTATGCTTATTGATATCTAATCTTGTATATTTGAATAATAAGCATTATCTCAATTAGGATTTGTTTCTTTTTTTAAAATCTTGGATATCTGTTGCTTACCAAATTTGGATAGAATTTAGAATTTTCAAAATCTTTTGAATATATCCAAAATATTTAAGATATCAGAATTTTTCAAGATGTGATCGATAGGGAAAATTTCCTAATCCGCAACCGCACACGTGGAAATAAATCTATCTATCAGGCTTTAGATAGAATTATTTCCATAGCGGGAATTTCGAATTTTAGGGTCGATCTGTTAGGCTTCAGATCGAAACTTAATTCGAAAGATTTAGCGGTTATATTTTTTTTATTTAATTTTAATTTCGAATTTCATAAAAAAATACAAAAAAATTGCTTTAGAATAGATTAATTTCTTTAGTTTAGAATTGCATGTTTAGATAATTGGTATTTTTAATTCCGAATTTCATAAAAAATACAAAAAAAATAATGTGCCCGTCATTATAAATAGGTCACGTCGTCGCATGACATATATTTTGCATGTTAGGTTGTATTAATCGCATGTCAATTTTTGCACGTCATTACATATAGGTTAGCCTTCATTTAAATAAGTAAAAATCAAAAAGAAATTTCTGCACCTTTGAACTCTAAGTCAGGATTTATTAAAATTGTCAAATTGAGTATTTTTCTCGAAATTGGTACCGAAAGGGCGTTAGGGAATCTAGCGTAACCAAGTCCCCGAATTTATGATTTCTGGTTCGTAGAAATAAAATAGTACTCCCGCTATTTTATTTAGGTTTCTAATCAACCTACCCTAAATGATTAGTGGCGACTCCCGTTGAAAATATTTGTATGCTCACAATTAGACCTAAGTTGCGATTTGGTAGAGTTTGGGAGAACTCGAGCTAGGTTAGTTAATTTAATTGATCTAGTAATTCATTAGCCTAAGTTCGAAACCCGATTTTTTTTAGGTCACGACAGCTTGGCGACTTCGCTAGGGACAAACTTGAATTTTTTTTGAAAATTTAAGGAGGACTTAGGCCAAAAGAAAGTTCATGGAAAAAACTCGATTTGACAAAATTTGATTGAATTCTCATTCTTAGGTGTTAAATGATTTTGCAGGATGGGAGTTATAAGGGGAGTAGTGATTGGCTAACCCTTTGTTTTGCAGGCTTGGTGGAGTGGAATTGTGATTTAATTTTTCGCACTATTGAAGTGGTGTTTGCATATAATTGTGGTGCATGATTTACAGTATTTACACTACACCACACACAACCTGTGATCGAACCTGGGTCACACCCATAGTTCTAAAATGGTATTTAGATGGTTCTTTAACCTTGACGGTAAGACCTCGCTAAAGGTTATCCCATTTGGATCCCGCAAATTTTTCAAAAAAAATGGCTCAAGAGTCGTCCTCATGCATGTGAGACTGCTACGCATGGAGATACCCCTTGTCGACCGAATCAAGCCGAAGTGATTGGACCCGACTAGTCATGACTATTGTATGCGAGGCTGCGGCTAGTCATGATGAGTGTGCGCGAGGCTGCGACATGTCGTTCCGTTCATCACTTCATTTTGCAAAAGCCTTTAGGGTAGATAGATTGAGGTTTAAACTCACGATTCATGTGCATGTCTCTGTGATTGACATTCTCTCCCCAAGGATGGTAATTTCTCGAGCTTTATCTTTAGTTTTCTTTATCTTATTTTGGGTCAGTCCATGATTTAGGTTGAGTCATTTGGCATGTGGTCTATATAAGAATGGGTCGCCTCGATATCCGTTTCGTGCCTACTCCGAAGCTAGAGCTCAAGAAGTTATGGAGCCAGTTGAAGCCAGATGGTCAGCAGTACGTTCTCAAGCGCATTGGATTCATGCTACCAATCCTAGACATAGAGGTTCAGAGCGGAATCATGCAGGCACTTGCTCATTTTTGGTGCCCCGAGACGACCACATTTGTGTTGGGAGGTAAGTTTGAGCTCACACCGACTCTGGAAGAATACAATTTTGCCATTGGGAAATCGATTGAGTTAGATATAGTCGAACCACCCCTTAAGGTAGATCCTGTGGTAGTGCTCGCTGAATTTTTGAATTTGACCAAAAAGGAAATTGAAAAAGTGTTAAAGGGTAATTGTCAAGCATGCCCGCTATCTTTTCTTATTGAATGTTTTGAAAATAACTCCGTTCTCATGAGGTCTAAGATTTTTATCTTAGCTTTTTTCGGACTCATCGTTTTTCCATTCCGTCAAAATGCTATTGATCCCGTCATAGCCTGGACGGTAAAACTAATATGTGGTGGAGTTAGTTTTATAAACGCAATTCTGGCAGAGACCTTCTTATCTCTGACACGATTTAAGAAAGGAAAAGATAAAATTTTTCGAGCCCCGATTGAGCTTTTACAAATCTGGTTTTTCTCACACCTTTCTCAATTCGGGGAAAATATGACTATATTTGAAATGAACACGACTGATAACCCTATTTTAAGGTTCAAACAAATACAAAATCAAACTAAAAGTTTGCACTATACACAATGGGTCCATCTGTTCAAAGATCCGAGCTCTAAGATTTTCCTTTGGCAAGCTGTATGGTTTCGGGAGATTGAGGCTCGACTATACCATGGTGATCAGAAGCCCGTACCTTTGATGGGCATTTATGGGGCAACCTGCTATCAGCCCCTTCGAGTTACACGTCAGTTTCGAGTTCTGCAGGACGTCCCACCTCCACTCAGACCCAATGAATTTCAAGTCCAGTTTGAGAAGGGCGAGTCCTATAGAGTTGAGCTTAGGCGTCATTCCGACGCTTGGCAGAATTGTTCCACTCAGAAGCTGATTTGGCCAGCGGATGAGCCCATCGGAAGGATGAAGAGTCACTTTGCCACGGCCCGGTATATTCAGCATCATACCATCCCGGCTGAGATACTCCCGAAGATCCCGGTCGTGACGGTACGACACACTCTTCATACTCAAATCAAAATCAGCGAAGAAAAGGCGACGAAGGCCCAGGATAAGGCAGATGCTCTGGCTGAAGAGAATGCACGATTACGGCGTGCCTTGAAGGCCCATTCGTCTATAGATCACGTGGCCTCTAAGAAGAGGAAGACCGTCTGATTTCTTGTTTAGTTTAGGGAGTTTTTCTTTCTTTTTAGGAGGAAATGTTAGCTTGCTATTGATGTTTTCTGGTAATAAATGTCGTTTCTAGACGATCTTTCTAAGAATTCTTTTGAGACATCTTCCTTTGTGGGCAATTCAATGAAAAGCATTAAGCTATAATTTGTAAATTTTGGAATTAGTCCAAGTTTTTATTGAATGAAGCAATTTAGAATTTCGAGATTTACTGGACGAATCGGTCTTTCGCAAGGAATTTCATCTTGAAGGTCTAAGGGATGTCATGGACCGACTCGTTATTCTTACAAGTTGTATTCATTCGATCGTTACTTTTGCAGGTAATTTGCCACGGATCCCCCTCATCCTCATAATACTCGATCCGTGACCAAAAGAAGGATGGCCAGTCAAGCTGAGATTGCGGCCATGATTGACGAAAAGCTAAAGGAACACATGAACATAATCAATGAGCAGATCACGGCTGCCATGTCCAAAATGATGAGTGATCTCATGGCCAAGCAGCAGCAGATCAATGCTGCCTCTCAATCGGAGATTCCACTTCCAACCCGTCAAGGCCTTCGCCTTGACAAATCTCCTGCAGTGAACACTAATCCAACCCTTCAACTGGATGATGTCATTCTGACTGACACTAGTGCGTCTCCGGTGGCCCCTGTTCTTCAGTCACCCTCCAATGATGAGAATGCCAAGTTACTGGCTAAGATCGATAAGAGGTTACGTGAAGTGGAAGGAACTCAAAGTGTTCCACCTGTTGATCTGTCTATTTTTACCCGGGTCAAAGTGCCCGATAAATTCAAGATGCCAGCCTTCGAGAAGTATGACGGCACCTCAAACCCGATTCAGCACATCGACATGTACCAGGGGCTCATGCATAGATATGTTTCTAATGGACCTCTAATGATCCAAACCTTCCAAGCAAGCTTGAAGGATGCCGCAATGAGGTGGTATACCAACCACCAGATCAACCGGAAAGACTCATGGGAAGAGGTGGCAAACCTTTTCGTCAAGCACTTCAAGTTCAATCTCGATGTCACCATTACAAGGGAAGACCTGGAAAGAGCTGAGCAGAAAAAGGGCGAGACTTTAAAGGAATATGCCACTCGCTGGAGGAACATGGCGGGACAGATCATGCGTGAACCCTCAGAACGTGACTTAATGAAGTTGTTCGTGTTCACCCTACCGCAGCCAGTTCATTCACGAATGTTAGTGACGACTGCCCAATCTTTTGGTCAACTGATAGCCATGGGTGAAGAGATTGAGACCGGGCTCAAGAAGGGATGGTACAGTGAGTCAGGTTCATCGAGCAAGAGATTTACTAGTAAGAAGGACAAAGAGCATGTCCCCGAAGTCAACATGACTTATGCACAGAAGACGCCAGCTCAGGCCCCGAAGCTACAATTTAGCACTCAGCAGACAACCTCTTATGGACGGCAAGGCCAGCAGGACTCACGCCAGCAGCGCAAAACTCGCTAGTTTACTCCACTTCCTGGGACGTTATCTCAGGTACTGGCGGTGCTAAGGAAGAAGAACTTGCTGAATTCAGAGCCACAAAGATCTAATGCCGCTGGCTATGCAAGGTATGATCCGTCGAAGAAATGCGACTACCATAGAGGTGAAGTTAGGCATTCGACAGATGATTGCCAAGTACTCAAACATCGAGTGCAGGATCTACTCGAGACTGGAGCGTTTGCACTACAGCCAACCGGTAAGCCCAATGTGCAGAACAATCCACTCCCTGATCATTCGAGCAGTGCAAATGTTGTCCTTGGTCAGGGAGTCAAGCAGGTTCAGGGTTTCAGGGTCCCTCTCGAAGATATGTTCGATGCTTTAGTCCGAGCTGGTTATGTTTCGACTGGTGAGGTGGTGTCACTCGGTGAGATAGAAAAGAAAGTGGATGAGTTGGTGAGAAAGGGAATGATTGGGACAACTGATGAATTCGGGATAATGGTCACTATATCTCAAGTCATCATTGACTGGAATGAAGAACTCGCAAGCATGACCGATGAACAAGTTAAGTTGGATCCTGACATGCCCCCTCTCGAGGACGCCTCTGACAATGACCACGGGATCATTATACCCGATGTTTCGGAAGTATTGGTCCTGGCATCACCTCAGCCCTACGCTTATGAAAGTAACAAGATGGTTCCATGGTCGTACGACGTTGATCTAAAGCACAAGGTTCAGGACCTCTTAGATACTGGGGCATCAACATTTCGTGCTTCGTATCTCTGCCAAGGCCGAGATGATCTTCTCATAGTTCCAAACATCCAGACCACATCCCCGAGTCCTGCAAGAATGATACATGAAGAGGAGGAGGTGATCGACATCCTGGGGCAATCGAGCGGCAAGTTCGACTACTACGTGAAATATTCGGCTCCCCCGAGCTTCTATATTGACCCGCATGATATCGTCCCCGATGGATGGGGAGGTATGGATGATCTAACACCTCCAGTGATAGAAGATCCTAACGATGCGATGGAGGGAATCACTGTTCTGTTCAATAACATGCTCATTGGAGCTGTCGAGGAAGGACCGTTGGCTGAAATGGGCACTGGCCCGCGAGAGTAACACCTTTACTTTTTTCGCACACTCCCCTACGTGGGAATTTCTATTGCTTTCTAGGACTTGTCCCGTCTCGGGAGCTGCTTTTTAGGATTTTTCATTCCTATAACTTTATTGTCCCAGTTTCCATTCCAATAAATGTAATTCATTTGGTGATAATCAATGAAATTACAAATTATTTTCATTTTTTGAGGGCATGTTGAGGTACATCAAACCAGCCCGGTGATGATATCCAACCGATAAAAGAAAAATATAGTCCAAGGAGAATTCTGAGGCCTGAGCTTTTTCATACTTCCTCGTGTTAAAACTTCTTTGAAAAGAATTTCAAAAAAAAAAGTCAAAAAAAAATCAAAAGAAATAAAAATATACTGTTTAGCCTTGTTTGTCCTTCTGAACCCTCTACTTTATGTTTCAGGGGCAACTCCATATTCTCTTGTGTACGGTATGGAAGCAGTGCTACCTGTTGAGGTTGAAATTCCTTCGTTACGTATTCTTTCACAGGTACAATTGTTAGAAGCAGATTGGATCCAACAGAGATTGGACCAGTTGAACATGATTGACGAGAGAAGGCTTAGAGCTCTATGTCATGGCCAGTGCTACCAACAACGAGTTGCTAAATCTTTCAACAAGAAAGTCAAGCCTCGACATTTTCAAGTAGGTGATCTTGTCCTGCGAAAGTTATTGCCGATAGTTCCTGTTGCAGAAGGAAAATTCGCCCCAAATTATGGCGGCCCGTACATTGTGAAGAAAGTCCTTCCATGAGGTGCTTTGATTTTGGCCGAGATGGATGGTTGTGTTTTTTCCAGTCCAGTTAATTCTGATTCTGTGAAGAAATATTACACTTGATTTGTACTCATTCTGACTTTGTTTCTATCAAGTGTCAAGTTGAATTTTATGAATCAATTGATGTTATTAAGCTTTGTTTGAGGAAGGCTTTAATTTGGCAATCTATTTCTGTCCTAATGAAGAGATCATATTACATGAGAGACTTCAAGATGACGAAAGGCAAGACATTTCCATACACGTCCTGAAAAATAATCCCTAGTGCGAATTGAGTTAAAATTCCGTGCTGACAAGGTAAAGGATTATCTCACGAAATGTATGACAACCAAAATGATGAGAGGCATTCATTTCCTCTATCTAAACACTACAGGTTATCATTTGCTTAACCCCTTTGAACGGAGTTTCATTTCTTACCCCTGTCAGGAACAATCCCATACCGGGGCAATTTCTTAGAAAGTTCAAAATGGTTAGAATTTTCTTGCTTTCGCTTGCATCAATCTTCAAGTATATTTATTGCATACAAGTTCTGTGTTAGCTCGAGTGCCTTAGATATGACGAAGAGCATTTCTTTCTATATCCCTACACAGTATACCCTTTGCATACCCAATTTGAGCGGTGAATTCATTTCAACCCAATTGGTGATCATTCTTGTGATAAACAAATGAAATCATCTCAAGACAAGTTCAAGGTGACTTGGGGCAAATAGGAACTTGAAAGAAAATTCATCAAAAAGGATGCAAAAGGACTCCATCAAATCGAAGTTCTCTCTCTCGGAAAAATCTCTCTCGAAAAAAAAAAAGAGAGAGAGAGAAGAAGAGAAAATCTCTCTCTCAAAAAAAAAAAAGAGAGAGAGAGAGAAGAAAAGAAAATCTCTCTTCAAAAAAAAAGGGAGAAAAAGAGAAAGAGAAAAGCTTCAGCAAGAACTGAGTCGATATGCAAGATCATTCTTCAAGGAAAAGACCAGTTGAAGGTTCAGTTGTGGAGCAATTACTAGATGAGATGATCACCAATCTCCACGTTCATAATACCCCTTTTGATGGAAATAGGCCATTCATTTCAAGCCTACCCGAACCTACGTTACAACCATTACCGAAGTCTCTTCAAAATAGGGCACTTGAGTTAACGTAGAGTTTCAAATGCTTATAAATGTTGCTCGAAGAAGTGCGAGCAAGATTTTTCTATCTCATTTTTGCAGCATTCCTGACTTGTAAACCCGGAACAGCTGGTGATATCAATTCTTTCAATAGCCTCGACTCGAAGAATCCCTTTTGCTAAGCCATTGACCAAGCTCACGTTTTAGTCCTTATAAAGACCTCTCAGATTGGCCAAGTCATACTGATTTTGAGAATATCCGAACCCTTGTCAAGCACGATGAAGAGAGTTCGAGTGATTCTTATACCCGTATCAAAGGTCGGGTCAAAAGCCTTTCATTGAGAGTGAGTGGAAAGTCCTTTCTGATTAAAGGTCTCTCATTTAATATGATCAAAATGTCGAAAGGACGAAATGGTTGTTTTTATTAATAAATTCCCTGGTAAAGCCTGGTAATGCAAGCAGATTCATGAATTATTTTTTCTCTGCCTCTGCGCATGTGTTATTTTAACCTTTTCTCAGGTAAAAATAGGAGCGATGCCATTGGCTCTGTCATAAGAAGAATTCAGGTACGTCTGCTAATTATTCTTCATTGTCTCTCTCTCCGGAATAGGAGAAATTATCTCTCTCGTATGTTCACCAAGTGGAACAGGTGACATTTGGTGTTGCTAAGTGGAGTACGAAGCACGCCCCATTTTATGTTCGCCCAGTAGGATAGGCGACATAATTTCTCTTTCGGTGTTGCTAAGTGGAGTACGCGGCACACCCCATTTCATGTTCGCCCAGTAGGATATGCGACATAATTTCTCTTTCGGTGTTGCTAAGTGGAGTACGCGGCACACCCCATTTCATATTCGCCCAGTAGGACAGGCGACATAATTTCTCTTTCGGTGTTGCTAAGTGGAGTACGAAGCACACCCCATTTTATGTTCGCCCAGTAGGATAGGCGACATAATTTCTCTTTTGGTGTTGCTAAGTAGAGTACGCGGCGCACCCCATTTCATGTTCGCCCAGTAGGACAGGCGACATAATTTCTCTTTTGGTGTTGCTAAGTGGAGTACGAAGCACACCCCATTTCATGTTCGCCCAGTAGGACAGGCGACATAATTTCTCTCTTGGTGTTGCTAAGTGGAGTACGAAGCACACCATTTCATGCTTACTCGAATGAAAGAGGTGACATGATCCTTTTCGTGATTGTCCAGTGGTATAGACAACACATCCCATTCTTTCTTCATATCATGCGCTATTTCGCATCTGTAGGAAACTACAGGTAACAGATAGGCAATCATGTACCTTGAGAACCTTACTTCCAGTGGACTAGAAGTTTGGAGATCGAGGGAACTCAAAGCATTATAAAGCTTTCCCCCACTTGGACGCTTTTTATGCGATCCGTATGTAAGACTCTTTCACCGCTTCGCATGAAGTGAGAAGCCTTAGCATACGTTCCTTATTGTTTGCATATCATGCATCATTACATTTAAAAAAAAAATCATCATTCATCATTTTTCATAGTTTAAATTTAGGTCTCGGTCTTTGAGCGAAACCTCTGCGAGCCTCCACTCAAAGAGGGGCAGCTGTTGACACCTAAATTTTGGCGCATCATTTAGTGTTAATTGCATAGAAAATTAGGGATTAAATTTTTAACCCCTAAACAAAAATATTAAAATTGCATAGCATATAGTCGGCGGTGGCAAGCGAGCTTAAAATTCATCACGTAAATCGAACTCGGGTACCGAACGAGACTCGGTTCACTCGAAAGGCAAAAGCCGAAAATCACACGCAAAAAGGGCTTGGTTGTCTTAATTTGAGTTTAAATTAGCCCATCAGCTTAATTAAAGAAAAACTCAAATTAATTCAGCCCACTTAGAATTAAATTAAAGCCTAAGCCTAAGCCCAAGCCTAAGCCCATTAGGACTAGAAAGCCCGGCTAATTAACCTAGGGTTGCGATATAAATACCTGTTTATGCTTCATAATCAAGGGAAGCTCTCATAATTTTTAGAGATCAAAATTCCTAGAGAGAGCGAGAGCGAGGAGAAAGAAAGAGAGCAACCAAAAGCACAAAAAAAGAAGACTTTGAAGGGGTGTTCTTTGTCCGGAGTGGTCCAAGCCGAGAGAGAGACGGAGGAAGCCTTCACCAAAGGAAAAAAGAAGTTTTTCTTTGTCTATCTCCACTGATTGCAGGAAGGAATCTGTCTCTCGCATCTTTGTCCACAATGGATTTTTCTTCCTCTGCAAAGAGAAGACGTACACAAGAGAAAACGCCTGAGAGAAGAAGCTACGCCCTCAACGCAAGAGACACGTGACGCTGAGCAAGTAACTTCCAGTCGCTTCCAAGCATTCCTGCAGCGATTCCGGTGGACTTCAAGCGCATCTTAGAATCCCACAGTCCATAGTCACCGACGGTAGCCTCCACGACAGCCAGTAACCCCCTGTATTGACGAAGCCAGCAATCCCGAGTTGGTCTCAGCGAAGTTCCCTGCGGTAGCTCTGCGATGGACGCCGCAATCCTTGCCGCATTGGACTAGCCCTCAATAGCTATATTGCAGGTTATAGCCCGGTTGAGCCCTCGTTGCTACATCTCTCTTCGGTTTTGTAGGTTTCCGAAGTTGTAGTGAAACATCATCGTGGAAGCCATTGAGCTTAATCCTCACGTTCAAACCGCACGGTTGCCCCGCCGTGTCATTACCGCGCCGCCGCTCCCGACGCATCCCGATCCGCAATCCCGATCCGCTGCAAGTTCAAATTTGAAAATAAATCTGCAAATCAGGTAATTATCCTATCTTGATTTTATTTGAATATTTTGTTGCCTGATTTATGCTTATTGATATCTAATCTTATATATTTGAATAATAAGCATTATCTCAATTAGGATTTGTTTCTTTTTTTTAAAATCTTGGATATCTGTTGCTTACCAAATTTGGATAGAATTTAGAATTTTCAAAATCCTTTGAATATATCCAAAATATTTAAGATATCAGAATTTTTCAAGATGTGATCGATAGGGAAAATTTCCTAATCCGCAACCGCACACGTGGAAATAAATCTATCTATCAGGTTTTAGATAGAATTATTTCCATAGCGGGAATTTCGAATTTTAGGGTCGATCTGTTAGGCTTCAGATCGAAACTTAATTCGAAAGATTTAGCGGTTATATTTTTTTTATTTAATTTTAATTTCGAATTTCATAAAAAAATACAAAAAAATTGCTTTAGAATAGATTAATTTCTTTAGTTTAGAATTGCATGTTTAGATAATTGGTATTTTTAATTCCGAATTTCATAAAAAATACAAAAAAAATAATGTGCCCGTCATTATAAATAGGTCACGTCGTCGCATGACATATATTTTGCATGTTAGGTTGTATTAATCGCATGTCAATTTTTGCACGTCATTACATATAGGTTAGCCTTCATTTAAATAAGTAAAAATCAAAAAGAAATTTCTGCACCTTTGAACTCTAAGTCAGGATTTATTAAAATTGTCAAATTGAGTATTTTTCTCGAAATTGGTACCGAAAGGGCGTTAGGGAATCTAGCGTAACCAAGTCCCCGAATTTATGATTTCTGGTTCGTAGAAATAAAATAGTACTCCCGCTATTTTATTTAGGTTTCTAATCAACCTACCCTAAATGATTAGTGGCGACTCCCGTTGAAAATATTTGTATGCTCACAATTGGACCTAAGTTGCGATTTGGTAGAGTTTGGGAGAACTCGAGCTAGGTTAGTTAATTTAATTGATCTAGTAATCCATTAGCCTAAGATCGAAACCCGATTTTTTTTAGGTCGCGACAATCGGCGAGGGATTAAAGTAAGATTATGATTTATGAATGACGAGATGACCAGTTGAGATTACAATATTATTGTTGTTTCTATGTCTACAACTTTTAACATTATAAAGGGGGCCTAATTCAAAAAAAAAATACCAAGTTTAGGTCGAGAGACAATTTTGGCCTAATTTTTTTTTGTCTCGTAAAAGAGCACCAATTTTAGATCGAGTAACAATTCTGACCTCAACTTTTTTTATCTCGTAAAAAGTACAAACTTTTACTTAAATCTCAAATATGATCTCCATTGACTTAGAACCATTGATTATCCAACTTGACTATTACACATCAGCAGTAAATCCATGTGGCTTGCCAACTAGATTTAAAGTACTATTCATTGTCTTAGTCTCTTAGCCACAGCTTGAAGAATAACGGTGAAACTGTTCGTCTCCTTTACTTGACCAGCAAGTAAAAAATATCTCTAAATTGAATCTCTCTGGCCAGACGTAACATGAAATTGTAGACCACCATTTATCGACAGACGCTATGAATGAGATTCGCCAAACTCACCACCGTAACATTTTTTCTCAAACAAGGGTGACTTTAGATAAAAAGTCAACATGGGGCCAAATTTGGGATCAGGGTGAAAGTTAATGATTTTTTATAAAATAAAAAAAGTTGAAGCCAGAATTGTTACTCAACCTAAAATTGGTGCTTCTTTATGAGGCAAAAAAAATTTAGATAATAATTATCTCTCGATCTAAAGTTTGTACTTTTTTTTGGAATTAACCTGTATAACGAGTCTTTTGTAGTGTCTTATTTAACGAGGAGGTGGCAACGTAAAGAAGAGGACAAAAATCTCTGGTTGTTTTTCTGTGGCCTTCCTGGTATCTCTTTTCATCACATGAAACTATGTACCTTGTGTTCGCTTCTCACGGACCCCTACCACCTAGTCCTTTCAAGCTCCATTTCCACATTGTTCTTTGCAAACGAAAATGGACAGCCCTCGTGTTTGGATTGCATATGTAATTCCACATTTATCTTCGGTATTTTTTTCTTAGTCTCTGCCTCAAATCTCTTAGTCATATACTGATTCGAGATAAATTGGACATCAACCGTTGTTCTACGAGCCGAGAGAGAGAATCTTATGCGATGTGATAACATGTGACTCAAACACGTGCACTATTACCATATTATTAAGTCAATCGTATATATTCACTTTATGACACGATAACTATCAGATTTTTGAAAAAAAATTATTTGTTTCATGATATTATTATGTCGATATTGTCAACTTCCATACCATAAGAATCAACGAAAAATGAATTAAAAAGTGTGGTCTTAAAGGGGGATATACATCGATAATGGCCTGTCATTTTTTTTCAGTCAATCTTACTATTAATACACCATTCGGTATACTTACTATTCTATACCTGTTTTCTTCCACAGCAATGAGATAAATTAATTTTTATTATATATCTGGCAAACCTTTTTCTTACTAGGGAATCATACAATTCAGTACATCATATCTCTATTTTTCCATCGTTGAAGTAAGCCAGTACGCATATGAATGCATATCCACTTGATCCCTGGGCCATATATATAAAAGAGACTAGATTGACTCCTGTTCTTTATTTCAAGGGGATCTCACACAGATACCAACAGTGACTCAACGGTCAAGAGTGCGGTCTTGAAGAGAGAGGAACCACTCCGTGAACTTGGGCAAGGTGCACTGATCGGCCCTGTAGTGCTTCTGAGTGAACTGGAGCAGGTCCGACCAGGTGAAATCCGGGTACTTCCTCGCCCCTCCGGGGGCGAGATCGGGCGCCGGCGCGATCACCTTGTCTTCCTGCGGGCACAGGAAGAAAGCCAACGACCGCCTCTCTCTGTGCAAGTTCACCACCGCTCGGTGCGGGCAGCTCTTGTATATCCCGTTTGTCAAAGCCTGCACGCGTGCACAAGAACAAAAACCCCAATCTTCATTATAGCACATGCCCCGTACATTACAGCAGTTACAAACATGTGCTCGAAGGATACGCGTCCGTAATATTTAGGACCATGATACGTACTTTTATTTGCACTCCGTGCATGGGATTTAATGCTTATCCCTCTAGGATCACACCAAAGTTTCGTTAGATGAAAAACCCACCTTCCCATTTCTTAGGAAGGCAAAATCTTTAATAGTCACATAAGAATTCGGACTTATTCCACTTCTTACACGTTGAAAGGTGATTTCCCTCACATTTCTCACAACGAGCACAAAGAAGATTCTCAAAAGTAGAGGCTGTTGATCGGATTCTATGAAGCAATTTATAAAATTTTCCTATAATGTTGCTACAAGTATCATATGTCTACATTAAACAAAAGGATACCTTTAAAAACCACCCTAATAGAAGTCGAAAATGTACTTCTTAAATGCCAAGAACTCACACTTTTCAAATCGTTTAAATGGCGGAGTTGACTCGAACATGATGGAACTTAAAAAAATGAACTATTCACAAGGTGATTGGCTCTCAATTGATTACATGTTCAGGGAAGAGTTTCACCGTCGCTAAGTAATGTATGTTTGAGTAAAAAGTTTATATTTCCAATCCTGTGTATTCACGTAATGTATGATAAAAAAAAAACTTTTGCGATTAGAAAAGTGAGTATACAGACTTGCAAAATTCGAACAGATGATACTCAAGTATGTAGTATCGATGTCTACAAATGAAGACACTTATAAAAATAGTAAAACCTGTCATTTAGCCCTTGAAACTCCATGTCATAAATTGGAAAAAAGAAGCCATTTCATCATTATGCTCACCCTTATCAAGGAAAAGTTAATAGCAAATCAACATGAGCGATTCTATATTTGGCTTTGTTGAAAGTAACACATACCGCAAAAGTATCACCGATGTTGATCACTAGGGCATGAGCGTGAGGTCGAACTTTGTACCACTTGTCATTGACGAACACTTCGAGACCTCCAACTTGATCTTGGTGGAGTATGGTAAGGGATGTTGGATCACAATGAGGACCAGTTCCAAGGACAAGGCTTGGCTCTTGGCAAGGAGGGTAGGAGTTGCACCTCATTATGGAGCATCCATCTTTGAAGAAGTCTCTATAGTAAGACCTCTCAAGTCCCAAGCTTATGGCCAATAGCTCCATGAGTGAAAGAGCCAATTTCTTCATCTCTTCACAATATTTCTGGTATACTTTTCTACAAAAATAGAATGGAGGATAGATAAAGGGTGCACTCTTTCTTTTTACAGATTTGCAAACGGATCTAAGATTGTGTTACTACGATAACACAATCAAGAGAAGTATCAAAAATCCATTCGCCTTGGAAATCGACATAGATCCTAAGATTATACTTCCTACAACAACTAAATATTTTGTTAAATTTACTTTCTTTGTGGAAATTCCCAACGAACAGCGTTTCGATCGTGGCATAACCATGATGTGACTTGATTTTATTAGATTTTATTGCTAGCGTGTCTGATCTAAATATTATTAATTGCAGAATTTTACTTGTTCATTAGTAATATGAAGAGAAATCAGAATAATAGTAGCGCCGTTCTTGTATGTAACTTAGAATGTTGAATCCCAATTTTTTTTTAAAAAGATGTGTGTGAAGAAGAATCAATCCTTTTTTAAATTGAATGTGTATGTAAAATTTCTGGGCAATTGTTAGAGTAAAAATCCAAAATTTTAATTGACTTGGGAAATGATCTTGCTTACCCTGCTGGTTCAAAATCCATCCCTAAGGTGGACTTAAAGAAGCCAACCACTGAATCTGGAGAGCTCTCATGGTAGCCAAAAGTGAAGGCTTTCTTCCATGGCAATTTTGACGAGAACCGATCATTATGAGCTATCGAATGACCCCACGGGGAGTTCGGCTTCTTTTCAGCCCTGAGTTTGTTGCTGACTGTTATCTTGAAGAAGGAACCTATACTATCATGAGCATCGTGAATGAGACTCAGGTCGACTCCATGGTTGATCACTTGGAAAAATCCATGGCTTAGGCAAGCTGCTCTAACAGTATCAGCAGCACGATGCGTTTCTTCTTGATCAACACCAAGAAGAAAGCCTTTGAGATCAACCAAGGGTTCTTCTAGATCGCCGTGAGAGAGAATCACGTCTTGTTCTGGCCATTTGAATGAATCGGGAACATGAGATTGCTTATGAAAAAGGAAGGAGTCAGAAATTTTTGGTGTTTCATCATAGTCTTTAAGATCGTTCGGTTTTACAGGTGGAAAGGTAAGAAGAGAGACAGCAGTAGAATCCATTACTATTTTGTGAGATTTGCAGCATTTCTAGGGCAAGAGATGATTATATAGACATTCAAGACAGACTATATAGTTCATAAAAATTATTTTATAAAGTGATGTCTAGTTCTCTTGAATATGATTGGCTTGAAAATATTCCGTCGTAATTTCATGTACCATAATGGAACAGATAAAATTGCTAAGATTAAAACTGGACTTATTGTATATTTATCTCTTAACCTACTTATGAGGGTAAACTTTTTATGCCATCGGCACACAAAATAAAAGTCTGAACTTTATCCTAATGTACGACGACCTAAATGTAATACGTAAGGCAGATGGTCATGTTCTTCTTTTTAAGGTTGATGGTTAATAGTCATTTTAAACTAGATCAAAGCATTTATATTTGTTTTCATCCTTTTCATAATTTTAAGGACCAACAAAGGACCCTTCACAACCTTTATTAATTTACTCATCTATCCACATTTTTAAAAATACTTCTTCAATTAACACTTTGTGGTGAAACAACTACTAAAATTTAATTTCCTACAAGGCTTCGAAAGGGTCAACAATAAGCCAATTTTTCTTTTTAGAAAATCTGTTGGAAAAGGGAGAATAATAGAAGGGAAAATTACCAAAAAATTCCTAACCTTTTGTATGAATGCCAATATAGTTATGAATCTTTCAATTTGGTCAATTTAATTCTAAACATTTTGACTATTTATCAATGTAGTCCTTCTGGCCAAAATTGGCTAGAAATCGTTGACATAGACGCCAGCCATCCTACATGGCGCGACCAGTGTTGACGTAGACTATTTTTGTAATTTTTTTAAAAAAATTGAATTTGTTGTTTATTTTTTCTTTATTTTTTCTTTTTTTCATTGTGGTCGATGAGGGTCATGGCCCTTGCCCAGGCCCTTGCCAAATCTGGGTGAGGGCTAGAACCTTCACCAGGCACAATGAAAAGAAAAGAATAAAAATATATAATAAAAAAACTTCATAAATTTTTGAAAAAAAAAATCATCAACATCAGCGGCGATCATGCCACATAGGATGGCTGGCATTCACATAAACGACTTCCAACCAAAATTGGCTAGAATGACTATATTGGCAAATCATCGAAAAGTTTATGACTAAATTAGCCAAATTGAAAGGTTTATAATTGAATTGGTATACATACAATAGGTTTAAGTCTTTTTTGGTAATTATCCCACTAATAGAAAAGCAAAATTAACAAGAACACAAAAAAGAAGTTATCAACAAGTGAGGCGACGAAACGCAGTGTCAAGATACGTTCCATATTGAAGGAACTAGAGCATTTTGATTATGTCTCAACTCTCTCATCACAATATCTAGCTTTATATACATCATACTTATGATGAATTCATACGAAGTGGTATCGAAGAAAAAGCAAAATAGAATTGTCAATACACAAGAGATAGAATATAAGGCAATATAATATATACTGATTATTTTAGTAAAACGTGAAAAATGCAATTCGGACTTGCGTCTTTTGACTTAAACAAAATTATTCTGTCGTTACTTCTAAATTCTATGTAGGTTTGCATAAAAATAATTGTACTAGTTATTACTCTTTTAATCCGTTTGAAATTAGAAATTAAAAAGCACAAACTTCATATGGGCAATAAAACAGAAATAAACAAAAGCTTTGCATATATTTAGAGGAAGAAAATATAATATTATTATATTATGCATTTTACCAAGGAAAAAGCGTCTTTTATTTTATTTGAGCTATTTCAATTTTACTTTACTAATTTACATCTTTGCCGATTTAATACAACAAATAAATGCAATTCATCTTAAGTAAATTGACATAGATTTTGATGGAATTTTTCCAAAACAAACTTGTTCTTGGAACATTGAGTTATTTAATCTTTGTCAAAATATGAAGTACTTTATGTTTTCAATTAATCATATATATTAGGAAATCATTTACCGCAAATTATTGTTCTAGTGAAAACTTCTACTCAAAACTCAACCAGCCAAAACTCACCATATCCGAACCGAATTGAAAAGAACAATGCTAAATGTACGAATCACAATATACAAATTAACATACAAATCAATATAGTAGACTCTTGTTGCTCTTGAAGAAGTCTTACTTGTTCAGATTTCCACTTCCAGCTTGTCATATCGATTTGCAAACTAATTTCATAAATCAATCTTAGCACAAAATCGGAAAAAAGGCGTATTAAATGTTGTGGAAACTGAAATACTGGGTCCTGTAATTATTTGCTCCTGCTCGCAAATAAAAACAATTACCAGAAAAACTTTCCCTCGTTGATGTCCATGTGTGGGTACAAGCAGAGCAGGGAAAAATCCGACAGAACCCATATATCGCCATTATTACTGTCCTTCCCCACTGCTGATTAAATCATCGAAAAAGTTAGTGTCCACCGATAAAGTTCAAACTTTTTCCACAGATAGAGGATGACTAGGTATTATTCTCGATTATTCTCAGTGATCGAGAATCACCAAACTGGTAGATCGTGTGTGGAACATATAGACATAGCATAATTTACTTTTGGTTAAAAAATGTAGCATTATTTCTTACCTGAACTATGTTTACACTCGAATTCCCCGTTGCAATTTATGAATATAATAGATTAAGCACAATAATGAGCAGTAGTGTCATTTGGCAGAGTGCGACATGAGCTTGATCCATGTGTATAAATGGAGTGAAAACTTAAAACTATCCCCAAAATATACATAATAACAATCGGAACAACTAAATTATCGGTGAGGGACTAAAGTGAGATTAGTGATTTATGAATGAGGAGATGCCCGATTTAGATTATTGTATTATTGTTGATTCTATATCTGCAACTTTTAAGTTATAACGAGTCTCTTTTACTATTTTATGTAACGAAAGTGGGCAAAAATCTCAGAGTTGCTTTTCTCTGTCGCTCCTAATGACTCTTTTGATCACATTCAACCCTGTACACGTGTTCGTTCCACTTGGACCCCTACCACCTGGTGCTTTCAAGCCCCATTTCCACATTGTTCCTTTTCAGAAAGAAGGACAACCCTCGTGTTTGGATAGCGCATACCCACCAAGGCTTTGTTTTTTTCAATAGAGATACATCTTGGGCTTTGTTTCTTTGCCATGCATGGAGTACGACGTGTCAGTAGAACCTGGCTCAGATGTCCTAGTCCTTACCCAATTCGAGATGAATTGAAAGCATCAAGAGCTGTACCAGCCGAGAGGGAATCTTATGCTCAATGATACCATGTGATGTGAAGGTGTGTATCATAATCACACCAATCGTCTATAACCGTTTACGACGAGAAAATAATCAAACTTTCGAAAACTATGGTTCGTTTCTTGATGACATTTGTCGACATTATCAACTTTATGAGAAAATATATTTTTGTAAATATTTTAAATAAGAGTCTAAAGTAAACTTTATATCAAATAATGGTCTGAAATGGATATTGTGTCAAATAAAGATCTGAAATGACTATATCAGTTTCAAATAAGGGTCTGATTTCGCCGGTTGCTGGCCAGCTAAATATTCCAATCGGTAGGGGCATTTTCGTCCAAAAACAATTTTAAATTTAAATTATTTTTCTTCTTTCTTTTTCTTTTCTTTTTTCCTTTTCCTTTCTTTTTTCCTTTTTCTAATTTTTTCTTTCTTGTTCGCTAGTGGTCGGTCACCAACCATCGGCGATGCCAGAAGAGGGCTGGGTGAGGGTCGCCTCGCCCATGGCAAGGGTCACCTCGCCGAGGCGAGACCGACCTCGCAATGGCCCTTGCTAGATCGGACAAGGGCAACCCTCGCCTAGCCCTCTTTGGGCATCGCCGATGGTCGAACATAGGCGAAGAAGAAAAAAAAACCATAAAAAGGAAAAAATAAAGAAAAAAGGAACAAATTCAAAAAAAAAAAAGGTAAAGGATGAAGAATGCCCTTGATGTCAGGCATTTCTTTGAAACTGACAGAACTACTTCAGGCCATATTTTGAAACAAGATTCACTTCAGACCATTTGGCTCCATTTGGTAACGTTTTTGTTTTCGGGAACAACTTTTTGTTTAGAAATAGTTTTTTTGTATTTCTATTCCCTAGACAAATTTTTTAGCAGAAGACTGCGTTTGGTAATTTAGCAAAATTTATATTCCTGGAATAAAAAAAGAATAAAAATGTGTTTGGTATGACCATGAAAATTTATATTTCTAATTCTTTTTCATTTAACTATAAAAATGTCAGTGGTGGCATAGGAGGAGGTGGTGACTGGGGCAATGGCGGGGATAGTGATGGAGGAGATCTTGGTGGAGGCGGTGTGGGTGGAGGAGGAGTTGGAGGTGAGGGTGGCGATGGCGGTGGTGGAGGCGTGGGTGGTGGTGGTGTTTGAGGAGGTGGCAGTGAAAGAGGCGTGGGTTATGGAGGAGGTGATGACTCGATCTGTGATCGTGGCGGTGGTGGAGGAGGCATGGGTGGCGGTGGAGGTGGTGTGGGTGGTGGTCGTGGAGGCATGGGTGGAGGAGGCGTGAGTGGCAGAGGTGTCGGAGAAGGTGGTGACTCGAGCGGTGGCGGAGGAGGCATGGGTGGTGTTGGTGTTGGAGGAGATGGCGGTGGAGGTGGCGTGGGTCGTGGAGGTGGTGACTGGGGTAGTGACGGTGATGGTGGAGATGACGTGGGTGAAGGAAGCGTTGGAGGTGGGGGTGGAGGTAGTGGAGGAGGCGTGGGTGGTGGAGGTATTGGAGGAGGTGGCGACTTGGGCAATGGCGGAGGAGGCACGGGCGGTGGTGGCGATGGTGGAGGCGTGGGTGGTGGTGGTGGTGTTGGAGGAGGTGGCAATGGCAATGGCAGTGGAGGAGGCGTAGGTGGTGGAGGTGTCGAAGGAGGTGGTGACTCGGGCAACGATGGTGGCGGTGGTGGTGGCGGTGAAGATTTTTTTGTTCCTGTTTTCCTTGTTTCTCTTTTTGTTTCTAGGAACATAATTTTTTTTTATTTCTTATTTCTATTCCAAATTTATTCTATGGTCACTTTTCTATTCTGGTGAATAGAAAAATTAACTAACGTTACCAAACGGATTTCTGTTCTCTTTCTATTCAAGGAAACAAAAGAAGAGAAAAATAGAATTGTTACCAAACGAAACTTTATTTGAGAAAATAATGGCACTCCATGCCCTTTATTTGGAATAATGTCCACTTCATATCATTATTTGAGAAAATGAGGATACTTTAATCCTTATTTGGAATTTTCTCTATATTTTTTGCAAATGAAATATTGTGTCACCAATTGGATCGGTTGGACAATTTAAATTTTAAAAAAACAAAGTCTTTGTTTTTCATAGTACACATTCAATTTACGAACGTGGGTCAACCGGTCCCACAATGTCGGCAATCTAGTTATGTATATCAAGATGTTTTCCCGCAATTTACGAATCCATATTGTATTTCCACCATGTTGACATATGTTCTTTATTCTACACATTTTATGTGCGTCCAAAAGTTTAAACTATATCAAAAGCAGACTCATAATTCACAGTAAGCACATTACAAAACATGGGGCTCATCCATTATAGGTTCTGGAAGACTAGTCATCATCAATATAGGACGAATTCCTATGGCAAAGGAAAGAGGATTATTTGATAGGACTTCTTTAGGTGTTGAAAAGAGGACTAGATTGACCCACGTTCTTTATATATCAATGTGGGCAATACAGATACTAGAGTGACTCAACAGTCAAGGGTGCGGTCTTGAAGCGAGAGAAGCCACTCCGCAAACTTGGGCAAGGTGGACTGATCCGGCCTGTAGTGCTCCTGGGTGAACCGGAGCAGGTCTGACCAGGTGAAATCCGGGTACTTCCTCGCCCCTCCGAGGGCGAGACTGGGCGGCGGCACGACCACCTTGTCTTCCCGTGGGCACAGGAAAAAAGCCAATGACCGCCTTTCCCGGTGCCGGTTCACCACCGCTCTGTGCAGGCAGCTCTTGTATATCCCGTTTGTCAACGCCTGCACGCGTGCGTTAAGGTCAAAAACCCCCCATATGCCCCGTATATTACAGCAGTTACAAACATGCGTACAAACATGTGCTCGAAGGATACGCGTCCGTAATATCTAGGACCATGATACGTACTTTTATTTGCACCACGTGCATGTGATTTAATGATTATCCCTCTAGCATCGCACTAAAGTTTCGTCAGATGAGATGCCCACATGCCCATTTCTTAGGAAGGCAAAATCTTTTTGGTGATCTACACTCTTGGTTGGAGGTGGAGGGTGGAGGACCTTGCCAATTTTTTGGAAAAGCGATTTTTTGCTAAGTACTTTTTCACGTCTTTTTTCGATCGAGATTCAAGCAAACAACTTTGTAATTGTCATTCAAGGATTCGGAGTCATTGAGAAGGCAACTACCGCCCATTTCTCACAAGGACCCCAATGCAGATTCTCAAAAGTAGTGGGTGTCTATCGAATTCTATTAAGAAAGCCATGAACTTTTCCTATAATGTCGTTAACGGTATTATAAGTTTACATTAAACAAGAGGATACCTTCAATAACCACCCTAGTAGAAGTCGAAGTTGTACTTCTTAAGAACTCGCACTTTTCATGAATTCAAATCACTTAAATGGCAAAGTCGACTCGAACATGATGGAATTTAAAGAATGATTCGTTCACAAGGTGATTGGCTCTCAACAATCACCTGCTCAGGAAGAGTTCCACATCTCACTAAGTAATTTATTTTTGAGCAAAAAGTTTTATTATTTCAATCCTGTGTATTTTCGCAAGATGAGGTGAAAAAACTTTTGCAATTAGAGAAGTGAGTACATGGACTTGCAAAGTTTAGAACAAATGATACTCTCAAGTATATATTGTCGATGTCCACAAATGAAGAGACTGATAAAAATAATAAAAAAGTGTCGTTTAACCCTTGAAACTCCACATCATAAATTGGAAAAAAAAGCCATTTCATCATTATGCTCACCTTTGTTACGGGAAAATTCATAGCAAATCGACGAGCAATTCGATATTTAGCCTTGTAGAAAGTGACACATACCGCGAAAGTATCGCCGATGTTGATCGCTAAGGCATGAGCTCGAGGTCGAACTTTGTACCACTTGTCGTTGAAGAACACTTCGAGACCTCCAACTTCGTCTTGGTGGAGTATGGTGAGGGATGTTGGATCACAATGAGGACCAGTTCCGAGGACAAGGCTTGGCTCTTGGCAAGGAGGGTAGAAGTTGCACCTCATTATGGAGCATCCATCTTCGAAGAAGTCTCTATAGTAAGACCTATCGAGTCCCAAGCTTATGGCCAATAGCTCCATGATTGAAAGAGCCAATTTCTTCATCTCTTCACAATATTTCTGGTATACTTTTCTATAACAATCGAATGGAGGATAAATAAAGGGCGCTACTCTTTCTTTTCACATATTTACAAGCGGATTTAAGGTTGTTCTACAGGGATATCACAATCAAGAGAAATATTGTCAATCCATTCGCTTTAGAAATAGACATGGATGCTAAGATTATGCTACCTATGACAACCTCATATTTTGTTAATTTACGTCGTTCGTGGAAATTTCTAAAAGTAGTGTTTTGACCGTGACGTGTGCATGATTGGCTTTTATTTAAAATGTGACTTGATTTTATCAGACATTATTGCTAGCATGTCTGACCTGGATAATAGCAATTGCAGAAATTTACTTGCTCACTAGTCATACGAAAAAGAAAAACACTTGTATCTTCTATAGAACTAAGAACGTTCCATTGGTTATTCTTTTTTAAGGGTTTTTGTGAAGAAGGATCAGTCTGTTTGTAAATTGGATGTCTATGTAACAATTTAGGGCAATTGTTAGAGTAAAAACCCAAAATTTATATTGACTTGGGAAATGATCCTACTTACCCTGCTGGTTCAAAATCCATCCCTAAGGTGGCCTTAAAGAAGCCAACCACTGAATCTGGTGAGCTCTCATGGTAGCCAAAAGAGAAGGTTTCCTTCCATGGCAATTTCGACGAGAACCGATCATTATGAGCTATCGAATGACCCAACAGGGAGTTCGGCTTCTTTTGAGCCCTGAGTTTGTTGCTGAGTGTCATCTTGAAGAACGAACCGATACTATCATGAGCATCGTGAATGAGACTCAGGTCGACACCATGGTTGATCACTTGGAAAAATCCATGGCTCAAGCAAGCTGCTCTAACAGTATCAGCAGCCCGATGCATTTCTTCTTGATCATCACCGAGAAGAAAGCCTTTGAGATCGACCAAGGGCTCTTCGAGCTCGCCGTGAGAGAGAACCGCATCTTGTTCTGGCCATTTGAATGAATCGGGTACATGAAATTGCTTATCGCAAAGGAAAGAGTCAGAAACTTTTGGTGGTTCATCATAGTGTTTAAGATCGTTACGTTTTACAGGTGACAAGTTGAGAAGAGAGGCAGCAGAAGAATCCATTATGAATTCGGGAGATGCGCAGCATTTCTAGGGCAAGAGACCATTATATAGTGGTTTCTGTCAATAGTAGATAGACTATAGTTCATGAAACGAAATAATTCACCTACTATAATCAAACAAATAGAATTGCTAAGAATACATATCTTATATGGAAACATATCTTACCCTATTGATGAGAGTAAATGATGTAGAATAAATAGTAAATGCTTATATGGAAACCTTCGACTTCATAAGAGTTGCTTATATGGAAACCTTCGATCTTCATAAGAGTTGCTTATATGGAAACCTTCGAACTTCGTAAGAGCAAGCGCTCCTGCCCTTACCTTAATGACAACTCAATTTCAAACGACCATAACTTTTGATTTGGAGGAGTTATGACGCGAACAACATATAAAATCAAAATCCTTAGATTTCCTGGCTTTCAAAGACTTCGGACGTGATTTGCAGATTTATGAATGCGTTTTGAAAACTTTTCCCTTTATCCATATTGTTTTCCTTAATTATGTTATTTGATTTTAAATATTTGGTTGTTCCCCAAAAGACGACTTCCCTATAAATAGGCGCCTAAGATTATTGTAAATTGTACTTTAATATTCAGAATAAACGTTATCTTTTGAAATCCTTTTCCAAATCCACCTTCCTCTGAGCAAGTAAACCTTTTAAGCCATCGGCGCACTAAATAGAAGTCCAAACTTTATCCTAATGTACGAGAACCTCAAATGCAATACGCAAGGCAGATGCTCACGTTCTTTTTTTCTTTACAGGTTGATGGTTAATAGTCATTTTAAACCAGATCAAAGCATTTATATCTGTTTTCATCCTCTTCATAATGCTAGAAAGTTCGCCTTTTTATCTGGAGATAAGGCAAGAAAACTTGTCGTTGAGTATTTTTTGATACGTGAACATTCAAAGTGAATGAAAAGAGAGGAACTTGAAAGATACAAAATGCGCCATTAAAGACTACATAGTAAATACTAAACGCCATCATTTGATATGATACTCGATGTTCTTCTTTTGGAAAATTCGTTACTGCTGCTTAATTATGATTAGTAGAATTTGAAAGTACCAGTAATGGATTCAGGTGACTACAGAACCGCCTAACCACGAGTCCGACTACTCTTTCTTGATTCTGTCAATTTTCTCTCCTCTTTGTCCACAGTCCTGGCTACGTTGAACACCGTTCGAGCTTCCCTTGAATGGCTCCCTCACTGCCGTCGACTTCATTTACCGGCTTAATCGTTTGCACACGGCTCAGCGGTCGGCACTGCCACCGCCACCGCCACCATCTCTCTCTCTCTCTCGGTAGTTTGTGCCAACCGCCACCATCTCTCTCTTTCCCTGTAGTTTTCATTTCGCATCCGAAAACGAAAACACCATGACTATCAGTGGCCCAATTTTTATGAAGAGCCTTTTTAACGTCGCTTTCACTGTCTACCTTGGTGTCTCACCCGATTGTGACCGGAGGATTGTCACCCTATTTTGAAATTTTGAAGTTACGTGCGTAGGTGGCCCTTACACTCGTAAGCTATGAGGATAGAATTATTTTGCACGGACCGATTTGTTTTGACTCCACTTTTACGAATGTTACGTGGCATTTACTATGAAAATTATCCAATCAGTCTTAAACATATTATATGGATATTAATTCAGTTATAAACTTCCCAAATCTACCAATTTGGTCTTCAACATTTGGGCGAAATTCCTGTATAATCATTCCGGCCAATTTTCGCCAGAAATTACTAATGTGGTGGTGTACCACACGGAACAACAGGCGATGAATGGACTACCACATCAGCAATATCCGGCAAAAATTAGCCGAAATGACTATATTAGAATTTCGTGCAAAAATTTAGGCCTAACTTGGCAAAATTGAAATGTTTAAAACTCATTGGGTAATTTTCCTTAATTATGGGCATAGGGCTAGACCTCTTTTGTTCATCGCCCACATAACAAAGTGCAAGTAAATCACCCTTCATCTTTGTAAAATTTTTTTAGACTGTTGCCAGCTGTTCTAAAAACTTAAACTGTTAAATGAAGGCGTGGTTTAATGTTCATATACTATTAACACTCCCTCTAACACATAGGCGGGACTTGGTCTAAGATCAAAGCATAAAAATATATAAAAGGGAAGGCATAAAGGTGTCTAGAATGATTTGTACTCAAGACCAGCTCTTTTGTATACGTAGATATATGTAAATATTAGACCAATCCATGGTGAGGATATACTTAGGTATTCCATACAATTGTGATAGAAGATTGTTATCCTAAGTTGACACTAATGGAATCAATCAAAGATATTGCACGATACAAAGAGATTACACATATCTCCCAAATCAATTGATCAATTAACCATTGGGGACTTGTATTTTTCATAATCATGATATATTCCTTGTGATCAAATAATTTTGATTCCTTTTGAGATTGTCAATTACATAGACGAATAAGACAACGATTTAATGGCAAAGATTAGAGACTGGGGAAAAATGAAATTAAGTAGTAATTGATAATAACAATTTATCAAAATTGGTTGGTTTCTCCAAGATTGTCTATTTATAAAAATTTTAGTGCAGAAACATACTATAATTCGAATATTTCACTATATCTTTGGAACATGAATTGAATCCTTCACCTAGATAGCTTTCGTCCCACTTATGACTCTCCAAAGGGTTCTGATAAAACTCTAGATGGTTCTTAGATGAACTTAAAAATGATGGAAGAATTATAAAAAAAAGTTATAAACATATAGTAATTGTACCAATTAAGTCATAAACCTTTTAATTTTGCTAATTGAGTTATAAACCGTTTGCATTTGTGCCAATTCAATACATCTAGCCAATTTTGGCCGGAAAATCGCTAACATAGACCCAAGCCATTTTACGTAGCGCGGTCGGCGCTGATGTGAACAATTTTTAATAATATTCTTATTTTTTTTAATTTTTTTATTTCTTTTTTCTTTTCTTTCTCTTTTTTTTTTCACTTCTTCCTGTAGCCAGTCACCGGACTTGGGCGACTGACCAGAGGCGAGAGGCAGGGAGGTTGACCTCACCGGTCACTGGCAAGGGTGAACCTTGCCAGGTGGGGAAAATCATGGATGGTGCCTCCGAACACTAAAAAAAAAAGGAGCATCAAGTGACTTCTAGGGCAAGGTCGAGCCTCGCCCACACTTGCCATGGCTAGGTAAGGCTCGACCTCACCAAAGGAAAAAAGGAAGAAAAAAAGAAAGGGAAAGAAAGAAGAAAAAATAAAAATAAAATCCGAAAAAATAATAAAAGTTGTCCACGTCAGTGTTGGTCACGCCACGTAAGATGACCGACGTCCATGTCAGTGATTTCTAGCCAAAAATTGGCCTGATGGACTAAATTGGCACAAATGCAAAAAGATGATAACTCAATTGGCCAAAAAAAAAAGGTTCAAGACTGAAATTTGCACGATTGCGACAAGTTTAGGACTTTTATGGTAATTTTCCCTAAAAATGATAATTTGAATTGGGTCTATGCTTTTTAATGATTTGAGCGGCTCATAAAGAAATCCAACTAAACTTCAAAACCTGATGTAAAAAATTTACCACTCTAACAAACATTCATATGAAAAGGAAAAAAAAAAAGAGAGTCACCCAGCCCCTCTCTAATAAGATCACTATCATAGGCAACACGCCGCGGCGACAATGGGGGATTTTCCGGTCGTTGCAAATGCCATCGTGCCGGTCATTCTCGAGAGCCACAACGACAAACTTCACGTGGGCTTGCTTATCGTTGCTTTGTGGGCAGCACTAGCTTAGGAGAATAATCATCGTACCCTTTACAGACTTCATAGCCCTACCTGTCTCCCTCTCCGCTGCCGATACCAACTTTGCAAAAGAAAAAAAATGGGTCCATTCACCTCGCGGCACGTGTCGTTCGCGGGCCCACCTGTCAGTTCTCTCTCGCGGTCTCTCTTTTCCCTCCCTCCCAACGACCTAGCTCTACTCGTCCGCTGGTCCCCTCCGGCGATGACTTCACCATTGAGGTCGAACAAGCCCAAGCCCCCCCGTTGTTCCCAACCCCGATGTCGTAGCCTCTCAAGTCTCAACACAGCTTCCGGATCAAATCCAACTAGGGCCGAGCCCTCGCCTAACCCGGCGAAAGCGACTCTCGCCTCTGGCCGGTTGCCGGCGATGGTCGAGTCCCGGCCACAGGCCAAAGAGAAAGAAAAAAGAAAAAAAAAAAAAGAAGAAAGGAAAAGAAACGGTGAAGAAGAAGAGAATGAGAGGTGCAAGGGGAGAGAGAGAGAGACAGAGGGATAGGGACCTGACAGGCGGGCCCGCGAACGACGCATGTCGCGAGGTGAATGGACTAGTTTTTCGCTGAGTTGGCATTAGAGTTGTGCACGATGTTTTCCTCCACGGTTTGGAAACTAGACACGAAAGCCTATGAAGATCACCATCAATTCATCTATCTTTTTTCGTCTTTGTATTTCTGTGCTGGTTAGGAGGGAAACCCTGCGGTCGCTCAAATACCAAGACAAGAAGAAGACGACATAAAAAGCGTGGAAAGACCGGACCCGACATCTCTCGATTGTCAAAAGGCCAGTCCCTAGCGACCGTGGGCGTCCTCCGTCGCACGAGCGATTCAGTTCGTTTGGGCTCCGTCCTTGCGAGACTTCGGATGTCGCATTGGACAGGGTAAGCCCTAGTAATATGGCCGACATCGATACTGGGCCAAAGTCCACCGATTCAGAAAAAGTGTTCGAAAGCTTTTTTTCGGGAGTCTTCGGTCCATGACCATTGTTAGAGATTATTAGGGACCATCATCCTAGGATAATTTCCTATGCCACAGATATTTTGATGATTCTGTTGATTATCTGTATCGATCACACGTATATGTCCCTTTGATTGTGCATATATGTTGCCTCCTAGAAAAGCCGAGCATTACCCATATGCCCTCGTGACTTGACCTGACCTGGATGAACCAAGCGTTTGCATCCCATTTGAATTCGGTTTTGAATTTAAACGAGCGAAAGTGTACGATCAGAAGCCTAAACATTCATTTCGAGAACGGATGGACCGTCCGAACATGTCGTCACACGACGAAAACAACGAAACCTCACGAGCCTGCCATCCCTCTTCATCTTATGAAGAATTACAAATTGAAATAATGGTTATGAATTGAATATAAAAAAAAACCATAAACCAAGCCTTGTCTATGTACACACACGCACACAAAATCCGGGGCACACCATAGAACAAAAAAATGAGTGTATGCATGGGGACAAAGAAGAGGAAAAAAATCCGAACATGATTAAAGAAAAATAAAACAGTCCAACGAGATGAGTGGATTGTTAAGGTCCTCGACGGAGTCGATCATGTCTTGGTCGGCCAAAACTCTCTGGCCAATTTCGCCGACTTTGGGACCAATTTGGCGAGACAGGAGAGTCTCCGAATGCACCAAACCGGGTCGGATCGGCCGATTCAGATTGTTGTTCGGGCTCGACGGCCTAACGACATCCTCTCTCCTTGAATTCGTGCCCACGTTATTACTGGGAGCGCTAACCTTAGTAGTCGCCGCCAAACGCTTGCTGCCGCCGCCGCCGCCGTCGCTCACCGTGCTCACTAAGATGCCCCTGCACTTCTCTCCTCCGTCGAATCTCCTACTTGGCGATGGAGACCGCAAGGTCCTCCTAGGCAGAGAATGCGCGCAGCTTGGCAATGACCCGTCCGATTGATTGGCCCTGAAGCTCTTTTGCCGGGCCAAATTCGGCGAGCACGCTCGAGTTCTCTTTTGAGCTGCATTCACGGCCGAGTTCGAGGGAGTCGCGTGCCTCGCCGGCGCCGCGAGTCGCGGTTTGGCCGGCGACGACCCCAGCTCTACGTCGGGGAACTTATCCGCCAGCGATAGCAGGGAGTTCACCTTGAGCGAGTTGATCTGGAGTATGTGGGAATTCTCCTTGGCGCAAGACCACAGGAAGTCGTTGGAGAAGGAACGATCCTTGGAGCTCAGGGCAGAGGACGCGGTGGACGACGACGAAGACGAGCACGAGACGGCGCCGCCGGGGTTGGCGCTGCCGGCGGTGAAGGACGAACAGCAAGTGGCGGACGATGAGCAAGAAGATTTGGAAGGCGAATGAGGGGAGGGGGAGATGCGACGGGACTGAGCGAGCGGCGTCTTCGGCGGCGGCGGCGGCGGTTGTTGGGAGATCACGAGCTTGTCTTGAACGAGGATGTTGCCGCCGCTTGGATCGAGCGGTTCTTGTGGGAAGGAACGACGGTGCCTTTGGGGTCTGCATTTGCTGAAGCAAGAACCCATTTTTTTTTTTTCCTTTGGTACAAGGGGAGGCAAAAGAAGGGATTCGAAACCATAGGGCTTGATAGGTGGCGAAGATGATAAATATATTTAATGTAATGCGCGTCGTTCGAAACTAGGAATGTCGGGGGTGGGGGAAAGGTGGGTTTCTTGCTTTTTTGGCCCTCTTTTTGCCTTTTCAGCTTCGTTTGAATTCGCTTGCCGGGAATGAAAACCGTTGTGCAACGGTTCTATATTGCTTTGCGGGGGTGAAGTGTGATGATGGCTCTCTTCCAATGTGAATGATGATCTACTAAAGACGATGAATATTTAGGCACAGTTTAGATCCTAGCTTTAAGTTCAAAATCGATTCCGTTGGCGATGTTATATCGGGGATTCTTAAGATTTTTCTATGGGATATTTACCTATGATTGAGACAATTATGATATCCACCATTGATTATCTATATCTCTCGAGATTGAACCCTTGATGGTTCACATCTTGATTATATCGTCTTATATAGCCATCTGATCGTGGACTTTCTAATATTGTATCCGAGTCAGGCTGTCCCTTTCGCGAATATGTGTCCACCCCTCACTAGTCAAATTCTACTCGCCACTCATAATCCGGCTTGCACGTGAGACTTGAGATGGAGTGTTGAAATATTGTCCCGTGTTATGTGTTTTTCCTCTACCTATCGACTTAAGCTTTTGGTTGGACTTTACTAACATATTCTTTGATTTTTGCGTGCTCTCTTTAGATAAATAACTAAATTATTTGTGAATATGAATCTAGGAGAAAATTGTTTTTGCTAATTGACATATAGGCATTGCTTACGGGAGCACCAAAAGAGGCGACGAGGTTAATTTCACAAGCTTTAATTGATGGTCGATGACATATGGCCGTGATCGACGGATTGGACCCTTGTATCTTTTTTTTCCTTTTTTCTTTTCTCCCCTCTTTGCCTGTTCAACCAACAATTGTATCTTTTTGTATCAAAAGGCAATTCAAAGATTTCTTCCGGGCAGTGTGATCTGCACAAATAAGAAGTTAGAATAAAAATTAAGGTTTTTCGCATCAAGTGTAACAACACTGTATAGATCAATTTTGGTCTCTTTCGAGGATACTAAAATTGATAAATAAAATAAAGGATATGTTCACTAGAAATCCTAAAACTTAGCACGAAAGTGCAATTAAGTTCTAAAATTAGCAAAAAGTTTAATCAAGTCCTAAAACTTATCAAATTGATTCAATCAAGTCATAAAGTTAAAACCGTCCAATTTAGCTAACGGAACAAAAACAGATTCAAAAGTTCTCATTAACAAAACTTAAATTGAGGAGGTGATGGCAAGCTGTCAATACTCAATTAGATGATACATATTGTTTTGTGCCTCAATGTGCCACAAAAGAACGTTGAGGACCCTTTTGATAATTGCCAAATTGTTGAAATAAAGTCGCGAATCCCATAGCACCGCGGAGTTACTCACTGAGAGATTATTAAATTGCGCCGTGAATATAATCATCTGATGCTTTTTTTCGTTATTTTTTTTTATTGCAATTAAAAGTTTACGAACATTTCTCATTCGTAATTTCATTGGTTCAATACGTCGATAAGTTACCAGATACAATCACAAACAATAAAAATTAATGGGTATGTTTGAATTGACTTTGACTTTTCTTACTGTTCACTTCTAAATATTGCGACTCATGCACTCTAGCCTATCGAAAAGTCGGAACACTTGAAATATTCATAACATCCAAAAGTGGACACGTGTTCCAATATAAGTTTTTCCATATATTTTGGAAATTCAATCAATATTTTAAATTGTGCGCGAGAAACAAAAGAGTACCTTTTTTGGTTTTCTCTTAAACCCAAGCAAACATGCGCATCGCTTTTGTCTCCTCTCGGCTCAACGATAACTAATTAATGCAACATCATTTTTTGTGATATTATTTTCCTGGAGGCCTACTATTGACAACTCGTTTTTTTATGTGACACGCGCGTTGGGTGAAAAGAGAATACACAGACACACATACTATCATGGCAGATTCCGAACAAGAAATGCGTCCAAAATAAGGGTGGGATCAAATCGAGAATACGAGATTAGCGAACCTATTATTCGTACCTCCACGATGATTACATAAGACGGTGGTGGAACCAACATAAAAATCCTTAAAAAAATCTAATGATTTATATGCTGAACTTGTTAGGGGATAGCATAGCAGACTGATTAGACTGGAAACCGCCTAGATCGGCCGGTTCTAGGCTATTCCAAGGGGTCTTGGTCCGATCCTAGGTCCCTATTTTTGGAACCGTTGATCGGTCAATCCGGTTCCCGGTTCAAAGGTGGGAACCAGACCAACCGGATCAGACCGACTATATGTATTTTAATTTTTTTTAATATGAAGAAAAGAAAACCCTAATCTAATTTCTTTCCCATTTCCCTTTCCCCCACTTCTAGTTTCCTTCCCTCTTGAGTCTTGCCTTTCCCTCTTGCTTAACCCTTCGCTCGCTTGACAACACCTTTCCCTCTTGCGGTGGCACAGCCTCACCTCGACGCCTCACGCCTCTCTCAACGTCGACGCCTTTCCTTCTCTCCTCACACCTCGCTCGACATGTACGGCTGTCGGCTCTTGCTTGACTTTCAGTCTCAGACAGACGCCCCTTTTCCAGATTTCCTGTAATAAGTAAGTTTGTAGTTGAACAAAATTGGAAGGTCTTAATGTGAGAAGAAGAGTAGTTGCTGCAAATTCCTCTTACATGTTGAATTGACACTCTTGCTAACATAACCATAGTGATTTATTAGACTGAATATTGAGAAAGCATTCTTCTAGATACTAATTTTCGTGACTCGTCCAAATTGTGTGTAAAGTGGAACTGGACCAAACCGGACCGGATCGGATCGTAAATGGATCACCCCAACAGGCCGTCTTACAAAGGAATATTTTCACGCCTACCCCTTTTCTCAACCTCACCCCTTTTACCATGGCGTCATCAAATCTTCGACAGCGGATTTGTCATCAAGCGTGTGTCGGCTTCAAACTGCGACATAGATTTGAAATATGCCACCCATTATTTTATTTTACTTTTGTCGGAAATTTCATTACTAGCTAAGAGCTAGAGCACATAAGTATCCAGTCCAGACATAAAATTAACCATAAGGAATGCGGGGATTAGAAGGCCAACTACGGGGTAGGGAACCAATGTATGGGCCTTCGCTACCCAATCCGCGGCCATATCAGTTTTTCGAGCCATAGATAACGGGCACGCCACTTAACTGGGCCAACAGCAGCTTGCAGTCCTCCACCATGGACCGAACGGCCCATCTAACCTCCTTCCAGTTCCGGCCTGATCAATTTCTTCTTCAGCTCGTGTGCTCTGTTCCCATGTCCTCCTAGGCCACGACAAAGCCTCCTCCCTCGTAGCTAGGGTTTCGGCGACGGGGGCAGAGGGGGCCGCAACCCTGCTTTAGCGAAGCCGCCCGTCACGAGTCCAGGGGAGTCCCCGCGTTTAAGACTACGTATCTTTCGAAAAAAAACGAATGACGCAAAAATTGAGTTTAGAGATGATCGCTTGCATCGTTTAGAAAAATGAACGAACGAAAAATATTTTCATTGTCCATGAATTTATTTAAATACGAATTATTGTCGAGAATGAAAACTCGGATTTTTGTCTTATGAAATTGTATTTTCACGGGCGAGAGCTAGTAAGCAAACGTTCGAGCATGTCGGGTAATCAACCTTCAGACAAAAGTCAAAAGAACGGAAAATTAGGAGTCGCACGTTTCAGTTGAACTCCGACATCGGCGGTTTCTTGATGAACGTGGAATCCGATCTCTCTCTTTTCCCTCACATTTTGCACGAGATAAAGGTCTCTGCATCGGCGCCGTCTCCAGGGGTTAACCGCCTTCAACCACCGGTCAAAACGACATCCCCGACCTCTGCCCGGGGGAAAGCAAAACGACACCGACGACCCCTCTCTGTCTCTCTCGCTCTCTCACTGTGTTGTGCCCGCTAGTTCTAGTGCGAGAGCAACAATTGCTTTCCTCTTTTCCACTCACAGATGCATCGACCCAGCTTTATTGCTTTGGTTTTCTTTCGCCATAGCGTAAATTCAGGTTCAGTGACACCGAATTCGAGGACGGGGATGGTGATGTTTTAACTGTCACAACCCAGTGCTCGGTTTTATCACCCCCCCCCCCCCTCCCCAATACCGCCGTTCTTTTGTCTTTTCATCACTTTCTGCGTGCTCTGCATGTTAACTAGACCCACGAAAGATATGCCAAAAGGGGGGGGGGGGGGTGGCGAGGGTGGGGAAGGGAATCATAACCCAAAAAAAGGAAAATTGGAAGTCCCAAGTGCTGAAACTTGATCAATACTAGAATCGTGGGACGAGAGTCGCACCTGGAAATGAAACTAAGATAGGAGATGGATATCTGTGACCCACCTGTAAAGGGTCTCAAGAGAAGGAAACGGGGAAACGGGGAAAGCAGCGAATTCCACACACAGCAACAGCAGCAGCAGCAAGAAATTTCAAAAATCAAAAATGAAAAAGCGTGGAATCGCGGGCAGGCGACTGCTAAACTGAGAGGGGAACGATCCTCTTGTTTGGCGGCGGAACCACCATCTTCTTCTTACGTTTCTGGGTCTGCAACGCTTGAGGAGGAGACGAAATGCAAGAAGCGGTGAGACAACCCAGAGCGCGATCCCACATCATTCTCTTGACCGATCTCTTCCTTGGTGGGATCACCCCTCCGGCTTTCCTGAGCTTCTCGAACTCGAGCTCTTCATGTTCCTTCCCCATTTCGTTCGTCTCCCTCCCCCTCCTCTGCTCCTCCCCTGCGTTGCCCCTTTCGAATGTCTTGGCGAGTGAAGCTGATCTCTCCGGTCCTGATTACTCTTCTGCACCAAAACCCCCTTGTTTATACGCGGAGGGAAGGGCGAAATTGGAAAGAGAGCGTGCTTTTCTCTTGGCTTCTTCTTCTTTCCTTATCCTAAATACAAGATAGATTCGCACACTTCCTCTGCACGATGATGCAATGGGACAGGGTGTGTCTCCCAGGGTGTGTCATCCTAGATTTCGGACCTACCTATAGAACTGAGCAGGAACAATGTCGTCCCCATGGAAGCTATTTCCATGGGGTCCCCTCACTCATTTGTCTATAGTTGATTCTTTTGCCTTTCTCCCGACGTGCCCGGTGATTTTATTGGACGCCCCCTCGTCAATTGCGTGCCCCACTTTATTTTTTTTTCTTGATTAATTAAAAGGTGAGGAGCCACGGTCAGTCTTAGGTAGCGAATGATAACCATTCTGTTCCGGAATGAGTTCCTGAACCAGAAATAGATTTTTCTATTTCTGGTTTCTGGATGAGTTTCTGAGAAAAAAAACCCGTTTGATAATGACAAAAAATTTCTATTTCTAGAACAGAAATCCGTTTGATAACAGCACAAAATTTCTATTTCCTGAAATAAAAACCCGTTTGATAAACAACAGAAAATTCTATTTCCAGGAACAAAAATCCATTTTTTTAGAAACGGAATAAAAATAATAAAAAATCCGAAAAATTCATAAAAATCTTTAAAAAAATTCAGAAAATCCCAAAAAATTGAAAAATTCCAGAAAAAATCATCAAAATGTCGAGAAAATAAAAAAAATTTAGATTTCGGGAAAATAGGAAATTTGTTGAATTTTTTCAAAAAAAATCAAGAAATCAAAAATTTCAAAACTTCACAGAATTGCTTAGAATACCTGTGGCCACCCACTTTTAGTGAAATTTAAATTTTTTTAGGTGCCCAAAAAAATCAAAAAATCAAAAATTTCAAAACTTCACAGAATTGCTTAGAATATCTGTGGCCACCCACTTTGAATGAAATTTAAATTTTTTTAGGTGCCCAAAAAAATTCAAAAATTCAAAAATTTCAAAACTTTACAGAATGGCTTAGAATACTGTGGCCACCCAATTTGAGTGAAATTTTAATTTTTGGAGGTGAAAAAAAAGAAAAAAATCAAAAATTTCAAAACTTCACAGAATGACTTAGAATACATGTGGCCATCCACTTTGAGTGAAATTTAAATTTTTTTAGATGAAAAAAACATAAAAAATCAAAAATTTCAAAACTTCACAGAATAACTTACAATACCTCTAGCCACCCACTTTGAGTAAAATTTAATTTTTTTTAGATGCCCAAATGGTATTTTTGATTTTATTTATTTATTTTTTTTGGTTCCTAAAGAAAATTAAATTTCACTTAAAGTGGATGGCCACATGTATTCTAAGCCACTCTGTGAAGTTTTGAAAATTTTTCTTTTTTGCTTATTTTTATTTTTTTTCGACACCTAAAAAAAATTAAATTTCACTCAAAATGGGTGGCCACAGGTATTCTAAGCCATTTTGTGAAGTTTTGAAATTTTTTATTTTATTTTATTTTATTTATTTTTTTCGGCACCTAAAAAAATAAAATTTCGCTCAAAGTGGGTAGCCACAGGTATTTTAAGCCATTCTGTAAAGTTTTGAAATTTTTACTTTTTTGCTTATTTTTATTTTTTTGGCATGCAAAAAAATTTAAATTTCACTCAAAGTGGGTGACCACAAGTATTTTAAGCTATTTTGTGAAGTTTTGAAATTTTTTATTTTTTTATTTTTTTCGGCACCTAAAAAAATTTAAATTTCACTCAAAGTGGATGGCCACAAGTATTCTAAGCCATTTTGTGAAGTTTTGAAATTTTTGATTTTTTGCTTTTTTTTATTTTTTTCGGCACCTAAAAAAAAATTTCGCTCAAATTGGGTGGCCACAGGTATTCTAAAATATTATGTAGAGTTTTTAAATTTTAGAATTTTTTTATTATTTTTTATTTTTTTTGGCAACTAAAAAAATTAAATTTTGCTCAAAATGGGTGGTCATAGGTTTTCTAAGTCATTTTGTGAAATTTTGAAATTTTTTATTTTTTTGATTTTTTTCGGTACCTAAAAAAATTAAAATTTCACTGAAAGTGGGTAGCCACAGATTCTAAACCATTCTGTTAAGTTTTGAAATTTTTGATTTTTTACTTTTTTTCTCACCTCAAAGATCGTGACTTCCATATGAATATGTGTGTTGAAGAAAATGAATTCCTCAGAAATGGTTCTCACTTTTGTTCCAGAAATGAAAAACCAACTTTTTTTTTGTTCTCATTTCTAGTTTCAGAATCAGTTTTGGAAGCAAACTTGTCCCGGAAATAGAAAAATGAAATTACGTTACGAAACGGATTTCTGGTCCAAAACTGATTCTGGGAACAAAAAACCAGTTCTGAACAGAACCAGAATGGTTTTCATGCAGCACCTTAATGATTTGTTCTTGTCGCAGTCGGAAAGATTTTTGCACCCACACCGGAATGTTCAATTTTGTTTCAAGACTACTGTGTGCCACCCGCGATCCAAAAGTCTGAGGTTACCGAGCATGGCATTGCCTATCACGGACCGGACATTTTCGAGGCACGATAAGTCAAGATGATCTGAATAACATGAAGTTTCTAGGTATGTAAGGTTTTTTTAGGTACCATTATGATGTAGTTTGACTTTTTTAACTCGAGGCATCTTAATTTCTATAATGCGAATAGTAACACGTGGATTGATCCGTGCTTTTTTTTTTATATGAATTTTGATGCAAAAGTAAAAAGTTGCTTCTTAATCATTTAAGAAGCACAAACAATTGGGCCTATATATATTAGATATTCATGCTAGCCCCACTCACCATTGAATCTGCTCAATTCCACGGATTTTGATTGGTACATCGACATAGCACCTCTATATGATTTGGATTTGGTTAACAAGTGTCTTGAGGACGATCATTCACGAAATTCACGTGATCTTGTCGAAACCCGAGATTATCTGCCCTCTTAATCATCCATTAAATCATCTCACAATTCGGTTCAACAACATGACCATTAGCCCCCGGTGTCCATTGAAGATTTCACATGGGGGTGGCCTCCGTTTCACATATCCTTGTTCCGCATGAAAAGTTTGACTTTTGCAAGCCCTACGATCATCATTGCTTTACAATAAGTTCAATAATATAGAGATAGTTTGGTACTTTGTTACGTCACATAGGTCCTTGCTTTTCTTCCTTTTGTGTCTTTTTTTTGGGTTTTGGAAAAAGTTGGGTCATGGTTTCACCCCATTGGATAGTGCCTAGAGGCAATGAAGAGGGACACGTAGGTTGGATTCCAGACACGATGGTGGGGTAACTTCCATGAATTGAATTCCATCTTTAAAATCAGGAATTTCTTGCAAAAAGGAAGGGTTTGTAATTCGTTTCTTTTTGCCAACTATTCATTAGAGTTTTAATCGACAATACATTTCTTGCACTTATGTTTTCGGGATCGACATATAACAGCTAAGAAACTCGAGATATTCAACAAGATCATCAATATTAAACTATGCACGTAATACGGATTTGTTTCGCTCCACCAACGAAGCAATGGCCGGCTAGTTGGGCTTCAACCGTTCAATCTTCAAATCTCACTAGGAATAGGACCACCCACGTCTCTCGGGCGGTCTTAATTGACTCGACGACCGGTGCAAATCAGATGTACTTTCAATTTACCAAATATAACGATACAATCAGATCTAACGGTCACCGGTATGTTGAGAAAGCCACAGCTAGCGATGTGACATGGCAATCAATGCAATGTATTCGTCCATGAAGTAGGCTGTGTTGATGTGGGTGGGGCTCGTGGGTGACATCAAAAGAATGCTCGAGGGGTCCTACCTCGGTGCCTTCTAAAATCAATATCTAGATTTGGCTTATTTCCAGAAATCTTCTTAGGAATAAAGCTTTTCAATGAATTGGAGCGAAGAGATCATCATAAACAAATTTTGTTAAAAGAAAGTAAGCTCAGTGAGTGGCTAACAGCTAAGAGTGCTTACCGTAAAATAGGATCTATTTTGATCTTCATCCAATGAAAGGCAAATTAAAGCTCCTCATCCCCTCCTTATGCGATTTGAAAGTCCGTATTCCTTCTATTTTCAGGATAACTATTTCCATTTTATGACTGCTTGCATAAAAACATATTTTGTACCCGCGATTAATGCAACAAACATCTATATTGTAATCCTAGATTCACCAAATGAAATCGTTGGTCAGCCTTAAATCCTTAGTCATGAACTGCCCGGTTTGACTTTTTCGGACAATGGAACAAAAGAACTCCCCCTTCTTGGTTGCTTCCTCGTTTGCAGATAAGAAAGCTTTTGCGGTTGCTTTCGCTAACCTTTATCTATTTTCTTTAGGGTAGGGGTGTACCAATTGGAGACATTTTGTGAGGTAAGTTTGGAGTAATTTTTCTTTAGGGTAGGGGTGTACCGATGTGAGGTAACTTTTTGTGAGGTAAGTTGTGAGGGGTGTTCCAATTTGAGACTTTTTGGCCAAAGAAAAATCTATTTTCTTTCATTGTAGTTGGAAAGGGGTGCTTCTCTTTCTGCTTCACCTCACGTTTTCTCTCCCTTTTTGCCTTAAAAAATGGACATTCGGATCAATCGAAGACAAAAAGAGAAAGAACAAGATAAGAAAAAAGCGGTACTTTCTACTGAACAGAAAGTTTCTGCTTTGAGAAGAAAGCATCCATACTTTTCTAAAGCACAGCTAGCATCTATCTAAATCAAGAATTGAAATGCATCCATATTATGGAACTAGTTCGTTTTTCCTTTAGTTCTTTTTCAAATGAGAAGGATTATTTAAAAATTTAAATATATGGTTAATACCATTAAAAAACTCTCAAACTGGTACATATGTATCACATATACCCCAAACTAATTTTGGTATCACAAAAACTCCTGAATTGGTATACTCTTATCATATTTTCTCCAAACCAATGCACTTATGTTAGTATGCTCGTGCCACATTTATCCAAAACTAATGCATCCGTGCCACGATTACCCTAAAAAATCTCAAATTTACTACAACTTGGGGTTAATGTAATACGGGTACATCAATTTTGGGTGGGGGTGTACCAATTTAAGACTTTTTGTGAGGTAAGTTTGAAGTAATTGTGGCATAAATGTATTGGGTTGGAGTTTTTAGTAATATTGGCTCTAGAAAAATTACAAAAAGACTTCTGACTAAACAAATCTCTCTCTCTCTTTCTCTCTCTTATATCGAAGCACCCTATGAACAGAAATCACTCGACGAGAGCGAACTCCAGATCATACGGATGCCATAATTGTGCACAGGGCATGCACCCAATTCGCTTCAGCCGACCGAGATACCCATTTTCAAGCGCCACTCCGATGGGGAACAGAACAAAACGAAATTAAATGCTCTGCTTTGCTCTGCTATGCTCTGCTCTGCTCATGACAGAGTACGAAGCATCGTGAGAAATTAACTCCAGCTCAAAATCTGGGGCCGAGGGTAATTAGTTCGTGAGAAATTCTTCTGCGGGACTCAGAATTATTCACAATCCCCAAATTTGACAGCACAGAGAGAGAGAGAGAGAGAGAGAGAGAGAGAGAGAGAGAGAGAGTACCCCCATTACTCTAAACAAAACCTTTATTGAACAGGGCTCAGACTCACAAATGTTGCAAATGGAAATTAACAGGAACAGCGTTTAGTTTCATCAGCAACACTAATGCTCTCCGGGCAGAGGAGCGACCTCCGCAGCTCCCACGGTCATCTTCTTGGCTCCAACTGGTTCGGAGCAAGCGGCGGAGGAGCGAAAGCAAGGACCCAAGGCAACACAAGCCCAATCCACGAAGCGGTCCCACATCATTCTCTTCACCAGCCTCCTCTTCGCCGGCATCACCCCTCCTCTCTTGGCTCCGAGACGCGCCCCTGTTCCTTCCGCCGGCGTCTTCTTCTTCTCCTGTGCCGCCTCCTCCATGGTGCACAACACCTTCGATGCAGCGTCGCCGCGACTTTCGCTCTTCTCCATCGCTCTCGATCCCAGTTCTCTCCGCGATCGATCTTTTTCCTTTTCTTGAGAAAATTCGATCGCCTCTAACTCTCTCTCCCTCTCCCTCTGTCTCTGTCTCTGATCTCTGCTCTTTCGGTTGCTTATTATATAAGAAAATGGCGAGAAGATGCTTGGGACGCGAAGGGCGATGCCGATGGAGGCTGACACGTGGCGGCCAAAGACTCCGTTTCGGACAACTGCTTCTGGATCGCCCACCATCCGTTGCGCTTTTGAAGAGGGAAATGTCGGCTCCTCTAAATGCCCCCCCTGGGGCCCACCCGCCACGTGGACGTGACGGAAGTTAGACTAAATTTTACCAGCTATATATGATTATTTTACTATCAACGATCTTAACTTTTGAGCTCCGTTTGCAAAAAAAAAAAAAACAGATCTTTTTTTTTTGTAAACTCAAACCTAATCTCGCTTGGACTCAAATCTCTCGCAGCGAAAAGGGAGATTTTAGTGTGGAGGCAAATAGACCTTTGAACTTGTTTTTTGAAAGAATAATAAAGTCCGTTTTTCATTTTAACATTCGCTCATTCATAATTTCACTAGTTCGCCGTAACGAGGAGTTGTTAGATACGCTCGCGAATAATAAATGTTAATAGCTCGGATTGAATAAACTTTTACCTTTGTTCTTTTATTTAATCAAAATTTTGCAGCGCGTGAACCTGGATTTTTTGAAAGCCGAAACATTTGAAATTGTCACGAAACTTAAAAACTAACACGTAAGTTCACGTACGGCTGTCTCATTTTTTTGGAAACTTAATTGACTTTATATGTTTAGATGGTAAACTTCAATTTTATTTTTATTTTTTTGCTTTTGCTCAAGCTCAAACAAATAAGCACTTCACTTGAGTCTCCTCTCAGCTTAACAGTCACTAATGATATAACATTTTCCCCCATTTTCTTTTTTGATAACTTGGGGCCGCGGACTTGGAGATCGAACTACTTGGAGGCCCCTTTTCCCAAACTTCTTTTTATGATACGCAACTAGTGTAAAAAGAATTATTCGAGAACACAAGCTATGTCGGTTTTGTGACAAGAAATGGGTCCGAAATACTAGTGTAATTGAGTCGAGTCAAACACACCGTTAAGCTCAAGCTCGACTCGATTCGTAAAGTCATTGCTCAAATTTCAACTCAAGCTCGATCAAATGCTAAATTTCCTGCTCGGCTCGACTAAAATAAAATTATAAAAAGAAAAACTCGAGCTTAAAGCTCTGAGTTTAAAAGCCTTGAATACTATGTAGTTTCATAAATATCTGTAACTATTTTTACAATGATTAAATATTCAACTCGATTAAGCGTAATTAGGATCTCGCAAGCTTGTCCAGCTCGAATCGTCAAAATACTCGAGTAGCTTGGGCTTGACTCGAAATTATGCAAGCTAATCTCGAGTTATCGTCGAATTGAGCTCGAGTTGCTCGACTCACTTTCATCTACTCCAAGAGGTTGGTTAGAGACCTCCTTATCCAAGCTATTTTTGCATTCATCCAGCGACCACGAGGCAGCTATTGAATGACGTTTTTCTCTCGACGAGTAAAAAAATGGGAAAGGACGTCTAGCGCTAGCGACTTCCTTTAAGGGTATGTTTACTTCGCGAAAAAATAAGTGATTTGAAAAGTATTTTCCGGGAAATCATTGCTCATATCATTTAGAAAAATTAGTCAACGAAAAATATTTTCATCATCGATAACACAATTTATACCTAACTATTTTTGTAAGCGATGAAAATATTTTTCATTCATTTATTTTTCTAAATGATACAAGCGATCATTTTTCGAAAAAATATTTTTCGAATAATTCGTTTTTCGCAAAATGAATACTCCCCTAAGTGTTATACCATAAAAGTGTTTTGCACTCGATAAGTAATGCTCAAATCAAATCAGAATTACTTTGTACCGCTCGTGATTTGGAGGGGGTAAGATGCTAAATGACGGCAAACCAACGTAAGAATCACTTCTCCCCTTTCTCGTAACCTTACCTCTTTATCGTGACATCATCGCTCATCCGTCAGCATATGTTTGCCGTCGAGGATGCGTCGGCCGACGCACCACGCAGGTCCCACATATTCTGCGCGTTGAAAGAATAATTCGAGACTTCCTTTTCTATTTATCGTTCGGGTAAAACGTCGTCCCCAAGTTTTGGCAATCTGACGCCAGTGGGAACGACCAAAAAGGTCATGTCAGGCTTTGTGTGAAGGCTAGATTTTTTTTTTCCCTTAATTTCTTTTCGAACCTCAATTCATTTTTTGTTAAAAAGAGAATATTGGATCAGGTCCGTAAACTACTTGGTCCAAACTTTAAGACATTAAAATGAAGATAATCCCAAGAAAGAGGGAAGAAAAACCTTTTTTTCTAATTAGGAAGGCTGGACGTGCGGGTATCGGCACATTTAACAAGAAATGCAGTTGTGTCAGCCCGTCAAGTGTATATACTTAGACAGGCAGGGCAGCTCCAATTAATAGCAACATCCTTATTGTGGTGAGATATCTTTTGTAACCACCGCCAAAGATACACGGCAGACCCCTGGTTTGCCGAGGTTGCCGAAAAAGGATAAAAACCTCTCTCTCTCTCTCTCTCTCTCTCTCTCTTGTCGGCTAGTTCCGTGCGAGAGCACCTAAGTTGTTTCCTTTTTTCATTGACAGATGCATAAACCCAGTTTTATTTCTTTACTTCTTTTTTTTCGCCACAGCATAAATTTGGGTTCAAAGATGATGTTTTGACTGTCACAACCCAATGCTCTGTGTTATCCCCCTCCCAGGACCGCCGTTTTTTTTTTTTTTAATCTCTTTCGGCGTGCTCCGTTTCTGCATGTGTTAACTAGACCCGCGAATGATGCCGACAGGGAAGGGGGGAACTACAAAGAAAAAAGTTAAATTGAGAGTCCCATGTTTACCTAGAAAGTGCTGAAAGTTGATCAAACTAGAATTGTGGGACGTGAGTTACTGAGCTCGGAGATGTCTGAAACCTCCGGAAAAGGAAAAAGGCCGAGGGGATTCACTAGAGAAGAAAAAGGGCAGGGAAAAGCAGCCAGTAAACTTAAGCAAGACTGAGATTCCCAAAAAGCCGATTCCACACACCACCACCATTACCACCACCACAACAACAACAACAACAACAAATTTTAAAAATTAACATTAAAAAGCGTAGAATCATAAGCAGGCCATTAGTAATTTGGTAGGGCAAAAATCTGTTAGGATTCGTTACACAATCACAAATAAAATAAAGAGTAAAAGCGAGAAAGAAAATTTGAGACGCGAGATTTTAACTTCGTTCACCCTTAAACTAGAATTACGTCTAACTAAAAATTCCACTATAATTAGCACCTCGCATCTCTCTATTACATTCCTCTAGTACATCCCTCAATAAAAAGAGAAAGAGTATATATATATAGTAGCTATTCATGAGCATAAGTCCCAACTACTAATAAAATCATGAACTCAAAGTATAGAAAACCTTTTGGCTTTCAGAAGGTGCTGCGCCTTACAACCACTATCGAGGCGGCCCCGGATTCCTGCCTACTCATCTTGTGTTGTTTGATCGTTGGGGCGTATGAACCACACTCCAATAAAATCCTTTAGATTAGTGATGGAACCACCGCCTTCTTCTTCTTCTTCTTCTGTTCCTAGGTCTGAAATGCTCAAGGAGGAGATGAAAAGCAAGACGCGGTAAAGCAACTCGCCACGCGATCCCATATCATTCTCTTCACCAATCTCTTCTTTGGCGGGATCACCCTCCAACTTTCCTATGCTTCTCGAAGTCGGGCTCTGCATATTCCTCTACCATTTCTTCCGTCACCTGAGGTCCTTGCTCCTCCTTCGCTCCTCCTTTGAGTTGCCCTTTTCGAATGTCTCGGGGAATGAAGCTCATCTCTTCGGTTCTAATCACTCTCTGTATCAAAATGTTGTGGTTGAGACTGATGAAGCCTTCCCTCCCTTTTTATTATGCGAAGGGATGTTGGAGTTGGTGAATATTTCTGGACCCTTATTTTTCATACTAGGCATTCCTACGTGACTTAGAGAAACTGAAATATAAACCAACGACATGTGACCCATATGCACGGAATGTCAAGGGTTCCTGTGACGCCCCAGAACGTCACGCTCGACATGTACCAAATAATATTATTAATAAATTGGCCAGCGGAAAACAAAGACTAAACATGAAAATCACACAAATTTAGTCAAAATACTTTTCCAACTCATTAATAAACCCTTAACAAATTTACAACCCAGACAAAGCATCAAACAAGTACAAAAAACAAAAACTGGGTAGGTCAAGGTTGCCTATCTCCAACTAGAACCTTCATCCAAAAGTCTGCCTAAAGTCTGAAGCTGTCACGGGTCGATCACTTCACCCTCCGCTGCGGAACCATCATCGTCTAGGTCGAAGCCCCTCAACGGGCCAATCAACTCACCATCCAAGTTGAAATACCAAGCAACAAAAAGATAAGAAACAAAAAGATAAGAAACCCATTCCGGAAGCCCCACATCAACCCATATCGTAGAACTACACTTAGTATATACAGCATCAAACTCCGGCGCAAACACATCCTCATAAACAACATCAAAATGAACGGGAACTCCAAAACGTAGGGGCTGTGAAACATCCATCCTACAAGTCTGAAAAAATGGAATGAGCCGAAGCCCAGCAAATGAAATCTCTAGTGTTAAGTTAGGAAAATCAGCTTACCACTTCCCCTGGCATAAACACAAACGCATGCATAGCAAATGATATGCATAGAACCTGAATGCAAGTTATACCTTTCTCCGTCTGGATGTGCCGCAAAGTCTGAAAAATGCAACATATCATGATATTTCCACTTGGGCTCACGCATGATGTAAAACATTTATGCTCATGCGATTAAGTTCATTACTTCATCCTCCCGAACACTCCCGGGGCATCCCGACCAACGGGGCATCCCGACCAACGGGGCATCCCAACTCCGAGGCATCCCGGCACACACCCGGGGCATCCCGACCAACGAGGCATCTCGACTCCCGAGGCATCCCGAAACACTCCCTGAGGCATCCCGACCTACGGGGCATCCCGACACACGGGGCATCCCGACACACGGGGCATCGTCACACACTACTAAATGGGCGACGGAATTAATATTATTCCCATGTAAGTCATGACAACCAAGTATTTATATGCAAAAGTCCGCTTTGGCCCGTCCCATACCGAGCCATACGGTTTTTGTACCTTAAAGCCATGAAATGCATCATTCGAGCAATTTAAACATGAAACAATACATTTCAAACTCAGAAGAAAGTTCAGACTCAGCAGCGAATTCAGACTCAGAAGGAAGTTCAGACTCAGAAAGAAGTTCAGACTCAGCAGCGAATTCAAACTCAGAAGCAAGTTCAGACTCAGCAGCGAATTCAGACTTAGAAGCCAGTTCAGACTCAGAAGGAAGTTCAGACTCAGCAGCGAATTCAGACTTAGAAGCGAATTCAGACTCAAAAGGAAGTTCAGACTCAGAACCGAATTCATATTCAGAAGTTGGTTTTGAACAGTAAAGTCTAAATCGGTTTTATAAGTAAGTCTGAACAGTAAAATCTGAATAGTAAATCTGAACAGTAAAATCTGAATAGTAAATCTGAACAGTAAAATCTGAACAGTAAGTCTGAACAGTAAATTTTGAACAGTAAGTCTAAACAGTAAAGTCTAAGCAATTATAAAAGTAGAGTCTGAATTGCAAAGTCTGGATGTTAAATCTGAAGGGAAAGTCTGAAGTAAAGTCTAAAGGTAAAGTATGAAGTTAAAGTCTGAATATTTTTCAAAAGTAGACAGAACCAAATTTTGATAGCAAAGTCTGAGCAGGTTCAAATGTACACAGAACCAGATTTTGATAACAAAGTCTTAGCAGTTTCAAGGTACACAAAATCAAATTTTGAAGGTTAAAATCTGCCCAGTTTCAAAAAGAATTAAAATCTGCCCAGTTTCAAAAAGAAACAAAATCATACCTTTGAGTATCAAAATAAACATAATCATCACTTTGAGCAAAACGATTTTCTACCATTTTTAAACATACATAAACCAATAATAAGAATCCAACAATCACCTCAAAAATTACACTTACTCGTTCCGATTTAATCATTTCGCTTGCCGATTATCGTCATTCTTTAAAGAAACAAATCACATCCTTTTGAACGTGCACAGAACTAGCAAAACAGATTCAACCATCATCACAACCTCACTATTGCACATCAAAATAACCTTTCTCAAGCAACCAAGTTGCAAGTGCCAAGTAGATTTACTTAGCTTAAACCTAGAGTTTTCACTTACCTTGAACAGAATCTGAACACCCCAAAGGTTAAAACTCTTCCGTAAATTCTGGATCGGTGATGGTAAAAGTAGAAAGTGAAGGAGAGAGTGTGAGCTTGGATGAAATGATCTTCGGTAATTACCTAGGAAAAAATGAAAACAGAGAGGTATACGAAGGGGTGGGTAAATTCATTGTATTCACATGTGGCACCTTATCTCTTCATCATGGCCAGGTGGAAGAAATCAGTGGCTTAATCGTAGGAGTCTTGGCCAAGGAAAATGATTACCCAAGGCCTAGGTGTCTAGCCCAAGGAGCAAATGGCATTCGGTCAACTCTTCTTCAATAGCCACGTGAGGGAAATAAGAGTCCAGAGGATATATATATATTAGCAGATTTCTTTCCCATTTTTCTTACGGCAATAACCTTACTAAACTAAGATAAAACAACAACAATAATAATAATAATACCCACTAATTATCAAGACAACGGTAATTTAATTAATACCGCACTACGATTAACGCACACGACAACGTCTAAATATTAAACACATCGGACTCGGTACGATTACGTTTTCGAATCCGCGCTTCGCGAAATACGATCTAACGAAAATTCCTACGCGTCCGCACGAATACTAACTCGAAAATAATATTTAGCTTTAAATCTAAATATCATCTTCAAACGTAGAAATTTCTAACGTCACAAACATATTATTACGAAATTTCCAGATGTCACAGTTCCGCTGCCCGGTGAGCAGACAAGAGTTTAGGGGCAGCGCCCTTGAAACAACATCAAGTTTGCTGACCCATTTATTGTGGGATCAAAGGGATTCAAATAGGATTGAGTTTTGGACTCATTTTAAGTCCCATATATATTATACTCGTATAAGAGATCATTGTAACGGATGGTTATGATGGTAAAACCTAAATATCATAGTGCAATCCCTTTGCAGGACGTAGCCCTATTCTGAGGTGAACCTGGGTAAACTCGTGTGTCAATTTTTCTATTATCTGTGTGATTGTTTTAATTCTATTTCGGATATAACCCATCAAAGGAAGGGCAAATTGGGAAGAGAATGTTCTTCTTTTTCTTCTTCTTTTTTTCCTCTTGTTCATAATACAAGAAAGAAGGTGCGCTCACTCAGCATGATGATGCAACGCCACAGGGTGCGTCAATCTAGATTTTGAACCTACCTATACTTTTTTAGCGGTTCTTAACGTTTTCAAACCATCAAAATATTCCATTCCCTTTACTCTTTTTGTGTATCTTTTATTTGATTTTGCTTTTCTAATGACATGCATGTTGAATTATTTGGGTGCCCTTTGTCAGATTCGTTTGAGTACTTAAGGTTCTTGGGAGAAGAACACTAGAAGTGTCAAAAGTAGCGTACGATGCTCACTTTAGTGCTAAAAGTTTTTTTTTTATCAATTAAGTGCCAAATTGATGAAAAAATGATCACTTAAGTGCCAAATTAGAGAAAAACAATCACTTAAGTGTCAATTTCGGCCAAATTGATTACATGGCATTTATAATTAAATTTTTAATATGACTTGATATATTTTAAAACAAAATTCAGTCCTCATAGACATCTAAAATGATGTCGCACAATTCAACTAGCACTGAAGTGATAATTTTTTAATAACAACTAGCACTGAAACGATCACTTTAAATAAAATTTGACACTCAAACAATTACTATTTACAACTTTTAAATGACGTCGTTTATGAGTTATATGCTAACTAGGCATGCCGACGTGCCACGTAGGACCAAGAAATTAATAAAATATTGTCATGTCTAATTTCCGACAATCCAGATCGGATTTGGAACTTAAATGATCGTTTTTTTTAAAGGTGACACTTAAGTAATCTGAAACAAACTTTTGATACTAAAGTGAGCTCCATACACAACTTTTAGCACTTCTAGTGTCTTTCTCCCTAAGGTTCTTTTTTGAGATAAGTGTGCAGAAATTGTAAAATTTATCACGAAAGTGCAATTGAATCCTAAATCTTATAAAAAATACAATCAAATCCTAGATCTTGTCAAATTTGAGTAATCAAGTACTTCCATTAACTCCATCAAATTTTACTAACAGAAAATACTAACGTGGCTTTTTATATTATTTTTTCTCTCCTGCGTGGTACAGACATGACTAAAAATTAAACATAAGGCTAAAACGATATTGTTTTGGTCAAAATCTGATTTTTAATAGTTATGTTATTTAAATTTAATGAAAAAATAAGCTAAATTTAAAGAAGAAGAAGAAGAGGAGGAGGAGGAGGAGGAGGAAAACGCTGCCACCCCACCATCTTTAGAAAAGGCTAGCGATGGTTGGGGATGGGCGACTGCAGCCAAGGGCTACTAGTGACTCACTTGCGATCGGTCATGATCGGCCGCCACTGGTGGTCCTCGCCCATATATGGGCAAGGGTCATTGGCCACTAGCTAAAGCCCAACGACCCTTGCCGACTGTAGGGGTGGGCAATGGTGGAGCAACGAGTCCCTGCCGATTTGCCTTCTTCCTTTTTTAAAAAAAGAAGATTAGCTTTTTTTCATTTAATTTAAATAAAATATTTATTAAAAATCATATTTTGACCAAAATGATGTCGTTTTAACCTTAAATTTCATGTGTTAGCCACACCATCGCCACCGCTACATAGGAGGGAGAAAATATTTTTAAAAGCCATTACAGTATTTTCTGTTAACCAAGTTGGACGGAGTTACTGGAAGGATTAGATTGTACCAAGTTGAAAATTTTTAAAACTTGATTACACTTTTTATATGTTTCATGACTCAATTGCACTTTCGTGACAAATTTTAGGACTTTTAGTGCATTGATCCCTTCTTATCACTTTTGCCAATTATGTTTGTCCAACCAAAAAAGGGGAAAATTACCAAAAATGTCATAATCCTATTGCACTTGTGCCAATTCAATCATAAACCTTTCAATTTTCTAATTTAGTCATAAAAATTTTGACAATTTGCTAATTTAGCCATAAACCTTTTGACGATTCGTCAATTTAGTTTTTCCGGCTAATTTTGGTTAGAAATTGATGACATAGTTGTCTAGTCAATGACGACCGTCTTATGTGATATAGTTGGTGCTGACATAGGACGGCTAGCGTTGACATGGATAATTTTTGTAATTGTTAAATTTTTTTTGAATTTATTATTTATCATATTCCTTTTTTCCATCCCAAAGCCAACGAGGTCGCCGACTAACCCTAGGTGAGGGCATCGGGCCCTCACCCCTATCCAAGCGAGAGATCCAGGTAAGGGTCGCGACACCTTTACTTGGACCTAGTGAGGTCGTCGGCCCTTGCCTGGATCTAGGTGAGGGCCTAACACCTTTCCCTGTGGTTGGCAAGGGCATCAACGCCCTCGTTCGTGGCTTGCGAGGGTTAGTAGGCAAGGTCCCGGCCAAGAATTGGAAAAAAGAAACAAAAAGAAAAGAAGAATAAAAGAGAAAATAATTAAAAAAATCAGAAAAAGTGAAAAAATATAAAAACTTACAAAATCTGTCCTTATCGGTGTCGGTTGTGCCATACCGGACATTTGGCACTTACTAGAGCACCATATCAATGATTTTCAACCAAAATTGACCAAAATGACTAAATTGACAAATTGTCAAAAGATTTAAAATCAAAATTGATAAAATTAAAAAGTTTATGATTGAATTGACACAACTATTTAGGACATTTCTTTGGCAATTTTCCCACCAAAAAAGACATGGGACTTTTTGTCCAGTGTTCGAGAGTTGTCAAGCTTAGTTCGACTTAACCAAACATTGGCTTCCTGTAAAGATCCTTCACTGCACACTTTCTATATGTCTCTTTTAGGAAAATTACCAAGAAAGCCCTAAACCTTTTGCAGTTGTGCCAATTCAGTCTTAAACCTTTTTTTGGGCCAATTCAGTCCTAAACCTTTTGCAATTCAATCAATTCAGTCCTTTTGGCCGGCTGGAGCTGACGTGGACGCCGGCCGGTGCTGACGTAGACGCCGGCCGTCTCCGGCCGGTGATGTGGCAATATTTTAATATTTTTTTCGAATTTTTTTTCCTTTCTCTCTTTTTTTTTCTTTTCCTTGGCCAAGGGGAAGCTTGCCGGCGAGGTCCACTGGGGAGACTCGCCGTCACCGAGCAAGGCGAGGCGACCTCGCCCAGCCTCGCCACAGCTGTGCGACGGTGAGGGCCGGCGAAGGCGGAACTCGCCATGGCTGGGTGAGCTTTGCCCTCGCCGCCGCTGGGCGAGCTTGGCGTCGCCCAGCTGCGGCGAGGGTAGAGCTCGCCTAGCCATGGCGAGCTCTGCCCTCGCCTGTCCTTGCCAGTGCCGACGAGGGCGAGCCTCGCCGTCGCACAGCCACGGCGAGGCTCGACCTCGCCAGATCTGGACGAGGTCGCCCTCGCCGGCCGCTCGCCATGGCCGGGCGAGCTGGACCTCGCCCAGATCTGGCGAGGTCGAGCCTCCCTGTTGCACAGCCACGGCGAGGGCGACCTCGCCCAGATCTGGTGAGGTCGAGCCTCGCTGTTGCACGACCACGGCAAGGCTCGACCTCGCCAGATCTGGGCGAGGTCGCCCTCGTCGGCCGCTCGCCATGGTCGGCCGAGCTCGACCTCGCCCAGATTTGGCGAGGTCAAGCCTCGTCATGGCTGTGCGACGGCGAGGCTCGCCCTTGTCGGCACTAGTGAGGATCGATGAGGGCGGAGCTCTACCCTCGCCGTCGCTGGGCGAGCTAGGCGACGCCGAGCTCGCCCAGCGGCGGCGAGGGCAGAGCTCGCCCAGCCATGGCGAGCTCCGCCCTCGCCGGCCCTCACTGTCGCATAGCTGTGGTGAGGCTGGGCGAGGTCGCCTCGCCTTGCCTGGCAACGGCGAGCCTCCCCAATGGACCTCGCCGGCGAGCTTCCCCCTGGCCGGACTGGCTAGGGGGAAGAAGGAAAAGAAAAAAAAAGAGAAAGGAAAAAAATTCAAAAAAAATATTAAAATATTTCCACGTCACCGGCTGGCGTCCACGTCGGCTCCGCCCGGCCAAAAGGACTGAATAGGCCGAATTGCAAAAGGTTTAGGACTGACTTGATAAAAAAAAAGATTTAGGACTTTTTTGGTAATTTTCCCTGTCTCTTTTCATTATTGACTGCATGATAACGGAGGGAGAAGAACGGGAGGTTCAGTTAAAAGGATTTAGCATGCACTCATTTAAATGATTAGACAAATAAGCAAGAAAAACCTCTTTCGCTTTCCATATGTAATTTCGAACAGCATTAGCTCTCCCGGGGAAGTTCGCGATTCAATTCGTTCTTAGGGGCTTATGGCGATAGGCTTTGCAATTACAGTCTCTAAAATCTAGGTCTTAGTAGACGAAAGGAGTGTGGTAAAACTCTTGTTGCTAACTCTTGGTCTAGGGACGATATCATACTATCTAGGTAGATGAAGCTCTTAGTTCACGGCTAAACGTTGTAGGCCAAAGCGCAGTTATTGCTCTTGGAGTCTAACCAGTAGGGGAGGAATCCTCTTTAAACGGCGATGAGACTATTGAGATGGCAATCGACGAGATGAAGTAAACTCAAGAGACAGGTAGACGGAAAAGAATCGATCAACCGGTAGCAAAGGAGTTCCTACCTGGAAGGGGACAAGGTCAAAATGCTACTACTGCTGGATCTTCTATTCATTTTCCATGTAACAAACATATCATACGTTTCTTCACTTATATTTTTAGGATCCAATATGACAACCGCAAAACCTATGAGAATTTAACAAGATCATAAAATATTAAACTTTTAACGATATATGATGTGCACAAAACACAAACTTGTTTCGATCTTAGAATCTTGCCAAGAATAGGACCACCCTCCTCTCTTGGGTGGTCTTGGCTCGACAGCCAGTGCAAATCGGATGTATTTTCAGTTGACCTAAAATAATGATTCAATCTAATATAATGAACGCTAGCATGTTGAGAAAATCAAAGCTGACAAATTGACATGTTAATCCGCAATATTTATTTCTCGATTAGTAGATCGTGTTAATGTTAGTTGGAGTTTGTGATGATAGAGACTTCCTTATCCGAGTTATTATTGCATGCATTCAGTGATTGCGCGCCAGCTATTGAATGACATTTTTCTCTTGAGGAGTAAAAAGGTGGAGAATGGCGTCCGACGCAAGCAATTTACTCTGAGTATTGTCATATGAATTTCTCACCCATTAAGTAACAATCAATTTAAGTCATAACTACTTTGTACCACTAGTGACTTGTAAGACTAAGATGCTAAACCGTGAATCAACATAAGATCCTTAAAATCTAAGGAATTATATGGTGAGTTCATGGTAGGAGTGAGCATAGTTTCAGGGTAGAACCTAGAGCCTGAGAACCTGACATGTGAGAACACGTAGGTTCTAGATTCCAAAGTATGCAGGGTAAGTTTCAAGTTTTAAAAATTGGGAAATCTGTTTCGACAGGTAGGTTCTAGGTTCTAAATAGGTGGAACTTAGAACTTGAAACCTAAACAAGTTTTTTTGTGTTTTTTTTTTTTAGTTTAAGTCTTCGCGTGATCTTATGGTGTTTCAGGTGTTAGATGATGAGTGTATAATCTGGAATTACTAGTCTAAGCTTTCATTTTATGACTTGTTAATGTTTCATATAAGTTATGGTCAGTGGATCATAACGGCAAGTCGTGGTCATTGAATATGATGATTCACTATAATTATTTAATTAATAATACAGGTGTAATCCAGGTAGACCCTAGAATCAAGCTAGAACCTATGATAGGGTAGGTTCCAAGTTTCAAAAAATGAGAAATCTATTCTCATGGATAGGTTTCAGGTGGAATCTATACGAAATATGGAACCACTTACCTCTAGTATCGATTTATACTATGACTTCTCATTTTAATTGTATTTATTTGAATTGTAATGCAAGAAAAACAAATCTTTTGTATTCTCTTTGATAAATGATTAGCTTATTCAGTATTGTTGTATTCATTTTCGTTTTATTTAACTAAAAATGAAATTAAAAAAAAAGAACTTGTTAGACCCTGAAATCCGTGACAGGGTATGTTTCAAGTTTCATATTCTGATGGGTAAGTTTCGGATTCCAAAAAATGAGAAACCTATACCCGACCATATATTTCAAGTTTCAAGTGAAACCTCTAAAGAATCTGGAACCATTCAACCCTTGTTCGTGCTAGGTAGGAATTTTTTTTCCCTTCTCCCCCGCTCTTCTCTCAACCTTACCCCTTTACCGCGACGTCATCGCTCTTCCGTCACCAGATTTGCCTTCAAGCGTCTGTCGGCCTGTGCAGTATGCGCTGCGCAGGTTCCAAATACGACGCGCATTAAAAGATTATTCGAGACTTCTTTTTTTATGTATGGTTCTACATATTTTTTATGGGCAGGGGGAAAACGTCGTCCACAATTTTTTGCCAATCCGGCGCCAGCGGGAGCGCCCAAAAAGGTCATTTCGGGCTCTGTCTGAAAGTTGATTTTTTACCTCTTAATTTCTTTTCAAACTTTCACTTATCTTTTCCTTAAACAAGAAGGCATTCGCCTAAATAGGATAGAAGTATCTCTCTCTCTCTCTCTCTCTTACATCTCTGTGTTGTCTCTGCTAGCTGAGCTCCGTGCGGGAGCACCCAAGTTTTTTCCTTTCCTCATTGACAGGTGCATAAACCCAGAATTATTTCTTTACTTTTTTCTCTTTTTGCCGCAGCATAAATTCTGGTTCAGAGATCATTTTTTTGACTGTCACGACCCAATGCTCTGCTTTATCCCCCTCCCAATACCGCCGTTCTTTTTTCCATCTCTTTCTGTGTGCTCTGTTTCTGCATGTGTTAACTAGACCCGCGAATGATGCCAAAAGAGAAGGGGGTGGGGGCCCCAGAAAGTGCTGGCCAACAATTGTGGGACGAGAGCTACTCCTCGAAATGAAACTGACCTAGGAGATGTCTGTCTCCTCCGGAAAAGGAAAAAGGCTGAGGGGATTCACGAGAGAAGAAAAAGGGAAGGGAAAAGCAGCGAGTTAATTTAAGCAAGACTGAGATTCCCTGAAAGCCAATTCTACACCCACCAACAACAAGAAGAAGAAATTTTAAAAGTTACAATTTAAAAGCGTAGAATCGCGAGCAGGCGATTAGTAATTTGGTACGGCAAAGATCCTCCTGGTTGGTGGTGGTCCTGGTGGAACCACCGTCTTCTTCTTCTTCTTCTTTTCCTGGGTCTGGAACGCTCGAGGAGGAGATGAACAGCAAGACGCGGTAAAGCAACTCGCAGCGCGATCCCATATCATTCTCTTCACCGATCTCTTCTTTGGCGGGATCACACCTCCAACTTTCCTGTACTTCTCGAACTCGGGCTCTGCATATTCCTCCGCCATTTCTTCCGTCTCCTCTTCCTTCTTCATCATCACCTGATCTCCTTGCTCCTCCTCTGCTCCTCCTTTGAGTTGCCCTTGTCGGTTGTCTAGGCGAATGAAGCTCATCTCTTCGATTCTGATCGCTCTCTGCATCAAAATGTGGGGGTTGAGACTGATGAAGCCTTCCGTCCTTTTTTATTATGCGAAGCGAAGGGCAAATTGGGAAGAGAAAGTTTCTTTTTCTTCTTCTTTTCTTTCCTCTTGTTCAGAATACAAGAAAGAAAGTGCGCTCAGTCAGCATGATGATGCAACGCTACAGGGTGTGCAATCTAGATTTTGAACCTACCCATAGTTTTTAGCAGTTCTTCACGTTTTCAACATCATCAAAATATTGCATTCCCTTTACTTTTTTGTTTAGCTTTTCTTTGCCTTTGCTTTTCTAATGACATGCATGGTGAATTATTTGGACGCCCTTCATCAGATTTGTCTGAGTACTCAACGCTCTTTTTTTTATTAATAAAAAGGGTGAAGAGGGATGTTTAGCAAATAACAATACTCACTTGGCGTTTTCTCAAAAATCTTACAATGGCTACGGAATGTTCGATTTGTGTCATAACTATTCCTGCTATTCATGACCCAACAATGCGAGGTTGGTGAGTTCGTCACCTCTTGTCATAGATAGGAGTTTTTACAATGCGCAAAAGGCCAAGGAGGTGGCCAAGATGATCGGGTGTGTCTTGAATTTCTAAGCATCCGGTACCGTAGAGTATTCCTATGGATATTATAGCATTGTATACTTGTATTCTAAAGCATTCTAACCAATGAGGGGAAAATTGTCCAAAAAATCCTAAATCTATTGTACTTTTACCAATTCAGTCCTAAACCTTTTAAGTTTGCTAATTTAGTCATAAACATTTTCACTTCTTGCCAATTGAGTCATCTAGTCAATTTTGACCGGCCGGCGCTGACATGGTAATTTTTAAATATTTTTTTTTCGAATTTTTTAATCTCTTTTTTTTTACTACTTCCCTATGATCGGCCAGAGGCGAGGGTTGGCGAGGTTGACCTCGTCGGCCTCTAGTGAAGCTCCCCCTCGTCGGCCATCGATGAGGGCGAGCCTCACCGGCCCTGGCTGGGCGAGGCTCGACCTCGCCCAGATCTGACGAGGCTGACCTCACCGTCGTGACCTAAGCGAGGGAGATGGGTCGCGATGGCGAGGTCAACCTCGCCTTGGCTGCACGAGACCGACCTCGCCGTCGTGACCTAGGCAACGGTAAGGTCGGCCTCGCCCAGCCAAGGGCTAGCGAGTCTCGCTGGTGGTCGGCGGGGGTGAGCTTCGCCAAAGGTCGGCAAGGTCAACCTTGCTGGCCCTTGCCTCTGGCTAGTCACCGGTCGCCAAATCGACCAGAGGGAAGAAGTCACAAAGAATAAAAAGAATAAAAAAGAATAAAAAATTCGAAAAAAAAAATTTAAAAAAATTGCCACGTCAGCGCCGGCCAGCCAAATTGGCCGGATGGATTCAATTGGCAAAAAGTGAAAAGGTTTAGAACTGAATTGACAAACTTAAAAGGTTTAGGACTAAATTAGCAAAAATGCAATAAGTTTAGGATTTTTTGGACAATTTTCCCAACTAACGAGGGTAGGTGGTATATGGAGATATTGGATCTTCACCTCTAAATCGAAAGGAAATTTACGGTTGAAATTGAGGTGCTCATCTGTATAAGGGATCTCATATCTCTGTCTTATAACATCCAACTATCCAACACTAGAAGAGCAATAGAGCATGCTCTTCCAAAGTGCTCTTTGCTCTAGAGTTTCTCTTTACGATATGGGGTGGACCAAGTGAGTGAGCGAGCAATTGACGGGCTAAAGAGGTGAACAGCTGCAGATTGCGATCTTAAGTTGTCAGCACATGACACGCAACCCCACCCAAATGCTAGTAGCCCGAAAGTCTTTCCAAACAAATTACGTCGCAACCAGACAACACACCACAAGCCGTTTAGAGGAATGCCAAGTGTCCACTATGTTATGTTGATTGATAAGTGTTGTCAAAATAAATCTTTAAGTCTACTAAAGGCTTGTGTAAATAATTTTTTGCTTTTCATTTGATTGTTATTGTATATAGTGCCAGACGTGTTTTCATTTTTGTTATCGCGAAGCACCTCCACATTTCACAATATGAATGTTGCCACGTAGATTTATATATAATTTTTTAATAAATTTTGAATTTTTATTAAACATTGAAAATTTTGATGCGAAAGTAAAAAGTTGCTTATTTTTTTTAAAGTACATACAAATAGCACAGCAGATTAGATATTCATACGAACCTCCCTCACATAGTTCGTCTATGTGATTTGGATTTTATTAACAAGTGCTCGGACAACAATCATCCTATAAGATTGATGTGATTTTGTCTAAGCATGACGGTCAGATTATCTACCCGCTTAATCATCACTAAATCATCTTTGGATCCGGTTCGACGACGTGACCATTCGCCCCTGCTGTCTATTGGAGATTCACGTGGGAGTGTGATCTGTTTCACATAATACATTTCTCAAGAAAATCTTGACTTTGGGACCCCTTGGAGATCATTGCTTTAATGTTGAGTTTTCTGTCACGAATGATATAGAGATAATTTTGGCAGATGTGATGTCACGTAGGACCCCAACTTCACCCTCGCTTTCATTTCTCTCTCTCTTTTTCGTTTTGGAGAAGTTGGGTCACGCTGTCACTCCGCTGGATGGAGGCTAGAGGCAAGCAAAGAGGGACGCGTCGTTTGGAGTCCAAACTCGAAGATGGGGATAACTTCCATGAATTGAGTTCCAATCTCCAACTCGAGAATTCCCTTTTGGCCTAAAGTTTCGTATCGACAGGATGACATGACACCTCGAAAGAGAGTCGGCTTGTAGTTAAGTGTATTGTATTGCTTCCAAGCTCTGAGTGCCAAAGTTACACAAATATTTTAGCGGTAGCGAGAGACCTAGGAAAGTTACGAACTCCAATTCCTTTTGTTTGCATGATCATTAGTTCTAATTCTTTTCTTTTTTTGGTTAACTACCATTAGATTTCTAGTTGACAATACGGTTTCGTTTATTTCGAGTAAAACGAACAATTCACAAAATATTTTTCAAAAAACGATCGCTTGCATTGCTTATAAAAATGAAAGAACGGAAAATATTTTTGTCGTCCATGAAAATATTTAAACATAAATTATTATCGATAATTAAAATATTTTCTATTGTCTAATTATTTCCAGTAATACAAGCAAATATTTTTAGGAAAATATCTTTCAAATTATTCATTCTTTGTGAATTGTTATGAATGACGCTCGAAACCATAATTTGTTGATATACGGTGTAGATCCATATGATTGATGGAAGAAATATATCCCAAACTTCGCTCCCACCAGCTGGCTAATGGAAATGGACCGACTACTGGAAATATTTGTGTCCACTTATTTGTACACAAATATGTGAGTTATAACGAGTACTTGGTAAATTATAGATCACTTCAAATCTTCGTTTTCGAAAGGGATGATCAACTCCTCAAAAATTGATCGAAATTTGAACCCTTGTATAGGTATGCAATTTCATAAAGCACAACAATTGAAATAAGTAATCCTAATTGGTATCAAATGTACTCCCATGTTTGGATCTTTCCATTTTTTAATCATTTCTTGGTCAAAGTCTCCCAACTATATTTGAAAAAGAATTTATCATCCATAAAGATAAAGAAAGCTTTCTTGTAGTTCCGCTTCTTCCTCCCTCTAAACATGAAGAAAGACTTCTCAGAAATCGCCGGTTAGGTTAGTCCAACCAAAAAGGATATGGGACTTTTTGGCCATTATTTGAGAGTTGTCAAGCTTGGACCAACTTAAATAAAGACCGGCTTCCTATAAAGATCCTTCACTGCACACTTTCTATATATATCTTTCATTGTCGGTTGCGTGCCATCAGAGAGAGAGAGAACAATGGGAGTTCAGTCAAAAGCATTTAGCACGCACTCACTTCAATTATCAACAAGATAAGCAAGAAAAATCTCTCTTTCCATACGCAATTTTGAAAAACGTTAGCACTCCGGGGGAAGTTACTAATTCAATTCGTTCTTAAGGGCTCATAATGATAGGTTCTACTCTATAATCTAGGTCTCAGTAGACGAAAGGAGTCTGCTAAAGTTCTTGTGGCTAGCTCTTGTCATGGGAAGGTGTGTACTATTGAGGCAGAAGATCTACAATCATTACCTCCGGTTCTCGGCTAACAAGATCATGAAAATTAAACTTTTAAGAGTATATGACATGCACATAACACAAATTTGTTTCGATCTTAAAATCTCACTGGGAATAGGACCACCCTCCTCTCTCGGGTGGTCTTGACTTGAGGACCAGTGCAAATCGGATGTATTCTCAATTGACCTAAAATAATGATACAATCTAATCTAATGAACCCTAACATGTTGAGAAAACCAAAGCTGACAAATTGACATGTCAATCCACAATATGTATTTGGCCGTGAAGTAGATCAGGTTAATGTTAGGTGGCGTTTGTGAGGGCATCAAAACAACGCTTGCGTGGTCCTGCCTTGGTGCCTTCTAAAATCCTTATTTAGGTTAGGCTTCAGGAGACTTCTTGTGCCGTTTCTAGGAAGTTTCTTCGGAGAAAAGCTTTTTGATTGATTGGAGCGAAGAGGATTTCACAGAAAATTGGCAAAGAAAATAAGTTTAGTAAGTGGTTAAGAGCTGAGAGTGCGTATTACAGGGAGAATCTGTTTAGATCATTCATTTAGTGAAGCCAAATCAAAGCTCCTTAACCCCTCCTTAGGTTAGTTAATGACATTTTGTTATCTCTAGGGGTACTCTTGAAATGGTGCTGTCAGTCTTAATTGGGTTAAATTCCTCTAAATTACTCGAATCTATCACGTGCAATTTTTAGAAACTCAAAGGCTTGTCGTGAGGTAACCATTTACTCTATTTTCCACAACGGAATATCCTATTAAACTTTTTTCAGCCGAATTGCTTCTCCTTTAATGTTATCCTTCAATTAATTTAAGTTCAGAGATAATATTAAATATTTTAATATATATTTAAGGGACTAGATTGAATATTTACAAAAAAAATTTAGGGATTACACTAAATAAATAAAAGTTTAGAGACTAATTGTGCGATTGTTCCTCCATTAATTTCTTCTATTATTATAGTTTGAAAGGGTGCTTCTGTTTGTTCTCACCTCCTGTTTTCTTTTTCTTTCTGCCTTAGAAAAACAGAAGAAACGGTACGGATCCGATGGCGTGCTAGCTTTGGCACTGAAAAAGAACGGTCCTGCTTAAGAAGAAATTGTTGGAAAGCGATCGTCCATGCTTTGCTTAAGCACAGCCTAACAGTTATCTAAACCAAGAACATAAACGTATCCACGTGTCTACGTCTAATACTACGGAACTAGTTCCCTGCTGTTGACTGAATTGTATTCTACTTATTTCTACAAGAAAATACGTACTAATCGTTTCTCCTTCAGTATTTTCAAATGATGAGGAATATTTAGAAACTTTAAAAGAATTACATAAAGAATTCTGATGAACAAATTCTCTCTCTCTCTCTCTCTCTCTCTCTGATCGAAGGCAGCCTACAGATGAACAAAACTCGCTCAACGAAGGCAATCCCCACGGAATACGGATGTCGTAAATGCGCATAGAGCATGCACGCAGTTCTCTTCAGCTAACTGAGAATACCCTTTTATCGAGCGCCAATCTGATGGGGAACAGAACAAACGCAAATCAAATGCCCTGCTCTGCCCCGCCCTGCCCTGCCCTGCTCTTGAAAGTAGGCGAAGTATCGTGAGAAATTAACTCCGGGAGAAGAAGTTCTCACAAATTAATTATCCTCAAACCCAGACATTGAAAAGCAAATCATTCATTTCCATAACAATTCATGAGAAATTCTTCTCTGGGACTCAGTATTAGTCACAATCCCCACATTTGACAGGGACCACAGAGAGAGAGAGAGAGAGAGAGAGAGAGAGAGAGAGAGAGACAGACAGACAGACAGACAGAGACAGAGAGGGAGAGAGAGAACATCACATTACTCAAAACAAAACTCCGACTGAACACGACTTAAATTCAGGAAGTTGCAAATGCAATTCACAGAAACGGTCTTCAGTTTCATCAGCAACACTTGTGCTTTCCGGGCAGAGGAAGAGGACTCCTTCAACTCCCCCCGTCGTCTTCTTGGCTCGACCCGGTTCAGAGCAAGTGGCGGAGGAGCCACAACAAGAACGCTAGGCATAACAATCACAACCCACGAAGCAGTCCCAAATCATTCTCTTCACCAGCCTCCTCTTCGCCGGAATCAGCCCTCCCCTCTTGGCCCTGTCGCGCGCCTCCGTTCGTTCCGCCTCCGCCTCCGCCTTCGCCTTCGTCTTCGCCTCCTCCAGGATGCACCACACCGCCAGTTTAGCGTCGCCGTGACTCTCGCTCTTCTCCATCTCTCCCAATCACAGTTCTCTGTGACCAATCTTTTCTTCTCTTGCGAAAATGCGGGTTCCACCAACTCTCTCTCTCTCTCTCTCTCTCTCTCTCTCTCTGCGGTATTTGGGCTGGTTATATAAAGAGAAAAAGCAAGAAGCTGCCTGGGCTGGAATGGCTTCCGTCCGATGGAGACAACGAGACCAAGAGTGCATTGCTCTCAGCGATGGACACGTGGCCGCCAAATGGTCCGATGTTGGACTACAGCTTCCGCATATCTTTTTGAACGGGGGAGGTGTCGCCTCGGGAAGCGCGGACACTCCTATGGGGCCCACTCCGACGGGACGTGCCACGTAGGAATTGGGGCCTCCAAACCTCGAGAAGGGGGAGGGAGGGTGGGTGGTGGGGACCACTTCGTTTTTTTAGTTAAGTTTGATGCTACTTGAGTACTCCGTGGAAATTCATGTTCTTTTCCTTAGGAAAATGCCAACATGAAATGGTGGAATTGACTGAAGTTTATAAAATTTTCATTTTATAAAATACAACATATGCCAACCATTTAGAAGATTTCTATTGTCGTCATATAACCCCAATCAGGTTTTTGAAAAGGTGAAATTGAGTATAGAACTATCACAAACTGCATCGTAAGATGTTTATAATTTGCCAATGAGTCATGACAGTTAGGCAATGTGTATCCAAGTGCTATTGCGCGTAGTGAGAAGGATACTAGGGTGGAATTGACGGAAGTTTAACTTAATTTAATTAATTTACTTAATTATCCAGTTTTTTTATACTTAACACGCTCGATGAGCTTCAACTTTTGAGCTCTACTCGGATAAAGCTTTTTTTTTTAATTATATAAACTCAAACTTAAACTCGCTTGGAGTCAAATCTTTAACAGTAAAGTAGATTTTAGTGTGGATGCTAGTAGAACTTTGAACTTGTTTTTTTGAAAGTTCAATAAATCACAATGATGGATAAGTCTCTTATATACATATATGCTAGTGTCGTAATTAAGCCTCGCTAAACTCATGCATGATAATTATAGGTGCAAAATGTAAACTATGTGCTCTCAGTTTATCATATAGATTTGATGTTCGGGTTATTACAACTAATAGCTTGTAAAAAAAAAAGAATTAATATCCCTTACAACACTCTCATCGTTTGTTTTTATGTTATTAACAATATTTCGATGCAATATATGCCGTGTTTCACTGTTCCGAGGGCCAGTTAATCTCCATGTTCATGTGCATTCTCCATTTAAGCAACTATTTATATGTAAGCATGTAACAAAAAGCAAGGAAACTCGGTTTGAGCAACTATTTATTGCCCAGAAAATTGTCCTTTTTTTGTGTAGATACCGATTTGATTGAACTTCGGAATGGTCCTAATATTAGGGGAAATTCCAAGTAACGTGATTGGGAAAATAAGGAAAAAAATTTTAAAAAAAAGAAAGAGGAACAAGTAATATACAAAAGCACAACCAGCGTCACATCACATTCATTCTCTAGAAATTTCCGTTGACGAAACCGACTGGACAATGCCAATGAAGTTGGTCACCATCCACGTATCTCGGGAAGTTCCAAAAATATGCGTATCCCATGAAGCAAATTGATGGGAGCATGAGTGCTATCATTAGCACGTTACCGACGTGAAAATTGGTGCTTTGATTTAGATTCAACATCCATCTCATAGATCGAGTATGGTTAAGTGAAAAGCACTTAGTTAATTTCCTCACGAATCATGGACTGTCTTATGTGTTTTTATATAGTTTAGGCGTGCATGATCTCAATCTCTCTCTTTGTTTTTCCTTTTGTAATAATCCAGGAGCGTGGAGCAGAAAACCTGGCTAAATCTAAGTGTAGTCCTCAGTGTATTGATCTTTTTTGGAAAGGGAGTGTGTGCGAGTTGTTTATTTCAAAAATTGGCTGGACCAAACCAGCTGCACTTTGTTTTTTCATTATAACGAGTACAAAGTAAAAGATGAACGATCCCTCGAATTACTTCTGAATAAATTCATTAAATAAATTAATAAATAATATTTAAGAACCATAGCATTTCGGGATTCATTGGTAAATGATTAAATAATATTATTCCATTACTTTAATTTGGAGTTGTTAGTTACTTTAACCAGATAAATCTGAGTGATGGAATAATTAAGTCATAATTCATTGAATGATTGTATCCTTAAACATTTTTTTTTGTGAGGAACTTATCATGAATCCACTGATTTCTGCCGCTTCCATTATTTTGCCCGGTTAGCTGTGGAGCTTTGCTTCAATTGGACCTGGAGTTGGTCAAAGTACTCCCACGGGCCAAGCTATAGAAGGTATTGCATGACAGCACAAGGTGGAGGGAAAAATAGAAGGCACTTTATTGCTTAGTCTGGCTTTTATGGAAGCGTTATCAATTTATGGATTGATTGTAGCCTTTAGCGCTTTTATTTGCTAATTCTTTTGTGTGAGCCGATAAATATAAGAAATAAATATTTTTTTCTTATTTGTTTAACAAAAAGTAAAAGCTGATAAATCCCGTCCATACCGTTAACCTATGCCTATAGACCTGATTTAAAGGGAAAATTACCAAAGAAGTTTCTAAACATGTTGCACTCATGCCGATTCAATTATAAATCTTTCAATTTGGCCAATTTAGTCCTAAACCTCTTGGCAATTTATCAATTTAGTCATAAACTTTTTGACAATTTGCCAATTTAGTCATTCAAACCAATTTGGGTCAAAAATTGCTAGCGTGGCAGTCTAGTCAGCGTTGGCCATCCTACGCGGCACAGCCATCATTGACGTGGTAGTCTAGTTAGTGATTTCAGGCCAAATATGATCTGAATGACTAAATTGAAAAATTGTCAAAAGGTTTATGACTAAATTAGCAAAATTGTATGTTTAGGACTAAATTGGCAAACTATTAAAGGTTTTAGGATTAAATTGTCCAAATTGAAAGGTTTAGGACTGAATTGGCACAAGTGCAATAAATTTAAGACTCTTTTGGTAATTTAATTTATAGTAATTTTTTCATAGTTGATGAGATTCAAATGGATACATTCAATTCCTAAATTGCAAATTCTCAAACGCCTTAACCAGTTACGCCAGCTGTTGACAAAAAAAAAAACTAGTTACGCCAGCCCTAGAGGGTTCTCCCTTTTGAGCAAGCCAATTCACGCTAGCCCAGTTGTCTTCGATAAAGCTGAGCCCTAGGTGGAGCCAGATTAGGCTCCCCCGCTTTTGAGTGAGCCAGATTTGGCTCGGCTGAGGCTTTGCTATCCTCGGTCGAGCCCTCAACTAATCCAGATCTGGCTCTGTCATGGGGTCGTTGGATCTGGCTGCCTCCAGTGGAGCCAATTGCAGACAAAGTGGGAATCGAGTAGCCTCATGCACGAGGGAGAGAAAGGTGGTAGGGGAATGTGTGAGAGAGCAAGGAGGAGTCAAGGGTCGCTGCAGAGAGCCGTAAGCGAGAGTCATCAATGTGGACGGACAGCCTCCAATCATATGACTACTTTCATTGCTTTTGCTTGCCGAAAAGACTTGCATAGATTTAACCCTTTTCGGGACTATCATCCTGCACTCGTTACCAAGTACCACTAATGTTGGCTTGTGAGACCGCTCCTACTTTTCTCTTTTCTTGTTTTGGGTTAAAACTATGAGAAAATTTAGGAATTAGCCTTGTAATTTATTGTTGATTTAAGTACATATTGGTAAGACTCCTCTCTCTTATGAGTGGGGCCTTGGGATGACATAACTATACTAAACCTAACACATTGAGCATTGACTTGATTAACAAGCAAAACAACAAGCAAGGGGAATTCTGTAATTTGAGTCGAGACTATAATTAGATAGAACCACAAAAAATAAGAAAGTACACCCATTGAGGTCTACAAGAAAAATCAAAGAGAAGCAAAAAATTTGTTTTGTAAATTGTTTTGCCCTTTGAAGCATTTATGAGATTTCAAGGATTTGTGCTTTCACATTTGATGAGCATTACATATTCAAACCTTTCGCACAGAGCAAATGCAGCAAAGTTTTTCGCCCCCTAGTTCATATGTCAACCTCGTTTAATTTAAACAGCCATTGATAACGTTTATTCTTTTTGCCAAAGACATTGCTACATGCAGAAAATATAACCTAATATACGAGAACACACATAGATAAATAAATTATTTAAGAAGAGATTGACATCGACGAGACTTACAAAGAAAGTCTTCTCTACGGAAAGCACTTTCTGAGAACATTCGTTGAAAAGTCGACCACTAGTAGAAATGACATAAAGTTATGATGGGAATCCATGACTTCTGCTTGAATCACGTCAAGTGACCTAAGAATCTAAATTTTACGGCTCGTTAATACCGGACACACTGTAAAGCTTTTGAAACATAAAGTCTTAATATGAAGATTTGCGTGTGATTTTTTCATAAAGCTTATTTATTTTAAGTTAATAAAAAGTGGGTTCATCATATAACAAACATATTCCTTAAAAAAATTACAGGTGGCAAAGAGACTTGCAGTCACAAAACAACTTCTTAATTGGACCAAGCTGCAGTACAGCCAGGCATATGCCTTTCTGGCTTCTAATGGTGAATTTTTCACCTAGTGACATCACTGGACGAATTACTCAATAGATTTAATACATGAGTCTTGCCAGCGTGACGGTGCCATTAGATTGAGTTTCTGACGGTGCTTTGTTGACCACAATTTTTAATACTGTAAATTCACTTGAGATATATCATTTTTAATAGACCCGTGAATTCAGTTTAGTACGTATACATTATGATTTTTTTCCCAAAACCAGTGCTTAGTATTTGTAGTAGATTTTAGTCCTTCAAAGGCGATAGGAGAGGATAGAAAATGGCGGAATCCTATGCGAGCGTATGAGATGGTGAAGAGTTTACAGAGCCCGGCACACTAGTTTAAAAAATGGCTAACCTTAAGAACCGCAAGATCAAGTTATAAGCCACTCAAGCCATGCATGCGTATATGATGTGGGGCTCACAATTCACATCTACCTATCATATACTTGTGCACATCTCTGGAGATTGCCCCTTCAGCAATTGGCTTTTTTACTTTATTTTAGCAAATTTTAGTCTTTAAATTCCACATATATAGTCATAGCGTAGAGAGTCAACCTTATTAATTTAGTTGGAGCACTATCAAGTATCCACACCAAACGAACGAAAGATACTTCCGTTTGCTTTAATATTTTAATGAGCAAAGGGTGAGACGATCACCACAAATACTCTTTATGGGCATATTACCATAAGGGTTCTTTTAGCACTTGCTTTAGAATGTTCTGTTTAAGCAATGATCGCACAATCTACTTGAAATTAAAAGGTCGTTTGAGGCCGACGAGCCCATTATTGCAACCTTGTAGGTGTACTAGATGTTAGGAGATCTCTTCGCACGATGTAGCAAATGTTCAAGGCACAAGTAGGCAAAAGGTTCATTGACGACATAGCTCAAACTTATGATATTGTGAAAGACGATGTACCATTTTGCAATTGGATCACCACACCAGGTAAGGAAAAATATTACCGACTACTTTACCGACGAGTCGAATAAGGAACAAAGCTCTACATATTAGATGGATCACGGCCCATTCCTTTTCTCTTTTATCATGAAATAACGTCTAATTCTCATAAGTCAAATAACATGCGAATTGAAGTCAAGACTGGTGGCACAATTGGGACATTATCTTCACTTGGTGATATGGGAGGCTAATCTATGTCGGGCTCTTAACTCTCACAGCGCTCTTTCACTAATTATGAAAGACTTAGTATTTTCCTCGACACTCTCATGTACTTACGATAACCCCGTCCAACACAGATTAAATTCACTAACTTGCGACATGACAAAAAACAATCGCATCCCCTGTTTCCTAGGCGGCGTATCAGATCTTTGTCTCGAATTAAGATTCGGAGGATAATGTAAATCAAAGGGTCCGCTAGCGACATTGCTATCTGGGGTCGGACTCTGCTGTCTTGTCGGCTTCCACCATATGTTCTCGTTTTCCTTATGAAAGAAGGAAAGAAGACACATCGTGACATGCTCCTCTTATTCAAAGTCTCTTCACATATCCCATCATTCTTTAAAATTCTGCTGTACCGACTTCACATGGTTCAAAGATCGCGTGCATACTACAGCCGTTTTCGAAAAGAAGAAAACGGAATCAAGCTCCAAAGTCCACTTAAAATCCACTGGAAAAGCACTAAAATGGGGTCAAATCCAACATGAAAATCCTTAAAAAAAAAAAGCAAAATGATGATGCATATGCCCAGCTCCATCACGCCAAGAAATTTCTTTACTTCTCCCCCACTCTTCTCCCAACCCTGATCCCTTCCTCGCGACGTCATCGCTCTTTCGTCAGCAGATTTGTCTTGGAGCTCGTTTTTTTTTTTTCGGTCGAATCTTGAAGCTCGGGTCGGCTTCATGATACTACGCGCACTGCTATGCAGGGTTCCAAATATGCTGCGCATTGAAAAGAATAATTCAAGGCTTCTTTTTTAATTCATTGTTTTGTCAAATTTCTCTCGGGGGGTAAAACGGCGTCCACAAGTTCTGCCAATGTGGCTCCGGCGGGAGCGCCCTAAAGGCGTCATTTTCCGGGTTTGTCTGAAAGTAGATTTTTCTTTTTTTCTGAATTATCCCGATCGGGTGTCTTATTACTGTTGTTGTTGTTATTGTCGTTAGTAGCAGTATTAGCATTTCACATTTTCTTGACATTTTTTTCTTAGTTTCCATCTAAAATTAAAAGGTAATGTTGTAGGAATTGGACAAGTCGGTTCATAAGGTTCCAAGCAACACTCTTTGTGGTTAATAATGGTCCGTCACTCATGCAAAAAGTGACAGACTGTTATGTGGGCATTTTCTTTCCCATTTTGAACTAAATCCGAATCATCAAATTTTATAGGATATACATGTAATTTCACTTGGGATATTCCCAAAACGAATGCTTAGTATTTGTAATAAATTTTAGTCCTTCAAAGACGAGAGAGTACAAAAATGTAAATAGAATTCCATTCAAGCATACGAGATGGTGAAGAGTTTACAATGCTCGGCACACTTGTTCCGAAATGTCTAATTAACCCGAGGAACTTCATAAACAAGTTATAAGCCACTCAAGCCATGCGTGCGTAATTGATGTGGGATTCACAATTCACATCAACATATCATATACTTGTGCACATCTCGGGAGATTCCCCCCTCAGCATTGGGTTTTTTGTTTTTACTTTCTTTTAGCAAATTTTAGTCTTTGAATTCCATATATATAGTCATAGGGTAGAGAGTCAACCTAATTAATTAAGTTGGAGCACTACCAAGTATCCACACTAAATGAACGAAAGATACTTTGTTTGCTTTAATATTTTAATGACCAAAAGGGTGAGACGATCACCACAAACACTCTTTATGGGTATTACCAGAAGGGTTCTTTTAACACTTGCTTTGGAATGTTCTGTTTGAGTAGTGATTGCTCAGTCTACCCAAAATTAGAAGGTCATCTTAGGCTGACGAGTCCATTATTGCAACCTTGTTGGTGTACTAGATGTTAGGAGATTTCTCAACACGATGTAGCAAATGTTCAAGGCACAAGCTAGCCAGAGGTTCGCTGACGACATGGCTCAAACTTATAATGTCGTGAACGACAATGTACCATTTTGCAATTTCATCACCGCACTGGAGGCGAAAAATATTACCGACTGCTTTACTGATGAGTCGACAAGGGAACAAAGCTCCACAAAATAGTTGGATCACAACCCATTCCTTTTCTCTCGTGTCTGATACTCGCAAGTCAGATAAGATGCAAACTGAAGTCAAAACGGGTAGCACAATCGGGATATCATCTGCACTCGGTGACATGCGAGGCTAATCTATGTTGGGCTCTTAACTCACGTGCCACCTCTTTCACTGAGTATAAATTCCACGCTCCCATGTACTTCTGGTAGCCCCATCCAACACAGCTTCAATTCAATAACTTGCCACATGGAATGACAAAAAAAACAAATCGCAATCCCATATTTTCTAGACGGCGTGTCAGATCTTTGTCTTGAGTTAAGATTCAGAGGATAATGTCAATCGAGGGTCCATTGGCGACATCGCTAACTGTGGTCGGACTGTGTCGTCATGTCGGCTTTCCCCCGATATGTTCACGTTTTCCTTACGAGAGAAGGTAAACGCATCATGACACGTTCCTTTCATCGGTTCCCCAAGATACCCATCGTTTCTTCAAAATTTCTGCTGTTCCAACTTCGCACGCTACAAAGATCGTGTGGATACCAGCCATTTTCGAAAAGGAATCGAACTCCAAAGTCCACTTTAACCCATTGAAAAATGCTGTAAAATATGGGGTCTAATCCAACATGAAAATCCTTCAAAAGCAAAATGATTCTGCGCATGCCCAGCTAATCGCGCCAAAGAAATTTCTTTTCTTCCCCCCCACTGTTCCCCCAAACCTTATCACTTCCTCGCGACGTCATCACCCCCTCGTCAGCAGATTTGTGCTGAAGCTCGCGTTGGCTTCTTGATATTACGCGCACTGACAAGAATAATTCAAGACTCCCTTCTTTATTCATTGCTTTTTCCATCTTTTCTTGGCGGGTAAAACGTCGTCCACGAGTCCTGTCGACATGGCGCCGGCGGGATCGCGTTGTTTCTGGGTTTGCCTGGAAGTAGATTTTTTTATGATATATATCAAAAGTTCGAAGAACAAATTAAAAGTTCGGAACTATATTAAATATTAGATTAAAGGTTATAGATTATATTGAATAAATTAAAAATTCATAAATCAAATTGCACGTTGGACTAAAATTCAAAAACTATTTGTATCATTACTCCGAAAAAAAAAAGGAAAGAAATCTATTTCATTTATGGACTTGAATTTCAGACGAGAGAGGTAATAAGCAAATGTTGTGGAGCAACGTTAGCTGCTGCAAAGACTGAAATCCACCTTTCAAAGAAACAGAAAATTACGGAAATTGCACATTTTATAGTTGAAAACTTCTGTTTCGGCGGTTTTCCGATTGACGTGGAACCTTCTCTCTCTTTTCCGTTCGTATCTCGTACGAAATAAAAGATTTCTGTGTTGTCGCCATCTCCAGAGCTAACCAACTTCAACAACCAGTCAAGAGCGACACCGCCAACCTCTGCCCAGAGCAAGGGAAACGACACCGACTCTGTATGTGTGTGTTGTCTTCTGCTTGTTAAGCTCGAGAGCACCCACTTCTTTCCTTTCCTCGTTCGCGGGTGCATAAACCCAGGATTATTTCTTCTTTTTTTTTCGTTGCCATAGCAGAAATTCAGGTTCAGAGATACCGATTTTGTGGAGGAAGACGATAATTTTAACTACCACCACCCAGTTCTCTGCTTTATTCCCCCACCCAAGACCGCCGTTCTTCTCTCTCTGTTTCTGCATGCTAACTAGACCCACAAATGTTGGCGGAAGGGGAGGGGGGGTGAACTCAAAAGAGAAAAGGAAAATTGAAAGTCACCATAATTACCCAGAAAGTGGGGAAAGCTGATCAAAACTGGAGTTGTGGGACGCGAGTCGGAGACCTGGAAAAGAAACCGAGCTGGGAGACGAAATCCGTCACCCCCGGAAAAAGGAAAAAAAAAAAGCCGAGGCGATTCACAAGAGAAGTAAAAGGAAAAAGGAAGAGCAGCGATTTTGATTCAAGTAGTGCTGTGATTCACTGACAGCAAATTCTACACACAGCAACAGCAGCAGCAGCAAAAACAAGAAGTTCAGAAAATGAAAAATGAAAAAGCGTGGAATCGCAACCAGGCGATTACTAATTTGGCAGGGGAACGATCCTCTTGGCTGGTGTCGGAACCACCATCTTCATCATCTTCTTCTTTTTCTTCTGGGTCTGAAACGCCGGAGGAGGAGATGAGAAGCAAGCAGCAATAAGACCACTCACGGCGCGATCCCACATCATCCTCTTCACCGATCTCTTCTTCGGCGGGATCACTCCTCCGGATTTCCTGAGCTTCTCGAACTCGGGCTCTGCAAATTCCTTCGCCTTTTCTTCCATCTCCTCCTCTGCTTCACCTCCGGGGTTGCCCTTTTGGAATGTCGCGGCGGGTGAAGCTGATCTCTCTAATTCCGATCACTCTCCGCCCCCCCCACAAATGCGGTGGTTGAAGCTCGGCGAAGCCTAGCCTTCCCCCCACTTTTTATATACGCAGGAAGGGCGAATTGGGAAGAGAACGTGCTTCTGTTGATTTGTCCTCTCTCTTTTTTCCCTATACGACAAGACAGAAGAAGCATTCTCACTCTGAAACTGCATAGATGTCGGACCTACCAGAGACCCGCTTACCACGTCTTTAACATCTTCGACCCCGTTCAAATGTTTCCATGGGGTCCCTTCTTTACTCATTTGCTCATCGTTTATACGCTTTTTGCTTTTCCCATGGCATGCACGGTGAATTATTTGAGCCCCCCCCCCCCCCCCCAATCAGATTCGTCTGCTTCCGCTCCATTTTCTTTTCCGATTAATAAAAAATGTGAGAAGGGAAGATGTTCTCCTTTGGACTCGTTTTCTTGGGCGCTGCTGTCGCAAGAGTTTCGGTCCGGCCACAAATGTTCACTTCGTGCTGTAACTACTCTACACCGCCCATGATATGAAAGCCTGAGGTTGGCGAGCCTGTCATCGCCTGTTGTGGACCGGAGGTTTTCAAGGTGCAATAGGCCAGGGAGGTGGCCACGATGATCAACATACCTTGAAATTTTTAGGGTTCCAAGGTTTGTGGGTACTCTACCGACATACTTCGGCTTTTTCAGCTCGAAGCACTTGAAATTTTCATAATGTGAATATTAACATGTAAATCGTTATGTTATTTTTTCGTATATTATAAGAATTTAACAGCACTCTAAGTTTTGATGCGAAAGTAGAACGTTGCTTGGCTTATCCATACTAACCTCGCTCACTGTCAATTTGGCTCATTTCAACGGATTTTGAGACGGACATCTAGCCTAGTTCGTTTATGTGATCTGGATTTTATTAACAAGCGCTCCAAGAACAATCTGTGATAAGATTCATAAGATCACTCGCCCCCTGCTGAATATTAAAGATTCATATGGGAGTGGGCTCTGTGTCATATTATATGTTTCTCATGAAAATTTTGACTTTGCAGCCCCCCTAGTAGATCATTGCTTTATGCTTTAGGTTAATAAAACAGAGATATCACATTCCGTGTGATGTCACATAGGACACCAACCTTTTATCCTCGCTCTGGTCTTTTTTGTCTTCTTTATTATGGAAAAGTTGGGTCATGTTTGTCACTCCACCAGATAGAGCCTCGACGCAAAGCAAGAGGACACGTCGGTCTTGGAGTCCAAATTCGAAGGTGGGGTAGCTTCCATGAAATTGAAATCCTATCTCCACATCGGAAGTTTCTTGCCAAAGAAGAGGGGTTCGTAATGAACCGTATTGGTTTTGAGTGCCGATGGTACACGAATTTTTTAATGCTAGGAAGAGGCTCCACAGCTGAGGGAATTTGTCCGAAGCAATAGGAGTTCCCCAAAAACGAACTGGCCTCCTTGTTGGGGTCACATGGAATTCCTGAAACCAAAATCGATGAAGATTTTCTTTGGGGAAGTTGCCAACTATAGCATTTGTCAATTACTTTTTAGGGTTGACCTATAACAACCGCAAAACCCGAGATTTCACAGGATCGTCGATATTAAACTCCGATGGCATATGGTGTGTATATAACATGAGTTCGTTTCGCTCCATCAACGAGGCAGTGGCTTCGCAGTTGGGCTTCAACAGTTCAATGTTCTAAGTATCACTTGGGATAGGACTGCCCTTCTATCTTGGGTTGTCATGATCGGTTTGAGGACCCGTGCAAATCGGATGTACTTTTAATTTACCTTAAGTGGCGATACAGTGAAATCTAATCCTCGCTAGTATGTTGAGAAAATCATAGCTGACGATATGACTTGTCAATTCGCAATGTCTATTTATCGATGAAGTCGTTTGGTGGAGTTTCTGATGGCATGAAAACAATGCTTGAGGGGTCCTACCTTGGTGCCGTCTACATCAACGTCTAGATTTGGCTAGCTCCTCGTCATCATGGAGACTCTCTTTTGTCATTTCCAAGAATTTCCTTAGGAAAAAAAGCTTTTCAATGGACCGGATCGAAGAGATTATCATAGAAAATTGTCAAAGAAAGTAAGTTTAGCAATTGGCTAACAGCTAAGAGTGTGTGTATCATAAGGAGAATCTATTCTAAATCATCCATTGAATGAAGCCAAATTAAAGCTCCTTAACCCCATTTTAGGTGAGCTAATGATATTTTGTTACTCTTGGGGCTACTCTTGAAAGGGTGCTGTAGTTGGAGCCCGAATTGGGTTAAATTCGTCTAAATTACTCGAATATATCTCACTTAATTCTTAGAAATTATGAAGGGTCATCATGAGATGAACCAATTAATTCATTTTCCATAACGGAATACCGGATTAAATTTTTAGCCCAAACGAAAGGTATCTATTCCCGAAGAAATTAGAGTTGGTGCTAATTCAATCGATGTATGTAATGAAAAATCCATACATTAATCCTAGATTCACTGAATGAGATATAGTTAGACAGCCTCAGATCCTCAGTCATTTTAGCTGCACGGTCTGTCTTTTTTGGGTAATGGTAACAAAAGAACACGCTTCATGATGGGCTTCATCGTTTTGGGATCCCAAAACTTTCCATGGTTGCCGTCGTTAAGTTTTCTTTAATTGGGTCGTGGAAAGGTTGCTTCTCTTTCTTCTCACCTCACCCTCTCTTTCCCCTTTCCGCCATAGAAAAAACAAAGGAGAAGAAGAAGAAGAAGAGACAAGTACGATCCGATGGAACTACTTCCAGGCTCCAGAATATGTCATGTTCTACTTATATCTACAAGAAAGTACGTACTTGTCGTTATTCCTTAAGTTCTTTCAAACGGGGAGGAATTAAAAAAAATTCTGACGGTTCAACTCTCTCTCTCTCTCTCTCTCTCTCTCGGATCGAAGGCAGCCTGCAGATGAACAAAATCACTCAGCGAAAGCAAGCCCCATTCCGACAAAAAAGAAAATAAAAAAGAGCAAGCCCCACGGAATACGGATGTCATAATGGTGCATAGAGCATGTACACGGTTCTCTTGAGCTAACTGAGAATACCCATTTTCAAGCGCCAATCTGATGCGGAAAAGAAGGAAAACAGAGTAAATGCTCTGCTCTGCTCTGCCCTGCTTATGACAGTATCGTGATAAATCGACTCCCGGAGGAGAATTTCTCACGAAGTAAACATCCTCGGACACAGACATTGAAAATCGAAATCATTCATTTTATTTCCACGACAATTTCGTGAGAAATTCTTCTCCGGGACTGCGTATTGGTCTCTATCCCCAAATTTCACAGAGAGAGAGAGAGAGAGAGAGAGAGAGAGAGAGAGAGAGAGAGTTGACAGAAACAGTCTTCAGTTCATCACCATGACTAATGCTTTCCGGGCAGGGGAAGGATTTCTGCAACTCCCACCGTCGTCTTCTTGGCCCGAACCGGCTCCGAGCGAGCGGCGGAGGAGCCAAAACAAGGACCGAAGGCAAGAGAGGCCCAATTCACAGCGCGGTCCCACATCATTCTCTTCACCAGCCTCCTCTTCGCCGGAATCACCCCTCCTCTCTTGGCTCCGGAACGCGCCCCTGTTCCATCCGCGGCCGTCCACGTCTTCGCCTCCTCCGCGATGCACGGCACCTTCCCTCTAGCGTCGCCGCGACCTCGGCTCTCCTCCATCGCTCTCAATCACAGTCAGTCCTCGGGGATCAATCGTTTTCCTTATCTCGAGGAAATGCGAGTGCCTTTCGACTCTCTCCCTCTCCCCCTCTCTCCGCGTCTGCTCTCCTGCCTTTAGTTATACGAAGAGAAAGAGCAGGAAGTCTGCGTGGGTGGGACCAAGAGGGTTTTCTTCCGGCTGGAGACTGACAGCGATCCGTCAGAGGAGGAGCGCAAGTTGCTTTCAGGGTCGGCCACGTGGCCGCCAAAGATTCGGTGCCGGGGCTACAGATTTCAGGCATCTTCCGAAGGGAAACATCGGCCCGCCGGCGCTTGGTTCTCTTCTCTTCTCCTGGGGCCCCACCCCGGCGTGGGCGCGCCACGTAGCGGCGGGGGACCACCTGATTGGTTTTTGAGTTCTTTTTGGTGGACCAAATTCAGCGTGTAGAGGGGAGCAAGAGGGATTCGGTTGGAGATTTTGCCCCGATAAAATATTAGCTTTTAAAGAGGCGATATAATGCGATTCTAATAAATAAAAAAAAAGTTTTACAGGGAAGTATAAATATCTCGTCTTTCTTAAATATGACGTGTTTCGAACAATTTTAAGGTTACGATTGCCGTCGTATCCCTTGTCGGATTCGTGACGAGGTAAGCAATGTGCATCCTAGAGCTATGCGCACAGTGATGAGAATACCGGGGGGTGCTATCGAGCCTTCGTGGAATTGACGGAAGTTTGACTTAATTTAACTTGTTTACTCGATCATCTAGAGTTTTGATACATTAATCTCTTGATGAGCTTAATTTTTTAGCTTTGCTCAAATGAAGTTTCTCTACTTGACTTAAACTCGTTTTGACGCGAATCATTCATAGCCAAGTGATTATTTATACGCAAGCATGTACATAAGAGTAAGAACACTCGAGTTCAAGTTACTATATGGGGCATACAATAAGTCCTTGTTTTTTTTTTTTGTTGGGACGGACAATAAGTGCTTGTTTGGTCTACACGATTTGGTTGAACTTTGGGAATGGTCCTGAGGTTAGGGAAAATTCCAAGAAATGTGGTCAGGGGAAAAGAGGAAACCTTGAAAGGAACAAGCACGGCACACAAGCACAATCACGCCGTCGTTGTCTCGAAGATATGGCAGGCAACTGATTAGTCACTCCAAAATCCGAGAATCGAAGAAGATACTCCCTGCCTCACAACTTACGTTCATTCTCAAGAAATTTCCATCCACCAAGCCGACTCATCAATCACTCTTCAAGACCTTTGACAGTGCCAATGAAGTTCCAAAATATGTGTATCCCATGAAACGAATTGATGGGAGCATGAGTGCTGTTCGGTACTCATTATTCAGATTCAGCATCCGATGCACGGATCAAGTATGGATAAGTTAAGCACCTGGTTAATTTCCTCGCGGGATAATGATCTTCCTTACTGTGTTTTATGTAGTTTTGGCTTACGCGATCTTAGTCTATCTCTCGGTTTTTTTTTTTAATAAATTGGCAGAGCACGGATGTAGACATCCGGCTACGTGTAGACTTATGGATCGCCCTATTATGAATTGGATGAGTCCGCACATTTTGGCATGTACAGGTAGACCTGACTTAGAAGAGCTTACAAGCAGTTGATGAGATTCAAATGGAGGCCTCCTCCTAAGCTGCTTCCAACACCCCAACCAACTACGCCAACTTTAAAGGGTTCTGAATCTATGTGGGTGGGTGAATGCGAGCATGAATGTGCGTGTTTGGCTCGATTACGGGGGGCTCGTCGATCATGACCGAGCCGGTTGACCCTAGCCCAGTCGTCGTCGAAGGAGGTGAGCCCTAGGAGGAGCTAGATCTGGCTCCTTCAAGGGCTTGCCAAATTTGGCTCCATTCGCTTTATCGGAAGAAGCCGATTGCAAACAGAGAAAGCTTGAGGATCGGGGTCCTTGCGCATGATGGAGAGAGAGAGAGATTAGGGTTCGGGGGGTCGCGTGCGAGACAAAGAGAATGGCAGTTGGAGGGCTGTGACAGAGAGTCGTAATCGAGAGTTGTCGGCATCAAAAGCAGTGACAACGGCGAGGAGGGGCTGGGGTCGGGCGGCTGAGGGTGGGGGAGAGGGTATCAGGGTTTTTCATGTTCTAGTTAAGCTCACTCATAATTTATCTATGGACGTGCTAATGCCCCTTACTTGTCTCGACGCCAATGTCAAAACTCTCTTTTTTGAAAAATTGAGCGAAAATACAAATTAGGAAGCTTCCAAGCTAGTTCCCAACTCAGGGAAAAGTGAAAAACTTAGTGGAGGGCATTCAATCATTTGACCACTTTTCTATGCTTTTGGCGTGTCGAATATATATATATATATATATATATATATATATATATATATATGTACCTTCATTGGGTCATGTAATGAAGATAAGAAAGATATATTTTGGTCCAAGAATGGAGAGACTATTGTTCTGCGCTCTATTTCCAACTACCACTCCGTGGGTTTGTGAGACCACGCATTTGCCCGTTTCGGTTAAAACCATGCTGAGACTGTTAGGACATGGCCCTGTAAGACTCCTCTCTCATTTGGGTAGGGCCTTCACGTGCCATTACCATGTTAAAAACCTACCAAGTTGAGAAATTGACCACAAGGAGAGGGGATTCTCTGATTCGAGTCAAGACTCTAATTAAACAGAACCGCGAACAATACACGAAAGTACATACCATTAAGGTCCGCAAGAAGATCAAAGAGTAGCCAGCGATTTGTTTTGTGACGAGATTTCAAGGATCCGCGTTTTCAAATACGATGAACATCATTAGATATTTGAAACCTTTTGCCAAAGTATATGAAGCAACATTTTTCGCTGTATGGTTCATCTGTCGACCTCATTAAATTTAGCCAAGAAGAACGTTCATTTCTTTAGCAGAAGACATTGATTCATGTCGAAGAATTTAACCTAATATACAAGAATACATATCTGTTTTCTTTATCCCAGCTGTCTTGTTTATTGTTCATGGGGCATCTAACAAGGCGTGCGCCCCAGAATTTGGCGCGTATTTATATTGTATAACTATCCTCGATTTGAGTAGTTTATTATAAACACTGTCGGGAGAAAACTTTCTCCATGAGCGACCACTGTCACCTTTGATGGGTTGGCAGGAGTGATACGGTATAATAAGAAATGGTTCAACGAGAAGGACGCTTACGTACGAAGTTTTCTCTCTACGGACAGCATTTTCCAGAGAACAATCCTTAAAAAGTCAGACTACTAGTATAATGGGAATCTTTGACTTGTGCTTGCATCATGTCAAGTTCCTGAGAATCTGAATTATTGCGGCTCACGAATGTTCTAATGCTTTTTTAGCTTTTCCTTCTTTCTTCCTCGAATTTGACGGCTCGTGTAATTTAACTCTAACACCGAACGCACTGTAAAGCTTTTCAAAACATCAAGCGTTAATGTGTCAATTTCGGTGTGATTTCATCATGATACCTTTTGGTCTGAAGTTTAAAAAGTGGGTTCATCGTATAATAATAATATTTCATAAGGAAATGGCAGGAGGCATAAGCCTATGAGACTCTGTAGTCACGAAACAATTTCTTAAGTAGACCAAGCTGCAGTCCAGCCGGGCATGCACTACAAAAAAACATGTTTTTTCCGACAAAATTTCCAACGAAAAATTTGAAAAAATTCTTTGGAAAACGAATTTCCAACGAATTTTCCAACGAAAAAAAATTCGTTGGTAATAACTCGTCGCAAATTTTTCCAATGAAAAATTTCAATTTTCGTTGGAAATTTGCAACGAATTTTTTTTCGTTGGAAAATTCATTGGAAAACTTGTGACTATATTCGTTGGAAACAAATTTTTCTTTCCAACGAATTTTTTTTCGTTGGAAACTACAAATTTTTTTTTGGTCAAAAAATTATGGAATTTTTTTTTCCATCGAAATTTTTTTTTTTGGTTGAAAAATAGCCCTCGCCGCCGGCGAGGGCCAGCCTCGTCGCCGGCGAGGGCCGAGCTCGCCCGCCATGGCGAGCTCGGCCCTCGCCATGGCCGGCGAGGGCAAGCCTCGTCGTCGGCGAGGGCCGAGCTCGCCGGCCATGGCGAGCTCGGCCCTCGCCATGGCCGGCGAGGCTGTTGCGCCGAAGAACAAGAAGATGAAGAAGAAGTAGCAGCAGCAGCAGGGGCGGGAGCAGGCTTCGGGGCCGCCGCCCGTTAAGTCCGTCGTCGTCTCCTAGCCTCGCCGGCGACAAGGCTTGGTGGCGTCGGGGGCTTGTTGTCCATGGCACGCCAGAGCCGGAGGAGGAGGGGGGCGGCGGGGGAGGAGGCGGAGGGGGAGGCGGAGGGGGAGACAGAGGGAGAAGGCGAAGGCAAAGGAGAGAGAGAGAGAGAGAGAGAGAGAGAGAGAATGAATGTGGAAATTGAGAATTGTGGGAATAACGAGCGCGAAAATATTGAATAAGGAAGAAGTAGCGTTTTCGTTGTAAAATTCGTAGGAAATTTCCCACGAATTTTGCAACGAAAATTGTACACACTAAAATAATTGCCAGGAAAATTGAAATTCGTTGGAAATTTCGTTGGAAATTTCTAACGAATTTTTTTTCGTTGGAAATTTCCAACGAATTTCAATTTTCCGGGCAATTATTTCAGTGTGTACAATTTTTGTTGGAAAATTCGTTGGAAATTTCCAACGAATTTTCCAACGAATATAAAAAATACCGAACAATACCTGGTTTTTTGTAATTCGTTGGAAAATTCGTTAAAAATTTCCAACGAAAAAAAATTCGTTGGAAATTTCTAACGAATTTTCCAACAAAAATTGTACACACTGAAATAATTGCCCGGAAAATTGAAATTCGTTGGAAAATTCGTTGGAAATTTCCAACGAATTTTCCAACGAAAATTGTACACACTGAAATAATTGTCCGGAAAAATGAAATTCGTTGGAAATTTCCAACGAATTTTCCAACGAATATCAAAAATGCCGAACAGTACCGGGTTTTTTTGTAATTCGTTGGAAATTTTCAACGAAAAAATTTTCGTCTCGAAATTCGTTGGAAATTGCCAACGAATTTTTTTTCGTTGGAAATTTCCAACGAATTTTGCGACGAAAATTTTTTCGTTGGAAATTTCCAACGAATTTTGCGACGAAAATTTTTCGTTGGAAATTTCCAACGAATTTTGCGACGAAAATTTTTTCGTTGGAAATTTCCAACGAATTTTACTTTTCGTTGAAAAATTTGTCGCAAATTTGCAACGAAAATTTTTTCGTTACAAATTTTCGTGGTAAAAATCCCGTTTTTTTGTAGTGATGCCTTTCTGGCTTTTAATGGTGAATTTAGCACCTACTTACGTCATTGCATAAATTATCAACGGAATTTAATGTCTGTACCGAGTTGAATCTGGACCGCCAGATTTAGTGAGACCTACGTATGAATCCACAATTTCAATAGTCAACAATTTTAGTTTAGTATGATAGCCAACCTTAGGAATCGTAGAATCAAGTTATAAGATACTTAATTCGATGTGAGACTTACAATTCATATCAACTTATCATACACTTGTGCACATCTTGGGAGCTTTCTCTTACATCAATGGACTTTTTACTTTCTTTTAGCACATTTTGGTCCTTCATTTTCTTATATATAGTCATGGGGTAGAGATTCGATATAATTAATTTAGTTAGAGCGCTATCGGGTATCCTAACCAAATGAATGAAAAATATGTCTGCTTATTTTGAAATTTTAATGAGCAAAGGGCGGGGAGGAATAGATGTATTAGATGCTGTAGATCTCTTTCTATGATGTAGTAAATGTTCAAGGCATAAGTTGGCTAAAAGTTCGCTAGTGATGGTGTACCATTTTATGATTGGATCAAGCCCTCAATGGTGAAAAATATTATCGACTACCTTAATGCAATATCAATAATGGTTCGTTCGGAAAAAAGTTGTAGAAAATAGATGGATCACGGCCCATTCCTTTTCTCTTTTCTTATGAAATGCTTAATAATATCATAAACCTGATAAAACGCGAGCTAAAATCTGAATTGGTTTAAATCCACTTGATGATGTGCGAGGCGAATCTATGTCGGGCTTTTTCGCGAATTCCAAGGACAGAGACCTTTCCTTGCAACAATCTCGTGTACTGACAACAAATTCGTCTTGAACAGATTTCGTTCAACAATTCGTGACGTGGACTGATGAAAGTTACATGGCATTTTTTTTTTGGTAAACATAAGGTACAATCTAAGTAAATTGAAGTTTAAAGTTTACAATCCCAACTTTTTTACTAAACAAAACATGAGATAATTCTCTATTCTTGCAAGTAGGACGCAATATCCAATCGCTTTTTCCTAGACATCGTACTAGATCTCTGTCTTGATTAGATTGAAACGATAATGCCAATCAATGCCAATCAAGTAGGACGGAAAAAAGTTCGTCGCAAATTTCCGACGGAATAAAAATCTGTCGCAAAAAAGTTCGTCACAAAGTTTCGATGGAAAAAAAACCGTCGCTAAATCCGTCGCAAATTTGCGACGAAAAGAACGTCCGTCGCAAATTTATAATTTACAGCCCGTGATATTCCAACTCTATCTCTCTCTCGGTCTCTCTCGCTTTTCTCCCTCTTTTATATGTCTGAAATCAGTAAAATCCACGCACACACATATTAATCTCGGTGAAGTTTTTGTACCGGTAAGTATCATAGCTAGCTTCGTGACTATTCATCGTTGGATTGTAATTTCTTTTTTTTATATATGTTTATGTTTGTTTTTTTTCGTATCTGCATCACCGGTTTAACGACCGGCGACCGGCGACACCTCGCCGGACTTAGGACGAAGTCGAACGGCCATGTCGTTTTGCAACGGAAATTGGGATTCCGTCGCAAATTTGCGATGGAATCCCAATTTCCGTCGCAAATTCGCGACGGATGTATTCCGTTTCCATCGCACATTAGAAATTATTAAAAAATAATTCTTAAGTGATTATTCTTTTTGGATATGTGTCTAATTGAAGGTCTCGCAATCCAAGTGGACGTTGCAATTCTCATCAAATTGACCACTTTCTCCTACCAATATTTCAGTCAAATATTTGGGTAAGTCTTCTTTACATGGCAATTTTTTCTATTTTTGCAATTTCATATTAATTGTTGCGTGAATAACAAAAATTATAATTTCCAAAAATTTATGGTTTTAATTAAGAACAATAGATATGATATTTTAAATATATTACCAGAATTTTTTATTTTAATACAGACACAATGCAAAGAGAAAGGGCTTGGATGTATAATAAGAACTTACCTGGACGTTAAGGATTGACAGATGAGTTTCGTACTGGGTTGGAAATATTTTTAGACTTTGCTAGTAGCAAATATGATTTCATGAATGGAAATAAGTTAAGGTGTCTGTGTAAAAAGTGCGGTAATGGTAAATTTCTTGTGTGTGATCAAGTTAGAGAACACCTTACTATATTTGGATTTACTCCGAACTATTATAATTAGACTTCCCATAGTGAACCATTTATATCTGATGAAGGATATGGAAGAAGTAACTAATTTTCAGTTAGGGAAGAATGTGGCTATTATGAGCAATTGAACCCATACGAGAGGACGGTGATTGATGCAGCTAGTTATAATTTTATCACAGAATCAAATCATGTAAGTACTAGTTTTACTCCTACACGTGAACAAGTGGGTACTAGTCATGCTTCACAATTGAAAGATATAGGAGTAACGGGTTTTGATGAGAATGTGTATAATGAAACTTTTTAATCTAATCAGTTCTGGGATGTGTTGAAAGCAGCAGATGAACCTTTATGGGCAGGTTGTGAGGACCACACTAAGTTATCGGTGACATCCCAACTATTAAATATCAAGGCAGAGCATAATGTGTCTGCGGATTGCTTCAACTCTTTTGTTGAAGTAATGCGGGAATCATTGCCTCGTGATAACATCATGCCAAGTGATTTTTATGATATGAAAAAGCTAGTGGATAACTTAGGTCTTTCGGTTGTAAGGATTGATGTATGTAGTAGAGGTTGTATGATATATTGGAGAGATGATGAAAATGGAGAATCTTGCAAATTCTGTAGCCAACCTAGATACAAGATTAACAGGAGGCCGGGTCGTAATCAGAAGCGTAGACCATGCAAACAAATGTTTTATCTGCCCTTAATCCCCAGATTGCAAAGGCTCTATGCATCTAAAGCCACTGCTGAACACATGATTTGACATGCAAATCATGAAACAGAAGAGGGTCTAATGTGTCATCCTTCAAATGCGGAGGCATGACAACATTTTGATAGAACATACCCTGAGTTTGCGATGGAGCCTCGGAACATCAGGTTAGGTCTCTGTGCCGATGGATTTGCTCTATTTGGGAAAACAGGAAAAAGTTATTCATGTTGGCCAGTTATCTTAACGCCGTACAATCTTTCACCTGGTATGTGCATGAAGACACTTTATATGTTTTTGACATTGGTCGTGGCAGGGCCGCAAAATCCGAAAAAGTTGATAGATGTTTATATGCAACCATTGATTGAGGAGTTACAACGGCTATGGGTTGAGGGTGTCCCTACATATGACGTTTGTACCGATCAAACATTTGTAATGAAGGCTGCCATTCTTTGGACGATAAATGACTTTCCAGCTTACAGAATGTTATCTGGATGGAGTACAGTTGGGATATTAGGATGTTCGATATGTTTGGAGAGGTCAAAGTCATTTAGATTAAAACATGGAAAGAAGCCCAGCTATTTTGACTGTCACAGACAATTTTTACCTCCAAGTCATCCTTTCAGAAGGAATAAGAAAGAGTTCATCAAGAATAGGACTGAAAGAACGCGTCCACCATTGAGGTTGACCGGCAATCAAATTTGGGAGCGTGTACAGGACTTGCCAATTGTTGTTGAGAACCCGCACGGCACGACTTTTGCATACGGAAGTACACATAAGTGGACAAAACGCAGTATATTTTGGGATCTACCATATTGGAAGGCCCATCTTATTCATCATAATCTTGACGTCATGCACATAGAAAAAGAATGTTTTGGACAATGTCATAAATACTGTGATGGATGTCGCCGGAAAAACAAAAGACAACTTGAACGCAAGAAAAGATATGAGAGATATTTGCGATCGGCCAATACTAGCTGTGGATGCAAACAGCAGGGGACCAAAATCGAAAGCAGTTTATACATTGGATAGGAGCAGAGACGAGTTGTTTGTCAATGATTGAAATCTGTGTGGTTTCCTGATGGATATGCTTCGAACCTCGGGAGATGTGTTGATTTGAATGAATGCAAGTTCACAGGTTTGAAGAGTCATGATTGTCATATCCTGATGGAAAGACTAATTCCAATAGCTTTGAAGGAAGTTCTACCGAACTTTGTATGGGGCGCCATTACAGAGTTAAGCAATTTCCTCCATGATATTTGCTCGACAGTGTTAAAAGCATCGCACATGGAAAAACTAGAGAGAGATATTCCAATTATTCTTTGCAACTTAGAAAGGATATTTCCTCTAGCGTTTTTGATTCGATGGAGCATCTCTTAGTTCACTTGCCTTATGAGGCCAAAGTTGCACGTCCCGTCCAATTTCGATGGATGTATCCATTTGAGAGGTAATGTTTTTTTTAAAATACAGCTCAAATTAGTTTATCATATAATATGTTCCGATAAGTTTCTTTTCATTTCAACTAGATTCTTATATCATTTGAAGAAAAAAGTGAAGAATAAGGCACGTGTTGAAGTTTCAATTTGTAATGCATATATTGTGGAAGAAGTGACAACATTTGCATCATACTATTTTGAGCCGCACGTTCAATGCAAGAGGCGGAGAGCAGACAGAAATGATGAGGGCCCCATTGATCCCAATTGCACAACATTCTCTATTTTCAATTATCTGGGTCGACCAAGCGGCGCATGTCAGTTTCGTTACTTATTATGCGAAAAATTTCATGCAGCCCATACTTATATTTTACTGAACTGCCCAGAAGTCGAGCCATACTTCAAGTAAGTGCAAATTTGTAAATATATGTTTTGTGTGTCAAATATTTGCTAATATTTAAATGGTTTTTAATATTAGGATTTTTCAAACTTCAATGTGTGGACTACAACCAAATGAGTTTGACCGTTTGTGCGATGAACAATTTACAGCATGGTTCAAGACATATGTAAGTTGCCTACGGATCAAAACCAAGTTATTAAAATTATATACATCATTTAGTAAAATATATATTATTGACTTTGCATGTGTAACCTTAGGTTCACAGTAATTATGATGAAATTGGAGGGCAAGGATTGCTATATCATCTGTCATGGGGTCCACAGTTAAGAGTTCGAAGTTGGCCAGCATATTTCATAAATGGATATAATTTTCATACTCAAGAATATGGAATGGGAAAATCCACAATGAATAGTGGTGTGTCTGTTCGGTCATCCAATGGTGGCAGTGCAGAAGATGATTTTTATGGCTTGTTGGATGAAATCATAGAGATAGAGTACCCTGGACCATTAATGATGCGGGTTGTGTTATTTAAGTGCACGTGGTTCGATCCCGTCAAAGGAATGAAGGTGCATACGAAGTTCAATTTGGTTGAAATAAATCACAAGAAAAGGTATATGAAGTATGAACTATTTGTCTTGGCACAACAAGCAATTCAAGTATATTATGCATCATATCCTAGTTTGAAACATGACAAAGCTGATTGGTAGGCTGTATGTAAAATCAAAGCACGGAGGAAAATTGAGGAACACTGGAAGGATGGAGCCTACCAACAAGAGGAAGTGTGTAACACGGTTGAAAATGAGGAATATAACATACCAACTTTACGAGATCCGTGTGGAGCAATGATAGATGTGGATCCAACTGAAATTTGCGAATTAAATGTACAAGAATGTTCAGAATATGATTTTCAGACAGATGACGAAGACGAGGATGAAGACGAAGACGAAGATGAAGACGAGGACGACGACGAGGACGAGGACGACGACGAAGACGAAGACGAAGACGAAGATTAAAATTTTTGTCACAAAACACTACAAATGTGTAATTATTAATGCGACAAGTGCTATTTTGATTGTTATCATAATTATTCTTGTTATTATTGTTATTGTGCTTTTTTAATTGTCGATTATTCTTTTTATTTTAATTGATTGTCCAAAATTTTGTCCCTAAATGCCGACAAGTCAAATATTAGTAACGTCCCCTAACATTTCTGATATTCTAATTTCCATTGCAAAATTTGAGATGCCAAAATTTTGGACTGAAAAAAAGACGTAGCAAATTTATGACCTAAATAAATGAGATGCTAAATTTTTAGACAAAAAAAAGACGTCACAAATTTACAACGATCATTTATTATGTGCATATTTGTGATGGACCTAATTAAGTTCGTCGCAAATTTGCGACGGACTATACTGGTTAGTCGCAAATTTTGCGAGTGAATTTTTACCGTTCCAAATTTGTGACGGATATTTATTTCCGTCGCAAATTTGCAACGGATTTTTTTTAACGTCGCATATTTGCGATAGATTTTAATTTCTGTCGGATTTTTGTTTATACATGTGGAAAATTTGCGACGGACAGCAGATTCCGTCGTAAATTTGCGACGGGACAGCGGAGTTCCGTCGCAAATTTGCGACGGAATCTGCTGTCTCGTCGCAAATTTTCGACCGGAAAAAAATTTCCGACAAATTTTCGAGCGGGAAAAATCCCACGCAAAAATTTGCGACGGACTAAAATGGTCCGTCGCAAATTTGCGACGGACTAAACCCTTCCGTCGTAAATTTGTGACAGACTTTCTATGTCCGTCGCAAATTTTGGACCGACAAAAAATTTCGGACATATTTTCGACCGGAAAAATTCCCTCGCAAATTTGCGATGGACTAAACCCTTCCGTCGCAAATTTGCGACGGACTAAACCCTTTCGTCGCAAATTTGCGACGGACTTTCTATGTCCGTCGCAAATTTTGGACCGACAAAAAATTTCGGACATATTTTCGACCGGGAAAATTTCCTCGCAAAATTTACGACGGATTAAACCCTTCCGTCGCAAATTTGCGACGGACTTTCTATGTCCGTCGCAAATTTTGGACTGACAAAAAATTTCGGACATATTTTCGACCGGGAAAATTTCCTCGCAAAATTTACGACGGAGTCAACCTATCCGTCGCAAATTTCTAACCGGAAAAAAATTTCCGACGGATTTTTTTTACGTCGCAAATTTGCGACGGATTTTAATTTTCGTCGGAAATTTTTTGTCAGTCAAAATTTGCGACGGACATAAAAAGTCCGTCGCAAAATTGCGACGGACAGTGGTTTGCCGTCGCAAATTTGCGATGGACAGTTGTGTTCCGTCGCAAATTTGCGACATTTGTACTGCCCCTCCCCCTCCCCCTCCTCCTCCTCCGCCTTCCCCGACGCCGCCCAAGCCATATCTCTGCAGATTTGCGCAGCTCCCCCGCCGCCGCCGCCGTCGCCGTCGCAGTCGTGGCCGTCGTCGCCGCCCAGCCTCGCAGCCGCCCCGCAGCTCCCCCGCCCGTCGCCGGTCGCCCCGCAGGCCCCCCCGCCCGTCGCCGGTCGCGGGCCAGGCGCCCCGCAGCCCCCCGCCCATCCCCCGCCCCCCGCCGGTCGCGCCCTCGCCCCCGCCCCGCCTCGCCGCCCTCGCCGCGTCCGAGCAGCGGACCGAAGCCTCGCCGCCGCCGACCAGCAGACCGAGGCCGTCGCCGCCCAGTCGCCCGCCCGCCAGGAGCCGCCCCACGCCGTCGGCCCGCAGCCGCTGCCGCCGCCGTCGCCGTCGCCGCCCACCATCAGCCGGCCGAGGCTCTCGCCGGAGCAGCCCCCTGCCCGTTGCCGCCCTCGCCGGAGCACAGCCACCGTCGCCGTCGGCCAGCCGCCACCGACGCCGTCGTCACCGTCACCGCCGTCCAGCCGCCGGCGCCAGCGTGTTGCCGCCGGCCAGCCAGCCATCCGCCTCCCAGTCGCCGCCCGACGCCGTCGCCGCCGCCCGACGCCGTCGCCGCCGCCCGACGCCGCCGCCGCCTACCGACACCGTCGCTGCCGAGCTCCATCATCGTTCGCCCCGTCGTGGCCGAGCACCTAGCCGACTAGTCACCATTTGGGCCTACACCCGCGCCGGGACCGCCATTGTTCGATCGGCCGGTTTTTGTTGTCCTTGAACCAAGTAAGCAACTTCCTAAACCCTAGTTAGTATAATTAGGTAATTAGTCGGACTTGTTTAGAGATTATTTAGGATCACTTTTCGTTGGCTAAGTTACGGGTCGATTTCAGGATTGCATGTGGCTTTGATCGATGGTCGACCGGTTAATTTGTCTATTATGTGGATGATTAAGCGTTAAATGACGATAGGCTGATTGATTAAGCGTTTTCATAGAAAATGCATGAAAATTGAACAATTCTATAAAAAATCATGAAAAATTACGGAAAATTATAAAAACGGTATATGTTGGCAACAAATATGAAATTTGACCGTAAAAATTTTTAAAAATTTTTACGAAACTAAAATTTCATAATATCACAAAATGGCAAAAATTAATAGTGACCACCCATTTTGAGTGAAATTTATATTTTTTAACGTTTCGGGAAAAAAATATTAAAAATTAAAAATTTTCATAACCTTATAAAATTGCTTAAAATAAATGTGGCCACCCATTGTGAAGGAAATTTTTATTTTTTTGGGAAAAAAATTTAAAAATAATAAAAAATATATAAAATTTCAAAACTGCACAGAATTGCCTAGAAAACATGTAGCCATCAATTTGCAGTGAAATTTAAATTTTTTAAGGTGGCCAAAATAAAATTAGAATTTAAAAATTTTCAAAGTTTAACGGAATGGCTTATAATACCTGTGGCCATCCATTTTTAGTTATACTTAAATTTTTTAACGTGCCCTAAAAATTATTAAAATAAAGAAGGACAAAAATTTTGGAAACTTTATCTAATAGCTTAGACTACTTGTGACCACCCAATTTTAGGACTGAAATTTTTTTTTATTTCACGGAAAAAAATTTATATTAAAAAATAATAATGTAAAAATTCTAAAAATTTTATATTTCAAAACTTTACGGAATATCTTAGAATATCGGTGGCCACCAACTTTTAGTGAAATTTTTTTTTAGGTCCCAAAAAATATTTAACAATAATAACAATTTTTCTCTTACAAAACTTTACAAATTGACTTACAATACCTGTGGCCACCCACTTTCAATGAAATTTAAATTTTTGTATGTGGTCAAAAAATATGTAATCAAAATGAATGCGATTTATATTGTGATGTTTGATACTTGTGGCCACCCATATCGTGCTCATATATTGATGTTTCATATCAAAATGAATGGGATTCATAATATATTTGTTCGTAGGAAATTGCACGTCATAAACACTCGACATTGGCTCATTTCAAGGAAACATTTTCTCAGTCTTTCCATCAAAATGGTAAGTTTCGTCATGTACATCATTATGTGTTCGTAATACGTGTCAATAGTTCTTTACATATTCGCATAACCTTCCTACTTGTCAGTATAAACGTGAAGGTCACATGCATAGAAGACAAGCCTCTTCCTCGTCCTCGTCCCCGACCCTTTCCTCTTCCCCTGTCCCGTCATCTAACCCTTAACCACAATATGGTCCGTCACAATATGGACACGTTGGCCCTTCCTCCAATTTTCAACAACATGTTACGGGACTTGGCCACATGGGAACTGAATATCCTCAAGTTCAATCTCCTGTAGCTGCCTCTCCTTCCGTTCCACCACATTATTCGACGGAACAATCAAATAATGACGGAAACACAGGTCAAGAAGATAACCGATTCTTCATATGCCCATTTGGAGATTCGTAAGTACTTCATTTTTTTTAATATATGTAATATTTAGGGCTTTAGATATAGATGTCAACTGAATTGTCGATGTTGCACAATATCCGTATGATTGTAGATTCACGGATACTCCGTCTATTGTGAGGAAATTGAACAAAATAGTAAGAAACTTTTGGATGGGAGAGTATATTACTTACAGAAGTGTTCCACAAGAAGTGAAAGAAATGTGGTGGAATGAGTTCAAGGTAAGTTTTACATATTTTATTTTCTCACCAATTAAGTTTGGTATAGTATATTCATGGTCAAGAATAATGTAAAGGGACCAGAACAACTCTGTAGTTTTCGATACCTAAAGGACAAGATATTTTCCCCGACATGAACTTTATAAAATCTGTCTATATTTGTCTGGTGCATGGTTATGGATATGTGATCATCAAAATAACTTTCAATTTGTGTTTTTATTCATTGCAGTGGAAGTTCAAGTGGGAAGAAGCGGAATACAATGAAGTGAGAAGAATTTTCGATAAGAAAATCAGTGATTTTATGCGAAATGTCATGAATAGAGCGAAGATCAAGCAAGCGAAGCCGTCTTTCATTACAGCTGACAATTGGGCGGCAATTAACAGATTTTGGGCATCTGAACAGAGTCGGCAACTCTGTGAGCAGAATAAGAAAAATCGATCTTCTAGTTCTAGTGATGGGTCAGCCACATATGCTGGGGGCTCTATCAATATTGCGAAGCATCGCAATCGACTGGTAAGTCTGTTAAATGAGTTATAAGTTAATTTAATTCGATTACTCATGTTTACATTTTGTAGGCCCATGAATTGGGGACGGAACCGATATTTGCAGCTACATTTGAACGCACATTTCAAAAGAAAGATAAAACATGGACTGACAATCGAGCAAAAGCTGTTAAGGTATGTAAGGTTATACTTTGGCTTATATGTAAACTATAATGAAAACCGTGAATGCTTTCAATATTTATGGTTAATATATATATATAGTGATTTTATTTTCATCTACATTGTTAATGTAGGAAAAATATGATGAACTTTTAATGAGCAGTGCTAGTGGTAGTGATGATTGTCCTGAGTCCAGGCCATCAGGTGATAATATGACATTATGGATGGAGGCAACAGGTGGGGTGAAAAAAGAGAAAATATTTGGGATGGGATCGTTGTCAAGGATGTACATGCCGAATAATCATGGAAGTTCATCATCCACTGCGACTGGTCGAAGGAGGTCACGACAAGACGAGCAATTGACCCAAGAAGTGGATCATCTGAAAAATGTACTTGTTTAGAAGGACGAACGAATACATAACTTGGAACAATAAATGACACTCGTTATGCAACACCTTAACCTCAATCGCTATAACGATCCTTTTGTACCTCCAGCCAATCCAATAGGTCATGGGCACAATGATGACCAACCCATTGATGCCGAGAATGCTGATGATGATGATGATGATTTTCTCTAGACTTTCTAGTTAAAATTCTCAAAATTAGGGGTAAGCTTGCTTCATAATCTTGGTTTTTCATAATTTCACTCATATTCATATGTAAGAACATATATGTTCGTCCTGAAACGTTTTTTTGTTAACTCTCTTGTTATTTTATACTTAGTTCCACATCCATGCATAAACGCTTCTTTTATATTCTAGACTGATTTATGTATCGATATTTTCTCAAGTCTCGACAAAAGTGACTACTTTTGGTGTCTTGCCATCGTACCAAAGCTGCGTCTTCTTGTGTGTGGTTTTTCTGCGTTTTATATAGTTGTCTCGCCTCTTAGTTCATGTTTTGAATGTATTGTAAGCTTGGATATTAAATAGCATCATGTCAGACTCTGCAACTTTCTTTCAGTTATTTATTTCAATTATATGTCATTGTGGCTGGTTTGTCAGAATTTATGGTTTGTTCGTTTTTCTGTTTCAATTATATGTTATTGTCTCCTTTGTTTGATATGAACAATAATTTATGGCCGAAATGATGTAAAAATAGCCGAATTTTGCGATTATTACAGTTCGTCGCTAATTTGCGACGAAAATTGCGACGGATTTGCGACTAAATTTGCGACGAATTGATATCGTCGCAAATTTGCGACGAAATATTTGCGACGAATTTTGCGACGGATTGTATTCGTGGCTAATTTGCGATAAAATTTGCGACGAAATTTGCGACGAGATTTGCGACGAATTTTGCGACGAAATTTGCGACGAGATTTGCGACGAATTTTGCGACTAAATTTGCGACGGATTGAGATCGTCGCAAATTTGCGACGAAATATTTGCGACGAATTTGGCAACGGATTGTATTCGTGGCTAATTTGCGACGAATTTTGCGACGGATTTTGCGACGAATTTATTTTCGTCGCAATTTTGCGACGAATTTTTAAATTTTCCGTCTCAAAAATTTGCGACGACCTAATAGCGACGGAATTTTTTCCGTCGCAAAATTCGTCGCAAATTCGATTTGCGACGGATTTTTCCACATTTTCCGTCGCAAATTTCGTCGCTAATCCGTTGTTTTTTTGTAGTGGCAATTTGCCAAGTACTCGACCAACATTCTCTTCACTAATCTTCTCTTTCGCGGGACCACACTCCACTTCTTGATCCCGAAGCTCGTTCCTGTCAATATTTCCAGTTCGGAGGACATAGCATCGGCGTTCATTCTCGTGGTGTCGTGGCTCAGCTTCGTCTCGACAGCTTCGCCGGAGCCCGTAACTTGAGGCACTTCTTGATGTGTGGATAAGAATGTGTCAAATTACTCATCCAAATTGCTTGGACGTCGTGCGAATTTGGGATACACTTGATGGAACTCAAAGAGACCCATCGACTTAATTTATAGCACGAAAAGCGTTCGCTTTAGCAGTTTACAATGCAATTACGCAGTCATGACGGATTGGAAGAGGCGTCGAGGAAGCATCGTGATGTGCAGCAATGCCCTGCTTATTGTCTTGAAGCAACAAGACCTATCGATAATTTTAAAGTGACCAGATTCCAGATTTGTCAATGCCCCTCCTTATTCGAGAAAGAAGGATAATTGGACCACAAATATCTGAATCCAACGCAACAAGATTTGTCTTCTCTCATTTGGAATTTAAGAAAGCAGTCATGATTGGGAGTTGCTCAGATAAGCTGCTTTTGGTCAGTACTAGATGCTGATCCATATCTAGCCTCAAGGACCCATTAGGACGGGCTTGGCTATAACTAGCTATTTGAGCAACTCCGTACCACTTAATGATTCGGAGGGACAAGGAGAAAAGAAAAATGATTAGGTAACTGTCATTAATTCACTATAAGATTAATCGACGATTTTCAATTGCAAAAAAATGAAAAATAAATAATTAACATTTAAGGATAATTATATTTAAAGTCTTAAAACTTGTCACGAAAGTGTAATTGAGTCCTAAAACTTTCAAAAAATATAAACAAATCCTAAAACTTGTCACGAAAGTGTACTTGAGTCATAAAACTTTAAAAAAGTGCAAACAAGTCCTAAAACTTGTCACGAAAGTACAAACAAGTCCCAAAACTTATCAAATTGATTCAATCAAGTCCTTCCATTGATTGTACTTTTTGAAAGTTTTAAGACTTGTTTGCACTGTTATGATAAGTTTTAGGACTTATTTGCACTTTCGTGACAAGTTTTAGGACTTATTTGTACTTTTTGAAAGTTTTAAGACTTGTTTGCACTGTTATGATAAGTTTTAGGACTTGTTTGCACTTTCGTGACAAGTTTTAGGACTTATTTGTACTTTTTGAAAGTTTTAGGACTCAAATGCACTTTCATGACAAGTTTTAGGACTTGTTTACATTTTTTGAAAATTTTAGAACTCGATTGTACTTTTGTGATAAATTTTAAGACTTCTAATGTACATATCCCTAATATTTATTATGGGGTTTACTTTTTCAATAATTTTTGCTCGTAACATATTGCTACCCTTACAAGAAATTAATCAGTGATCGGAAAGCACCGCGTCAATCGTTGACGTGACATGTCTTATTTACTCATGTCCAAGAATAGGTTAACGCTTGTCAGTTGAGGCGGACTAAAACATATAAAAATTTGATTTTTATCTTCTTCTTCCTCTTGGTTGTCATCCAAGGCCGTCGGCGCCGTGGTCAAGCATCTTTTTAGCCGAGTCTTCAGATCTGGTAACACCGGCCATGGACGAGTAAGGACGACGGAGGGGTGTTCGGCTCGGAAGCATAGCAGTGTAGGCGGATCCGGTCGAGGAGGTTGGGGAGTTTTGGATTTGGTGACCGGATCTGGACTTTGATGATTGTAATTGTTACTGTGGAGCATCGAAGGAGAGCGACGAAGGCGAAAACGCAGCAGTGTAGGTGGACGAGCAAAATTCTTAGCCATGGGCGAGGCTAGATCGGGCCGAGCAATAGTGGAGCCGACTGAGAGCAATGAAGGAGGTGTAGCTTGGCACGACTGCAAGCGATGCCGAAAGACTTTGTTGCTTGTAGTCGTTGCCGTCGGTGGATGGACAAACTTCAGTCATGGCTCGTTGCAGTATCGTTGCTGCCAGTGGATGAACGAACAAAGCTTTCGATCTCAACCATGGGCGAGGTTAGATCTGGACAAGCAATAATGGAGCCGATCGCGAGCAATGTCGGAGGGGATAGAGATGGTGGTTGGAGGGGTGGTGCTTTGTAATGGAGGAAAACCGATCGCAAGCGACGCCGGAAGGGGGTGAAGATGATGGCTAAAGTGGTGGTGCTTTGAAATGGAGGAAGAAGAAGATAAAAATCAAAATTTTATTTTTTTATCCACCTCAACTCACACTTGTCAACTTATTATTGGATGTGAGTAAAAAACACGCGTCATATCATCGATTGACGTGATGCTTTATAACCATTGAATAATTTCATGTATTATTAAAATATTCCTTTACTAATCTTTGTGGAGATAGATAACACATGTCAATCAAGGGTTTTAATAACATAAAAATATATACCACGTCAGTAATTGACGTGACGCTTTGCAATCATAGAATATTTTCTTTTTCTATTAAAATATTCCTATACTAATCTTTGTGAGAGCAGAGGCCTACTTGACCTCGCCTTCGTTGCAAGTGGTTCCAGTTTTAGTCTTCTAAACTTTGATTTTTAAAAGCTAAATTCGGATTTAAAACTAAATGTCCAAATTAGATTGGGAAAAGAAATTACCCTGTTTTTTCTCAAACAAGCGTCTTGAGTTGAGTTTAAGAAACAGTCTCTACTAGCAATAAAACTTAGAATTTTCTAATAAATTCTATATACATTAAAGTGATTTACAATGATGATGTGATATGCTTGGAATGTTAGTTTGATTTTCTTATTTATTTTTAATATTGGTTAGAGTTGTTGGGTACTCAAAAACTCCACTCGAGTATATTAATTTTAGGTGTTTAGACAATATTAAAAACCCAATTCTTCACTCTTTTCTTGGTTTGTGAATTTCAAAAAGCAAATTTAAGTATTTTTAGCCATGAAGTTCATTGTTAAAAAGATAATAATTTGGCTTGCCGCTGCCTGTAAAAACTATCATCGTTACCATACTACGACAATCAATGAAATATTCATTTACTTGGGTTCTAACTTACGTCTCCTAGGTACTAAAATCACACAACCTTCTCTAATCTGCATCATTCCTAAACAATGAATTTAAACAATATAAACTCTATTCGTTAATTTCATAGGCATTATTAACGATATCTATGGATATATGCAAGATTAGTACCTTCTCCGAGCACTTTGTCCCTACAATTTATAGATCACGTGACCATCCATTGCATCCTCAAATCTCAATTATCTATTAATCATACTTAAATATTAATACTAATATGATGTATTAGAGATATCTATGCAATAATAAGTTTATTATTATTTTTAAGTGAATTAAAATCAAATCATATACTGACTTCTATAATTAATATATATACATACACATACACACATATTCATTTTTTGTAAGTGCCAATATGGAAACCGACCTTCCTTTCGCGCTCGGTTCAATCAACAGTTTAACCGTCACAGCTTCTTCGCTCCTCTATTGAAGCCGAACCACGTAGTTCTGGATCACTGGGCATTGCCTTAGCGGCGAAATCTTTGAGGACGAGGATGAAGCTGTCGTGAACAAGAAGAAGAAAGTGAGCGCCAAACACTCTTTCGCCTCCATTTCCAAGTACCCAAATCGCCCTTTCGACGAACAAGACGACCCACCGGGCGAAGACTGGGAAAGCGCCAGCGTCACGGGGAATCAAGAATGACCCGCGTCAAAAGCCGCAGCTTTGGACGAGGATGGCCTGTCATCGTCGCCTGATCACCAGCAATTGGCCCGATCGTTTCAGTCTCAAGGCGACAAGCTCGCTGAGGTGAATCACGGTTCTTTGGCCCGTTTTGTTTTCTTGAAAATTCTGATGCTGTTATGATGAAGACGAATTTAAGTGACATGTAAAATGGCTCACTCCTTTTTTTTTTTGGGTCGAAATAGAGATATCATTTCATTAAACCCGGGCCCACCTACAAGAGTAAGGGGCATCAAAATATAGGATTTTCCAAAGAGGGGAAGGGAGGTTACAAACCCAATTTCGGGGAGAGTCTTACACCTCGGCACCTTTACAATCGAGTTTACTAATCTATTTGAGTTACGGGTGCAGAGAACCAATTCTAGACTCTCAAAAAAAGCCAAGAGGCCAATACAATCAATGATATTTGGCGCAACATCTCAAGGACAGAGGGAAGAATCTCTCAGACAGCTTATCAACATTAAACAGTCAAACTCCAGCGTTAGTTTTAAATGAGGCAAATCAGCAAAGTGTTTGAGAGCATAGAGACAGGCAAGGGCTTCGGTTTAAAGGGCGGAAGATGGTCGGACTGGTTGGGCGAGGCCTTCTATCAATCTTTCTTATGAATCGCGGCATATGCATGCAATTGCCCCTTCCATGGTCCCTGAGAGGTGAGATCCATCGATGTTTATCTTCAGCAAACCAGGGTCTGGTAGTCTCCATCTCGGTTTTAAGTTCAGTGGTACTCCTTCATGCTTTAAGTTGCTTCTATTCCACTTCGCGTAATTACAATGCATGTCTAGATATCCATATGCTCATGATGAAATACTAGGGTATTACGCGCTAACCAGATTTTCCAGAGGGTAACTACAATGATCTCGAACAGTATGTTATTCTGGGTCATATCATTGTAGTTTTGCAACCACTCCTCAAATCTAGTGACTTGTTGGTGAGAAAAGTGGATGTTGAAATAGGGATTTGACCAAACTTGCTTTGTCTTGTCACAGAGGAGGAATAGATGCTTGACTGTCTTGGGCTTTTTTTGACAGGATGGGCAAAAAAGTTCAGATAATACTTTTCTCTTGAACAAGTTTATCCTTGTAGGCAATGCATCTTGACAAACGCTCCATATGAAAAGTCTAACTTTTGGAAATGTTTTTAGCCTCCAAATTTTGCTCCATAGATCATTGGGCATTTGGTAGGAAGAAGAGGGCTGCCCAGAGCCATATGTGGTCTCATTCTTTCGTAACTCATTGTATCCGCTTTTGACATAATAACAACCGGACCAATTTGATGACCACACTAGCGAGTCTTCTTTCGGGATAGATGGTAGTGAAATAGCTAGGATTTCATTCACAACTTCTTCATCGAATAAGTTGTGTAAAAGTTGCTCATTCCAGAGGTGTTCCGTAGGGGCGATCAAATCTACTACCATGTTGGGTTCATGTTGATTTTTTGGTCCTCCCAATTTGCCCCTTGCTAGCCACTGCTTGCCCACGAATGTTTTAGCCTGTCCAATCTGTCTGATTTGAGAGGCTGCTTACTGGGATTGTGCCGTTTTTGATGTGGGAGCTTGGAAAAAGATAATTGAAAAGCTAACCTTCATTTATTTGCAGGGGAAGTTTCTTCAAGGTCCTTGTGTTTTTTGTTCTTTTGGAACTTTGCTTTCCAAAGAAAGTGAATTTTCTTAATAGTTTCTCCAATATGTTTTTGGTCCCTCTTTTCTTGAGGTCCCCTATGTTATTGGTGGTGGTGGTGGTAGGAATGGAATGAAATGTCCAATGCATATGTAATTTGCAGAATTATGTTTCCAGCAGTGGAGTGGGTTGGGGTTGATGTGCTGAAGAGGGATTGGAATGAAATGATTGGTATATGGAATTCCATGAAACGATATGATCAGCAGTTACTTGATTAATGTTGATTTGCCGAATATTAAGTTTTTTTTTCCAATTGGGTAGACATAATAGTAAAAGCCCATAGTCCCATTTTGGTAATCTGAGCCTGAAGATCTTGGTCAATTTGTGCAACTTGTTTTGGGTGTTGTGATGCTCCTAATTGTGGACTCGGCAGCCTTCGAATTGGCTTTAAGAGTTTCCAACTTTACTGTTGGCTGCTCCAGGCTAACCTACTGTAACATTGTTTGGGGAACTCGTGTCAGCATCACATAATCAGGTTATGAAGTTAATAGGACTGCCTATATCTCTTGGTGGCAAGTGATTTTTTTGGCTCATTGGCAAGAGGAACTCTTGTAACATCCTGTTGATATCTACAACTGAAAATTTTGAATGGCTTGTCTGCTGCTTTTTTTTTTGTCATCATTGTTGAGATTGTGATCATTCCCTAGTTTGTAGCCGTAAGGAAGGGTTTTGATGTAGTTTACTTGTGTATGATTATTGGACTTCATTTTTATGTCTCATTCACTTTTGACGGAGGGAAAATACCGGGAAGCACTAGGGAAGTGGGAGACTGCTCTTACCTTGATACCTGAGAATGCAGTTTTGCACGAGCAAAAGGCACAAGTCTTGCTTGAGATAGGCGATGCATGGGGTGCTGTGAAGGCGGCAATTAGTGCGTCCCAGATCCCAATTTTTTTACTCTTTCTTCATAACTTTCATCGGATGACAGCAGAAGTGTCAACTAATTATATATACAGCGATTTTCTTCTCGAGTCTCTGTCTGTTCTTGATTATGTTCTCCATGTGTTAGTCAAACATTTTAAAATTTGCAAATATTGTCCACACGTATGTCCTTTTCCTTGACCTTGGTGTGACATCATTAGTATCGCATGCTTAAAAGCTTTAACAAGCTTGGAAGTTCTTCAACGTCGGTTTGTAGTCCAAATTCGAAGGTGGGGTAGCTTCCATGAAATTAAAATCCAATCTCCACATCGGAAGATTCTTGCCAATAAGAGGGGTTCGTAATGAACCGTATTGGTTTTGAGTGCCTGGTGGTACACGAATTTTTTAATGCTAGCAAGAGGCTCCACACCTGATGGAATTTGTCCGAAGTAATTGGAGTTCCCTAAAAACCAAACTAGCCTTTCCCTCCTTGTTGGGGTCGCATGGAATTTCATGAAACCAAAACCGATGGAAATTCTCCTTGGGGAAGTTGCCAACTATCGTTATAGTTCTGATTGACAATACATTTCTCCACTTGCTTTTTAGGGTCGACCAAAAACAACCGCAAAACTCGAGATTTCACAGGATCATCGATGTTAAACTTCGATGGCATATGATGTGTATATAACACGAGTTTATTTCGCTCCATCAACGAGGCAATGGCTTCGCAGTTGGGACCACCCTTGTCTCTTGGGTGGGCATGATCTGACTTGAGGACCTGTGCAAACCAGATGTCTTTTAAATTTACCTAAAGTGGCAATACGATCAAATCTAATCATCGCCAGTATATTGAGAAAATTATAGCTGACTATACGACATGTCAATTCGTTTATCAATCAAGTAGCTTATATTAACAGTAGGTGCAGTTTCTGATGACATGAAAACAATGCTTGTCCTACCTTGGTACCGTCTACATCAACATCTGGATTTGGCTTGCTCCTCGTCATCATGGAGACTCTCGTGTCACATCCAGGAATTTCCTTAGGAAAAGAGCTTTTTAGGAGCGAAAAGATTATCATAGAAATTGTCAAAGAAAGTAAGTTTAGCAAGTGGCTAACAGCTGAGCGTGTGTATTATAAGGAGAACCTATCTAGATCATCCGTTTAATGAAGCCAAACTAAAGCTCCTTAACCCCATTTTAGGCGAGTTAATGATATTTTGTTACACTTGGGGCTACTCTTGAAATTGTGTTGTAGTCAAGGTCCAAATTGGGTTAAATTCTTCTAAATTACTCGAATATCTCGCACGTAATTCTTAGAAACTATGAAAGCTCATCGTGAGATGAACCGATTAATATTATTTTCCGTAACGGAATACCCGATTAAACTTTTAGCCCAATTGCTTGCGACTCACCATGAAAGGTACTTATCCCCCAAGAAATTAGAGTTGGTGCTTATTCAATCGATGTATGCAATGAAAAATCCATACAGTAATCCTAGATTCACTAAATGAGACATCGTTAGTCAGCCTCAGATCCTCGGTCATTTTAGTTGCACGGTCTGTCTTTTTTGGGGTAATGGCAACAAAAGAACACACTTCATGATGGCTTCACCGTTTTGGGATCCGAAAACTTTCCATGGTTGCCTTGGTTAAGTTGTCTTTAATTTGGGGTCGTGGAAAGGTTGCGTCTCTGTCTTCTCACCTCACCCTTTCTTTCCCCTTTCTACCATAGAAAAGACAAAGAAGACGAAGAAGAGACAAGTACGATCTGATGGAACAGCTTTCAGGCTACAGAATCAATCATATTCTAGTTATATCTATAAAAAAATGCGTACTTATCATTTAAAACTTCAAAAAAATTAGAAAAAAATTCTTGTCGCGACCTACCTGTCCTAATTGGTTATAAAAAAATGATAGGTTAGGCCAAGAAGTATTTATCAAAGGATGTGAATGTTAATTGATTTGTTTGAAGGATAAACCAAATAGTTCATTCATTCAAGGACCAAGGCACTTTCAAGCCTCATACTTCGCGCAACGAGAATTGTTTAATCTACGCATTTGATTGAAGTCGCAACTAGCCATAATCAAGAGTTGGCTAGAAACCCTAATCAAGATGTGGGAGTATCATCTTGATATACGCGAAAACCAGATATTCTAAAGATCGGGAGCTTGATTACACTAGGAATCTAACTAATGCCATTTTGGTACCTAAACTTGAATATTCGCAAACTAATGTACCAGGTAGCCTATCGAAAAAGTTAAGATTTCACTTAACCATGATAAGAGAAGCAACAATCAATACATGAACTTAATATGCCTAATCAACCACATACAAGGTTGAATTAAACACGCAATTTAAAATGTGTGAATCAAATAACGTGCAATCAAACATGGCACTAATCATACAAAAAGGACAAAAAAAAAAAGAGGCCATTCCAAAGTCCACATACTATTTTTTTAATTTTCGGATTTTTTTTAATTTTTAACAAAAATACATTTTTAATATTATAATAATAAATTTAAACGAACCAGAGTCGGATCTCCACATCCGACCCGGGTCGGAGCCGATCAGGGCGCACTGGCCCGGGTCCACTGCGAGGTGGGCTCCGCGAAGGCCCAATTCGGAATACCCTACATCCCAAATAAAACAATGAAATAAAAAAACCTATACCCAGCCCACAAAGAATAAACGGCCTAAATAGCACTTCAGCCCAATCTATCCAATTCAGCCCATCAACGAAATGACCCAAACCTAAAAAAAATTCTGGTCCTAAACCAAGAAAAGCCCAAAGCCATTAAAGTATGATAAATCTAAAGTCGGCCCAAGCAAGGAAAGCCCTACCCGGTCGGATCCGCGCACCCGACCCGGCTGCAAGCTGCCGACCCGACTCGCCTGGAACGCTAGCGCTCGCCGCTCACGGCGCTCCGCCTGCCGCGGCCGCACGCGCTGCTCCTCGGCCCGTGTTGCCGCGGGCTCGACTCGCCACGCCTGCCGCCTCGCCTTCGCTGCGCCTGCCGCGGCCATCTGCCGTCGCCCCCGATGCGGCGACGCCTCGGCTGCCCGCCGACCCGACTTGCTCACGCCGCAACCCCTCGCCGCAGCCCCCCTTCGCCCACGGCGAGCGCCGCCGAACCAGACAACCTGGCGCCTCGTCCGGCCGGCCACCTCTCCAACCGCGTCCGGCCCGGGCACGTCCTTCGGGCCGGCCGGGAAAACAAACGGTGGTCGGACCCTCCACCGCCGGCCACGTCCGCCACTCGCCAAGGCATCAAACATCGGCCATGACCTCTCGCGAGCACCATCTCCTCGGCGACCGACACCACGACCGACGAACAAAAAAGAAACGGCCCAAGCTCGGAGGAAAATTTTCAGATCTAGCTCAGGTATATTGTCGAACGAAAACTGAAGGATTTCTGGCTCGATCGGGACTCGAACGGGACCGCGACTCTCGACACAAGGCATACGGAAGGGGAGGAACAAGGACGAGGACGCCACGGGCCGGAACTCGCGCGAACCGGACGGCTGTGAGCTCCGGCCAGTGAGCCCGAAAACAGGGACGAAAACGGATAACCTACTGTGGTTTTGGGTCAAGAAAGGGAAACGTCGAACGATTGTCTCGTCGACGAAAGCTTCGGCGCGGTGGTCGTCGGAGGAACGCTTCCGCGCTCGGCCACTCTTCACTCGGTCCTATAATGACTTTTTAAAAATAAAATAACAAGAAAATGAAAATTATGTTATACTAAATTCCTATTAATAATGTAAATGCGCCCACTATCTATGCTTAGGGATTAAAAATAAACTCTTGATTTTTTAATGTAATTAAATTCTAAATCATTAAGCAATTTTTAGGTGCCAACAATTCTGACGAAACAAAACTCTCTCTCTCTCTCGGATCGAAGGCAGTCTGCAGATGAACAAGAATCACCCAGCGATAGCAAACCCCCGTGGAATACGGATGCCAGACATTTGAGAATCGAAACCATTCATTTCCACAAACAATTCGCGAGAAATTCTTCTCCGGGACTGAGCGCCAAGTATTGGTCACAATCCCCATATTTCACAGAGACACAGAGAGAGAGAGAGAGAGATAACAGAAAGAGTCTTGAGTTTCATCAGCATCACTAACGCTTGCCGGGCAGAGGAGCGACCTCCGCAGCTCCCACAGTCGTCTTCTTGGCTCCATCTGGCGCGGAGCAAGCGGCGGATGAGCGAAAGCAAGGACCCAAGGCAACGCTAACCCAGTTCACGAAGCGGTCCCACATCATTCTCTTCACCAGCCTCCTCTCCGCCGGCATCACCCCTCCTCTCTTGGCTCCGGAACGCGCCCCTGTTCCTTCCGCCGCCATCCACGCCTTCCCCTCGTCCATGATGCCCAGCACCCTCCCTTTATCCATCGCTCTCGATCACGGTCCTCGTTGATCAACCTTCTTCTTATCTTTGAGAAAATGCGACTGCCTTTAAGCTCCTCTCTCCCTCCCCCTCTCTCCCCCGTTATATAAAAGCAAGGAGGAGGCTGCTTGGACCAAAGGGGTTTCTGATATCTCTGTGGTGACAGTGTCCAGGAAGTCTCCTGATGGAGACCTCTTGGCGTCGAGCATGAATTCACTGCCGTGCTCGCGCGGAGAATCCGGACCGCCAGATCTAGAAGGACCTCCATGTGGCAGTCAAAGTACAACCATCTTGTTGTAAGATACTCCAACTCATTCACCTGTATTCGATGTGAGACTTACGGTTCATTATCAGCCTATCATACACTTGCGCACACTTTTCTTGGGAGCTTCCTCTCTCAGCAAGGGGCTTTTTACTTTCTTTTAGCAAAATTTCCATTTACATAATCATGTGGGGTAGAGATTCAATCCAATTAGTACAGTCGGAGCACTCTCAGGAATCCCCACCAAATGAATGAAAGATATTCCTGCTTGTTCTAAAATTTCCATGAGCAAAGGGCGGGGAGGAATTAAATGTATCGGATGATGGAGATCTCTTCACATGTATGTTGTAGTAAATGTTCAAGGCACAAGTTGGCTAAAAGATCACTGGTGATGGTGTGCTATTTTACGATTCATTCACCCCCCCACTCGATGGTGAAAAATATTATCGACTGCCTCAATGCAACATCGATAAGGCGAATGGTTCGTTTGAAAAAAAAAGCCGTAGAAAATAGATGGATCGCGGCTCATTTCTTTTCTCTTTTCTTATGAAATGCCGCAAAATATCATAAATTCAATAAAACGCGAACTAAAATCATATCAGTCTCGATGATATACGAGGCGAATCTATGTCGGGCTCTTTTAACGAATTCCGAGGACGGAGACCTTTCCTTGCGACACTCTCGTGTACTAACGACAACTTCGTCTTGACCGAATTTCGTTCAATAATTCGTGACTTGGAACGACGGAAGTTGTATCGCATGTTTTCTTTTGGGTAAACATAAAGTGCAAACAAAGTAAGTTAAAGTCTCTAATGCTCCAACTTTATTACCAAACAAACGCATGAGGCAATTCTTCGCGAGCCGCAATATCCAATCACATCTTCCTGGACGTCGTATCAGAACTTTGTCTTGATTAGATTGACACGATAATGCCGATCGGTGGGTTCCCGTTGGCCGACTTTGGTCAGGCCCTGCTGTCGGTCTGAAAGGGCATGTCCTTTTCCGTTTGCTGAAAAGAAAGAAGCCATCGTGGACGTGCTCCTGTCGTCAGTTTCTTAAAGTGTCATCATTCTTGATCCTTGAATTGATCTTTGTGATTCCACCACCTGCTGCCGCCGCCGCCCCCGGCCACAAGCCAGGGCCGGCGAGGATCCCCTTCGCCGCCTGGGCGAGGGCAGCTCGCGACCGCGACGGTAAGACCTCGCCATGGCTAGACAAGGCTTGACTTCGCCCAGATCTGGCGACAGCGAGATCGGCGACGAGGGTGGCGGTGAGGGCCGCGACGCTCTCACCGGCCATGGCCAAGGAAGGGAAGGAAAAAAAAAAGAAAAAAATATTAAAAAATTCAAAATATTATTAATAAAAAGAAATTTTGTATAGTTACCAAATGCATTTCTGTTTTTTTTTCTATTCTAAGAATATAAATTTTGAACTGTTACGGAATGCTTTCAAATGCTTAGAAATTGTTCACGATCACGGAATAATAAAGAATCATTTTTTAGCAGAATCTGTTCCCGGACACAGAATGATTGCTATGCGCAGTCTTTGCATATTCCAAAGATCGTGTAGATACTTGCCGATTCCACAAGGATAAGAAAAAAACATAGGGATCAAACTCAAAAAGTCCGCTTATTCCATTAGTAAACTAATTTACGATATCGTAAAAAAGGCCAAAGAGATTAGACCAACTTCCTCTATATTCCATGATCAGGATTCATGATTTTCTTTGCTCCGTTAGATATTGGAAGTGCGACAACTTCCATTATTTTCCTTGTCTTCTTTGATTCCATCTTCTTCTTCAAATTCGGAGTCGGCGAAGAGGAACGCCAATCGTTGCGCTTTGTGAGCCATAGCCAAGAAGAAGCAACGTGATTTGCCAAGTACCTGACTACCATTCTCTTCACTAACCTTCTCTTTTGCCGAATCACACTCCACTTCTTGATCATGAAGCTCGTTCCTCTCGATAGATATTGTTCGGCGGACATCAAATCGGCACTCTTTGTCGGGGTGTTGTGGCACGGCTTCGTCTTGACAGCTACGCCGGAGCCTGTAACTCGAGGCACTGCTTGATGTGTCATTCGAATTTTGAGGATACACTTGATGGAACTAAGACCCATCAGCTTAATTTATAGCACGAAAAGGGTTTCGCTTTCGCTGCTTGCATTGCAATTACGCAGTCATGACGGATCGGAAGAGGCTTTGAGGAAGCATCATACTGTCTTGTAGCAACAAGACACATCGTTGATTAAGAAGTAACCAGATTTTGTCAAAGCCCCTCGAGAAATAAGAAGTGACGCTCATACATCTGAATCCAAACGGAACAACATTTGTCTTCACCCATTTGGAATTTATGAAAGCAGTCATGATTAGGAGATGCTGATCCATATCTAATCTCAAGGACTCATTAGGAGGGGCTTGGCTAAAGCTAGCTATGTGGCAACTCCAGATGAGTTAGATGACTCGATTAGACAATAGTAACTTTTATGTCCCATAAGAAGTGTGAATTTCGAATTTAGATGCCTCTCGAAACATGTTAAAGAAACCGTTTATCTCGATGTAAACGATTCGCCTGGACTGGACTGCGGATCTCTGTTGGAGTTTAGTCTAGGTATGTAACTACGGACCCCAAACAAAAGTAAAGTTGATGATCCCAGTGGAAACATGATGGGTCATTGAGAAGAAGCTGAGTATAAGGTACATGAGGGAAAGTTAGTTTGCTTACCCATTTGAGGGAGTGAATAAAAATGAGCAATTTGGACACGATTCCAATGACATGACCTATGCCAACAGGAGCACAGGCCCACGGTAAAGGTGTAGGAATCAATAAGAAGAAACAAAAAAGGGAAGTGACTTGCCAGATGCCATAAACTCTTAGATTAATTACTTTCTGCTCTTTAGCACTGCAAACTCCGAATTTTTGGCGAATTCATCTGCTAATTTTAATCAGTGCAATCAAATCCTCTCGTTTTATTAATTCATGCTGTTAAATTATTCTTTCACTGATCTTTGTGGAGGGTAGAGGTCTACTTGACCTCGCCTTCGTTGCCGATGGTTCCGCTTTTAGTCTTCTAAACTTTGATTTTTAAAAGCTATAATTCGATTTAGACCTAAATGTCCAAATTTGATTGGGAAAAGAAATTAACCTTTTTTTTTTTTCCGCAAACAAGCGTCTCGAGTTGAGTTTAAGAAACAGTCTTACTAGCAACGAAACTTAGAATATTCTTATAAATTCTATTAGGTGATGAATACCGAAATGGTCATGTGATATGCTTGAAGTGTTGGTTTGATTTTCTCTCTTCATTTTAAAAATTGGTTAGAGTTGTTGGGTACTCAAAAAGTCCACTTGTATGTTAATTTTAGATATTTGGACAATATGAAAAGGCCAATTCTAACTCTTATCTTGGTTTGTGAATTTCAAAAGCAAATTTAAGCATTTTCAGCCTTGAAGTTCATTGTTAAAGAGAACGATAATTTGGCTTGCTGCTGCCTATAAAAATATCATTATTGCTAATACTATGACAATCAATGAAACATTCATTTACTTGGATTCTAACTTACGTCTCCTAGGCAAAATCACATAACCTTTCCTGATATGCAGCGTTCCCGAGTAGTGAATTCAAACAGTTTAAAACCTCTTCGTTAATTTCATAGGTATTGCTAACTATATCTATGGTGATATGCAAGGGCAGTACTTTCTCTGAGCTTTTCGTTCCTACAATTTTTGGACAAATCGACCCATGTGAATTTAAATTATAAATTATGTAACCATCCATTGCATCCTCAAATCTCAATCATCTATTAATCATACTTAAACAGTGATACTAATAAGATGTATTAGAGATATTTATGCAATAATAAGGTTTCGATTTATTATTTTTTTAAGTGATTAAAAATTAATATATATATTTTTTGTAAGTGCCAATATGGAAACCGACCTTCCTTTCACGCTCGGTTCAATCAACAGTTTAACCTTCGCAGCTTCTTCGCTCCTCTAATTGAAGCCGAACCACGCAGCTCTGGATCACTGGGCATTGCCTTAGCGGCGAAATCTTTGAGGACGAGGATGAAGCTGTCGTGGAACCAGAAGAAGAACGCGAGCGCCAAACGCTCTTTCGCCGCCATTTCCAAGTACCCAAATCTCCCTTTCGACGGACAAGACGACCCACCGGGCGAAGACCGGGAAGGCGCCAGCGTCTCGGGGAATCGAGAACGACCCGCGTCAAAAGCCCCAGCTTTGGACGAGGACGGCCCGTCATCGTCGCCTGATCACCAGCAATTGGCCCGATCGTTTCAGTCTCAAGGCGACAAGCTCGCTGAGGTGAATCGCGGTTCTTTTGCTCTTTTTGTTTTCTTGAAAATTCTGATGCTGTTCTGTTGAAGACGAATTTAAGTGACACGTAAAATGGCTCACTGCTTACCCACGACTGTTTTAGCCTGTCCAACCTGTCTGATTTGAGAGGTTACTTACTGGGATTGTGCCGTTTCGATGTGGGAGCTTGGAAAAAGAAAATTGAAAAGCTACCCTCCATTCATTTGCAGGGGACGTTTCTTCAAGGTCCTTGTTTTTTTTTTCTTTGGAACTTTGCTTTCCAAAGAGAGTGAATTTTCTTAATAATTTTTCAAATATGTTTTTGGTTCCTCTTTTCGTTGAGGTCCACTATGTTATTGGTGGTGGTGGTGGTGGTGGCGATGGTAGGAATGGAATGAAATGTCAAATGCATATTTAATTTGCAGAATTATGTTTCCAGCAGTGGAGTGGGTTGGGGTTGTTGTGCTGAAGAGGGAATGGAATGAAATGACTGGGGATATGGAATTACATGAACGATATGGTCAGCAGTTACTTGATTAATGTTGATTTGCTGAATATTAAGGTTTTTTTTTCCAACTGGGTAGACATAATAGTAAAAGCCCATAGTCCCATTTTGGTAATCTGAGCCTGAAGATATTGGTCAATTTGTGCAACTTGTTTTGGGTGTTGTGATGCTCCTAATTGTGGACTCGGCAGCCTTCGAATTGGCTTTAAGAGTTTCCAACTTTACTGTTGGCTGCTCCTGGCTATCATACTGGAACATTGTTTGGGGAACTTGTGTCAGCATCACATAATCAGATTATGAAGTTAATAGGACTGCCTATATCTATTGGTGGCAAGTGATTTTTTTGGCTCATTGGCAAGAGGAACTCTTGTAACATCCTGTTGATATCTACAACTGAAAATTTTGAATGGCTTGTCTGCTGCTGGGTGTTTTCTCATCATTGTTGAGATTGTGATCATTCCCTAGTTTGTAGCTGTAATGAGGGTTTTGATGTAGTTTACTTGCGTATGATTATTGGACTTCATTTTTATGTCTCATTCACTTTTGAAGGAGGGAAAATACCGGGAAGCACTAGGGAAGTGGGAGACTGCTCTTTCCTTGATACCTGAGAATGCAGTTTTGCATGAGCAAAAGGCACAAGTCTTGCTTGAGATAGGCGATGCATGGGGTGCTCTGAAGGCAGCAAGTAGTGCGTCCCAGATCCCAATTTTTTTACTCTTTCTTCATAACTTTCATCAGATGACAGCAGCAGTGTCAACTAACTATATTTACAGCGATTTTCTTCTCGAGTCTCTTTCTGTTCTTGATTATGTTCTCCATGTGTTAGTCAAACATTCTAAAATTTGCAAATATTGTCCACACGTATGTCCTTTTCCTTGACCATTGGCGTGGCAACATCAGTATCGCATGCTTAAAGGCTTTAACAAGCTTAGAAGTTCTTCAACCTCTGCTGATAAATATCCCAGCATACTTACAAATGTCCTTTCCCCCAGGAGCCACTGAATTGGATCCATCTTGGGCTGAGGTATGTCTGGAGTTAGTTATTTTCTCACATGTTGTATGTTTTGACAATGTCATAGCTTGTAGATCTTGGTGAAAGTCTTCTAGTATACAATATGTGTTGCCAAGTGCATTATCACACTACTTTTCCATTGTAAGTATATGTATTGTTTGCATGAATCCCCCTCATCAACATTTTACCTAAGGTGATGTCTGTACTTCCCATGTAGATCTACCCCATTATGTTGCTTTCTGTTTTCTGTGTTGAGAATGCGAATATATCATGTGGTCTCTCTTTTCTTCATGGCTTTTTCATTAAGCAGCAGATCTTATTAAAATTTATTCACTTCGATGTTCATATGAGAGGTATTGATAAGTATTTATCAATATCATCGATCATAGCCAATTAACTTCATTGTCTTTAAGGAGAGTAATTCCAGACAACTTTTCAGCTACCTCTTGAAAATGTTCCTTGGCTATAAGGAGTATCGCCAAGAGTAACTGTTCGACCTTATTAGTTTCTACTAAGTTATCTGCTTTTTAATATGAACAACAAGTGGATGGAATTGAATGTACTAAGTTGTGGATGGAGAAGGTATCCAATTGAAGGATCTACTATAGAAGAATATAAGCCCAGAAGGGTGCAAAAACATGATTCTGCAAGTAGAGAATGATGCACTGGTACTAGCTAAATGAAATGAAGGAACTCCTTGTGATATTAGCTGGAATAGGTCTCTTTTTCTTGGTCACAATTGTCTTCTCATGTCCTTTAGATGACTTCAAGGAGATTACTCCCTTAATTCACGGAGGCATGTGAATTTGCTATGTTTGTAGGCGATTATATTTTATCTAATATGTTAATTGTTGAACAGAACAAAGTTGTTGTCATTTATCGCGTGTTCAGTTATTGTGTTCACTTGATTCTGTTGTATATTCATTATTGTTAGCTGTCTTGCTGAAAGAAGTTTGTCGTACTGACAATTCAATAATTTTTTTTCCGTGTGGAGCGTTGAATTTATGCAGGCATGGATCACCCTGGGTAGAGCACAGTCAACTTCGGAGAGCCTGATAGTGCCATTGCTAGTTTCGATAGAGCATTATCTCTTAAGGTCTGCTGCTGATCATCGTTATTCTTCTAGCTTTAGTGTGCAAAGATACTAATGAATTAGCCTCCACATTGCGGCCGGATTGTGAAGAAGCTCAAGATGACAGGAGAACCGCACTACATCTTGTGAAGAAGCGAAAGCAGCTGCATTTATCGGGCGTGAGCACAACAAAAAACCGTTTTGTGGTTGGAGATAAAGAAAGACTTTTGGTCCAGATACTTACAAGAACTTTTTTATGTTCTGGCTCTCGAGGAGCCCATGGCCCTTACGTATATAAAGGTTTGACGTGTGAGCTGCTGACCCGCGCACCCGACCCGGCTGTGAGCTGCCGACCCGACTCGCCCGGGACCCTAGCGCTCGCCGCTCACGGCGCTCCACCTGCCGCGGCTGCACGCGCTGCTCCACCGCCCGTGTTGCCGCGGGCTCGACTCGCTGCGCCTGCCGCCTCGCCTTCGCTGCGCCTGCCGCGGCCATCCGCCGTCGCCCCCGATGCCGCGACGCCTCGGCTGCCCGCCGTTTCCCGGCCGCCGACCCGACTTGCTCACGCCACAACCCCTCGCCTCAGCCCCCCCTTCGCCCACCTCGAGCGCCGCTGAACCAGAAAACTTGGCGCCTCGTCTGGCCGGCCACCTCTCCAACCGCGTCCGGCTCGGGCACGTCCTTCCGGCCGGCCGGTAAAACAAACGGTGGTCGGACCCTCCACCTCCGGCCACGTCCGCCACTCGCCAAGGCCTCAAACATCGGCCATGACCTCTCGCGAACACCATCTCCTCGGCGACCGACACCACGACCGACGAACAAAAAAGAAACGGCCCAAGCTCGGAGGAAAATTTTCAGATCTAGCTCAGGTATATCGTCAAACAGTGGGAGTGCGCTACGAAAACTTAAGGATTTCTGGCTCGATCGGGACTCAAACGGGACCGTGACTCTCGACACAAGGCATACGGAAGGACAAGGACGCCACGGGCCGGAACTCGCGCGAGCCGGACGGCTGTGAGCTCCGGCCAGTGAGCCCGAAAACAGGGACGAAAACAGATAACCTACTGTGGTTTCGGCTCAAGAAAGGGAAACGTCGAACGATCGTCTCGTCGACGAAAGCTTCGGCGTGGTGGTCGTCGGAGGAACGCTTCCGCTCTCGGCCCCTCTTCACTCGGTCCTCTCTCCGTCTCTCTCAGCCCCCTCTTCTTTCTTCCCCTATTCTGTCTCTTCTTCTTTCTTTGTTTTTACTTCTATAATGACTTTTTAAAAATAAAATAAAAAATATGTTATACTAAATTCTATTAACGTAAATGCGCCTACTATCTATGCTTAGGGATTAAAATAAATTCTTAATTTTTTATGTACTTGAATCCTAAATAATTAACCAATTTTTAGGCATCGACAATTCCGATGAAACAAAACACTCTCTCTATCTCTCGGATCGAAGGCCGTCTGCAGATGAACAAAAATCAGTCAGCGAAAGCAAACCCCCATGGAATACGGATGTCATAATGGTGCATGGAGCATGTGTACAATCCTCTTCAGCTAATTGAGAATACCCACTTTCAAGCGCCAATCTGATGCGGAAAAGAAGGAAAACAAAGTAAATGCTCTGCCCTGCTCTGCTTATGACGGTATCGTGATAAATTGACTCCCGGAGGAGAATTTCTCGCGAAGTAAACATCCTCGGACCCAGACATCGAAAACCGAAATCATTCATTTTATTTCCACAAACAGTTCGGCAGAAATTCCTCTCCGGGACCGTGTACCGAGTACTGGTCACAATCCCCATATTTCACAGAGACACACACAGGGAGGGAGGAAGGGAGAGAGCGAGAGTTAACAGGAAGAGTCTTTAGTTTCATCAGCATCACTAATGCTTTCCGGGCCAGAGGAAGAGGACTTCTGCAACTCCCACCGTCGTCTCCTTGGCTCGAACCGGCTCCGAGCGAGTGGCGGAGGAGCGAGAACAAGGACCCAAGGCAAAAGAGACCCAATTCACAGCGCGGTCCCACATCATTCTCTTCACCAGCCTCCTCTTCGCCGGCATCACCCCTCCTCCCTTGGCTCCGGAACGCGCCCCTGTTCCTCCCGCCGCCATCCACGTCTTCCCCTCCTCCATGATGCCCAGCACCCTCCCTTTAGCATCGCCACGGCCTTCGCCCTCCTCCATCGCTCTCGATCACGGTCCTCGTTGATCAACCTTTTTCTTATCTTGAGAAAATGCGAGTTCCTTTAAGCTCCTCTCTCCCTCCCTCCCTCTCTCTCCCGTTACATAAAAGCAGGAGGCTGCTTGGACCGAAGGGGTTTCTTCTGATGGAGACTGATAGCGATCCATCAAAGTATGTCCTCCTGAAGCGAACGTCGCCCTTTGACCAAAAAAAAAAAAAAGTGAACGTCGCCCCTGTGTCGAAGCTTCTCTTCTAATGGTGAATTTAGCACGCTTCTAATGGTAAATTTAGCATGAATTTATTAACGTACTCGCACGGAGCTAAATCTGGATCGCCAGATCTAGTAGGATACCACATGCGGTAGTCAACAAATTCAGCTCAGTAAAGGAGCCGACCTTGGGAATCATCTTGTTATAAGATACTCCGCTCATTCACCTGTCTTCGATGTGAGACTTAAGATTCATATCAGCCTATCGTACACTGGTGCGCACTTACCTTGGGAGCTTCCTCTTTCAGCAATGGGCTTTTTACTTTCTTTTGGCAAATTGTAGTCCTTAATCTCCATTTACATAATCATGTTGGGTAGAGATTCAATCCAATTAGTACAGTTGGAGCACTATCAGGAATCCACACCAAATGAATGAAAGATATTTCTGCTTGTTTTAAAATTTCCATGAGCAAAGGGCGGGGAGGAATTAAACGTATCAGATAATGGAGATCACTTCACACGTTGTAGTAAATGTTCAAGGCACAAGTTGGCTAAAAGATCACTGGTGATGGTGTACCATTTTATGATTTATTCACCCCCCACTCGATGGTGAAAAATATTATCGACTGCCTCAATGCAACATCGATAAGGCAAATGGTTCGTTTGAAAAAAAAAAGCCGTAGAAAATAGATGGATCACGGCTCAGTTCTTTTCTCTTTTCTTATGAAATGCTGCAAAATATCATAAACCCAATAAAATGCGAGCTAAAATCATATCGTTCTCGATGATTTACGAGGTGAATCTATGTCGGGCTCTTTTAATGAATTCCAAGGACGGAGACCTTTCCTTTGCGACACTCTTACTAACAACACTTCGTCCTGAACAAATTTCGTTGAATAATTCGTGACTTGGAATGATGAAAGTTGCATCGCATTTTCTTTTTGGTAAACATAAAGTACAAACTAAGTAAACTGAAGTCCAAAGTCTACGGCCCCAACTTTATCATTAAACAAACACATGAGATAATTCTCTAGGAGCTTGCAAGTAGGACGCAATATCCAATCACATCTTCCCAGACGTCGTATCAGATCTTTGTTTTGATTAGATTGACACGATAATGCCAGTCGATGGTCCCGCTCGCGAACTTACTTAGAATGGTTGGACTCTGCTGTCGGTTTGAAGGGGTATATTCCTATTCTCCTTTACCCTTTATTGAAAAGAAAGAAGCCATAGTAACATGCTCCTGTCATCAGTTTCTTAAAGTGTCATCATTGTTAATCCTTGAATCGACTTTGCATGTTACAAAGATCGTGTAGATACTTGCTGTTTTAATAAGGACGTGTTGAGGTTGATATCTTATATTCTGTTATTCAAGAAATTATGAGGCGGTTTCGAAAGACCTCCTGACGATTGGACAGCACGGAGTCCTACTCCCCGGTGAGCAAACGGGGATCCGGGGGGGCCGCCTTGGTGGAGGTCGCGGGGCAGTGCCTCCGGGTCGCCAGAAGCGCTTTATGTTTAGTCATGGAAGGATTTATATGCGAAAGTTAAATATTTTAGGCTATGTGGGCAATTTTGTAATTTGTGCAATGTAGGATTTCGCTATATATATTTAGGGCGAAACGGGTCTCTAGAATAAAGACAAGGGGTGAGAAAGAGCGGCTGTATATTTTTCTACGTTATTAATGAAATGGATCTCTTCTTCCCGTGGACGTAGGTAAGCGGAACATCTCCCCTGCTGAACCACGTAAATTCTTGTGTTGTGTGAATTTCCATTACTTTCTTGCATCGTTGATAGGATCAAATTCAGATATTCGACATGACCAAGATTCATGCTCAAACTCAAAAAGTCCGCTTATTCCATTAGTAAACTAATTTACAATATCGTAAAAAAGGCCAAAGAGATGAAGCTGAGTATAAGGTACATGAGGGAAAGTTAGTTTGCTTACCCATTTGAGGGAGTGAATAAAAATGAGCAATTTGGACACGATTCCAACGACATGACCTATGCCAACAGGAGCACAGGCCCACGGTAAAGGTGTAGGAATCAATAAGAAGAAACAAAAAAGGGAAGTGACTTGCCAGATGCCATAAACTCTTAGATTAATTACTTTCTGCTCTTTAGCCCTGCAAACTCCGAATTTTTGGCGAATTCATCCGCTAATTTTAATCAGTGCAATCAAATCCCCTTGTTTTATTAATTCATGCTGTTAAATTATTCTTTCATTGATTTTCGTGGAGGGTAGAGGTCTACTTGACCTCGCCTTCGTTGCCAGTGGTTCCAGTTTTAGTCTTCTAAACTTTGATTTTTAAAAGCTATAATCGGGTTTAAACCTAAATGTCCAAATTTGATTGGGAAAAGAAATTAACCTTTTTTTTTTCGCAAACAAACATCTCGAGTTGAGTTTAAGAAACAGTCTTACTAGCAACGAAACTTAGAATATTCTTATAAATTCTATTAGGTGATGAATACCGAAATGGTCATGTGATATGCTTGGAGTGTTGGTTTGATTTTCTCTCTTCATTTTTAAAGTTGGTTAGAGTTGTTGGGTACTCAAAAACTCCACTTGTATGTTAATTTTAGATATTTGGACAATATGAAAAGGCCCATTCTAACTCTTATCTTGGTTTGTGAATTTCAAAAGCAAATTTAAGTATTTTTCAGCCTTGAAGTTCATTGTTAAAGAGGACGATAATTTGGCTTGCCGCTGCCTATAAAAATATCATTATTGCTAATACTATGACAATCAATGAAACATTCATTTACTTGGATTCTAACTTATGTCTCCTAGGCAAAATAACATGACCTTTCCTGATATGCAGCGTTCCCGAGTAGTGAATTTAAACAGTATAAAATCTCTTCGTTAATTTCATAGGTATTGCTAACTATATCTATGGTGATATGCAAGGGCAGTACTTTCTCTGAGCTTTTTGTTCCTACAATTTTTGGACAGATCGACCCATGTGAATTTAAATTATAAATTATGTAACCATCCATTGCATCCTCAAATCTCAATCATCTATTAATCATACTTAAACAGTGATACTAATAAGATGTATTAGAGATATTTATGCAATAATAAGGTTTCGATTTATTATTTTTTTAAGTGATTAAAAATTAATATATATATTTTTTGTAAGTGCCAATATGGAAACCGACCTTCCTTTCACGCTCGGTTCAATCAACAGTTTAACCTTCGCAGCTTCTTCGCTCCTCTAATTGAAGCCGAACCACGCAGCTCTGGATCACTGGGCATTGCCTTAGCGGCGAAATCTTTGAGGACGAGGATGAAGCTGTCGTGGAACAAGAAGAAGAACGCGAGCGCCAAACGCTCTTTCGCCGCCATTTCCAAGTACCCAAATCTCCCTTTCGACGAACAAGACGACCCACCGGGCGAAGACCGGGAAGGCGCCAGCGTCTCGGGGAATCGAGAACGACCCGCGTCAAAAGCCCCAGCTTTGGACGAGGACGGCCCGTCATCGTCGCCTGATCACCAGCAATTGGCCCGATCGTTTCAGTCTCAAGGCGACAAGCTCGCTGAGGTGAATCGCGGTTCTTTTGCTCTTTTTGTTTTCTTGAAAATTCTGATGCTGTTCTGTTGAAGACGAATTTAAGTGACACGTAAAATGGCTCACTGCTTACCCACGACTGTTTTAGCCTGTCCAACCTGTCTGATTTGAGAGGTTACTTACTGGGATTGTGCCGTTTCGATGTGGGAGCTTGGAAAAAGAAAATTGAAAAGCTACCCTCCATTCATTTGCAGGGGACGTTTCTTCAAGGTCCTTGTTTTTTTTTTCTTTGGAACTTTGCTTTCCAAAGAGAGTGAATTTTCTTAATAATTTTTCAAATATGTTTTTGGTTCCTCTTTTCGTTGAGGTCCACTATGTTATTGGTGGCGGCGGCGGTGGTGGCGATGGTAGGAATGGAATGAAATGTCAAATGCATATGTAATTTGCAGAATTATGTTTCCAGCAGTGGAGTGGGTTGGGGTTGTTGTGCTGAAGAGGGAATGGAATGAAATGACTGGGGATATGGAATTACATGAACGATATGGTCAGCAGTTACTTGATTAATGTTGATTTGCTGAATATTAAGGTTTTTTTTTCCAACTGGGTAGACATAATAGTAAAAGCCCATAGTCCCATTTTGGTAATCTGAGCCTGAAGATATTGGTCAATTTGTGCAACTTGTTTTGGGTGTTGTGATGCTCCTAATTGTGGACTCGGCAGCCTTCGAATTGGCTTTAAGAGTTTCGAACTTTACTGTTGGCTGCTCCTGGCTATCATACTGGAATATTGTTTGGGGAACTTGTGTCAGCATCACATAATCAGATTATGAAGTTAATAGGACTGCCTATATCTCTTGGTGGCAAGTGATTTTTTTGGCTCATTGGCAAGAGGAACTCTTGTAACATCCTGTTGATATCTACAACTGAAAATTTTGAATGGCTTGTCTGCTGCTGGGTGTTTTCTCATCATTGTTGAGATTGTGATCATTCCCTAGTTTGTAGCTGTAATGAGGGTTTTGATGTAGTTTACCTGTGTATGATTATTGGACTTCATTTTTATGTCTCATTCACTTTTGAAGGAGGGAAAATACCGGGAAGCACTAGGGAAGTGGGAGACTGCTCTTACCTTGATACCTGAGAATGCAGTTTTGCAGGAGCAAAAGGCACAAGTCTTGCTTGAGATAGGCGATGCATGGGGTGCTCTGAAGGCAGCAAGTAGTGCGTCCCAGATCCCAATTTTTTTACTCTTTCTTCATAACTTTCATCAGATGACAGCAGCAGTGTCAACTAATTATATTTACAGCGATTTTCTTCTCAAGTCTCTTTCTGTTCTTGATTATGTTCTCCATGTGTTAGTCAAACATTCTAAAATTTGCAAATATTGTCCACACGTATGTCCTTTTCCTTGACCATTGGTGTGGCAACATTAGTATCGCATGCTTAAAAGCTTTAACAAGCTTAGAAGTTCTTCAACCTCTGCTGATAAATATCTCAGCATACTTACAAATGTCCTTTCCCCCAGGAGCCACTGAATTGGATCCATCTTGGGCTGAGGTATGTCTGGAGTTAGTTATTTTCTCACATGTTGTATGTTTTGACAATGTCATAGCTTGTAGATCTTGGTCAAAGTCTTCTAGTATATAATATGTGTTGCCAAGTGCATTATCACACTACTTTTCCATTGTAAGTATATGTATTGTTTGCATGAATCCCCCTCATCAACATTTTACCTAAGGTGATGTCTGTACTTCCCATGTAGATCTACCCCATTATGTTGCTTTCTGTTTTCTGTGTTGAGAATGCGAATATATCATGTGGTCTCTCTTTTCTTCATGGCTTTTTCATTAAGCAGCAGATCTTATTAAAATTTATTCACTTCGATGTTCATATGAGAGGTATTGATAAGTATTTATCAATATCATCGATCATAGCCAATTAACTTCATTATCTTTAAGGAGAGTAATTCCAGACAACTTTTCAGCTACCTCTTGAAACTGTTCCTTGGCTATAAGGAGTATTGCCAAGAGTAACTGTTCGACCTTATTAGTTTCTACTAAGTTATCTGCTTTTTAATATGAACAACAAGTGGATGGAATTGAATGTACTAAGTTGTGGATGGAGAAGGTATCCAATTGAAGGATCTACTATAGAAGAATATAAGCCCAGAAGGGTGCAAAAACATGATTCTGCAAGTAGAGAATGATGCATGGGTACTAGCTAAATGAAATGAAGGAACTCCTTGTGATATTAGCTGGAATAGGTCTCTTTTTCTTGGTCACAATTGTCTTCTCATGTCCTTTAGATGACTTCAAGGAGATTACTCCCTTAATTCACGGAGGCATGTGAATTTGCTATGTTTGTAGGCGATTATATTTTATCTAATATGTTAATTGTTGAACAGAACAAAGTTGTTATCATTTATCGCGTGTTCAGTTATTGTGTTCACTTGATTCTCTTGTATATTCATTATTGTTAGCTGTCTTGCTGAAAGAAGTTTGTCGTACTGACAATTCAATAATTTTTTTTCCGTGTGGAGTGTTGAATTTATGCAGGCATGGATCACCCTGGGTAGAGCACAGTTAAACTTCGGAGAGCCCGATAGTGCCATTGCTAGTTTCGATAGAGCATTGTCTCTTAAGGTCTGCTCCTGATCATTGTTATTCTTCTAGCTTTAGTGTGCAAAGATACTAATGAATTAGCCTCCACATTGCAGCCGGATTGTGAAGAAGCTCAAGATGACAGGAGAACTGCACTACATCTTGTGAAGAAGCGAAAGCAGCTGCATTTATCGGGCGTGAGCACAACAAAAAACCGTTTTGTGGTTGGAGATAAAGAATGACTTTTGGTCCAGATACTTACAAGAACTTTTTTAGTTCTTGCTTTCGAGGAGGAGCCTATGGCCCTTATGTATATAAATCTTTGACGTGTTCTGAGCAGCTATTGTACCTTGTTTAGCTCTTAAGAAGATGCAGGGTGGTTGAAGAAAAATTTATGCGGTCTGACTTTCCTTGTTTGAAACTAGAGGTCTAAAGTTACGAGGATGTCACCTCTCACCCGATTGAAAGCTGGTCTCTTTAGATATCTAGCCTTCTCACCCTTGCGCCTAGGACTTTTAGTTCTTCTTGGCTGCTGTCTCCTGAATCTTTCTTGTATGTTATTGTACTAATTCCTTCCAGCATAACGCTATCATCATCTGAAAAATGATAAAGGACGATGCTTGAACGAAGAATGTAAATTCACAGAGCATCCTCAGTTGTTGTGGCTTTGACGTGATGCTACGGCTATGGAACACGTGTAGAGTCGTTTATACTCTGATGGATCATGGTGCCTACACTAATGTTTTTGTTAGTCTCTCTTTTTGGTTTTTGCGAGATCATGGTCATCCACAGAGCACTATCGCCATTTTTCAGGGCATTCATCGCGAAGGGTTTCAATCCAGGAGCACGCTACTTGTCAGAAGTGAATTGATTCACCTAGAACTTGAAAGGTACCTAATAATTCCGTCATTGTTCTTTGCATGAGCACAGGTTCCTTGTGCCCAAGCAGCATTTACTTCTGCTAGGACATTCCCACCCTATACAGCTCTTATAGCGCTTCTTGCAACTCGTCAGGTTTAGTATACGGTTTTTCAGTATGGTAGTTGCTTCCCCCTTGCATACCTAGCTTGTTCTGATGCCAAGTGCAAAAAAATTATCGCAGTCAAGATCCAAAACTGAAGAAACAATTGCAGCACTAAAACTGTGCCGACGAAGACACTCTTTTGAATATATCGACAGTGTCAAATTTTCAACAACATCACAGGAAGTACTATAACTCAACTGACAAAACTTGAAATAGGATTGTCTTAAGTGACACGAATCAACAGCACAACCATAATAAAGATGCATGTCATCGCGAAGATCAGAAGCCAAGTAAAGCATGTAGTCTTAGAGCTTTCTGAGTATATCTCCGTTGCTCGTACATTAACCCGATTTGTGCTTGCCAAGCTGTGCTCAACAGCTTTCTCTGTTGAATCAAGTATCTGCAATGCAACCCATAAGGATCTTGTCAGACTAAATATATTGTTGAGTTGGATGGAATAGCCACTGCCCAGGGAAATGTCACGATTAAAGCAGCTGTTTTGCAACAGACTAGCAAGATTGAAGCAGATCGCTCAAGTTACATCCCGGAATTTGCCATTATGAAAGGAATTAAGATAAAGAAAAATTAAAAGACACCTAACATAGAATCAAAATTTACTTTTTCTGTATCTTGCAGGGACTGACTCATCACGAGGCTACTCTCTTTCAGTTGCCGTGCCAAACCAACCATTTCATCCGTCAGATCCTCTTGAAGCTTTCTGTTGAAAAGGAAAAGGTGCAATCACAGTATCTGCTTAAATATACTTAAAGAAGGACAATCATAACACCGAAATATTGGTCAAATTTTTCAAACAGTAGCCACAAAGTAAGCCAATTGTTCAATGTGGAAGATGGGAAAACTAGCTTGAAGAAAAAAAAAACTACACACTCACGGAGGCATCTTAACTCGCGAACTAAATCACTCTACTTTTAAGCCCAAGAAAGTTTAACGTGATTCCACCTTGTTTCTACCATATAAGAGCCATACACTAGTCTTGTAGCATATCTTCTTCAACTTTTACTTGACACCAGAGTCTTGAAATTTTACTCTACTTTATTCTGTTGTGATGTGATATGGTTCAGTGTGCATCATTTCAATAATCTTCATACCTGACCAGATTACATTCCAGCCTTTACAGAATCTTGGTTATTTTGAGTTCTCAGGACGACGACAAATAACAACCAAGTTTTTTCCCCACTAGTAGGGTTCAGCTCTCTAAGTTCTCAGTGTCCCCATAATCCAGTGTCTGGGGACGAAACATTTTCGAAACAGGACAAGAAGCAATGCACGAACTAGTCAGTAGTTTTGGGTATGGGAACCCCAAACTATAAAGTTGTCTAGTAATAACACAATCATGACTATTTGTCATTACTGACAAACAAACAAGAATGATAAAACCTACCTGTGCTTTTCAATGTGTGCTTGCGCTGCAGCATCTAGTTTGACAGGTCCTGAAGTATCAACTTCATTACGGGATTGAGTTGTATCTGCAGTACTTGAGGTTGGCCTGTTAAAGAATCTAAGTGACAAATTACAATCACGAATTGGTAATAGCTCATGTAGATAACTTATTATTGCGATAAAAGCCACACTATTAAGAGTTATATAAAACAAATACATCATCACTGTAGTAGATTCACTTACGCAAATCTCCTTCTTAATCCTGATTTTGGGGTAACTGGATCTTCCAATTCTTTATGAGGGCTTTCTCCAGAAGAACTTCCTGGAAAGGGCTCCTGAGACTCTTGCACATCATGCTGAGAAATGCAAGCAGAATACCATCTCATGAAACCTCATACCCGACGGAAAGCAACCCAAACTTTTTCAGTTAAAAAGTGCACTTAAAAAGTATTAGATGACTGAGGTAACAACCTTCATAGGCACATCATAGACAACTGCATGAAGAAAAGCTAAAAAATTTGCAGCAACCAGCAGCAATTAGTAACCATCTAGTATAATCTCTGTGTGTCTCTCTCAACCCCACCCCCACAACACCCCCCCCCCCCAAAAAAAAAACCACTTCTATCACGAATAATTGAGAATAACTCTTGGTCCAATCATAGAATTGCCAGTCAATGCTTTTTTGGTGCTCACTATATTAAATGGGAAATTGTCATGAACATGTAAAATATGAAAAACAATTCCAAACATTGTGAATAGAGCTATTCATGCGTCTCCATCAATTCTGTCACAATTTTGTCTTCCTAAATGAACAAAACAAAACTAGCTAATAAGGTACTGAGGGGCTTTGCCTTTATCCATAACAAAATAGCGGACCGTCTAAGCTCTGACTGACACACAGAACTGTTCTAGTTCTGTATGCCAAATACTTGAAAGTATAACTCATTCTGAACAGAAATTTAAGCGGGATTCCTATGCCATTAAAGAATGTAAGATTCTGTTCCATCCACAACAGCACAGAATATGCTAGAACCATGAAATGATCGCGAACTGCAAAACCCAGGTTCGTATCTGTAAGGGGACAAGAAGATTTAATCCATTTAATTATTTTCAGCTTCTAGACTTGCACTTAAAGCAATCAAGAAGACAAAAGTAAGGATAGCCACCTCTAACAATATTCATTAATTGCAGGAACAAGAAAGGTGATATAACTCTAGGGACCAAATCAAACATGTCCAAGAGACATGTAGAAAACCAGCAGTAATCAAATCTCAGCTGTCATATAGAAAACCAACACAAAAATCTAAAGGTCATGTGCACTCACCAAAGGAGCTGATAACTTAGCAGCAATTGCTTCAATCTTTTCAGAATAATCAATCACCATTGCCTTTGGAACTCTGCACCAACAAATCCATGCAATTATCAAGGCAGCAAATCTGATCTGTGCTGATTCAACCACGAGTATGTTCACTTCAAAGACACAATAAAGACAAGGTTAAATTTCAGTTTAACGTCTTCCAACAGAGTAACTATCGTTCGTATACTCACATCTACTGCTAAGCAACAAATGACGACTGAAATAAAATTCTGAAGCATGAAGCTGATTCAACCATGAGTATGTTCACTTCAAAGACACAATAAAGACAAGGTTAAATTTCAGTTTAACGTCTTCTAACAGAGTCACTATCCTTCGTATACTCACATCTACTGCTAAGCAACAAATGATGACTGAAATAAAATTCTGAAGCATGAAGCTGTGAAGGCATGCTTACTTGTGTGCGCACATGCAAGCTCGTGCTTACGTATAACACCCAAGAAAATTTTTCTTAATTACAACATTAATCGCATCACTGAATTCCCCCATCATAACAATAATAAAATTTGGACTAACAGCTAAAAAGATTTCCACAAGCTACGAAAACAATGGAAGGTCATCACTCACCCATTCACAGATCCTCTCAAATTTCCAAGACGAATTGAAACATCAACCTACACAATGCCTACCCAAAAAGCAAATATTCTCTACTTCTGTGCTTTATGAATAAGAAATTAAACTTCTCAACGCACATATCACCCAAAACACTAAGCTCAATAAGTTTATCTCACTGTCCTGGTTACAGATAGACCACATGAAAAAGGCTTGTCCAGAACCTAAAAAACATCCCCCTCCCTCCCTCCCTCAAAATAACATTACTAGCAACTCTACCAAACCAGGGAATCAACAAAAAATTCAGAATAGCTTGCAATATTTAATTGGTTAAACGGTCGATGGCAAAAGTTTTCTTCCTGCTAGTCCTACTGAGTAAATATAAGAGGCAACAACAAGCAGTCTGTGATCCAGCCAACAAAACCGTGCCGTAGGGTCCATAACCAGAAAACTCATATAAAAAGATCCAACAAGCAGTCCAATGTTCAAAGATGAAAAATCCAAGATGAAATGCTCATCCCATTCAACAACAACAGTAAATCACAGGGAGTTCTAAAGGACATGCGAAGGACCTTGGTAACCCATCTGGGGTTCTCTCCTCAGCCAGCTGCTCCAGTTGTTCTCTTAAAGTAGCAACATACTACAAAGCCAACATGACAACAGCATTGTAAAATTGAAGAGATGCATCTAGCACTTCAAAGAACAATAAGGACTAGAACTGAGAAAGTCACTAACTAGGTAAACAGCAGAGCACACCTGAACGAAACATACATTAAACTTACTTTTACAAAGGACACTAAGTCGTCCTAAACTAATCATCTCCTGGGAGATTAAGTTCATAGAGGTGAACTGCAGTACGTGTCACTAAACTGGTCATTAATTTCCAGATTTAGCACTTGTTTGGAACTTCAACATATCTCAAGTTAGTCATCTCACTTAGTTTTCCTCTTCTTTTGGCTAGGAAAATACGCGGGAGGGGCAACCAACAGTTACACCCTCTGGGGTTACTAAAAGGATCCCGCGCCCGCTAAGGTCAAAATCGAGCAATCATCTATTACCATAAAAAAAAAAAACTACAGAAGGAAGGACACAGTAACCGCCATATGGCTGCCAACAAAGAGATTCACGTTGGTCGTTTCCCACAGTCACAGTAAAATTCACCACACTCTGTATCGAGAACTTGTCCAAAGAACCTCCATTCGCTTCCTCCAAGTAACAACCTCCTTGTTTTGAATCATCAAACACTAATTGTCTCGAGTAAGTCCCCTAACTTTCAATTTAGGCTAGCTCCTATCCTCAAGAATCATAACATTTTCCTTCCCAAAACAGAGTTCGCTTGCTCAAGAGGAACCATGTTCAGCTCCGACCAATCTTTTCTCCGCCTTTGATTGCTCATTTCATCTCGGGTTTTCTCTCCTAGTTAGCTTTGTCCGCACACCCTCGCAACGCGGACTCGTCGGAGCAAATTACTCATCGGAATCAATCCGCCAGCAAAAAAAAAAAATCAACAAAAGAACACAGCTGTGCTCAAATTGACAACGGATAAAGACGAGAGAGCAATGGCCGGCCTGGCTTTCAGAGGGGAAGACGTACGTGGGCGAGTTTCGCTTGATTGTCTTGCTTAGGTGCAGCCGCGAGTAACCTCCTCAGGTTCACTTCGGTCCTGCTGATCCCCATCGCAAGACCCCCCTACACGTTTGCGCAACGAGCAATGAATTCGCCCGGGCGAATCGGAAAAACCCTCGAAACACGCACGGATTGCAGGGTTACCGAAATCGCTCGTCGGCCTGCGGTTCGCCGATCTCGTCCGCGCGTTCCAAACGGAGGATGGCCGGCGATCTGGATCGCCGGACGTGGCGTTCGGTCGTTTAAAGAAAGAGAAGAAGTAGGAGGTGAAGAAACCGATTAGAATCGAACTCTCTCTATTTTGTTCGTTTTAAGATTTTAATTCAAATTGCAGCAGGTACTTTAACTTCTACAAATTAGGGAAAATTTCAATTAATGGGGTCATTTTCTCAAAAAATGATCCAAAATAAATAAGGTGTTAAATAAGGGTCTAAAGTATCCAATTAATCCCAAATAGGGGTCCAAAGTGCTCAATTCATCTCAGGCAAGGGCCTGGGTTCGCCAGCCGGCAAAATCTCGCTGGCCGGCGAGCATAGTTACTGTTCCGGCAACCAGAACAATACATTTCATCTTTGTTTTTTTTTTTTTCCTTTTTCTGTTTTTTTTTCTTCTCTTCCCTCTGCCAGCCATAGTCGGGGCCGGCGGAGGTTGCCGGCCTCGGGCGAGGGCCGCCCTCGCCTGGGCTAGGCGAGGTCAGCCTTGCCAGTTGCCGGCGAGGCCGGTCTCGCTTGCAACGGCAAGGCTGGCCTCGGCCGACGCCGGCGAGGTCGAGCCCTCGCCAGATTTGGCGAGGGCTTGGCCTCGTCCAGCAACGGCAAGGTCGAGCCTCGCCAGTTCTGGCGAGGGCTCGGCCTCACCGGCGTCCGACGAGCACAGGCGAGGCCGGCCTCGCTCGACGCCGGCAAGGCCGAGCCCTCGCCAGATCTGGTGAGGCTCGACCTCGCCGGCCCCAATTATGGCTGGCGGAGGAAGAGAAGAAAAAAAAAGAAAAGGAAAAGGAAAAGAAAAAAAAACATAAAGGAAAAAATAATAAAAAATTAAAAAATTAATGTTCCGGACCGGAATAGTAACATTCTCGCTGCCCGCGCGGGTATTTTGGCTAGTCGGTGACTCAGGCCCTTGCCTGAGACGAATTGAGCACTTTGGGCCCCTATTTGGGACTGATTGGGTACTTTAGGCCATTATTTAACACCTTATTCACTTTGGGTCCTCTTTTGAGAAAATGACCCCACTTGGTCCTTAATTGAAATTTTCTCTACAAATTATATAATCAAGTCCTTAAATTATATATTTATTTATATAGGTCTTTCCGTTAAAATTATGAACAAAAACATTGACAGGATCGTTAAAGGTCTCTTTGGTAATGTTTCTGTTCTTGGGTTCAGAAATAGTTTTTTCTAATTCTATTCTCGAAAACAGTTTTCAAGAAAAAAACGCGTTTAGTAACTGTACAAAATTTCTATTCTCGGAATACAAAAAGAACATAAATGCGTTCGGTACAATTTTAAAAATTTCTACTAACAATTTTTTCATTTAATTGTAAAATGTGAGTGAAGACTTAACAATTCTTCATGTTTGGATAAAATTGGACTAGAATAAAAATATATTATGATATAGAATTGAATGACCTTAATACAATCATAAAGAAAATTACTGTTTATAAATAAAATAAATACCTGATGGTGGTCAAGAAAATTGCAGTTTAGGGTTTGAGTTTTAAGATTTAGGATTTGGAGTTTTGGGGTTTGGGGTTTAGGGTTTGGGATTTGAAGTTTATGGTTTTAGGATTTTGGTTTTGGGGTTTGGGGTTCTAGGGTTTAGGGATTCGGATTTTAGGTTTTGGAGTTTGGGTATAGGATTTAGAGTCTAAGGTATTAAGGATTAGTGTTTCGGGGTTTGGGGTTTGGACGTTTGGAATTTAGGGTTCGCGATTTTGCGGTTTAGGATTTGGGATTTGGGGTGTAGTGTTTCAAGTTTTGGGTTTTAGGATTTGATTTTGGGGTTTGGGGTCTGGGGGTTTAGGGGTAGGATTTAGGATTTGGGGTTTTAAGGTTTCGGGCTTTGAGTTTTAGGTTTAGGGTTCAGGTATTGAAATTTAGAATTTAAGGTTTTAGGATTTAGGGAGTAGATTTGAAATAGAATCAAGCTTCTTGATTCTGTTTCAAATTTACTCTCTGGTCACTTTTATGTTTCAGGAAACAAAAGAATTGATTGACGTTATCAAACGGATTTTTATTCTTTTTTTTATCCCAAGGAACATAAGAATAGAGAATTAGAGAATTTGGAATGTTACCAATCAGCCCTAAGTCGCCATTAAATGCTGACAAGTCCTCCTACCCAATACTTAAAATTTTTTTTTAAAGAATAAGAAAAAAATAGAATAAATATTAAAAGTTAAGGAAACGGGAATTTCAAGAAAATGGCATCATGTGACCTCCAGCCATCGGCTCTTCGGCATCTCCCGACGACGAAGGCTAGTGGCTGGATTGTCTGACCCGAGCTAAATTTGCCGCAATCAGGCGATCTCCGCCGGACCTCACCTGGCGGTCGGCTGACGAGCCGATGACAAGAATAGCGTGGACCTGGCGACCGACAGCAGGGGCGGCGGTCAGGTGGCCTCGGTGATTGGCAGCTGAGATCACGCGACTACAATCGTCACCTCTCCGGGTCGCACAAGCCCCCTATTAGGTGTCGCTAGCTTGACCTCAGCGACGACCGACAACAAGGCGGCTCAACATTCCTCGGCAGCGCGTGGGGCCAACAATGCCAAGAGAGGACGGCTGCTCTTTTCCTCAGGAGAACATTCGATTACGGATGACCAGTGTTTTTCCAATATGCAGTCCGGCAAAATTGTTATAATGACATCTTCGCAAAAGATAAGATCAGATATGAGTCACTTTCAAGATGCATTTCTTCCTTGTACCCGAAGAAACCCTTAAAGCTCGAAACTTTCAAAGCCCAATCCCTCTCCTCTCTCCTCTTTCTCTCTCTCTCCTCCGAGCTCTACCGAAGCAAAAGGAGAAGAACCGAAATCAACGCCTTCCCAACCTCGCCAGGCCTGATCGCAGCAGCTGCATCGCACCGCTAGGAGCTTCCCGGTACTCTCTCTCTGTCTCTCTCTCTATCGAGCTCTGTGCTTGCTCCCTTCGGCGATCCGTGAGATCGAATTAGGGCTGAGGGGGAGGTGTGGTGCGTTGAGGCTACGCGCGTTGGGCTGACCGCTTCCGTTTGTGCAAGATGACGATTTGAGTGCTGGCGGTCCGTTTCTTTTTCCTTGCTCTCCTGCGCGTGTTCTTGCTCGCTGTGGATTTGTTTCTGTCGTGCTTCCGTGGGCAGATTGTGTCTATGAGAGGCAACTAACCGAGTTTTAAGGGGGGATGGGGTTAAATGGTTGAGCTGGAACCTTGTGGGTAAAGTTTGTCTTTTAGACCCAGAATGGAGGTTAATAATGAGGCCGAATGATTCTTCTTAAAGATGTGGAATGTTAAATTTAAGGAAGATGTCGAATTGTGGGAGGATCAGTGCAACGACAGCAATATCGGTATGTACAGGACGAGAAAAGTGCTGCTCTGTCTTTGATGGAAAAACTGAAATACACGAGGAGCATGCCTCTGTCGGGCACTTAGATCTTAGCTGGAGGAATTGCTATCGAAATTAGATCTTGAAACATAGATATTGCATTCGAATCTAAATGGAACGATTTGAGCATCCTTCACTGCTTGAAAGAAAGGAAACACAAGAGAGTTGTTAGAGTAGGTTAGGGTATATATATTCTCACACTTGGAAGCAATTCCGATATATCCTCCTTCGAATACTTTGTCTCGTGATGTGGAGATTGGGGGAGCATGGCGTGCCAACTATAGAAGTCCCCAACAAATTCGGGGGCAGCTTTCCTCTTTCAATTATCACGTGTATTCAACATGCCTTTCTGAGGAAGCTAACAAGGAGCCGAGGTCTCTATGCTTAAGCTTTAAAGGTTTAGGGGCTTGACTGTATTATAGGATATTTTTTTTTATCTCTCTTAATATCAACGGGTGTTTTGGAGTTGGTGTACTTTGTTCTTTCTACTTTTATTCGTCACTCGAACCTGTTTGACCATTGAAGATTTCTTTCTTGGTATATACTCAAGGCGTGCGACGTCTAGTTTTCCTTTCTTTTTTTTTTTTCCTTTTATTGCTGGTCGTGGAGCCTACAAAAGTCGGGCATATTCTACCAGAGACTAGCACAAATGAAGTATTTATATTGAGTTCTATTGGAATGTGGTATTGAATTATGCACAGTGACGCTAGCTAGAACAGTGGTATTGGGAATTGGAATTTGGGCTGTCTAACTCTTTGTCTGGATATCCAGAAACAACAGCAGCAGCATCTTTCAGCGTTGAACACCGTCAGCCCAAATCAAGAAATGGCTTACGTAGATCATGCATTCTCAATTTCAGATGAGGACATGATGATGGAGACCACTTATACTGTAAATAACAGGCCCCCAATCAGAGAAATTGCCCTTGCTGTATCTCTTCTTGTTTTTGGAAGCATTGGCATAATCTTGGGCATTATCATGGCTTCCTACAAAGTTGGTGGCGATCGAACCCATGGTACACATAAGCACAGATACCACTTTTCTGGCAATTTTATTTGTCTTTCATTTTCTTTATCAGAATCACACGATTTATTCTTGTTAACTAAAATGGTTTTTCCAGGGGTGTTCTTCACAATCTTAGGGTCAATCTTGTTCATTCCCGGATTCTACTATACTCGCATTGCTTATTACGCATACAAGGGGTATAAAGGTTTCTCGTTCTCCAACATACCACCCGTGTAGAGCCTCCACCTGTCATTCTATGATGACAATGCTGCTCCTCATGTACAGATCTGTCTCCCCCCTCCCCCCCGCTTTTCTTGTTTCTCTTTTGATATGTTTTTATGAGCTTTAAGCTTTGTCTGGGGTACTTCATTAGTATATAGACTTTTGATGTCCCATGAACAAGCACAGGGTGTACAAACAATATCTCGTTGCAATATACTAGACTTGTGACATCTTTCTCTTTTCCAGAGGCTGTGTTTGGCACTTTCTTTGGACTCATCATTAGAACTGAAATCTCATTTCTCTCTCTGTTTAAACTAAAGCCATTACCAACGTTATTGAGCTCCCATCCGTGCATATATTGTGTCGTTTCAAGGATGAAGGGCTCTCGTGCTAATTTTTTTGCTTTTCGTAATTTATCTTTCACTTCTTTTCCATTTTGTAACTCCATTTCCTTGTTAACAGTCCCACTTGCTTCGCTGCATTACTGTGCTGATTGAACTGAAGTTGATATGCTTCACAATACTGATTTGAAGGGGCAATCCATCATCTCTGAAAACTTCCAAACCGTATCAAAGCTATTTGATTAAGATCTGAAAACCATGGACAAGAAAAAATAGATTTTTTTTTCCCTTGGCCGAGAAAAAATAGATTTTTTTTTCCCTTGGCCGAAAAAAAATGTGTGCAGTGATGAGCTGAGACAGAGCAGAGAAGCAGTATTAGAGCGGAGGCGAGCTGGCTGAAGGTGGAGAACCAAAGTAGAAGAGGGAAACTAAATGAGTTATATTGAGAGAGCTGAGTAGTTGTAGCATCAGTTTCATTTTAACTGGAGAAACAATGAAAACTAACATGGTAAGGGAAGCTCTATGCCTGTTCTGGTTTGGTTAAGATGTTCAAGTACCGGCTTTGAACCGTTTTTCCAAAACCTCTCGAAAGCCTCTCCGAACCTTCAGTTCAACGGTTCAAATCATTTTTGGGTCATCTGAGGAACACGGGAAGAAAATGACTCGAAGCGGATCCTGTCTTTGCATCAAGCCTAAATGTTTCTTGTCGAATGAAAAGATAAAGGTGGGCAGCCGCCAAAGATTCTTGTATCTTTATGCTCTCCTCGTTCACTTCTGATCAGTGAAGTAAGAGCTCCCTTTTCTGCTGTACTGATCGTGCAGCGGACTTCTCTGCTCTCGAGTTTCTTTATTTGTCTACTCGTAAAACAAATACCATACCGAATCGATATTCTTCTGTAAAGTCCACATTGTACCTCAGGGCAAATGATTGAGCACCCAACAAAAGTTCAATTTTGATGCTTTTGTTCAGTGGTATGTCGCAAAAGAATCAAATCTTAGACCACCGTACTGTGGATGATCCATGGACTCCGTAAACAGACATGCCCCTCTATGTGGAATGGTTCTCGCATCTATGTTTCATGTATCATTGACGCGAATTCGTATATTAAATGTACTGCGGTCCTGTGGCTGCACCGTTTCGGTTGGTATCAACTACATGTTACATCCCTAAATTCAAGCAAACAAAATTTAGAGGATGTTAAGTCTTGCGACAATCGTACTCAAAATGAAAATTGTGGCGTAGTGTAGTGTACGTGAATCGACAATACATGAATGGAATTACACAATGAATAGGTTGGTCAACAATACATGATTCGTTAATCCCATTACATAGGGGTAGATAGTGTAGTAACAAATCAAAAAGAAAAATATCATCATGGTTATAGTGCAGAATCTTTTACAAATCAAGTGGTAGATATTTGATCTACATGGAAATTGAATCAAAACAAATCAGGGAAGAATCTCCAAATGATAAGCTCTTGGATGCTCTCCTCGACGTGTTACGTCCACGCTGATTTGTAGAAGATTCTGCACTATAAACCATGCCGATCTTTTTCTTTTTAATTCGTTACTTCAATACTAGACTCTGACAAAGAAAAAAGAAAAGGAAAGACTCGGATAAGTTTTGTTACACCAAGCATTTCACACCCATTTCTAAGGAACCGCATGAAGAAGGTTAATCAGTAGCTGGGTGATGTCAGTCGTCTTGGGTTTACCGCAGCAGATACACTTCAGTATCCCAAGCAGGATGCCTCCGCGGCGGGGTGGTCCATTGCTATCACCCATCTGGTGGAGAAGTAATGAACCGAGAGGAGAAGATTTTTAAGATGGACTCGAATGGAAGCTGCGGCTAGCTATGCAGGAGCTCTTGCTTGATGGAATCTTGTGGACGGCATTATTAGCTATAAATAGAAAGTTACTGGGCCAGGAAAGGAAAATGCCGTGAGCTTCTGTCAACATTTCCATTACAGTTCTGATCATCTTCCCCAACCTTACATGAGATTAAGCTTAAAAAAGCAGCGATTAGTTCTTCCTTTTTCTGCTTTTGCTTCTCAATCTGTGTCTTGCGTGATTGCGTGATGCCAACAGTGATGGGGGATCCACCACATTTTCCCATGTGGACACGATGAAAACCTGCGAGACGGTAAACTTCTGGGCAATATTTCCTCAGCTTTTCTTGTCAGTGCACCAGGTCCCACGAGCCCAATGCATCACACACCGTGCGACCCTCACCTCACACAATCCGATGGTTGTGATGATCCACGAGAAATGACTGACCAAATCATCTGCCAAGCAAGTGAACTTGCAGGCTCATTTTCTGGACGAACATTCCTGCTTGGCATGCGCGATTCATGTGAATGTTATCTTTCTTACTATTGCCATTATTGAAGTGCACGTGTGAGTTTTATTAGAAAAGTCTCACATCGGATAAATGATGGGATGTAGAGCTGTTAATGTATCCAAGTTGACCTATAATTTATTGATTTTAAGCTTTTGAGTAAATATGGATCTAACTAGATATATTGACGGCTCAGACTTGGGCTCTCTCTTGGCGATCCCTCCAATTTGTTCCGGTGTTGGGAGCAGACAGGAGCAACTAATATTGTCCAAGTTAGCCCTTAAGTTGACCATTTACTTAAACTTTTGAGTAAATGTAGGTCCAACTAGATATGTTGATGGGCTCGGACTTGGACTCTCTCTTGGTGATATCTCTCTGGATGAAGGTATTCGGCTCTCTCTTAGCAATCTTCCCATGGTATTTTCACATTCTAAAGTCTGTGAAAAAGAGTGATGGCAAGTTCAAGAATTGTGTTGAGCAACTTCATTCCATGGCAAGGCAAGTTTGGCATTATTGCGTGGCGCCCTGGATTTAACTCACTCGATGTAATGTTTGCTTTGCCCAGTCCCATATCGAGTCTCACAGTTTTGTCCTTTGGCATACAGGCAGGCACTTTCTCAGGAGGCCACTTATTAGTAGTGCTTTAGCTCGGACTTGCTTAACTTTGGAGTTTCAAAGCAAAGTTTATCGTTACACCAAAAGATACCTCCGTAAGTTAATTTCAATTTTCACATATATATCTTAAGATCGCTCCCGCTCTTGTTGGACCGGGTTGTTACAAACCCACCAACTTCCACCTGGTTTGTCTCCGAACCACACACCTATTGGAGGGGGTCCTGCTCTGATACCATATTTTGACAATCTAGATTTAACTCACTTGAGATAATGTCTACTTTGACTTATCCTATACTGAGACTCACAATTTTGTTATTTGGCATACATGCAGTCACTTTCTCAGGAGGTTACCCATTCTAGTAGTGCTCTAACCTAGGCTCGCTTAATTTTGGAGTTTCAAAGCAAAGCTTGCCATTATGTCAAAAGGTGCCTCCATGAGTTAATTCCAGTTTTTACATATATATCTTAAGATTGCTCCCTCTCGTTCGGTTCACAATTCGATTCATTTCTGCTCCCTTCGTCATCCTAAAAGCCTGTCAAGAGCCGCTCTTATCTAGGCCCTCTGGCCCTGGTGTCCACTCCTCGCCCTCAGATCGTTACAATTTGTCAATCGAATATACCTTTTGTATCTATTTGCCTCGACTTACCAAATAGAGACGAAGTACTAATTTGGCCAGACAAAAAGAGAACTAAATGCAAAGTGAAGTGGCCTAATGTAGAGTCTCGTTATCATTACAATTTCACTTTTAGCTCAATTGCAATTGAGATTTAAGATTTTCAACTTGCATACGACCCGCGTAAAAATTGCGTGTCGTAATCTTGAACGTAATGCGGTGTGCTTTTTGGGTTTCAAGGATAGTTTGGGAAGCAAAATAATCGACATAGGATTTAAATACGTGCATGGCCCCATGCACCTTAATCCTTGCTAGTGTTTGTGCACATCATTACAACATATGAGACCATTAAGAGAAAGCTGAAACCCAAGACAACCGGGAGAGAGGGCACATTTGCATTGGGAAAAGTGTAAGAAAAGTCATAAACCTTTTGCATTTATACCAATTCAGTCCTCAATTTTTTGCTTGTGCCAATTCAATCTAAACCTTTTGTCTTTTTACAAATTCAATCCTTCTAGCTAATTTTGGCCAGATTTTGCTAATGTGGACACCAGTTGGCCTATATGGCATTGCCGGCGATGATGTGGACAAAATTTAATAATATTTTAATATTTTTCGAATTTATTTATTATTATTTTTTCTTATCCTTTTTTCTTCCTCTAGCCAGCCTCTGGCGAGCCTCGCCCCGTCGGCCACTGGCGAGGGTGGCGAGGCTTGACCCTCGCTGGATGGCCGCGAGGGCAACCTCGCGTTGGCTTGGGCGAGACTCGCCCTCTCCGGATCTGGCGAGGGTCGAGCCCCACCGGCCATAGGGGAGGCCTGACCTTGTTAGATCTGGCGAGGTCATGCCTCACCTAGCCCATCTGGAGGCCGCCCTCGTGGCCATCCGGTGGGGGCTCGAGCCTTGCGTTGGGCTGGGCGAGGTTCGCCCTCGCCAAATCTAGCGAGGGTCGAGCCTCGCCAGCCATGGGGAAGGCCTAACCTCGCCAGATCTAGCAAGGTCATGCCTCACCCAGCCCAGCTCGAGGCCACCCTCGCGGGATGACTACGAGGGCGGCCTCGAGCTAGGCTGGGTGAGGTACAACCTTGCCGAATCTGGTAAGGGTCGAGCCTTGTCGATTATGGGTGAGGCTCGACCTTGCCAGATCCGAAGAGGTTGTGCCTCGCCTAGCCACCGGCGAGGCTCGCTGTCGCTAGTGAGGGCGAGCCTTGCCAGTGGCCAGCGGGGCTTGTTGGCCCTGGCCTTTAGTCAGTCATTGGTCTGGCGACCGGCTGGAGGAAGAAAAAAGGGTAAGAAAAAAAAAGAAAAAGAAAGAAAAAACAAAAAAGAAAAAAAATTGAAAAATATTAAAATATTATTAAAAGTTATCCACGTCATCAGCGGCTGTGCCATGTAGGCCGGCCGGCATCCACGTCAACAAAAATAGCCGGAAGGACTAAATTGGCACAAAAACAAAAAGGTTTAAGATTGAATTGACACCAAAAAGTGGTTTATGATTAAATTGGCACAAATGCAAAAAGTTTATGATTTTTTTCATACTTTTTCCCGTTAGCATCTTACGGTAAGTTTAGAGAAGACGATTGCGAAATGCAGAAGAAATGCCAACCAGAAAAATGAGTCTGCAAAGTTCAATCACATGGGAGATGATGTTGACGATTTAGACGGTAGGAATTGCAAAGGAAATGTTCGCCACAAAAAGTTAAATTGCACTCACCATTCTGCGTATTTCGCATGAGGGAAGATATATAGATAATATCCAATTAGCATAGTCTGTATTCACAAATTGATCAGCACCCAAGATAACAGAACTGAACATATCCACCATAACCTAAAATTTCACTGAAAGTTTGTGGAATTGCAATGGAAATGTTAGCTGAGATGCACATTTTTCTACTCCTATGTCGGTGATGCATCTTGCTAGATCTCAACCCAAATCAGATTTGTGTCTCCCATCAGAAATCATCCTCCTTACACTTTTACCCTTTTGTCAAAGAAGTTATTCTTCCAAAGATGGCCAACAGTTCGTGTTCATGTCGCCGAGGAAGTGTATAGCGCGGGATATTTAAGATTATCATTTGCGGCAAAACAAAGTAGCAATGAGGCAGCCGTGGCTCGACTCATAATCATTTTTGTTTCATCATGATAGACACAATGTTTATGTCGACAAAATAGTTAGGTGATATTGATATTACGAATGTTTAAGTATCATGTAATTATGCCGCGTTTATTTCACTGAAAACTTCATTATAAAGGCAAATATTTTCATGACAATCATTTTCAAAGAAAATGGTTAGTTTCCATTTATTTGGTGATTTAGGAAAAGTAATTTCCCTCTTACCAGAAAGGGAAGTCGTTTTTCTCTAATTTAAACTTGTTATTTTCAGTACATAAAGATAGATTTCGGTAAATCGGTTACTTTTTCATTTGAAAATAGTTTTCAGGAAACAATTTTCTTTCAATAAAACAGATAATTAGTGTGTGCTTAAACAGCATCGCCGAGTTTATTGATATGTTGAAGTGGTTGATACACTGGTGCCAACTCTTGCCAAGATGATGCAATGCTTTTTACTCGAGTGTTCAATTAGTTCCTACAAACAGAACCGGGGCTTCCATGACGTTTTTTCATCTCGTACATCTCGATTAGCAAAATGGGTGTACTTGTAGGGGTGTTCATTGTACTGTTTCATGATATTTCCAACCCAAACTGAACTTATCGATTTGGAAAAATCTAATCCAAATCCAAACAAACCAACCAAATCACATTAAAATCAAGTCGGCAACTTTTTTTTTTGGGTTCAGTTTCAAACCATTAAGATCAAATCGGCACACTAGTGAAATTCTAAATCTTGTTTAACATCTAGATTGATCATCAATAATTTAAAATTCAACATGCAACAATAACCATTGAAAAAAATACATAATTGTCCATAACGACATTCCTTGACTTTTGAACAAAAGTGGAACAGAAGCATAGCTCAATGTATAAACAAAAAATCAAACAAAAGGCCTTGCTCTAGATTCATGATCCTCGGATTAGCACCCACTTCAGTAGGCTTTTATCATCAAATAGAACCAAAACGATGCTTAATTTAAGTGATCAATTTGGTTCGATTTTATTAATTTTTCTACTGTCGAACTGAAACAATATGGACAAACCAATAAGAAAACATAATTTCGATAAACCAATAAACCTAACTTATCGGTTTAGATCGATTTGGCTCAATTCATCAGTTTTCAGTTTTTTTAACACCCCCAATATCATTTCGAATGTTACATGGAATGATACGTCAAAAATACGCTTCGGAGCGTTGTCCGGAGATAGTAGGAGACAGACAAATATTTATAGCTCATAAGTTTAAATGGGAAAAAGTACTATCACATATACGTATATTTCTTTCTTAATAGACAACAAGTGCATTCAAAATATCATTTGGCCTACCTCGGATTACATCAGAACCAAAGAAAAACATCTTACCATATACACAAATTCAAATATTAAATGTACTGCAACCCCCTGTATGCACGATTTAGGTCCATATCAACGACATGGTACAATCTCTAAACTCGCAAACAAAATCAAAAGGATGATGAGTCTCACAACAATCTTTTATTTAAGTGCACCCAAAATTGAATAGAAAAATTGCCATGTAGAATCGGAAATACATAAACGATAATACATAATGATTAGTTTTGGTCGACAGTACATGATTCATCAATCATATTACATAGCGGTAGACATTGACAAAGATAGAAAAGACCAGGACAAGTTATTGTTACACCGCGCATTTCACTCCCATGCCTAAAGGACTATATGATCCTAATGTTGTGTTGATAACCCCATCCTTGAATCGACATAGATGTTGTGCTTACATTGTGCTAGACAAACCAAAGTCGAAGGTCAATCAACAGCAGGGTGATCTCCTGTGTCTTGGGTTTAATGCAGCAGATGCGCTTCAATATTCCCTTCAAGACGCCTCCCCGGCAGGGTGCTCCGGAGCTATGAGGCATTTGGTGGAGAAGAAATGAACCGAGAGAGAAGATTATAAGATGGATTCGAATGGGAAGCCACGAGGAGTGATGCAAGAGCTCTTGCTTGATGCAATCTTGTGAAAGGCGTTGGCTACATTTATACAAGTAACTGTGCCTTGAGGAAAAAGAAACTGATATGAGCTTCTGTAAACATTTCCACAGCAGTTCTCGCCATCTTCCGCAACCTTACGTGAGATCAAACTTAAAAAAGCGGATAGTGTTCTTTTCTCTGCTTTTGTATCTCAATCTTTGTGATCGCATAATGCCAATTATGATGGGAATCTACCATTTTGTCCCATGTGAACATGATGAAAAACTGATATACAGTAAATTTCTGGGCAACATTCCCTATGCTTTTCTTATCCCCATTATTGGATGCACCGCGTTGAGGTGAGCCCAATGCATCACATCTTAAGATTGTGCGGATCCCACGCAAGGCTCACACAATCCGATAGTGGTGGCGACCCAAGAGAAATACTGAAAACTGACCGTATCATCTGCCAAGTAAATTGAACTTGTGGGCTCGTATTCTGGATGAACATTCTTCTCACTTGCTTGGTATCTGCAATTCGTGTAAATGTCATCTTTCTTAATATTGCCACAATGGGGTCACAATAATAATCTTCCTTTAATATTTTCACATTTTAAAAGTTGATTTGGAAACAACAATAATACGTTCAAGAACCGCGTTGAGCAACTTCATTCCTTGCGGTATGTTGACATTATGTGGACGACTTTAACATTGATGAAATCGTTTGGAATTGTGAGTGCCTGTGTTCTTTTAGGGGAAATGTCCCTGGTGGTGGTGTGTGGGACACGTTAACAATCCATGTGAAGACACGAAGATAAAGCTTGAACCCAAGACAATCACAGAGAGAGAGAGAGAGAGAGAGAGAGAGAGAGAGAGAGAGAGAGAGAGAGAAGGAGAGGGAGAGGGAGGGCACATTCTCATCTTTGCGGTGAGTTCAGAGAAGAGATTGAGAAATGCAGGAGAAATGCAGAAGAAATGCCAATCAGAAAAATGAGTCTGCAAAGTTCAATCACATCGCATCGTAGGAAATGCTGCAAAGAAAGTTAATGAACACTCAACATTTGGCAAATTATGCGAGAGGGAAGGGAGCATGCAATTGCTATAGTCTGTTTTCACATTAAAACTTAGCGCCCAAGATTACAGAGGTGAAAAGATATCCGCCATAACCTTAGAATTTCACTGTAAATTTGTGGAAGTTGATAAGAATTTCAATGGAAATGTTGGCCTTAGGTACACTGTGATACTGCTCCTCTATATAAGGCAAAGGCAATATCTTGCAGCATCTCATCCAACCCAAGTCACATTTGCGTCTTCCATCAGAAATCATCTTCCTCAATACTTTTACCCTTTTGCCAAAGAAGTTAATCTCTCTCTTCCAAGATGGCCAACGGTCTTAGGGGAGACGTACTGCGCAACATATTGAATATCATCATCTGCGGCAAACCTAAGAAGCGCTGAGGCTGCTTTGGCTCCATTCCATAGTCATTTCTCTTTCTGTCACAATGTAGATCCAGTGTTCATGTCCAGGAAACAATTAGGTAGTGTTGATATTACGAAGTGTATATGTCATGTACTTTGTGTCCGTGCTTAAACATGTATCGTCGAGTCAATAGATACATTAAGGTGGTTAAAGTACAAGTGTCGACTCTTGTCATAACGATGTGATGTTGTATGCTTTTGCCAGTGTGTTCGGTTTGTTCATACAAATAAAACCGGGGCTTCCATGATGTTTCTTTTACCTCTGATGTTATAATAAGCAAAGTGGCTGTATTTTGTAAGAGTGCTGTTCATTGTACGATTTGGTTCGGATTAAGGACAATTCCAACCCAAACCGAATTCATCGATTTGGAATACTCTCAATCCAAGTACAAACCAAATCAACTCTATCACAATATAAATCAAGCCAACAACTTCCTTTGGTTCAGTTTCAATTCATTAAGATCAAGTCGACACACAAACGCAGAGAAAATTACCAAATTATTCTTTATACTTTCTAATTTGTCATGACCAATTGCCGCTGAAAATTACTTCCGATTGTCTCGGACGTGGACAAATGAGTTCATTTCGGGTAATTTTTACGGAGTTTTGGTATCTTTCCTCTCCTTTTTGTTTTTCTTTCTATCCTCAGCTACTCGTTACAGTTCATCCCCGCGTTGCAGCCGTCTCCAGCCGCCATCAAGCCCTGCGTCTCCGCAGAAAGCCCACATTTCCCCAGCGACCAAACACCTTCGAGAAAAGGGAGGAAGAAAAAGCAACCAAACTTTACCCAGATGGAGTCTTCGACCCCATTCGAGACTCAAAAGAACCCAGAAGACGATCCTTCACCAGACGACTCTGGAGGCCTTCGAGATCTCGGCCATGCTGGACGACCTCATGCTCCGCCGCGGTGTCGAGCTCGAGGCCGGAGATCTGGAGGGCTCGAGCTCCGCCGCGGCATGTAGGGACGACTGCTAGATATTATAAGTTAGATAATCGCTTTTTTGCACGACGGTCCTCGAGACCCAGAACCTCTCAGATCCGTAAGTCCTCGAAACTTACTTTCATATCTTTGCTCATCTGGACGAAGACGAACAGTAACAAGGTCGGACGAAAACGTCGAAACGATTCCTTTCATCCGGGGGAAGATGTTGCGCATGGTGGAGGGGTTCTACGACGAGGCAGGAGGCTACGGGGGGATCGAAAAGTCGGAGGAGGAGGGTCGCGGGAAGCCTGCATTCCCGGCGTGGTGGGGTTGCTTCCACCGCACAAGGCAAAAAAAAAAATTGTTTTCCAAGGCTCAGGGAAGCTGTGAGTTCGTTTCTGTAAAGTTCATGCTCATCCGAAGAGACCCGCAGCTTGGAAGTTGGTCGACGCGAGCACGGCCGGCCAGATATTGCTTCGCCTGGTCATGGCGGAGGGCCGAGCCGGCGTCCGTACGGTTGCTTCTCGAATTTGAGCCCGAACACGGAGGCTCCCGGCCGATCGCTGTTCCCGGAGGGTTGAAGAGCGGCTCTGGGAGTTGAAGGACTGAGGTTGAAGGTGATAGAAAAAGATAGAACAGAAAAAAAAAATTCAGAAAAATCATAACTAACCAAAACGATCTCGTTTCATTTAAGGTCGTCTATCTACTTTACACGCGCGTCGAGCCATGTAAGATAGTTCATATTTACCGGATCTTCACTTTATTTTTTCCCGATCAAAAGTGATCGGAAAATTTATATGAAAAAATTATTAAAGAATTTAGAACTAAATTAATAAAATTAAAATATTTAAGACTGAATTAATATATCTATAATAAGTTCACGATTGATTTGATATTTTTTCCGCTGAGCATATAAATCAAACGAAAAACCTCATTTTGCATTCATGATACACGGAGAAGTACTCGCTTAAGTAGGCTTTTAGCATCAAATAGAACAAAATGATACTCGGTTCGATTTTATTATTTTTTTCAACGGTTAAATTTGAAACCGCATGGACAAACTGATTAGAAAGAATATTTCCGATGAATCAATGAACTTAACTTATTGATCTAGATCGATTTGGTTCTGACTTATCAGTTTTCGGTTTTCTTTTAACACTCCTAAATCCATTTCCAAAGTTATGACATGAAATGGAACTGTCACAAATACGCCAACGCTTTGAGAGCCTTGTCTTGCGATAGTAGGACAGAAATAAATATTTAGACGCTCATTAGATTAAATGGGATAAAGTACCATCACGGATATGCGTTTCTTTCTTAACAGACAACAAGTGAACTCAAAACATCATTTGCCCTTATCCAGGATAACATCTCAATCAAAGAAAAATCTATTACACGAAGCACGCCGGTCATAAATTTAACATAGGCATCCAATTCTTAAATACCGTGGTCCGTGGATGGAGGTGATGGTTTCCACAAACACTTTTCAATTGCATTTTCACGGTGGATGGTGAAGGGGTTGCAACTCAGGCAAAAACTCTTCCTCTAGCTCCTGCTGTTGCAGAGTACAAGGGCTAACTCCCCATTATCCCTAGAGAAAATTGTAAGCAATAACGCAAACCTAGGCATAGTCATCTTCTTTTATTTTATTTTTGGTTCATAATCTTTTTCTAATTAACCAGGATGCACTTCGGGCTCAAAACAAGGAAACAACATCTGGTTTTAACTACTACAACAAGGGCTGTGGCGAAGGGACAGAAGAAGACTCTTACAATCAATCAAGACTACAATTAGAATAGTCTGCAGAAAGAAAAAAAATTGTCTTGATTATTATAATACCACCCTCTCAAGCCTCTAAGCAAAATTTGCCAGGCCCGTCGTAGGTCTCCTGCAGATGCTCGACTTTGTTGATCCTGAAGCCCCGGATCCTGATTTCTTCCGGCACCGAAGCATCTTTGTAATCAACACTCTCAAGGATCCACCCTTTGTTCTCGACCCTACCTTTCACTGTAACCTGTGAGGAGAAAAAATGGACCTCTAATGATGAGACCAAGGGAGAGTTCCAAAAGTTTTCGACGTACACGGTAATCGGGGTTCATGAGTAACAGACACCATAATAAGAATTTGAACTTGTAATAACGTCAATCATAGAACAAAAGGGAAAATGTTAAATGGACAGGAGACAGATTGTTACAAGACTTGGAAATGCTCGTCCCAATAGTAGGGGAACAGAATAAGTTTCCTGATCAAAGATTTGGGTAGAATGGAAAAACAAAGGCTATTTGAAATATTCAACGCAACAAAGAGAAAAATTGTTCTGCTGGGGCCAGAGAGAGTTTTAGATAAATGCTAATTATAGTTGTATGTCTTGCGTGAAAAGAAAAAAAGAGGAAAGGACAAGTATGTGCTCTAGACACGACTTGTACATTTGGAACTTTCTTCTTGATTCATGATTTAGTTTGTCACAACATACCTCTGCATCTTCTCCAGCATTGATGATCAGAGCTCCATCCAGGGAGAGATCCTCAATAAAAATATCACGCCCATTAAGGAGCAGGGTGGACTTTTGAGAAACAGAGCAGCTCGAATTGACTTTTTTTCTTACGTCCGAGAAAGTCAGCCCCCATTTTGGATTCCATACAATTCTAGGCCATACCTCCACCTCTTGCCCATTGAAAACTTGCGTCACAGGATCATCTACTTGAGCACCAGCCTGAATTACAACTAAAATTAGCACCAGCAGAAAGGCAAGATAATGGGAAAATAGGACCATGATGAATGTGCATTTGGACAAGTTCGCAAAAGAGGTCCACTTTCACATCAAAGTCTCAAACCGGCGTATATATTGACATGTGTAGTTTTGCTTTCTTGAAGCATGTCATGATTTTATGACCAGCAAAATCATTTAGTTACTGGAGCGGAAATCAACTAATAGGGGAAACTGGAGACTGGAGATGATGCTAAAGCTTGCAAATCGAATTACATGGAAAGAACACTTACGCAACATTAATATCTCCATACATTTCAATGGAAGATAAGTAGTTACCTTTCTAAGAATAAGGCTGTTTGCCCGATAAAAAGCCATTTCTCCAGAAGTTGCGCTATGATAAGGATTCCCTTTTGGAACCTAATCAAATTGAGTAATCATGGATTTTATCGAGCTAGAAACAACAATTAAAGAAATTCATTGTAGAAAATAAGAGAGAGGCAATCCTGGAGTCCAGAATCAGTGTAAAATAAACATCAGGAACTAAAACCAATAGTTTGCACCTTTGCAGCATCTTCAGGATTGTTCTTGACTGGTGCATAGGCAACCCATGCATCCAACACCTAAACAGTAATTTGGTGTCAACATATCTGATTTAGACTATGCCAGTAAGTTCGAATAATAAGCTATCTGCATCCTAATATCTTGATTCTTTTTCCCTTAAATTGATGAAATTACCGTGAATCCAACTCTTGCAGTTGGAGGTAATGTTTTTGGGTAGTCCTGCATCATACATTCTAGTCGGGTAGAGGACTTGAATGAAGTTTTGCTGGCATCTTTGTACCTGCATAAACAATAAGAACGTAAAATAAATGAAAAGCAAATAAAATGCCAGGCCATAACAATCATAGATATTGTCATACTGCAAATATAAGGGCTTTGTCAGTCTCACTGCAAACAAACAACAAGACTCCTATCCGTAATTTGAGGAATATCTTTCATTCCCCTTCAACGAAAAAAAAAAAGAAAAGATCCACACTTCTTTCTCTCTATATAATTGGAATGAGATGCAGCCACATCCAACTCTAATAGACAGAGATCTCAACTTTGATTTTGCTGCTCCAAATAATGTCATCTTTCAAACAATCAACTGAAAAGCTATCCCAGATGTCGGCAGTCATGTTAAAAATTTGACCAGTAACAACATAAGGTAAAAAGGAGATTACTTTGGATTAACAAACTCCTTTATGGCACCTCCTGTTTTTTTCAGTTCTTCAATGTATGAACCAAGTTCCAATATCAACTGCCAAAAGGAGAAAAATGCAGTCTTAAGAATCACTTGGCAATATACAACCCTAGACTCAGTAAATAAACCAAGCCACTAAATTCTACAGTATAATAGAACAGCATTCTTTTGATTAGGGTCATGAAAAAATATCAAACTGATAGCTGATAGACCTATTAATATAGCCAGGCAACACAGAAATCTTCTCTGAATTCTAGACAATCTAATTCCTTTTTCATCTATCAAGCTTGAGATATTTAAAACAAACAGAAAGATGATAAATCGGGTATCTTTACTCTGGTCAGTTAGTCTGATTTTGGAGAACTATGGTTAGTGTCTGATAGCCATGTTGGACTAATGTCATTCTGCATGTACAATGTGATTTACAGTGGAGTGATGATGAAATGGCAAAATGAATCCTAATAGCTCAAACAGGATTACTTCCCTTGCCAAGTGTAGAAAGCCTATTCATAATGTAAACTGAATAAAGACCTCTTTCATTTTTATCAACATAAGAGTTCAATCTAACAAGCGTGTTATCCCACTATAAACTTTTGGAAAGAAAATTACTTGATTAATGTTCCCTGGGAAAGGAGAAAAACCAGTCTCGTCATTCACGTCTCCATCTGGATAACCAGTTGCTCTAAGCAGGGGATCCAGCTGATTGTATTCCACATTTATTACCATTGTCCTCCCTAAAATAGATTTTCGAGGAAAGAAAATTAGACGAGAATCAAACGTGTCACGGAGAATGGGCTAAGAATATAATCATTAAGACAGTACATATAACTACAGTATTAAGGAGTGAAGAAGCATCATCTGAACATCTCAAACGTACGTCTTCAGAATATATTGTACATTCTTGCATCTAGTTCAGCAAACTGTTTTCATCGTCCACTGATGATTGAGATATCAATGTAATACCAGTATCTCATACTATCACATTCCTAAAATTTACAACAAATAACTTTGTCAGTTGACATCGAGCGAAACAACTGCTCAAGCCTACGTTGCTGATAACTAAATTTCCAGATACGTCTCAGCAAACACTATGGCACTGACACAATTCAACCAGTAACACCAAAATCTTAGCCAATACACAGTAATAGATGATGATTAGACAGCAAGAAAAATCAACAAGGAGCGAAAGTCCTTTGGAACAGTTCTTTATGACAGTAACTCATAATTTCACATTCCTAAAATATGCAATGAATAATTTTGTCAGTTGAATCAGAGCGAAACAACTGCTCAAGCCTAGGTTGCTGATAACTAAATTCCACATATTATTCTCAGCTAACACTATGGCACTGATACAACTCAACCAGAGTCATGAATATTAGCCTACAAACAGATATCTGATGATTAGATAGCAAGAAAAATCAACAAGGAGTGAAAGTCCTTCAGAATAGTTCTTTATAAGCCAGTGTGTTGGGACGTTTCTGGGTTCTCATAAACAGTTTTTTTAGTTAGATGGTTCTTATAAACAATTAGAAAACTCCTTTCAACAGTAAGTACCATCCGCATGAGTAAGTTTGGTAATTCCTCCAATAGCTTCTTTAGCTTTCCGGGGAACGGCAAGAGAGTTGACATGAAATTGTCGGAGGGCACTGACACCCAAAGATGCTGGAATTGCCTGCATTACACATGATGGAGGAGTTCATTAGACGGTTTTACTGCCACATGTGTAAAAAAACCAATAGATCAGTTAATTTCTGACCCTGACCCTGACCCTGAACCTGAACCTGAAGAAACATACCTTAAATTAATCCACTTAAAAGAAACTATACCTTAAACAGAAGTCCATTTGTATCTTGGAAAAAGAGAACCCATTTCATACCAGCATCATGCCTGGGAAAAACGCCAAAAACAGTTCAAATCTAGGAAGAGTGAGCTCAAATAGCTTCTCAAGAGACATCTTGCCACAACATTCTGTATCTTCTAAGCATATTTAAGCTAGGCAAAATCCCAGGTGATATGTATTTGCTTGTAGCAATGACTGAGGATATCAATACAGCAACTTAAGCAAGAAGCAAGATCACATCATTCTTTCCTGCCAAGTTCTCTGTTTTCCCAGCAAAAAACCATCCACTGCTGGGTTCATATAACTAAAAGTATGGAATGGCATTTTAAATGCTTTGTAAAATGATAGGCTAGTGGAAGGACAGCAGGCAGGTAAACTGGTATAGTTAGATCGATAACAAATGTTTTGAAAAGAAAAGTAGATACACTGGTATAGTTTGATGGTGTACCACAAATTCAGAAGTCCACTGGAGTAAAGAAGTGCATGAACATCACCGTGCCCATGAGGTTTGGTCTAAAAAGGGAATAAATGAAAGGAATCAGCCATAGAGCTTCAAGTTCAAATTATGTCGAATCTTTACTTACAAATTCATGACTTGACCTTACCTGGATTTTGTACTTATCATGGGGATCCAGTGCAAGCCTGGCATCATTATCCTCTAAGCATGCAACTTTTTCCTGCATTATTAGTAGCAATCAGGCTGCGAACTTTTAGAATGCATAAGCATATTAGAAAATCCTGGCAGATGTGGTGAATGAGCAAAAAATTACCTGTTTCAAAAGTTTAACTTGAGAAGGTTGCATTCCAAAATAATTATTTGATTCCAACAGCTGTAAGGTCCGTGCATGAGTATCGTCAGATGTCATGATAACAAAGGGAATCTGGGTGCCACATCCATCTACAGATACACATGCACAATGATGTTACTAAATAAAAGCAAATCCTTTTCAAAGACACATCAATTTCACAGAAATTCAGACGAACTTCAGAAGGAAATGTTGATACCAAAACAATTTTGGTTCACGATGACACATAAGTTAACAAGGAGAATAATTTGAGGGATTCTGCAGGATCAGGATGGGAAAACTCAAACAGCTATTGTTGGTTCTTTAGATAGAGATGCTCTTAGCCAGCCTGTCTCTATAGTGAACTTTAATAAACCAGATAGAAAAGTTGTCATGCAATACTTTTGGATTTATCCAGTCCTAGAACCTCGTTTTCAAAAGATCATATCCGACAGACTGACAGTTTCCTTCTGGTATAGAAGATAACAAGAAGAGTGTGTTATTGATAGATTCAATGAACCCTGACAAGGCTATTTGGTTGCTTTTGATGAAACTTAGGTTTTTTTTCTAAGGATTAATCCACATGCTTGGTTTGTGCAAAAAATCTCTCTAACTTCTCAAAAAAAAAAAAGAAATTGATTTTTTCTCCCTTATTAAAGATGAGTAGCTCAAAACAAATGTCCAAACAATTCCAAATGAGGTAGTAGTTCAGTTCCCATCTTCTGATTAGCCTAATTAATACTGGCATTACAGTCCATAATTTGTAGAGAACACTAAATGAAGTTAGCTGGAGACTCAGTCCATAATCCAGCTTTTTAGCTGTTGGAATACCTATGTAGGAGACTCAATTTCTGAAAAACTCCTTAAGCACCGCACCACTTTATCTCAAGTGGTGGATTTGGAGAGAACACAAAAAACAATAGTTTGAATGTTTAGAATCTTCAATGGCTTCCGTGCCATCCTCTTTTATTCAGCTCTGGTCTCCTTGTTCTGATTCCTTATACTCATGTAATGTCTTCCTTTTGCTTGTTTGTTTTTCTTCATCTTTGTCATTGTACATTGATGACATACTAAATGTTTTCTCTATAAATAAAATCCTTTATGTATAAAGGAGAAGTAAAACAAAGCAAACCTTCAGCCAATCTACAGCTAGCCTCTTGTAAAGCAAGAATGGATTCAATGTAATGCTGTAGGAAACATGTCCCTGAAGTAGTCTCTGCTGGAAGAGCCACCTGCAAGATGTAGACAATACTAAGAATAATATAGACAATTATGTATAACCAACAAGAAGGAATACAGAAGCAGCTGAACTAGCAAGATCATAGCTTTGTTAAGACCTTGATTCCATTGTATCCAAGGCGTTCCCCAAGTCCACCAGCAACAAGGACGAACGCAGCTTTTCGCGCTTCCTTCACCCCTGTCTCCTCAAAATTGATGAAGCTGTCATCGCCAAAAGTTAAAACCTCTCCATTTGGAACCTAGAAGAGGGCAATAAAGTTTAGCTATCATGTTCAGTTGATCATTTCAAACAGTTTGAGCACTTCACAAGCGGGAAAGAGAAAAGTTATGCTAAAGATCATCCACGAATTTCAAAGAGGAAAGCGCCCATTTATTGATGGAAAAGCATGATTATGCAAAATCATAAAGAAAGCTCTGCAACAAAATATACCCACTACTCTGTATTAAGGTTACATGAAACCTTGAATTTGTGCTAAGAACCAAGAAGCTTGTGTATGGAAAAACAAATATTGCAAAAGACCACAACTAGATTACAAAGCAATTACTCTCAAGAGTCATAAACAGTTTCACAATGGTGTGAGTAAGTTCCAACTTAATCATGTGGAAAGCAAAATGTAACACAAAACCAGTCCAAATTCTAAACCAAGTACACAGTCTTGGTCTATCAGGGATCAGGTGAAACCAGCCCAGTACAATTGCAAACAAAAAGGTCCTGACTCGTCAATGCCTTAGTTTCACCCATTAAGATTGGAACCTAACTAAGAACTTCATTTATCAAATAAGCCCGGAGTTTGACATCTTACAAGCCACTCCCAGACATGTATCTATCACAATTACAACTCATACATGGATATACTATGTGGCTATAATCCTCTACTACATCACACCGCTAGTATATATCTCTGTCGTATTTTAGAACAGGTGTCTTTGTGCATTTGAACATGGGGAAATTTGACTTATATCCAAGTTTACGGCCAGAAAAGAAAGGGTTTTGTAGAAAAGTAGAAAGCAACCTCCCTACGGTAGTTCAACCTCCATAGCCCAAAAAGCAACTGCTACTTGGAATACATATTGGTTTTTTTTTTTTGGGGGGGGGGGGGTGGGGAGATTGTTGGGATGCATCTCAAAGAAGGAAACTTCATCTATTTAAGATACAACCATTTGACCAGAAAACTCTTGGCCACTTATGATCACAGTAACTACATTAAATCCAAACCAAGAACACTGAAGCTCTTCATGTGATCAAACTTGTAGAAATGGAAGCTTCGTCATCAAGGTATTCAGTTACATCAATCTACTGCTCTGCACTTCACGCGTTGTAGCTCTTAAAGAAGCTAATGAAAATGCAGCAGCAGTCTTCTTTTCAGTAAATAACAAGTAATTATTGACTGTTCGGCAAGCAAACATTTCATACTTAAGAAACAAACAAACTATCCAGCGGAAAGTCTTCATTCAGTCAAAATCCATTCTTTATAGCTCTTTGCTCCCAGGAATATAATTAAGCAGTACTAAAAAATATCAAATCATCATTACTTACTGAAGGTGTGAAGCCATCAAATGGGTTCTTTCCTGCTTTTGAATCTGCTAGGAGTTCCCTCGCGGTTTTTATGTACGATGCCAAGCCTCCTGGATAACTTGTATCGAGCCTAGCCACCTGGAGAATACAACCACATGACAAAGACTCGAGAAAAAGAAAAGCATTCTCTAAAAAGGACAAGCAAGTTCAGGCTTCAAACTTTTCCATATTCGATGCATACAGGATCGTTAATACAGATTCCGAAAATCAAGTAGTAAAACCATAAACCAGGTCTGAGAGGTGACAAGCACTCCTAAAAGCACGACATATACAATAGTAACAAGAATGCAGGACAGCATCAGCAGAAGCAAGCATAGTTCATGTCTGGTATCTACAACTTCATTTAATTGGACAAATCGGATAATTGATGCGTATCCCTATCCCACGAGCTCTACTGTTAAAGAAGATGATCAACAAAACTGCAAAAGTTGACACAGCAAATGTTGCGGCAAAAGATCGCCATCCAACCAAATGACTTCCCAACATCAGCAAAAGAAAAAAAACACAGAAAAAAACACAAACACAAATAAGTTCCGCTTAATTAAAGATCATCTGAATTGAAAAAAGAAGATAATCTAAATACACAGGGCATAACCAAATCGCAAATTACGCCACACATTTCTCTCTCGACCGAAGACAGACACAAACAAACCGTAAGTCCACTATATACCACAAGCCAAAAGGAAGGAGAATTGATCTAAATCCTCCACGAAACTCGATCCGGAAACATTATATCATCCACCACCGAACCACCGCTTCACGTACCTGCTCGAAGAAGGCGTTCTTCCGATCATCATCGACGCCGGGATCCGCCCAGTGCTCGAACACGTGGTTCTGCCCCATCTCCACAAGCAGCTTCGCCAGTTCCACCTGACCAGTAACACAACCACCGGCAACCAAGCCCAAACCGTCACGTTAAAATATATAAAAAAAAAAAGAAAAAAATCACCACCGACGCTCGCGCTCACCGGAACCGAACCGAACCGAACCGAAGAAAGCTACCGGCCGCTCATCACTCCACAGTAGCGGGCGTACCTGGTCAGGAGACAGGACGAAGAGGTTCCGCCGGATGCCCGGAGGGGCGGAGGCGACCCAATCGCCGCCGATGTCGAGCCTGGAGAGCGATTCGGCGACGGACGCCATCGTCGGAGCGCGATCTGCAGGATTCGGGGAGAGGCGAAGGCGATGGGGATGGGGATGGGGATGGAGATGGAGATGAGGTTAACGAGAGAAGAGACGTGAGAAGGGGATGGCTAGGCTGATTTGGAGTTGGCTGAGCTGGAATCGCTGTTTTGCTGACAATCATTCGCATCTGCCAAAAGACAGATGCCTTTTATAAAAAGAGTCGCTGCTGGCTTACGCGATTGAGCTCCAGTGCGGTTTGTTCGGGCCCGCCACGTCTCCTTTGAATCCGGAGTTCCCTTTCCTTTTCTTTTCCTTTTCTTTTTTTCTTTATTTTTTCTCTTTTGGTGTGAGAAGATTATAGAAGCCGTTCACTAATTTCTTTCGACCCTGTAATTATTGTTCTCACTTTTTAATAAGGAATTTCGAATGATTCCCACATGTCGAAGGCCAGCACTTATAATCACTACTACAAATAAATGTTAAGAATAATATACAATAACTGTTTGTTGGGTTTATCAGAAAAGAAAAAAAAAGATGGCCGATAACAATCAAGTACCCAATAATGTCCATGATGTTTCTCGAGAGGTTCCTATGGTCGATTCAATCAGTGTTGTTGGATATGTTTAGACCTTGGGGCCTAATTTTGTGGTGGCAAATGTTACGGGCCTTCGGGTCGAGACCATCTATGGTGGTACAAGTACAAATCGCATGGCTGATAAATCCAGCACTGGTTTTCAAAACAATATAGGCCATATGGCATATGGTTCCATTTTTTTTAGGGATGATTCAATAGACTTTACCGCCGAGCTCAGTACTGCGAGCTTGTAACCCTAGTGGAGGCAACAAGGTGATAGGACATGGGCTTGGATCCTTTGGATCGGTCCTACTGTGGCTCTTTCCTAGCCCGCCTGTTCCAAGTCAGGAATTGGTTCACGTGGTTAGAGCAATGGCTCGAGGGCAAAGGCTCAGACCTTGTGTGTAATAGAGTAGAGCGCTCGAGGGGGGAAAACCTCCCTCTAGCTGCAATGGAAGGACAGCAGGTCGTTGTTGCTTAGGCCAAGTCCTGTTAAACCAACAAGGTCACATCCTACAAAATTTGAAAGTGTGGAGGAATTGCCAAGGTGACAATTCCTCCTCCTATACAAACTCAGTTGGGATCTAAAACGGTGGATTGCATATTAATTGGTTATAATCAATATAGTGGCACATACATATTTTTTGTTAACAAATATGAAAATGTGGAAATCCATGCCAATGGCACAACAAAAAGGATTCATGGTCAAAGGACAATAACACAAAGCGTGTAGATTTGTCAAATCATTATATAGATTTAAACAAGCTCCTAAACAATGGCATGAAATGTTTGACCATGTGATGATCCAAAATAGGTATGGAATCAATGAGTGTGACAAATGTGTGTACACTAAATCCACGTCAAATGGATGTGTACTTATTTATTTATATATCGATGACTTGCTGATTCTTGGATATAACGTTGAGAATATCAAAAACACAAAAAAAATTTAAGAAAAACTTTGATATGAAAAACTTAGGTTCTGCGAATGTTATACTTGGCATCAACATTCTAAAGAGTTTTGATGGTTTAGGTTTAGCCCGTTCTTGCTACATTGAAAAGGTAATTGAGAGGTTTAAATGATATAGATACGAATAATCATTTTTCTTCCACACCTAATTTAAAGAAAGAATATTGGAAAGAGAATTAAGCAGCTAGAGTACTCTTAAGTAATCAGCAGCATCATGTATATCGTGAACTGCACTACGCTGGATATTGTATACTCAGTAGAAAAACTGAGAAGATATATAAATAACCTTGGTCACAAGCATGAAACTATATTCTATAATCTGGAAAACATCTAGCTATTTTGGAAGGCTATAGTGATGCCGACTAGATTATGACGAGTCAAAATCGACTAGCGATTATGTGTTCACGCTAGGAGGTACCACAATATCATGGAAATCCTCAAAACAAACTTTGACGCTCCTCGATGGAATTTAAGTTTATTGCTTTGGATAAAGCTACCGAAGAAATAGAGTGGTTTCGATACTTTTTAGAGGATATTCCGCTATGGTCAAAATCTATGCCTATAGTATGCATACACTGTGACAATCAATCGGTGATTGCAAGAGCATAGAGTGTGATATATAACGATAAGTCTAAACACAATCATCGTCGACATAATAATGTAAGACATTTCTCTTGAATGGAATAGTTTCTTAAGACTATTTGAAATCAAAGGAAAACATTGCGAATAAGCTAATAAAAGGTTTGTTAAGAGAGCAGGGAACTGCATATATAAAGGAATAGGGTTAAAAGCCTTAACCCAATAAAGAGGTTCGAATGTGGAAATCTAACCTAGCAATTGGAGTTCCCATTGACTAGGTTTGATAGGACAATGCAAATTTTAGAAACTCTAGTGTAAGCATTGTTTTCCTTTCTTATGATGCAACATGGTACGTCATGCATTTAATGATTGCTATAGCTTAGAATTCATCATCCTAGCTAGGAACGTTAGGATTCATTTGATAGGATTGCACCTATATGTGTGATGTAGGCCAACTCTATGAAGAACGTTAAAGGCTAGATTTTCTAAAGCACGAATGAATCCTGAGAGGTTCAAGGCCGAAAAAATGAACATAACCAAGAACCAATCTTGAATTGGAGAGGCTCTGTGTGAGGTCTACTATCAGGGATTGCACAAGCGATTCAAGGCTTAGTCCATTGATAAGTTAAGTAAGTCAGATAAGTTTTCACTAAAGAAGGTTGAAAGCGAAAGCTACTCATATTGATGTAGTGTACTTCCACAGAAACACTTAGAATTCTTCGAATCAAACTTTTTTTATTGATCCATTAATGTGGGAATTGCTGTAATTATGGAGGCTTAATGGCTCAACATGTCTCTTTAGATCATTTTATGTAGCAATTTCTTTGTCTTTAATAGACATGAACATGTGTCTTTAATAGACACGAACATGTCACTTCACATCATTTTTTGCAATAGTTTTCTTCGTCTTTGATAGACATGAATTTGTCTTTTCAGATCATTTCCTTTCGATCTCTATAAATTGTAATCAACTATATTTATTTAAGAAGTGGAGAATAAAACACAACATTTTCAATTTTTTCTTTGGTTAAATTTCTAAGTGTGCCAGTTTGAGTAAAGGTTCGATTGAGCCCTATTTGCATGGTGCTAGTCCAAACAGGTTCGATGTGTTATATCTTGAAAGACATAGTTCGTAAATTTGCTATGCACCGTCAGTGGGAATTAATCGCCTTAAGGAGATTCAGTAATTCGTACCTCACCTCCTATTTAATTATGTTATAATTTCACTTTGTTTTTATTAAATTTGTTATTGCTTTCTTGGAGTTATTATTTCAGTTTAATTTTATTGGTTACAGCAAACAATTCTGTATTACGTTTGGTACAACAATAAATTCAAAAACTGAACCTCGTGAAAAGTTGTCGATGGGTGTGTTATATTTTCCTTTTTCCAATTAGGGAATTCATTTTCCTAATTTTAAGCATAACTATTTTCTTTGACAGAAATGATTTTCCATTAACCAATCATTTTCAGCAAACCTAATGCGTGAAAGTCTAGTAAATTATTCGTAGAAAATTCAATCACTCAAGCAAACATACCCCAGTCGGTGTGTTTCAAAGAAAATGAATAATTTGAAAAATATTTTTCTAAAAATAATCGCTTGCTCGATTACAAAAATGAATGAACGAAAAATATTTCATCGTTTACGAAAATGTTTGCATATAAATTATTGTCAATACAAGCAATTAATTATTTCAAACGATACAAATGATCATTTTCAGGAAAATATATCTAAAAATTATTCATTTTCTGCGAAATAAATGAAGCAAGTTGGTATCTATTTATGCTTAGTCAAACACAAAAGGTACTTTTTTTTGTTTGACTTCTCCATCAAATTGCAAAATATTATGTATGTAAACTTACGTGTAAATGTTTTAGTATTGCGAGAATTTATGAAGGTTCGAAAAAGCGTTTGAGCCGTAAGATTTAACTTAAACGATAAATAATAAGTAAAAGCAATCCGGGCACATCATCCCATTTTCGGGCGTACGTATAACTTGGTCACCTTTGAGCTTTTTGAGCAAAGCATTGTGTGCTATATTCAATTAGGGTCGTACTTTGACTGAATCTGGACTTCAAGGCTGTAAAACCAACTAACCCAACGACTAACCATCTTCGGCCTCCGATTGATATGAAAAGGCCGATGTCGACAATCGTGCGGGCCATAAAGTTGTCGAGTGCCATACGAGATTGCGCCGCAAAATTGATGGTTTTGGAATTACATTGCTAACGTGTACAAAGTTCTGGTCAATCTATTCAACAAGGAATAAAGTAAGAGTCTGCAAAATTCCACAAGCCCGTGGCTCAAATCTTCAACAAGTACTGGTGTTGCGTGCTTTAAGATTAATACCACCAAAAATCTCAAATTAGTATATCCTAAACTAATTTTTGTGTCACAAAAACTCTCGAACTGGGATACCCGCGCCACATTTGCCACAAACTAAGTTTTGTGTCACCAAAAATCCTAAAGTGATATATATATGTGCCGCACTTACCCCGAATTGATGCACCTATTCTACACAAATCTCAAATTTACCAATATTTTGGGTAAATATGGTACGGGGTGCTCTAGTTTGGGATAAGTGCGGCACAGATATGCTAATTTAGGATTTCTTGTAACTCAAAAATTAGTTTGGGTTAAATGTGGTATATGTATACTGGTTTGTGAGTTTTTGCGACACAAAAATTAGTTTGGAATAAATGTGGCATATGTGTATCGGTTTAAGGTTTTTTATAGTATTAGCCCTAAACTTTCATTAGATCAGCTAAATGATAGATTACTTGGCTATTAACCAACCAAAAAGTTCAATTAATGCTCGAATTTATTGATGTCAATTTGATTAACAAAAACAACAATCTCCAAATTTGTGGGACAAAAGCTATATAGTATTGGTTGTTGAGACCTATTGGTGTCCAATCGAAGATATTACCAACTTTTTTTGGTATATCATCACCAATTTAAATCGCAACAATCAGTTTATATTTTTATTTCTGAAAGAAGAAAATCAAAATTTTCTTTTGACTAACACGTATTTATGCATTAATAATGGTACCGACTTAATTTAACATTTACATAGGAGGCGGAGAAAAATAGGGTACTAGATTTTGGGTCCCTGTCCTTAGGTAAAATTCTTCTTTACCATCATGGAGTTAGAACTGAGTAGGATATGAAGACTAGAAAAGCATCGTAACACAAATAACTGAAAAACAAGGATCATGAAGTAGGATATGATCACGCCCTTGTCATTAGGTGCAGAAATGTTAGTTCATATCGTCACGCGATAGACGAGCACAACTGATATTCACACTTACATAAGCAGCAGTATTATAAGAGTTCGGCACGCTCTCTCAAGATAATTACAGTTCATTGAGAGTGATTGGCTGATCAAGGAGAGCTTTAACAGCACTAGTCTTTTCATCTGAATTGAAGCCATCATCATCCATGTAGAAGAAGTGCAACACGGTGCTCATTTTCCAAAATAAGTCCTTGCAAGCTCTTGGAACCATGCTATACTTTTCTTGCAAAACCAGCTTTAAGAGCTCCCTCCTCTTGCTGATGATGATACTGGCGATACTCTCTGTGGCCTCTCCTTCGCTGGTGCTGCTCCCATCAAGCATCTGCAATGTCACAGCGTTCAACTTGCCTTCCTTGGATTCCCTCTGCAAAGCAACACCGACAAAACCTAAGAGAATATCGAGAGCTACTGATTTAATCAAGAGGCTGGTAAGTCCTCTATCTAGTTCCTTCTAAGAAATAGAGCTCAGACCTTGAAACCATGCATATCATTCAGAAGGCGCCCACAAGTGCTCATCAGCCTGAATAAGTTGTGGTACTCAAGGCTTTCGACCTGCTTCTCCGAAAGTTTAGGACCAACAAGGTAGAGAGCTGGGAGAACAATAGGTCCCAAAGCAAATGAGACGAATCCATTTGCCATGTATTCATCCATTGTCGGCACTGCCTTCTTTCTCGTCCACTCGGCCTCAATCAACATAGAGTTGAGCAATTCTAACCACTGCAGAGAAATCCTACGGTGAACATATCCAGAAAAGGGTGCTTACTGGGAAACAAAAAGAACATAAAAGGATAATGAAGTTGTCGTCTGTAATGTCACGTGACATTAAATTATAATTGCACTTTCCATATGCAACTCTTAATTATGCAGAAATTCGAGGAAAAACATCATACATCTTAGAATAAACACGATAAAGTAGAGATGCTCAGTAAGTCCACTCACAATTTGAGCCACATGGCCCGTCACGTTTCTTCCTTGCCATGTTACTGCTTTGTCTCCAATCTCAGAAATAGTAGAATGAAGTGCTGAAAATATGATTTGAACTTGCTCAGAACAGCAGTCAGCACTTAAGTTTACATTCCACCTGAATTAATCCATCTCCATGCAGTTAGTCAAGTTGTGGTGCATGCGCACACAGAAAGAGATGGAGAAAGCCAAACTTACTTTTTAACCAACTGTATAAGATTTTCAAGCTCCTCTGCGGAGCCACCAACGTCATAGAAGTCATCAACCACTGTTGTGAGGACACCATTTTTGGCCCAAGAAATGCGGGCCTCTGCTAGTAGAGGGGTCGAAAAGGTTGCTGCAGCAGAAAAGTAACAATATGCCAGCTTCTGTCGGGCAAATTTCAGTTTGTCTAACCTTTTCTCTTTGACCCATCTGTCAGAAAGGAAATGGAACCTATAATAATACAAAAGGTGCCGATTCCCATTCTAATTTCTTAGATGCCGGAGCCCTTTAGGAGAGTTCCACTATGTTTGTTAGGGGAGGGAAGAGAAAGGATGCTACAAACACAATCGCATTTGGATGGAGGGGAAAAGAAGTAGGGAAAGGATGAGGAAAATTAGGAGCAATTGGTCCGTTCACTTTTATGTACGTTTAAATTCCTTCGAGTCTCTCCAATGGTGGAGGGATTTGGAATGATTTGTGTATTAATAAACAACTTATTCTTCTTTCTCACTCAAACCCTTATTTTACATTTCAATACATATTGCCATAGAAGATATATGCCTTTGAAGAAAAGCCATTAGGGATTACTTGCATGATAACAGGGAATTCAACAAAGCCTGCCAAAAGTCCGGCCCGCAAATTAAGTGCCCATATAATGATTCTTCTAGTACATTCCGCAGCAAGAAGAAGAGGCACTATAAGAAATTTCACTTAAAATCCTCCAGACAAAGAAAATAAAAATGGACATTTCTTCGCAAAAGGAGATGCCTAGGCAAGAAGAAAAAGGACAGATGTTTCATCTGCGGACACAAAGGACACTTTGCCAAAAACTGTCCTTGGGCTAAAAGGAAAGGCATGCATATGCTGCAAAAAATTGAAAAAAACAGACGGGAGTATCCCTCCAAGAAGATGATTTTGAATCAGTCTTCTCTATGGAAGATGAGCCTTTCAAAACAATCATCTGTGCCATTCAAGCATTCCCGGAGACCAGTGATACTGACTGGTCCAGTGAGCCAGATCCAAATGATGATTTGCACTTCTTTTCGTAAGATCCAGAAACCCCAAATATCCATAGCATTTGTAAAATTTCCTGTGCTCCTAGACCATATATTCCTATTCATATCTTCCCTTATAAATATGACAAACCCATCTCAGAGGTTGCATCCAAACAACTTAATCTCTTCAAATCCTTTCCATTCTTTTTCCTCTTAATCAGTTAAATCTTTATTTTCCTTTCTAGTCACCCCTACCAAACATAATGTTAGATTATACACATTTAAATAACATACGATTAGCAGTTATGGTGATGTCGAAAGTCTTATCAGACATGAAACCCCAGCAAATTTAACATTTTTTTGTTAAACTGTGATCAAAATCAAGTTTTGCCATGCCAAAAGACCCCATAAAATGACTGTTTCTACATCTATCTACCGTGATGGTTTCAGAGATGTACACCTTTCCAGAAATTTGAGTTCTTCTTGGTATATTGCTTGACAGTTGTTGAAGTCCTTCACTGCCAGATTCAGGAAATCTTTGTTGCAAAAATTATGGGACCTAGCATAGGAGACAGGTATCATATCAATCAAGTATAAAAGATAATGGAACATTGATAAACTAAAAAAGATAAAAGCAATTAAGAGGGCAGTACCGGAGACCACATTTTAGAATTCTCGTACTGTCTATGTTGTAGAGCTCTATATTTCTCCTGTTCGCTACCTTTTCCAAGTTTGCATGGACAGGAAATCTCAGAGCATCATCCACCTGAAATGTTTACTAATAATTGCTCCAATGGAACTAACCATAAAAAAAAGCAGCATGAAGAAAGTGACATCGGAAATTTCCTTTGTAAGATAATAGTGACAACCTCGGGAGAGAAAGTACCTCTTGACTTAAATAATTCTTAATTCTATTGGCATACATTTTACCAATGTGTAAACCCTTTCTAAGAAATTCACTGGTCCAAGAATTGATTTTATCCAGAATAATTTCATCATCATTGATGATCAGCTGTGAAGCCCTATACAATTCCAAGACAGAGCCAGCATCCTTCACATGTCCTTCAAGTGTATTGCAAAAATGACCCTCTTCGGCAAATTGACTCAATGCATCTACACCACATGTAAAAGCAAAATTAACGTTTCATCGATCCATAACATAAATAATTATCTAAAGTCCAGCATAGTATCATACCTGAAGAGACATCATATCCATAGGATCGCAGTATCCTAAATGCCATTGCGGTGGTGGCAATGTCCAGAAATAACTCTTCTTCGCCTTGCAGCCAGCATCTGTTTGTTGTCTAATGCCATAAGATTAAAAAGCTAATGCTTTGCTTATTTGGCAGGTAAAAATTTTGAATACTAGACTGAAATTGATCCTCAGAACTAGTTGCAAATAAATCATACCAAGTGGGTTTGCACTAAAAAGGAACAGTACCTGTACGTGTCATCCAATACATGAATTATTTCCTTTCTGAAATGATGATCAATGCCCAATCTCTCCAAATTCTCTATCATGCATAGACGAGCATATATTTCCAAAGGATAGATTGTTGGAACTGACCATAAGTAGATACATAAATGTCAATAGTTTAGACAGAGTAGACAATCATTTGAAGACTTTTGCAAAGGAGTAACCTGCATCACCAAATTTCTCTAGTACTGATTCAAGGTAGTGTAGACAACTGGCATTTTGAAGGTGAGTTAGAGCAGCAGCTGTGGTCGCTGGTGAATTATATATTGATCCATTTTTCCGTTGATATTTCATAATCATTTCCCAGTCTGCTGAACTTCCCATTCCTTCCGCAACATAAGACAAGTATCTTCCACTATTCCCCGATAAACCTCTAATAAGACAAAGCAGCACATAATTTATTGATGCCTATGAATGAACTTCCTATACTTCTTTCACTACTTTATAAGTTTTGGGCATAAAATATTTCACAGGCGATACAAGAATAAGCATTGATCAACAACTATGAGAACAACTTAGGTGATGCTTTGCACATTGTTTAATTGAAAGAAAACTAAAAGGGGAAGATCGGCAATATCTCTTACCTCTTCACTTCCAGATTTCTCTTGGAAGACACAGAATCTACATCTGCAGGTCTCAAGGGAATGTTTAAATTTAGGCAATCAGCCTGCTCAATCATGCCAGAAAGCAAAATATTGAATCCAATTGGTGTATGTTGCCTGTCATCAGTTACAGAAGAAGAATTCGAAGCGATATATTCAAGGCCTGCAATCATAGTGTCATCCTTACTAATTGGTATACATATGAAAAAGATAACGGGGAAGAAAAATCTAGTTTACCTTTGTTTATCTGCCTTTCACCAACTCCCCATTGCTTAAGTGCAAGGACACATGCTAAAGTCGATAACAAAGCATCCTTGATTAATAATGGATGATGATCAGGGAGACCCCAAGAACCATCGCATAATTGATTATTCATCAACCAACTCAAAGACCTAGGGAAATGAGGGCTTTGTGGAGCACAAGGAGAAGGGACCATAGCCACCCAAGCAGTGTCATATGAAGAAAGAGAGAGTTCAACCTTGTTAAACATAGCACTTATTCGTTCTTTACTGCCTTCGGCCAACTGCAAGGACAAACAGACATTTTCATGCAAATCATTGACTAGATATCGACTTGGGAAGAATATAAGCTATAAACAACAAATAGTAAGATCTTCATACCGCACTGGCAACACATGATGATGATTGTTTAACCGATTTTAATCCAAAGTCCGAAGGAACTGCTCCTGACAAAGAATTAAGATTGAATGGATTAACAAAAGAATAAACTTTGAAGGAACCCAGAATGGGCAACTTGAATGATTTATAGTTTAGACTGTCGGCAATACTTGATAAGGGAAGTAAGCATCAGAGATCATGGAAGATGCACAGAAATAAATTCCAGAGGTTATGGAATGAGTAATGGAGATACAATACTTAAATAAGAATGCCATGCCCTCCACCGCTTGATGAAGTACTGGCTCGACACAACAATCATGCACAGAACCAAATGAAGTGCCACGACCCTAACCCCATCAACATGAGGCCTACACACAAAAAAGTTGTATTTTCACTATTTAGCTCTGAGAAGAACCTATATTCACTTGTAGCTTCCCTGCCTAGCTACACACTTCTGAAACTTCTGTCCTCATCAATGAAAACATCTTGCTCAATATGCATCATTATGTAGATAGTTTATTCTAAAATCTGTTGGAAAACAAGAGTCAAGGTATCACTTGGGTATCCCTCATGGGCTAGAAACTTCGAATATGATGGTAGTTATGTGTAAAATCACCTAGAATAATCTCTGTAAGAGGAAGAAGATTCCAAGATAAGATATCCTCTGCAAGTTAGCCAGTTTATTGGCACTCCCAATCCTCTGGTCTCCCACAAAGCAGCAAGAACTAGGTCAATCTTTATGACTTCCCTTTTCCATATGCTTACTTACGTTAGTGGACTCATTCTATTTATACGATCACTGAATCATGGTATTTGTCAAAACTCAAACATGATATCAGAAAGCTCATATATGAGCACATAATGAAGAGGTGGCAGAAACTTTAATGTTGCTCATATCCAGTGGAATGTGCAAGGATCAGATAAAGCTGATACACTCAAAAGCTCGATTAGCTGAGCAGCCAGAAATCTTTAATATCGTGTGCGTGTGTCTGAGAGAGAGAGGGAGAGGGAGAGAGAGAGAGAGAGAGAGAGAAACCTGACATAGGAGAAGACAACCCAAGATTATAGGAATGTGAGAGTGTCATGGTAGAACAGTATGAGAATAATCAGCAGCACCTGCATTAAGATGTAGTTTATCAGCCATTATATAGACTACATCAATTTGTTCATAAAAGTGTTTTACATGCACGCGCACACGAAGAGAGAGAGAGAGAGAGAGAGAGAGAGAGAGAGAGAGTATCAAACATATTTAAAGACAATCAGACACAAAATGCCTTTTAAAGTTGCAAAGTATGGATACAACAACTGCACGCCGCACATAGCAAACAATTAGGTTTATGAAGCAAGAAAACTCTATAGGTTCAACAGTTGAAGAACTAACTCACCAGCTTTATTGGCTAGCTTCTTCTTAACTCAAACTCCAATGCAAATTAATCTCTGCTAGGGACAAGGAAAACAAGGAGGATGCTAACAATTAGAGACAGGGAAAAAGTAGCTGACAATGGCAACCTGTAATCAGGAAGCAAAAACAAGAAGACCTAAATTACCTTGTACTGGAGCCACATAGAGTGGTGATTCATAACTGAGACCGCAATGTCAAGCCACTAAACACCATGCTAAGGAGGAGATGGATGATTAACCATGCCACTCAAATGCTGCAATGTCAACTCATTAGGCCAGACCAGCAGTTATATAGGGGTAGGCAATAGAGAAGTCAAGCTGAAAGAACTATGTATTTGCTATCTCGGCATAAGCAACAGAGAGCTTGATGACAAACCTTGATGTTCAAGGGGAATCTCCATTCTTCGCAGTTGGGTTCCATCTAGCGAAGCTGCCATATGCTCTTACATCCCCAGTAAACGGATCCCATATTTTCAGGGCAGTTGAAATTCGCAGACCCTTCCGGTCGTACGATGTGTATATATATATATATATATATATATATATATATATATATCAATTTGCGCGAGGGACAAATCTCAAGCTGGAATCGCACGTGGGTGAAGCATTTCGACAAACACGTTGTCCACGCCCGTAGATTAGCAAGCCAAGTAAATAACATATATTGTATCCATGCATATATCTACATATATTTCACAGAGACAGAGAGAGACAGAGAGAGAAGACAGAGACAGAACCAGTGAGATTGCTGGAATTTGCGGGAGCGCCGAGGTGAGAACAGAGAGAGGAGGAGGAGCCACGATAGAACGATCCCGCTGACTTCAAAGTTTTGATCTTTTTTCCCATTCTCCATTTCATTAATTGATGACTCATCCGGCGCGGTAAAATTTCTTATTCTTTTTTTATTTAAACAGTAAATTTCATACTCTTTCGTAAAGTTAGAACTCATTTTGGAACAGAATGATTATCATTTGCTATCTAATAAGTGAAACGTTTTAGAGCTACTGGTATCATTAAATGAACCCTAGAGCATTTACAAAAAAGGTTTTTTCTTTGTTTTGTTTTCCCATTAAAATTTGAAATACCACCCTTTAAATTTTGAAAATTTTAAGCTTCAACGTTTCTTCGTGAAATTTGAAACCAAGGTAGTTTGAGTCCTGAAAAGTCAAAGTGCACGTATGATTGCGAAATCTCGAAATGCCGTGATCATAACCCACGCTTGAGGAGAGGAAATTTTCTTTCGATGTTGTCCGTCATAAAATTATCAATTGCAGTTGCTCAAAGTACCTGCGAGCATTCGGAATTTAATTATTCGAGCGATGGCTATGCATCGTAATCAATTTCACTTTCATCAATTGCAACACCAACATTTCAAAAACCATCTCCGCCGTCACCTCCACCATCTATCATGGTTAGATTAATTAACTTAGGTGTACTTAAACGTCATTGAACACACTGAATGACTTTAGGCACTGAAAATTTCGACTTTCATCATTTTTTCGCCGATAATTGTCTGTAGTCAATAAGATCGATGGAACACAATCATGACGTTAGTGTCAAAACATTCAATCCGTTCAATGGTTTACAGTAAAGGCATACTAAGGGCGTTTGAATACGATTCGAGTCAATTCATGAAGCATCCTTTCTAGGTGGAGCTCAGTTGCTTAAATGTCCATTTATACGGTATCGCGTCGTTCTGTGAATCACCTTCATAAGTCGATTTTTTGTATTTCCACAGCCATTTTCAATTGCCCAAACACATGCGCCCGCCTAACGGACAGGACTGTAAACAAATATCGACAGCAGACGACTAGGTGGTTGGCTGAAAGACCTTTTGGAGTGTGTCCCAGGAAAATGTCTGGGAATCTGTCTCCCAGATGCTTGGGGCAACTCGTGCAATACTAAATTCCGAGGATGCTGATTCAGTGAAATTGCACGCTTTCATTTTGTGCTCTTCTCGTCTGCTTCCGCTTAACCGCATGTGTTTCCTTTGACATTAAACATTGAGTTACTTGGGAGGGAGGGACAATAAAACATGGAATTGCACCTCATGTATGTATGTAGCGACATGTATTTACCAATAGTTACCAAACAGATCGATACTTCGACAATTATTGCTTCTTCTCTCTTTTGTGCCCAACAACGACAGTTACTTCTACAACCCGCGACTCAACTTTTCGATGGTTACTCAGGAGATCCATTAAGTAGAGACGATCAGCTATACCATCAGAATATATAGTCTATCTAGGAGAGCATGACTACGATATCAATTGTGTAGTTGACCTAGTGACTTATGAAGATGCTATTTCTTGTGCTCAGTCAGATTTGTGGTTAGATGTAATCTATGAAACATAATAGTGTTTGAGAGCTTGTTGAATTGCCTCAAGGTCATAAACCCACCAGCTGCAAATAGGTGTACAAGACTAAAATAAACTCCAAAGGAAAGATTTAGAAGTTCAAAGCTAGACTAGTAGCTAAGGGTTTCACTCAGAGAGAAGGAATAGACTATGAAGTAACTTTTTCTCCAGTCTCTTCTAAAGATTCTTTCAAGGTATTCATGGCTTTAGTAGCTCATTTTGATATGAAGTTACACAAAATAGATGTTGAAACTGCTTTTCTAAATTGAGACCTTGATGAGAAGGTTTATATGGACCAACCTGAAGGCTTTGCAGCAGATGATTAAGGTAGGCTTGTGTGTAGGCTGAAAAAGTCAATTTATGGCCTCAAGCAAGCTTCTAGACAATGATACTTAAAGTTTCGTAGTGTTATCACTTCTTTTGGTTTTGTTGAGAACAAACTGGATCAGTATATATACTGCAAGGTCAGTGAGAGGAAATTTATTTTTTTTTGTACTCTATGTAAATGATATCTTGCTTGTGAGTAGTAATCTTGGATTATTACATGAGTCAAAGTGAATGTTATCAAATAATTTTGACATGAAAGATCTTGATGAGGTGTCTTTTATACTTGGTATTGAGATCTATAGGGATCGTTTTCGCCATTTATTGGGTTTATCTCAGAGAGCATCTATTGATCGTATTTTAGAAAGATTTGGTATGCAGGATTGCAAGCCAGGAATTGTTCCTGTCAATAAGGGTGATAAACTGAGTCTATCACAATATCCTAATTCAAATATTGAGAATGCCCAAATGAAATATGTATCTTATGCTAGTGCACTTGGTAATATTATGTATGCTCTAATTTGCACCATACTAGATATTGCTTTTGCAATAGAACTTTTAGGTAGATATCAGTCAAATTCATGGCACAATTACTAGATTGCTGCCAAGAAGGTTTTGAAGTACTTAAAAAGAACAAAAGACTAGATGTTGATTTACAAACATGTTTGAGACCTGTAGCTAGTAGGGTATTCGAATGCAAATTTTGTTGATTGGTAGGATGAATTGAAGTCGACAACATGATACATCTTTATGTTAGTAAGAGGTGCAGTATCATGGAAAAGCGAGAAACAGAAAACTATGTCATCCTCTAAATGCAAGCGGAGTTTATAGCATGCTTTTCTATAGCTACTTAGGTAATTTGGTTCCGGAACCTCATTAGAGAGTTGACTGTATTTGATTTTGTGGATAAACTCATACGGTTGTGATGTGACAATAACTCTACAGTGTTGTTTATCAACAATAACAGATGTCTCAAGAGGTCTAAGCATATGGCGGCCAAGTTTTTGACCATAAAAGAAATAGTTCAGGATGGTGACATTACAGTAGAGTATATTCTCAAAGATGATATGGTTGCAGATCCACTAACTAAAGGCTTTCGCCCTTGTGTTTGAGCGACATGTAATTAACATGGACTTAGGAGCATCATGAAATGCTGTTGTTTAGTGGGAGCTATTTTATTTTTTGCTCTAGTTAAGATTACATTTGTGTTTTTTTTGTTACATTTAGTGACATTTTAATATGTATCAACTTATTTACATTCAATAAGGTATTTATGAATGTATTATTATTATATTGAATACATATATCCAGTGACAATCTCAAGGTATTGTGTAAACCTTGAGTAAAGCTAGGGGCATCTAGTTATTAGCCTTAAGGATATGTCTTGTTATACATAAAGTAAAGTTAACTATAAGGATAAGATATATGCATATTCATCTTAACCATATGGATATTCTCTAGTGACACATCCGGTTTTGTGATACTTAAGGAGAGAGAATATGGACTGACAAAGGGGATGACACATGGTATTACTCTTTTTGAGATGTTATCTAATTGCCACACTATCATATTGAATCCATATCGGTAGAGTTAAAAACATTTGTGACCATGGAAGGCTCTATGTGTATACATGCAATTATCGTCATGATTCGGTGTTGGAGATTTTATGGGATCAGATTGACTATTAAGAATTATCACTAAACCAACATAAAGGTGCGCATATACAATACAATTTCAATTAATATAGCCCAAGTGGGAGAATATAAAAGTTTTTCTAATGTGGGCTACATTAATTGATATTGTAATTTACCGTTTTACGGGATTGGTCTAATAAGATCAGATATAAAGTTTCTTAATTAGTGTGATAAGAGGCTGGCTAATGTGAGCCGAGTAAGGCCCGGCCCGTGATAAGAAGGTCTGGCTTAAAACTCTATAAACAGTGCTCAAGTCCCTCTTTTAACCCTAACACACATATATCTCACATAAGAAGCAAACGCTATCTGTGAGAGGCAATCTTATTGAGCCAATGATAACAAGGATGATAGAGGAGAAGACTTGCGCAAAGAATCGTCGCTATTCCGCATCAAGAACGACGGATTCCAAATCAGGTGCGCAAATCTCTCACTCGATGAATGTGTTGTAAATTCTAGCTATGGTGATCTTGGGTGTCGTTTTATCGCGACCAACAAAAGTAACAATATACCAGCTTATGCCGAGCAAATTTCAGCTTGTCCAACTTTTTCTCTATAAACCATCTGTCAAAAAGCAAAACAAAACTATCGGCTGCAAGAATATATTTGAAGACGGATGTCCCTAGGAGATTCAGCTTATAGCTCTCTTAAATATTTGTGCCTTGCACAAAAAGCTCTCGTGAATAACATAAAATTAACGGTCAGGGTGATGCATAAATCCATATCAAATATGAACCTCTAGTTAATTCTCATATTGTATCTGAAAGATTCAAGTCTTGCTCCAACCCAAAAGATCAAATCCCGTGAAAGTGTCAATTTCCACATCTACCATGATGGATCCAGAGATAGGTCGATATATACCTTTCCATATAGTTGAATTCTTTTTGGAATTGTTTGACACATATTGAAGTCGTGCACTGCCAGATTCATAAAAGTAATGGGAACTAGCATAGGACACAAGTAAATTTCACTGAATGTCAATGATCTAAACTAGACACTAGCAAATAAGGGGGCTATACCAGAGTTCGCATTTTAGAAATCCTTGTACTGTCGGTGTTGTAGAGCCCTATATTTCTCTTTGTTAACACCTAAATTTCGACCGACCATTTAGTGATTAATTGTATGGAAAATTAGGGATTAAATTTTAACCCCTAAACAAAAATATTAAAATTACATAACATATAGCTTTGGTTCATATAGGTTAATTGCATTCTGCATGGAACCGGTGGCGGCAAGTAAGCTGAAAATTCTTCTCGTAAACCGAACTCGGGCACCAAGCGAAATTTGGGTCATTCAAAGGATGGGATAATAGGTCTTGGTTGTCTTAATTTGATCTTAAATTAGCCCATTGAGCTTAATTAGAGAACAGCCCAAATTAATTCAACCCATTCGGAATTAAAATAAAATTAGATGATAAAGCCTAAGCCAAAGGCCACTAGGATTAGAAAGCCCGGCCAATTAACCTAGGTATGCGATATAAATATATCATTATGCCTCATAATCTGAGGAAGCTGTCATAATTTCCATAACACGATTCCTAAGAGCACGAGAGACACATGTGAGTGAGAGAGTGAAAGAGGACTATGGGTGGGCTCAACCGTGCTTGCACCCTCCCGCTGCCGCGTCGCCCCACACTTGTGCAACCACGCCGCACCTGTCTCGCGTATGCGTCTCATCGCTGCTGTCCGTCACTCGCTACTATTGCCACCGCTCCTCGCTGCTGCCCGATGCCGCTAGTCCCGCCTGGCTCGCCGCCTAACCATCACGCCTGAGCCACCTAGCCACCGTCACTCCTGCCTCGTTGCTACGCCTAGCCCATCATTACTCCTGCTACCTCTGCTGACCTAAGCCACGCCCAACAATTGCCTGTTGCTGCAGCTGCTGCTCCCGCCACTGACGCCACCACCGCTCTGAAGCCCAATGCCATCATCACTACTCCCATGCCCGACTGCTGCTGCACCCGCGCCGTCTAGCCGCCACGCTCGAGACGCCCGGTTTCCTCACACTGCCCGAGCTGCTATCGCGACTGGCCCAATCGCCACTAGTCGCTGTGCTGCTGTCGTGCCAACCCAACCCTAATGAGCTGCTACCTCCTTTGCCATCTAGTCGCTACCAAGACCCCGCGGGGTTTGCTACTCTGGCAATCCCTCACTGACCCCTGCCATCGCCGTCATGCTCACGGCCAAACCAGTGGCCATGAGCTACGACTCTCGCCGTCGTCCTCATCGCCGTTCAGCGCCATCCTGGAGGATCTCGTTGGTCTGATACTTAGCCAAGTGAGAGCTTACCACCCGACACCATCCTTGATCCATCCCGGTGTTTCTTGTTGCTCGCGTGGCCGTGGCGTCCCTACACCGGCACGGCCCGTGTCTTTGCTTTGCAAATTGACTAAGCGTCACCGCATCGTTGCTGCCGTGTCCGCCATCGACTACCCGTTGCCGATCACCCACCAACGACTGTAATCCCGATCTGCCGGTGATTCAAATTTGGAAAGAAATCCACAAATCAAGTAAAAATCTCTATCCGATATATTTTCAAAATATTTAGATTCCTAGTTTGAATATTTTGAATATTCCGTGAATATCTCGTGATTAACTAGATACCTTAGGATAATATTTGTGATATCCGCAATATCCTAAGATACCCCAAATTAGGAGTTCTGCTTAATTTAGTAACGTATCTAGACAATTATCTAACATTAGCCCTAAGGTACGATGCGCAACGGTACGGAAAGATCATTATCTTATCCATAATTACTTGGATATAATAATGGATCTTATCTGTTCTTCGAATTCAAACAATCGATTTTCCATCAATATTTATAACCCTGTAGATATGACCGTTAGTTTGATTCTCTTTCTTAATTTGAATAAGATAAGAATAATTTTGCGGATTGTGCGAATTGGTTGATGCATGATTGTTATCTTTCGTGTGATTTATTTTCCTTTTAAAAAGAAAATCCAAAAATATGTTAGATAGGATTTAAATTAGAGGTTTTGCATGTTTAAGGAATCCTAAATGTATCTAGACGAAAGGATAATTATTTAGTTTAAATTGGGACTTAAGATAAGTTATCTCCTAGTTTAAATTAGGTGTTATTCTAATCCCAATGGATTATTTAGGGTATTTTAAGATTCGAATTTCCATGAAATTCCCAAAAAATGATTTACTTTAGGATAGATTGCATGCTAATTTGAGTAATTTTTAATTTCGAATTTTAATTAAAAAATACCAAAAAGAGAAGTTGTTCTAGAATAAACAAAATTGCTTTTTTAGGGTAGATCGCATGTTAACTTAGGCATTTTCTTTATTCCGACTTTAAATGAAAAATACCAAAAATACATCATTTGCCCATCATTAGAGTTAGGTCATTTAATTGCATGTCATATAATTTGCATGTTAGGTTTAATTAATCGCATGTCATACTTTGCACATCATGGCACTTAGGCTAGTTTCATTTAATCAAGAGAAAACCCAAAAAAAAAATTCATTGATTGGATGGCTTTGTTAATTAGAAATTATATCAGGATGGTTTGTATGATTTTCTAGCTAGCAATGCAAATGCTTTCGTTACTCTAAGGTACGCTATTCTCCTAATCTAGCAATTTATTTATCGCTTTCCTTATTGGGTGTTAAATTAGTAGATTGCGCACCCGCATGGTCACCCCCGCATGCTAGTATCTAGGTAATAAAATGGATTCAGACTTTCTGCCAAAACATTTTTTTTAAAGAAAAGGTACCGAAATGACATTAGACTAGATCTAGCGTAATCAACTCCCTGAGCTTAGAAGCTCTGACTTGTAGAAAAAAACATGTCTCCTTATATTTTATTTAGGTTTATAATTGACCTATCGTAAATAGATTAGTGGCGACTCCAAACATAAAGACATTTGCACAGTAAGAACTTTAACCCTAAGTCACAAATTGGTAGAGTTTGGGAGGGTCCGAGTTAGGCTTAGTCTTAATAATCTATTAACCAAGGTTAGGTCGCGGCACTCCTGTTTGCTGCCCGTGTCATGTTTGCTTCAAGAGGAAAACTGAGAGCATCTTCCACCTGAATTGATTGCTAATAAAATTTCTCTTAGAGAACTGACAACAAACAAAAATTGCGGAAGGAAGAAGATAGTGACATTGGCAATTGTTCGCGGTACAATAATATGGAAAAAATATCAACGAGAACTTCTACCTCTCAACACATTGGCAAATGTTCTTGGCACAATAATGTGAATTTGGATCATGCTGGTGACTAGAATCGAGGTCGTTTATACGTTGGCAAGTGGTGCAATGAGTTAGAAGGCATCATTATAGGACCACATTGCATTGTCTTCAATTGAGGTAAAGTTCATGGCACTGACCTTATAGCAAAAGAGGCAATATGGCTAACGGTTTGCTCTCGGACTTTGGAATAGAGCAAAATAGAGTTAATATACACTGTGACAACCAAGGTGCAATAACATATAATTCGGTTTATCACGAGTGAACAAAACATATCGCCATCACGTTCCATTTCATCCGAGATGTCATAGCAAAGGATAAGGTTGTTGTGAAAAGATTACAGCAAAGGAAAACCCGATAGACATGATGACAAAGCATGTTCCTTTGGTGAAGCTCAAGTTTTGCTTGAGCTTAATTAGCTTCTACAAAGAGTGAGTAGTGTTGGAAGAGCAATATGAATGATGAGCACTATGGCTTATTTTCAAATATCGAGTAAATGTGAAGAATTGTTAAATTATATCTCGAGTTTAAACCGTGTTCGAAACTCGACCCATTTGGAAGTTTTTGATTTTGTTTAAAATCTGGTGTGGCCCTTCATTAGAATCAAAGTAGGATTTAGAGGCGGTAGGATTTGATGATATTGAAGATTTGCCTTCTGTGGGAGAACAAGAAAATTCAATGTTTGACCGACCAAGAATGTGGACTGTTTAAGGGGAACTGTACATTGGACTCCTTTTGCACCACGAAAAGAGTACAAAAAGAAGAGGCTCGCATATATTCTTAAAATATATATTGAGAAATGATTAAGTGAGAGTATGTAATCTACTATGAGATTAATAATATTTTTTATATCACAAGAAAACTAAAAAAATAATTATAAATTATTGTAGGTTCACTCTTTTAAGTATTTCTTGCTCACAATATTTTATTACTCTTACAATGACTCGAACTGTAATGCTAGCAAAATCTATATATATTTACTTGTGGGCATCAAAGTAATGAGAGGAAAGAAAACAGAAGCCCAGGTTTGCTTTTCTGCTACAGCCGTAGAAAAGGAAAACAAGACTCCGAGGGTTCCTTTTCTGTAGAGAGGCCACCGCACGGAGGAAGATAAAAGAATGTGAGGACGTTCTTTGTTGCCGTGTGTAAGGCTTTGCTTGGGATTAATCACCTGGGAATTTGTGCTACGTGTTTACATCCAATTTAGTTGTTTATTTATAAACACTTAGGTTTGTGTGTAATGTAAGTACAAAAAATACTCGAACGTTTGAGAGATTGTAACTCTACTTCTTTAATTATAGTGGATTATTTGTTACTTTCCATAGAGTGGGTATCAACACTTAAACCGAACAACGTAAATCTCTGGTGTCTTTATTGTTCATCGTTTATTTCTCTAGTAATTTCATATTTATTTAATTGTAAGATCCTGTCAATTTCCGTATTATATTAATAATAAATTTTAATTTGTTTGGCAGATTATGAAAATAATTTTCTTCTTGTCAGAACGAGAAGTTATTTTTCTTTGATCTAAGCTTGTTATTTTCAATCCGTGGAAAACGGTTTGAATACAATTTGATGCTTAATCATGCTTTCTCTTTCTTTCCCAAAGCGGCAATTCAGTCTCGGTTGAGCTCAGTTGCTTAAATGTCCATTTATATACGATATCACATCACTTTGGAAATCAACTTCATAAGTCGACATCTGTATTCCATAGCCATTTTTATTGGCCAAACACGTGCGCCCGCCAAAAGGAATAAGAGTAAACAAATGTCAGCAGACAACTAGGTGGTTGGCTGAAAAACTTTTGGAGGGTATTCCAGGAAAATGTCTGGGAATCTGTCCCCCAGATGCTTGGAGCAACTCGTGCATGCTAAATTACGAAGATGCTCAGTCAGTAAAATCACACGCTTTCATTTTGTGCTCTTCTTGTCTGCTTCCTTTGACTGCATAAATGTTGTCCCACCTTTGATATGAACATTGAGAGACTTGGGAGGGACGAGAAAATGTGGATTGCACCCCCATGCGTGCATACACCCTCTCTCCATCTATAACTGTCAAAATCTGATGAACCCATGTTTAAATCTGACGAGACGCAACAGACAAGTATCTTTTTTTCGATAATCCAAGGTAAGTTTTTCTTGTATCGACGGTTGGTTGGTTAGCAATTTGTCATGTTCTTAGTGAATTTGTCCAAACTCCAAAAAGTAGGCTTGAAACATATCAGAAAATTGCTCAGAAAACGCAATCAGTAACTCCCGTTTTAGTAAAACAGGTTATTTCACGTTGTTCTTCCATGGAATACACAATACAAGCACCAGGACAGTAGGAGCCGGTACTGACTTCATGTTCAAACAAGTCGTGGGGTACATAATACAAGCATAGAGCCGGTAGGATTTGAACAAGTGACCTCTAGTTTGTGAACTAGAAATCCCTTGATTCCTATCGCAGCAGTGCCAACCCTGAGTGTTGACCAATCACAGTGGATCTAGGATGATCTGTTCATCAAGGAAAGCTTTAACAATGCCGACATCTTCAGGCGAACCGAAACCATCGTCCACCCGGTAGAAGAAATGGAACACGGTGCTCAAATTCCAAAACAAGTCCTTGCAAGCTCTTGGAATTATGCTCTCCTTCTCTTGCAAAACCAACTTTAAGAGTTTTCTCCTCTCACCAGCTGCCATCTGGTTGAGCCTCTCGATGACCTCTTCTTGACTGGTGTCGCTCCCGTCAAGCATCTGCACCGTCACAGCGGTCAGCTTCCCTTCCTCGGATTCCCTCTGCATAGCAAATAGGAAACCCAAAAAACATTTCAGATCAATGATAAAGCCAGTTGAGTTAAAACAAAAGAGGCTGTAAATTCCTGTCTCACCTTGGCACCCCGTGCGTCATTCATAAGACGCCCACAAGTACTTAATGCCCTGAACAAATCGTGGAACTCAAGGCTTTCGACCTGCTTCTCTGAAAGTCTTGGTCCAACAAAGTAGAGTGCCGGGAGAATGATAGGCCCCAAAGCAAATGATACGAATGCGTTGGCCATGTACTCATCCATAGTTGGCACTGCCTTGGTTCTTCTCCACTTTGCCTCGGTCCACATCGACTCAAGCAAATCTAACCACTGCAATGAAGATTAAGCTAGGTACGTCTAACAAATCTAGAAAAGAGATGCGACATTTAATTGAAATGGCATTTCTCCTAGATAAATACAGATTCATTCAGATCGAACATATGAGACATCTTAGGACAACCATGAGGAGGCAGAGATGATCAAGAGAAGTGATCTCACTATTTGAAACACATGACCCGTCACGTCTCTTCCTTGCCATGCAACCGCTTTGTAGCCAGTCTCCGAAATAGTGGAGTGAAGTGCTGAAAATATGATTTGAACTTCCTGAGAATGGCAGTTGGCACTCGCGTCCACGTCCCACCTGCATCAAACCATCCCTATTCAGAAAATAAAATCAACGCATGCTCACTCGTTCGCTCACAAAAAAAAAATAAAAAAGCAGAATTTACTTTTTAAACAACTGCACTAGATTTTCTAGCTCCTCTGCAGAACCAACAAAATCAAAAAAGTACCACCCGCTTGGGTGGCGCTGCTGGAGAGGGCACTCTTCCTCTCGCAAAAGGTTGAGTGTTCGAATCCCGAGCGCCGCAGGGTGACTTAACCGGTGCACGTGTGTGGTGGCTAGCACGTGTCGCCCCCAGGGTTTACCTCCCGGCTGTCGGCCGTGCGGGGGTTCCCTGAGTTATAAAAAAAAAAAAACAAAATCAAAAAAGTCATCGACCACCGCCGTGAGCAGAGCATGTTTGGCCCTGCAAAGGCGTGCATCTGATAGTTGAGGGGGCAACATGGTTGCTGCAGCAGAGAAGTAACAATATGCCCACTTATATTGGGCAAATTTCAGCTTGTCCAACTTTTTCTCTTTAATCCATCTGCCGGACAGCAAAACAAAACTATCATTCCGAAAGAAAATAGTTAAAGACGGATGATCCTAGTAGATTTAGATCGTAGCTCTCTTAAACATTTTCTCTCGTGCAAAAAGCTCTCGTTATATAACATAAAATTAACGGTCAGGGCAATGTTTAAAGCCATATAAAATGAGCCTCTAGTTATCTCTCAGATTACATATGAAAGATTCAGGTCAAGGTCGATTTTTGCTCCAACAAAAAAGATCAAATCCCGTAAAAGTAGTACTTTCCACATCACCATGATGGATCCAGAAAGCGATCTATATACACCTTTTCATATACTTGAATTCTTCTTGGCATATTGCTTGACACATATTGAATTCATCCACTGCCAGATTCAGAAAATCTCTGTTGTGGAAGTTATTGGAACTAGCATTGGAGACAAGTATCACATCAGTCGAGTATTAGAGTCAATGGAACGTCGATAATCTAAACCAGACACCAGCAAATAAGGGGGCTGTACCGGAGTCCGCATTTTAGAATCCTCGTAGGGTCCGTGTTGTAGAGCTCTATATATCTCTTGTTTGCTACCCTTGTCATGTTTGCTTCAAGAGGAACTCTGAGAGCATCATCCACCTGAAATGATTGCTAATACATTTCTCTTAGGGAATTGACGGCAACAAAAAATCATGGCAAGAACAAGATAGCGACACCAGTAATCGTTCTTGGTACAATAATATGGAGAAAACCTTGACTAGAAATCTACCTCTCGATGCATATCATCCTCGAGTCTATCAGCATGCATTTCACCAGCGAGTAATCCCTTTCTAAGAAAATCACTGGTCCAAGAGTTGATCTTTTCCAGTATAATCTCATTATCGTTAACGATCAGCTCTGAAGCCCTGTACAACTCCAAGACAGAGCCAGCATCCTTCACACATCCTTCAAGTGTATTGCAGAACTGATCCTCTTCAGCAAATTGAGTTAATGCATCTATCCATACGAAAAAAATAATGATAATTACAATTATAATAATGACTTTCCATCGATCAATAGCACAACTAAACGTGTCACCTGAAGAGACATCGTATCCGTGGGATCGCAGTATCCGAAATCCCATTGCTGAGGTGGCGATGTGCAGAAATATCTCTTCATTCCCCTGCAGCCAGCATCTGTGTTGTCCAATGGCACAAGATGAGAAGCTCATGCTTTGTTTATTTGGCACGTATGAAGAAATTGAATGCAGCAAAGAGGGTCTACACTCAAGAAAAACGGGTACCTGTACGTGTCGTCCAATACGTGATCTATTTCCTCTCTAAAATGATGATGGATGCCTAATCTTTCCAAATTATCGACCATGCATAGACGAGCATATATGTCCAAAGGGTAGACCGTTGGGACTGGCCAAAAGTACGTGCATCAATGTTAATAGATATCCCAGGGGCCAGAGTCGCCAACTCATTTGAAGACTTAAGGCGATGGAAGTAACCTGCATCGCCGAATTTCTTTAGTACAGATTCGAGGTAGCGAAGGCAACCGCCGTTTTGAAGGTGAGCTAGAGCAGCAGCTGTGGTCGACGGCGAATTGAACAGGGACCCGTTTTTCCGTTGATGCTTCATAATCATTTCCCAGTCCGCTAGACTCCCCATTCCTTCCGAAACATAAGACAAGAAGATTCCGCTTCCCCCTGATAAGCCTCTAAGAACACCGAAAGCACCAGAGTATTCATTGATGCTGCTGATCATTAAGTTCGTATTACCACAACTCTCACTGAAGCTTACAGTTGCGTGCAAGTGCAAATAAATAGTTTTCTTGGACTTTTTCCTTATATCAAATATGGTTCCTGAGTTTTCTTTTTCGATGTCGTTTCTGACTTTTTTTAAATTTGTAACTATGATTGTTCCGTTAAAGATGGGACGAAATTTGCTGATATGATCGCTAAAGTTACAGATTTGTCTCTCTTTTTTTGTTTAATTTCGTTCTTAAACTTTGTTTGTTTGTTCAATTTCATCCATAAACTATTATATTTTGGTTCTTCCTTTGAGCATGGTGAGGGTCATCAAATATTCTACAAAATAAACCTCGATTACCCTGACCTAAAACTAGTAATTATCAAAACAAATCATTGTTCAATAACTTAGTGTTAATGAATAATAAATATTCCAGGTATGGACTAACCCTTTTATCTATTTACGACGCACTTGAACTCGTTAATTAAGCAGTTTAAAATGTTCCTTGTCTTAAGATCGCATGTTTAGTTATATTTATAAATTATTATGACATGTAAACACAAGCATTTTCACCACCCGCCTGGGTGGCGCTGCTGGAGAGGGCACTCTTCCTCTCGCAAAAGGTTGAGTGTTCGAATCCCGGGCGCCGCAGGGTGACTTAACCGGTGCACGTGTGTGGTGGCTAGCACGTGTCGCCCCCAGGGTCGCCCCCAGGGTTTACCTCCCTGCTGTCGGCCGTGCGGGGGTTCCCTGGGTTATCAAAAAAAAAATGTTTTGTGTTGTCTTTCTATTTCATTAACGTCTTACTTTTTGGAGTTTAATGTTGTCACATAGTTAATAAGCATTGTGTTGGGATTAAATTTAAATTTGACATGGTGCAATCAAAAGAGAATAAAAGAATAATTTAAGAACTAAATTGAACAGATAAACAACGTAAGGGAATGAAATTGAACCAAAATACTGATAACTCATAAATTAAACAAAACACTCTCTCCTTGTTAGTTTATCCTGTCAATGATTTTAACGGAAAAACCAGGTTGGCCAACTCAGTCCTTTTAAATAGTACACCAATACAAAAATGAGCCATCCCGTGAAAAATTGGAAAAAGTTGTTCAAAAAGTCATAAACATATTACACTTTAGCTAATTCAGTTACAAAATTTTCAATTTTGCTAGTTAAGTCATAAACTTTCAAAACTTTGCTAATTAAGTCCATCTAGCTAATTTTGGATAGAAATTGCTGATGTTGACGTCAATTGTCCTACGTGGCACCATCAGCGCTGACATGAACAAGTTTTGTAATTTTTTTACAATTTTGAATTTTTAAAATTTTTCTTTTTATTTTTTTCTATGTCGGCAAGGGTCACCGGCAACCCTAGCCGATCGCAAAGGCCTCCCCCAAATTGGGTGAGGCCCGCCTCGGCCGCTACCGGTGACGCCGCAAAGGCCCTGAGAGAGGCCATCACGGCCTCGCTGGCCACAAGCGAAGGCTATCGCAAGATCTAGGAAAGGGCCTTTGCAGCTAGCGGCCCTAGGCAACGGCCTTCACAGCCCCACTGACCGCAGGCGAGGGCACCAAGGCTGTCGCCAGATCTAAGTGAGGGCCTTCATGGCCGCGCCAACCACAATCAAGGTAATTCTCACCCAAATCTGACAAGCGCCTTCATGCCTTCGCCCATGACCGACGAGGACACGAAGGCCCTTGCCAGATCTGGGCGAGGGCCGTGTCGCTCGCAGCCAATGAGGGTTGCTAGTGACCCTCACTAACATAGAGAAAAGAGGCAAAGAAAAAGGAAAAAAAATTCAAAAATATATATAAAACTACAAAAATTGTTCACGTCGGCTGTGCCACATGGGATGACCAGCGTTTACGTCGACGATTTCCGATCAAAATTGACTGGATGGACTCAATTGGCAAATTGTCAAAAAGTTTAGAACTCAATTACCAAAATTGAAAAGTTTATAACTGAATTAGTCAAAGTGCAATAGGTTTATAATTTTTTAGACAATTTTCCCTCAGAAAATTACTTATTGTTACACTTTGGCCCTGTGGTCGAATCGAAAGAGAACCAAAGCAGGGAAGTTCGACACTATCAAACTACCTCTTCCATTGCAAATCTCTCCTGTAAGACGTGGAATCCACATCTGCAGGTCTCAGGGGAAGGTTCAAATTTAGGCGACCAGCCTGCTCGATCATACCAGAGAGCAAAATATCGAATCCAGTCGGTGTGTGTTGCCTTTCATCGGTGATAGAAGCAGAATTCGAAGCGACGTACTCAAGGCCTGCGATCACAATTTATCGTCCTCACTAATCGGTGCAACTGTAGATAGATGGGCAAGAAAAATCTGACTTACCACGGTTGATCTGCCTTTCGCCAACGCCCCATTGCTTAAGTGCAAGAACACATGCTAAGGTCGATAACAAAGAGTCCTTGATCAACAACGGATGACGGTCCGAGAGACCCCAAGAACCGTCGCGTAATTGATTGTTCAGTAGCCAACTCAAGGACGTTGGAAAACGGGGGCTCTCTGGAAAACCAAGCGAAGGGACCCTAGCCACCCAAGCAGTATCATACGCAGAGAGAGATTTCGACCTTGTTAAACATTTCTCTTATGCGTTCTTTACTCACTTCGGACAACTGCGAGAGCAAAACAGACATTTTCTTCTGCATCGTCAACTAGATATCACATTAAGGAGAGACATAAACCATATAGGAAGATCATTGTACCGCGATGGCAACCCGTGATGATGGCGATTGTTTAACTGGTTTCGTTTCAAAGTCCAAGGACACAGCTCCTGGCAAAACGAAACAAGACTGAATGAAAGAGTAAATGGATGAAGGACCTGACAATCAAGCAAAGAATGTGTGTGCAGGCATGAGAGAGAGAGAGAGAGAGAGAGAGAGAGAGAGAGAGAGAGAGAGAGAGAGAACCTGGTATAGAAGGAGCAAACAACCCAAGATTGTTGGAATGCGAGAGTGACATGGTGGAATAGTAACAGAACGAACAGTTGCAAATTGTATCAATTACTTCAATGTCAAAAGATGAAGCCTAAAGGATTTATCTGTGCGCAGAGAGAGAGAGAGAGAGAGAGAGAGAGCCTGTGAGATTGCTGGAATATGAGGACAGGGAGATGCTGAGAAGCAACACGACAACGACGAGGTTAAACTTTAAGACGCCATGCATCTAGACAGGCTATTTATAAGCCGCTTTTTCTTATTTTCATTAATTGATTCGTGCACTGTGAGTTCCGTGCCGTTTCATAAATATTGGATTGACATTTAAGATGTTTGGTACAGTTTGCACATCATCTTCGGCGGTGAGAAGGGTGTTGCGACTTTTAAAAGTGCTCGATAAACATCTCAATGGCTGCAACACTCAAAAGTTACAGTCACATTTAAGAAACTCTCACCCAAATTTGAGGTATTGTAACCTTAAAACATGTCAACAACTGGGGTTTGTTCTAGTAGCCATTCTTCATATTTGGAAAGGGAGAGGTGGGGAGTTCAGTTCTCCACCTTCTCAGGGGGCTAGGGGCGGGCACATTAGTTTCAGATGTGGGTTTCGACTTCTACGCTCTGCAAAAGTTTAAGAATGAGTTGAAAGTTAGAGTAGGACAGACCCAAAAAAAAAAACCTTAAAACATGTCATATAACTTTAAGTTCTTCACTGCACAGCCTTACCGCAGTTTAGCTACAACTATACTTTCTAAAGTAAAGAAGCTTTTTGACTAAAAAACACAGCGAGGAAGCTAAACTTGGAAGACCCGAAGATTAATTGAATTCTCATATTAAAAACATTGCCGTGAGGAGATCTCAACAAGCTCGCCAAGGTCGTTGGAGGTTGCTCGGGCCTCTATGTGTGTGCGTGCACGCGCTCAAGAGAGAGAGAAGGGATCGCATGAAGGAGACGAGTGACATAGAGTAGACCGAATTAAACAAGGGCAGTGGCGCCCGATTAAGCTCGCGTGGCGGAGGCAACTTCGCTGATGATGGGGATGATGTCGGAGGCGGCTCGGACTTCAGCAGCGAAGGCCGATGGTGGCGGGTGAGGGAGGAGACACGGATTTGTGGGTGAGCGGGTGTGTTAAAATGTGGTTGATTTAGGATATTGGTGTTTTTCAAGTAGGGGTAGTTGTGTCGTTCAAAGTGCCTAGGATGCAAAGATGCATTAGACGACGCAAAGTGATAATAGAGCGAAAAGTGAAAAATAAAATATTTGATATTTTCCCTCGCTGTAATTTAGATGATGGGCAAGTAATCGATGAATCTTTTACTTTCCAAATATGCATTCAACATAATTGTCAAATATTGCATAAATCTCTCCCCTTCACTCTACGACGACGATTGAAACTACATGAAAAAACATGGATCAAAATCCTTACTTACTATACTTTTTATTATTCTTTCTTAAGTTGATTTCCTTTTTTTCTTTTCTACATTTTTTTCTCCGTACGCTAATTGTGTGCTCTTTTTCTAGTGAAAGAAAAATTTCTCACCATTGGTGTCCCCCATTAAATTAGCTGGTGCCGCAAGTTGCTCAAGTTTAAGATAAAGTCTATCTGCTATCATGTGAAACGTGAATGCTAAATGATGATTCTACCGCCGTCACTTCTAATTTCACGACGGCCGACATCCATGTCGGCGATTTTCAGTCAAAATTAGCTAGATGGACTAAATTGGCACAAATATAAAAGGTTTAGGACTCAATTAGCCAAAAAAAAATATTTATGACTGAATTGGCACAAATGTAATAGATTTAGGACTTTTTTTTGGTAATTTTCCCCTCATTTGCAATACTAACACTTCAAAATTACCACCATCACTATCGCATTGCCTCAGTTACTATATGTGATGCATTTTCTAAGTAGAATAATATTGTAATTAAGTCCTTACCCACTTTATAATCTTGTTATCACTTGCAATGTCAGATATAGTCCTTACCTTGTACTTTCTAATCTTGCGTCAAACACATTGATTAGGGTCTCCATCAATTTAGATCAACAATGAACTAAACATGTTGATTAGCTGAACCACGAATTAATACTGCAAAGACATTTTTTATATCAACATAATATTTTTTATTTTTTAAAAAAATTAATATTTTATTTACTAAATGAAGGATAGGCGTCAGACACAACCTAATCCACTAATTAATCTATTTCATCTAAATTCTATGTATAATATAACTATATTACGTAACATCTTATTTTATAACACAATCAAGTGCTAATGAAATTATTTTAATGACATTTAACTATCTCAATTCTCAGGCCATCGCACCAAAAACTCAAATTCCTTCATACCGTCGTCACATTTAAATTCTTTGCAAGTTCATACAATTACAATTCTGATCACTTTTGATCTTCTCAGAGGTAGTTTGGTAGTGCTTCCTTAATCGACTTGAATTAATTTTTGTCGGATGTTCGAATATGACCTGATCACTTCATAAATTAATTTTCGAAATCGATTTTTGAATTAAATCAGGTTCGCCCGAGCACATGCACCCAAAAAAAATTATACATATCTATGTCCAATGAAAGTAACAGAAAATGAACAAATAGGCAGGCGGCTGAAATATTTTGTAGTATATTCAACGAAAGTTGGAGGACATATTTTGTAGTCTATTCAACGAAAGTTTTGTATCTTCTGAAGATGCTAAGCGAATAAAATCACGGGCTCCCCTATGTTCTCGTTGTCTGTCGTCCTTTCTTCACAAAAATTTCCATGAATGACCGGTGGGTACTGTCTAATCTAAAAGAGCCACGATACCTAAGTTCGAAACTCTATTTTATTACTTCTCTTTTGCAAACCTAGTCAGTTATGATTAACTTCGAGAGACACTGGGGGCTAAGAGAGGGAAAAGTTATCGGATGCACAAGTGCATACACCCAATAAATCGCAAGTACCTCACGGATTCATTGACCTAGGTGTATTTTCACGTGCAAGTAAATTCTTTATGTCGCCCATAATAGGTTGTTGCAATAATTTTTGGAGAGAAATTTGAGATTGAAAAGTTTAGCGGGAGGAACAACTTTGGATTGTAAAGCATTAAAATGCATGCCCATTAATAACCCAAGATTTGGCAAAGGCGTAAGATGGCTAGAATAAATTACCAGAAATGATAAGTGAGAGCGATAAAGTTGAGTTGATGGAGAAGGTTAAAAGTATAGTCCCGTTAAATCTTTCAGATGAAGTATTGATTGAAGTGGCCGAAAGGAAGGATGTCGCGGCGTTGTGGGCAAAACTAGAGTCATTTATTTAATGAAGGGTTTGAACAATCACTTGTATATGCTAAAAACGATATTTTAGTTCCAGATGATTGAAGGCGCATCCATAAAAGCCAACTTATATGAGTTTAACAAACTCATGATGAATTTAAAGAACGTCAATGAGGCATTTCCTAATGAGAAACAATATATGATGTTGTTGGCATCCCTACCAGATTCTTTTGAGCACTTTAAGGATTCACTGCTACTAGAGCGCACTACGATTACCTTGAAAGAGGTAAAGTCTGCCTTGTTTTTTATGGAGTTACAAAAGAAGTTATGAGAAAATAACTTGGTGCAAAATACGACGCAAAGTTTGGTTAATCGAGGTAAACACAAGGATGAGAGTCTAGAAGTATCAAATGGAAGAACCATTCTAAACGAAGACCAATGTTCGGAAGCATCGATGTTATCATTGGGATGAGGTAGAACACTACGGGAGAGATTATTTGAAATACAAGGGTAAAGGATTTAAGGTGGAGTCTGTAGGCAATGGTAATATTGTTACCATAGCAGATAATAATTCTAATGATGCCGGTGTTGTGTTAAAAGTCACCACGAGTTCATAAGGTGATGATTGGGTGCTTGACTCTGAATGTTATTATCATGTGACTTCTTATAGATATTGGTTTACTACATATCCGTGCATGGAGGGTGATGAGGTGCTTATGGGAAACGGCATTGCTTGTGAAATAGTAGGGATCGGAATAGTTTGGATTAAGATGCACAATGAAGTGGTGCAAATGTTGAAAGATGTAAAGCATGTACCAAAGCTGAGAAAACCTTATTTTGTTGAGTGCTCTGGACGGACTCGGATACTAGATCTTCGCTAAAGGGGAGTTTTAAAGGTCATTCAAGGTGTACTTACTATGATGCAGGGGAAGTGGACTGCTGGTTGTATGACTTCCACGAAACGACAGTAATTGGCTTGTTTGCTAGATTCTGACTTTCATTTAAGACACAACAAAGTTGTGGCATATGAGACTTGGACACAAGCGAGATAGACTCAATTAAGTGCTTTTCGACCCAAAAAAAAAGTGCTTTCTCATATGAGACTCGTATTTGGGTGCGGGTGCTATGGTTACGTCAGGAAATGAGGCTCTGATAACAAGTTAAGAACAATGAGGAAAAGTGAATTGGAGAATTTTCTGTATATTTCAATGTATGTTGAAGAAGAATACTTAAGACATTTAGGGCGCGAATGATAATCATTATATTTCCCTATTTTTCTATTTTTTTTGTTCCCTGAAATAGGTTTGGAACAGAAATCCGTTTGATAAAATAATTTCATTTTTTTTTATTTCTGGGACAAATTTTGGTTCTAAAATAGATTTAGAATAGAAATGAAAAGTTAAAATGTTTTACCCTTTTATTTCTGCAACAGAAACAAAAATAACAGCTCCCTTTTATTGCTCACATTTGCCCCCCACTACTGCCCACTTACCACCACCAGTCACCCGACTGCTGCCGCCACTGCTCGCCCGTCCGCCACCACCGATCGCAGTCACCATTGGCCACCCGCCAGCCACCCACCGTCCGCCGCCGCCACTTGCTAGCCATTCGTTGCCGCCCGCCGACCATTCATCGCCACCGCTTGCCAGCCGTTCGCCGCCGCCTTCTAACCACCCATCGGCTATCCGCCGCTGCTTGCCCATCCACCGTCGCTCGCTCGCCGGCCGTCTGTCCGCCACCACCGCTCACAGCGAGAACAAAAATATTGTATCCTTATCAAACAAATTTCTATTCTGGGAATAGAAATTTTGTATCATTATCAAACACTACTTTTTGCTCAAAAACTCATTCAGGCAAGAGAAATAGATTTTTTTATTTCTAGCCAGAAATAGGGCCGGGAAAGAGAAATGATTTCATTCACGCCTTAGGGTGCGTATGGTAACATTTTTGTTTCTTGGAACAATTTCTTTTCAAAAATAGTTTTTTTCTATTTCCCGAATGAGTTTCTAAGAAGAAGAACATGTTTGGTAACTACACTAAATCTTTATTCTCAGAATAGAAAAGGAGCAGAATAGTGTTTGGTGCAACCCTAAAAAAAATTTGTGACATGGAATTTTTTTTAGTTTTTCAATAATTTTCTGAGATTTTTTTATTTTTTTTTTCCTCCCTTCCTCTTCCTCCTCTAGCTGGTTGCCAGGCCTCAACAATGGTCAGCGAGGCTCCACCTCACAATGGCCGAGTGAGGTCGAGCCTCGCCAACCCTCATCTTTGGCTAGTCACAAACCATCACCGAGGCCCGGCAAGTGGCTAGAGGAGGAAGAAGAAAAAATGAAAAAAAGAAAAGAAAACGACCTTGTTACAAAAATATTTCGCAGGAACCAAAACGTATATTTTTATTTACTTCTTATTTCTGTTTCAAATCTATTTCATGGCCACTTTTTTCCATGAAATAGAAAAATTAATTAACATACACAAATGGATTTATGTTCTTTTTCTATTTCAGGACACAAAAAAACATAAAAACAAGGAAATAGATTACCAAGCACGCCTTTATAGGCTTTACTTGATAACTCTCTAAGACAATATATCAATCAAGATATGCATGTAATCTTGAGAAATACGCAGAATCAACAGAATTAACAAAATATCTCTAACATAGGAAATTATCCTAGGGAAATCCCTAATTTTTTCTAACACCATGGATGAGCTCAACCAAGGCGTTCGTGGTGCCAGAAGGTACTAGATTGAGTGGCGACCTCAATCTAGGCTCTTGAAAACCATGACAAGCTCGCCAAGGTGGTCAGGGGTTGCTTGGGGCATGAAGGAAATGAGAGACATAAAGCAGACGGTATGAGACAACTGCAGTGACGCCCTAGCAAGCTTGTGTGGCTGCACGAGGACGATGACGATGTCGAAGGTAGCTCGGAGGTCGTCAATGTAGGCCGGTGGTGGTGGACGATGGGGAGATAAGTACTTCTTGTGATTTGGTGTGTTAGAGTGTGGTTGATTTATAATTCGAATTGGCTCCTGGTCCTAGTCAGAGACCACTATTTGCTCCGTTTTTCAAGTTGGGGTAGTTCTGTCTTTTTAGTGGCCTAGGATGCGAGGAAGCATTTTTGAAAGGGTTAACACCATAAAAAAACTTCAAATTAGTACACTTATGATAAATTTACCCAAACTAATTTTTTTACCACGAAAAACCCTAAACTAATACACTTATGACAAATTTACCGCGAACTAATTTTTTGATTACAAAAAACCCAAACCGGTACACCCGTGATAAATTTACCTCAAACTAATTTTTTAACCATGAAAAATCTCAAACTGATACACCCATGATAAATTTACCCAAAACTAATTTTTTGACCATAAAAAACCTTAAATTGGTACATATGTGACAAATTTACCCCAAATTGATAATTTTGTGACAAATTTATCATCTGTTAGCGGATCAATTTGGAGTTTTTCATCGTATTTACCCTATGGATTTTCACATGGATTTGCCACGTCACCATCCACATCAACAAATTTAACGGTAAAATTTAATGGAAGTTAACGAAGAGTAAATTTGTTATAAGTGTACCAGTTTGGGGTAAATTTGTCATAGGTGTATCAGTTTGGGGTAAATTTATCATAGGTGCACCAGTTTGGGATCTTTTGTGATTAAAAAATTAGTTTTTGGTAAATTTATCGCGGGTATACCAATTTGAGATTTTTCATAGTCAAAAAATTAGTTTGAGATAAATTTGTCACATGTGTACCAGTTTGGGGTTTTCCATGCTTAAAATATTAATTTGGGGTAAATTTATCATAAGTGTACCAGTTTGGAGTTTTTCGTGATATTAACCCTTTGTTGAAATAGAGGATGTAAAGTGATAATAGAGCGAAAAGTGAGGAGAATATTTAATATATTCCCTTATGGTATTTTAGATGATTAGCAAATGACCAATGAATTATTTATGGGTTAATATCACGGAAAACTCTAAACTGATACACATGTGATAAATCTACTCCAAACTAATTTTATAACCACTAAAAATCCAAACTGGTATACCTGTGACAAATTTATCCTCTGTTAGTTTCTATTAAATTTTTTGTCAAATTGCTAAATTGGATGACACATGACAGTTGATGAGTGTATCAGTTTAGGATTTTACCCTCTGTTTATCACAGATGTATTAGTTTGTGATTTTCATGGAATTAATCCAATTTAAAGAAAACTAATTGAGAGTAAATTTGTCACAAATATACCAGTTTGAGATTTTTATTGGTCAAAATATTAGTTTATGGTAAATTTGTCACAACTATAGCGACTTTTTTTTTGGTAAGGTAAGTGGACAAGTATAGCAACTTTGGTGTTTTTTGTAGTCAAAAAATTAGTTTAGAGTATATTTTCACATGTGCACCAATTTAAGGTTTTTCGTGGTATGAATCCATTATTTATCTTTTATTGGAAGTCGAAATAAATTGTCAAATATTTCATAAATCTCTCCTCTTTCCCTTCCTATGACAATTGAAATTACATTAAAAATTGGATTAAAATCTTTTAATATTATTTTATTTTCTGTTCTTTCTCAATTATTTTTTTTTAATATTTCTCTTCTTACGCAATCTGTATGCGCTTTTTCTAATGAAGGCAAAACTCCTCACCAACAATGCCCCTCGTAAAATTAGCTCGGATTGCAATTGCTAAAGTGTTAAATAAAATCTATATGCTATCATGTCAAACGTGAATGCTAAATAATGATTATAACATCTCATTTGCCACTAATAACAATTCAAAATCACCAGCATCACTGTCGCACAGCCTCCGTTACAATGATCGCCGTTGTAATATGATGCACTTCCTAAAGAGAATAGTTTTGTAATTACCTTTGTTTTAATTCAACTCGTTAATTGATCTCTCTGGTAGTCTGTTGTTTATTTAAGCTTCGTTTGTTCATGAAAAATGAATAATTTGAAAAACATTTTTCTAAAAATTATCGTTTATATTGCTTACAAAAATGAATGAACAAAAAAAATTTCATCGTCCACGAAAGTATTTAAATATAAATTACCGTCAACAATAAAAATAATTTTCATTAGCTAATTATTTCAAATGATACAAACGATCATTTTTAGAAAAATATTTTTTAAATCATTTATTTTTGATGAGTTTCAAGTAAAATTCCCCCATGTCAGTGTAGACGTGGTCACTATCTCCTCATCTCCGTATCATCATTTATAGTCCTCTTGGCCCCATTTACATTTGAATCATCAGACATATTGATCAGGTTCACCACTAATTTACGCGAATAATAAACTAACCATGCTGATTAGCTCAGCATTAATTTAGGTCAACAACGAATTAATCTGGCAAAGAAGCCCTGGACATGTGACGCGGAAGCGAAGATGTCCATTTGTGTCTTTTGAACAAGGATAAGGTCAGGAATACAATGATTAATTTACGAAAACGATTTAAAAATAACTCTTGTTGGACTTTTGCTGACATATCTTGCAGTCTATTCCGCGAAAGTTTTGTACCTCCTGAAGACGATCAGCGAATAAAATCTGTAGCTTTCATATGCTCTCGTTGTATGTCGTCCTTTATCACACTATTTTTCATTTTTTGTGGTCCTTTTGGCCCGCCATCATCGCCTTTTTATTCGTTCACCAACCAAATGCCAACAAATAGAAGTAATAGAAAATAATAAATCAGAAGACAACAAGTGGTCGATTGAAAAGTATCGCTGAGTGCATCCTCCCTGTGTTAGAATTACTTATGACATTTCCTTTAATTCTCTATATATCTCTGAATTTTACATATATCTCTATTAATTATGCGTTATCCCTAATTGATTATAATTAGGATCATAATTATCTTTGTTACTTTAGGAAGTATAGGCTCGTATGCTCGATTTTTCACTAAGGATATAAAGATGGTAAATGTCACTAGTGAAAATTTCAGTTGAAATTACTAACCGTGTAGTGCATGGAAAAGCCAGAAGGTATTTTCGTGTCCGTGGCTTCCAGAATGCACTTTTGTTTCTTTTAATTCTACTCATTGATCGTTCTCTCTTGTAGTTAACTGTAGGGGTGAGCATGGGTCCAGGGTAGAACTGGAAATCGGACAGAACCAGCCATAGGAACAGATCTGATTCCTGGTTCCCGCGCCCGATTCCAAAAAAAGTAGAACCAATACCGTGTTGTTCGGTTTAGTTTCCGGTTCCCAGTAAGAACCAAACCAGGAATTGAGCGCTAATTGGGGACAGGTTGCAAAATCATGAACTATTCTAAACTAGTAGACTGATCCATAAATCGCAAGTTCATGGCCTCTTATTTATGCGGCTCAATCATTGACAATCACAGATCTACGAGCAAATGAAGTTATAAATCATTACAAGTAAAGTGCCCGCTCATCTATTCTGTGACTATAATTGCAAAGACTTGAAAGCCTAGTATTCACCAACAGTTTAGAACCCAGATGACTTTGCAAGCTCCATAGTACAAATCAAAGCCAAGCTAAGAAGATGAGCAGAATGCCATCCTTGACACTTTAAACAAAAGAAAAACCATTTAGATTCTTGTGCTACCCCCTCCAAGAAGAAGATAAAAATAATGAGTACCCTAACGGCAGTTATGTGTTTTGAGGTTTTTGTTAATTATTTTATATTACGTGTTCATCTTTTATGAATTATTGCTATTGATAAATGTGGATTTTTGTTGTTGCGTTCACTTTCATTTTGCTTAACTAAAAGTGAAACAAAAAAGAAGGAACAAAAAATGAAACAAAACAAAATGAAATTGGCCGGTTCCTAGGTAAACCCTTGAACCAATTAACAAAATAGGTTCCAGATTTCAAAATATATAAAGCAGATTTCGGGTTCCAAAAACTAAAGAACCGGATCCAACATGGTAGGTTCTAAATTTCAAGTGGAATCTAGACCGACCCTAAAATCGCTCTCCCTTAATTGATTGTCCATTTAGAGTAAAAATTCCCTCATCGTTGTAGACGTCATGACTGTCTGCCCTGCAATCTCCATCGTCACTTACAGTCCGTTTTGGCACAATTTACATTTTAATCGTTAAACATATCGATTAGGTCACCATTAGCTTACGCCAGCCATTATTTAAACCATGCTGATTAACTCAGCATTTCTTCAGGTCAACAAAGAACAAATTTTGCCGAGAGGTACTGCACATGTGACGCGGAACGAAGACACGCATGTTTTCATTAGTGTCTATTCAAGAAATATAAAGGTCAGGAATACAATGATTAATTTACGAAAACGATTAAAAAATAACTCTTGTTGGACTTTTGAATATGATTTGATTTCTTAATTATCTCCTCGTAGATTGTCATATCGGACGACATCTAGTCCGGCGGCCTGACACATCTTGACGTCTAACCCGGACAGAGTTTCGTACCTCCCGAAGATGCTCTGCCAATAACATCACGGGATTTCGGATGCTCTTGTTGTCCATCATTTTCTTATGGAAAAATAACAAAAATAATTTATCAATTTTAATTCAATATATAATACGATCATTAAATTTTTATTTATTCAATATGATATCTGAAATTTTAATTTATACAATATAATTTCTAAATTTTTAATTTGTTCAATGTAATTCCTGAACTTTTAGTACATGTTCAACTTAATTTCTGAACTATATAAAAATATTTAATATTATCCTGAACTTAAATTAATAGAAGGACAACATTGAATATTTTTATATAGTCCAAGAACTAAGTTGAACATGTACCAAAAGTTTAGGAATCACATCAAACAAATTAAAAATTTAGGAATCACATTAAACAAATTAAAAGTTCAGAAAACAAATTACATATTGAGCAAAAGTTTATGGACTATTTGTGTTATTATTCTCTTTTTCATCACAATATTTTTCTTTCTTTTGTCCTTTCGGCCATCCACAACATGATCTTTTAATTCGTTCACCAACCCATATGCCTATAAATATGCAGCAATAGAAAATTGTAAATCAGAAGACCACGAGTGGTCAACTGCAACATATCTTTGAGTGTATCACGAGGGTTGGAGGTAATTATGATATTTTTCCGTATGAGAGATGCTCGGGATATTCCCCTTGATTATATATATTTCCATTGTTTGATAAATTATATAATGTTCTATTCCACATTATCCTTTTCTTTAAGAAAGGGATCTTTCATCCATATGATCATCGAATAAAAATTACTTGTACCTGTTTGTCATCTTCCCACAATACTGGCTCATTTGAACGATAAATTCCAAGAATCGAGCAGCCTGTCGCACACCATAAACAGTGTTAACTAATTGCAACTTGGTTACTGAGAAACTTTGGCTAGTCCTAGTTCGAAAAATCCCATCGTAACGCGAAATGTTTAGATACATTTGTGGTGCTTTTGTTCTATGCAGAACGCTACTTTTATATCAGTCAATGAGGAACACATGTTCGTGCATGGAAATTTTCTGGTATTTTTAAGATTTAAACTTGGTGGAAAAACTGTGTAACTAGCCAATGATTGGTATAGTGCACCAATGGTAACTTACCAATGACGTTAGCAATAGGGGGTGAGGATACTCTCAGGGTAAAACTAGAACCGGTCCGATTCCAGATTTCAAGGTCTGTAAGATAGCTTCTAGATTCCAAAAATTAAAGAACTGGTTCCTACGGATAGATTATACCTGGAACCTGGAACAAGTCTTTGTATTTTTCTTATTCTATATCTCCACAATTTTTCGGTATTCCATGATGTTCAATAATGAATGTATATCTAGAACCACTAATCCGAGCTTACATTTCCAATAATGTCTATGAGTAAGACTTTTACTTTGTTAATATTTCATATTTTTCGTGTGTCTAAATATGAGTTGTGATCAGTAAATTGTAGTAGCAAATGGTAGTTATTAGAGGTAATGATCCACTGTAATCGATTAATTAAGAATTCAGGTGGAATCGATCCTAGAACTTGTGGGATAGGTTCTAGGTCTTAGAGTACATAAGATAGGTTCCAAGTGGAACCCAAACCGACCTTGGCACCGCTCACCCCTATTAGCAATTCACCAACATTAAATGCAATAGTAAGTTACTATTTTTTTTTATAAATTTACCACTAAAAACAAGAAATTAGTGGTGGATTTGATTGCATACCAGCAAGACTAATAACTTATACCATCATAGGTCCGTTCAAAATGTCGTAAGCCAATGGCAAAGTAAGGAATTTACTAACTTTAAGTGGACTGAAAGTTTTTTATTTAAAATGAAATTTACCACTCTGAAACAAATATTAATGAAATGAGTAACTTACCAATGTAGGTCCCTAATGAGTTCGCAAGTTACTACTAAAGTAAGAAATTTCATCATTGGATACTAAATTTAAGGATGGTAAAATCATTATTCCCTTGGTAGGTCACTAAGTAATTCATCGGGCCGCTTGTAAAATTCTAAAGCACTTATAGGATGTGGGGTCGTGAAATCATTATGTCTTTGTTAAGCTTTTTCAAAATATTCAACAAGATTCAAAGATGATAAGTTGTTGACTATTTGTAGGGCTCTCTTGTAAAATATTAGATTTCTTGTTATCTTCAATGGATACAAGATATGGTAAATTTTTTATGTTGCTAAGTTATTACTAAATTTTTGATAAAAAAATGTTATTACTAAATCAACAGGGCAATGATATCATAAATGTCATAACTTTTATATAGCGCTTGCTTCGGAGTCAAACTTTTTGAGCAATCACTCGAATGTTATTCTAGTAAAAAACAATCAATTCAGTGTCATCGGCGATTATGTGGCTGGAAAATCCAACATAATAATGTTTTAATATAAAATGTCCGATGTGGCTAGCTGACAAAATAAAATTAGCATAATTGGACCTCAACAGCGTGGTTGGAACATCTATTTGCCGCAAATTAACAGATTTGGACAAAATTCAGCATATTCTTCAAAAAAAAAGAGAAAACGCTAACCATCATTCTTTGAATTGGGACAAATTCCTTTTAAATTTTTCGAGCAATAGACAAACGAAGAAGTAGAAAATAATCGTTTTGCTTTTTTTTTTTTGGTCGAAATCGTTTTGCTTTTGATTTCTTCTTTTCCTCTTCGATTTTTCACTCGTTCTTTTTAGGAAAGCGAATTTCCATGTTGTTGCAACTGGGCTTCTTTGAAGTCAAATTTTCATCATGGGCTATCTCTGACTCCCGTGGAACGAGGACTATCGACCAGCAAAATCACGACAATAACAAGTCTATTGTTCCAAGACCACCGGTCTTGTTATTTTTTTTCTGTTTTCATAGTATCGTCCACGCGACTCAACTTCACCAACTAAAACACTGATGTTCAGCTGAGCATTCTGACTGTCCTGGTCAGCAAAAGTCGATTGAGAGATATATTAATGTAACGAAATGACCATATTGAATATTATTGAGAAAGTTCAAAGGCTTGTTGATCCAAAAGTGATGATATCGATTTGAAATACCAGCAATATTCTCTCCTCACAACCCAGTAAACCGTTTCCAGGACCGAGGGTAGAACTTGGAATTGGCAGTTCACTGGGGGACCACAGCGACGTTCCATGCTAATGCTATACATGGTCAAGAGATCGACCCGGACATGAAGGCAGTCGGCATGATGGAGGAAAGAGAGATTATGCCGCCTTTGGGTGGTTATCGGATCCACTTGGGTTGAATCAGTAAATCCCAAGAATCCGGCTAGGTAGTCAGCACAAGCCCAGACGATTTTTCGGATCCAGAAGCAAGAGCAAGACGGGGATAAGCCCGCAGGTCATTCGCATTGGCTGAAGGAAGAGGGCATAACCAAAAATGCCAAACGATTTCCAAAGTGACTGGCCAGATGGCCTAGCTCCCTGGCAATCAATGAATCACCACCTCACCATTCAAAGCAATCGCATTCAAGAAATCTAACAAATGCTCGAGGAAGAAGACGCCATAAATGGTGTTTAACTAATCACAACTTGGTCATTGAGAGAGTTTGGCTAGTCCTAACTCGGAAAACATACATCCTAACATAAATTCGCAATGCTATTGTTTTATGCAGGATTTTATTATTCTGTCTACCGAAAAGGAACAAGTTTCCGTGCATGGTTAACTTTCCGGTGCTGTCATTAAGATCTAAACTTGTTAGAAAAATCGTTTAACGGACAAATTGTCAGTTTTAACACATTGATAGTAATTCGCCAACAATGTTAGCAATTTACCAACATGAAATACGATAATAAGCTACAACTTTTTTAGAAATTTTACCACTTAAAACAAGCATATTTCCTTCTCTTTTCATGTGATACCATCCATGCGACTCAGCTACACCAGTTAGAAGCCTGATGTTCGACCGAGCATTACGACTGAGAGCCATATTAATTTAACAGAAGGTCGATATTGGATATTGTTCGAAAAAGGTCAAGGGCTTGTTAATCCAAAGTGATGATAACTCATGGATCGATTTGAAATCCCAACAATATAAAGTTCACAGATTCGTAGTGGCGTTATTCATTTTCCATAGCTTCTGTAGTTGAGTCATTGCTTGGAAAATTACCGAGGAAATCATTCATGTCCGTTCTCCTCAAATTGTATAATCATTCACAATGATTTTGGTGCAGAGAAAGGGAAAACTCCAGATACAACCTCAACATTTGCTACGATGAAATGCCTGTTTTTACAAAGGTCTTCATAAAACCTTAGGAGATTGAGGAAAGGCAATTTAGGTAAGACTGTGTGTGTGTTTTTCATTGTGCATCAGGAATTTGGCCATCAAGGTTGTTATTGTTGAACATAATCCTGGGCTTTCCCATGCTGAAGTTGAGCACTCTGGCATTCATGTTGTACTTGATCTCTCCGTCATACAACAGCTTCCTTATGTAGTGCTCTATGTCTGATCCAATCAGCCGAAGAGTGTACTCCGTCAGCGGCGCACCCTGGCATCGGCAATCCCAGCAATTTCATCAGTTTAAAATTCACCAAAAGTGCTTACGGATTGTAAGGTCGCATGATGTACCGAGTACTAGTAGCAGTCTAGTATATGCCACCATACAACATGAAAACAGGACCATCCTTTACTCTCCCGTAAAATCACAAAAAATGAGATCATAAACGACAGGTCCTAGCGGTTGTGTAAGCAATACCACGAACTGCAAAGCGATGCATGCAAGGAAAGACCCCATATATGCTTTGTCATTACCGTTTCATGTGAATTTGCATAGCGATGACAATGAGAAAATTCAAGAAAGCGCCTCGTGAATTACTCCCATGGGCAAAAGCAATGCTTCATTCATCAAAAAGAGAGTACAATACCTCGTAGTGATCAACAAGCTCCTGGAAGTAGCCGTAGACCTTGTTGCAGGTCTCCGAGGTCCACACGAACTCATTGCTCGGGTCTAGGATCAGGGTGAGCTTGTCCATCTGAGTCTGGTCGAACTCGCAGGTGACCGGGTCGATATACGCAGCATAAATCCTCACGTGCCGCGTCGTGCTGCTCAGCCACTGCCCCCCATATTCGCGGCTCATGTTCTTGCTCTTGACGTTCACTTGTGGCTCAACCGGCCTCAGTCTCGTCCCTTCCAGCTGCTTCGCCTTTTCTTGTCCCGGGGCAGCTGCTTCTTGTGCCTTCATGTCGTCTTGTTCTTGGACTTGTGCCTGTTGCTGAGCTGAAATGGCGAATGGACTGCCGTTGCTTTTGCTGAATTTATTGCTTTTTCCGAGCCAGCCCAACATGGAGAGTTTCGTGGATGCCATGTAAGAGGATGATGCTGCCATTCTTTGAATTGTTGCTCTTCAAGGAGCAGTATTTCTGGGAACTTGAGCTTCTATTTCTTCTTTTGGCAGTAAGTTTTACTGTATTATATGCAAGAAAAATAGGATTGTGGGAGTGATTGGAGGTATCGTACAGGCAAGGCACAAGGAGAATTGGTGATCCATTGATTTTGTGGATAAGGTTTCTCGCAATTGGCGGGGATGTGCATACTCTTTTTGTGGTGAAGGGAAAAAACACTTTTCTTGTTAATGAAAATAAATAATAAAAAAAAAGGAACGCTTCTTTATTTTTGGTCGAAAAAGAAAAAAGGAACATTTCTGTCTGAAGTTATTCGACGCTACGGGAGAATATAGTTCGAAATAAATTGAACCAATGTTATCCATATGTAGTAGGTACGCATTCGCTGTGAACTTGAACTTCTGTTCATTCTCTGCACCATTGATTTAGCATCAGAAACATACTTCAGAAGCAGTTTTACTGAAACCATCAAAAGTTCTATTTCCACGAGAAACGTTTGCCATGAGCGAAATTTCCGTGATTCAGACGACAAATGGTGGTCGTGGTCGGTAAATAACCGGCTAATCTCTTAGTTTTCATGGTAGTTCTCTTTAATTTACAAGCAGCGGAAAATATTACTGCAAAGATCAAGAGAAATCAACATGAGCGAATTATTAGCAGCAGATACCATCCACTAGGTCAACGCTACAAATCATCTAGCTGCCCAACCTCATTATCACGGCTTTCAGCTAATAATAATCACGTTAACGGCTTCAATGTATGACCGACATTAAAACGACAAAAAACCCAATAACAGAAGAACAGTAATTCAATTGCAGATTCCTAGACTCTTTAAAATTGAAGGCACAATCGACACAAGGAATTGCACAAATTGAAACGCTCTTCGTACATGGCACAGGAAAAAATGCCGTTCTTATCTGACTTCAGGTGAAGATGTGGCTACCGGATACTCCAAGATAATCCTCCTTCCACTCGCCACAGTACATATATGAACACCAAAATATAGCAAGATCAATGTAAGCGCTTGCTATGTTCTTTCCATTTGAACCAGTCATAATGGATCAACATATCCAAATCCGCATGCCATTTAGTCTCGTAAATCAAGAGACAATACAACACACCAATTCCCATTCCGACAAGACATCTGAACATGGAAATCAAATTCTCCATGCTCAGTCACTCGAGAGAGCAAAAGTTTTCGTTTCGGTCACATCTTTGTTCCTTCGCTTCTAAACAGAATCTACATTTCCTCTTCAGCCAAAGGAAGCAAGAACCACAATTGGAATTTCATCTTTCTTTCAGGATTCCAACAAATATAGGATGGGCATGAGATACTACCACATGGTGCAGATGAAACGTTGCCCAATCTTTTGTAGTCCAGTAAATCCAGCACTATATTCCTGTCAAGTAATCCCTATTTTCCACTACAAAGCTGAATCAAGTCCACTCGACGATAAAATAGGGAAATTTCACTTAGGCTTTATGGCGTCTTATTGCCAGGCTTGACATGGCATCGTAAATTTCATTCCAAAGATATTTGAGATGGCATGTTACCGAGTGTTCATATCATTAGTTTGGTCCCAAAAAACAAGCCATTCAGAAAGCATGAATTTCAGACTAAGCTCCAACTCTACGCAAATAACCAAGTACGAGGAGAGTAAGAGAAAAAATTCGGCAAATGTGCAGCAAGTGAATAGCATCTCTTACATGAAATTAGTCAGAGACATTGAATCCATGCAAAAGAAAGTCGTCACTCATGCATTGTATAATCGAGGAATAATCAAAAGCAAAGAGCCTCTGCAAATCATTAACAAACCCCACCCCCCCAACAACAAAAGCCACACCTATAAACACACAGACACTCTCCTCCTTCGTGTGAGGAGCACCAAAAAATATGTATTGAATTCCAGTTTTCTAGACTGAGCTGGCGTTCATAATATTCAAAAAGCAGAAGGATGTCCGACAAACATATTGTCACTTTTATTTTGAAAAGAAGACCAATCAAATTGGAAAATATAGCAGCAACACAAGTACGATCCTAGTATAGCCTAATGCAAAGAGGACTGAAATTACAGTTGCACGTGATTGTAATGCCCTTCAGTGTCATAACACTTCCTACAAATCATTCTTTATAAAAAAGAAACTGCAAATACACATAGGAAAGCATTTAATACCTCCAAATTGGATACCAATTAGAGCTAAAATATGTAAATATCTTTCAATAACATTACTCCTTCCAGCATTACTAGATTAATCTTCGTCTTTATGACAAGGGCAATTCAAACTCTTGAGCATTCCAACTAATCTCGAAGTCACCTGTATCCCTTACACTGCAATTACAGGGTGGATCTGACCCTATAAAGGTGGCTCCTGTGATAACAGGCATGGATGGAATTCAAGACCCCAGACATTCCAAATTAATAAGTAGATCAAACATTGCTCTTGAGGATAAACCCTTGAAATTGATCAGCCTTCCATTATTACTACCACCAGAAATTAGCTGCAAGGGCATACCACAACAAAGGGTGGTTGCAGAGTTGCGGTAAGATAAGGCAACCATGCACTTGCGATATAAAAGGAAAATGCGGCTGGCAAATTGGACTCAACTACGTTATGCTTCATTAACAGAGAAGTAAATAATAACGATTCCTTCAGATTGGAAGTCTTTCAGAAACTTCATAACAAGACATTGCTTCCATACAAAATATTTTATGCAGGGGGTTGCAAAATCTGGAATGGGTAGATTACAAGTGCCAGGGCACCACAACTTTTTTCCATTTCTTTTCATCTAACAGGGGATAAAATGTTGTACTGCATAGACCGGCTGCTAACATATTTGATGTTTAAGATAGGAAAACTAAATTATTAGAAAAATATTTGGTAATAAGAATATAAAGTCATTAAAGTAATCAAATTCACCAAAAAATAACCTATATGGAACATAAAACCAAAATAAAGTATCTAATATCCTTCATCTGAATCCTTCAAACCAGCTAGCCTTTTCAACTCGGTGGGAAAAGAGCAAGAAGAATGATCACCAATTTAACAATCAGATTTCCCATGAGTGCATAGATGTATTTCGATTGTTTTTTCTATTTTATGTATTAGTAATTGTTCCCACTGGCAATGATGTATATAGATCAAGTTAAAAGGTACAAGCCAGGAATGATTCACACTTCGGAACCTACCCCATCCTTCCAATTGAAAGTTGGAACCCGAAACCTTGTTTTCTCTAGAATGATTCACACTTTGGAATCTACCCCATCCTTCCAATTGAAAGTTGGAACCTGGAACCTTGTTTTCTCTAGTATTCATGTGAACCTACCATGTCCTGTCAATTCCGCAGGTTTTCTTATACCTTCCATAAAAGTATGCCCTAGTCAGAAATCATAATTTAAGAAATCGATCGGGAAAGTGAAATGCACGAGACATGATATAAGTAATAACTTCCCCAAAACCATCGATAGGTCATAGAGGTAACCTTACAGCAAACACACGACAATCAAAACATGAACAAGAATGTGTAAGCCGGTCACCAGGCTCCTGATTTTCACTGTAGTAGAATTATAATGAACTTACCTTCTTTGCTGCAGAAAAAAGCCACATATCCAAGAAGAAATTGTGAGACTCAACTGATGAAGGGGCTGTAAACTCTAAAAACTGAATCAGATTTTCATTTAGTGAAATCCACAAGTAAAAGAATTGAGATACATCAAAGTATACAAAAAAAAATGAAAATTAGAGCTTTAAATATTTCCAATAAATCGATCGTGATTTTGGTGCTGCAGATGCTAGTAATAATTCCCGTCATCCCTCCACACTTTACAATTTGAATCATCTGAAAAGTCTCAATTCTTCTGCCCGTTCACACCGTTTCCTAAACCTATGCTGCACATTCCACCTTTTGAGTTGTTTACAGAGTATCCCCAGCAGTTTCTTTTCCGAAGCCAAGGGGGAACTTTAGTATTGTTCCATTTCTGTTGCCTGAAGTACCTCCTACCCATATCCTGAGAGGAAATCTTCACTCGCTTAAACATTTGCTGGCTATTGGCACATGTAACCTCTGAATCTACTAGGTTAGAGCTGCTTGTCCCAGTGCTGCTGTCATCAATAAAACTAGCTTGACTGCACTCGTCCACCTGTGTTGTGTCAGCAGAGTGGCCAGTGTTCTGAGAATCAACATTTTGTGCAGGTGACTGACGCTTCCGCTCTCGAGGAAGTTGGGGCAATGGAGGAAAAGGATGAAAGGGAATGCCAGGAGCAACAATCCAGCTCTCCATACTTTCAGCCTGGGGTTTACCCAAATGCTGCAGAAAATATAAGGGAATTCCATATGAGACAGGCAAACGGGAAACAAACTTCCCCTGTGGATTCCCTGCAACCACATTGAAAGGGCAGTGCAAGTGGTAAACATTCTCATGAGAGACATCGATCACCATTGATGAAGCATTAGAAGAAAATCTAGATGTGTCAGGGGGAGATGAAAATCCTGGAGGAACATCTTCACAGCCGTTCTGATGCCTTCCATCGGCCACAACAGTTTCCCCAAGAGAAGACTCGAGGCTGACAGACCCAGGACAATCCTTTTTTTCTTCACACGCTTGTTCCTCACGCTGTGAGAACCTTGGATGTGTATTTGGCTCCGCATCCTGATCCCATCGGCTCTTGCGCTTGCGGATTCTTTTACCATCAACCGAGCTGTCTTCAGCACATGATGCTCTGCCACTATCCTGACTAACAGTGACAACTGTAGCTGTTGCAAGAATTGGTTGCCTGAAGGAATCAATTGCTTCTGTAGGTCTCCCGCCCTGATCGCGCCAGTCATTATGTGATGCCGAAGCCCTGTCAGCAAAGCCAAATTTCCTGATATGTTTAGGAATCCATTTATCCCTAAAGTTCCTTGCAATTTGATGAACCTGCAAAAAAAAGAGAAAAATTAAGACAACTTTCCCATGTAGAAATTTAGAGCAACATTTTAGAAAGCAGGAAGTGAACAGTAAGAGATCCAATAAGAGCTCCTAACCAGAAGAACGATAACTATGTGAGATAACTAATTTTATTCATTTGCGGTTCATGGAAAGGAAACATAATAAAGTATACCTGCTTGTCATCATGTTCCGTCAGGGATAAAATTGACTCCCTAAAGCTGCAGCAAAAGATAAGCACGCATAGTTTCAGTATCATACAAGAGAAGGAAAATAACAGCGAAGAAGTCAAAATGAAAAGAACTCTTTATAGATATTATAGACAACAGTCGTTCTGGTCTTGCCAAGAAGAAACCTGTAAAATATAAAAACAGCTAAAAACAAGACAACCAGCTTCAAAACAGTCTTATGAGGGGTTTGGCAAACTGAGGGGGCTCAAGGCATTTGTTGCGCTCTACTAATTTTGATTTTTATGTTGTCGAGACATAAATGATGAGCAAATGCAGAAATTCTAAGCGTCACAAGACAATGAAACGTGAAAGCCTTCCTGAACACATTGAATGGAGGCAAACCAGTGTCCTCTAGGGATTCAATAACATCATAATCCACACATGGAAGAACTTCTAATATCAAAGAAATCTATTTGACGAGGAAATTCATTTAATATATAAAAAATTAGAACATAAAAAATACTGAATCAATTAAATTGTATAGTCACAGATGTTACTTTTTATTTCTTTACGAATCATCACGAAATTCTAAGATATAACTTGAACTCTCCATACAATGACTAATATTATCTTCAACTACTAATCTTTTTTATATATAAATTATATAATTATAGGCAGATCCCACATGAAATTTATTATTCCCTCCCGATCCCACAACATTTTTATCACAACCAAACACAATAATCATCATTCCATTCAATTCCACTAGTTACCAAACAAAAGACTAGAATTCTCATTTTATTCTATTCCATTCCTTTTCCATTTCATTGACTCATTCAACCCTTATCCATCGTACCAAACGCAACATTAGAGTTTCACAAAGTTGTAAACTAGAGAGCTTTGCCATATTTTGAACAAATTACTTGTGTAGAAGTCAAGCAATACTTCACAAGTCAATGAAAGAACAAAGACTCTATTCATGGCACCAGTCTAGCATGGAAGGAAAAGAATCATCGCCTCAGAAGCTGGTTGTAAGCAATATGTGCGAACCAGACCGGACTAGTCAATTCCACATGCAGATAGGCCACACCACTCAGAATTGCATATGTCAAAAACCAGACAAAACTGGGTTAAACAGTCAGGCCAACCACCTAAGTCGGTCAGACAACTTCCAGATCTCACGGTCAATACAGTTAATGGGTGCTAGTGTAATCTTGATCTGGTAAATTCAGTGGCACTCTTCCTTTAATAACTTGCATTCTCCTATTGCTATTCGTTTAACTTTGCCAACTCTCATTTACTGATGACAAGTTGACTAATATTTTTATTTGCCAAAGTCAAAATTACTAAACGCAAGGCACTGTACACCATCAGGTGCTCAGCCTGGTGGCAAAGGGTTCCCTTTCTTTCTGTGAAGGGGGTGGTGTTGTTTTGTCCTAGGTATTAGGTTCAATCCCCAGTAGAAGCCCAATAAAAGAATACTTCAGGGCACTTTAATTGGGAAATAAATCATAAAACAGCTTCTGTACAGACAAAAGTAGTATGTGGAGGCTAGAATCAATAAGCTGAAGCAGCCAAATCATGTCGCTCACCATTAACCAAGAGGTAAACATTTGCCTCGAGATGAAAAAAGAATCATTATAGAAATAAACTGAAATGGATAATTGAAACACTAGAATTGCAAGCCAATCAGTTGACAGAATCATAGAACTTTATATGCAGAGCATTCCATTAGGATGAAGAAAGGAAAGTGGTTCACGATTGGATTAGGTATGGACTATGTGTTCAGCAAATCGTATTGATATTCATAACATTGGTAACAGCCAAACTAAAGCTCTCCTTTTCCTCATTGATTCCTCTTTGTTCCTTTTCTCCATTACTAGCAACAGAATCTCAATACTTATCAAAAACATAAGTCGACACAAACTTGGCTTCTATATCACCAAAAGATTGATTTCAATTTCCAGCCAAAAGATCAGTTAGCAAATGTTCATATCATAAAAGGTCACATAACAGCAAAAGATACATCATAAAATAAAGGAGAGAGAGAGAGAGAGAGAGAGATGGCAAAAGGAAGGGGAGGGGAAGGGAGGAAACAAAATTCTCGTCTCACCTAATCAATCAAAACTAGATGGGAACACAACGAGAATAAAGTTAGATGCATCTAACCTCTCCATTCCAAGACAAGGCGGACCACTAGCAATGTGCTCCAATGTAAGGACCTCCCTCACTGCTAAATACTCTAGAACCTACAAAGATCATTTGAAAGCTCGCTCAGCAATCCTTATATGCTTTCTTTCAATGGAAAAAGTATAGATAAAATGCACATAGCAACATATTGTATAATAAATTTCTTCTAATTTAAACTTCCCACTCTTCGCTAGACCAGGGATTCCATCTTTGTAGTTGCAAAATTTACACTTCAACTTAAGTTCTTTTTCCGACCAGAAAAAAAAATTCTTTTAAGAACAAAATTTGGATGTGTCTTAAATAACAGCAAGGATAGGATTTAAAAAGGACATATCCGAAGAAAAGTTAATATAGGCCCAATTGAGGACAAAATAACAGTAAAACGGTACAGACAAGTGAAACAATGACTATTGGATGCTCCCATGAATTCATCAGGGATCAGATCAATTAAAAAATATAATAACTCAAAAATACAGAGCTTATTGGTGTGAGCACCTTGAGAAGCTTCCTAAGTATAGGGATCTTTTTAAAATCCCTCCTGTATTGTTTCATGATGTTGTGAAGCATCTGCAAACCTGAAATGACAAATAAGGATTTTTTAAAGACATAGGCAAGGCTAACGCAGTCTAGAGCTAATTGTAACACTCAATTAGGACATTAAGCACCACACACGGCCAAACTGCACTCACTATACAGAAACCAGTCTGAAATGTGTGCATGAGTCCTCATTCCCCAATAAGATCTATAAATGCTTCAAATATGCAACAAAAGAAAGGGAACAAGTACCATTTTTGCTTATAATATCAACTAGTACGACTCGGGATCTTGTTTTCAGAAGCGCATCAAGGATCATTGAAAGATCTCGGTTGCTGAAACAGGAAAGTGTAAATGATAGTCAATAACTCCTTAGAAAAATCATAAAACAAAAAAAGAAAATACCAATACCAAAAATCACACTAAAAAAAGCAGACCTCTGGATCGCTTCATTGCCTCTATCACCTGAAGCTGCAGTGAGAAATAGGAGCTTCAAGTAACCTCTAGGAGCATCCTGTTACAACAAGAAAACAAAAGCCAAATCCAAAATTGTGCTTAGTAGCAGTTTATATGGAAAATAAGAAAATTATCAACAGCTAAAATTAAAATAACATTCCCACACAAAAAATCACATTTATAACTCCATATGATCAGGAATGACAATAAGACATCTAGAAGGCATAAAGTGCCTGCAGGTGGCTATTGGAACCAACAATGGTGGAAGGTTCTAGGATGGAAATTAATCACAACATCCGGAAATGGTCTTAGGTACTAATTCAGTAGGCTATGGTGTGTAGCACTTGGAGGAAGTATATATCATGGAAAGGCATACATATCGAAATTATTAAGCTGATAAAAGAAGATCACAAATTTAAAGCTAATATTTTCATTTAAAGTCCCGTGAAATTTTTCCAATTTTTTTAAATTATTTCTTTTAGCAGAAAGTTTATGAATACTCTTAAAATGTTCAAACAAATAGGCTCTAAAGTGACTTGGTACTCACTTTCCTTTTGCTTATCCCACCATCAGAATCCAACAACTCATTAAGTTTCTCTTCGACTGCGAACAACAAAAGCAGATAATGTTAGATACCTCTCCCCATGAATAAGCTCTGAAATGAGTGGCAAATTAGAAATTCTCCAACCTGCCTCAAAGCGGCCACCAGAAGATCCTTCAACTGCTTTCCTGTGTTTGCTGAAAACCATCTGGGACTTGTGGGCCATCCCCTGAACTTTGTCCATGTTAATTGAACTACTGCTATCTTTACTTTTCTTGATAGAGCCTGATGATCTAGATTGTTTCACAAGAGGATGTAACCTCTTATCAATTGTATCGGACTTCTTTGTCCTGCTCCTGTTTGCATCATCATCATGTAATTTGCTAAGCGGCTTGCTTGGAGAAGAGATTTCAGATTTCTCACGAGCATTCAGAACCTCCTCAGCAACAATTTCTTGCTGAGTTGCAGACACAGATATACTTCCATCATCCTTTATTTGTGGAATAACGTCGACAGGCAGATCGGAAGTAGGGACTTTTGTGTTTGGATCCCCATTATCTACTGATGTTCGTGACTTCCTAATATCAGCAGCAGACTGATCCATTGAGCTCTCATACCCTGAGGTGATTATCCCGCCCAATTGATTCAATGGATGAACCATGCCACCATCCTCATAAAGCATAATGGGTTCTGGATATTCATCATCTGAATCACCCTGAACGATTGCTTCAGTATTTTGTGGATCGCCACCTATGTAACCTCTACATTGTGGTGAACCACAAACGCATTTTTTAGCTGCAGCACCGAACACCCTTACATAGTTGTAATCAAACGTAGCCTCTTCCCCCTGCAAAATGGAAAAAACAACGTATTGATAGGCATGGAAATTGTAGTTGCATAAGTGACGACATCCAGCTAGCAGACAGTTGACATAGATAAGCAACACCTTTTTTTTCCTCCTCATTGAAAAAAGAAAAGCAACACTTTCATTTCTATCCTCTTTAACCTTTCTTTGCGAGTTTTCCTTCAATAGCCTGTCGTTTATTTTCATTTCTTTGCTTCCTAGCCAACTTTAGAAAAATGAGATCGATAGTGATGAAATCAAAAGTGACTTAACAGCAGAAGTTGATTGACAAAGTTCTATGTGTCGAGTGCTTGTCAAAGGCACTGCAGTACATTGAGCATTGTAATTTTATTCTTCAGCACTTAATGAGGATATAAAAACTTTCTTGATTAAACTGATTTTTTTCAAAAATTTATAAAGAATAAAAGCATTGATCCATCAACATATAACAGATTATACCTAGTAGGAACTCAACAGCATTCGAAAATGTCTACTAATAGCAAACACACTACACAGGTGGACATAAATGAAAACCAGCAAGTCAAACACAACAATTGTGCTCTCATGAATTTTTCGTAGTAAACGCAATAATATCAGCAGCACTTCTTACCTTCTTAATATCCCTTATAGCAAACAGTCCAATGCAAATTTCTCCATTCACCATCCACTGTTTCCAAAGATTTACAAGTCAACACTAGATTCATAAAAAAAATTCATGGACAGAGCTTAGTCCAGTGAAAACGAGACTATTATGGGAATAAAGAATGCAACAATCAACAATAGCAGTAACTCTCGGCAGAAAAGAACAGAAATAATAGAGAAGTTGCCGATAAGCAAGCTTTAACAGAAAGGAACAAAGCAAATCATGAGCATGAGGCCAACTCAGCAAACTAATTCTGGTCCTTTCCAGGACAGAAAGCAGATATTGCTCAACATCACCCAAACAAAAGTTAATTACTTAGAGCCTAGTATCTTTCTGGATATTTCTAAAACTTTTCAGCCAACCGTCTCCCGCAGATGATGCACGAGGCTTAAACACCCAAAAAGTATACTTTTAGGCCAACTTTATGGTGAATTCATGTTACAGCACCATTGGCAGGACAACCTCCAGAATCACAAGCTGTCGCTCAGAAATCAGTTTCCAATGTTGAGAAAAGAAAGAAAAAAGAAAGGTCAACAAGTGAATGAAAACCAATAATAGTAGCCAATAAGTTGTTCGTGAGAATTCAGAAAGAGGAACATTTAGCTACCATAGGCAAGAAGATGCACAATATGAACAGGTTGAATGGCTATAAGCTATGTTTATGATATCAACACTCTGATTAGTTTTCAAGTCATCTGAATGAAGTCAACATATCAGAGTAGTCATCCTTATTAAGAATTTTTTTCTGCCACAAAAAAACAAAACCCATCTCATCAACATCTCATCTCAGAAAGGAGAGACATCAGAGAGAGTTTTTTTCTTTGCTTAATGGCCTTCATAAGAAAGTTTATCGGAGGTTACAAAAACCTCCAAAAGAGGTCAAAGTCCCCGTAAATAAAAAGGCCTTCATAAATGTGCAGATCAATATTCTAACAACTCCATGGTGCTTGGACAAGAGAAATATACTCACGGTTACACTCACTGAAACTGAAGGACTTGCAGTTCTAACAGTGTTTAGTATGACCAAGAAAAATAAATGATGGACAGACAGAGGGGTGTGTTCTATTGTGGGGGTTGGGTTGTAGGGGATAGAGAAGGAAGATCATTTAAATAATTTGTGACACAGATAAAAAAATATGCAGTGCCAAGACAATGTTTAAAGATTAATAAGTACAGAAAAGGCATGAAGGTGGATTGAAAGGTCACCTTCTCTGTTCGGCAATTGGGATCACAGCTGTGGTTGATGAACCGCCCCAAGTTCCCTTTGGCACACGCATCGATAACCTGAAAGGTGGAAAGAAGTCATGGATTGAAAGGAATGTCATGAAAGGTAAACAGAAAGGCAAATAATGAAGTAACCTTCAAGATATAACTGTAACAAAAGATAGACCAATCATTACTGAAGACACCTTGCTTTGACGTAAAAAGTTACAGGAATGATTCCACTGAGAAGAGAAAGAAACACAAACACCCAATCTTCACAAGTGCTTAAAAACACAGAACTTTAAAGTCAATGACAAGTTCATCAAGTTAAAAAAACACATGAAATCTCTACAAGGGTTCCATCACGGAGAAGCCCAAATGCAGAAGCATGATAGCATGCCTATGAAGCAGGAACCATTTTTAATTCTGATTGGGATTCTCATTCTAAAGTTTCTAAGAGCAGTGGGAACCGAAAACAACTCATGCTCAACTTTGTGATTTTAAAGTACAAATGAGGCAAAAAATAAGATGAAAGATCAACTTGATGTATCCAGAGGATAAAATACTTCCAAGAATAATGCATAACTATAAAAATCCAAGAAAATATCTTGGAAATTAATTTTCTTCATTATTTTGATCCATCTCAGTCCAGTGGGAATGTACTCGAGACTTTTTTTGGGGTAGGCGGACCAGCAGAGGAAGGTCTAATAAATAAGGCACAAGGGGAAGCCTCCCATGTGCAGGGAGAAACTTAAGCGGTGAGCAAAAAGTTTCTGTTTCTATTAAAGCAAAGAAGCACACATACTCAGTTCTCAGAACAGTTAATAACATCAAAGATACTTCTGTCACATTTTCTAAGCACTGTTTATAGCCTTTCCATTAAGGTAGTTTTCTTTGAAAAGCCCATCTAGACTGAAGATTTAAGAAACATCCACCAAAATAGGGAAAATATTAGATTTTACTTCTCAAGATTAATAACCAACTTGAGAGCCATAATCCTATTCAATCAATTTTATGCCACCTGGCCTTAAAAAGAGAGCAGCCCCCCACAATCTACTCAAATTATAGAAGAAATCATTGAGGCTTCAAAATTCGTACAACTAAGAACAACCCCGTGCCATTTTGCAATTTGTATCGTTACTATAATACAGTCAAAATGGGATAGGTGCATACCTCGCTGCCATTCAGTGTCATAAAATAGAAATGCTTATGACCCTGGGAAGCATACTCCCTTTGTCGTGCCTTATACGCAGGCATATCAAGCACCTGGATGTACCGCAAAAAAGTCAGCAACAGATGGATTGCAGGTGCACCAGAACTAACAAAGAACCTAAAACATCATGCTCATACTGAGCAATAAAGCATTAACCAAGAACTTTTACTCTCGCAAGTATAAAGCTAGAACATCGAAACAAGTATGCCAAAACAAAAAAGCAAAATAGAAAAGATCAAGGCACAAGTCAAACATCAAACTAAAGTGACATCAAAAACATAAAACTTACTAATAAAAGTGCCATTTCAACAAAATTGTCTCTCTGGCAAACAACAAACACTTTTCTCTAACAATCAACTACAACAGTTGTTAAAACTGAAAGGCCGACTTTTCCATAGAACAGACCCAAGAATCAAATCTTGATCTTAAACTTCGGTCCTTTCAATTACAGGGGGAAAAATCAATAAGTAGAGGAAACTGTGTAAAAACTACATTTGGCCAAAAGAATAAATGGCCAACCACCATCTCCTTTTCTAAGAGCACATGTCTACAGAAGGCAGAAAAAGTTCTACCAATCAAATTTTGCAAAATAAAGTCAACCGGATCACCTCAATTACCAGCATGAGTTAAACTCCCAAAGATACTTATCCCTAATAGAATGCATAAGTAGTTAAATTCAATTTATTTAATAAATCTTACGGGCTGTCAGTCAAAAATAAAGTCTCATGAATGCAAGCCTTATCAATCAGACAGCAGAACAAAATAAAACTCGCATGCATTCGAACTCCAACATTACCTCTCCTACATATTCAATTATAAATCCTCCCTTGGATACATCCTCTAGCACCTGCAGCCCATAACCCTTCTTTCCGCATCGAAGCCATTGCATTTTGGCATACTTGCGTTTCTGGAACTGTGGATGAACCCATAATTTCAGATATAACTCTGAAAACAAAATAATAGCAAGATGCACTGTCCCTTCCTTGGCAAAGTACAGTACCTGTTGATTTGAACAGAGGTCCCCACAAGGGCAGGTACCTTGAACACATTCAATATTCAGCATTCGATTCAGGCATTCGTCTCCACATCCCAACTTGCCATTTGAAGGTGGTTTGCAGTGGCAAACCATTATCTGGAAACAAGCACAACAACGATGACAAATCAAGATGACATGAATGACCACAAATTTCATGTGCCTCATAGCAGAAAGAATATAAATAACACTACAAAGAAACAATCAAAACCAGGCAACTGGCCAAGAGAATCAGCCAAATCATCCCTTGGAACTGAATCCAGAGTATTTAATCAAGTATGAAGAGAAACAAATGCTACACATAATAGAGGTAAAAGGCAGAATTAATCAGAAGCAGTAGCCAGGATTGGCAAGTCAGAACCACTAGTAAAAATCTTAACAACCCTGACATGTAAGATTTTCAAAAAGGTTCAGAATACAAGACATCAATCATGAAGGCACAGCTAGCACAATGCTAAAACCAGGCAAATAATAAATCAACTCAAGCAACCAAGTTCAAGCACAAATGACAAGAATCAGATGTTGACCTCATCAATTGTTTGATTTCTCCTGCTCCGGTGCAGAAACTTATTTGATTCTATCCGAACAAAAGATGATTTCTGGGGGACTGCAATGTAGATATGTAGAGTTAAGTACAGTAAAAGAATCAGAAAGCTAAAATTCACCCTCAATTTAAAGTGAAAATGCAACAACAGGCACTACACAGACAAACCTATAATTAACTGAAACTGCCCCCCACCCTAAGAAAAGCCCCACCTCCTCAGTAAATTCCATATGCATCACATACATTTTTGTTTTCTGATAATGTACCGTGGACCACATACAAAACTCCAAAGCAATAAATTATGCAGACCAATTAGCGTGCAAGTTTATTTTCTCTCGCAAACTCTGATTTGTCAGATTGTCAGTACCATGTTTATGTCGATTCTTCAACAAGTGGTCTTTCTGAGCTCATCTTTATAATTTAATAAAATACTACCATCAGGGGATAAAGACAAAGCTTTGCAAGCCATATTTTAACAACTTGGGGATTCCACTAAGAAGGGATGATCAGCCAGCAGCTGTAAGAGAAAATGCAGACTGACCCAGTAAAATTATTGTATATATCTAGCAACGACATTAAGAAAACCTGTCAAGCGGCTCGAACCCAATTCTTTATAATTGGGATGAGCAGTGCCCTCGTCTTCTTCACAAGAAGCATCTGATATGTCCAACTCAGCATTTATATCTGCATTTGACTTCTCTTGAGGGATTGAACAATCAGCGAAAGATACATCCATGTTGTCTTTACAGGTCCTACAAAAAGAATCGGTGGAAGCTACTAAGCAATGACATAGAAACCATAGTAGTTTACCAAGGCAAATCATGCAGAACATTGCTGCTAGAAATCTGGTCAATGTAGACATTTAGATACATATGTTCCATGCGAGAGGCAAATAATTATTCTAAAATAATATCAACTCACAAAATATTATGAAATTGGACCTCATAAGGCCAAAAACTGAAGAACATAAAGTTCTTCAAAGGCACCAATTTATCACCAAAAAGGAGCAGCAATCTCACGACCACTAAACGGAGGTGGTGTTACCTTCATGTCCTAGAAAAAGCAACTACTAGCAATGTAACTATAATCCTATTGAGTTTATCTTCAGCCTCAAATGTAAAATATATATTAGTGAGGCCTGTACAGCTGTCACACTTTATGACAAGAACCAACATAGAGCCAATATGGACAAAACTCGATCCTTTTCACCGGAGGTATTTCTAAAGATGATGCATATGTATAGGCTGATTGTTTCACCCTGAAATTAGATCATGCAATGCTAGAATATTTTGCAAAATCTGAAACTAAAACAATTCTAGAGCCAGACTATCGTCAATATGATGAACAAAAGAAAGAACATTAGTGTACCAATTGCTATTTGTATCTTCAATAGAATCTGCAAGTGCAGCTGGTATCCTTCTCCATTTGTAGCAATCATCACAACGAACCCAAGCATTACGCAACAGTAAATGTTGCTCCCCTGGATCTCCTGACATTGTCCCTGATCCAGGGATACTTAGAGGGACTAAACCAGCGTCAGAATGAGAGTCGGTTTTGTTACCCTGGTCACCGGCTATATCACAGTCTACAATACCAATTTTGAAGAATCAGAAATTCAAATATCTTGAGTAGCCTACTCTATCTACCAAGGCTACCAGAGGAGTTACATTCAACATTACAAAAATGATATATTTTCTTCCAATCAAGACAATGGATCTTTCACTACGGGTTCAAGTTTAGATAAGAGCGAAAGTAACAACTATTACAAGCTAAATACCTGCTTCCATGGGAATTTTCACTTGAGAGAGGGCCTGATTATAAATGTCTTTGGCCGTTACCTTGTTCTTTCCCAAGGGACTTAGCTGGTTTTCCTTCCTGCTCTTTGTAGTATTGGAGCTTTTAGAGCCCCGCTTATAGACTCTGCTAGATTTTGTACTTTGAGAAAGTTTACGTCCCGAACTCTTGGTGGAGCAATTTAATCCACGAGTATTTTCAGATTCAGATAGTCCAAGACTCGCATCTACCTCAGAAAATGTCCTATCAGCATTATCCACTTCCTGCGAAGCTCTAGACACTGCAAACCCAGCCTCTACTGGTGAAGGTAACAATTCACTATGGCTAAAGCATTCAATTGAAGCATTGACCATGGTTGATACAGTAAAGTCCTCTTTAGATAAATGGCAATCGCTCAGATTCTGTCTGCCACCACGTTTCTTTGAAGACTTATCCTTGAGTGTGTGTGTTGAACCAGATAAACCATCTTTCAAAGCATGATTACCTCGACGAGGCACCTTAATTTTCTTTTTTCCTCTTTTGGAGCCGTCAACATCTTCACAAATGACATATTCTTGAGCACAATGTAAAACAGCTTCATCAATGTCTTCCCTAAACCCTTCACCGTCTTGGGCTTCTGGAACTAAATTAATTACTTCTGAATCAGGAGAAGTTTCAGGATCCAAATAGCCGCCATCAGCTGTTCCTCCTGCTGTTTCAATTGCCGCACAATCAGGAATCCCAAGACAATCTTCTCTGACATTTCCAGTGGACCTTTCTAAAACCGTACCGGTGTCTGAGTTTTCAGTTTCCAAACCGGAACTTAAGTGAGGATCAGCAGAAAGAAGTTTTTCCTTTGAACTGCTCTTGCCTGGGCATCCCTCTACCCTCGATTTGTATTCACCATCACCGTCCATTTTGGGAACCTCAGCACAGGTTCCCTTGGATGATGTGGTCATACCAGTATTGGCAACAATGCTGACGGATGGGGCAGAAACAACCTCTATTACATTTGAACTACTCTGAATTGGTCCTTTGCCCAGTTTTACCTTCAACCTGATACGTGTGGATGAACCACGTGTTCCACTGGACAAATTTTGGTTCTCAACTTGCTGATTCTTCATCTTTTTATCACTTTCTCGGCCAGTCCTAGCTTTACTTCGCCTTTGGCTTTTCATTTGCCTGAACCCCAGCCCATTTACCTGCTCGAACAGTTGTGAAACATTTTGGAGTGCACCCCAGGGGGAAGAACGGGCTGTCTTGGAGAGTGAGGTCCTCTTCTTTTTTGAAGCCTCACTAACAAATTCTCGAGTTTCAAGAAGGCATGCTACTTTGTTTGCATTCCTCGAGTTCCTCGCTGCCCTTTTAGCCTGAGTCTTCCTGCCTGATTTACTTAATCGGCTGCTCTTCTGGGAGGATGATGATACAATTTTGGGGCCTCTAGTCTCAGAGCTATGATCTGACTGAGTAGAACATTTTCTATCATCTGTGCCATCCTCAAAATTGTCAACCTTAGAGCTTGGAATTATAAGCCCAGTTGAAATCTCTGGCACATTTTCCAGCTTCAAAGAGCTGTTTTCATATGTCGAAGATGGCAGACATGACTGCAGAAGATACGGTTCTGCAACAGTTAGCTGAGAAGCAAATTCGGATGCTCCTTTCCCTAAACTGCTGCCAGCACTTTCGTCCAATTGACCATCACATTCACGTGAAATTATAACTTTCTCTTCTGTGAGCTCTGCATCATCTTCTGCAAAAGCAATGACGAAATCAGGTATCTCCATGCTTGAATAATAAAATGTTTCGGGATCACCAATAACGTCCATATCGCTATCCTCACTCCTTCCCTCACAAGGAAACAAAGTGTCCGCAGGTTTTTCTTTCCAAGACATCGCACTACCAGTTGAAGGGGAAATCTGATTGCCTAACTTCACATCCATCTGACCCAAAAAATCAACTCTCTCTTCCCGATAATACGAAAACACCTCCAGAGAAGGCCCGCAAGCATTTGTATCATCCTTCTGCCTATTCTCTGCGACAAAACCAAATGGAAAATCATCAGAACATGAGGGTTCCAACGTTTCAGGGAAACTTTTTGAAGGCGACAGCCGGGCGCAGGTAGCGGCAGCGGTATCCCCTATTTCACTCGAGAGAACAGCAGCATTACTGTTCACGCCTTGGCCATCCTTCAGGTCCAAATGATCCAATGAACCAGCCTTGTTCATGACACCGGCTTCTGAACATAATGAGATTCTGCTTGGCGTATAATCCTCCGGTACAACTGAATCGCCATCTTTCTCAACCATTGAGACCGTCGACTTCTCCGATAGAGGGAAGGCACAACTCTCGTCCGGTGCCGTGGAATTATCCACGATTCCAGTGACTTCTTCCGAGGCTATTTCACAACCCACCAACGATATGTTTTTGTCACAGCTACTATCTTCTTTTCCCATGGTCATCGGATCCATACCATCGTCGATACGCCGCTTCGCTTCCCTTAAGCCCTCGACTCTTTCATCGCGAAGACCGGCCACATTATCACCATCCACCTCTCCATCCTCTACGTAAGAGCAGCCGGTCGTGATAGCTTCATGAAACGAACCGACGCCGCTGCCACCGCCCTGCGAAACCAACAAACCGCCGCCTGGCTCGGTCTCCACGCCGGCCAAACCGTCGCCCGCACCGACCGCATCCGCGTCCTTCCCAGCAATGAGACAATTGGCCGAATCTGCACAATTGCGGTTCGCCTCCTCCATCACGCCGCCTCTCGAACCGCCCGCGCGCAACTCGTTCAGCTTCATACGCGGAGGGCCTCGCCGCGTCGCCGAATACCAACCCCACGCCTCGAGCGCCGAGCCGCTAGAGACCGTACGTTCCAGATCGCGGGTCGCCGGCCATCTGGAACGCGAGCTTAGGCGTCCCGAGCGACCGGCATACGCGAAGACCGAAGAGGGCGGGGGGAGGAAAAACCGGGCAATCAATCAGGGTGCCGTTGTGCTCGCCGCGAACGTCGAAATGCGCCTGGAATCTTCAATGGCCATCAAAACGAGAGAGCGAGAGAGAGAGAGAGGGAGGAGAAGAAAGTCTCGCGCGCGCGTCTGCAAACCCTAGAGCACGAGCGGAAATTTTTTTTTTTTTTGTGGTTCTTCTTCTGGTTTGACGAAACTGGAGCACGAGAGAGAATAGACTCAATAGAACGAGGAAGAAGGAAACGTGGGAAGCGGCAACGTCGCCGATCTCGCGTGGGCTGGGCTTTTTGGGCTCGGGCCCATGAAAGCAACGGAGCCAACAGAGCTTGATGTGCTTACTGGGCCCAAAATAAACAGATGAATCGCCTTGCTGAGGTATAAGCCGGCGGTTGACCCGCCGGTTTGGCCGCGGAAAGATGAATCAAAACGAGCGTCTGTCGCGTCGTTTAGATCGAAGGGTTTTATTGCGTGAATCGAAAGAGTTTGGACGACTTAGTTGCGTAAAATAAAAGTTTGAGGATTGAATAGGACGAACCGGTGAAGTTAAAGCATTTGATTTAAAATAAAACTCTTGAGAATGTGTGACAATAGACCTTAATTGTCACCTGACAATGTCTTATCTAAAAATGGGGACATGTCGTACATGTCGTACATGTCAAAACGATTTTCTATAAATGTTCTGCTCACCAGATCATAAATGAGTCACCATCGTTCACAAGCTGCTAGAGGACAAGAGTTTATTTTGCGGAAAGCATTTTCCTCGTTTTTTGGCATTTAAGATGCACATGACAATCATTTTGTACCCGAGATCTATTTCTATTTAGAAATAATTTTTTTTTATTCTGTGTCCGGAAATAATTTCTGAGTATTTGAAAGCGTTTGGTAACTGTCCAAAATTTTTATTCTTGGAATAGAAAAGAACAGAAATACATTTAGTAACTACACAAAATTTCTTTTTATTAATAATATTTTGAATTATTTAATATTTTTTTTCTTTCTACCCATTCTCCTCCTTGGTCATGGCCAGTCGCCGGCGACCAGCGGCCGGCCACGGCCCAGGGCCGGAGAGGGCGTCAAGGCCCTCGCCGGCCGCCGGCGGAGGCGAGGGTCCCCCTTGCCGGCGAGGGCGAGGGCTGGACCCTTGCAGCCTGGGCGAGGTGGCTCGCCGTCAGTCATGGCGAGGTCGGCCTCGCCCAGATCGAGCGAGGCCGAGCCTCGCCGTCGCGACAGACAGCGAGGTCGACCTCGCCCAGATCTGGCGAGGCCGAGTCTCGCCGTCGCGACCCACGATAAGGTCAGCTTCGCCATGAGTCACGACGGCGAGGCTCGGCCTCGCCCGATCTGGGCGAGGCCGACCTCGCCATGACCGACGGCGAGCCGCCTCGCCCAGGTGGCGAGGGCGAGGGCCCCTCGCCTTCGCCGACAAGGGGGACCCTCACCTCCACCGACGGCCGGCGAGGGCCGTGACGCCCTCGCCGGCCCTGGGCTGTGGTCGGTCGCCGGCCGCCAGTCGCCGGCGACCAGCCACAACCCAAGAACAACAACACAAAAAGAAGAAAACAAAAAAAAAGAAAAAGAAGAAAAAAAACCAATTCTCAAAATTGTACCAAGAAACAATAAGCAACTTTTTTTTATTTCTTATTTCTCTTCCAAAACTGTTTCTGGGTACAAATTTTTGCAAAAATATGCACGGGAACAAAAAGTTTACCAAACGCATTTCTGTTCCCAGACTATTTCTTAGAATAAAAATTTTTACTATTTGACACGTAACCAAACGGGCCCTCAGATGACTTAGAAAAACGAATTAACGAAAAAGATTTTCTTAGTCAACGGAAAATCAATACTTAAATTAAGGTTTTCTAAAATATAACTAGCTATGACCGCTTGAACACAGAAACCCAATCCTCATAACCGAGCCATTAGTAGCAGGGCTGGGTCTACCACTGTCCACTGAGGGCAAGTCCAGACCCATTGAGACAAGCCCAAGACCCTAGTGCTTGTGCTCGGGACCATGGTGCCCATGCTCGAGACCCCAGCGCCTCACGCTTAGGCTTGAGTCCGTTGAAGCTAGGCTCGGGACTCCCGTGCTTGGGACCCCAACCCTAGGCCATGCCTCGAACCCTAGCGATTGTGCCTAGCTCCATCAAGGCCAGGACTCAAGACTCCCATCCCCTTGCTCGGGTCAGACGCAACCGCATCCCGATCCATGACTCCTAGCCTGGGTCCATCAAGATTGTGCTTGAGACCTTGGCCAACCATGTCTCAATCTATAGAGGTTGGGCCCGGACCATGGTTCTCGAGACTAGATTCCTAATGACCGAACCTAGGTCCATCGATGTTAGGCCTGGACTTCAATGCTCACACTAGAGTTTATCAAGAATAGCCTTGGACATTAGTGCCCACAACCAAGTTCTGAGTGGCAAGACCTAGGTCCATTGAGGCCATGCCTGGGACCTTAGTGACCTTACTTTAGTCCATTGAGATCGAGCCCAAGACCTCGGTGCTAGTGCCCTGGCCTAGGACAATGGGCCGTGGTCCATGGAGGCCAAGCGCGGGACCTTGGCACTCTAGCCTAAGACCACAGCGCCTGCGTTCGAGTCCACAGAGGCCAAGTTTGGGATCCCAATGCCCATGCCAGAACTTGGATTTCAATGACTCAAGCTCGGGCACCAAGGATTGCCTTAGATGGACCTTGGCTTGGCCTCGATGGACTCAAGTATGAGCACTAGGGATCCGAGGCATTGGCATCGGGGTCCCCAGTACGGACACGACCTCGGTGGACATAGGACTGGGCTCTAGGACTAGAGCTTGGCCTCGATGGATCCAGGCATGAATGTTGGGGACCTAAGCAACGACACTAAGGTCTGGGGTTTGGTCTCAATGGATCTAAGCCTAAGCACTAAGGTCCAAGGCCTAGCCTTAATGGACCCAGGCACGGGCAAGAGCATTGTAGTCTCGAGCCCAAAGTGTTGAGGTATGGGGCAGAGCCTCGATGACCCAAGCGTGGGCACTAGCACTGGTCTTAGGTTGGTGCCAGAGCCCAACCTTGATGAATCCAAACCCAAGGTCCCATTCCCAAGTGCGAAGGTCTGGCCGTGTGACACCCCAAATCGTCACACGCGACACTTTTCCTTTTGCATTATAACTTTTTGGCTATGTGTGGTCGTCAAGAGAAAAATTGGAATAGGGGTGTCAATGGGTTGGGTCGGGTTTTCATGATACCTGACCCGACCAGAGACCTTACATACCCCCAAGAGACGGGTCGGATCGAGTCAGGTGTCGTGTGTTTTTTTCCTAGATAGATTGGAAAATGGGTGTCAACCTCGAAAACGTATGGTCATGGAATCCCCCATCACCTTATATTTCCCCATTTTTGTTCTTATTAAACTGCATGTTCGTCGCCTAAATTGGCTTGTGACTCTCGAGCTCATAAGTGGAATCTTATATTTGCCTTCTTTTTGAACATGTTAGATGGGATCTTGTGAAGATTCTTGAGGTGAGAGCCGGAGAAATTGCGAGAGAATGTAGAAGCACAAGCACGTTGTGATACTAGGATAATAATTGTATCATAATGCACATAAACAGAAAGTAGGATAAAAAATTCTCCAGATAGTAAAGGTGGACATATTCAATCCTATCAAGTGTTTGGTATAAATATAAGATTGAAAATTAATGCAAAATTTAATTAAATTGAAAATTAGAAAACAAAAATTACAACCCTTTAAAAAAAAGCGCATGTCAAGAGAAGAATTAGGGTCGACAAAGGGCAGAGTTGCAGAAGGTGAAGGGATGAAGGGTTGGGTGACGGCGGCACTATCACACAACCACTGATATTGTGACCCATCACAAAGTCTCCATCTCCGACGGTGCTGCATGAAGTCTCCATCTCCACCTAAAACCTTCTTGCCAAGCTCTTCCCTGAAGCAGTCGATTGACATCATGAACATTGAAGAACCCACCAATCAATGGCAAAATAAAAGAGGACCCAGGAACCCACGTGGTCTAATCTTGTCGTCACTTCCTTTTATCAAGAATGCTTAAACAATCACTTATGGAAAAAAGGATGACTTCAGGAATTACAAACAAATATTTCACTAGCGTGCACGTGAACTGTAGCCAAAACACACTAGATTGAGGAATCGTGGTGGTGGTGGCAAACTAGGGAGATCGCGGTATCGCTTGGGGAATGCGACTCACCATATAGATCTAAGACGGCAACAGAGAGATGGGGTGAGGGAATCTCAGGCTAACCTCTGCACAATCGTTTCACCGGTCTGGCTCAAAGAAATCAAATTGATTGGCAATATTTCGATTAGAAATCAACCATCACAGTGGAGTCCAACGAGCCGAATTCCGACGAACTCTTCCATCGGCACAATTCACTCGCCGGAGACATAGGGCTGCACCACTATCGACAACAATGGTGGCACCAATGATTATAGTAGAAAGCAACAACTTGTCGTTGTCGTTCTTCTCAAATTTTTTTTCATATTTTCTTATCCAATTAGGGTGTATCGCACCTCCTACCCTAGACTTTTTATTCGTCATTTTATCCGGATGTATCCTAGTTTATTCGGTCCAGAGGACATCTCCAAACATCAAATAGGATTATTTGTTATCCTATCCGGAATCTACCAAGCACGGTGTTTACTTATTATTTGCATGTAGAAGTTAAACAAAATTTCCTCAACAAAATCCCATGCACAAAAATCGCACGAGTTTAATTAATATACTTATGCTTTTTTATTTATATAAAACATCAATTCCCAATTCTACTACATCATCCAAACAAATGACAAAATACATAAGTATTGGAAAAAAATTGGGTCAACTAACACCATTACTCCTATATTATCTAAAAAGCATGCCTAAATATTAATCAAGCTACTATCCAACTGAAGGGTTGATGGCCTTTGTCTTCATCTGATCCCCTTCATCGTCATGTCCAAGGGGAACCAACAAATCTGAAAAATAAGAAGTGAGCCAAAACCTAGTAAATGAAATTTCTAGGTTAAAGTTAGAGGACCATATTACAACTCAACTTGGTACAAAATAACGTGAGCATGTAACAAGCAAGCATGTATGTCGAGTACATATGTAATGCTTTACCTTTCCTTATAATGATATGCTGAAGTAATATGACAAGATTGCACATTATCATTTCTCTCATGTGCATGCGGATGACATAACATATTTTGACGTAAGGTAACCACCAATTAGTTCGTTCATTGATGTGAGTGCCTATATGTATTTATATATGCACATACACCTGCATTTGGTATTTTACTTCTCCTTCCAAATACTCCTAGGACATCCTAGCACATGGGATATCTCCACTCTAAGACATCTCGATACACCCTTTGGGACATCCTAACACACGGGGCATCGTCGACATTAATTTATGGGCGACGGAAAACATATTGTTCTCATGCAAGCCATGATAAATAAGTATTTACATGCATTTCAATACATATAACCACCTTATTGTTTCATCACATATTCCTCAAAACAATTAAATGCATTAGTCAAACAAACAAGTAAGAAGCAACACATGATTATACTCAATAAATGGTTATACTCATAAGCTGGATATATGCATAAGTGGTTATTGTATATAAGCAAGTACATGAATATATTTTGGCAATTGAATATATTTAGGAAGTAAATCTAATCAAGCAAATGAATATATTTGAACTAATGAATTTACTCAATAAATGAATACATTCAGGAAGTGAATCTAATCATACAAATGATTATATTCAGTGAGTGAATACATTCAAGAAGTAAATCTAATCAAACTAATAAATGTACTTAGCAAGTGAGTACATTCCAAAAGTGAAAATGATCACACAAATTAATATACTCAGTAAGTGAATACATTCATGAAGTGAATCTAATCTTTCAGGAAGTGAATCTGATCAAATAAATGAATATGTTGAGACAAGTAAATATATTAAGTAAATGAATACATTCAGGAAGTGAATATGATAAAACTGAATATATTTAGAAAGTGAATGTGATCAAACAAATAAATATACTCCGTAAGTGAATATATTCAAGAAGTGAATTTGATCAAACTAAATTATTCAGAAAGTGAATCTGGTCAAACAAATGAATATGTTCATATAAGTGAATATATTCAAGAAATGAATCTGATTGAAGTGAATCTAATTAACGAATATAAGATGGATATTACCAACAACGGTTGAATATGAAATTACAGAAATAACACTTCCAAGTTCAAATTCATTATTTTTACATATGACATAAGGGTGTGCAATTGAACCGAGTTTATCCAGGAACCGGATCGGACCACTCGAAAAACAGGTTCAGGAAGCGGTTCCTGTTTGAACTGGTCCGGAAACTGGTTCCATTTTTTGGGAACCGGTTGAAACTGGTCTGATTCTTGGTTCCAAGTGAAGACCCACGCGGATCGATTTTGGAACCGGTTTTAGCTTGTGTTAAAAAAAAACCATAGATCATACTACTACTATATTTTGGATTATTGCTTTTGATGGATAGTAATTTTTATTGCTCATCTTAGGGATTATTGCTTTTGACGAATAGTGATTTTTGTTATTCATATTTTACTTTGAATCGTTTCATTACTACTTATATTATTTTGCCGGAGAAAATGAAACCAAAAAAAAAGGAATAAAAGAAAAACAGGTTCTCGAGTAGATCCTAAAACCAGACCGAAAAAATAGGATAGGTTCTAAAACAGGTTTAAGGGCAAACATGGTAGGTTCCAAGTCTAAAAAACTGAGAACCGATTATAACAGGATCAGTTTCAGGTTCCAGGTCTGGAACCTACTCACCCTGAAACCGATCACCCCTAATATGACATGTTACTACACCTTAAAAAAAGTGATTAAACACATTTAATGAACGAAATCAACGAGATAAATCCAATAGTCACAACATCTTGACACTACTATTGCACATACTCAGACTTAACATCAGATTTAATCCAAAACCCAAATTTGCACACAATAAGCAACCAAGTCAAGAGCCCTAAGTACATCTAGCTAACACCTAAAGTTTTCACTTACCTTAAACCACCTTGTTACTACTGAAAGATAAAATCCAAAATCAAAAGTAGAAGAAATTTTCTTTTGAAGATTGAAGGTAAAGTGATACAGCCAAGGTGAAAGTGACTCCAAATTAGCATAAGTCTACGTGTGGCACTATCTTACTTTATCCATGGCCATGTGGAGTACAAGTTGATGACTAACGTGTTAAGGAAATGATTGCTTGGTTTTAGGTGTCACATTAGCATGATGGTCTCACTTTGAAAGAGACATATGGCTTTGCGTGTATTCTTAAAATAACAAGTGAGCATTATGTGTCCAAACTTAAGAGACCAAAAGGCTTAACATAAAATTTTTTAAAGCACATGAGGCTAACATGTGTCTTAATAAAGGAAGGTTGAGAGTGATGATGGCGAGGAATGAAATCCTTCACCTTCAGCCAGATAGGTGGGTCTTTGTTAATATAAGTAAATTGTGATTAGTATTAATTAACTAAGTTTAAAAATTAATAATTCATGACACTTGAATTTACCAAAATAATTAGTAAATCATACCAAATGCTTAAATATTATCAATTTATTAAATTCAAACTCGATGATCATTACAGACCAAAAAAAAAACTCGATGATCATTAAAAATATAATTCAAAAAATATATGTCCCCATCAACAACTAAGATGACGGTAAATTAATTGACAACACTCTAACCATCATTGTGTATGTCAACGTTTATCAATTTAATTTCAACACGTCAGACTCTAGACAAGTACGTTCGCAGGAAATCATCCTCCACATTCTCGTACTTTGCAAGATTAACAGTCCACCAAGATTTCTACACATCAACCCGAATTATAAGCTAAATAATACTTAACTTTGCAATCTAAGCATTATTATTGAACACAGAAAATTCCAGATGTCTCAAGCCGAGCCTCAATGGACCCGAGGCCGGGCTCCAGGGACTTAGGCTCGGCCTTTATGGACCTAGGCCGAAGAGCTAGAGAGCCGGGCACAAGCACTGAGTTCTCAAGTTGGGCTTTGGTGGAACCAAGACCTATGCTTGTGCTCGTGCCCAAGAGCTGGGGATCCGAGCTCGAGACCTCGATGTCTATGCCAGGATCCTTGGCTACCCATACACAAGTCATTAACACCTAAATAGTACATATTTATTTAGTTGACGGAAAATATTTTTCGATTCATTTTCAAGTTTAAGCCACACATCGGAAAATGACTTTCCATAATATATTTTTCAAAAATGTGATATTTTTCACAAAACAAGCGGAGCCTTAATAGGAGATTTTTTTTTTCGGGATGAAAGATTGCAAATAATTTTAGAGTGTCGAACATAAACGATTTTTTGAGTGCCCCTTTTATCTTTTCAAAAGAAGAAAATTGTACAGGATTTGGAACCTAGGGGCGATTATTATATGGTGATGATGAAGCACAATTAAAAGAAGAAGTAAGATAGGTCCATTATTATTTTTATCTTCTTGGGCAAATGTAGTGCGAAAATAAAACTACTGAAGGCAGTCATTTACAGAAAAAAAAGGCAATCATTACGCAGACTCGGATTGAGCCTAAACTTTTGTCAAAGTCCGCTTATAATAAATTTTCCTGTGTAGATTTTTTTGCAAAATCGAATTTAGCTCCAATCCAACCAAATTAGGTCGGACTTTCACATTGTTTGCGCTTATCCAAGTTTGCAAAAAAAGAAAAAACGTCTTTCATGCTCTCGTGGCTCGAGCAATGTCTAGGCAATGTAACCGATCACAAGGACCATGTTTAGGTCTAGGCATTAAACTCGATCACCGATCCAAGGATTCGTCAAGCTCGCCTAGGCATGAAGCACAATTTCGGTGGTTTTGTGCAATTGCACTAGGGGTGTGCAAAAAACCTGGGATCCACCCGGACCGTCTGGGACCACCCAGAACTGGACCGGGACCGGTGGTTCCTAAGGGTTTCGGTCCGGTTCCCGGTTTTAATTTTTTGGAACCGATGGGTACAGGTCCGATTTCCGGTTCTGGGTATGAAACCGCCCACCCGGACCGAACCGATATAGTATATATAATATAATATATTTAATTTTTAATTAAAAAATCCAAAACCCTAAATTAGGATACTCTCTCTTTCACAATCTCGCTCTTGGTCGATGCCTCCCAGTCTCCGATACTCTCTCCTCTCCGACTCTCACCATCTCCGTCTCCATCTCTGTCGGGTTTGCCAGTCTCCATCTCCGTCTCTGTCTCTTTCACTGTGACTGCCAGGTCTGCTCTCTCACTATCTCTCTTAGCGGGTTGTACTCTGCATTTGCTGCTCTCTTAATTCTCTGCGGGGTGTGGCTTCGTTTTGCCTGAATGTGGAGTCTACGTGTGCGAAGAAACGCGCGCACTTTGCTGGGCTTTGGATGTTGTGTGGCATGAATTCCTCTTTCGCATGAATTCTTCTGAACTTCCATAATATATTAACCTGGAATGGAATGCATGTCAGATTCATAAAATAAACATAAAAAGTTTTGTTAGTTTCAAAATTCATTAGGAGTTTTCCTCAACAAAAGTGTCCTTCGAAAACTTGGTGAGACCAGGTCCATGGACCCACCCGAAAACTGGACCGGCGGTCCGGTCCAGTTTCCGGGTGGGTCCATAAAACCGATGTCGGTTCTCGATTTCAATTTTTTTGAACCGGTCCTTAGCGGGCGGTCTACAGTTCCAGGGTGGGAACTGTCTACCCAGACCATGCTCACCCCTAAATCGCACTCCTTCTTAGGGTTAAGTCCATCCCTTAGGCCTAATCAAGCTCCCCAAGCTTAATCATTCGATGTAGCCAATATAATGCTGGGTGGACCTAAGTAAAGACCTTTGGGCTTAATCATCGGGCTCCCCCATCGATTAGGTTTAGATGGCATCTATAGGTGAGACGATTTTAAGAACACCCCATTTCAAAATCTCGTGTCTTCATTCGATTTTGATGGGCCTGCCACAACATTTCATAAATGCCTCCACTTAACATTTTTCAGATTGGTGTCTACAAAGTTGTAGCTAGAAGTGGATAGTGAGCATATACATACATATATATACACACATACGTGTTACATGCATTAGAAGCCATAAAAGAATTTAGATACATACAGGTAATTTTATTTAGGGACAAGTGAAGTGACATTTCATTATTGGGTTAGTACTAAGAAAAACCTAAAACGGTATATCTGTGACAAATTTATCCAAAACTAATTTTTTATCATAAAAAACCCTAAATCGATACATTCATGACAAATTTACCCTCCGTTATTTTCCGTTAAATTTTATTAATACCACGAAAAATCATAAATTTGTATATCTATCATAAACGAAGGGTAAAACCTCAAACGGTATAACCGTAAATTGCGACATATCATCCAACTCAGCAATTTAACTAAAAAATTTAACGGAAACTAGCGGATGGTAAATTTATCGCAAGCGTATCATTTTGGAGTTTTTGATAGTCAAAAATTAGTTTATAATAAATTTTTCGCAGATATACTAGTTTAGAATTTTTTATGGTATTAATGCTTGTTTTTATTTTCCTGGAAGTATCAGTTTTTTAGCCGGGTCGGAGCTCAACGGGTCGGGTTCACGGAGTCGAACCATACCGGCTCGAAACTCCCCGAAGTTTTGGCAGGTTTTTGGGTTTCACTAAATAAACCCAAAATCACCGGTCACCGGTTGCATCCCGCGCAACCCCCTCCACGTCTCGATTCTCGCGAACCCTCGCTCGCCCTTCAATTTCGCGTCGGACCTCCATCGCAATCCATGGAGCTCCAGAAGGCCGATGCAGCCGCCGGCGGCGATTCCAATTCTAGGGTTATGTCGTCGTTCGTCAGGTCCGGCGACCGGCAGGTGTTCTCGGTGGAGCTCCGGCCCGGCGAGACCACGATTGTGTCCTGGAAGAAGCTCGTCAAGGACGCCAATAAGTCCGACAACGGATCCTCTTCGTCGGCCGCGCCGGCCGAGGTCCCCGCTGCGGGCGCCGGCGCCGGCGCCGCTCCTTCCTCCGCCGCCCACGCGGCTCTCGAGCCTCGCGTCGTCCCGGTAAACCTTCATTTTCTTTTCTTTCCCGTGCGTTTCTGGTGCAATTCGATTGGTGCGACTTGGGGTGAGAACGTGTTTGGGGTTTCTTTCCTTTTGGTGCCGCGAGTGTATTCGGAGTAGGGGTGCGTGTGATTGTCTTGATTGAGCCTGCGTTCGAGTCGGAGTTGTTTTGTTGTAAAATGGAGCTCATTTTGCTTGTGCCCCAATTTGGCAGCGTCCAACAGAAATGACGTACTTCTGTATTTGCAGTGCGTACTTAGTCTGAAAGTTTGGGGTTCTGAACTTCTGATGCAATGGGTAAACAGAAGTCTATTGGTCACAGTGTACAGTTAGCTGGATTTCTAGCAGGTTGAAACCGGTACTGAATTCGGAGTAAGAATTAGCTGCGGATTTTGCTGATGGATAGGCATGGATAGGCTTCAACAAGTAGTCCTAGCGGAATGCGTGGCTTGTGCTGGTCCACGAGCTTAAGGAAAAGTCCTGCTGCTTGGAGGACTCACTTGTTGCCTACTGACCGCTTAATAGGTGTTCTAGTGCCATATTGTCTGCATTCTGTGATGGGTCGCATTGATTGACCCCCGTGGATATGTTAACTTAGACCTGAAGTTATCTATATGTATGAGGTCAACGGCCCGACACGCCGAATGACGAGACAGATATATACCAAGTCCTTCCTGTGACTTTTGCATCGGCTTAGATTCTCACAGATGATTGTTGGTCTAGCTCCAATAGCTATATATCTGTGGATAGTTATAGCATCTGCATAAGGAGGATCTGTGGTTAACACAAGTTGTTGCTTGGTTCTTTATCGTGAGATCTGCTAACCTGGAATGAACTTTTGGTAGGATGACTACTTTTTGACAAAATTCATACAGTAGTTTTTTAAAATGCTTTGCAAAAAGTAAGCCTAGAATTTTTGTCTTGATTAAGTGGGAAATGCTTTCATCTGGTAGATATGTTTAATATAAATAAGGTAATTTGAGTCAAGTTCTATATTTCGATTCCTCTTTGTAGCTCCACAACTCTGTCTCGATCGATTGGCTTTTGAATCTATTTTCAGCGTACATTTTACATGAAATATCACTGTTAGCATGTTGTCCAGTACAAATTGGATTTTAAATGTCTACAGGGACAGCCAGTGGAACGTGAAACAAAAGAAGCTGCTCCGTTAAATAGTTTCAGTGCTGTAATTGAAAAGATAGAGCGGCTTTACATGGTATGTAGTGTTCTTGCCCTCTCTTGTAAATAGTAGGGCAAACCATGCATTTGTTGGTATTACTGGAATGGCCACTTGCCATTGCATTTTATCTTATTGCTTGAAAGTGATTTTTTCCTGCCAAATTGGTGTACTTGCTAATACTGGAATGGTTCATTTCAGGGTAAAGACAGCAGTGATGATGAAGATTTAAATGATATTCCTGACGAGGACCAATATGACACAGAGGATTCTTTTATTGATGATGCTGAATTGGTTGGTTTTGAATAGTTTACCTTGCATGTTGCTTTATTCTTCTTGAAATCTTCTTGTCAACGGCACGAGCAAATAACTTTTATCTCTTCAGGATGAATATTTTGAAGTAGAAAATGCAGATATAAAGTACGATGGTTTCTTCGTCAATAGAGGGAAGTTGGAATGCATGTGAGTTTTCTTTTTCCCCCTGGTATCGATATACTTTTTCCCCTTTAGCTTAAACTCACCTTTCACTTTTTTTTGTCCGTTTCTTGTTGAGATATTATTTTTATAATTGAAATTGAATTCTTTTTTGGTCAATGATCATAACTCTTCATACTTGAGATAGAAGCACAGTTCTAGTTTGGACCGTCAAACAACGAAATATGCCAATATTCTGACAAAAATTCAATTTTGAACCTGCAAATTTTCCAAACATAGCATATCAGACACTGAGAAGGTGGAATGTGTATATGGGCCCTGACTCTTGCCTTGGGAATCGCTTTGCTTATTTGGAATCACTTCATTCTAAGACCTGTTTGTCAAAAAATTACTCTTTCTAATCATCTTCAAATTGATGTGGCAGTCCTTTATATGTTTAATTCCTAAATTTAGAGGACAATATATTTTACTTCACTGAAGTTTGGAATGATTAGTTTTTGGTTTCTTGCATGAGGAATTAAGGTTCTGCTTTTACTCATTCAGCCCTTATATATGATGTCATTTAGATTTTATTGTGGGATTGTATAACAAATATTCCTATGCTATTGCTGAACCCCACGTAAAGTGCTTCAAAAAACTCGCTTCACTTTCTTTGGGCCTTCTGTTTCACCAGAAACAAACCCACCGTACCACCTAATCAGCAACCAAAGAAAAGGCGAAGAAGAGATTTTGCTAAGAGTAATGGAGAGAAAGGTGATGGTTTTGTACCAAATAAACATGTTAAAGTGGACAAGCCTGGTCCTGTAAAAGCTGCTACATGGGCTGGGAAGCATTCTTCCAATCCTTCCCAAAGTTTGGTCAGTGAGCCTAATGAGAATGTGAAATCACAAAACCAGTATTTATCTGGAAGCAGTTCAAGGAAGAAATCGGCTGACTCTAAGGTGATAGTAGATTCGGCTCCATCAGCAAAAGTTGTGAATGGTGATACCTCAGCATCTCTAACAGATACCAAGGATATTGACAAGCACAATATGGGAAACCTCCAGTCTAAGAACCACAGTGGCAAGTTGAAAGACCCCAGCGGACCCTCAGATGTTTTGCCTCATAGACACCACGACAAAAGTGGATTTTTGCAGCAATCTGGAAGACAATTGAAAAATGTTGATGACCTGGAAGCATTAAATAGGTCTAAGGAAAAGAGCAATATTCGTGAAGTGCCTGACTTGAATATGCCCGATGGCAGACATGCTATTGAAATTTCTGTAGGTTCTTTACTCTTTTCATTGTTTTCTCCTGAGTGTTCGAAGTCAGAAAATTTTTGACTAGAATATATGCAGAATGGATGCTTCTATATCTTTTTCTGTTTCTTAAACACAGTCAAGGTGCTTGATATACTACTTTTTAGTTGCCTGATTCTGTATGTCTTATTTGGCAGAAACCTTCACATTCACACAGGAAGGATGGTTCCAGTTTTAGGCCAAAAAGCTCAATGCTTGAGAAGGCCATTAGGGATTTGGAGAAGATAGTTGCAGAATGTAAGCATTGAAAACGTGAACTAATTTCTCTATTTTGAAGATGTCACTTTATTTACTCCATTAAGCACCTTCTTTGTTTTAACAATACAGCTAGGCCACCTGCTGCAGAGAATCAGGATGCTGATATTTCATCCCAGGGGGTGAAGAGGAGATTACCAACTGAAGTAAAGCTGAAGCTTGCTAAAGTTGCTAGGCTGGCGGTACAAATGAAAACCTACATGACTGGAATCCTATTTTATTTCTTTTCTGCACCCCACTGACAAGCGAAGTTGCATAGACTTCTTGTTGACTTTTTTGCTTGACTATGAATTGATGCCATCATTTTTCATTATTGCAGCAGTCAAGTCATGGAAAAATATCCAAGGAGCTAATAAATCGCCTAATGAGCATTCTTGGCCATTTGGTACAGCTTAGAACACTAAAGGTAGATAATCTCATGTTGCCAGTATTATGAGAATGTTTGTGACTCTCACTAAAGCAGCAGGGAATTCTGATAATCTTGACTTGAGCATTGTATGATCCATTTTTGGCTCCTCTTTTTGTAATTCAGATATCTGTTTGGTACGAAGTTTGAACCTTTTGAGAGAAACCAGTCTCTGTCTCATGTAGCGTTTGGATTATTGACATGGGTCCATTCTCGTGTTGTTTGCAGCTATTTGTTGAAATTCTGGACTCTTACCCTCTGAAAATACTTTTCTGATTTTGTAATATCGTCCAGTCTTTGGAATGACACTCTTGCATCACATAACAGCATTTTATAGGGTGCAATTACTGGACACAGAAGAAATTTTGGCCAGTAATTTTAATTTAAAAATCAATTTGTCAATCCATGATGGATTAGCTATCAAGTATAAGTATCCCAATGTATAGTTGTCTGTTTCACAGTGGTATTATATGTCACAGGGCAATAAGGTGTGGGTTTAGTTCTTTAATTGCAGTCATAGTACAAAGAGAATAGCATGCGAACTACTATGCCATTTATATAATCGCATGAAACTGGCTTGAGTTTCTTTTAGGACGAACCTTTTGTGGGCTATTTGGTCCAGTAGTTTGATTTACAATATGTCATTGCTTCAACTCAATGAATCTTTTTGTTTAATTGGCCATGATTATTGATATGGCGAGTATTTTCAATTCAAGATGCAAATTGTTTGGTGTTATGGCCTTGAGCATGTATGGGTTCCTACCAGTTTGGAAATCCGAATGTACTGGTTGGTTTAACTGGATGTTTTTGATGTCTGCTCCGTATTGGTCCTAACCTGGCTGATCAACAACTGGATGGGAAGTATCCTCACCTTTTCTCAACCACTCCAAATGACCTATTCTGGGACAACCTGAAGTGATCTTGCCATGTGAGCATCCCTAGTTGTGTTCTTCATCTCCATCATCAGTTCAGCAGTCATGAGAATCAATCAAATCCAATACCAAACCTTCACAATTAGTTTATTGAATGAAAGAGAAAATATTGAGAGGCAGTTGGGTTTTGTTTGTATGATTTTTGCTAGAGAGATGGTAGAGAAGGAATGATAAGAAGAGAAAAGGAAGATATCCCCACGAGCGCGCCTGGCAGACAATCAGAGAGAGAGAGGATTCCTGGGATGAAGGGGAAACTTGTTTTGGTTGTACATGTTTTTTGAAACCGAATGAATCGAAGCTGAAAACCAATGGTTATCAGGTGAAGATCATTTACATTTACCAAATATGGAAGATTTGGCAATTAAATTGGTTGAGCTGCTTAAATTGCAAAATGTCCCATGACTGGTTTGTTTGCCATTTCTGATTCATATGTCACTATATTGAGTATCATCTCTTTCATCTAAGGAACATTATTCTGCTGTTGCCATTATTAATATTACGTTCATTAATTTGATAATATTCGGCTGGAATTTGCCTGGAAAGAAGGTCATTGGCTTCATATTCTATCATATATTTTGTTACCAGCTGTCAGTGAATTCTTAAATTGTCATCTCATTGCTTTGATATTTTGATATTTTTTGGCGCATTTACTGTTTCCTGTTTATGTTATGCCTCTCATAACTCTGTTACTGATGCATTTTGTTGGTTCAGAGAAACTTGAAAGTCATGGTCACTATGGGTTTGTCAGCAAAGCAGGATAAAGAGAATAGGTTCCAGCAGATTAAGAAGGAAGTTGCTGATATGGTTCGCATGCGTATTCCCTCTTTGGAAACTAAGGTATGTTTGTTTGAGTGTCTCTCTCTCTCTCTCTCTCTCTCATGTGCTTGCGCGCACAAGGTGCATACTGTAGAGGAGTGCCTTTGTTTTTGAATGCTTCAGTGAATGTAAAGGTTGAACATGTAAACATCTTTCATTCAAGTCTTATAAACTTTTTGGGGGTTTACCTTAAAAGAGTGGTATTTCTCCTGTGGTAGACCTGTCAAACAGGTAGGTCTGATGGGTTTCAGTGGATCAAAAATGGGTTCGACCCAAATTGACCCATTCAATCCATATTGAATATTCTATGAAATATATTTCAGCAACCCGTACCTGATACCACTGGACCCCACCCGTTCGCAACCCAATCTGTGCTCCAATTCTTCGCAAATTTTCTCCCTTAAATATGGAAATTAGCATACTAAAAAAAACTAACCAGTTAAAACAAATTACATATGAAAAGAAATAACAAATGAGAAATTACTAAAATAATTGTCAAATCAAGCTACTAAAACGCATCTCTTGTTAATTCTCCTGGTGCTAGAAGTTTGAAACTAACCTTTTTCTTTATCTTTTATGTTATTGTGAGTTATTTAAGGAATTGTATTTTGAAAGATCTAAATATACCTCAAATCAATGTGCGTCACTTATATAGGAAAAGAAAACTTTCTCATTTAGGAATGTTTGTGCAATGGAGTCTGTAAAAAAAGGACTTAAATCGTGGAAATGATGAAAATCGTCAATTACAAACTCTTGAGCATTACGAGGAAAGGAAGTTCGGTTAGTTGCATATAGGATTGGCCCAAATTGCTGGGGTGAGGGCAAGTCATGTTCATCGGAAGTCCTATGTAATAATAATTCCAATGTGTTCGTAATTTTTTTAAACAAGGATTAATAAATTATTGTGGGGCAACTTTATATATCGAGTTAATAACTTTTCAAGTGTATTTAGCAAGGATCATGGGACCATATTAAAACCCAATTAATGAATGCAAATTTTAATGCAGAAAGAAAAAACTTGTCAACAATTATTTGTCTCTCTCATCAGTCATCACAATGAAGCAGGAGATAGGGCCATGATGAAGAGCGTGGATGGCTCGTTTGATGCGGAGCAACGGCCCAAGTGCGGAATATGGGTTGAAAGTGGGTATATTAGACTCATTAAAACCCATATCTAGTTGGGCATTGCTACTCTAAAGCCATAACAACCTGTTCTTAAAATTTTTACCAATACAGATAATACCCAGCCTACTAAAGTATGAGTTAAAAAATGGGTTGAAGAGCCATTTTGCCATCTTTGCTTGGGATAGACTCAAGGCGTGTTAAGGCTGAAGAATTTTTCTTGCTGATTCCACTGGGTTAGAGGGGCAGCTTTTAAGGTTCACATTGTGTTGAACCTTTTTGCTTCATGTTTCCTCAACAAAACCCCCAATGCACACCAACCCACTCCACCACCATATAATCAAACACATGCTCCACACAAAAGAAAATTGAAATGACATGTTTTAGCCTTCGCCAATTGAAGGGCCTCATCGGTCATGTCACATAATTTTCTTCATAACTTGACAGATTTGATTTGCATTGAAGACTTTTCCCTGACACGTAGCTATTTCAGCAATTGTATTTTCTCAAAGCCGCATTTAGATCTTGGATTTCAATTTCACATATGCTTTGTTTCAACATGAGATGCTGTATATTACCTTGTTGCCAGGCTCTCTTATGAAGCATTAATCTGAGCTTGGGTCCCCCCTTCTCTTCTCTCTAATTCCTTCTTCGGTTGATGGGAGGAGAGTGACACTGTGTCAGATGATTTCTTTGAATCTTATCAGCTATGAAGCTCAGAGTTATTTCCTGTCCCTCACTGCCCTCTTCTTTTCACGGCTTTCACTGATGGTGCATATGACCAGGCAAAATTGAATGATTTGTCATCTTTAACGGTTTCTTTGGGTGACGTGGCTGACTTGTTAATGGCTTTTTTACCAGATGTTATCAATGTTTGATGCAAAGGGTTGAGAAGAATTTGCTTTTTGTTGGTTCCTTAATTGTGGTTTATTTTATTGCATTGCTTACCAAAGTTATCATTCTCCGTCAAATATTCAGGCTCTACAGCATCAGTCTGGAGCATCGGATGATTTTCAGGAATCGGAAGAAAAAACAGTCCCTAAAAGACAATATGATATGGATGCTGCAATGGAGGACAAGATTTGTGATCTCTATGACCTTTTTGTTGATGTACATATTTCGTCTGCATTTTTTTTACTGCTTTTTTCAAGTTGAAACATGCTTTAGAAAGCTACTTATAATCGTAATTGTCTATTTGATTTCATGCTTTCAGGGTCTTGATGAGGACACCGGACCACAAGTCAGAAAATTATATGCTGAGGTACCACTTGCCCCAAAAACTAAAAATTACTCTTCATACTGTTGTCTAGCTGCTATAGACATGTTGCAATCTTGTTTTGACGGTTCATCCTTGTAAAATGTTCGCAAAACCATCATGATTGTGTATATTGCCATAGTTTGCAGGAAATAATAGCTGGATGTGGGATCAACTGCATTTACGGGCTGATCTTTGAGATATTTTATGGTCACAGTTGCAAGCATGTTCATATAGTGGTCAGACATGGTGATGATTTTTCTGATGTGGGTTTCACACGCAGTGTTAGTTTATGATTTATTTATGCATTTTTATGAAATTATGCTAGCAGCAAATCTGCCTTTACCTTGTTCTGAATTAATAACTAATCCATGAGTGGACAGTGCAACCTGCCTTTTGAAAGGGCTGCAGTTCTCAACTTTAGACCTCTGTGAAGTCGTTTCAAGTAAACATTTTGATGATAATCGTGAAAGCATGCATGATGAAATGCTGGGAACCCACTGAATTGGTTGGCTTGACTTGCTATCTTATATGATCTCTGTTTATTTATTACCTAGGTTTTTACCTCCATCCACTAGTCGGTTCTGAGGCTTTTGTCAGTGTAATGTTTTGACTTTTTGGAGACTTGGTACAGCTTGCAGAGTTGTGGCCAAATGGTTTTATGGACAATCATGGTATTAAGCGTGCAATTTGTAGGGCCAAAGAGAGGCGAAGGGCACTTTACAGCAGACACAAGGTGATTATTTCTATTTTCTTCTGCCAACTTTCTTTTCCATGAACTGAAAGAGAATATGTAGTGCTTGGTCAAAAGGGAGAACGCCAATTTTTTTTGTATTTTACCTGCTTGCCACCTGACTTATAACATAGTTTTCCTTCAAAGTGATTATATTTGTCTTTGCTTATTCCACCTATTGCTTTGACATGCTTTATGGGTAATTGCTACATAATACGGCTTTAATATTTCATGTGAATGGAGGAACGGTGATTCCCGAGTTACAAAGAAATCAAATTGGTTGTCTGCTTTACAGGATAGATTAGACATTGATAGTATAATTAATGTATGTGCCTTGAGCGGTGTAATTTATGAATTTGGAGAGCTCGTAGGGGTTCCAGTATCTTCAGTTTCGCTTTTCATGAGAATGGAGAGTAGCATCTTTCTTGTTTACTCCTGTATGTGAATTTCTTCCTGGTGCGACGCATAAGTAGATATATGCCACTAAATGGTAGCTTATGCCGTTCTTATCATCTTTTTATAGGAGGATCAAGAGAAAATGAGGCGGAAAAAGATGTTGGCATCTAAAATAGAGGAGACAGTTCGAGTTGATGGTCTTTCAGTTGCTCAGCCACAACAATTGCCAGAGAGATTGTCTATTGATTCAGGCATTCATGGTTCAACTTCTGCTAGCAGACCCATTCACAGCCCAACAGCAGCAACTGCTAGGGTTCCCAGTCCTTCAGCAAATGTCTCCTCAGATAGAATTAAGCAAGAGAAAACCAAGGTAACTTCAAGCAACTTCTCGGAAGATGCGAGACAGGGAGAGGCCATATTGCCTAAGAAAAAGGTTAAGAGAAAACCGGAGGTGGATTTGAATGAAATGCCTTTCCATTCAGAGAAGTTCGGAGAGGAAAGACTCGTATCTACCAAACCCAATCCCGCTCTTCCCCCTAAAATAAACCTTCAACCAACTGCAGCACCGAGTTTTGAACAGTCGAGTTAATGCTACATAGCGAGAATTAGAAAGCACACACCTTTAAGATGTCCCTTGCAACATAAGTTCATTTCCTTTTGCTGATCTTTTCAATAGCTATTTGAATTCATTTGACTGACTGGTTGTCACCGCCTTTGTAGTTAACTGGCATTGTGGGATGCCCTCATATCTCTAGCAGTGATTTCTTCGGGGCAAGAGCTGTAAATTCCTATTTGACTGAAAATTAGTTGCCTTGTTTTTTTGAGTTTATTTGGAAGATCGTCTTCTATGTCATCAATATAGAAAAGCAACCAGTGGCAGTTACCAGTCAGTTTTCCTCTGGATCGACGAGGTACTCTTAGTCGTTCTGTAATGAAGTACCTTACATGGTACGCAAGTCGGGAGCGGCGAGGCAAACAAATCGAGATTTCCTGAAACTTTTCGGTGTTTCGCTGTCTGATCGCACGGAGTCCGATTGATTGCCATTGGATTAAGAGATGAGTTTGGTCGAGCTCCTGTATTAAGGTTGACCATGGGCGTACCGATGAATCAGTTTAGCACTGCCGCCCGCGAGTCCTTAATACAAATTTGTTCAATAACTGAGCTCGAGATATATTTCTGATGAACAGTGTTCTTATAATAAGGTACTTAAAGAAGAATAGTGTCATAAGGTCAACGTGATTTAGCTGCAGAGTTAATTAAAGGAATAATGTCACATCAACCATTATACCTATCCAATTTCGCGATTCTCAAGTGCGACCCGAGACGCCAAGTACTGATTCATTGGATTTTTTGATATGTCGTACTTTTGTCCCAACGTTCAATGTGTGGACCAAACTAAAAATAGCAAGTGTATTTCCGAAGTTGAGTTATGAGGAGGTCAATCATAAGTTGTGTACGTGTGAGTTATGTGTATCTCCATTATTCACTCTGTAAGTCAACTTAAAACATGTCACAATGGATGCATTTGAGTTATAAAACTTTAATTTCGTGCATCAAAAGTCTTCAATTTAGGGTCATGCTTCTTCCACTCCCGCCGTAACTAAAACACTCCATATCTTAATATTTTGACAACCTTGTGGGTCCCATCTTTTTTAAGCATTCTTTTACTTTTCTTCTTTCTCTTTTTTTGTCTCACTTTCCTTCTTCTCATTTATTTTTCTCTCTATTCTCTCTCATTCTAAAACACCACTCTCATGCCAATAATAGATAGTTTTTGATGCAATGAGTTATGCAAGCAGAATTGAAATTTTGAAATTGTAGTTTGAGTTTAATTGTTATTGAGAAAAAGTGAGGGTCGATCATTAAGATTTTGTTTGCATCTCATACCTCTATTTTCTGCACTTGGTTTCTTTGTTTGTTAAACTTGAAGTTTGAACATGGTGTGACAAGATCTTTAGTTTTAGCGAATTTCCTATAAAATTCTCTACTGCATTTTAACTTGCTACATAAGTGGATTGCTTGTTGTTTTTCTTAATAAACACCAACTATTTGCTATTGCAATCTACTTTGTTGGGTGCATGACTTGTGTCAATCTCAGTCGCCGAGTCACCATCGCCGTCGATTGAGAAAGCTAAAGAGGTGTTCCTATTATGTTTCTAGGTATTGAACTCCGATTAAAGATTCAGAAACTGATGGGTGCGACATGGTATGGACAACAAGTGATAGATGCAGACCACAAAAAAGAGTGTTCTTTTTTTACAAACAGTCCCAGGGCTTGATCCATGATCTGAATTAAGAGGAAATGTAGAGAAGTAAAGGAGGAGGAGGAAAATGGAACTAACGATAAAATAAAGAATAAAACAAACGAGATACCACAAGCAAAAAAAAGGATATTTAAAAAAAGGTGGGACCCATAAAGATTAATATGGTCAAAACACCGTGATAAGAAGTGTTTTTGCTACGATGGGGATGGAAAAAGCATGGCCCCTCAATTTGTTGTAGTGGTCCACATCAGTTAGTTCTGTTAGGTTTTAGTGGACGGAAAAGGCCCTATGGCTAGAAAAAGTTACTTGGTATTTTTCATCCACTTAGAATTGTCGAAGTTAACAAAAAGACTCAAATACGTCGTAGTTATAAATTTTGGGGATAAGTGCATGATAAGTTTTTAATCTTATTGCGAAAGTGCAATTAAGTCTTAAAACTTTCAAAAATTATAATTAAGTTATAAAACTTGTCAAATTGATTTAATTAAGTTCTTTAGTTAACTTTGTCTAACTAGACTAACGGAAAATATTGACATGATATTTTTTTTATTACTTTCTCTCTCCAACGTGACATTTTTTATTTTGCTTAAATTAGATTAAATCAATTAAAAAGGATAACTTTTTTTAAAAGCCAAAGTGCCAAAAAAAAAACGGAGGAACAAGCCTCGTCAGTGGCCGCCGCCACCCATTGCCGGAAAGGGCTGGCGGTGGTCACCTAGGCCTTTCCAATGCCCGATGACCGTCACTGGCCTCAGGGTTGTGCCCTCTCCCAAATTTGGGCTGTCGGGCCCTCGCTAAGGGCCATCAAGGCCTTGCCCATGGTCAGTGAGGGTCGCCGCCAGCCATTGAGAGCCCTAGGTAACCTTGGTCGGCCCTTTCCGACGATTGGTGGGGGCAATAGCCGGTGAGGGCCTCGGTTTGTCTTTTTTTAAGTTTGTGTGTGCATGCATGTTTTTTTAGCTTTTTCCTTTTTTTTTTATCTAGTTTAGTTTATATTTATTTTTAATGACGCTTGATGGATGCCACATTGTCACCACGTGTCCTAAGATAATAATACATAAAATTCACGTCAGCATTTTCCGTTAGCTTAGTTGGACGGAGTTAACGGAATGATTTGATCGAACCAACTTGACAAGTTTTAAATTTTAATTATATTTTTTGAAAGTTTAATAACTCAATTACACTTTCGTAATAAATTTTAGGATTTCCAGTGCACTTAATCTCTAAATTTTGGGAGTCAAATATATGAAATGAAAGTTTTGACATTTGCGTGTATTATTATGATAAATTTTAGGACTTGTTCCGTAATTGTGTTCGAAAATTTTTTGGTTGGTCATATTATCTCCAGTCGAACTCTATAAAAAATTTATCGCCGAGAAGCCCCAACTTTGGTTGCTATTAAAACATGATCCAAATTGTTATCTATGATCCAATGTAATTTTTATACACTTATATGGGTCCACACTAAACACTTCATGCGAAGATTCGATCCATACACGTATATGACTTCTTAAGGAAAATTGCCAGAAAAATCCAAACTTATTTTACAGATGCCAATTCAATCATAAATCTATTAATTTATCCAATGCAGTCCTAAATATTTTGACAACGTGGATGCGAATTGTCTTAGGCAGCACGGTTGACGCTGATATTGACAATTTCTGCAAATTTTTTAATTCTTTTTGTTATTTTATTTTTTCCCTCACTGGTCGCCGGACCGAGGTGACTGGCCAGAAGAAGGAAGGGAAAAAAAAAGAAAGAGAAAGAAAATAAAAAATGAAAAGATAATTAAAAAAATTAGAAAAAATTAGAAAAAATTATCTACGTCAACGCTGGCCGGCAAAATTAGCCAAACAGACTAAATTGGCACAAATGTAAAATGTTTAAAACTGAATTGGCACATAAAAAATTTTAGTACTGAATTGGCACGATTGCAATTTTCCCACCAAAAGCAGCATTAGGATCTATGTAATCGGCCCGAATGGGTCGTCACATTTTGGCCAACTTGCATGCATGTGTATTAGCTTTTTTATCATTTGCCACGTGAGTGAGTGCGAGCCAAAAATTTTATGCCATGCAATAGCAACACGCGTTCTCGATAATTTACAACTCATTAACCATTCGTCTTTGATTTTATTCAGTCTGCAGGTAATATCATTTCCCTTGGCGTTGTCCATTTAATTGGGTTACATACTCATATATCTAATCTTTTCAATACCTTTATTTAAGAAAAATCATCAAAAAAGAGAAAAGAGAGTCCAAGTTAGAACCTAGAACCTATTATCTCATATATATATATATATATATATATATATATATATCCATTAGAAGAAACCTTCAAGGAAAAAAAAATTAAAACCAATGAGCTATTCACCAATCGGATACGGTACGTACCTAATTTGTCAACGTCCCTTTTTCCGATGGTGCATCTAATGTCCACGATAACTTTGGAGTCTCTATAACTTGTAATTTGTGAAATAGCCTCGCGAATTACGTGTACGACGACACCTGTTTATGTCTCTAACATTGCTCTTCGGCTTGAACTGAGTCACCGGTATTGATTTTTCCGGTGAGCGACGACGATGGGAGGCTCATAGTCACGGCTTGGATGGGGTTTACGGTTATCATTTTTTTCATGTGTTTTTGCTACAGACAAATAACTTTTTTTTGTATAAAATATTAATTTTTGGAGTTATTCCACGACTTTTTACAGAGTCCTACGATTCACGATTCGTGTGAACGATTCACACGATCGAGCAACACTGCTTTGCTCTTTTAATCTTTTTTTTACAGCAACACTAGTCAGCTGCCACGGCTGCTATGTCGTGCAGTTTCAAGGACCCACTGGAGAAATATGTTTCCTAGCTGACTTCCCTCTTGCTCGCCGCAAAGATCTAAGATATCGCAAGTTACTCATGATTATTCCGAGCACTATGCCACATACTAATCCTATTTCCACGGCCTCTGGTTCGACAAAATCTGCAAAGAACGAGTGAACCCCGCCTTCAGGCAGGACAGGAAGCGCCCCCGGCGCCCAGGTACTAGTACAAGTTTTGGACAGTGGAAACCCGCACAATCCTCGGTTCCCACCGTATGATTCGGGTGGAAACGTGTCGAATTGGTTCCCCTGAGGAATCGGTCCTGTTAGTTGATTGGAAGAGACGTTTAGGACTACTAGAAATGTGAGAGCCGTCAATTTGCTTGGTATCGTCCCGCTAAGCTCATTTGAAGAAAGATCCATCGATTCAAGCTTGGAAAGGTTCCCCAAAGATGATGGTATATGGCCTTTGAGATTGTTATGAGAAAGGTTGAGCCCCTTGAGTGATCCTAGCTCTCCTATTACATCAGGAATCATTCCCTCGAACTTGTTGCTTGAGAGATCAATGGTCCTCAGGATTGCAAGGATTCTCTCGTAATGCAGGTCTTGTCCTTTCATCGTCACAATCAGGGAATCCCGGTAGTAAGCTTGGTCCATGTATCGCAACCCCGGTCCATCCTGATCAGTCGACATCATCGCTTTCAGGTTTACAAAGTAGGCGCTGGGCAAAGGACCGGTGAGCTCATTGGAGGAAAGGTCAAGAATCCGCAACTGCGGAAAGGGAAATTCAGTTCCGGGGATGCCTATGGAGCCGTGAAGTTTGTTTGATCGCAAGACCAAGACCCGCAGGCTAGGAAGTGTTTCCAACCATATTGGGAAAGTGTCGTTCAACTTGTTTCCGCCGAGATCCAGCACTTCAAGTTGCTTGCAATTGATTAGAGAGCGCGGCAACCGGTCTTCTAATTTGTTTCCATTGAGGTGAAGACTTTTCAGGACAGCATATTCGCCAAATGTGAGTGAGATTGTGCCAGAAAGTCCATTTCCTTGCAGATCCAACACTGAGAGGCCATTGCTGATGTTCCCTAGACATCGAGGGATCATTCCAACGAAATTGTTACGAGAGAGGTCAAGAATTTGGAGGTCCTTCATTTCACAAATAGAACCAGGGATATAGCCAGTCAATTCATTGCTAGCTAGCGAGAAGACGAGAAGAGAGTTTGGGAGTGATGGAGGTGTAAGCGGCCCTTGGATCAAGTTTGAATGCAGGTCAAGGATTATAAGATTTTTCCATGGAACTTGTTCGAAGCTAGTGAGGGAGTTGTGTGAGAGATTGAGATAAGTCAATGACTCGGTCCCGACATCCCACATCCATGACGGGGTATCACCGTGGATTATGTTGCCTGACAGGTCTATATATGTCACGCTGGTTGAATTTCTCAAGAATGCAGGGATTTCAGTAATTTTGCAACCAGAAAGTCTGACCTTTGAGAGTTTCGGCAAGTCATGCTCGACATTTTTGCTATTGCTCAGCGACAAATTGTTGTATGAAAGATCGAGATTTGTTAGACTTCTGAGTCTCGAGAGCAATTGTAGGTTCAAAACCCCGGTCAGGTTATTTGCTGAGATACTCAAATCAGTGAGGTTCCTCAGCTGAAAAATCGAGCTGGGGATTGAGCCACGCAATTGATTATTACTCAGGTCAACATGGTGTAATGAGGGCGCGCCAAGGAACTCGCCGATTTGACCACTGAGCCCATTGTTGCTGAGGTCTAGGCTCGTCAAGGACGAAAGACAGAATAGTGATGACGGTATATACCCACGAATGTGGTTATTGGAAATGTCAAGTTCGGCTAGATTGGAAAGATTTTTTATGCTCGGAGGAATAGGACGCGTGAATCGATTATGCGAGAAATGCATTTCAAGAAGTTGTGTCTTGTTATCAAAGACATCGGGTATTGGACCTATGAAATTGTTGGTGGAAAGATCGAGCAGAGTGAGCCGATCAAGGTTTGAAAGAGTTGGAGGAACATGCCCACTAAGCTCATTGAATGAGAGTTCCAATAAGGTGAGTCGTGTTAGGTTACCGAGTGACGATGGAATAGAGCCATAGAAATTACACTGGTATAGGCGGAGTATCTCCAGAGAATGCAGGTTGCCGATGGACTCAGGTAATACTCCAGAGAAGCCTGTGGAGGACAGGTCCAAAAACTTTAAAGAGCTATTCCAAGTTGATTCGGGTAAGTAACCCGCGAGCTCCTTGTTGCCTGATAAATCGAGGCATGTCAGCTTTGGCAAAAGGAAAATTTTTGCTGCTAACATGCCACGCAATTTACAGGAACTGAGGCTGAGGACTTCCAGAGATGGAGAGAGATTCATTAAGCGACTCACGTCAATGCCAGACATGTTTAACCCATCGAGAGTGAGGACTCTTAACTTGGTCAATTTTTGAAGCAGCATGTTTGAATTCGAACCTGATGGTCTTTCTGCTTTGTGAGACGAAGAAAGATTGAGGGAGCCCAATGTAGATAGTTCAGTGCTGTTTGAAGACCCTGCAGAAGAGTAGCAGGTCTGGTCCGGGGGGTGGCAGCCAAGTTCAAGGCGAATCACATGACCTGTCATCTGATCGCACGTGACTCCGCCCCACGAGCAACAATCCGTGTCAGCATTCCAGGAAAGCATCGTTGGTTTGCTGAGCCAAATGTCATCCGTGTGACAGAAGAAGGATGTCGAATTATTCAGCACCATTGCGTTCATGAACTGAAGCAGGTCAGACATCTGATCAGAACGACAGGGCGCTGCTGCCCTTAGAGAGGAAGGAAAGAAAAACTGTGAGTTAAGGGCTTGTATTCGAATGAGGAACGGGAACAGAAACAGGATAATCAGACAAGATCCTATGGAGCATTCCATTTTTATTTAGAGAGTGAAATGCATATGCTGGCTGCAGTATCAACATTCGGCAGAGATGGCTTATATACTCGCGTTTGGAAAGTGTCAGGTTAAAATTTTAGAGATTTTTCATGGACTAGCAGGTCTTTGTTTAAGATTTCTCTTTACTGGTTGAGACATTGATCTGTAATAACTAGGAAATTCCTCCTTAGTTTTCTTCAACCTCGTATGATCTTGAAGAGACCGTTAAGCTATTTATCCTTGTCTTTGTCAACTGTGCTCATTCCAAGCATGTGATTCCTTGTTGATGAGTCGAAATTAAATCACCTTCAGGATCTTCAAGCATGAAACACAACATGGCATTTGTCTATAATATTGGAAAATTGCAAGAGGCGGTTGTTCCACAAGTTACTATGGATAATCCTACAGATGGATGAGCCATGAAATGTTGCAGAGGTCATTGTTAAGTAAGATAACAGCTTTCGTCCAACCTGAAATTATCATTACTCATTACTTGCTTCTGGGAATTAACCTCGACAATAGAAATGGATCGATTTATGTTTTTTACCAAGCAGAAAGAGCTTGCATCTTCTCGTTTATGGCATATATCGTTATAAAAGAACAAGTTTCTGATGACTTGCGAGCTGCTAGCCAACAGGGCTTTTATTTAACAACGCAGGACTAGAAGTTTAACAAATGCTTACGTGGTTGTTCTTGCATCAGTTACTCGAGAACTGCATGCGAAATGATGACGCCTGATGTGACTTGTGCCGAATAGTCATGCATGGGCCGAAGTTGCCACGACATAGATGGCTTAACCAAAACCAGGGACGTATGCATATGGATCTAAATTTTGGGTTGTTGAAGTTTGCATAAACAAAAAAAATGTTGACAATTAGGAGGGTTCTAATTGGGAAATCCGAACGATGTCTTGTCGTTCTCCGCTGTTTTCGTGCCTTCGAGGAATCTCTCCCAAGAGATGTCACTGTCTTGGACGTTGATTCAACTTTTTTTATAGGCAGAAGTCGAAGTTTCATAATCCAATATTCATGTAGGAGGGGGTTGTCAGAAAGAAAATGGTGAGCAGTACAAAGCTGGACCTGATAAAATCAAACGGAATCAATATTCTCAGTTTGATAGATTGGTTTAAAGGTAATGGTTGGAAACGTCCCTTTGGACCAAGAGACCTTAAAGAATTCTGACATGCTCATACAATATTTTCGGTAACTTCACAGGTTGTTAAACGAGATGCTTTGACTTTCGGAGAAGCAAGAATCTCGCAGCCCTCGCAACCAAAGTTTTTTTTCAGCAGTCTCCACAAACTTGTCTTTAGCAGTTTTGAAGTGTTGGCACTTTTACACCTTTTAAAAAACGTTTTATTATGACAAAAATGCTCATGCAAAAACCCTACTTTTTTTCTCTTGTCGTCAAATACATTTTTGAATACCTCCTTACCGTGTTAATCTTATAACTGATAAGAAAGAAAGATTAAAAGAGAATGATATTTATTCTCTTATAATGGTGTGTGAAACAATGTACATGAGAAGCCTTTATATAGGCTTAGAGGAATAAAGGAGTCTAGCATTCTTCCTATGTGGGACCAAAGAGAGAGAAGAGATGTAAAGGAAAACCTACAAAACTATACAACATGTTCTAACACCCCCCTCAAACTCAAGGTGGATCAAATAACGAGAGTTTGGAAAGAAGAAATTTGAATCGTTGTGATGTAAGAGCCTTCGTAAAACAATCAGCAAGTTGATTCTCAGTTCCAACAAAAGGAAGTGAAATAGTGCGAGCTTGGAGATGATGACGAGTCAGATGACAATCGATCTCAATATGTTTGGTACGCTCATGAAAGACTGGATTTGTACTGATATGAATGGCACTCTTATTGTCACAATGCAGAGGAGTAGGATCCAGAAGTGAAACTCTCATATCAGCAAGTAAGCGGCGAAGCCAAATAATCTCAACAGTAGTGATGCACCTAGGGGGACCGGTGAACACATTGTTCAGGCAGTTTCCTATATTATCATTTAGGCAGTTTCCTATATTATCATTTAGGCAGTTTCCTATATTATCATTTAGGCAGTTTCCATTAGTATTAGGTGTCATATCTCTATATATAGGATGTCCGTCTTGTAATCAAAAACACAGTATTATTGAATAAAAACTTTTGAGTTCTTTGGAGTTGTTCCAAATTTGGAAGACGAATTGTTCTTCCGTCGAATTTTCTTGTTCAGTCAATTCTTCTATCGCGCTTCTGCGTCAAGTAGTGTCGGCCATAGCACGATACTCGAACTCTGTAGAGGAGCGTGAGACAATATGTTGTTTGAACGCCAAGAAATAAGTGAATCGCCAAGAAAAATGCAATAACCAGTGATAGATTTGCGATCAGCGACATTGGAAGCCCAATCAGCATCAGAATAGGCACACAACTTGAGAGCAGAAGAGGATGGTAGAAATAAAGAACGCGATAAAGTGCCTCGAAGATAGCGCAGAATCCTTAGAACAGCCGCATAATGAGTTGTTCGAGGAGCAGCAACAAACTGACTGACAACATGAACAGCATAGGCGATGTCGGGTCGGGAGATAGTAAGATAAACAAGACTGCCAACCAAGGTCCGATAGCGGGTGACATCAGAAAGAGGTTCTCCATCGTCTGGGCAAAACTTTTGATTTAGCTCAATAGGAGTGGCAGCAGTACGTGAATCTGATAGAGCAGCCCTAGACAGAATATCAGCAGTATATTTTTGCTGAGAAATGAGAATACCACGTGAACTACGAGCAATCTCAAGTCCAAGAAAATAGCGCAGTGGTCCTAGATCCTTCATGGCAAAATGTTGCTGAAGGTGTCGCTTGGTATGCTCAATATGGTCACGATCATCTCCGGTGATTACCATATCATCAACATAAAGAAGAAGAATAGTGCAGCCTGAAGAAGAGGTATGAACAAACATAGCATGATCAGCCTCACTTTGAATGAAACCAGCGGACTGAATAGCATCACTGAACTTCTCAAACCAAGCACGAGGGGCCTGTTTGAGACCATAAAGAGCCCGTCGTAAGCGGCAAACCTGTCCAGAGGTATGAGCAAGACCAGGCGGAGGTTGCATAAAGATATCTTCCTGAAGATCACCGTGAAGAAAAGCATTCTTCACATCAAGCTGAAAGAGAGGCCAACTGCGAATTGAAGCAACAGCTAATAAAACACGGACAGATGTCATCTTTGCTACGGGAGCAAAGGTCTCCTCATAGTCGATACCATACTCTTGCGAGAAACCTCGAGCAACCAGACGAGCTTTGTAACGCTCAATACTGCCATCAGAACGAGTCTTAATCTTATATATCCATCGGCAAGATACGAGGGAGCGACCTGGAGGAAGAGGCACAAGCTCCCAAGTACCAGTACTCTCCAAAGCCGAGAGTTCCTCAGACATAGCCTGGCGCCATTCTACATGCTGAACTGCCTCGCGATAACTATTAGGTTCTTGTACAGCATGAACAGCAGCTAAAAAGGATCCAAACTCAGTAGAATAAGAAGTAGCAGCAACATACCGGGCAGGTGGACGCCGATCTCGAGGAGGATTACGGCGTGGCTCTAGTTGTGCAGAATCGTCGAGGGCAGATACAGCAGGAGGTGCAGCACAAGGGATAGGTGAAGATGGAGAAGGTGGCAATATATCTAGATCCGATGTAGAAGAGGGACTAGAAGGATCAGGTAGAGGATCAACAGGGAAATCCATAAATGGAACAGGAGACGAAACATGAGGTGTAGTATTTGTTGAAAAGAAAGGAATGTGTTCATGAAACGTAACATCACGAGAAATACGTACACGTCGTGCATTTGGGTCATAACAACGATAACCTTTGTGCTCAGTGCTGTAACCCAAGAACGCACATGGGATAGAGCGGGCGGTAAGCTTTGTACGTTCAGTGAGTGGAAGAATGACAAAACAAGTACATCCAAAAACTCGAAGATGATTATAGCTAGGAGGTCGAGAGTAGAGACGCTGAAACGGGGTGTCTTGATGGAGAACAGATGAGGGTAGGCGATTAATTAGATGAACAGCCGTGAGAAGAGCCTCAGCCCAGAACTCAGTGGGAACGGATGTGCCAAGTAAGAGAGCTCGAGTGGTCTCTAGAATATGACGGTGCTTGCGTTCAGCAACTCCATTTTGAGCTGGAACCCCAGGACAAGATAACTGAGGAAGTGTACCATCACTAGCTAAGAGGGAACGAAAAACACCAGAGAGATATTCCCCCCTGAATCTGAACGGAAAACTTTGATTTTTGTATTAAATTGTGTGGAAACCATGGAAGTAAAAGACTGATAGATGGTAAAGAAATCACTACGTTGACGCATAAGATAGACCCATGTATAACGAGAATAATCATCAATAAAAGATACATAATATTTGAAACCACTCTTAGAAGAGAGCGGGGCAGGACCCCAAACATCAGAATGAACAAGATCGAAGATCGCACTAGTTCTAGAGTTACTAACAGGAAAAGGCTTAGCAGATTGCTTAGCCAAAGGGCAGATAGAACATGGAGGAAGACTACCAGAAGAAATAGGACCCAAAGCACCTTGTTGGTGAAGGATGGTGAGACGAGAAGACGGAATATGTCCAAGACGCTGATGCCACCGATCAAGATCGAGGGTAGCCAACACAGGATGAGGAAGAGAGGAAGTTGGAAGATGGAGATGTTGCATAATATAAAGTCCATCCCGTCTACTGCCCCTGCCAATCATCTTGCCACTCAAACGATCCTGCACAAAGCAAGAGCTATTTGTAAAGCTTACAGTACATCCAGCATCGGTGAGTTGTCCAACAGATAATAAATTGAGAGCCAAAGAGGGAACATGTAACACATCAGGGACATTGAAATCTTCAGAGATGGTAAGAGTACCCTGTCGGGTAGCTAGTAAAGGAGAACCATTGGCAGTAAAGAAATGTGCTGGTTGCTTGAGCTCAGAGAGCTTAGTGAGAAAAACAGCGGAAGTAGACATATGTCTAGCAGCTCCTGAGTCAAGTACCCAAGTAGTAGAAATATCACCTGAAGGTGGAGTAGCTACAGCGGTGCTTCCAGCAGATGAGAGAGTTGTAGAAGTACCAGAATCGGGAAAAGACCTAGGCAGAAAAGGACTCAAACGGGCAAGTTGTGCCTCAAGAGCAGCAATACGGTCATCCGTAGAGGGAGAAACCAGAGTAATAGGTTGAGAGATTGGAGATGCGGTAGTGACTCGTGGTGATGCAGAAAGGCGTGAAGCATTCCTCTTCTTCCAACAATGTGACTCGTCATGACCAGGACGATGACAATACGTACATGAAAGGCGGCGAGGACCACGAGTAGGCAAAGGACGTGGTGGAGCAGCCAAAATAGCAGTTGAATCAAAAACTGCCGAGGAGGAAAGAAGACCAAGACGAGTTTCCTCAGACTGTAATTCTTTGACAGCGTCAAGGAGAGATGGTCTTGGAGAGCGGTGAAGAAGTTGGCTGCGAACACCTTCATAGGGAGAGCTGAGCTTCATAAGAAAAGAATGTAGACGATGCCTATCTTGAGTCTGAAGCCGAGTAGATGGACACCGAGTACAGTTCAGACATGATGGGCAGAGAATAGGAGCAAGAATATCCAGTTGACTCCAAAGTGAGTGCATGTAATTGTAGAAATCTCGAATAGAGCGAGACCCTTGCGTAGCACTGTAAACTTCTTGCTCCAACTGATAAACTCGAATGTCCCCTGTTTGGGTGAACATCTCGGCAAGCCGATCCCATAAAATTTTTGCCTCAACAACAGTAGAAAATTGTGGGCGAAGAGCAGGATCAATGGAACCAAAAATGATAGCCCATGCCTTCCGATCAGCAACATTCCATGCTCGAATTTCAACGGCACGTTTCGCAACTTCATCAGGTGATTCACTTTCAAGAGCACCAGGACAAGGACAAAGTCCCTCAACATGCTCAAACAAGTCGCGGTAAACAAGTGCTGCCATTGCCGATGGTTTCCAAAGAGAATAGTTTGAACCATCGAGTTTGACGTCAATACGGTCACTAGAATCACCCATGACGACAGAAAAAGAAATCACTAGCAAAGCTAGAAATATAGATTGAGGTGATCGAAAGGATCGAGAAAGAAGAAGCGCGAATTAGAACGAGCAAGGATGATGGCCCAAAAGCCCTAAACTCATTATCTTAATTTCTTATGCGGAAGATCCAATTTATGGCAACCGCAGAGCATACTTTAAAAAATAATGAGCTCATTGTCTTAATTTCTGATGCGGAAGATCCAATTGATGGCAACCGCAGAGCATACTCTTCAAGACAATGATCTTGGCTCTGATACCATGATAAGAAAGAAAGATTAAAAGAGAATGATATTTATTCTCTTATAATGGTGTGTGAAACAATGTACATGAGAAGCCTTTATATATGCTTAGAGGAAAAAAGGAGTCTAGCATTCTTCCTATGTGGGACCAAAGAGAGAGAAGAGATGTAAAGGAAAACCTACAAAACTATACAACATGTTCTAACAATAACAACAACAATAATAACGACAAAACATATAAAATGATAATTATATTAAACAATAATCGGCATTATCACTAATATTATATCGCTGCTATTATTATCATTATATGGTGAAAATGGTACAGGAAAAAGTCTTCATAATACTGTGATTTGGATAGATGCAGCAATTCATAGCAGTTTTTGTTAAATGCATTAGTTAATCGTAGTCACAGCATTATACATTTAAAAGATGCTTTGCCAAACACATGCATTTCTATGATCATAGCATAGTACAGCCACATCACGGTTACAGCTTTACCAAACAAACTTGGGAAAATACCGTAAAAAATCTTAAATTATGTCACTTGTGATAAATTTATCCCGAATATTTTTTTGTAACATGAAAAACCTCAAATTATGCCACTTGTGACAAATTTACCCTAAACTTTTTTTTGTGACACGAAAAATCCCAAACTATGTCACTTGTGACATATTTACCCCACAATACTTTGACCCATGGCATTTTCGTCTTTTTTATTTTTTATTTTTTTCCTTTCTTCTCTCTTCCCTCCACCGGTCATGGAGGAGGGAAGCCGGCGAGGGCGGTCCTCGTCGACGCTGGGTTGGCCAATTTGGTATAAATCCCCATGATCTTTTCAAATCGATTCCAATGTACCCGACATTGCCTTCCACCAAATTCTTGTCAAAATGTCAACCACGTGCTCTCATGTGACTAGACGGTCCTCACTTGAGGGGCACACAAATGTACAATAAATTTTGGGAGAATTATATTTTGCCCCTAGATTTTCCATATACTAACAAATTGACCGCTGATGTGTCAAAATATTTGCAATGTGTCCCGTGACGTTTTGAACTTTGTTATGATCTTCCCCTGCAATATTGTAAAATGATAAATTAGTTGAAATTTCCGAAAAGTGAAAGGACACAAGGAAATGAAACGTACATTTCTAACGACCAGACATTATGCAAATCCCTTTTGAATAGATCCTTACTCTATTTTATACGAAACCCATCTCTCCCTTCTGATACTAGAGGAGAATCATCCATATATATTGTAACTCTAGTAGACTTATTTAAAGGAAATGACATTGAGGTTATTTGTAAATCAATTTGAAGAATTATCTAAGGCCTAATGGAGAGAGAGAGAGAGAGAGAAGGAGTGGGTGGTGATGGCCGATGGTAATTGACAATACTGCTATGTTAGGTGAAGTGACAGTCGTTTTAGCAATCGTCACTGATTCGTATATTCTTTTTTTCTGGAACACTACTGTTAAGCCAAAGAGATATAGTTGTGTTGAGCGAGGGAGGGATCAATCGTTTTTGGGGGTGGCATAGCCCAAGTTGACCTTAGGTGAAATATATAATTCTAATTCTCGTTCTGGAAGGATAATTTTGCCCTCAAGTTCTCACCGATGATGGGTCGCGTGACGATGTAGCCAGAGCAATGCCGGGGGAACATTGAGATCGAGTTGAAAACATCGGGATGGTTTGCGATAAACTTGAAATATTGGGGGGATAAATTGCGACAACACTGAGAAAACAGGGTGGGAAATAGTAATTTGCCCGAAGTGGAAGCGGTGTGCAACGTACGAGTGATGTGGCGAGAAGTGAGGGATGGTTTTCGCGGTTGCCTCGCATGCAAATCCTCAAATTCTTCATCTGGCGGCAAGTATATAAATAGAATTTCTATTGAGAGAAAAACACAGGAACACATGTTGTACCTTTCCATTTCTTATTCCTTTTTACTTCCATGCACTTTTCCTTTTGATGCATTTCAATTCCTTGTAATTTTCTTTCCTATACACTTTACTTTTTGAAAATGTACCAAAAAAGTTTGAACCCTGGCCCGTTTCATTGGTACCAATTCAATTGTAAATTTTTCAATTAAACCAATTTAATCCTAAATATTTTCACATTCTTACCTATTCAGTTCATCTGGCCAATTTAGATCAGCAATTGCTGATGTGGACATTAACTGCCCTACGTGTCACGACTAGCATTGACGTGGAAATTTTGTTTAATTTTTAAATACTTTTTTCAAAAAAATTTCCTTCTCTTTTCTTTCTTTTCTTTTTTTCTTTCCTTTTTCCTTTTTTCCTTATTTCCCTTCGCTAGTCACCAACCGGCAAAGGTCGTTGAGGAGGGCAAGGATTGGTGAGGGCTAGGTGAGGCTGTCCCTTACCAGATCCGACAAGGGACCCCTGCCACGGGGTCCCCTCACCACCATCGCCAATGAGAGGGCCGACAAGGGCTGGGTGAGGACGCCCCTCGCCAAATTCGGTGAGGGCCGGCCTCGCCTATGGCCACAGCACCCTCACCAGCCCTTCGTCACCGGCCATGGCTGAGTATTGGCCACAAACCAAAGGGAATAGAAGGAAAAAAAAGAAAACAACTAATAAAAATTAAAAATAAATAAATAAACTGTCCACGTCAAAGTCAGTCATGCTACTTAGGAATACCGGCGTCCACGTTAGCAATTTCCGTCCTAAATTGGCCAGATAGACTCAATTAGTATCGATGTAAAGATATTTAGAACTAAATTGATACTAATGTAATAGGTTTATGATTTTTTTGATATTTTTCCCCTTTGCTTCTTGTCAATTCCTTGTAATTTTCTTTAATATGCTTACTTTCCGTCACACTTAGATTCATAGAATTTGCGCTCACCCAAAGCCCATTCATGCATTTTATGCTCCAGTAGGAACCAAAGAGTGACCAAAGTCACTCCCCAAATTTCAAATTGTCTCGACATACGCAAATTTTCATCAATTTTTTTTATATACTCGCAAATCGATTTTCTCCAACACTACCGCGTGCGTATTTGGTACAATTTTCCTGTAACATGTTAAGCTTTGAAAAAGAATGTTGCAACACTTATAAGCTGTTTGACAAGTATCTTATAGCCGCAACACCTCCATAGCAAAAGCAAATTCCATCGGCATTGAGAAGATGCCCCATCTAACTTTTAGGTTTTGCAACTTTAAACATGTATCATCAAACACACAAATCACACTATTTCTCAGCACAACATAGCACAGCCATGCTCTAGCCACAACTGTTCCAAAAGGCTCCATAATGGAGCAGTTTAGATACTTTGATAAAGGAAAATCCTAGGCTGCTTTTGATCGTTGGGACAAGGATTGGGATGATATAGGATAAAATAAGATAAAAAATCCTACGGATAGTGAATGTGGACATATCAAAAAAATTATCAAAAAAGTCATAAACATATTACAATCAAGCAAATTCAGTCATCAACCCTTTTTCTTATCAATTGATTCCTAAACCTTTTGTATTTGTACCAATTCAGTTCATCTGGCCAATTTTGGCCAGAAATCACTATCATTGACATCAGCCATCGTACGTGGTGCGAGCGACACTGACAAGGATAATTTTAAATAATATTTTAATAATTTTTCAAATAATTTTTCTTATTTTTCTTTCCTTTCTCTTTTTTTTTTCTTCCCTTCTTCCTCTAGCCAGCAAGGCTCAACCTTGCCCGATCTAGTGAGCCTTGCTAAGGGTGAGCGGGGTCGCCCTGGCAAGCTAGAGGAAAAATGGAAGAAAAAGAAAAGAGAAATAAAATTTTAAATAGGAAAAAAAAATCGAAAGAAATATTAAAATATTATTAAAAATTATCCACTTCAGCATCGATCGCGACACATAGTACGGCTGGCGTCCATGTCGGCGATTTTGGGCAGATTGATTGAATTAACACAAATGCAAAAAGTTTTGAACTTAACTGGAAATTATTTAGGACTGAATTGGCATAATTGCAATAAATTTAAGACTTTATTGGTAATTATCCTGGACATATCTAATCTTGTCGAATGTTTGGTACAGTTCAAGATAAGATTGAAAGCTAAATAAAAATTAAATGATTAAAAATTTGAGAATTAGAATAATCAATTAAATTAAAGAACCGAAAAGGAAAACCCTAGATCTAGGAATTATGGCCACCTACGGAGGTAGCCACGATCGCAGGCGATGACCACCACCGTCTCCTCTGCACAGCGAAAATGATCGATCTCAGAGAGCGATTGAACCCGTGACAGACTACAAGTTTATTGGAAGTCCCCTCGGTGCCATTCCTCATTAATGACTACACATTCATGACTTTTCAATACGACGAGTACAAGGTCCGGAAGCACACGCCGATTATTTTACTTCTATTAGTTTATAAGATGGGGTCGTTTATTTATCATTCTTTGTTATTGCCTGTAAGTGCAAACTCCTAACACAACTTCGAACACTTTCTCCTTGTTGACCGCTAATTTTGGATTTGACGTCTTGCCGAAGAATCTTTTGCTCTTTCCTTCCCGAACGGAAGATTCTTTTGTTTGATTACCGTTGATTTAAGACATACTTGTTTCGGCTCCATTAAATTGTAATACGGCATTATTACAATTTGTTTCATATTAATGAGCGTTGGAATACTAGATAAGGACATATTACATGGAATAGTTCAATTTCAGTAATCTGAGAGTGTGCTTGGATAGGTTTATGCTTTTATGCTTTTATGCTTTTTGCTTAATCTAAATTTTACAACAACAGGCAGTTTGTGTTTTTTCTAGTGTAAAATGCCCAGAACTTTCACAACTTATAAATATTGATAAGTAAATTTACATATATTTACTTCATAATTTTTTGAGATTTGGATAATAATTGAAATTTTGACCAGAAAGTAAACAAATACCTCATGTTTTTACTTATTTCTAAACATATAGGTCGCTAAAATTTTTGTAATTAGTTACTCAACAAATATACTTGAAGGTTCATTAAAAAAAAAATCTCGTATACCCGAGTGTTGACACCTTCAGTTTTTTCTTGGAAATATTGTGGTCACACAAGTGATTTGCATGTTAGAGAATTGTGAAACGGGGAAAGGCGTGAATTCAGCGAGAAGAAGAAACGGGAAAGGGATCAAATTTCCACAAAGGCACTTGGAAAGAAAGTTCCCCGAGGAAAATCGGTGATTCAATTTTCAACGTTTCTTCTTTGACTCAACTAACTCATTTGAAACCCAAATTTCTCATTCAAAAATAATTTACAATAACCGAGCAATTCACATGGTATGTCTAGTAATTTCATATTAAGATCGAACGTGACAAATTCAGACTCGAAGAAATCGGTCTGTCCCCGAAATTGGATCTGAACCAACTCGAGTTGACCAAACGCTGATGACATTAAACCGAATCCATTTTGAATCCCAAACAACCGACACTTAATAAAATACCAAATATTACAGTAAGTAAACCACCGATACCTGCCCCACTCGCATGCATTGGAATGAGTTGAGTTGGTTGTCAGCTTGATATTCAAGTAAAATCGCGCAGGACGCAACTCAACATGATGTAAACTGAAAAGTGAAATATGCATTCCATTTGTTCAAATGAGTATTGCCGAGATGATTTTGAAACATTTAGGCTCTGCTCGTCTCGCGGAAAAAATCTTTCAGAAAAATATTTTCTTCATTTTCACGAGTCAAGAAAAACATTTTCCATCAATGGAAAAAACACCTTTAAAAGTGGAGAAAATGATTTTCTCTTTTCAATTTCCCTTCTCTTTCTTTCACCAAGACCAAGCACATTCTCCCCCGTGCATTCATCTTAGTTATTTTTTTTATTTTTTCTTTTCTTTTTTTAAAAGTCAAAATTTTAATTATTTATTTTCTTTTTCTTTTTTTTGTTCTTTTCTTTTCTTTCCTTTTTTCCTTCTTCTTCGGCCGATCGCCGGCCATGATTATGGTCGACGACCTGCCACAAGCGAGCTCGAGCCTCGCCACTGGCCAGGGAGGCTCGAACTTGCCGATCTGGTGCCTAGCTAACCTCTGGCGAGGTGGAGCCTCGTTGGCTTATGGTGAGGCTCAAGCTTGCTTGTGGCAGGCTGCCGACCATCGCAATAGCCGGCAACCAGCCGAGGAATAAGGGAAAATAAAAAATAAAGAAAAAAAGAAAGACAAAAAATAAAAATAATTAGAAAGTCAATTTTTTAAAAAAATAAAGAAAAGAAAAAATGAATTTTATTAAAATCAGTGCACGAATGAAAATCAAATCCGATTATCCATACCAAATGGCAGAAAATATTTTCCAGTTCATTTTCAAGTTTTGATCAAACATTAAAAAATATTGTCATTTTCCTAAAAAATGACTTTCTAGACCACAAGACGAACAGAGCCTAAGAACGAGAGCACAAGAATCGTCGGTTGCACTATATCCCGATTCCCCCAAGTGGAGAATTCAAGAACAAGAAAGAGGAGGGGAATAAGTACGAGAGAGACACATAGAGCTTCCTCTGTCCCACGCGACACTTTCCGAAATTTCGCAGAGAATGCCAAATGACTTCTCTTGTTATTCACTCTTGATAAAACCGAATCAAATATTAATATAGGATGTTCATGCGTGGTCCTCGCGCAAAACCCTGGATGTACTTTGAGAAAGCCAGACGAATCCAATGCGTGGTCCTCTAGCCATTTTAGTGGTTGGCCAACCCTACTATAAGGCTAAAATCATTATCTTGATGACGGGAGACGTGCCGGACCCGAGTAAGTTCTTCAAATCGCTTCATTTGCACTCCGAAACGTAAAATTCGGGGGCATACCCTGAAGCGAGGGAAGAAAACTTTTCTTCCAACTTGGGGATCGGGCGCGTAGGCACCGGCACGTTAAAATCATTATCTTGACAAAGGGAGTTGTCCCTCAATTGTCCGGTTAAGACAAGATTTTTGTCACGAGATAGTTCCCGGAAAGGAAAAAAATTAGTTGATCCCGTGAAGTTTTACAGCGACATAAATGATGTAAAGACTCTGGAGCCCGGACAAGAAGAAGTCATCGGGGAGGATTCAACCCTCCAATAAGAAAAAGGACACTGGCGCATGAAGTCTGGCGTTGCGCGTATCAGGGAAGGGTGCGCTCGGACGGACGTCGAGGAAAACGAGTTATCCTGACCCCGCTGCGACGACTAAGACCAAGTTTTAAGTCTTGGTCAAGTTGTTTGGTCATCTTTGTCGGGGCCCACCGCCCGAGCTTTCGTTAGGTGGCTTCCAAATAAATTTCCAATCGGATTCCTTGACTAATTCGACTAAAGAAACGGGACGTCCTTTTTGAATTTGAGTGAGAATATATTGGGTCGGCGCGCACTCCACTTTATGGGACCGACTTGTCCGGACATTTTTTGTTTGATGGGCCCCACTAGACTTCATCATCGTTTATGGAGTGCACGCTACACTCTCTCTGGCTTTATCAAAAAGCAAAGTTAAAATCGTCTTTCACGACATAAAGCGTGCTTAACCAAAATTCTCGGCTCATTTTCAAGCCTCGCGTTTGAATCGACATCTCATTCGAGTTTCTATCTCCATTTCACTGATGTGAACAGATGGAAATGATCGGTTGTTCTGTCTCCGTTGATTTCTTCGCTTGTTTTTATCCCTGTGTGACGGCAGCTTCTTCTTCTTCTTGAGTGTTCGCTTCTCATTTCCCAGAACCCTAGCAAGAGAGAGAGAGAGAGAGGGGGGGACCAAAAGAGGTCACGGGAGAGGGGTGGAAAGGAGGGGGGAGAGAGAAAGAGAAAGGAGGGGACTTTGGAATCTCGTGACAAATGAGGGAGCACTGGTATCGGACGTATCGAACGCTAAGCATCTCTTTTGATTTGAAAATCGTTCATTGAAAGATGCCAGAGGATTCGCTTCACCACTACGCAGCTTAGCACACGGGGTTAAGTGAACGAGACAGAGTTGCATCACTTGTTAATACCGCACCGATGGAGCAACAATATAAGGCTCTTTAATGCTCCGCCGTCCATGCTATAAGTCCAAAGGATTCATCCGTCTTAATAATTATCGTACATGAGATGGGTATTGAAAAAGTTATTATTCGATCCCCAACATCTTTTTTCCCGGCACCATTTGCGGGCCCAACAATATTTTTGAAGAAAAGTTGGAGCATACGTCAGCGTATGCTTCGTCGATTTAAAAACATATCGCACAAATGATCTTATCCACCCTCCATTTGAAGATTTTTTACTCTCATGCTGCCCATCGAATCAAGCGTAGGTAAAGTCGTATGCGAAAATTTCATTTTTACATCGAGAGCGTACGGTATAAATCATCTGTTTTAAATGTTAAATTCTAGTTTTTTCTTAATGGGCAGCACGCCATCACCTTAAATCAATTCAATCGTTTCGCAGTTTCACTAGCATTAATATACACATGTCAATACATATATGCCAAAACTACGTTCCAATATGATAATTAATTGAAATTACTCTAATTTTTTTCCCCCTACGGCTTGCTTTCTCTAAAAAATTATAGGCTAAGGAAAAAAAGCAACACTTATAATATACTGCTATATGTCTGGTACGACAAGTGATAAAGAGAGTTCCCACTTTTTAATAAGTAAATGAATTATTAGACGGGGAAAGTTAATTGGGTTTGGCGCCCATAAACACAACTTGAATTTTTGAATTTGGTTCTTATTATATAAATAACAAGACTTGGAATTTTCAATTTGGTCTTATTATATATAATAAGACTTGACACAATATATATAATAAGACTTGGTCTTTATATAATAATAATAAAAATAAAATAATAATAAGACTTGGTCTTTATATAATAATAATAATAAAATAATAATAAGACTTGGTCTTTATATATAATAATAATAATAATAATAATAATAATAATAATAAGACTTGAAACAATATAATAAGACTTGGTCTTTTTATATGCGAAACAATGTGAAGACTGGGCCCCAAAAAAAAGTTATAATATATCAACGAGAAAGAGCTAAACATGAGATAATGATACAAAAAGTCCCGAACGTTAGCTCAATATGCAATGTGGTCTATGAAATTTTACTTTATTCAATATGATCCATTGACTTTTGGTACATATTTAATGTAGTCCATGAATTTGAATTAATGGAATGACTGCATTAAATATTTTCATATAGTTCAGGGACTATATTGAACATGTATCAAAAGTCTATAGACGATATTGAATAAATTAAAAATTTAGGGATTACGTTATATATTAGATTAAAAGTTAGAAATTATATCGGATAAATTAAAAATTTAGAAATTATATTATTCGTTGAGCTAACGTGAACAGACCGTTTGTGTCGCTTTCCTGCTAAACAATTGACTAGACAGAGACCGGAACGCAACGGGACGTCCTTGTTGGCGCCAGATTGACAGGAACGCAACGGGACGTTCCTCTCCTTTTTTGCATACTTTTGCAAGGACGGCCGCTGCCCTTGCCTTTTCTCTCACCAAAGAGTAGGTAATTGAGCAACGTATCGCTTTTTGGCTCGCACAAAAGAAATAAGCAAGGCATCCCCTTTCTCGACCGAAAGAAACGGTAGGGCATCGCTTTCGACCAGGAAAAAAGACATAGCAACGTGTCACCGGCTGCGACGTCCGATTCCGCCTTTCGCGCAACGAATACTTCCGGCCGTTCTTTTATTTCCACTTGCCCGTTTCGTTTCTCTTTGATCGACGCGTCATCTTGAAGCGAAAGCCGCACAAAACGACGAGAAAAGGTTAGGCGTGAGAGACACTCCCGGTCGATGCATCGAACCATTCGGTGCATGACAGGTGGCAAAATCCGGGCCCACTGTCTTCTCTCTCTTCTCTTTCCCGGCTTTCTCTCCCTCTCTCTCTCTCTTTGCTCTTCTTCTGCCCCGTTCTCTCTCTCTCTCTCTCTCTCTCAAGTTCGAGTCCGCAGCACGGCTCTCCGTTCATTCACAGGATTTGATGAAGGAGGATCTCCAATTTCTAGTCCTCTAATCAAAACCTCCACATGTTCTTCTTCTTAACTTTGCGTGCTCAAAACAAAAAATTCAGGAGATGACGAAATCTTCAACAAACTAACGGAGGGGAAAACAAAAATCGAACTGGGCCGGTGGAATTCGGCGAAGGAGGGGTCGCTGTGCTCCGTCTCCTTGCCGATTAATTCTCTGTCCCGCGCGAAGGCACAGCCGCTGCGGCTGGTCGCCCCGTTGCGTCGCGACGAGGGATCGAGGCCGCCGACGCGACGGGCAACCTCGTCTCGAGGTCGCCATTCGGAGATGGAGACCCTCTGATCGAGGCCGCGGCTGCCTTTGGTGACCTCGGATCTCGGTCGGCCATGGCGTCGCAAACTCTGATTCTTGGTCGCGACACGGTTCAATGCATTGCCGACGTGGGGTATTTCACTTACCTGATATTTTCACGAAAACCTCGGACTCTGCAAGGACATCTTCATGGGCGACCCAATTCATAATTAACAGAGAGACCCGTTCCAGAATCACGAGTTATTTGAAAGAGTTAAAATATGGAAAACGCGTCGTCTCCCTGCTCCCATCCAATTTCGTCGAGGACAACAAAAGGAGCAATCGTCGAAAAGCACATGGTACGGGAGCGTCTAGCTTGTCCTCCGCTCCGATGGGAAAGTAACAATTCCTGAGCTTCGGCGGCAAAACCAGTCGCAAAACTTTCATGGATCAACCTCCGCAACAGACTCGTCGATGCTGGAATATATGCGTGTTTGGAGTCGAAGGTGAGCTTTGCGAAGGCGTGAGAACGTGAGCAAATGTTTTGCCTTGAAGAGCTGGCGCAGATGACAGAGCGCAGCCTCGGGCACACCGTCGCCCTCGCATGGCGTGCTTAGCGCTCCCGTGGTTGTTCTTTTTTCGTCTGTCGGCCGCGCCCAATGGGAATGACTCCCAGCTACTCAACTTCGCATTTTTTGAACCAAAAAATAAAAATAAAAAAACAAACTTCGCATTGACCCACAAAAGAAAAAAGAAAATTCTTTTCGCGTGCTCTTGACCAAAACAAAAAAAAAAACCTTGATAACTCCGCCCATTAAATGGGTGGTCCAATAAATTATAAAACAATGGGCCCCACAGTAATCTTTAATTATTGATTATTTATTTTTGCTGACTTGCAACAGAAGCATTTCTCCATATCTGCCTCCTCTGTCGCTATCGTGCGCCCATAACGAAGCACTCCATCTCTCCTTTCTTACGCAATTTTTTCTCCAAGGGATGAGGGCGAGAGAGAGACCGAGAGCGAGAGCTTGGTCACGGTGGAAACCATGGAAGCACCCCCCAGGGCAAACCCCTAAAGCGCCTCCTCGTCGCGCTCAACTGCGCCACGCGAGGGACAGAGTTTTCGTTCTTTACAGTGCGCGGAGAAGACACGGACGTCTTCAATGAGAAGAGAGAGAGAGAATGATTCAATGGATAGAGAGAAGAGGACCCAGAACCGCCGGCCTCACGGTGAAGTGGAGGGGCCGACCGGCCTATGCGATATTTTTGTCCTTCCTCTGGATCGCCTCTGTATCTTTCACGGTAACATCCCTCCTCTGTCGCGAGAGCAAATCGAATCGGAGATTCCAGATAGGGATGGAAGGAATAGTGTTGGAGGAGGAAGAGCAGCAAGCAGCCAGCAGCAGCAGACTCCAGCACTCCGACGACCAAAAACGGCATTCGTACAGATTCTGCACGTGAAAGATAAGAGGACAGGAGCTTCTGCCTTAAACTGTGGCTTCAACCGCACCATTTGTTAGCTGCCCGTTCGTTTTTTGTGTTATGGTTAGTAATGTCTTATCAGCTGAGTGTCTTGTGTTTGTTTTTTGGTCGTGAGCTGGGTGTCTTGTATGCTTGCTTCATGTTGGAGGCTGGGGTTCCATTCTCCTTTACGTGCATGTCACCGTGGTTATTCTTCTGCTAATATTACCATATTCGGTTTTAGCAAAATTTTCAATCTCACTTAATTTTCTAGAGATGCATGTTTATTACCACAAATAATCCAAAACTAGTATATTTGTGTCATGTTTATCCCAAAATTAATTTCCGCAACAGATCCACCAATGTTTTTAGCACAAATCGAGGCAAAGTTAGGGAGGTTGGATGATTCTTGGAACGCAAGGGAGCTTTAGGTAAAAGATAGCAAATTTTCCGACCTCAATTCATTTTTTTAAAGATCTGACTTCCGCAAGCAGTTTATTTGCCACGTGTCTTTCTATGTTATCAAACTAACATGGATATTAGACGAAAGCTAATGGAGGATAGATTTGTCGTAAGTTTACCGATTTTGGATTTGTAATAAGAAAATTAGTTTTGGATAAAAGCGGCACGAGTGCATTAGTTAGAGATTTAATTCTGGTATGTGTGTATCGATTTGGGATTATTTGTGCTATTGACCGCCTCTTTTATATATATATATTTTAAATAAGGTGTATAAAAACGGTCCATAAGTAATGGTATCTATTCTTTACATAATCACATGTGTCATTATTGTAGTTCATCAAAATCGTAAGTAAATTACTATCATATAAATGAATAGCTGATGGAATGAATTATAGTGACTTGATAATATATGCTTTTTGCTTTATTCTAAATATACGTAAAATAATAACTAGCATAGGAGTAATTGCTTCGTCTCATTATCATTATGTAAAATTTCATAATCATGTATAGCTTTGTTCGCGATGTTGTAATAAACATCATGATTTCTAATTGTTAGAATAATTAAATATTAAACCACGCCTTTATCTAACAGCTTAAGTTTTTAGAATAGTGGGTAGTGGTTTCATTAAATCTCACATAGTATCAAAGCATGAAGTTTTGAGTTCAAATCTTTTCAGGCTCCATTTACCTTCCCCAATTAAACATGTCCACGTTTAGTACTAGGCAAAAAACTAGACTAAGCGTGAAGGGGAGCGTTAGAATAATTAAATATTAAACCACGCCTTTATCTAACAGCTTAAGCTTTTAGAACAGTTGGCAGTAGTCTCACCAAATCTCACACTAATTTCAATAGTCATTTTGTATTTATCTAAATAATTATTATTTCGGTCGTATCATTAATAATTTAATAATACAATTCCTGGTTGCATGGTAGATTCATCCATAGTCGCGTTTTCTTTTACAGGTTTGAGAACCAAATTAGAAAGGCCAACGGCATCGCTTGGAACATCTGCACTTCAACTCCGGTCTTTGATGGACTTTCCGAGGAACAATAATTAGGTACTCCGTTTGGCATGCTCCTCCTCTCTTATAACTCCATGGAATTTATTCTTTATGAATCCCACGAGCATCGGTGTTTGAATTAAGAATATTTTTATTTCGCGAAAAATGAATAGTTTGCAAAAAGCTTTTCTAAAAAGAGCACTCGTATCACCTGAAATAACTTTTTTTGGGGGGTCGAAAAGACTTATTTCATTCATTGTCGGAAAACATTGAAACATGATAACTACGTTCGGCAGTTTTCAAGCACAATTTTGCAAGGCCCATGGGCTTTGACTTTCGCCCGCAATGAACTTCACAATTTATAAGCTTTCACATTCCATTTCCACGCTCTTATCTTGGAAACTCCACGGATAAAAAAAAGAAAGAAATAAAAATAAAGAGGGAAAAACATTTATGTAAGCAATATAGGCAATGATTTTTAAAGAAATATTTTCTAAATTATTCATTTTTCGTGAAATAAATGGAGCCTAAAGCTGTGTTTGTTTAACAAAAGAATTTTTCATGAATAAGTTTTTTGGATGTTTACGCATTTGGTTTGTTGAAAATAATCAGTCAATGGAAAGATATTTATGGTCAAATAGAATGTAGATGCTTAAATATAGGAAAATGAATTCCCTAACCCGAAAAGAAAAAAATATTTTCTTGAAAAATAATTTTCCGAAAAGTATTTTTCTTATAAACAAAACCCTAAGCCTCAAATCAACTTATTTGTATCGGACGCAATAAATAAATATATTAATAGTTACATTAATTTCTTTTATGGATTTTATTAGAGTCAGTAAAGCGCAATTTCTTGTTTTATTAAAATTAGGACAAGAAGTAGTGGAACGAAACTATGGTAAAGAAATAAACAGACCCAAGAAACAATAGGCAACCATGACTATAGAATTAAGTTGGGTTTTTGCGGTTGGTGAGTGGAATGTATTTGAATCCAAGAAGGTGAAAACACTTTTCGGAATTACTTTTCTCGAAATTTTAATACTTTATTATTATTATTTCTTCTTTTATATGTTCATGTATGAAATTAGGAAAGCGAATCTCTATCTTAGAAGCCGAAAACACCTTCCGGAATTACTTCTCTGGAGTTTTTGATATTTAATATTTAATATTTTATTTTTTCTTTTTCTTTTATTCCTTTTCATTCTTTCTTTTCCTTCTTCCTCTTCCGCCTGTCATTGGGCCTCGGCCAACGGCCACGGTTGTGGGCCGTAGCCGTCATTGAGGCCCAGCGGTGGGCGGGCCTCAATGACAACGCAACTTCCGAAACCCAAAAAAACAAGCACCAACCAATTAACCCGACTAGCCCACCGTATAGCTTTGGAATCTTCTGCGGTTCCTCAGATATAAACCTCTCTCAACCCGAAGCCCTCGCGTTAGCTTCTGCCACACGCTCTCTGCTCACGCCTTCCTCCTCTTCCCGAGAATGCCCACGGTGAAGAACGGCCGATTTCTTCCACTCCCGTGGCCCTTTCGCGCGGATCACGAGGGGGCTACGGCGATGACGGCGATGATGCCTTTGCTGCTGTTCGTCTCTTTCGTCATATCTTGTAAGCCTTTTTTGTTGTGCTTCTCGATTCTTCTTCTCTGCCGCTGATCAGATGGTCGGTTGGAATTGCTGAGATGCTTTTCGAATTGTGTTGCTTGTTGTCGCGCGTCGGCTCGGCCGTCGCGGCCCTCGTCTTCAGCTCCGCGCTCAGGATCTGAAGCGGCGACGTGCTTCCGGAGGTCGTCCTGTCCATGGGGGGGAAGAGATTCTTAGTTTTTCGCTGTCGCGGTCTATTATTAGGCGTATTTAGTTGGCGGGCCTCGGAGGGAGCTCGAGAGCGTGGCGGCAGGGCTGGGGGCCCTGGGGGTCTCGTTCTGCATCGATTTGGGGACCAACCGCTGCTGCGGCTTGGCAGGAGGCTTGGCGCCGGTCTCGCGCTGGCTATGGGTGGGCGAGGGTCGGTTCGACATTGGTTTTTCTGGGCTTTGAATGAGGAGGAATTTGTGGGGCGAAGGAGGAGGAGAGTGACTGACGAGAGAGAGAGAGAGTCCGCAACCGCGAGTGATGCGGTCCACGTGAACGTCTGGGTGATGCGCAAAGAGAGCCTAGAATATAGAATTTCTAGGATTCATTGTTTGAAACATGAACCCGGCCCGACCCGGTCCGATCGTGTGCCTATGTTCTGTTCGGATCTTGTCTCGGGTCGGGCCAAGCACCTATATTTAGTATTTCGGGTCGGTTCGGGTATCATGAAAACCTGACCCGACCCATTGACACCCCTAGTTCTCGGGTTCGATTCGTTTTTGGATCGATTTTGAGACCTCTTCTAGAGAAAAAGAACATATTTTTCTGCACCCATTAAGAAATGAAACCTTTTTCTTGTTAGGATTTGAATTTTTAACCCAAACTAAATATCGAGCTGCTTGTGATGCAGATGGAGCACTGGCTTTGGCTGATAACGTGACTGTTGTTGTTGTGAATAAAACAAACCGTACGATTTTCCCGAGGGTGGTTGGTGCAGGTTCCAGTGATCCAACCATGGATTTCCCGGCAGTCCCCCCGAAAGGCAGTGGCCGTTTTTCCTTCAAACAGGACAGCCAGTGTGCTGTATTTTTTGGCACTGAATGTTCCCGGGACGAGTTGGGTCGTGTGATTGACTGTAGCAGCGGCAATTGCCCTAATGAAGGCTGCACTTCGGTGGATAATCCTGTGGCCACGATGATTTATTATGACAATGGCACTGTAACCGCTAGTGGGCCGTTTGGCTATAATTTTGCCGTTAGAGCAGAATTCCTGAGTGCTGATAGTAAGTGCCCGCCTGTTAGCTGCGATATACCCCTGAGCAAATGTCCGAAGGGACTGAGGATGTTGGAAGAGTCGTCGGGATCACTTGTGGCATGTAAGGCTCGGGACAAGGTACCCTATTGCCAAGGCGGCGCTGCTACGTCTTGCTTCGACGGCGCGATTTTGATGATCACGGTCAGTTAAGCACCGGTGGAATGATTGAGAATCGCGAAAGGGCAACTACTGAGGAGCGTTTCCAATTTTAGTGCATGAGAGGGGTGTAGCTGCGCATCTAGCTATTATTATTACTCATCCTTCAGCAGGCACCACTTGCTTTGACAGTGATGATCACAGTCAGTTTACCACCGGAGGAATGAGTGAGGATCGCAAAGGGGAATTTGCTCACAAGCAAAACATTGTCACGATCATGTGTCTTGTCAGTATTTTGAACTGTTTGTATCGTCTTCCATTTCTTAGGCTTTGTATCATGTTTTTTCTTTTGAGCTATGGACTACACGCTGATACAAAGGACTTAAACTTGTTGTTCACTTTTTTCTGTCTGTTTCTTGTTGAGATGTTATTACAATGACTTGAAATTGAATTCTTTGTTGTCAATGGTCATAACTCTTCATTCTTGATATTCCTAAGTTGTGCCTTAGGAATTTGCTTTGCTTGTTTGGAGTTGCTTAATTCTAAGACCTTATCGATAAAGTTCTCCTTGGAATCAATGGAAACGCGATTGAAATATCAGTAAGTTCTCTACTCTTTTCATCTATTTCTTTTGAGTGTTGAAAGCCAGAAAATCATCAATTAAATTATATGCAGAATAGCATGTGTATCAGCATATCTTATTCTGTTTCACACAGTCCAGGTGCTTGATATGCTACCTTTTAGTTGCTTTATTCTGTCTGTCCTATTCGGCAGAAGCCTTCACATTCACACAGGAAGGATGGTTTCATTTTTTAGGCTAAATAGCACAATGCTTGAGAAGCCTTCTGATAATGTTGACTTGAGTATTAGTTGATCCATTTTTCACTCCTTTTGTAATGGCTGCTTGGTATGAAGTTTGAACCTTTCGAGGGAAACTGGTTTCTGTTTCATGTAAAAATTCAGAATATATTGTGATGTAGGTTCATTCTCGTGTTGTTTGCAGTTATTTGTTGAAAAAATCTTGGCTCTTTCCCTTTCGAAATGCTTTTCTGATTAGGAAGGAAGTTGCTTATATGGTTAGAATGCACATTTTCTCTTTGGAAACTAAGGTATGTTTGAATCCTCTCTCTCTCTCTCTCTCTCTCTCTCTCATGCGCTTGCGCGCACTAGGTGCATACTGGAGAGGAGTGCTATTGACTTTGAACATGCAAACGTCTTTTATTCAACTGATGTAGACTTTCTGGGGGTTTCTTGTTAAAAGAGTGGTGTTTCTCTTGTGATAGACTCAAGGGTTGTTAAGGCTGCAGATTTCATCTTGCTGATCCCACCTTGCTAGAGGGGCTAGGCTTTTAAGGTTCACATTGTGTTGAACCTTTTTGCTTAATGTTTCCTCCCACAACCCATCCACAATGCACACCGACCCACTCCACCACCGCAAGCGAACATATGTGCCTGTGTGCATAAAAAAGAAAATGAAACTTCACAAGATCTAGCCTTTGACAATTGAAGGTCCTCATCAGTTGTGTTACGTACTTTTCCTCATAACTTGACATATTCTTTTTCGTGTTTGATTTGCGTCATAAACTTTTCCCTTACATGTAGCCATTTCAGCAACCATATTTCCTAAATGCCAAATTTGGATGTTCGATTTGAATTTCACATTTGCTTTGTTTTAACATGAGATGTTGTATTCTGCCTTGTTGCCTTGTTCTGGCTCTCGTATGAAGTGTTAATCTGTATGCTTTTTTTCATTTTCTTGTGTCCTCCCTTCTCTTCTCTCCAATTTCTTGCCGTTCTACATATGGGATTTGGGTTTTTGTGTCATTTTTTTGTTGGGCTGGACACAAGGGGGTAGGAGGAGGGGGAATTGGGTGGGAGGAGATTGACACTGTGTCAGAATATTTCTTGGGATCTAATCAGCTATGAAAGCTCAGTTGTTTCTTGCCCCTCACTGCCCTCTTGTTTTCATGGGTTTCACTGCTGGTGCACGTGACCAGGCAAAATTGAATGATCACGTGACTGACTGCATTTTTATATTGCATATGGATGTTGCAATGGGGAACAAGATTTGTGATCTCTACTATGACCGTTATTTGATGTACATATTTCTTCTGCATTTTTATATTGTATACATGCTTTACAAAGCTACTTTTAATTTCGGTTGTCGATTTGACTTCATGCTTTCACGGCCTCGATGAGGACACGGGCCAAGTACTACTTGCCTTGCCCCAAATACTAAAGATTACTATTCTTATTGCTGTCCAGCTGCTATAGACACGTTGCATTCTTGGTGTTTGATCTTTGCGGAGTGTTTACAAAAAACCATCATGATTGTGTATATGGCCATAGTTTGCAGGTAAATATTATCTGGACGCGGATACTTCATTTCAGTGCTGATCTATGAGATTTTCTATGGTCACGGTGCAAGCCTGTTCATACAGTGGTCAAACATGGTGTCGATTTTCCTGACGTGGGTTTCCTGCGCGGTGTGTGCTTGTCATTTTGCGTATGCATTTCTGTTGAAATTATGCAGGCACCATAACCTTCCTTTCCCTTTGTTCTGAATTAATATCTAATTCAAAGAGTGGACAGAGCAAACCTGCCTTTTTGAAATGGCTGCGGCGGGCCTCTGCGAAGTCGAATGTTTTCAATTAAACATTTTGATGGTAATCATGATGGCATGAATAATGAAATGTGGGGATCCTACTGAATTGGTTGGTTTGACTTCGTCATTGTTCATGATCGCTGTTCATTTCTTATGTGCGACCTGATGGCTCATTCCAAATATTTTTCTGTATGAGGGTGCGTTGGAATTTAGGGGTTCTAAGTACTCTTTTACAGGTTCCAAAGTCCCAAAGTATAGATCGGATCTGATTGTGCGTCTACTACTGCTGCTCTCCCTATTTCGTTTTGTAATACTGAAAGTTTGACCGGGCCTATAATATGCTATCCGATTTCACGATACTCAAGTGCGACCCGAGATGCTACGCGCTGATTCATTGGATTTTCGGATTTATCGTACTTTTGTCCCAACGTTCAATGTACGTACCAAACCAGACATAGCAAGTGTATTTCCGAAGCAGTGTTATGGACAGGTAGATCATAATTTCTGTGAGTGTTTGGTAACATGTATCCTCATCGTTGAATTTGTAAGCCAACCTAACAAAGGTCATGATAATGGATTTGATAATGTTTGCAATTTTTCTGACTCTTTTAATTATTCCATTTTATTTTTCTTCTGCCCCTCGCCGGCCGCGAACGTGGACCGCAACTTTCTCAAAGTTCGGGAGCAAACCGCATGAGAAAGGGGGGGTTTTTGAGAAATTAGCCACAAAATTAATGGCGAAAAAGGAAATCGAAAAGGGGAAAATCCGAAAAAGAACCCAAGGAGAAAACCCTTTCCCGCGCTTTCTCACGCCCTAATCAGGAATCACCCCCAATTTTGGGGGAAGAACTCAGAGTTTCCTCAATTCGCTCCTCCTCCGCCTCCATCATCATCCCTCTTCCGGCCTTCGATTCGTTCCTCCGCCTTCATCGTCGCCCCTCGGGCGCACGCGCTTGGGATTTCGCGAGATCTCGGCAGCGAGACCGATCGTCCGCTGGAAGAAATCGCCGCCGGGAGGGAGGGAAGGGAAGGGAAGGGGAGAGGAAATGATGAAGGCGAGGCCGTTCCAGGGGGCGAGCGTGTTCGTGTCCAGGAGCCTGGTGCCTCCCGAGCTGTTCGACACCCTCCACGACGCGCTCAAGCTGAACGGAGCCGAGGTCTTCCTCTGCTGCGATCCTTCCAGGAACGGGGCCTCCGATTTCCACGTCATCTCCTCCCCCGACCACGTGAGTTTGCGTTTGGGGATTCGGGGGCCATTGCGGATGTCGGGGTTGAAAATTTTCCGAGGGATTGAGGGGGATTGAGGTTGGTTTTTGTTGTTTTTCGCAGGAGAAGTTCGAGGATCTCCGGGCCAAAGGGTGTAAGCTAGTGGGTAAAAAGATCTTGCTCTCGTCCTGGTTTTCGTTTTCTGGTTTTCACTCGAGGCTGCGAAATGCTAAGCGCGCCCCACTTGGGGTTGAGAAATGAAAGCGGAAGCGTTGAGGGTCAATGTACTGGATGAGCAAGTGGAGAGCAATTCTTCTGCTTGGGGAAAAATGTCGATTTTAGCTCCGTTTGTTTCGCTGAAGACAAATGATTTGAAAAATGTTTTCCTAAATATGATTAATTGTGTTGCTCGAATTAATTAGTTAACGAAGGATGTCTTCCTTATCGGCAGCAATTTTTGTGTAAACATTTATATGGATGGTGAAAATATTTTTCGTGCGATAATTTTTGTAAGCGATGCGATCTTTTAGGACAATGTTTTTCAAACCATTCATTTTCTGCGGAACAAATGCATCTGTTGATGGAAGTTATATCTGTTTCTTGGCAGGTCCGCAGTGTGTGGTTTCGTGTGCGAAAGAACGGAGACCTCTACCTCAAAAAGAGTACACTTGTTGTCTTGCAATGGATGGTGTCAAAGTCCTTGCATCTGGATTTGAGATGGACGAGAAGGTATGCCGGTTCCTAGATAGGCCTGGCCCTGTACAATTTTTTAGGGTGTAATCTTTGTTGTTACTCGTCTCTCAAGTTTAGTGTGGCATGTCAGTTATCCTCTACCCATGTGTCCTTCTATGTGACCCCTTGATTCTTTTGCCCTCAGACATGCTTTTGTCTGAACTCTCTTATTGTTTCACCATTTCCGTGAATCTGCAGGCTGAGATCGAGAAATTGGTAACTTCAATGGGGGGAGTTCTACAGACTAAAACTTCAGCGGATGTTAGCTTCGTAATTGCGAAGAATGTTTTGGCTGCAAAATACAAGGTTTAAGTCTTGGAGTTAATACTTTGAATTTTTTTTTTTTTTTTTTGGGTTGGAACTTTGAATTTAGTTTAAGAGTATCAAATTTGTCGTATATTATTAAGGTTAAATCACTTTAAACGAGATACATTATGTTTTCTCGCTAAGTATGGGAAGCATCGTGGGCAGCATTCTGCTTGAGTTGGCTGAATAGAGGAAGGGTTTCATCCATATTTTTCTGAATATCCTTTGTGCAAATTCTTTTATGAGTCCCATCCTCGAGAGATTAATTGTATTTATCAATTGATGTTGTCATCGTGCAGTGGGCTTTAAATGTTCTGAAGAAACCTGTTGTCACCATCAGTTGGTTATACCAATGCCGTAATGAGCACCGCGTTGTACCTCAGGAGTCTTACAGAGTTCTTCCATTTTCTGGATTGACGATATGTGTAACCGGAATGCCTGCAGGTACTGATTATTTGATATAGCTGCTGCTCTTGGTTGTCATTCAGTTCTTCAATTTGTATTTCCTACATTATCTCAGATGGGCGGAAGGAGATTCAAAAGCATATTACACAAAATGGTGGGAAATATTCTGCAGAATTGACCAGGAAGTGCACTCATTTAATTGCGGAAATATCCTTTTCTTCTTCAAGATTAAGGTCCAGTGATTTGCTTGCATATTTTCCCTTTGATATCTGATCGCCATGTGAAAATGCACATATCTTTATCTTGTCTTCACTTATGAAAACCCTTTTAAGAGTTTGCAAAGAAAATCTGTATCATTTCAAGGTTTACTGTCAATTGAAGTTTGAAATGGGAAATAGCTATACTTGATTTTATCCTGGTTTTTGGTAATATCCTTTTACTTGCGAATTTGGTTACTCAGATGAGAAACAGTGAATCTTCCTGGCATGAGAATATATCGACTTTGATTTCTAAGTCAGTTCTAAAGAATTGTGTTCTGTGTTTCAAGGATACAAGGCGTTAAACAACGTACACTTTGAACCGCCAAATGTTAAAAGATCCTCAATTTCTTCGGTTTCTGTTACAAGTTCTTGCTTTTCCAGTGTCAGTTAGGACTGCCCGTTGGTTGTTCAAAGCACATTGCTCAGCAATGTTTTTACCGTTGAATCTTTTTCTTGGCCTCATAGATGATGGTCTGTAGCACTGTGAATCCCACTATAATGCTTCTACGTTCTTTAGATTGTGTTGTGCCCTTGACTGGCTGTAAGCTCCAGAAGGTGATAAATACAAGGTCGCTAAAAGATGGGGTCACATTCATATTGTGAATCGCAAATGGTTTGATCAATCAGCTTCCAGGAAAGGTGATATTTCAGTTACTAATATACCTTGTTGCTGTCAACTGTAGGAACATTATGTTCGTTTTGAGCCATCTAGTTGTCTGACTCTAATTTTGTCTGCTTTTGCTGACTAGCATGTCTTAATGAGGAGTCCTATCCTGTTCAGGGTAGTTCCATGTCTTCAATGAAAACTGCAAGTAGTCAGCATAATCAGGACAGAGTCATAAGAAGTTCACAGTCTCTCCCCTCTTCAACGGTTGGAGATCGGGACTTCCATTCCATTTCAGCTACTGACCATACCGATCCAGATTTAGAAACCACTCTCTCACAGAATGTGTCTTCAATGTTTGCGGATCCCCATTTCCTTGCAAAAGAGGATCATAGTGAAGTGCCAGCTGTGCAATCCAATGGTGAAGTGAATCCTGATGGTTGTGTTGCTGAAGACTCTGAAAATGAAGACAATGACCTGTATTTGTCAGAATGTAGGTTAACGCTTGTTGGTTTTGAGTCTTCTGAATTGCGTAATCTAGTCAATATGGTGCGGAGAGGAGGAGCCTCCCGGTATACAAGTCTAAACGAAAGATTGACGCACATTGTAGTTGGATCTCCTTCAGAAAGGTGAGTTAATTTTATAGCATCCTTTGAGAAAACAAACTCCGGATTCTTTGGATGGGCCTTTTTAATGTGGTTTGCATGCTAAGAGCACATACTGTCTGGCTATGTCAGCTTGAGGTCACTAGTACAATGATGCACCTTCCTTGGGCATCTTACTTGTGATTTCTTAATTGCTTTTTGTACTGAAGCTTAGTCTATTTTGCTCATATGATTTCTTTAGTGAGAAAAAGGAGGTAAGAAGCGTTGCCTCACTGGGTCTTATTAATGTGGTGCGAAGAGGCTGGCTTGAAGACTGCAACCGTGAAAAGAAGGAACTCCCTGTCCTGCAGAAGCACATTGCCCTTGATTTACTCGTCCCAAAAGGTTTGCTAATTGTTTTTTATTATACTTTTGAGTTCTGTTTTCAGCTAGTACTGAATTGTAAAGGAGTGTTGATTTACACTCAATAACTTATTTCCAACACACCTCAATTCACAGGATCTATGTGCTTCAGCAAAGGACCTGCCGTCAACACAATTAGCATGAACCAGGGAAACAGCAACTCTGCTCCGCCTAGAATTCCTGCTGATCAGCTGTTGAGTAATTCTAATGGTGAAGTTAGAGTATCGCTTGATAAACATGAGCAGGAGCGAATTACCAACGGCAGAATTAGTCTTGAAGGAGTAGCAAAACTATCGGAGCTAAACGTCTCTCTTCCTGTAAGTAATGAGGATAAAGTCCTTAAGAAGACGTGGAGTAACTGTCTTACTCAGGATGGGAAGTCATCTGGCGTGTTTAAGGGGAGAACTTTTCATTTCTCCAAAACCTTTCCTGAAGATAGGGTGAGTTACAGAGCTGGACTTTTCTTAAAATTATTAAGCATTAAATTAAAGTGGTCCAACTTTGTCCAAAGTGCCAGTTGTAGCTTATGAATATTCAACATAGTTTTCCAACATGGCTAAAGGATGGAACTAAAATTTCATACCCTAGAGCAGATTATTGCTGCGTCTGGCTGATTCCCTCTTTGAGCCCTTTGGTCTACACGTTGACCCCTGAAAGGAGTTCAGAAACCTTTCTGACCTGGATTCTCTTCTTCACATAAGTGATCTAAGTAGCGCCTCTCTGCAGAGAGCCTTTACCATTTTTGGTTTATGTATTAATTGGCGTGTGAATTTATAAGCATTTGATTTTGAGTTTTGAATTTCTATATGAAGGAACCATTGAAAGGCTGCATGGTTAGATATTTTCTTTGTGGTGCGTGGGCCTTGATGCATGCCACTAAGTTGAGCGGTCCTACTTCTTAATGTCTAAGTTTCTATTCAATGCTTACTGAAGCGCCGATTTCTAGTATCAATAGTTTACAAATTTCTCTAATTGTATTATACATGCCCATTTTGTGCCATTGGGTTGCTTTTCAACGTAGTTGCTAATCTAGACTAGTTTTCTATATTTGGTCTTGCCTGTTACAGAGAGGACCCCGCCACTGTCATTGATTTTTTATCGTGCGTAACAAGATCGATTTGCAACCGCTCCCTTTTGGATTAGTCACCTCGATCTAACTATCAATTCCTTGGAATTTCTTGCTTTACGTCTATTTAGCGGTATTTTATTTTTTTCCTCTGATAGAGCATTCTCTCTTCAAGTTGCCTGTTTAATTGACACTGATTGTGTATTCTGTTTGTATATTACATGTCAACATTTTTCTTACTGTTGTAAATCTTGGAATGCTTTCCCTATCCAGCGTGATGAAATTATTGAATGGGTAAATCAAGGAGGAGGTGTGGTGGTGGGTGATCATGAAACACAGGATGTTCATTTCATCATTGAGTGTCACGGCGTAAAGCCCAAAGACGATATCACCCGAACTATTTGTGTATCCAGCCACTGGATTCGGTGTTGTTTAGAGGTATGCTTGACAATTTGGTTTGTGCAGCTTTTCTTTTAATTTTTAGCATGGAGTTTTTTTTCCTATATCTTGTGTCATTGTCATATATTTGCAATGAAAGAAGTTATATACTTTACTGACACATATTCATGAATTCAAATTTTTAAACCTGTAATGCTATAGCCTCTATCATTCTTCACGACATGGCTTATTCAATGCTGAGACAGTCGAATAAATAGTTCTTTAAATTCTGTCCTTGCTTGTTTGTCAAACAGAGGAAAGAAGAGGGCTTTCTTGCGAGTAACTTCGAATCTTTTATGCATCCATTGAACGGTTAACAAAGTCCAAGCGTTTCAGTATTTTGTCTGTTTTGTTTTTGGGGATGGATGAGAAGTATAAATCTTTGACTTGGAGCAATGTTATTTAGGTTATCAGGTTTGTGACATAACCATGTCACAAGCAGACATGGAAAGAGAACAGATATTGAGCACCCTTATTGATTGAAAGATGATCTTAAAATTTGGTGAATATGTTTTTAACTCATGATGCTTTTGAATGCAGCACTAGCTATTCTGTTCTGAGGGCATGCAATATCTTTTCCTCTCACTCTCTCTCTCTCCCCACCCCAACCGAGGACACATGTCCATGGATTGAGCTCAAATCTTTTATCATAGCGTGGATCCCTCTTACAGGAAAAAAAAGGAAGACGGGAGGAATTAAAACACGATGAAGTTCATGTATTTCTCCTTTGATTTTGTTTATATGGTGTCATATAATCATGATCTAGAACAGATCTTTACCCATTAAGAAAATTTCTCGATTATAATGAGAAGCATTGTATTCTTGTCAGATTCAGTGTTGTTCTTTAGAGAATTCTATTTTAGTGGTTCACCTGCAGTTGATTGAATATTTGGTTGTCTCTTAATTTCTTTCATTTTCAACTCTTTGTCTAGAATCAGCCAATTTTATGTAGAGATACCTGTTACGATGCCTTTTGCACTGAATGCTAATGCAAGTGAATCTTGTTTTTGAAGGGTGGATGTTTGCTGGATGTTGATAGTCACATCCTCTATTCTCCACTTCCTTGTCGGGTCCCTCTTCCAGGGTTCGAGAGTTTCCGCTTTTGTGTTTCCCAGTATGAAGAGAAAGATCGACTTTTACTAAGAAATTTGTGTTTTACTTTGGGAGCTAAGTTTGTGTTAAAGCTGACTAGAAAAGTCACACATCTACTGTGCAAGTTCAGAAATGGGCCAAAGTATGAGGCAGCGTGTAAATGGGGTATAAAGTCAGTTACATGTGATTGGATATATGAGTGTGTCAAGCAGGTATGTATGGTACTGTCTCATGCATGTGTAAATGTGAATTATGATAAATTATGGAAGATCCTAATATAATCTTTTTCTTAGCAGAACAAGCTTGTTCCTTCTGATCAATTTTGCCCAAAAGAAGTTTCTGAACAAGAAGCTGGATTATGTGCTATGACCCAGTTTCCTTCACAGATTATCCAAACAATATCTGGAGATCATCCATCACAGTTTCCAAGTCAATCTCAAGACTCGAGAATTACCCAGAATCAGAACATGCACAAGTTCTCTTGGGAAGAAAAGAACTACTCAAGTTCTAGTAAAAAGGCAAGAGTCACTCCAGACGATGCCCCCAAAGATTTTTGCTCATCTAGAGAACATGTTAGTTACCCTACCAGCAATAGTGATTGCAGTAAAGGAGAGAAATTGAATAATTCTGGGGAAGGTGCAGATGCTGTTCCTGATGTTGCTGCAGCTATTGAGGATTTGCTGGAGCAGACAAGTAAGGTAAGAGATTATATTCATTTTTTAGATCATTTGGACACGACTTTTCATTTGTTGAATTAATCACCTTCTTTTTCTGCAAGATTCACGATCTGAAGTCTCCAGTGAGGATTGTGTGTGATAGAAGCATCTCCTTTCTATCAGGTCTTTCTTTAGCTCTACACGGGGATTTTTTCTGTTAGCATGGATCCTTGACTATGGAACAACTTTTCTCATCTCATTGTTCATTTCTAGGCCAAGAGCATCCAGAGCCTCCTGCAGTAGTTGGGTTGTCCAAGCACTGGATAAACAGGTGAACTTTGTAATGCATCTGAATTGCATCACTGAGATTTTGGTTTTCCTGAATTTTTCATAGCTTATTTATTGTTGGGATATACACCTGCAAGAATGACTGAATCACATGCTTAAGTTGTATATCCATGCATGAATAAAAAGGTGATGTGGTCCAAGTTTTCATACTACCATGATAGCAGCAACATTTTTGTAGTCATAAAGTATGGTGCTGGATCATAAATAACTGAAGCCATAATTATTTCCTTTATCCTGGAATGTTTCAAGCCCACTAGATTATGCAAGGGCCAATTTTATTTTCGTCTATAAATGGAAAGAGAGTTCCAGAATGAGAGAAGACATACATGGACATCTTGTTTCTTGTTGTCGTTTTAGCTGTGAGCTTGTGATCTTTTCAGGAGCCAGAAGAATGAGAATATCTGCAAACCTTCTGGAAATGGAAATGCCTTTGATGGTTTTAGTGAGACACAGACTGATTCTCAGGTTTCCTCTCAACTCATTCTGCTGCTGTTACTTCTCTTTAGCAATTTTTTATTTACTTTTTGTCGAAAGCCATCAGTCATGTGCTGAAATCTATTTTAGCACCATTAGTTTTATGGTAATTATGTTTGAGCATGATGCATCAATTGCAGGTAGTTGGTTATGAGGAAGATTTGTCAGGTCGGCAAATGATTATAGATCGAGTTCGAACACAAAGCAGTATGAGCTAAGCATGGCCGAATTTGTGTAATGGATCAATTTAAGAGGTGATAGTTGATACGGTGAGAGGACAAGGCTATACTAAACTGAGGCCATTTATGGCTAATGCGAGGCCAGAATACACTTATGCATTGTGATTGTCCTGGAGAGATGAGCAGATCATGAGATGTGGATGGCGGGCTGCCCCCATAAAGAAAAATGAGACATTTAACTTTCACACATTAATGCTTTTGTAATAAGCTATTAGTCCCTAATATGGTATAGATTTGTAAAATAAATGAACTGTATGCACTAGACATAGAAGCTTTTTTCTGATGAGATCAACTGTATATTATGTTACATCATGTAACCATTCTAGGCTACTGCGAAGATGAAGCTCAGCATTTCAGTACAACCATCGAAAGACAGTCTGATTTGCGAGAAACTGGTGCTGTTTTCTGTGGAATGCTTTTGTTACAATCTTGCCAGGCCGGCAATTTGTGTTCCCTGGATCTTGTAACTTTATTTTCAAAAGGTCACCCTCAGTAAGAAATTGTGTTACTAAAATATTGATTATCAGGTCAAGGCTTTGTCGTCTGTGGATGCAAAGTATAGCCAAATCGTGACATTCACATTTTGTCTGGATGGATTGACTATAAGGAAATGAAAGGGATTCTGATGATGACGTAAAGAGAGAAGAAAAGACAGGAAAAGGAGGGAACTTGGTTCTTCCAAGTTTGGTTAGGGAAGAGAAAAGAATGAAGAGGAATCTAATTCTAAATTTCTAATATTACAGGCAAACTGAGGGGCATCGATGAGAGAAAGATTAAAGTGTTCTTGCAGCTGTCTTAATTGATCCAAACCCCTCCAAATTCTTGAGAATTAGCATGGGTTTGAGGGGATTTAAGAAAAAATATTCAAATTCGAGATGGTAATCTTTTTTGTAAACATATCAGTTGCTCGTTTCTGTACATTTATTAATTTCTTTGATGTTGTCTCTAATATATTTTTTTCTTGATACGAATTTTAAACTAGACATTTTCTTATTTCAGTCTATACATTTGATCTTAATTACTCATACTAAACAAGATAATATTGGTGAAGAAATTTTCCCTCTCCATTCCCTCCTAATAGAAAGGAGGTTGGTAACTTTCTAAAGCTAAACAAAGCGACTTGATCTGGGGGTTTAGTGATTTTTCAATGTAAAGAGTAATTTCATAAGTGTTAAAAGCGAGTTAATAAAAAAAAGATTTAGCAATATTTTTATATAAGAAATTAGAAGAGGCGCTCCTTAGTAAGTATAAAAATGGATGAATCATTAGTAAAATTCTTACGTGCTTAGTAACTTTTCCTTGAAAATATTACTTTCAACAGTTCAGTAAAACGATGAGTCTTGGAAAGTTCCAGACCGGACTCGAGTCCAAGCGAATCGAGCCTGTGCTAGAATTTTTCCCACACTTTCCGCTACACAAAAAGAAAAAAGAAAAAAGCGAAAATAACGAAAAAAAGGGGAAATATATAAATAAAAGAAAATGGGGGGTGGGGGGAAAGAAAAAACATGTTCCACAATCCATCCAAATATATATAAACAACAACATCGCATCAGAAGATCAAACCAAACTGCCCTGTCCGAATCAAACACACTGTTCAACGCAAAGCAAAACAGCAAAAGCGACAAGAAGAAGAAGAAGCTGAAGCCACCCAGATTGCCGCTGCTACCCGCCAACGATTCCCCCGCCGATATTATCCACATCGACATCGCCCGATTCATCATCGCGCCCTTCATTCCAATCCCACGGTTCAAAACACCATCGATTCCAATCATCCTCCACCCTGGAACTCTCCTCCGTTCCCCGTCGCTCCCCATGGCGCGCTGCCCCCACCACGCGTGCCGCCTGGCGATCGCCGCCGAGGTGCGGCCCTCCCCTCCGCCGCTCCCGCTCGCCGCCGGTGGGGCCCCTCCCCCCTCGCCCCCGCGCCTTCGGCCCCTGCAGCTGAGCCCGTGCCGGGCGGCGCTGCTGGGTAATCGGAGCTCCGGGCTGCTGGGATGCGGGTCCTCGCCGCGGGGGAAGGCCCGGTTCAAGCGGCGCTTCGGGTTCTGCGTCTGCGCTGAGATTCGGAGCGGCTTCTCGCCCGGTTTTGGTTTCGACTCGCAGGTGAGTGTCGAACTCGCCTAGTCGATTCTTCGGGGAGGACGGGTTCGGCGCTGGTCGATATGTACGAGAGAGTTGCGATTTTCTGTTTTCTTTTTGAGGTTTCTATTATCATTTCGTAGCATGAAAAGTCGCAGGGATTGCTTTGAATCCTAGTGAAAGAGTTATTTCTGTGTGTAGTGAAGGTTGTTTCGGCTTCGTTATGGTAGTGCTTTAGCTTTTCAAATTTCTTATCACCCTTTGTGTTGGAGGATGGAAAGGTTGCGTTTTGCTTCGTCGCTAGTAAAGTACCGGCTTTTTTTTGAACACGATTGGAAGAGTGCTGAATCGATGACGCTTGAGTTGGTGTCTGGGTGCATCATAGACTGAGATTCGTTTCTTTGGCAGAAGATTGGCCACTCTCAGGACACGTCGCAGGTGCCGTGGATAGGTCCTGTTCCTGGGGATATCGCGGAAATCGAAGCGTATTGCAGAATCTTCAGAGCTGCCGAGCGGCTTCATGCCGCGCTGATGGACACGCTGTGCAATCCGTTGACCGGAGAATGTACTGTTCCTTACGATTTCGCGGTGGAGGAAAAACCGCTTTTGGAAGATAAAATAGTCTCTGTCCTCGGTTGTGTGTTATCTCTCTTGAACAAGGGGAGAGAGGATGTTCTTTCTGGAAGGTCTTCTATCATGAACTCATTTCGGGATGTGAGCATGATGGAGGATGATGAGCTTCCTCCCCTCGCTATGTTCAGAAGTGAGATGAAGCGATGTTGTGAGAGTCTTCATGTTGCTCTTGAAAATATTGTGACGCCTGATGATGACCAAAGCCTGGATGTCTGGAGGAAATTACAAAGGCTGAAGAATGTTTGTTATGACTCGGGCTTCCCTCGTGGGGATGGCTATCCTTCTCACCTGCTGTTTGCTAACTGGAATCCTGTTTATTTGTCCCCTTCCAGAGAGGACCTAGATTCTGAGGTTGCATTTTGGAAGGGCGGTCAGGTGACTGACGAGGGTCTAAAATGGTTGATTGAGAATGGATTTAAAACTATTGTTGATCTGAGGGCAGAGACGATAAAGGATAACCTTTATCAATTGGCCCTAGATGAGGCTGTTTCGTCTGGGAACATCGAACTGATCAAAATTCCAGTTGAAGTGGGGATTGCACCTACGATGGATCAGGTCGAAAAATTTGCATCGATGCTATCAGATTGTGGCAGAAAGCCTATTTATCTCCACAGTAAAGAAGGGGTTTGGAGAACTTCTGCTATGGTTTCTAGATGGAGACAGTACATGAGCCGATTCAAGGCCAATTCCGCCTCTTCTAAGGATGCAGCTTCTGAAGCAACGAATGGGATTGGAGATTATCAGGAATCTCTCGTGGGTGAAGAGGGGATAGTCTTTGGAAATGTAGATGAATCATTGAGGAAAAGCTTGGAAATGGCATACAGTTCAAATGGAGCTTCTCAGTGGGAACTCCCTCCCAACGAGGATAATAGCAAAGAGGACGTCAATGGGACACATGGTCCCCTCTGCTCTAGTGACATTGTGAAATCATTAGAAACAGACATTAAACGGGCAGAATCTTCAGATAACTCATTCATTAACATCGATCCTCTTCAGTCTCAATTCCCTCCTACCAACATATTCTCTAAAACAGAGATGTCGAGGTTCCTCAATAGAAAAAAGATCTCACCTCCTACTTATTTCATTAATCAGCCGAGGAAGTTGGAAACAACCCCAGCTTCAAGAGAAGCACTTGATTGGAGAGCGCAGACAGACGAATCTGCTAAGGGAAGTCCAGTCTCAAGTTTTGCAAATTCAGGAAGTCCCAATGGTTCCCTGAATGGCAAGAGCCCCTCCCAAAAGCCCCAGAAAGCACCAGCTTATGACAGGATGAGTGCCATAGACGACGATTTAGATTCTACTGGTCCATCTTTTGTGTATACCACCGTCGGTGTGAAAACTAATGTAGATGAGAGTCTTATGACTGAAACTATTGTGGAGGATCGTAAAAGAAATGCTGAATCATCCTTAGTTAATGGTGATAATGGCACGGAAGTTGAGGGGAATATGTGTGCTTCGGCCACTGGTGTTGTACGGGTGCAGTCAAGAAAGAAAGCAGAGATGTTTTTAGTTCGTACTGACGGTTTCTCTTGTACCAGAGAGAAAGTGACTGAATCTTCATTGGCATTTACTCACCCTAGTACACAACAACAGATGCTTATGTGGAAATCTACCCCAAAAACTGTTCTGTTACTGAAAAAGCTGGGGCCAGAGCTCATGGAAGAAGCTAAAGAGGTAGATTTTTCCTTGACATAATAATAGAGCTTCACTGTGTGAGAAATTATATGCCAGATTTGCCAGCACTGTTACTACTCTATTGGGCTAGGACCAAGGAACGAGCATGTTAATTATCATTTCTCTTAGCATCTGCATGGGCATCATCCTCATTGACATGGACAAAACTCTATGTGTGGAAGCAGATTTGTATTTTTTATTTAGAAATCAGGTATCAATTGGAATTAGCTATGTAGCATCTAGCGTGCGCCTTTATTTTTCCCACCTACACTTTTTTATACGAGTAAAAAGCAAGATTTTGAAAGTGGTTGCAACTTGAGACGCAAATTTGCTGATGCAAGCTCAATGGCTTGATGTGAACATTTATGTGAAGGATTTCAAGTCCATTGACACCAAAGAAGGATATTGAGCAAGTATGCAAAGACAGCTCAAGAGCTTTCATAGAATCTGTATCATTTGATAGGAAGCAACTCATTGGTTGCTGCTTTCTTTCTGCCTAATGCCATTTTTGGTCTGTTACGGTGCCGGTGTAATCTAACGAAATTGTAATTATCATAATAGCTGCTGTATTGTTATAGTACTGTGCGTAGTCAAGCTTTCAGGATTTGTTACCTCATATACAGGTTGCGTCTTTCTTGTATTACCAAGAGAAGATGAATGTCCTCGTTGAACCTGACGTGCATGACATATTTGCTAGAATCCCGGGTTTTGGATTTGTTCAAACATTTTACAGTCAAGATACCAGGTAGTTGCAGTTGCAGTGAAAACACTCTCAGGCAGAATTTCATTATTTTCCACTGTAATTTAACTTCTTATGCAATTTGATCACCTGGTGGTGTTTTTTATCTAGTGATCTTCATGAGAGGGTTGATTTTGTGGCTTGCTTGGGAGGAGATGGAGTAATATTACATGCATCAAACTTATTCAGGGATGCTGTCCCCCCTGTTGTATCCTTCAATCTTGGGTCTCTTGGATTTCTCACGTCCCACAAGGTAAGCTCTTCAATTTAATTTTCCTCTCATTGTTTCAGCAGGATTTGTTTTTAAAATTTTAACTCATTATTTCTCTTTTGGTGCAGTTTGATGATTATAGACTGGATTTGAGGCAGGTCATTCATGGGAATGATACAGTTGATGGTGTTTATATAACTCTTAGATTGCGTCTGCGCTGTGAAATCTTCCGAAATGGGAAAGCCATGCCTGGCAAAATATTTGATGTCCTAAATGAGGTTGTTGTTGATCGGGGTTCTAATCCGTACCTTTCAAAGATAGAATGCTATGAGCATGGTCGGCTTATTACAAAGGTGAGTCAGTGAACTCATTCTCCAAAAGTAGAAAAGAGGGAGAAAAGTTATTAAAATTTTGCTCTTATTGAGGCAACATGTCTTGTCACATTTTCCTCCTGCTGACAAGATTCTATTTATCTTAGTCAAAACTTTTTGAGCACTAATACATGTCATAGAGAAACATGAAGTCTTCATGTCAAAATGGAATACGATATTTTGTGCTTCTCAACGGGAAAAAATGGAACCCGAAATTTGTTATGCAGTGAACTGATTTCTTTGTTTTTTTTGGTAAGGGACTGATTTCTTTGTTGCGTCAAATTAAACTAAAACTTTGTCATATAGGTGCAAGGTGATGGAGTCATTGTAGCCACACCCACAGGAAGTACAGCTTATTCAACTGCTGCAGGAGGTTCTATGGTAATTTTTGTTTTGAGCTTGTGTAGTACATTTCCCTTGTCTGTTTGTGGATGTTGTATGCATAAGGAATAAAGCTTAAAACTCTATAATTGGTCCTTTATTTACAGATTTGATATTTCTGGAAATACATGCATCTTTAGGCAAATATGTTTACATCTTTCTTTGTCCGCCCCCAGAAAAAAAAAACGCATATACACTCGCTGGACCAAAATGATATCATATTTGCTTCAAACACATAAGCTGATGGAGATATGCACTTGTTTTACTCTTATCTCTCTCTCTCTCTCTCACATGAGCGCACGCACAAACATGCATGCACATATGCGCATGTCGACCCGGGTTTTGTATAAATATGGTATGTTAATTAGAAAAATGCCAAGAGAAGTCTGCCGAAATTTCAACCAAAACAAAAAGGTCCGCCAAAAGATTTAGAAGTTGTTACCTTTCTACTTTTGCTGGGTTTCTGATAGTGACATCTCCTGACTGCAGGTGCATCCAAGTGTTCCTTGCATGTTGTTTACTCCAATCTGCCCACACTCTCTTTCCTTCAGGCCTGTCATACTTCCTGACTCTGCTAGGCTTGAGTTAAAGGTGAAATTCACCATGCTGTTGAAATCTTAACAATATTATTCCTCATTTTATGAGCCTCACTGCTAAAATCTAGGTGCAACTTTTGCTTCAACTGCTCTACTAGCGTTGCCTTTGCAGATTTTAATATATGTCGAGTCAGGCTGTATATTGTGCGTAATGGAAAGTGAAAAAACTCTTTTCAATATAAGTGTCTTTCATGCTGCCATGTTGCTTTTCAGCTCGTAGGGGCTTACTTCAGTTCTTAAGTTCCTGCAAAATGATGTGTTTGTGTGTGACGAAGTGGAGAAATGCTTGGCAAAAACTGGAGCCCTGAAAGAATGGTTAATTTGTTGACTTTGGCATGTTAGGGGCTGTATGTCCGAGAAGATTTCGAAATTTCTTTCAAATTTTCCCCATCAAACCGTCACTTTTGCCGGACTCATGTATGACTCTGAGGAGCCAACAAGAAAATAATAGGGCATGTCTTGTCATGGTGTCATCTTGAGGATTTCTCTATCATAGAAGTAGCTCTTTACGTGCATCATCATATTACAACGTAGAGCATTTTCTAAGTAGCTCTTTACATGCATAATTTAATTACGAAATAGAGCTTTTTCTCAAGTATTTAAACCATTCTGGTGAACAAACAGATTCCGGAAGATGCGCGAAGCAATGCATGGGTTTCTTTTGATGGGAAGAGAAGGCAGCAACTCTCGAGAGGAGACTCCGTTCGAATATCTATGAGCCAGCATCCGCTCCCAACGGTCAATAAGTGTGACCAGACTGGAGACTGGTTCCGTAGCTTAATAAGATGCTTGAATTGGAATGAGAGGCTTGATCAGAAAGCTCTTTGAGGGTTTTGGAAGCGAGGAGAAAGTTACTGCATTCAAGACCCATCGAGTCTGGTTAATGTACATATCTGTACAGTATGTGAGTCGAACAGTTCATACAAAATGCCACTTAACAAAGCTACATACTAATAACAATTCACACATGTTGACACCTATTTTTTTAATTTGCCCAAAATTAATTATGCAAAATTTAGGAATTAATTTCCTTTAATTCCTAAAACAAAAAATTATTTCTATTTAAGTACATTGCATATAGAAATTAGGCATTTTGCATTAATATGGCATATTAGAGTAAAAAAATTTCAAAAAAAAATTATTATTAAAAAAAAAGAAATTGAGTCGGGCCGGGCCGACCCGGCCCGTTTCTCTTTTCCCCCCGCGCGGGCCTTTGGCCCGCTCCCTTTCCTTTTCTTTTCTTTCTTTTTCTCCCCCACGCGGGCCGAGCCCACTTCATTTTCTTTTTTTTCTCTCTCTCCCCGTGCAGACTGGGCTTGGCCCGGCCCAGCCCCTTCCTTTCTTCTTCCCCCATCTCCGGTCGCTCTCTCGCCCCTATTCTCCCCTGTTTGCAACGTCACGCCGGCGCACGGTGGTGCCGCTCCTCGCTGTCGCTATCCGGCTAGACCAGGGCCGGATGAGCATGCCAACGGGACTGGCATTAATTGCCAGTCCCGTCCCCCCATTTCCCGGCTCCCTTATCCTCTCCTCCTCCTTCTCTGCCTTCGTTTGGCACTAGCCCCCCTCTGCTTTGCTCTGCATCGGCCTGCCATGGCCGCGAAAGTTGCGGGGCAGGTAAGCCGGTGCAGGCCGTCGTCACACCGACGCACAGTGCCACCGTCGCCGCCTATAAAAAGCCAGAGAGAGAGAGAGACAGGGGGTTTGGCCAATTAAAAAAACTGAGAGAGAAAAACAGAGAGAGAAAGAGAGAAAATAGAGAGAGAAAGAGAAGAGAGAAGGTTTTTACAAGTTCTCAGCCGCGTCGCCGTCGCCCCCCTATCAATCGGAAACCCCCTCAGGTGCGTCTTCGACGGTGAGCTCTCCCCCCGGCCCAAACCGCCTCTGTTCTGCTCTGTTTTTCTGCTCTGTTCGGCCGGGACCTGCGCCGGCCGTTTCACGCGAGTCCCGGCCCATACCGCCGTCCCTCGCCGTCCGTGTGTCACCGTCAAAGGTAAGGTAAGCCTCCGGAGCCGACCGATTCGTCTGAGGAGGTCGAAACACCTCAGTTTTTGTCGCACCCCCCACCTGTTCGATAAAAAGCCTCAATGAAACCGGTTTTTGTTTTGATCGCCGGCCGGCGAACGGCGGTCGGACGATGATCCCGGTGGGTGGAGAGGCTTGGTATTGGTGCCAGGGGCCGAATTAGGGGTGGCGCCGGTCTCCGTCGGTGAGAGGCTGATTTTCAGCTTCGCCGGCGGCTTCTCCCATGGGTTCGGTCTGACCCAATTCAGCTGACCCAACCCGGTCCGGACCCGTCTTTTTTTTTTAATAAATAAAATAAAAAATAAAAAATAAAAAATTTTAAAAAGAAAAATATTTTATTTTCTTTTTCCCTTTTTTTTTAAAAAAAGTTTCGTACTTATTTTTTTATTTTTTTTTTCAATTTTTTTTCCTTTTATGTGATATATTTGTTGGTTTAATTTGTTGTGGTATTATTATGTAAGTTTTTGTTTTGTTTAAATTAGACAAGCTTGAGGTTGCGTGGTAGTTTTTTGCATGTTATTACCGTTGTGTTATTATGCATGTTTTTAATACAATTGCATGAGTTATTGTATTTTTGAATGTCATCTGACTTAGTTAAGGTTAGAACCTTAGGTTGCATGAATTGTTGTGTTCTTGATTGCTAATCGTTTTTGATTATGCACTCGTTTGATCACCTCACATGTTAGGAGAAAAGTCCTAAAATCAATCTAAATTGTTTGACAAATGTTTTCGAAAGTGAACAGGGTAAAAAGGTACCGAAAGGGCGTTAGTTATCCAACTAGTGTAACTAAGTCTCCGGACACAGTTAATCTCTGATTCGTAGGAATAGGGTGATTCTCTCATCACCCTATTTGGGTTTCTAATCGACTTACCCCAAATCGATCAGTGGCGACTTCTTGATGTAAATCACTTGCATGTTAAAAATTTAAACCCCAAGTCGCGATATGATATGGGCTTGGGAGAGCCCGAGTTAAGTCCCGAATCTAGACTTAGCACGTACTAGGCTAGCCTCCCTTCTTTTTGCATGTTGTTCAAAAAAGCTCGGGAGGTCGGTCGCGACAACACCATATGGGCTGCCCATGGAATTGGGGTGCCATTCTCTTTTCCTCGTTTCCCTTTTCAATTTTTGTTTTAATGGGAATTGAATTGGTGTATAGAAATATTCTTTTTGAGGGAATGAAGATCTAACCCGGTGGCTTCTTCTAGCCGGGATTATCAGATATTTCATTTCATGTTCTCGGACTCTCCTAACTTCAGGAGTCCTTGGACAGCTGTTGGTGTTGTCATTCCAATTTGATTTCATTGCTCAATTTACTGGACATTTTGTCGAACAGTGATCAAGAATTGCGTTCATGGGTCGGTGAGTTAAAGTGGGTTTTTATCACAATTTTTGTAACTCACGACAAACGTCCTTGCTTTGTGTCAGAACCGCTTGGAAACTCTTCGAGGATTTCGCTAACACACTAGAGGGTGATGCTTACCGTCCCCTATTAGGCTCAAACACCTCAAATTGTAAATCAAAGTTTATGATCCCACAAAAAAAAAAATTCCCTAGAAGTGAACTCACTAAATTAGGAAACATGTTTCTGACCAAAAAAAAAAATAAATTAGGAAACGTGTTTCTTCCCTCATGTTTTCCTATAGGGAAACAGTGAAGATATTAATCTGGTTTGCGATCTACTAAGTAGTCATTGGGCTAGATAAATGTGAATCGGTTTGAGGTTTATATTCAAGCATCGATCAGACCCACATGAAATTTGATTCAAACCCATATTAGACATTCCAATTGTTTCCTAAAACTTAGGAGAACTTACAAACTATCTACCCTTCGACGGAAGTCCGGTATTACCATGTCACCCACCCTCCCTTTAAAAAATGTAGCACTGCAAAACCTCAAACATTCGACATTGATGGAAGCTTGATCTTGTCCCTTATCAGTGAACTAGGTAAGTTCCACAACTTTCAGCGGTGAAATGAGCAGTCATATCCAAGGGGAAAGAGAAGAAAAAACAAAAATGAAAGACTGTATACAAGTGCAAACACTGTTACAACATAAAACCAGGACCAGGGTGCATTTCATAGCATCTCGTGGTCGCAAATCATTACAAACCCAAAGCGCACACACTCCAGAGTTCAAAGACGACTTACACACCCATCTCCTCCACACAAGCAGCAGTTGAGAGAAGAAAAAGCCACAGTTGTTGCATAACCCTAAAGAAGAGAGATAATTATGCTATTCCCTTGGATTAATTCACACAGAAATTTCTTTTCATCCAGTATTACATAATCTTCACAGCTTGGAACCTGGGCTCTTTGGGGAGGAACTTCTGCTCCGCGTAGACCGACATGTAATCCCCAAACACAAACTTGGGGTAAGAACCAGCTTGCTCCACCAGCTGCGGTGCGGGGGCGATGGTGGCAGCGAGGGACGGGTTGTAGAATGAGGCGATGGAGCGCCGGTTGCCGTCCGGGATGGCGAGGACGCGGTGCCAGACACTCTTGTACTTGCCGTTGCTCAGAACCTCAATCTGGTCCCCCGTGTTGATGACGATGGCGTTGGGGAGCGGCTGCACATCGACCCACTCTCCACCCTTGAGTATCTGGAGGCCCCCGACAGCATCGTCCTGGAAGAGTAGGATCACGCCACCCGCATCGGTGTGGGCCCGGAGGCCGTTGACCCGCTCGTGTTGCGTGCAGGGCGGGTAATGGCTCACTTTGGTCCCAAAGTAGGCCTTGCTGTTCTCGTTGTTGCCGCTGTTAAAGGCGCTTTTGATGTAGCCCTTTGGCAAGCCCAAGTTCTCATCCATGACTTCCATGACCTTCTCAGCAAGCTTCTTCACTTCTGCGCGGTATTCCACCATGGTTTCCCTGTCGAGTTACACATGCAAATTATTAACAGATCCTTCTATTAAAATCATATAATCGATTCGTGAACGTCCGTATATATAATTGCATTTAGTTAACCTCACAAGAATATTGGAAATGAGAAAATTTTTAAATATTCACAGGACGGGAAATATTACTATCTTTGTATTAAACTGCCCAGTGAGAGAGTGGATCTGTATAACGTTATACTTGTAAAAGAGCAAATGTAGGAATATCAAGACCTATTATTTTATGTAGGAATCTAGTAGAACTTGTTCGCATTTCTCTTTTGGACATTACAAATTTCCACCTCCGAAGTTTTGCGATAGAAGAAAGGAGAGGGAGAGATGAAAATTACTTGAAACCAGGAGTGTTGTACGGCCATTCATTGCCATCATGGAGAGTGATAACATCCTCCCAGTCCACGTTCTCTACTTTTTCCCCGTTGCTCTCATTCAACAGCTTCATAGGGGTTGATTTGTTGAAGTTCTCTTCTCTCTCCAACTTGTAGAACTCATTACACACTCTCTTCACTCTCTCCAGCAGCTCCTCTGGTATCCCATGGTTCACCAGCTGCATTCAGATTCCATCATCATCAATCACATGATCATAATAATTAGGTCTTGTTATTTCTTGGCGTAAAGTAGAGCATGTATTCTTAATTGGAGTCATTAGATCAAGTGGGTTTTACGTGAGTTTAGTCACATTTTAGTGTTGACATATATTGAGCACACATTTACGTAGATGATACATCTCGCAACTCTGTTCTCGTATAAAGCCACCTAGTACCTTCTAATGGTATCATCTAATTGAGGATTTTGTCTACCTATCATGCCATGTCATAATTCGTTTCTCGACAATTGACGGATAACCATTTGAATTTATGTCGAAATTTCATGGATTTAGAGAGGAAAAGAATTTACCCTATTGGATAATTGTCCCGTTAGAACTGGGAACAAAAGAATAAGATAAAAATGTAAAAAGCTTGAAAAAGTGAACGAAATATTTTCCTTCAATGATTTAGAAATCATTTATATCGGGGTGTTTTCATAATTCAGAGAGACAAACTCAACAGTACCTAAATTACCAACATCTAGGTGAACACTCCTGAACTTGAGCCAAAAAGGTATACTCGCGCGCGCATACACACAAAAAGAGAATGCAACTCAAGACTTTCCTTCCCTCAACCGAAGACTCAAGCGAAGATGAATAGAGGATGGAATGTTGTACCTGGAAGAAACCCCATTCTTCACAGCCATTGGCAATCTGAGCCATTGTCTTGGCCCTCTCTTCGCCACTGAGCTGCGAGAAATCGATCACCGGAATCGCCATTTGACGTGCAACTACTTCTTGAAGTTTTTATGTGAATGGAAACAAGTAACGGAGAACTCTGAGAGGACTACTCAAAGCTACTTGCTTCTTTATGTTGAAACTAAACTTGTTTCTGATGCAGCAAATAGAGATGTGCAGGGTCTCTATTTATATTGCGCTCCCGCCATCTAGGATCGACCTTAACTGTCAACTCTACACAATATTTGTTTGTTCTTTTTTATTTGGGAAAAAGCCACTAAAAACCCCAAACTTTCTTACCTGTGACACATTTACCCCTAACTTTTTTTTGTGACACCAAAAACCCCAAATTTTGCTATTTGTGACACATTTACCCTAATGCATTTAGTCTATGGGCATTTTCGTCTTTTTTGTATTTTCTTTTTTTTTTCTTTTTTTTTCTTTTCCGGCGAAGGGAGCCTCGCCGGCGTCCGGCGAGGGCTGCCCTCGCCGGATCCGGCGAGGGGGGCCCTCGCCGGCGTCCGGCGAGGGTCGCCCTCGCCTGGGCGAGCGAGGGCGGCCCTCGCCGGCGTCGGGCGAGGGTCGCCCTCGCCTGGGCGAGCGAGGGCGGCCCTCGCCGGCGTCGGGCGAGGGTCGCCCTCGCCTGGGCGAGCGAGGGCGGCCCTCGCCGGCGTCGGGCGAGGGTCGCCCTCGCCTGGGCGAGCGAGGGCGGCCCTCGCCGGCGTCGGGCGAGGGTCGCCCTCGCCTGGGCGAGCGAGGGCGGCCCTCGCCGGCGTCGGGCGAGGGCCGCCCTCGCCTGACGCGAGCGAGGGCCGCCCTCGCTCGCCCAGGCGAGGGCGGCCCTCGCCCGATGCCGGCGAGGGCGGCCCTCGCCCGATGCCGCCGAGGCGGCCCTCGCCGGCGTCGAGCGAGGGTCGCCCTCGCCGGATCCGGCGAGGGCCGCCCTCGCCCGGCGTCGGCGAGGGCCGCCCTCGCTCGCCCAGGCGAGGGCGACCCTCGCCCGACGCCGGCGAGGGCGGCCCTCGCCTGGGCGAGCGAGGGCGGCCCTCGCCCGACCCAGGCGAGGTCGACCCTCGCTCGACGCCGACGAGGGTCGACCTTGCCTGGGTCGGGCGAGGGCCGCCCTCGCTCGCCCAGGCGAGGGCCGCCCGACGCCGGCGAGGGCCGCCCTCGCCCGACGCCGGCGAGGGCCCCCTCGCCGGAAAGAAAAAAAAGGAAAAGAAAAAGAAAATGTAAAAAAGACGAAAATGCCCATGGACTAAATGCATTGGGGTAAATGTGTCACAAATAGCAAAGTTTGAGGTTTTTGGTGTCACAAAAAAAAGTTCGGGGTAAATGTGTCACAGGTGGAAAAGTTTGGGGTTTTTGGTGGCTTTTCCCCTTTTTATTTTATAAAATTAAAAAAATTCTTTGTCAAAAGGCAGCCGTTGGATCAGGGGTAAGGTGTGGGACGGCGACCCTTTATTTTAATGACCCAAAAGTCAATGCTTGCAAGGAGGAGGGCCTTTAAAACTGGTAACCCGCAACACAAGCTCTCATCTTCAGGTGGTGATGCATCTTGTTTTCATAATTTTCACTTATTTTCTATTTTTACATTCAATGATGTTACGTATGCCCTGCTGCCACCTGGCAACTTTAGCCTATTTATTTATTTATTTAAATCTATTTTTATTTTCCTTTTTCCACTTCTAGATGTAGCTTTGTCTTCACCAGGTAATTAAACCTAAACCTAGCTAGGGTATGCTTGTCATGCTTATTCTTTTGTATTTTCCCAGTGGAGGAGACTCCTAACTCAATTGCCTTATATAGTTAAACGTTCAATTTCCTATCCATGAAACTTTGATCCATGCAATGATTAACAGCATAAGTGTGCTAAAAAACATCTAACACCCATCAATTTTAACGTTGTCTTTAAGTACTAGATCAAAATTAACATCAAAGGCATAGTTTAATCAAATTTTTATGATTTTCAACTATACACGCCTTAGCTAACCCCTAGCCTTGATCCGATGATTATAAGCATGACTCTCATAACGATGGATCAAATGGGGGCCGGAGAGGCTCATCACCCGTCTAGCTTATTGGTGTTTTGGTGCAATTCTCATGCAATACGTGCTATAATCTATCAAATTTCATATACAATTTCTGTATCAGACCCCCGAGCTAAGTATTGCAATTTTTCCTTATCTTGCACTCTTTTAATTAGGTTTCTGATTTTTAAGTTTAGTCAGTGCATGCAACAGTTGTTAAATAGCTGCTGCTTCTATATACTATACTTAAAATGATTAAAATTAAGTACACACCCAATTGGCAATCACATCTTTTTTTACCTGTTATTATTCTTTGGAATGAAATTGATGCCGGTGTCTGTTGTATTGCTTGCAATTCAAACCCCTGCCGACTACCATTCATCAAGCTGACGTGGCAACATCCGGTGACCCTCCAACCCAAGCCTTTGACCGAGAATGAACAATCGGGCAGGCTTTTCCGTGAAAGGAGTGGTACGTGCTTCATACTACTAAGCAGGATACACTGATTTGTAGGCATGACTCGAGGGCTAAAGCAATGCCGTAGTTGGTGACTAGAAAGGGACATCACCAATTACAATCTTGTCAATTACTTTGTCAACTCCCCAATTTTTTAAAGAAACTATGACGAGGAAGTTGACCTTGTGTTAGATATATTAATCTCTTAAAGGGAAAAAGCCACAAAAAACCCCAAACTTTACCACTTGTGACACATTTACCCCGAACTTTTTTTGTGACACCAAAAACCCCAAACTTTACTATTTGTGACACATTTACCCCAATGTACATTGTCTATGGGCATTTTCGTCTTTTTGCTTTTTGCTTTTTTTTTTTATTTTTTTTTCCTTTCCGGCGATCTCCCTCGCCGGATCCGGCGAGGGCGAGCCTCGCCGGCGCCGGGCGAGCCTCGCCGGCGCCGGGCGAGGGTCGCCCTCGCCTGGGCGAGCGAGGGCGAGCCTCGCCGGCGTCGGGCGAGGCTCGCCCTCGCCTGGGCGAGCGAGGGCGAGGGTCGCCCGACGCCGGCGAGCCTCGCCCTCGCCGGATCTGGCGAGGGCGAGCCTCGCCGGCGTCGGGCGACCCTCGCCCTCGCCTGGGCGAGCGAGGGCGAGCCTCGCCGGCGTCGGGCGAGGCTCGCCCTCGCCTGGGCGAGCGAGGGCGAGGGTCGCCCGACGCCGGCGAGCCTCGCCCTCGCCGGATCTGGCGAGGGCGAGCCTCGCCGGCGTCGGGCGACCCTCGCCCTCGCCAGATCCGGCGAGGGCGAGCCTCGCCGGCGTCGGGCGAGCCTCGCCCTCGCTCGCCCAGGCGAGGGCGAGCCTCGCCCGACGCCGGCGAGGCTCGCCCTCGCTCGCCCAGGCGAGGGCGAGGGTCGCCCGACGCCGGCGAGCCTCGCCCTCGCCAGATCCGGCGAGGGCGAGGCTCGCCGGCGTCGGGCGACCCTCGCCCTCGCTCGCCCAGGCGAGGGCGAGCCTCGCCCGACGCCGGCGAGGCTCGCCCTCGCTCGCCCAGGCGAGGGCGAGGGTCGCCCGACGCCGGCGAGGCTCGCCCTCGCCAGATCCGGCGAGGGCGAGGCTCGCCGGCGTCGGGCGACCCTCGCCCTCGCTCGCCCAGGCGAGGGCGAGCCTCGCCCGACGCCGGCGAGGCTCGCCCTCGCTCGCCCAGGCGAGGGCGACCCTCGCCCGGCGCCGGCGAGGCTCGCCCGGCGCCGGCGAGGCTCGCCCTCGCCGGATCCGGCGAGGGAGATCGCCGGAAAGGAAAAAAAAAAAAAAAAAGCAAAAAGCAAAAAGACGAAAATGCCCATAGACAATGTACATTGGGGTAAATGTGTCACAAATAGTAAAGTTTGGGGTTTTTGGTGTCACAAAAAAAGTTCGGGGTAAATGTGTCACAAGTGATAAAGTTTGGGGTTTTTTGTGGCTTTTTCCCTCTCTTAAATAATATAAGATGTAGGTGGAAGCTCAAGTAAATAGTTCAAACATGCATTTCCTGGCGCTTGATAACATGAAAATAGACCGTGTATTGTGGGTCTAATCTACTAGTACATATGTCTCTTCATAGTTAAGTCAATTCTATAAGTTTGTTATTTCTTTTCTAGATGTTGGTGTCAATTAGCGTCACAAAGCATTGGGATCGTGTCTGTTGACACCCAAAAATGACCAAATCTTTTTAATTGATATGACACCGATATAGAGCTTGATGTTGAATGATTACAATCAACGGTAGGGAAGCTCGTCCATGAATGGACATGAGGCTGATATAAAAGCTCAGTGTCGAGTGATTTGACTATTGAGAGGATATCAATGGCAGAAGAGCTTGTCGATAATCATGAGTATCGATGACCAAATACTCTTATCAACATATGGTGATGATTGGTCGACGACTAACACTTAGAATATATTTAGCTTAGTGTTGAAGGGAAAACTAAAGATGATGAAGATGCCAATTGAGATGATTGTAAACAGTTCGTTGAGATGATTGACGTGCAATCATGGAGCCTGAAATTGCAAACATGTAGTTGAGCCCAGTGACAGCTGAAGAGTTGTAACCTCTTACTAATAAGATGAACATGCGGCTATGAGGCGTGATCATGGAGCCGAAAATCATTGATATTCGGTTGTAACTTCTAGTTTGGATATTAGCTTTCCAGTTTCTTCATTTATTTTGTTTTAGAGTAATTAGTTATAGTTCTTGTTCTTGGTTACGCTTAACACTTCCTGTCCAAACTGCCATGTAACCCGACTAAAATAAAAAAATGGAAGATCCAACCTTCAATGAAAGGTATATTGTCGCGTGAAGCCATTCCCGGCGAAACAGTGTCATTAGGACACTTGGTCGGTCTCATTATAACCAGATGGAGGCATTGGAGCAGTTCCATAAGGGGAAATCGAAGCCATGACCATGCTTGTCGCTATTACTTGACATTGGTATAAATGAATATTATGTGTTTTTCTTAAATTGAGAATAAGAATAATATGTTTCTGGATAGTAGGGAATGATCAATGACACCATTTTCCCTCCTGAGTGGCTTTTGGGCATACTTGACTGAATAATTATTCCCCTTTTGATTTGATTTGATTCAGATTTTTTTTTTTGGTGGATGATTTGATTCTGATTACTGTCCGAAATTTTGGCCACGGTTCGAGGGACCGGATGACTATGCCTTGTCTGATAAAGGAATGACTCGCTGTACTTGTGGTACTTCGACGACCATTTTCCCCATAATTTTGTGAGGGAAATCCATTTATATCTCAGTGATTCTTTTTATCTGTTTATTTTTGACAAGCAAAAATTAAAATATAATTAATTACAAGATTGCCAATTCGTTGACTAAAGTCTAATCCAACTGTCCAGATTATTATGTCTTTAGAACTTTATAATCACATTCCAATTAATTGTGGTAACTTCAGGGCACAATCAACCAAAGTAATTGGACTATCAATGTGATGATGCAAGTGCTTCTTGTATATGTTTTTTTAGCATAACCGTGAAAGCTAGAGCCTCACATTCTTCGCATATAGAGCCAAAAAGATTTTTACATGTGATATTCAGATAATAAATAATTATTTTCCACATTCTCTCTTGTAAACTTTAATTGAGGATAAATTCGATAATCCATGTCTGATACCTTTTTTTTTCCCTCGAAAGCCATTGACGTTTTATGAAAACTTAATAGATGACAGTGATGTTAAGATGATGTTGACCTTTTTTAAATTCGTTGACTAATTGCCATCCACATCCTTATTGTGGTCCGAACCCTAATTTAGTATTAAAGCAACCGATTAGTTAATCTCTATTGTAAATATACTAATCAGTTTTTATTTTTATCCACTCTTGGATTGGAAAAGATAACTTTCACACATGCGATCTCAAGATTCGAGTATGCGTGCAATTGGAATTCATTCGTACACTAATCGAATCTCAAATATTGAACACACGGTTTGATCTTAGCATGGACGGTGTACAAAATAGATATGTCAAAACTTCAAATCGATAACTTAAGAGTTCAATAAGTGGTTTGGACGTGGACAGAAAGCCGACCATTAGGAGTTTCAAGGACAAATTACATGAAGAACTGTAGCCACAAGGAACACATACTTATAAAAACAAAAAAGGAAAGTCAACCTTTTCATTAAAAACAAGACAGGTCCTTTGGTCAGATGTCAACGCAACTTGCCAGCGAAAAATAAGTGTTAACTGGCCCCCAAATTAGAATATAGACGCACGAGATCTCATTAGTTTGCATATACACGTAGACATGGAGAATTTGCTATTTATGTGATGATAAGGTCGACGGAAGAGAAGGAGAATGTGTATGGCCACCGAATCAACAGATTGGCTAATTAAAACACACTGAATACAAAGAAAGACATAAGATATACAGATTCATCAATGACTGATAAGGTAGATCGTTCATGCTGATGAATTTGAATAGGACCAAAGTGATTAGTGGTCACTGCACATTTTACACATTGAAAATAATACTCGGATGTTCGAAATCCAACTTTGACGATAATGAACCATCGAATTCCCATTCAATTAGGTTTCTTTGAGAAAGTTGAGAATTAAGATGCTAAAGAGAGTGTAACATTCTTTACATTAGAGAGTACATGAGCATATTTATAGGCTTTACATGATGATAATCTAAAGTTGTAAAATAACAATTACAATCAATCGGAACAAATTAAGGGGAATATATGGAATCTTCCAAATATATCTTTAACATCGCCTTAAACTTGAGGCGATTTGAAGGAGGTTAACTTGAGTTTGGAGAATAGATCCATAAAAAGTCTAGGTGGACGTGTCTTGGCATTGATCTCAATATGAGTTGTAGTGACCTTGTTGTTAGTGAGTCCGACTTGAGAAACAAGATTAGTTGCATATTTTTCTTGTAAAAGATAACAATGAGAGGAATCCGAATTAACCTCCAAGCCTAAAAAGTAGATGAGTCGGCCGAGATCTTTCATTTCAAATATTTGACTAAAATATTGCTTGAGTTTTGAAATGTCAATATGATCATTGCCAATAAAAACCATGTCTTCCACATATAAGAGCAGCATGATGTACCGACGAAATATGGGTCGAACAAAAAGAGCTGGTCATAGGGACTAGATTTGAAGCCAAGAGATTTCATGGTTGAGCTAAACTTGGAATACCATGCTCGAGAAGCCCATTTCAGGCCATATAATGCTTGACACAATTGACAAACTTTGTTGGACGGACGCCAGATATTGAATGTATATATAATGCGCAAGTTTCGTGGTGGATCATCGAAGCAATTCGGTGTGCTATAAAGAGAATTGCTATAAAGAGAATCAGCTGACGTTGACGTCGTTACTTATGTGATTGTTGTGTAGGTTGCACAGTAGGAAGCTATCGTCGTGCAGGAGGTTGTCATCATTAGAATTTTAGGATCTAGATTGTATGAGCGCGACGAGTTTGATGGTGGTGTCTATTTTTTGAAATGAGCAGCGAAAGAGTCTCGAACAGCAGCTGAAGTTACAGACTTGGTGAAGAAACAAAAGTGATGCAGGACGACCACCATTTAGAAAGGCGACCGATGGGGCTAACATAGTTATGAAACAAACTCGATGTGCGCTCGCCAGGTAACAATGATGGCTATGATACCTAGTTGAGAATTCAAATGGAAAAGAGAGTGTAATATTATGTACATTACCAAATGAAGAGTACATGAGCCTCTAAAGTAGTAACAAAACAATTAAAATTAGTAACGACCAATTAATGGAAATATACAAATCTCCTAAATATATCTCTAACAGAGTGAAAAGATTGTCTTCTTCACTCATGGATAGCTCTTACACGAAATAGAATGATTATATGAGCAATGGATAAGTGTCATAGCACTTAATCGATCGCTCTTCACCAATTTCCAAAATTTCTCTCATCTTCAACCTTCATGAAAGTTAGGAGAAGTTCAAAAGGAAATTACAACGGTATAATGACTTAGTGAATTTGTAGATTTTATCTGGGGCAACTATGGATTTTAAAAAAAGTGATTCTACGCGTCTCAAAGTCACACAACCGATTTCATTCACTCCCAAACTCATCTTTCGGTTCCCCAACAATAACTCTATTTAGATTGTTTGTTGTTTATTTATCAGTTTATATATCCCTCTATTGCCAGACCCAAGTTGAACTTTTTCATGGAGTTTGTTGAGTATGAGTTGATTACAGTTTCATTACAAGATACCTTTGTTTTTCAATTACAGTCCATCAAAACTTAGAGAATTCCTCTCTACTCTTACTCCTTGTATACGCGCAAGTTTAGGTACCCGAATTCTTTGTTTCTACTCTAGTAAAGCCCTAGTTTGGTGAATTAAAACTGACAAAGGTTATTGATCAAGCCTCGTAATGTTCTTGATCTTACATAGACCCATCCTTGTGCAAGTGCGGAGTTCAAAATCTATATCCTCAAAATTTACCACTTACGGAGGCAAAAAAAAAAAAAAAAGAAGAGGGAGAAACAATCGTACGTACCAAGTATACTTACAAGTTAAAAAAAAGGAAAGAAACCCTAATTAGCACAAGAGAATGCAAGAGAAGAACTCCATTCATTCCCCCAAGACACTCCATCGAATTGGAGAAACAATAAAAAAAAATGAAGTTTTAGTCTTGAAAAGAGTGAAACGATTGCAGAGATGTTCATGCATGAGGATTAATGCCACATGATGCTGAACTACAATATTTCACGCAAGGCACTCAGAATGGTCTAGAGTCTCTGTACATAGATTTGGTTTTAGGTTTCTCTGTCTCAACGCAACTTTTTTAATCAATTGCTATCATATGTTATTGCAGTACATTATACATCTTGTTATAAGAAGCCTTGGATGGCTGCAATTAAAAAGAATTTGCTGGACATGTAGAGTACGCCAAGCAAAGTCATTGCTGTGGTCGGCTTGACTGCGTCCGGTAGTCCTGGTTCACTTCAATTAAATAGGTTTGGAGAATTTAGGTGAAGATTTTCTTCGAATTAAGTGTATTATTTTTCCCTATAACAAGGTGAAAGGGTGTGTTATTGTCTGACCAGATTCTTTGACTAATTATTTCTTAGACACGAAACACAAGTTCATTTCGCTTTGCAGCCATTTAATGTGATGGCTTTGACCAAGTTTGATTGCTCCAAAGCTCATGATTCGTAAAGAATCAGATTAGCAGAGTCCCAATCATTTTGTTTAGTTAGATAACTACCTCAACTGTTCTCTTCCTCCCATGAAGTGATGAGTTGGGGTTCTCAATTAATGGCACAGAAGACAGAAATTAACATATTTAAAGTGGTTTGGATGAGTGTAATAGTAGAATCAATTTTCTATCTCGTAGATTCAAATGTATTAAGATTAGCATGCCATGAAAACAATTGCTGCCATAAAATCCTTCACAAACGATTTGTGTTCTCATATTCCCTGTACCTAATTTTTATTAAACCAGAAACTACTGTGGGGAGACCGTAAAAGAAATGCTGGATCATACTTAGTTAATGGTGATAATGACACGGAAGTTGAGGGGAATATGTGTGCTTCGGTCACTGGTGTTGTGCGGGTGCAGTCAAGAAAGAAAGCGGAGATGTTTTTAGTTCGTAGAGATGGTTTCTCCTGTACCAGAGAGAAAGTTACTGATCTTCGTTGGCTTTTCCTCACCCTAATACGCAGCGAAAGATGTTTATGTGGAAAACTACCCCCAAAAACTGTTCTGTTACTGAAAAGGCTGGGGCTAGAACTCATGGAAGATTGTAAAGGGAAGATATATTTTCTTGACATAATGATACAGCTTCACTGTTTGAGAAATGCTATGCCAGATTTGCCAGCACTGATTATACTCTTCTGGGCTAGGACCAAGGAACATGCATGTTAATTAACAGTTCTCTTAGCATCTGCATGGGCATCATCTTCATTCACATGCACGAAACTTTATGTGTGGAAGCAGATTTATAATTTTTCAGAAATCTAGTAACAACTAGAACTAGCTATTTAGCATCTAGTGTGCGCCTTTGTTTTTCCCACCTGCACTGTCTGATACAACTAAAAAGCAAGATCTTGTCCGGACTTAATTAAAGTGCTTGCAACTTGAGACACAAGTTTGCTGACGCAAGCACAATGGCTTGATGAGGATTTCAGGTCCATTGACAACAAAGGAGGATATTGAGCTAGGACGCCGCAACAGCTAAGAGCTCTCATAGGGGCTCTGTCATTTGATAGGAAGCAGCTCATTAGTTGCTGCTGCCATTCTGCCTAATGCCATTTTCGATCTGTTAGGGTATCGGTGTACTTATCATAATAGTTGCTGTATTGTTATATTGTTGCGCATAGTCAAAATTTCATGATTTGTTATATACAGGTTGTGTCTTTCTTGTATTACCAACAGAAGATGAGAGTTCTTGTTGAACCTGACGTGCACGACGTATTTGCCTAAATCCCGGGTTTCTGGGTTTGTTCAAACATTTTGTAGTCACGATACCAGGTAGTTGCCGTTGCAGTGAGAGAACTTTCAGGCAGACTTTCAATATTTTTCACTGTAATTTTGACTTATGTAATTTGATCGCCTTGTGGTGTTTTTATCTAGTGATCTTCATGAGAGGGTTGATTTCGTGGCTTGCTTGGGAGGAGATGGAGTAATATTACATGCATCAAACTTATTCAGGGATGCTGTCCCCCAGGTGTGTTCTTCAGTATTGGGTCTCTTGGATTTCTCACGTCCCACAAGGAAAGCTCTTCGATTCAATTTTCTTCTTATTGTGTCAGCAGGAATTTTCTTTTCATTTTAAATCATTATTTCTTTATTGATGCGGTTTGATGATTATAGACACAATCTGAGGCAGGTCATTCATGGGAATAATACAGTTAATGATGTTTCCTATAACTCCTAAAATGCGTCTGCGTTGTGAAATCTTCCAAAATAGTAAAGCTGTGGCTGTCAAAGTACTTGATGTCCTAAATGAGGTTGTCGATCGGGGTTCTAATCCACACCTTTCAAAGATAGAATGCTATGAACACGACCGACTTATTACAAAGGTGAGTCAGTGAACTCATTCTCCAAAAGAAGAAAGGAGGGCGAAAGGATATTAACATTTTGGTCTTAACTTGGGCAACATGTCTGGTTACATTTTCTTCCCACTGACGAGTATTTATCTTAGTCGAAACTTCTGAGCACCAGCATATATGGTAAACGTCATGTAGAAACATGAAGCGGTCTTCATGTCAAAATGGAACAGGAAATTTCGTGCTTCTAAACAGGAAAGAATGGAACATTGAACTTGTCATGCAGTAAACTGATTTCTTTGTTCCATCAATCACAAATAAAACCTTGTCATATAGGTGCAAGGTGGAGTCATTGTAGCTATTGAGATAGAAATTGTTATGTTTTCCCATTAAGCTTAGGTGGGTATTTATACACCCAAGACTGCATTTAAGAAGACTTTTTTTTTGGTCAAAACATTCTAGAAGACTTGATTTGCAAAAAAGAAATACATAAAATAGAAAACTTTCTATTTCAAAGATAAGATTCTGAAACGAATAATCCTATATTTGGTTGATAAATACGATGCTTGAATTGGAATGAAAGGCATGACTGAAGCTCCTTCAATTTTTGGAAAGTAAGTAGAAAGCTACTACATTCAAGACCCATCGAGTCTGGTAAATGTACACATCTGTACATGATATAAGTTAAACAGGTAGCACAAAATCCCTCTTACCAAAGCTACATACTATTAATTTACACCATGTAGGCTGCCCATTGATTTGGGGTGCCATTTTCTTTTACTCATTTCCTTCTTCTTCCTTTTTTATAAGGGAATTAAATTTTTGTATAGAACAAGTTTTTTTTTTTTGGGCGAGAATGAAGATCCAACCTGTTGGCTTGTTCTAGCGGGGATATCAGAGTATTTCATTTCATTTTCTCGGGCTTTCCTAACTCCAGATGTCCCTGGACAGCAGTTGTGGTTATCATTGCAAATCGTTTTCATTTCTCAATTTACTGGACTTGCTTTGTGAGATGCGTCCTTATTCTCTGGAAAGCGAAACCTTTTCTCTATCTCTAATCCACTTACTAACACGACTCTAACAAGATAACAGTACATATATCAATGACGTGTCTTTGAACTCTCTCTTTGAGATTGTCGACCGGTGACCAAGAGTATGTTCATGGGGTTGGAATATCAAAATGGGTCATCACACAATTCGATGCCACTTCTCATATTACGCATTCGAATTGTTTCCAAAACTTTAGGAAAACTTACAAACTGTCTACCCTTGGAGAAGTCCGGTGTTTCCATGTCACCCGACCTCACTTTCAAAAACGTAGTACTAATAACTACTAAACCTCAACATTCGACGTAGATGGAAGCTCGAATTTTTCCCTTATTAGTAGACTAGGTAAGTTCCACAGCTTTCAATGAGTGGTCGTATCTAAGGGGAAAAGAAGAGAAATTAAAGATAAGAGACTGTAGACAAGTGCAAATACTATTACAACATAAAAGAAAGACCAGGGTGCATTTCATGGCATCTCATGGTCACATGTCATTACAAACCTAAAGCGCACACTCTTCAGAGTTCAGAAAACAACTTGCATTTACTTCTCCACACAAGCAGCAGTTGAGAGAAGAAAATGCCATAGTTGTTGCACAACCCTAAAAAAGAGAGAATTATGCTTTTCTCTTCCAATAATATACAAAAAAAATATTTCTTCATACATTATTACATGGCTTTCACAGCTTGGAACCTAGGCTCTTTGGGGAGGAACTTCTGCTCAGCATAGACCGACATGTAATCCCCAAACACAAACTTGGGGTAAGCATGGGCTTGCTCCACCAGCTGCGGCGCAGGGGCAATGGTGGCAGCAAGGGACGGGTTGTAGAATGAGGCGATGGAGCGCCGGTTGCCATCTGGGATGGCGAGGACGCGGTGCCAGACGCTCTTGTACTTGCCATTACTCAGGACCTCGATCTGGTCCCCCGTGTTGATGACGATGGCATTGGGGAGTGGCTGCACATTGATCCACTCACCTCCCTTGAGTATCTGGAGGCCCCCAACGACGTCATCCTGGAAGAGTAGGATCACGCCACCCGCATCGGTGTGGGCTCGGAGGCCGTTGATCCGCTCGGGTTGCGGGCAGGGCGGGTAGTGGCTCACTTTAGTCCCAAAGAAGGCCTTGTTGTTGTTGCTGTCACCGCTGTCGTCATTGCCGCTGTTGAAGGAGCTTTTGATATAGCCCTTTGGCAAGCCCAAATTCTCGTCCATGACTTCCATGACCTTCTCGGCAAGCTTCTTCAGTTTTGCCCGATACTCCGCCATTGTTTCCCTGTTAAGTTGCTCATGCAAATTATTAACAAATCCTTTTAAAAACGGTGCAGTCATTTAGTGAACGTACTTATATGTCGTTGCACTTAATTAACCTAATGAGAGAGAGAGAGAGAGAGAGAGAGAGAGAGAGAGAGAAGAAAATTACTTGAAACCGGAAGTGTTGGAAGGCCATTCATTGTCATCAAGGAGAGTGATAACATCCTCCCAGTCCACGTTCTCTACTTTTTCACCATCACTCTCATTCAACAGCTTCACAGGGTTTGACTTGTTGAAGTTCTCTTCTCTCTCCAACTTGTAGAACTCAGTAGAAACTCTCTTCACTCTCTCCAGCAGCTCCTCTGGTATTCCATGGTTCACCAACTTCATTCATCATTACATAATCATCAATTCACATGATCAGAATCATTAGCTCTGGATATTTTTTCAGCGTAAAGTAATGCATGTATCTTTTACAGGAGCCATTAGATCATGTGGGTTTCAAGTGAAATTAGATCATCATATTTTAGTTCATTGAGCACACATGCAATCAGACTACGTATCCGCAGTTTTTCTCTAATGAAGCCCACCTAGTATCTTCTAGTACGTCTTACCAGGATTTTTGTCTACCTATCATGTCATATCATAATCGCCTCGTTTCTCGACAGTTGAGAGACAACCATTAGAACATATGTTTTAGAGGGGAAGAATTTACCCTATTGGATAGTTGTCCTATTGGAACTGGGAACAAGAAAATAATGATAAAGATGTAGAAGGTTTGAAAAAGTAAGAACAAAACATTTCCTTCAATGATTGAGAAACCATTCAAATCAGGGCATTTTCATTTTTCAGGGACACACTTAAAAGTTCCGAACCAAGATCTGGGTGAACATTGCTGAACTTAACCCAAAAAGATATACTGGCGCGCGCCTACATGCACTCAGAAAGAAAATCAAACTGACGACTTTCCTTCCCTCAATCAAAGTCTCAAGTGAAGATGAAATGTTGTACCTGGAAGAATCCCCATTCTTCACAGCCATTGGCAATCTGTGCCATTGTCTTGGCCCTTTCCTCGCCGCTGAGCTTCGAGAAATCAATCACCGGAATCGCCATTTGACGTGTAAATATTTCTAGAAGTTTATATGTGAATGAAAGTAACAGAGAACTCTAAGAGGGCTGCTCAAGCTACTTGCTTTCTGATGGTGAAATGAAGCTTGTTTCTGATGCAGCAAACAGAGATGTGCAGGTCTCCATTTATATAGCACTCCCGCCATCTAGGATCCATCTGAATTGTCAACTGTACACAATATTTGTTTGTTATTTTTTATTTTATAAAATAAAAAAAAACTCTTTGTCAAAAGGCAGCCGTTGGATCAGGGGTAAGGTGTGGGACGGTGACCCTTTATTTTAATGACCCAAAAGTCAATGCTTGCAAGGAGGAAGGTCTTCAAAACTGGTAATTCACAACACAAGCACTCATCTTCAGGTAGTGATGCATCTCGTTTTCCTAATTTTGACTTATTTTCTATTTTTCAATTCAACGATATTACGTATGCCCTTCTGCCACCTGGGACACTTTAGCCTAGTTTTTCATTTTATTTTTATTTATATATTTCCACTTTCTACTTTTAGATGTAGCTTTGTCTTCTCCAGGTAAAGCTAAACTTAGGGTATGCTTGTCATGCTTATTCTTTTGTATTTCCAGTGGAGGAGACTCCTAACTTAAGTGCCTTGTATGTAGTTAACATTCAATTTCCTATCCATGAAACTTTGATCTATGCAATGATGAACAAGATAAGCGTGTCCAAAAACAGCTAACACCCACTAATTTTAACATTGTCTTTTTTTTTTGGTAAGGACTAATTTTAACATTGTCTTTAAGTACTAGATCAAAGATTAACATCAAAGGCACAATTTAATGGAACTTTTATGATTTTCAACGATACTTGCCTTAGCTAACACCTAGCCTTGATCCAATGATTATGACATTACTCTCATAACTATGGATCGAGTAGAGGCCGGCAAGGCTCATCACCCGTCTAGCCTATTGGTGTATTCGGTGATATTCTCATGCAATATGTGCTATAATCTATCAAATTTCATATAAAATTTCTATACCTAACCCCCGACGAGCTAAGTATTGCAATTTTTCCTTATCGTGCCCTCTTAAATTGGGTTTCTAATTTTAATCTAATCAGTGCATAACAAAAGTTGTCAAAAAAGCTGCCGCTTCTATTAAACTATAATCCTTATGATTAAAGTCAAGTACACACCCAATTGGCAATTACATCCTCTCACTTTATTATTCTTTTCTATGAATGTGATGTGGTTCTCTTGTAATTCAAACCTCTGCCGACTACCATTCATCAAGCTGACGTGGCAACATCTGGTAGCCCCCCAACCCAAGCCGTTGACTAAGACAGAATGATCGATCGGGCAGGCTCTTCCGCGAAAGGTGTGGAACGTGCTGCATATTACTATACGGGATACACTGATTTGTAGGCATGATTCGAGGGCTAAAGCAAGGCCGCAGTTGGTGACTTCAATAGAAGGGACCATCACCAGTTATAATTTTGTCAATTACTTTGTCAACTCCCCATTTTTTTTATTAAACTATGACGAGGAAGTTGACTTTGTATGAGATATATTAATCTCTTAAATCATATAAGATGTAAGTCGAAGCTCGAGCAAGTAGTTCAAACAAGCAAATCCTAGCATTTGACAACATGAGAATCGATTGTGTATCAGATGTCTAATCTGTTAGTACATATGTGTCTCTTCATCCTTAAATTGTTATTTTTTTCATCTCAAGATGTTGGTGTCTATGGGCTCCATAAAGCATTGGGATTGTGCCATAGGTTTGTGACACTTTATAAGATCTCACTATCACCATATCGATGTTAGCCGGCATTAATTTTCAAAAGAGGAAATCGAGTCCATGGCCATGCTTGTGGCTATATCATGTTGGCTGATTCAATAATCCATTGTAACTTCATTTCGGTATGCACATACAGTAGTTTTTTTTTAAAGTGAGAAAAAGAATAATATATTTCTCTGATATTAGGGAATGACCTGTAATTCCATTTGCCCACCTGGGTGTCTTTTGGGCATACTTGACTGAATAATTATTCCCCTTTTGATTTGATTTTGATTAGTGTCCGTAATTTGGCGCACAGCTCGAGGGACAAGATGATTATGACCTTGTCTAGACCGAGCAATGACTTGCTGTACTTGTGGTACTTCCACCCCCATTGTCCCCATTATTTTGCCAGCCAAATTCATTTATATCCTCAAGGGTTTCTTTTTCTCTGTTTATCTTTGATAAGCAAAATAATAATAATTAATTACATGATTACCAATTCGTTGACTAAAGTCTAATAAACTCTCCATATCATTATATAGAACTTTATATCCCTAATTAACGTTCCAATCAGTCGTGGTAGCTTTGATTTATTTTACATACATAGCCAAAAAGATTTTTACATGTCATGTTCAGATAATAAATAATAGTTTTCCACATTCTCTCTTGTAAAAACTTTAAGGCAGGATTAGTTCGATAATCCTTGTCTGGTACCTTGTTTCCCCTTGGGAAGTCATTTACGTTTTATGAAAACTTAATACATGACAGTGATGTGGAGATGATATTGAACATTATTAAATTCGTTGACTTATTGCCATCAACATCATTGTTGTGGTCAGGAGACTCAGGACCCTAATTTAGTATCATGGCAACCACTTAGTAATATAATAATCACTATCTATTTTTTATCCACTGTCGAATAGGAAAAAAGATAATTAACTTTTACACACGCGATCTCAAGACCTGACTATGCGTGCAATTAAAATTCATTCATACATGAAAACAGTAATTGAATCTCAAATGAACACACAATTAGATCTTAACATGGACGGTGAACAAAATAGATGTGTCAAAAGTTCAAATCCATAGCTTGAGAGTTCAATAAGCGGTTTGGACGTGGACCGAAAGCCGACCATTAGGAGTATTCGAGGGTCAATTGCATGAAGAGCCGTAGCCACAAGGAACACATACTTAAATAGACAAAAAAGGAAAATTAACCTTTTCATTTAAAAAAAAAGGTCCATTGGTCAGATGTCAACGCTACTTGCCGGCGAAAAATAAGTGGTAACTGGCCACAAAATTAGAACATGCACGCACGAGATCTCATTAGTTTGCATATACACATACACAGGGTTTCCTATTCATGTAATGTTAGGTCGACGGAAGAGAAGGAAAATGTTTATACACACCAAATCAACAGATTGGCTAATGAAAACACACTGAATATGAACGCAAAGAAAGACAAAGGATGCACGGATTTGTGTAGATAGTTGATGCCGATGAATTCGATAATGAACAAATTGCTTAGTGGTAACTGCTCATTTTCGCACATCTAAAATAATACTCGGATTTTCGAAATCCAACTCTGACGAAAATAAGTCATCGAATCCCATTCGATAAGGTTTCTTTGAGTGGAAAGGTCGTTTTCTTCACTCATGGGTAACTCTTGTACAGAATAGAATTGTCATATGAGCAATGGATTAATGTTTTTACACTTGATCTATCGCTCTGCACCGACTTCCAAATTTTCTCTCATCTTCAACTTTTCATGAAAGTCGAGAAGTACAAAAGGAAATCACAAGTGTTTGGTTTCTCTTATGACTTGGTGAATTTTGTAGATTTTACAATTTTTTTAAACAGTGATCCTACACATCTCAAAGTCACACAACCAATTTCATTCGCTCCCGAATTCATCTTTCGGTTCCCCAACAGAAACTCTATTCAGATTGTACTCAGGTTGTTTGCTGTTTATTTATCAGCTTATTTATTACTGTATTGTCAGGGCCGACTTAAATTTTTCATAAAGTTTGTTGAGTATGAGTTGATTATATTCTCTTCACAAGACACCTTTTGTCTCAATTGCAGTCCATCAAAACTTAGAGAATTCTTCTCTACTCTTACCCCTGTATACGTGCGAGCTTAGGTGACTGAATTCTTTGTTTCCACTTCAGTGAAACCCTAGTTTGATGAAGAAAATCCGACAAAGGTTATCGATCACAATAAACTGTAATGTTCTTGATCTTATATAGATCCATCCTTGTGCAAGTGCAGAGTTCAAAACCTGTGTCCTCGAAGTTTTACCACTTATGGAGGCAAAAAGAAAGGGGAAAGATAAATGTTGGGAAAATTGTCCAAAAAGTCTTAAATCTATTATATGGCTATCAATTCAGTCCTAAACCTTTTAAAAAGTTGCAAATTCAGTCCTAAACCTTTTAATCGTGCCAATTTAGTCATTAACCTATTGACTATTTGTCAATTTAGTCATAAACCTTTTAACAAATTACTAATTTAGTCCTTCCGACTAATTTTGCCCGAAAATCGTTTCCAGCCGTCCTACGTGATGTTGACGTGGATAATTTTCTATTTAAAAAAAATTCAAATTTTTTTTATTATTTTTGGTGATTATTTTATTATTTTTCTTTTTTTTCCCTTTCTTCTTCATTGAGCTGGCGAGTTGTCGGCCATTGGGCGAGGGCTCGCGAGCCCTCGCTATGGCCGGTGAGGGCTGCCAGAGAGGGCGTTGCGAGCCTTCACCCAAGCCCTTGTTGGTCATGGGCGAGGGCTCGCGAGTCGTCATTGTGGCTTGTGAGGGCATCACAAGCCCTCGCCGGCCTTGCTGTGGCCAGCGAAGGCCTGGTTGAGGGCCACGACGCCCTTACCTTGCCAGATCTGGAGAAGGCGTCACGGTCCTCGCCCACGAGCGACAAAGGCTTCGTGGCCCTCGCCCCCGGGTAGGCGGGGGTCGCTGGCCCTTGCCTAGTGGCTGGCCACCTCTGCCGGCCCTTAGTCGGCGAGCTTAACGAAGAAGAAGAAAGGGAAAAACAGAAAAAGAAAAGAGTAAAAGTAAAATAATCAATAAAAATCAATAAAATTTTCGAATTTTTTTTTAAAAATAGAAAATTATCCACGTCAACGCCATGTAGCATGGCCGGCATCAACTGGACCACCACGTCAGCGTTTTCCTGACAAAATTAGGCGGAAAGACTAAATTAGTAATTTGTTGAAAGGTTTAGTACTGAATTGACAAATAGTCAATAGGTTTAGGATTAAATTGGCACGATTGAAAGGTTTATGTTGACAACTTTTTAAAAGGTTTAGGACTAAATTGATAAAATTGAAAAGTTTAGGACTGAATTGGTCACAGTACAATAGGTTTAGAATTTTTTGGACAATTTTCCCGATAATTGTACGTACCCAGTATATAGTTTCAAGTTAAAAAAAAGGAAAGAAACCCTAATTAGCACGAGAGAATGCAAGAGTGGAACTCCATTCATTCTCCCAAGACAATCCATCGAGTAGGAGAAATGATAAAAAATAATGAAGTTTTAGTCTTGAAACGAGTGAAACGATTGAAAGAGATGTTCATGCATGAGTGTTAATGCCCCATGATGCTGAACTACAATGTTTCACGCAAAGCACTCAAAAACGGTCTAGAGTCTCTGTACATAGATTTGTTTTAGGTTTCTCTGTCTCCAGGCAGCTTTTTTAATCAGTTGTTATCATATGCTATTGCAGTACATCATACATCTTGTTTTAAGAAGCCTGGGATGGCTGCAATTAAAAAGAATTTGCTGGACATGCAGAGTACGCCAAGCAAAGTCATTGCCGTGGTCGGCTTGACTGCGTCCGGTACTTCTGGTTCACTTCAATTAAATAGGTTTGGAGGGTTTAGGTGAAGATTTTCTTCGAATTAAAGTGTATTATTTTTCCCTACAACAAGCTGATAGAAGGGTGTATTATTGTCTGACCAGAACCTTTGAGTAATCACTTCTCTGACTTGAAACACAAGTGCAGTGCGATGGCTTTGGCTAAGTTTGATGGTTCCAAAGCTCGTGATTAGTAGAGTATTAATTGAGCAAAGTCCACTCATCTTATTTAGTTAGATATATAACTACCTCAACTGTTCTCTTTCCCCCATAAACTGATGAGTTGAGGTTCTCAATTAATGTCACACAAAATAAATATTCCATGTCATTCACTCTTTCGCCTAAAAAAATAAAATCTCCAGTTGGTGCATTGACTGTGTCAATCTTCATATATTCAAGCTGGTTTGAATGAGTGACATATGTTTACTGCAAGTTAACTTTGAAAAAATAGAGTCAATTTTCTATTGGTGAATTCAAATGTATGAAAATGAACGTTCCATGAAAACATGCGTGAGAAAAATTGAACTTTATACAGACTTTCTATAGATAAAAAGTCCAAAATGAAAGGTCGTACTATTGCAGCTTGGGGTGTGCAATCAGATCGGGTTTACCTAGGAATCGGACCGGCCCACCTGGAAAACAGATTCGAGAATCAGTTCCTGTTTGAACCGGTCTGGGAACCGGTTCTATATTTTTGGAACCGTTTGAAACCAGTCTGGTTCTCGGGTCTAAGTGAAAACCCACCCAGACCGATTTTTAGAACTGGTTTTAAGTTACTGTAAAAAAAAGTAAAAACCCTAACATCAGACTCTCACTTCTCAGCCTCTCACTTCTCAGTCTCGAATCTTGACTCTCTTCCAGTTTGCGAGCGATTCCCCTTCCTTCTTGCCCTTCTCAGTCTGCTCACAAGAGCTCATCGCCACGGCTACTCGCCGCTCGTCGCTGCGGCTTGGCTCGTCGCCACGGCTGCTCGCCGCTCGTTGCCGCCGCCTGCTCGCCGCTTGTCGCTCGCGGCTTGGCTCATTGCCCGCGGCTGCTCACCGCTCGTCGCGCTGCTCGCCGCTCGTCGCCCACGGCTGCTCGCCATCACCGCGGGCTGCTCGCCGCTCGTCACCCGCGGGCTGCTCGCCGCTCATCGCCGCGGCTGCTCGCCGCTCATCGCCGCGGCTGCTCGTTGCTGCAACCCAACTCATCGTCGAGGCTGATCGCTGTCTCAGTCCCCGCAACCCAGCTCGTTGCCTCTCGTCGCCGCGGCTCGCAAGAACGCAACCCCTCTCATCGCCTCTCGCCTTGTTGTGGCCGACTCCGACGCAACTATTGAGAGAAAGGTGAGTCCGTAATTGAATTTTTTTTGGTACTTTTTTGTTAGGTGACGAGGTTTTTGTTGTAAAATTTTTCGGACGGAGGGGGGAAAAGGGACTAGCGGTTCAAACAAATTTTTGATAATTCTCGTTGTAAAATTTTTCGGTTTGATTATGCTGCATTTGAGAGGAAAGAAGGGAATGCTCCTTGTGAGTAGTACAGTTCTTGCGATTTTCGAGTTCTTGTTCGATGTGTTTTGGTGCTGTGTTTTTGTGGTGATTGTTGTTTGCTTGTGGGGGGTTGTGTTCGAGATGGTGGGCAACTGTATTCTCTTGACTTTTTGGGCCATCGTTCAAGCTGTGTTCGTTTGGTGGGGGTAAGCTCTAGGGTATCCATGGCGGTTTGGTCGGTCTGATTGTGCTGCATTTGAGAGAAAAGAGAAAACATGCCGCGTTTGGTGGGAGCATGCCCATTGCTGGATAGTGCTTGTGGATTGTTTATTTTGCTTCAAATTTCTGAAATCAGAAAAAGGAAAAAAAAAAATAAATTATCGGATAGACCCTGAAATCGGATCGGAAAAATAAAATAAGCTCCAAAACAGAGTTTAGGATAAATAGGATAGGTTTCAGGTTTCAAAAATTGAGAACCGATTATAACATGATAAGTTCCAAATTCTAGATCTGAACCTTACCCACTCTGAAATCGATCACCCCTAATTGTAACACCAGTTTTCCTCTATTGCTGCCATAAACTCCTTCGTAAACTAACTTTGTTCTCACTTTCCTCGTACCGAAATGAAAGGTGGTACTGTGCAGAAGAAGACAAGTCTCACTCATCAATCGTCATTGAATGGCCTTCTTGACACCTCACAGTTCTCATCATCAAAATTCTTGTTCATTCAAATTCCTCACCTAAGAAGCTGCTTCCTCCACGTTGATTGCTAGTTTAGTGTGTTCGGAAAATCACATTTCAGTCTCTGGTCAACTCAATATTTCTTTTGCAGTACACGCACAATTCTTGTGGTAGAAACTCATTGATTGTAATGATGTGACAATCTGCAAAAGCCATCATGATTTGCCACGTACACGCATGATTTTATGGTTAGGATTATATGTATGTGTCGAAAGTTTATATAGTCGGATAGCTTTCCTCACACAAAATCGATCCGGATTTTCGGGCTATCAACCCGTATCTTTTTTTCGTCAGATATCCTTATAGTCATCATCGTAAGTAAATGTAGGGGTGTCCGATAGGGTGAGAGGTTGAACTTAACCAAATCACGACCTGACCCGAATATGACATGAACCGAAAACCTGATTTGGATCGGGTAGGGTCAGGTCATTTTCTCTTTTCTTAAGATCTAAAACAGAAGGATTTATTTCACTTAGTCATTCACCTAAAATCGTCCACTGAATGTTCTTTCATCTTCTATTTATTTAATAATGGTTTTTTTCTTTGATTGATAGACCCATAATCTATCAAAGTGTAGCGATCGATGTTCAAGTCTTTATTAATAAAAAACTTGTATTGCGTTATTTCAGAAAAACACATTTGTCAATAGTACAACGTTTTGCACACATATAAAACACATGATGTATAATTTATACACACATAAAAATAATTCAACTTTCTACTTATTTTCCGAATTTCTGCCGGTTAATTAATGATGTAGCAAGTCACTTATCACATATACCGAAGATACGATTATTTTTTAATGTCATATTCGCACGAAGAAATATAACATCCTTTTGATGCATCATTAGATAATACAAAATAATATCAAAATTCAATTGTCAGATATGATTTTTTTATAGCAAAGATTATTACAAAAATAGGTTTCTATTATATGAAAAATTTGCTCGTTTATAGTACAATTAACTTAAACTCATGATAATTTTCGATTTCATGGATATTCTCATGGCAGCTTACATAGTCTCTCAACAACCCATTTAGGGTCGGCTATCAAACTAGACCAGATTAGATATGACTCACGCTCAGACATTAAATAAATTCATGATTTCAATTATTTCTACCGACAAGAAAATTTCATTTTGATGTTTGGCCATACCAATTGGCACATAATTATTAATAAAGCGAATGCACAATAATTTAAAGGGTTAATATCACAAAAATCCCAAACTAATATATCTGTGACAAATTTATCCGAAATTAATTTTTTACCATAAAAAACTTCAAACTGGTACACCTGTGAAAAATTTACCTTGAACTAATTTTTTGACTACCATAAACCTCAAACTGATATATTTATGACAAATTTACTTTTCGTTAAATTGAATTTATATAACGAAAAATCACAAATTAGTATATATGTGACAAACGGAGGTTAAAACCCTAAATTGGTATACCTGTTATCTGCCAAGTGTCATCCAACTCATAAATTTGACAGTAAATTTAACGGAAACTTACAGAGGGTAAAATTATCACAAATGTACTAGTTTGGAGTTTTTCATGGTCAAAAAATTAGTTTGAAGTAAATTTGTCCCTAGTGTATCAGTCTAAGATTTTTCATGGTATTAATCCTAAATTAAAATTTGACGAAAAAAACCCTAATTTAAAAGAAATAAAAAAAAAGTTGACAAGGAAATGGAAGCCCACATATATTTTGGTAGTTCAAGAAAATGAGGACTTAATTTGTGATAGGTCAAGCGCGACACTTCGCTCCTGTTCGGATAGAAGAGAGATGAGTTTCAGCTCTGCTTGTATATTGTATTCACAAAACTCACGTTTCATAACAAACATATAACTCATGACATCTGCCTCGAGTGTTGTTAATGAAGCTCGTTGATCATTCACATTGCTGCACATTCCGCAAGTCGGGGAAAAATGTCAAAAAAGTTCTAAATCTTTTGTATCGATATCAATTTAGTCCTAAACCTTTTTTTTTGTGTCAATTCAGTCTTAAATCTTTTGTATTTGTGTCAATTGAGTCCTAAACCTTTTTTTGGTACCAATTCAGTCCTAAACCTTTTGCATTGGTGCCAATTCAGTCCTAAACCTTTTTTTGGTGTCGATTTAGTCATAAATATTTTGATTTGGTGCCAATTCAATCCTAAATCTTTTGTATTAGTGCTAATCCAATATTTCGACACGTGAATAACTATTAGCCGAAAGGACTGAATCGGCACTATTGTAAAAGGTTTAGGATTGATTTGGCACCAACGCAAAAGGTTTAGGATTGAATTGGCACTAAAAAAATGTTTAGGATTAAATTGGCACCAATGAAAAAAGTTTAGGATTAAATTTGTACCAAAAAAAGGTTTAGAACTAAATTTGCACAAATGTAAAAGGTTTAGGACTTTTTTGACACTTTTCTCCTGTAAGTCACGGCACGATTTTTGTAGACTTTTCTCGATCACATAAATCACTGTATGTGTAAATCATTGCACATTATTTTAGCACCACCAATTGTGATTAGTTGTGGTCTTCTTCTTGCTTGTTTTCACAAATGATCCTGCCATGGAAGAGCAGAAAAGAAATGAAATCCCCTGAACTCAAGTTGTAATCGCATATGTGCTGATGAATTTCTGTCTTTGTTTTTTTCGATGTATCATCAGCACTGCAGGATGATTGAATAGCTTAAACTGAGATTGCAATTCAACATAGAAGAGGACATTGCTACAAGTGAGCTGCAGATAAGATCGTTCTTTTCAAAGCTTGCAACCAAGTATTTGGTACACCTTTTGGTCTTTTGCTGTGCATGATGAGGCTTTTCTCTTTCGCTTCTCCCTGGTGCTCTTCAAACAAGTATTTCATACACCTTTTGGTCTTCTCCGAAGGGGATCACGTACTTGAATTCCACAGTTTTCTGTATCTTCAGATTCATCACTTTCCACCAAGGAATCAACATGATACTTACATATTAATCTTTAGATTCATTACTTTTGTGAATGCAAAACATGAGCAGAGCTGAAACGCACCTCTCTTTTGCATGAACCGGAGCAAATTGCCGTGCTCGACCTTTCCCACCTCTCTCTTTGGAACCGGAGTGGAGTGTTGTACTCAACCTTCGCACCGCTTTGTTGTATGAACTGGAGCTTTGCATTTCTGAAATGGAGATTTTTCCTTCAAAACAAAAAAAGGGGGGAAAGTTAGTATGGAGATTTTTTCTTCAAAAAAGGAAAAACAAGGGGAAAGTTAATGAAATGACAAAAATTCTGGATTATCAGTGAAATATGCTAAAGCTCCTTCTGCATTGGTGATACCAGAACCAAACAAAGATGATCGAACAGCTGCCTACTGCAACTACGTGGTTTAAGCCAGAACCAGTGTGTTGATTACTGCCCATAACCCCCAACTAGTGGAGCTCTTCAACTTTGTCATGCAGTAAATTTCATCAAGATTGGGTCACTTAATAATCAATCACCACAGGCGACATCTGAAAGATTAGAAAAGGTATAAAAGACCATCTGAGTCGTAAGGATGATGCAGTAATCCAAGGATGCATAAGTAATCCCAAAATGGCCACTAGTCACCAATGCTTATGAAAACATTAAGTTGTCAACACAAATTTTTCAGGTAGATGATCACGATGCTCATTAAGTTGTGTAACTTTGCAATATCAGGGACGATGAAGCATTCAAAATCCCGACGTAGACTGATGGCAATAAAACAGTAAGAACGAAAAAGAAGAATGACCTACTACTCAATATGGGAAAGGACAACCTTCGCACCGCTTTGCTGTGCAATACACAAAAACCCAGGAAATTTCAGGTGAACATGAATCAGATGGACAAGGAGCTAAATGGCTATTGAAAAAGAGGAATTTTCCAAATATTGGCTCAGAATAACCAAAGAAAACCGAACATCAAACATGAATTCTAGTTGAAAACGACATCAGGCAGACAAGAACCTCTGAAATAGATTGATCCACTGACATTTCTTAGAGCATAATGCAAAAACAGACTTCCTATATATACTCAACACAAGAAGAGAGCTTTGTGGTTATTTTCTCCAGTACTTCTTGAAGTGCTTTGTGAACTTCACTTTCACGAGTTACAGTTAAAACCATGAAAAAAAGAATTCTGGTGAAAACAAGGCAATGTTGTACTCATCGTGAATGCATCGACCACAAGATGGACATGTAGAAGAAGTCCATGGACTAGAAAAACAAAAAAAAGCATAAACCAGACCCATTGTCATACATGCACACTAATTAAGATAAGCATCTGAGAAAGCAGAAGTCTAAATCCACAAATCCAGAGGCCTGTCAATCCCCGCTTCCCTCCTCTCTTCATATTGTTCTCCACCAATGCTACCAGACTTATCACTCCACTCCTACAGCTATTATTCCAAATTTCTGAACATTGGTGGAACCATTAATCTCCAATGATTATCCAAGTGCTCCAAAAGGCTCCCTCAAAATTCGCACCCAGGGGCATGTTGAGGAGGCAACTCTCAGTGCTAAGTACAGACGCAAATACAAAAGGAATATACGCACCTCATGAGACAAATATGTTGGTTTGACATGAAGAAATGTCACCTACTGCCCAATCTAAGTTTCTTAGTAGATCCTTCACCTCATCTTCCTGTGCATGAGAAAAATTTCCCATAGTAAATTTTCTCAATGTCCCATTAGCCTCAATCAAACTATGGCCCGGTTCTTTCTTCAGTCCACTGACTTTCAACAGCTTCCTTGCTTCGGCAACATCACCCCATGCCCTACCCGAAGCATACAAGTTTGACAACAATACATATGGTGAGGTTGACAGAGGCTGGAGTTTCAATAGTCTTTTTGCTAGACATTGCGCAATATCAACATTTCCATGCAGCCGGCATGCGGAAAGCAAGCTTCCTGATATAACCGGATCGTGCCCAAAATCATATTCACTAATTAGCTCTTCCGCCTCATATAATCTCCCGGCCCGTCCCAACATGTCAATGAGGCAAGAGAAATGTTCTAAATCAGGGGATACCCCATACAGCTCTATCATAATATTAAAGTAAGCTAACCCTTTGTCCACCATCCCAGCATGGTTGCAAGCTATCAAGAGTCCTACAAATGTGATAGAATCCGGTCTTACTCCCATTGCAAGCATCTGCTCAAAAATTTCAATGGCTCTCTCTCCAAGTCCATGATTGCCATACACAGCAATCATGGTATTCCATGAAACAAGATTCCGGGAGAGCATCCTCCAAAATACCCTACAAGCATATTCCAGGGAACCACATTTAGCGTACAGATTGACAAGGGCATTACCAACTCCAACATCCCATGACAGCTTTGTTCTAATCAGATGAGCATGAATCTGTTTGCCATGATGAAGCGAAGCAAGCTCCGCACAAGCAGCAATCACGCTGGTGTAACTGAAGTCGTCAGGCAGTACAGTGCACTCAACTTTCAGCTGCTTGAAAATTCTCAAACTCTTTGTATAATCAAGGCACTGATTAGAAGCAGTCATTAACGCGTTCCAAGAAATGGAGTCTTTATCTTTGATCACTCTAAAAGCCCTCTCCACTGAATCAAACAAATTGAACTTGGAATACATTGTCATTATCAAATTGCCAACGAAAGCACAGGAGTCAAGTTTGAGCTTGATTGCCAGACAATGATAAGCCATTCCCTTCTGTAAATTTTTTGACTCAAGGGGAATCCCTGATAACACGACAAATGTGAACCTGTCCGGCAGAAGACCCTGTTGATGCATAACCTTAAAGACTTCAAATCCCTCTCTGGTCTGATGATTCTCTACAAAACCAGCAATTAAAGTATTGTAAGTAACGGTATTCGGTTCGGCAACACAATCATACACCGACTCGGCATCATCACAACGACCCAGTTTCATATACAACGAAATCAGCGAGTTGGCGACAAAAGACACGGCCGCGTAGCCGGACTTCAGCGAATGGGCATGAATTTGCTGGCCTTGCAGCAGCGCCTCGAGCGAGGCGCAGGAACTGATGGCGCTAGCGTAAACATACTCATTCGGGGCAACACCCATTTGAGAGAACAGTCCAAGCGCCATCCCGTGGTCCCCAGCCTGGCTGCAGCCAGAGATGATGGCGGAATAAGAGACCAGGCTTCTCTCGGGCATTCGGTCGAACACTCGACGCGCGAGCGAGATGTCGCCGCACTTGGCGTACATGTTGAGGACGTGGTTGGAGATCACGGTATCGGAGTGCATGCCCGACGTGATGGCGAGGCCGTGAAGAGACATCCCGCGGCGATAGGCTCTGATCTTGGAGCATTGGTGCAGGAGGGAGGCGAGGCCTTCGGCGTTCATGTGCCCGAAGAAATGGCGGGGAAAAAATTGGAGTTGGAGGGCGTGGATGATGTCCGGTTATTTTGTTCAAATAGAGAGTTAATCACGAGGCTCGTCATCAAATCAAGTCTTAATCTTCACCAAGTCCAGCTTTTTGGTTTTTTTTTTTTGTCAGGGATCGAACCTCGACCTGGTTACTCTCCGACCCCATCCCCGATCTCTTTACCAGCGGGCCGTAATACCCCATTCTCAATTCCTTTACCAGCCCAGTCCCTTTACTAATAAGACCGCATATTTATCGACAAATTTGGCTTTATTTATTGAAACATTTTTAAATTCCAAAGCAACTAAGATTTTCTGAATTATTAAGGTTAATTATTTTAGTGTTTATTTTGGTCAAACTGATAGATGCAGTGCCTATCGGGAAAAAAAGAGATTTCGCTTTCTTTTCGACCATTATAAGTTTAGAGCTGAAATATGGTATTTTCTATGCTTTCCATGGCTAACTTTTGCAACTTAATATTTACCACTTGGTTTCTTTGGATTTTTTTTACTAGGGTTTGAGAATTTATATTAATTGGTCGCCTCTTATGGATAAAACTATGCTCGCCTTGGAAATTATTGGACGGAAAAGTCAAATTTTTAACCTTTTTGTGACTTTCAAAGTATTACAGATAAAAAAATCAGTCTGAAAAAAATGACAAACATGTTTTGTAAGTTACCCACATAGTTTTGTAATTAGAGAAATTCAAATACTTGTATCGTGCCATTAGTAAACTGATAGAGTTACTAAGGGCGCTTAAAGAAAGGACATAAATTGGACAAAATTCACCAAATATCTAAATTATTCTCATTGTGATACATTAATTCTGAACTTTTTTCTATAAAACCAAAAATCCCAAATTTGTACATATGCAATACATTTATCTTCCTTTAAAGTTCTGTCAATAATAGTTTTTAAAAATTTGCCTAGATGGTACTAGAAAACAAATAGTGTTAACATGTTGCCCACGTAGCAAAATGACATTGTTTTAATTGTAAAATCATCTAAAAAAATCTTGGCAGAGGGTAAATATGCTTATGTCACAAGAAAAAGTTTAAGGCAAATGTCGAATAGTGGACATAGTTTGAGGTTTTCAATATTGCAAAAAAAATTTAGGTTAAATGTATTACAATGAGCATAATTTGAGATTTCTTATGGCTTTTTTCTAGAATAATTAGATTATCTTATTGTCAAAAAAAAAAACCGGAAAAAAAAAACCATAATGGCACATCAATTATGGGCTTCCGAAGGTCAACTTCCACAAGATCCGGATCCACGTAAAAGGTCAATAGGAGCGACATCCACGTTGAGTGTTGAATCATTCGCATTTTCTTTTTTTTTTTTTTTGTTCTTAAGAAGTTGGAATGTTCAAAGATGTTGAATAAACTTCTAAAAATGCGCATTGTCGTTATGGGCAATGCCGAAGTACAGACAAACGCTAAAGGTTGCCTTGGGACAAGGAAGTCCAACATGCAGCATATATTGCACCATTGACCAACCCGCACCAGTTGTTTTTGGAGAGAGCACACTGTTCTATTTCTATTGGACTCCGCTTTCGTAGATCCAGCAAATTTACGTGCCAGAAAAGTCAAGGGGTTTGGGAGGTCGAAGTTGTACTCTGTTGAAAAATTGACCCGTTTGGCCAAGCTGATGCCTATCATCAACATCCCTGTTTACTGTTCATTTTGACTAAACGGGTCGTTCGTCCTATTACATTTGGAGACCAATTCATGACAGCTGGTCGAGTGTCTTTCGTCATTGTCGAACATATTTTTATATATTTGCACTTATTGATCCAAACTCGTTCTGCTCGATCAAGCCAATCACATATCAAGACTCAACGAGACATTCGTACTAAACTCATGAATCAAATATTTTCTCGTAGTCCATGAAGTGTGATTAATTTTGCCCGTCACATCAACCGTTATATACTCAATATCTCTTTTTTTCCAAGCGGATGTGTGTATATATTAACATCGTCTCTGATGAAGTTCTGATAACGCCCAGAAACTAAGCAAAAGCTTCTGAGTTCATATTGCCAGCACTGGTGTGGGGGAAGAGCTCTATCTAAGTTCTCCGAGATGGATTCGGGCGAAAAGCGTCTCAACGAGCTCGGATACAAGCAAGAGCTCAGAAGAGAGATGGTTCTACGCATCAATAAATCCCCTCCTTTTCTTCCTTGAATGTTCATTTTCAGTTGTTGAGCTTCATATTCATATGATGCGAGCTGCTGATGGATTTTTTTATATTGCAGACAATGTTCAAGACACTTGCACTGACGTTCTCGAGCATGGCGGTGTTCACGGGGACGCCGCTGTACGGGGCGAGCCTGCTATATGCAGGACCGGCAACCTTAATATGGGGTTGGGTCGTCGTCACATTCTTCACTTGGTTTGTAGGACTTGCCATGGCTGAGATCTGCTCCTCCTTCCCTGTATGTTCAATTCTCTTTTGGCCTTTCACTTTTCTTATAGAAATTATGAGATAATAATGAATTTGACTTTGCGAAGCAAAGTCATTCAATCAGGAATATTAGTGGACTATGCATGATTGATATTTACAGACTCTACTCGATTGATTCTATTGTAGTTCATTTGTTTGCTAGCTGAGTGAACTATGCTAATGTTCAATGCTATAATTGAACAGACCACCGGTTCGCTTTATTTCTGGGCGGCCCATTTGGCCGGACCGAGGTGGGGACCATTCGCATCGTGGTGCTGCGCATGGCTCGAAACCATCGGTCTAGTTTCGGGGATAGGTGCTCAGGTATTTGAGTGATGACTTTTCTCATAACTTAGTTCTTGCATGATATAACCGTTCGCATTAGTTCAATCCATATAATTTGATTCGCATTACTAAATTGTGTTATCATGAAACGATGGCCTTTTGATTTTGCTAGGCATATTCAGGAGCACAGGCACTACAGATGATTATTTTGTTGTCGACCGGAACAAACAAAGGAGGAGGCTACTTTGCTTCTAGAAGTGTATTCCTGTGCATGTACATTGGCCTCGCCCTAGTCTGGGCTGTTCTCAACACTTTTGCACTCAGAGTCATTGCTTATCTGGGGATCATTTCTATATGGTGGCAGGCGAGATTTCCTCTGTTCAACGTTTACAATTTTCCATATGAATAGGAAACTAGGAACTGATCGTTTTGAAATGAAAGGCCATTCACAGTGCTATATGTTGTCACAAATTTTTGCAGGTTTTGGGTGGTCTGGCAGTGATTATAGGGCTTCCTCTGGTGGCGAGGCCGACACAATCAGCTTCCTATGTCTTCACTCACTTTGAATTGTCGCCAGAATCGACCGGTGTGAGCAGCAAACCGTATGCAGTGATTTTATCCGTGCTTCTCAGCAACTACTGCCTATATGGCTATGACACAGCCGCTCATCTCACTGAGGAAACCAAAGGAGCTGATAGAACTGGCCCTACTGCCATTCTTTCTAGCATCGGCATCATCACGGTCTTTGGATGGGCTTATAATCTTGCACTCACCTTCAGCATCAAGGTAAATATGGGATTCCTTTTGCCCCCCATATATGGAATTTTGGCAGTGACTAGAATGAACTGAAAAAAGAAACGAACAGGGGAACGAATTTTGACATGGGAATGATTCTAATGCAGGATCCAAACTACTTGTATGATCCAAACAATGAGACAGCAGGAGCACTTGTTCCTGCGCAGATCATTTATGACGCATTCCACGGGAGGTTTCACAGCTCAACCGGAGCTGTCATATTTCTCTGTATCATCTGGGGATCCTTCTTCTTTTGTGGACTTGCGGTTACTACAAGTGCAGCTAGAGTAGTGAGTCTCTCTCTCTGTCTCTCTTTGTAGTTTGTCAATTGCGCTAGATTGACAAGCTTTCGCTTCTCCGTGTAGGTTTACGCCCTCTCCAGAGACAATGGAATCCCATTCTCACCAATCTGGAGAAGAATCCATCCAAAGTACAAAGTCCCATCCAATGCTGTATGGCTCTGTGCATCGATTGGCATACTTCTAGGGCTTCCCATACTGAAATTGGACGTGGTTTTCACAGCCATTATTTCCATCAGTACCATTGGTTGGGTGGGTGGTTACGCAGTTCCGATTTTCGCGAGGCTTGTGATGGCCGAGGAGAACTTTAAACCAGGACCGTTTTATTTGGGCAGAGCAAGAAGGCCGATCTGCTTAGTGGCTTTCCTATGGATATGCTACACTTGTTCGGTCTTTCTACTTCCGACTTCGTACCCAATTCGGTGGAAAACTTTCAACTATGCACCTGTCGCATTAGGTGTCGTCTTGACACTAGTATTGCTTTGGTGGTGGTTGGATGCTAGGAAGTGGTTCAAGGGGCCAGTAAGGAACATTGATGTACAAAATAAAGCGTGAAGGATTTCTGTTGTAACAGAAAGATAATAAAAGACGGGCAGTGAAGATTGATCTTCCATTGTGCAATGCCAGAGTCTGAACTTCACTTTCGTCAATTCTGCCCCCCAAAAAGAAATTTTCTGCAAGCTGTTTAAGATGGCATTAAAAGCAAACATCAGACATATATAACTAAGTTGAATTCTGCGGTATTCATAGCACTTCTCTTGACTCCATCATCATCATCTCTATCTCTCTCTGTTATATCGTGAATGCCCTCCAAATATGGGAAACTTTCAAGCATAGTAGCATACTTACAACTTACACGAATATACAAAAGCTATCGCAAATTTGTATTCTCGGTCTCTCTCCCTCTCTCTCTATCTCTGAGTATATCAGGATTCCATCATAATACAGTTGAACCCCCATCTCAGCCCCCCAAAAAAAGGAGAAATTGTGCATTCCTATTCAGTCACTCGAGGTGATACATTAGATTAGGTTTAGTATGCATTTTGAATTGTATGTGTAGCGAAAATACAATATCTGTGCCCTACAGCTGCTATATACTCTTCGGAAGAATTGTCTGTGCACTCCCACATCTCGAATATCCAATCAAGACTCGAGCAAAAACCATACTGCAAGCCATCATACTCCAATGTCAGTCGTGCCAGCAGCAAATAGATATCTTAACAAAATTGCAAAAACTTGTTATTATTGTTCAAGAGAGAATTTAACTTCTATACCCAGATATTGCTGCAAGTTCCTTGGGCACGTGTATAGATTAACATTAGTCTGGATGTCATTCACTTTGAAAACCAGAAACTTTGCAGGGAATGACGGTATTCCTTAAAAAACATACTAACGCCATCCGAGAGCAACATCTCCAGAACAGCAATTGGTCATTGATTTGGAGTAAACATTCCTGAGAGCCAAAAGCCTTTATGTTGCAACAACTTAAGACTACCAATCCAGAGAGATCAAGAATAATCGAGACGGCAAACTTAATGACACAAGAAAATAAATGAAGAAGATAAACGACAGAAGTTATCAACCCTGTCAAAGATCACCAAAGGGAATAATCTTTGACAGTGCACATAGTGCTATACTCTGGATGAAAATGAAACAGACTGTAGGTAAAAGACAAGAAAAATACCTCGAACAGAAATTTCTTTAGGTGTTATGAGATGTATATTTCCTCTGTCTCCAATGGTGATGACCAGTAACGAGTCAGTGATTCGACTGTAAGCCTTCTTGTGGCACTGAGCATTGAGATGAAGAACCTGCAACCATCGATTTTGTATTCTTCAAGAGGATTCCTATGCCCGAAACTTCGCACGTTTACCTGACAAGATGCACTTATAAGTGAGGTGATCGGTCAAAAGCCAAAGAGAAGAGACCGGGAGAAGAAACCGAAGTACCGCAGAACTGAGCCGGTTCATGTTGACAAGATGGTCCCTCCAGAAGAAATCTAGGGTCTTCACAAGTACTGCTCTCTGTTTATAAGATCTCATCATTTACATTTGTTCAAGTACGTTTAGCAACAAGAAATATGAATTATGAACTGAGGTAATTCGCCATTAGTTTACCCTGCTAACAAGTTAAAACTAAAACCTGACCTATCTGGGATTTAGCTATAGAAAAAAAAAGAACGATGCACCAAGAAAATTTGTTTTTTAATTGTGTAATCCATCCACGCTATATGCCTGTACAAAGAAGATGATGTTTTTCTCTCTATAAAACAAACTCAAAACAATGAACCACCATGATAACCTTGAATCCAACCGGAAATCATCTGCCACCTATATTTTGCCAGCTATCTGAATATCTCATCATTTACAAGTTATTGGATTTCCTGACTTTGCATCTTTAATCACAGAAACCTCAAATTTTTCATTATTTTCCTTACTCGAACGCTTTCCACAATTCATTAAGTGCTTCGAAAATCAATCCAAACTCCTTTTCTCGAAAACGAAAGTTTCAACATGGAATTTCAAAGTCACTTATTTCTCTGCTAAGTAGACACATTGTCTTGAAATCAATGCCTTTAAAAAGTAATCCATGGACCAAGTATCCTCAGTGCAATCATAATAGCAGCTAGACCTATTAAAATTTTACCTCAATTTCCTTCACATAAGCATAATCATATCCCGATTCTTGTATGGCATCCAAGTATGAAGCGATCAAGAGATCTCCAAGGTACTTCCTAAGTAAACTAATGGCAGACCGATACCTCCCATTCCTGCATTATATAAATGCATTGCATAAATTGTATATTCTTCTGCCAAACATTACCAAGAAATAACAATCCACTCCACGGAGTTGATACAAAGGTTATACTCACTTGGCCATATCATCAGAGCATATGACAAGCCAACGTTTCAATGAAGCACTCTTCATGCGGATTCCTCTAAAAGTATTTGGAGGTTTTGGCAAGTTTGGAAGGTTAAAGTTGTTAATATCTACAGAGTTTATGTCATCAAGATGAGAAAGTGAGTTTAGTAAAGCCTCCGCAGTGATTCCTGCAAATGAGCCTGCAAGTTTAACTATCAATAGACTATGACAGAAGCCGGTCAGGGCAAATCAAAATGAAGAATCATCAGCGAGGACCTCACCATCCGACAACTTCCCAGAAATGGAAGAAAACTCTTCCAACAGCTTATTCAAGCTCCAGGTGCTTGGATGCTGTCAAAAGAAAATGAATAAAATTATGAAAGAGACAAAAATGGCCAATGTAATAGCAAATTCTATTATAAATTGCAAATACCTTTGCTGGATTAACATTTGCGACTACTATTTCATCAACCGCCGCTTGCATGTACCTGCAAGAAACATCTTTTCAGACGCTATTAGAAGTGTAGTCATATGGAGCTAAAATTAGTGTCCTCGTCTTGGTAATGATGAGATATGCAAGAAGGTGTCGGTTTTGGGGATGAAAAATGCTTGATACTCCTTAATCATGCGTATTCTTAAACATAAGAACCACATCATGAAAGCTAGACATGTATTATCTGCTAAAGAGTACTGTAAGTTCAGCTTCAACTAGAGAAACAAGTCAAGTACCATAAGGCCAACGAACATTTCATGTGCAACATTCATATCATTACCAAAAATGTCTTTCTCCACATATTTCACATTAACACATACATATGTACTCAGCTATGATGCATAAGGATCCTTGATACAGCTTTGTGCGAGAAAATGATGTAAGCTGAATATTTTTCCTGCTATGAAAAACCATATATAAATGCCTGCAAAAGCAACAAAGGTAAAGTGCCCATGGAACATAAGGATGCCATTTCTTCTACAGATATCAATGATGGAATTTTATAGCAGCACATAAATGACATTACTGAAAGGTAGAGGCACTGACTGGTATATGTGCTGGGAGCAACTTTCGCTATCACCCATTAGCATCAGTTGCCGAAGATCATACACATGCTTTCTTTGCACCTAAAATAAAAAATTCATCATATTAGGGATTTCTTGCTCCTTATTAATATGAAAATTTTGTTCTTTTACTTGAAAATGACATGCACTTCTCCAGTTTCCTTAGACACGGAGGAAAAATCCTGGAACTATAAAATTGTCAAATATTGACAAGAACTTCAAAAGAGTTGTGTAAAAAAAACTGCAGATTTTGTGCAGCACGTGCAGTTCAGCGGCAGAAAGATGATTGCAGTATGCTGGACCAAATCTTAACAAGGCCCAGTCAAGCAGTCTATGTATGACACGCACCTCTAATACTTCATCAAATTCGACCAGGCTCTTTCTTATGCCGAAGAAGTACTTCTCTGCATTTATTTGCAGTGCCAAGAGCTAAAAGCAAATACTTCAAGTGAAAAAAGGGAGAAAATGAGGGAAAACAGAAAAGTACTTCACAGTGGATAAAGAAGTTTGCGAAGGAAACGACAGAGCAGGACCTGTTTTACAATTGCATCACCTTCAATGGGTATGTCCTCATCGTTTGTAATTTTTGATATTAGTCTAACGGCCCACTCTGTGTCAAAATTGAACTTTTGAAACATCTCATCCTGCAAGCTGTTGCAAAAAGGAGCACCAGATGGCTTAAGACAGGAATCCTGCTTTAGTAAATTTAATGTGACTCATAGCAGCAAATTTCTTCAATCCAAATTTGAGGAAAATCCAAAAACATGATTTCAAGCCAAAGAATGAACAGCAACACAAAAGTACGTAGGTAATCCGCTATTTGAGTTATAAACTAATTATGAGCACAGAATCAGATTTTTAACTAAACAAGATATACCTTTACATACACAATAAGCTAAGTTCAGTTCCAGGGCCTGGCTGCATTAGAATATTTGCAGCCAGCACCTTTTTTCTTTGGTTACTTTGCCATCTTGTATAATGGCTTCTTTTTCTTTTGGTCGAATGTACAATGGCTTTTTATCTGCTTGACATAAAGCAATTTCATCTTGCTAAAACAGAAGAAACTGGAAGATTTTCTCAGCACATCCAGAAGGTGTGTAACTCTCTGTCACGTTGGCCCAATGCAATTTTTCTGGCTAAGGACAACTTCTTCGAGAATTAAAAGAATCCCACGTGTCATCATGGACCTACTGACCCTAATCCGAAAGGAGAAAATTGATTAATCCAGAAACAGGATGGATGAAAAGAACTCAAAGAATCACCTGATAATTAGACATATATGGGATTCAAAAGCATTTCATAGTTTTCATTTTTCTTGACCAAGAACATACGAGGGATCAAATGTCATTGGTTTATAGGACAAAACATAAAAGCGCCATCAGTATTCCTCAAAAAAACTACAAAAGAGGCCTTCAAGCTGAAAGCTCTCACATGCTGACACAAACAAAAATGATGTTATGACTAAGAAAAGGTCCCCAGGATTCTTATTCACAAACAATTAACAAAAACAAAATTTCTCCCTTAGATGAATTCACATTAGCTAAGCTTATGGCTGGGTCACATATTATCATGCAGCAATCTACCTGACCATAAATCGCGTTGATCCCAGATCCCCCTGCCTTCCTGCTCTGCCACGAAGCTACACCAGCAAAAGAGGGGACAAATCAAGATAGGAAATTGACATGAAACATGTTAAGATCGTAATTTTCAGTGACCAGTAGAACAATAGAAAAGACAGACAATGCATCCAATGCGAAAAATAACAACCTGAATTCCATATGGCAAAAAGTGTAAGGAACTGTGGCAAGGCATAGCAATAGAAGAAAGCACACAGAGCTTAAGAATGATTGATGAACAGGTAACGCCTAAAACTTAGGGATTCCCTTTGTCCTCCCAATTCAAATCAAAGCATAATAATTAAAAAAGAAAAAACTGAGGTATCTAAATGAGAAATAAGGCAACACTCAGAAAATAGTCAAAAGACATTGCAAAAAAGGAAGGCACTCAACTTATTTACTAGTTAATTAATTGCTAAAGAGCAAGAGTTGAAAGATACCAGAACATGTCGAACAAATTTATACAAAACATTGTGTGACCCAAATAACAAGGGGAGAACAAGAGTTTATAAGCTGGAAAAGCACATGAGCAACTATGACTTGTCATTGAGCATGGAATGCATCTAAACTGGGCGACAACTTATTTTGGTAGATTATTGAGCATCAGGTAGCTGATTCCAGGAAATACTTGTAAGATCAAAACTTGCCTGGTTGTCTATTCTGCGAGACTCATGCAAGGATGTTCCAATTACATGAAGCCCCCCAAGCCTTTTAACTTCAGCTCCTTCATTGAAACAGTGTACTTCACATTCCTTTAAAACTTCCAGATAAGCTATTGCTATGGTAGGGCCCAGTGGGTACATCTCAGCCTGCTCATTGACAAGCCTCTGTAATTCCTTTATATCAGTTGATTGACTTATTTCAACCGATTCTGAGATAATAGATCTGGCCTCCTTTAATGTCCAGTACTTGCCCTCACTCTTGCGAACATATTTGGCTGGTTGTTTGCATTTGAAACTTGCACATGTTAGCAAAATATGCGTTTAAGCAAGTGCTCATGTAGTGTACTAATGTACCATTTATGTGACAATGAAAATGGCACTAATGACAACTATCAGAGAAGGGTCACAAACCCATTAATGCTGTCTTTGCTAGCAGAGCTAACGACGACGGTCCCACCTTTATTTTTGAAAGAACCTACAAAATAAATTAATTGAAACCATAAACAAATGTCCAACTGGCTGTATTGAATTTATAACTACCAGTCAAATCAATCCATTTTCCATAGCAACTTAAAGTTCGTACCTTTTCTGGAAGCATTTCTCTGTCAGCCTCCAATTCTGGTACTTCTTGGGTGAGAAATGAGAGTAAACTGTCTTCTACTATTTCTTTTGCTAACATCTTGAATTTCAAGAGAAAAGTGGATACTACCTTTAATACTGACCCAAGAAGATCAGAAGAAACAATGCTATGACACATGCAGATGCCAGAGAAATTGATCAAATGCCATTTAGAGATGAGACAAGATTCAGACTTTCCTAGGACAAGTCACGCAAAACTAAAACTAATAAAACTAATGATTAAAGCATCACATACTTTTGGATTTCCTCCAAGGATTATGTCCGTGCCCCTCCCAGCCATATTTGTAGAAATTGTAACAGCATACTTTCTCCCAGCTTGAGCAACGATCTCTGCCTCCCTTGCAGCAAACTGATGAAACAAAACATAACGTTGAACAAAAAATACGGGTACTCTACAAGACCTCATCTAGCTAACACTTTGAAGAACGTATATGGATTGACCTTAGGTCGGGCATTCAAGACATTGTGAGGAATCTTCCATTCCTTCAGCAGATCAGACAAATGCTCAGAGTTCTTTACACTGCATTGAGAAGATAATGCTGTCATTGATTGGTTTAAATTCTAGATACTCATTCATAAAAATATAATGAGAAAATACCTGCAAATTACATGAGAAATTAAATAAGATATGCATGCGATTGAAATATGACATCAAGATTCAGCACCCTGAGAAACTTACGTGAGGACCAGCCATGGACACGCAATAAATGATACAAGTCAAAGGTCCATCCTCGCTCTTCAAAGAATTTAACATAACCCTCAATTGTCCCACAGAATACTCTTTTAGAGCCAAACCCACATGGCTTCACATAGGTTTGTTTTTACATAAATTCCAGTTCCAGGAAGCTATATCCAGCAAAAAAATCTTATCTGAAGCACCACTCAATGTCCAACACCTCGGTTGTATCACAATATTCACCCAATAAACACTCTGAACGACTGCCATGAGGTGAATATTTTTAAGTTCTATTCTACTCTATTGATTATCACATGATGCAAGCAACTGCCATTCTATCCAAGAACACAACTCATATGGAACATGAACCTACTCTCTCCACATATCTGTGTCCATATGCGCGTGTGTTGCATGCAATTCAGTTATTGTCTACGTTAGACCTAGTAAATTAAGTTTTTCAACCACGTCTTCTCCCAAATGTTCTTTGAGAGGGTCCATCATCAGTGTCTTTACATTTTTCCCTAATCAGGGTGCTCCTCACCAAGTTCTTGACTTCACATATTAGGGCCCTCTTCTTTGAGCCCTACAAATGAGGATACTAAGCAAAATCATATGAATGTGGTTGGGACAGTGATATTGTTATGAGGTGTGCATAAGTGTTAGGCCTTCCATTCATAGCAAAGAAACTAAAACACAGTTTTGGTGGTCAGATTTCTGCCAACTAAGGAGAAAAACTGAAGCTGTTCACCTGGTCGTGCCCACCAAAACAGGGCGTCCATGTCTAAACATGTACTCAACTTCTTCACGAACAAATTGCCACTTTCCACGAGCAGTCTATAAGTAGAACCAAAGGGATAAGCAGAAAGAGTTATGATTGCTGAATATAAGACAATGAATAAAAATGTAGATCACAGTCGTTCTCCCACAGCAAAAGCTTGGATGGGTAAATCTTTGCGGATATTTGGTAGATTTGTCGGTACTTCAACGACTGGCATGTGGAACATTTTCAGGAATTCTTTCTCCTGCAGTGACATTTGATGTGAGTAGTGAGTATTATAAGAAAGTTAAACCACAGCAGGAAATGCTAAAGAGGTTCAGAAATAGGACATCCATACTTCAGTTTTTGCAGTTCCAGTCATTCCAGAAAGCTTAGGATAGAGCTTAAACAAGGATTGGTACGTGATTTGTGCCACAACAACTGAATCAGCCTAACATTTGTTGAATCCAATTGATTTCATAAATGAATATGAATGTCATGAACATTAAAGTATGAGAGAACTGACAAAGATGAACCTGAATCTTCAAGCCTTCTTTCGCTTCTACTGCCTGGTGTATGCCTTCAGACCATCTCCTCTTCTCTTCAACTCTCCCTGTCAGCTGCAATATAGATCAGCAGAGCATCAAAGCTACTTTTTCCTTCCAGATAAACAAAACCATATATACTGTTCACACATTACGTCATGCCAAATAACCTTGCAACTGAAGCAAGATACTGAAAAACGCAATATACTTTTTTCTTTTACTTTCTTGACAAGCAGAAAACGAAAAGATAGAAGTATGGATTACTAAACAAGCATCCTGAACCAGAGGAGACTCATTTTTTTTGCTTTCTTGCATGAGTGATTAGTGCTTCAATGACCACATGCTCTCCAAATAAATATACTTCTTTTCAGAAAGATATGTCAATGATGCCAAAATATGAAAACTACGTAAAATTAAGAAGGAAGGAAAAGATGAGCCAATGGCCAACCATTGACATACAACAGTGTTTCCATGTACCTCATTGATAATTAAAGCCTTTCCATTTCTAACTATGTATTGGACATCCCGTCGGTAGAATTCTTTGGCCTTTAAAGCATTCATCACAAATCTATAGGAACATAGAAGATATTAGAAAGAAGACAAAATGAGCTAAAAACATTTGCTCCTGATACATACATGCAACAGTGTAACCTCTATATGGAAGGATTTACTGTACTCATATAAAATTAAGAGCTATATTGAAGGAAATAAGAGTTGATGAAGGAAGCTGAACTAGATAGAACTTGAGCAAAAATTTTTAAAGGAAAGTTCCACAGAAGTCATTGGAGAAACCAACATCAAAAACCCTCCTAATCAAACTACAAAATGACACTTTAATCATGGACTTTTTTTTCAAAAAGTACATAGTTAAAACAAAAGAGTCAAATTTTTAACCTAGCCCAGGGATCCTTTTCATCCCATAAGTCATTTGTCTCAAGAGCGAACTCCGCAAGCTCTATCCCTTCCTCGGTCAACTCTACAGAGTTATCTTTAAGCTCCACTTTGTAGTGCTGTCAATAATAATTCATAGATCTATCAGTCTATCCAATATACCTGACGAAATTCTTCATGCCTTTGAATAAATGAAATGGAAAAGAACTTACAACCCCCTGCACGAGCAAGTCAGCCACCTTTGCAGCAACGGGATAGCGTGCAGCATCTTCACTAGCCTGAAGTACACAAGAAACTAGATTATTTTATTGAACATCAAATTGCAAATATCAGTCTGTTTCATGGTTCATTTGGTCTCAATTATGGGACATGCTTGTAAGATAATTCCAATTTGACACTTCAAAGGCAGGTACATGAAAATTTAGCAGACATTACCTCACCACTAATTAACAAAGGATTTCTTCCTTCATCGATAAGAACAGAATCAACTTCGTCAACTATCGCAAAATGAAATGGCTTTGGCCTACACAAAACAATATCTAATCAGGATAATCAGATCGGAGCACATACTTCAAGTAGCATTGTGAGTTTACCATCTCATAACAAGGTGCTCGCTATTGCCTGCTAGATTATCCCTCAAATAATCAAAGCCAAGTTCCTGAAAACATTATTTGAATTAAACATAAGCAACCAAGAGTACATGTCATCAAAAGGGTGGTGACAGTTTATGAAATTGCCCAAGCAGAACATTCGGATAACTCTAGCATCCAAGGGAGCTATAAAGGTATCGACTGTTCTAAAACACAGATCTTGCGAGTTCACATGTGCGTAAATGCAAGGATGACAAAGAAAAAGCACCCTACTTTAAGTCACAGTGAATAGATTGCCAATCAACAAATTCAAATCTGCAAATATAAACAACAAAATTCAAAGTAAACTGCCAAGGGAAAGAGATCACCAACAGAATTATTAGTGTAGGTTATATCACATTGATAGTTGCGTCTCCTCTCTGCTGATTTCATTCCCTTCTGTACATGCAAGAGCATTAAAAGACAGAAGATGAGCAAGTTGAAGATTGAAGTACCCATTTTTGTAGCATTTTTTGCATCTTCCCACACAAACTATGGTAAAATTTTCGCAACTGAACACAAAATCAAATCAAATTCTGATGGAGCCCCTTTTCTATCCTAATTGGATTTTTGAACACAGCATCTGACGCTGCGAGAATAACAGATGACTATTTACAAAGAGCTTTGTTAATAAGTAACCTGAATTAAACCCACTGAGAGGCCCAAGAAGCGATGAACACGCCCCATCCACTCAGCATCACGTTGAGCTAGATAATCATTCACCGTTACCACTGACAAGGGAAACGAAAATAACATCATGAAATTGATAATGAAATGACCGATTAATCATGTATAACAAAGGTTAAATTTCTTCCTGAGCAAGCAACAGAAAGATTAACTCTGAATATTGATAGAGGTGTGAACAGATAAGTCAGTGACAAGTATTTTGAGGTGATATGACAAACTAATGATATATGTAAAATATATACAATATGCACTGTGTCAAACATGAATACATTTCTTTCTGCTTGAGGATACTATGTCAACCACATTCAATTTCAACAATATTTTCTGTTCCAAAAGATGAATCAGAAATAGCATAGGAAGATGGCAGTTTTGAATAGTATTTTGTTGGAGGAAAAGATGGAAGGAACGTGACTTCCTTCAATATGCTATCAAGGGACATTTTGACAGTAAGCTTCTCAAGTTGTTGAGCAAGTTAGAGATGCAAAAGAGCTATCACTATTACAACTTTTCTTTAAGTACGCAGTTTGCAGGAACATTATAAAGTACCGTGAAGCTACCAATTTCCTTCTATTCGAAAGATTACTGTTGAAGAGCGATGACTCAGTGGATGCATGCAGTTGGATGACAATATAGGATACATTAACATACCATGTACACCTTCACCAGTCAGAGCATTAAGATATGCAGCCAGAGTAGAAACCAATGTTTTTCCTTCCCCTGTTTTCATCTCAGCAATGGATCCGTCATGAAGCACAGCACCACCAATAATCTAGGATAGCATATCGGAATCATGTGATAGCTTACAAAGAGACGGAAGCAAAAAAGATGGGCAAGAGACAAACCTGTACATCAAAGTGGCGCATTCCAAGCTTTCTCTTCGCAGCTTCGCGTACCACAGCAAATGCCTCTGCGAGTAAGATAACCAAAGCAGAATGAAAGGGTTGAAGATACATAGACAGAAAACTTAAGGCCCATAAAATGAATAGCAAAGCTCCCACCACTTTGAATATCAGCAAGTGTTTCGCCCTGCCCCAGCCTTCGTCTAAATTCCAATGTCTTCGCAGCCAACTATCAAGCACACGACGAGGACATTTGCAAAACACAGTACCTAGTTACCTAGACTGAAACGCATAGCACATAGGCTCAATAAAAGGAACTCAAATTCTACCAACCTGATCATCAGTGAGCCTCTGCATCTGCGGCTCGAGAGAATTGACCGCGTCCACAAGTCGATAATAATCCCGCACGACCCAGTAGTTCAAGCTCGCGAAATCCCTCCACGCCCTAGCGACGCGTCCATTGTTCTCCTAACAGGAAACGAAGAAAACGAAAAACATGAGCAACCCTTCAACACAGGCATACCATCGAGCAGGTGGCGTGCAATGGCAAAACAGGCGCCGGGCGACAGAATTCAAAACCTTCACGGACGCGACCGCGGAGGCCCGAGTCAAGCGACGCCGCCGGAGACTGTCCGACGAAGGAAGCGAGCGGGAAGGAGACGTCGGACACGGGAAAGACGATGTGGGTTTCAAGAAACGAAGTGGGTAGTGCTGAGGCGGAGGTGGCTTCCAGTTGACGGCATGGGGCTGAACAAGAGCAGGCGCAGTTGCCATGTGATGGGGGCAGAGAGAGAGAGAGAGAGAGATAGAGAGAGAGCTAATCCGTGCGAAGTTCAGCTTCGTTCTGGAGTTGGGAACTGATGCCGGAGTCTGTGAAAGCGAAGCAAAATGGAGGAGCTTCAGCACCTGCACCTGCTTGTCTCTGTCCTCGGCTAAGCTTTTTGTATTTTCTCTGCCACTGCAAAATGCAAACCACACCAGAGAAAAACCAAAGAGGCTAGTCTATCTGGACACCTGATGATTAATCAATATCTGATTTCAATCTAATCTTCTGTTAATTTAAAGAGTTAAGCAGCAGCTATCCTTCATCGATTCTACACATAAAAATCCTATTCTACTGTTCTGTAGGGCAAAAATCGTCTGTCACGGTAACATGTGAAAAGCTTTTGGTAACTGACAGAACTAATTAGTAACAAAATTATGACCTAACAAATTATTTACACCATAACACGTTAGTAAGTTACTATAACTTTTAGGAAAGCACCAACTTTTGTTGGATTGTTTTAAATTACAGCAAACTATTTCAATATTTCAGAAACTTTATTCACGTGACTTACTGATATGTTAAGATTACCTGATTTTTATAGAAAATTATCAACTCTTACTCGAATCTACCTACTAAACTCTTAGAAGAAATTATCTAACTTTGATTAGGGTTATTTACCGACTTTTCATGAGTTAAGTTACCTACCAGTTTTTACTCTATTAACTTTTATTCGAGCAAGTTACCAACACTTATTCGATTGTTTCGCAAGTACTAATGGTTTTAATGATGTCACGGGCCGAAGATTAATCCAAACAAAATTAAAAGGAAGAGGTTTCCCCAACGTGGATTAGAAACCTCCGAAGTAGACCTAATCAAAGAAGGGGATAAACCGTATCAACATGCGTGACTTTAATCTCCGACTCTGTCTTCAGAGAATATCGCATAACAATTTTAGGCCGGTGAGGTCAGGCCACATCGGGCGAAAAACCAGGTATTTGGTTGTGTGCCTCTAAGTTATCTATTTGACAAAACGCACTAGCCTTCCCCTGTAAATGGTACATGAGGTCATATGACACTGCAATATCGGTCCTGTGTATTGGATACTGCTGCTAGACTTGCTGCAACCAATGGACGATGGTCGGGAGTATGACTCACAGATATAGAGAAACATCCATGATCTGTTGACTGTCAAAATTTCTGAAAGAGAACATTAGTGCCTGATCAGGGAAACATGATATGCACCATTACATTTTCATCATACAAACTGAGAAGCTGGTTGTACCGATTATACCTATTTGAATCAACATGTCTAATAAAAATCCATTCACACGCAGACACTGCAAACCGAGAAATGTAAACAAGCAAACCTGGTGAAATAACTACCATTGTGCCTCAAGCCGGGTAAGAATTGAAGGGAAAAAGGTAAAAAAAAATTTTTACTTTTATTGTATTCTTTATCGGCATATTGACATTAAGCATTTACTTCCCACATCGTCTTCATCTGAGGTAATTTGTGCTATATACATGTCATACAGAAATAGCTTCTTTAGATACGAGCAACTGCTTGCATCAAACCTGTCACCTTCAACTCTGCAACCAGTTGAAAGAAACCACCTATGACAAATAGATCCAGCCACCCCTTGAATTTGCTAGGGATCTCAGCGGCTATTATATACATAGAATCAGATATTTAACTCGATATACAATGAGGATTTGTTGCTCCAAAGTCAAGACGCAACACCAAACTGAGGAAGCCCCTTCAGGTGAAAAGGTTTATCCCTGTTGTCAGAAAATTAACAATCTCTTCCGAGAATGCTTCATTGGCTAAGATATTCACTTTCCGGAATAATAAACCTGCATATTGGAATACGATCACTTAGATCAGCTAATCATCCGTAGAAAGTACACAGGAACAAAATGATGCATTGAGATAGAAGATAATCACTTTCCGGAATAATAAACCTGCATATTGTAATCACTTAAATCAGCTAATCGTCCGTAGAAAGTACACTAACAAAATGATGCATTGAGATAGATTTTGACTATGTTTGGAGAAGTCGAAGAGAGTTATACAAAGATTAATCAGAACTTTTGAGGTGGCAGACAATGTTTTTGTTCTAAAGGAAGCTCTAGCCTAAACTATATAGATCAACATGGTGGAGTTTCTATGTTTTCCCAGGTTGCTTGGGAAAAAAAGAAATAGAGAGGATGATACAGTCGACATATCTGAATCTGGTCTAGGAAACAGATTGTTCAAGTGGATGACTCGGTAAAAAATATGTAGCCTACGTACTCACAGTTCACTATTTTTTCTTTTGAGTGCTACAAAATCTTCCTCTTGCAGGATAATGTAACAACACAAGAGAGATTGGGAAATTAGGACAAGAACTCAAATAGGTTTTACATGCAAAGATTTTACAAGCATTGCAAACCAGCACAATTATTGATTGAACAGGTATGACCTTCTAGGATGGTAAAGAAATATGCGTAAAAAATAATGGAACAACCAAATGGCCAAAGGCATGCATTTGCTCCATAAAATTAACTCAAAAAGTATGGCACCATGCAAATAGATATGTCCCATTTTTCTTTTTCGTTTTTGCTGGAATCAGAGAAAAATATTCAACCCAATCATGCAAACCATAGTATGACATGAAGCTGGCAAGAGCAATACAGGAAGCCCACAATCTTGGTTCTTAATAACATGAGAAGAGAATCCGTAAATTGGCGGGGTACCTTTGCTGATCTATCGGCACATCCAACAAAAATTTTTCCCTGCCAGCTTAAGAGAGCCGTCACGACAGAACCACAAGTTATTGAACCAACCGGTCTAATGTCTACCTGAAGCTCATCACCTGATAATTCCTGCAAATTGTTATGCAGATAAGATGCAAGAAAAAGAAAATATTCTCAGCAGAGAACAATAATAACGGCTCAATTCCCTTTAAAACACCAACTTTAGTTCAGGTCACAACTCAAGCCCAAACTTTTTTTTGTTTCATAAAATAAGCATCAACTTTAGCTTGTGTCGCAATTCTGGCTTAAATTTTGTTGTCTCATATAAAAACACCAACTTTAGGTCGGATCTCAATAGTGGCCCTAACATTTTTTTGTCTTATAAAAAAGCACAAACTTTCAATTGGCTTCCAAATCTAGCTCCTGCCGAGTTTCTGTCCAATGACGATGTTAAAGATTTGACATGTACTCAGCGAAAACTAGATAGGGCCAGATTTAGGTACCAACCGAAAATTGGTACTTTTTTATGAGACGAAAAGAAGTTGGAGTTGGAATTGAATCCCTGCCAAAGTTGGTGTATTTTTACAAGACAAAATAATTCGGGCCAAAATGGGAACCGGAACCAAAGTTGTTGCTTTTTAATGAGGAAAAAAAAAGTTCCGATCAGAGTTGAGACTCAAGTTAAATTCGGTGCTTTTAAAAGGAATTCGGCCGATAATAACTCACGGATAGTGATAAGTGCAAATTAACCATACCATATATTTCTATTTGAGAAAAAACATACACCAAGAAGCCAATGACTGCTACTTTACCTGTATATTGATGGTTTTTTCCCGGCCTCCAGTTATCAGCCATTTACCTTCTAAGCTTACCGCAAAAATAGCACTATTATGCACTTTTGCAGATTTTATGTACACATCATTTTTCCAGACCTACAAAACAGAATGGAGCCAAATCAGTTTTCAGTGATTGCGACATCACATGGCAAATTTTCATCCCATTAGAAATGGCACTCCATATGAAAGATGCCAGCTAGCTAGTCCCCTCCCTTGCAAGCGGCAGAATCCAAAAGACTACCATTTCCAAGAATCTACGAATGAACAGTTTTTCCAGTGAGTTCATGGAGAACAAAGTTTAACAATTCCTCTTTCCCTTCTCCAGAAAATCTCAACAGTGCTTTTTTATCAATCTTTTTGAGAACTAAAGAAAACAAAAAATCTTCAGACAGAGTACAATTCATCAAATGCATCGGTACAGCACCACGAGTTGCCCAATAACCATTCTCAGTATGAGACTGAGTAGGAAATATCACCAAGTAAAGTCAAGAACCAAATATTCTCACTATTATTTTGGTTTAAGACAACATATAGTCATCGAACCATGTTATGATTAGAAAGCTGTCTTTCAACTCTATCATGTACAAAGACCCAATACAAAAGATAGACAGCCCCGAAAGATTAAGAAAGACTGAAAGATGATAATACCTTTATACTTCCATTTTCATGAACTGCAACCAGAAAATGCCTCTCCCCTGTAATAGACAGGACTGGTGACATACTTCCAGGTATCTCTTCCCCCAATACTGCCAGGGGACTATGATCACCAAGGCACCATAATCTGACAGTTCCATCCCAACTGCCACTGTAAAGAACCCCATTGAATGCAACCAGTGTGGAAACTACAGATTTATGACCATCCATGCTGCATGAAAGGGTGCAATCCTGTTAAAAAAGAAACTCAAAGATTGTGAAAATTGTATCCCCCATTGAAATAAGCAAACAGCAGCATCCATAAAGCTAGGAGCACAAATGCCCACCTGTAATGACCATGCTTTAATCAATTTGTCTCCACTTCCAGTATAGAGGTACCCATTCCTTGAGTAGGCCAATGCATGAATACCACTGTACCGCCAATCCTTTTGCTCATACCATTTTTTGAGTGGCTCTTCCATCATAGGGGAATGTATTTTCCAGACACATATACCACTTCCACTATCAGCACTGACACATAATTGTTGTTCCCCATCAGCATAGATTACAGCCATGATCTTGTGTTCATGACCCCTAAATGAGTGTATATGAGAGAAATCCTGGAAAAAGATGGAAAAAAGGAAAAAGAAAACGAACTTAATAAAGGGAAGCATTGATAAAGAATAAGAATTACAAGACAAAAGGAAAATAGAGGCTTGTATTAGCTCTCTGTATGAAGATCAGGGCACTATGCTTTTTGACTGTGGCTTCCTGAAACTCTATGTGAGCCTGAAAGTTATGGCAGCTGTTGGGTTCATCCATTCATCGATCCCAACAGACTAGGCCAGGCTTTCACATTGATGGCGATCATAATCTTATTCAAGGTATTACATAAAAAGCATTGTATTTTCAAGTATTCCATATAGTCATGAAAACAGCTCTCTCGTATTCTCTGACCCAAAACGGAGAACTCTCTCAAATTCCAAAAGTTGCCTTAGAATTTAAGCTTAGGGACTCAATGGCAACTAACCTCTCCCAAGTTTTGCCTTCAAAAGATCAACTCACTAGATTAAAAGACTTGTCAAGTTATTTTAAGAGGTAAATCATTACTGTAACTGTAAGCTTCTGTTGAATACTTTCAACAGCTACAATGCCCTCAAATTACATGATATGTGATCTTTTCAAATTTCTTCCCTAAATCACTCACACAAGTTTCTTTCAAACATCAGCTTAGACCATGTAGTCAGAATTGCTTTTCACTTAGAGTCATGGGATGCCCCCAAAATCAGATTGAAGTCAATAATCATGAGGTAATATAATGGAAATTAGTAAGTCTATAAAGCCTCAGACAATTATTGATAATATATTCAAACTCTTAACTCTAAAAGCAGAACATTGGGAATCAAAGATGTGAGTTGATAGATTCAGTGATCTATTGTGCTTAGTATGCATACCCGCAAAGACCACACCTGGACCGTTTTATCAAAAGAGGAGCTAAAGAGAAATCCCCCTACAAGATAAAAAACAAACTTTAGAATGAAGTTGTAGTATCAAATTAGCTGGAACTCAATGAGCTTGCTAAATAACCTAAGCATCTGAGCTCAATAAGCTTAGTCAATAAACTAAGAATCAGAACCTTCCTATTCCAACTTTGTACCCCACTCCAAAGCCAGAAGTAGTTTGAAGCAACAACTGCAAAACTAATCTAGAAACCGTTTGGAGAACTGAAAAAGAAATGGGTCAAGAGAAAATTTGCAGGTCATGTATTTCTTATGCATACAGAAATGTTATCAGAGCAGGTCACCATGCGAAACTGTCCTTTAATGTTGAAGTCAACATCACTCAATCAAAGCCTGTTCTGATATAAGTATACAAAGTTAAGCACAAGTTCACTTCAAGCACTACTCTCACTGAAATGATGCATCTACAACATGAGAGAAAGCCCAGTACACTCGAGAGCAACACAATGCCATGAACAAGAAAGCTAAATTGGCAAAGTGCTTCATTAAAAAAAGAAAAGCAAATAATTGAAAAGGATACTTCTCGATACTGTAAGGAATTTGAAGTCAATTGATTCAATGCCTTTAGAGGACAGTGGCACCGTGCAGAAAGAACATGGATCAAGTAAACACATTGATGAAGAACATTAAAAATGAGAATCAATATAAAGATTTCAGCAACACAAGCGTGGAGAATGGCCCCCATACCTCCGACGGCGAAGCCAGTAATACAGTCAAGATGACCCCGCATATCTATGCATTTAACACTTTGCTCAGAGAGACCATCAGCTAACTCTTTATCCACTCCAACCTTACCAGTTCGATTATCTGCTCCACAAGCATGCTCGCTCCCATGCAACTCTTTTCTCTGTGTATCTGAACTTTTCCATGCCATCCGACATAATTTCCCTAAAATCAAGCAATGAAACTCAAGATCTTCTCTAACTACCTTCTCCTCAATACCCCCATTGCAAAATTGATATCCCACAATCAGTTCCCTAATGCATTTTCTCACATCAGTTATAAGCGGTCGGGTTTGTGGATCCAAGTTCAAACATTCAAGGAGCACCAGCCTCAACGACACAAAATGCGAGGTCACTTTTTTCTCCAACAAAGAACCAATGTTTTCCAACCAATTAATGTACAAAACTGAAAAATCTGAATCATCTACTTCTCTCACGTTCCAGGTCTCTCCAGGGAATGCAGCACCCATAAGAAGCCTAATGAGCATACATCCCAATACCCAGACATCTGATCCATACCCAATCAAATACGAGCTGCCGGAATCATCTAATTTAGCATCCCATCTCCTCAATAGCTCAAACAGTACCTCAGGGCTCAAGAGAGCATCACTCTCCAGTAACTCGCGGAAGATCTTAAGCAACTCTTTGTTATCAATTCTTTTTCCATCAGAAACATACTCACCAGCAACTCTGGCGACTTTCCTTTCCATCACCAAGACCTCATTCAAATCAATACACGCATGTCCAAATTCATCTATCTTCATACATGAAAGACCCAAACAGCCAGCTATAAGCCCTTCTTTGTGCAAGCTGATTACCCCCTCACATATCTCCATACCTGTGATTGCAAAACTGGACACCCAATCGTTACTCGCGTTATTTCCATCGACACCATCAAACTGCAGCAACTCACCAAAATCCTGTAAAACCTGTCCGTTGAGCCTCTCACATACTAAATACAGAACTTCATCCTTAAGATTACCCCACAAGCCATAAACTTGACACAGTCTACACTGTCTTCTCAACGACGCTCTCAAAATTAAAGCTAATTCATCCAATGCTTCCTCCCCAATACTACTCAAACAAGTCAAAACCCTCGCAACATAATCGAACCTGAACCCCGAACTGTCCTCGCTCCAATTCGACAACGAAACCATCGGAAAAAAACTAATTTCCTGCTTCTCGCGACACCGCATGGACAACAAACCAGAATCAACATAACCAATTCTCCCTACCAACTTGTAACAAAAGCCACGCCCATCGCCCCCGCGATCTTCTTCGACCGAGACAGCGTCGCACGGGACTATCCACTCTTTCCACGCGGCGTAGAACTGGTCGGACCACGTCTTGCCGACGAACAGCTCCCGGTTGACGCGACGATCATCGTCCGGCGATTCTCGGCGCGATCGGTCGCGGCCGTCGCGGTCGGGTTCGGGGTTGCAGAGACGGAGGAGGTCGATGTTCTTGGGGAGAGAGGCGGGGCCCTGAGGCGGGAACTGGACGAGCTGGGTGCACGCGGGGCACCGGACGGCGTGGGGGAAAGGTCGAGGGAGGCGCGCGAGGCAGGTCTCGCACGCGCTGTGGCCGCACGCGAGCACGCGAGGGACCGCGTCGTCGCCGTCGTACGCGGCGAGGCAAACGGGGCACTCCGGCGGCTCCATCGTTGAGGTCGTCGAGGTGACGAAAATGGCCTCGTCGTGCGTAGTTGTGCTCCATCACCGCCGAAAAAGAGGGGGTAATTTGCATAATTGGTCCTCAAATTTTGCCTATTGTGCAATTAGAACCCTAAACTTTTAATTTATTTAATAAGATATCTAAACTTTAATACAATGTGCAATATGATACATGAAATTTTAATTTTTTCAATATGATCCCTCAATTTTTAAATTCACAAAAAACTCCAAACTAATACACCTAAAATAAATTTACCAAAAAACCTTCGATTAATTTTCGTTAAATTTTACTGTCAAATTGCTGAGTTCGATGATACATGACACAATTTGAGTTTTACCTTTCGTTTGTCAGTATCAATCCAATTTAAAAGAAAAAAAATTTATTATAAATATATCAATTTCGGGTTTTTTGTGGTTAAAAAATTAGTTTAGGTAAATTTGTTAAGCGTAACAGTTTAAGGTTTTTTGTGGTATTAACTCTAGTTTTTTTATCTCTGAATTTTTGAAAAATGTTCAATCTAATTCCTAAAATATTATATCTCTAGACTCAATCTAGTCCCTAAATTATTATAACCCTAAATTCAATCTAGTTCCTGATTTATTATAACCGATAATGCCTAATGAAGGGCAAACAAGTCAATGAACATGCACAAAAAAATTCAATGACCATATTGAAAAAATTAACTACATTCCACATTAGCTAAACAAATTAAAATTCAAAGTCAAAAGGGATTTTATGTGTCATTTTCCACCCAAAAAAAAAAGAAACAAAGGGACAATTGGGCCGAAGTTCATCAACCCCAAAACCCATTTTCACGTCGACGTGTTCTCTCGGCCCAGTTGCCAGAATCAGGGCATCGCGTTTCGATGGAATGGCCGTGAACGGACTCTATCGTCAGAAAGATCAACGACGGCCGACGAAGAAGATCATTTCTTCTGGAGTGGGATCGAGCTTCAGCTCCGTCTTCATCGCCAGTCGACTGGTGAAAGCTCTATCATTATACCGTTCGTTTGCTCTGCCATTGCATCGTACTGATTTTCGTCCATGTGCTGATCGTGACCCGAACGTTGCCGAGTCAGATGGGCTCGATGCGATGTCTAGTTTGGGTGACCCCGAAAACGAGAAGTCTTTTCGGGAATGGATTTTGAGAGACGCGGTGGATTGCCGCTGGCGATAGCGGCCTCGTAGGATGGTGTGATGTTGGAATTACTTTGGTTAGAGTGTCATTTGGTCGGGACGAATCGAGCTGTGGAAGGCGCGAGGTGAAATTTCGGTCTAGCGAGTCGTGCCGGCGGAGTTGTTTTGGCGAGAGTCGTTTAGTTTGGGATGAATCGAGCCGTCGAATTGTTCCGGCAGATGTTGGGTAAGTCAAACCGGCATTGTTTGTTTGAATGGTTTGAACATTACTTCTGCAGGACTGAATTCCGAGGCTGCTCTCCGACGTGCAGTTGAGACTGATTTGACTGATTGGCTTGGGTGGATTGTGAATTCTCAGTTTGGCCGATAACATGCCGAGAATCGACATTGGGTGTGCTTTAAGATGGAAAGTATGGGGAAGAATGTACAGTTCAAGTGAATCAGTTAGAGACGTTTCAGAATCATTGACAAAGATAAGTAAAATCATGATGTCCATGCCGGCATTGGCCCTCGATACTGCCCTTGACCAGAGTGGCGTCAGGGTGTCACCGGATATAGTGGAGGATGTCCTTAAGAGATTTGAAAATGCAGGTATGCTGGCTTATAGATTCTTTGAATGGGCTGGGAAGCAAAGAAATTACGCGCACAGTGTCAGGGCTTACCATATCATGATCGAGTCTCTGGCCAAGATCAGGCAGTATCAAATTGTGTGGGATGTTGTGAATGCCATGAGGAGCCAGAGCATGTTGAATGTCGAGACGTTTTGCATCATCATGCGAAAGTATGCTAGGGCCCAGAAGGTGGATGAGGCGGTATATACATTTAACGTCATGGAAAAGTATGACATGGCCCCAAATCTAGCCGCGTTCAATGGCCTCCTAAGTGCTTTGTGTAAGGCCAAGAATGTGAGGAAGGCTCAGGAGATCTTTGATAGTATGAAACAGCAATATGTTCCAGACTCAAAGACGTACAGTATACTGCTAGAAGGATGGGGGAAGGCTCCAAATCTGCCCAAGGCGAGAGAGACCTTCCGTGAAATGGTTAGCGCAGGTTGCGACCCTGATATAGTGACGTACGGTATTATGGTCGACATACTTTGCAAGGCCGGGAGAGTCGATGAGGCTGTTGGAATCGTCAAGGAAATGGATTCCACTGCATGTCGACCGACGTCTTTCATTTATAGCGTTCTTGTACATACATACGGGATAGAAAATCGGATTGAAGATGCCGTCGAGACATTCCTAGAAATGGAAAGGAATGGAATTGAGGCTGACGTAGTAGCATACAATTCCCTGATTAGCGCCTTTTGCAAAGTTAACAAATTTAAAAACGTGAAAAGGGTCTTGAGTGAGATGGAGAGCAGGCAAGTTAATCCCAACTCAAGGACCTGCAATATTATTTTAACAAATTTGATTAATAGTGGGGAAACCGATGAAGCTTACAGCTTCTTCCGGAAACTGATCAAGGTCTGTGAGCCTGATGCAGATACATATACAATGATGATAAAGATGTTCTGCCAGAGGGATGAGGTGGAGATAGCTCTTAAGGTGTGGAAGTATATGAACTCGAAGCGATTCATACCAAGCATGCACACTTATTCAGCGCTGATAAATGGCTTATGCGAGAAGGGTAATTCACCAAGGGCTTGTGTCTTATTGGAGGAGATGATGGAGAAAGGGATACGCCCATCACGTATGACTTTTGGGAGGGTAAGGCAATTGCTCATAAAGGAAGGAAGAGAGGATGTACTGGAATTTCTTCAAGAGAAAATGACCCTATTGGTTAAAGAGCCATTATGCGATTGAAGCGATGCAGAAGGACTAAGGAGCTTTCTGTTACAAGTTATGACCGTGATATTGTTTGATTCAGGCATTAAGACATATTCAGTTTGACAGCAGTGCTCTGTTTGATTAAGATGTTGGGCTGTCACTTTAGGTGAGCATTATTTTCTTCTTTGTTCATAAACCATAGGTTGCAGATCTCATCCTACCATGTTTGCTCTGGTGTCAGTAATATAAGGCTTTAATTTCTGATGCAGATCTTTTCTTTCCAAGCTTTGTGTATTCTTTCGTAATGGTATACTATTCATTAATGAATTTTTTGTGGTTAGCAATGAATGCTTTTCCATTGCTTAGGCAACATCATAGACAGGATGAAAAAATGAGAAAACAAATGTAGAAGTTGTAGTTATAGCAAAATATGCACTGCATCTGTGTATGACTTAAGACATGATGACGGCAGTTGATGGATCTGTGGAATCTGGGCTTATTTCGGAGGACGTAACTATTGGTTGCATTTCTTTTTCTTCTTTTTTTTTGGTAACTTGGGAACAAAGAACAGAGTGAAACTTGTTTGTAAAGCCATTTCTGGCAAAATCCATGGTTAATGAGATGTTAAAGGAAAGCAAGGCAAAGAGGACTCTGGCAATATCTCTCTCTTTCTCAACGCCATGCATATTTAAGCCAATCAAGTTTATAAAGGATGTGAGGGAGACATACGAATCTCTGGCATATGAATGTTTTTGGCGAAGAGTGGCTAATGCAGAACAGGATGACACTAGCTCTCTCAGGGAGGATTTCTCTCCTTTATTTTGCTAGATAATGAAGGGCATCTGTTGATGTCTGCTGTGCATGATACCTCGTCGACCTCTTACTGGAAGGATTATTATAATTGGTGACATGTAATCCACATTTTGACCATCTAATGTGTCATGTGGCCTTTCTTTTTATTTGCAGGTTCTCTGACCTGTATACAGCTATAAGTCTTCAATTGTTTCCACGGTGTCTACTACTTTACTGCCTTAGAGAAAGGGAAGTTGACTGATAAAGTAGAAAGCGTGCTGATTTTGAATGAAAGATGCAGTTTGATGGTGGTTCATTTTCTTGGTGATCTCTCTTCAGATGTGTGGTCACATCTAGTCGAGTTAACCGTGCACTACAGGGGGAGAAGAAGCTACAGGAGAATCATCTAAGATGCCAGAATCACGAACAAGCACGTGGCTTGAGGAAGCTACAGGTATTATTTATACTTTGTCATGATGGAGCTCTAAGTTCAGAGTATAGCCTTTTGTTCTAACACCGATATTCATATTATTATGCTGCTCCTGGTGAAGCCATAATTGTCTTGCGACCTTTCTACTGGCATTGATCCAATGCATCATGTAGGGAGGGGGGGAGTGCCGGAAGCTTACAGCTTCTTTTCAGAGAGTAATTCAGAAAGGGCTTGCTTAATATCAAGTCATTGTTCTATTGACCGAGTTCATTCGTGCATTCAGTTCTAGTTATGCCTCAATCCAATTGGACTGGGCGTGGGACTTACCCAACCCGTTAGAGCCACTTGACAAGAGTTGACGTGAATCAATATTCAAGTTAGGAAATCAACGTAATATCTTGTGTGCCAGTCCTGTTTGCGCTAAGTTTTGTGTTTCTTTATAGTATCGCGGTAATAAACCTTAGTCACATGTATCCCCCATGCTATTGCATATTCAAACAAAGAAAATAGCCCCTATCGGCTGCTACAGCTATGTGTTGGCAATCATTGCCTTCTCTTCAGGCTATTTTCCCATGGATGACCAGTCCCAAAGGTCCTCAAAGACTTCCTCTATGGAGGCACAAGAGTCGTGGGGCTTAGTATCAACAAAATGGCGGAGAAGCTTGAGAGAGACTTTGGGTTTTTGATACCACAGATAGTGGAGCTAAGAAAATTGGCAATGGAGGATAGGGCTTACAAGGGAAAAGATCTCAGTAAGCGCAATTTGGAAGCCATGGCGTGAGCCGTACTAGAAGGCGAAGTGTATGTCATGAGACTGTTGAAGACGGCATGGTTCAAGGATGATATCAGTTGTGAGTACTCAGATGACTTGATCAAGTATGCGAGCGCCGAAGCCTTTACATCGCAGAGGATCAGCACGAAGCTGTTAGGAAACAGGAAATAGTTCAATCAATCAATCTCTATTTGTTAGTGCTACCGTGGTTGATTTAGTGTTCATCTGGAAACATATTCATTGATCTAAGGTGACAAAGGCCCTGTGTGGAGGGTTTTTATCTTGCTTCATCAACTTTAACTTCTATTTTCGTGTCGTCTATGAAATTAAGTACGAGCAAGTTGTGATCGTAACTTTCTCAATTTGAAAATTGAAAACTTAATTGAAGTCGGTAAAATTGAGAATAAATTTGTAACTATTGCAAACCGAACTTAGACCAAATTGTGATTACAGATTGAAATCATATACAATGGAAACTTAGAGAATAAAACCTTATTGTTTCTAGATTTTTTAGTGACATAAAAACTTTGAGGCAACTGATATTGGTTCCTAGATATACATCATATCGGTCGGTCCTTTCCTTACTTGCGACATGCCTGCTGGTAGCATGATAGTTAGTAGTCGGAACTGCATGGCTTGTAGGATTTGAGGTTGAGAACAACTCCTGCGACCGAGCCAGCGGCGGCAGCAATGGCAATGATATGGCAAGCCACATTTAGAATCTGGAGGCACACCCACTTGGTGCTCCACTTGGGTATTTTCTTCTGCTTAATGTAAATCTCGATTGGGAAATAGACCGTCAGGCGCCAAAAACCCAGCGGTCCTGGCAGCCGGACAATGTGATGGAAGAATGGAAGGAGGATGGAGATCATGGTGGTCGTGATCACGAAGGCCGTCCTCCAGACCAACCGGAAGAGGTTGAGCTTGTAAGGGCTGAGCCCGGGGATGGTGATTTTGATCTCCCTCGTGATGAACTGGCTGTTGGGGAATTTTTTGACTGCGGTCTTCTCGATGAAGGCGAATAGGGGTTGGCAATAGACTTGGTATGCACCGACGAGGTGGATCACAATTGCAGCGTTGGCAATGTCGACCATCCAGTATGGGTTGTAGAATCCAAACCCATTGAGGAGGTTTCCGGGTGGCATGTCGCCGAAGGCAGCGTAGCCAATGCACCCGCACAGCAGGTAGAAGAGGGTTGTGATGACTATGCTGACTAGACTCGCCTTCTTCATCGTCTGTGATTCGGATGGAGGGGATCGGATCGTGTCCTGGAACATATCCAAGCTTATCATGGCAATGATTTCAATTTCATTACACTAGTAACCGTCACTAGTACTCTTTTCTTGTGTCATGCATTTGAGAGGACATTAAATTATTCACCTGAATTTCAATGAGGATGAGGGAGTATGAGTTGGCAAAGGCGATGTCACCAAGAGCCTGGAAGCTCCATAGCTTCTGCGTGGAGGTCACGGTGCCGATGCCGATTCCAGTGAGACTTCCCCTGATTTTCCCTGTCTCTGAAGATTTAAAAAACCAGAACAGAACTCTAAATCACAACTTCATACTTCGACCTTGTTCTATCACCAAGGGAGATGGTTTAAAAAAGACAAATAGAGCTGTTTAGCAGGATGGACCTGTAACTTTGGCAATACTAAGGCCAAGTCCAATGGTGGAGTAGGTAAAGGACATGATGGCCGAGACGATGGACAGCCACCACAGCTGATCGAAACTGGGGATCTGAGAGGAGATGATTTCAATGATGCCGAATGCAATCAAGTAGGATTTGCTGTTGGCGTGGCACAGGCTCTTCTCGCCTTTCTCGTGGAAGCAATTGGACCTCTTGATTGCCCTGCAATGACCATAGAAGCCAACAAAATCAATCAAACTCACATAACTTTGGACACTGGAGAAAATAACAATCACAAGAATTTTCACTGAAAATGTACTCACAACATGCTAATGGAAGATACAGTGGTGTAACCAATGGCAACCCCAAAGAGGTTCACGTATTGAACGAGCCCACAAAGGTTGACTTTGAACCCACCTGGAGAATGTAATCAAAGAGGAGATTTTAGCGCCCAACACAACATGATTGGACATGACTCAGACATTAGTGCATGAAATATATGACCACGAACACGAATGCAAATGTGACATACCGAGATTGGCACTGACAGCATCGATGTATGTGTAGTTGCGCTTGCCGGTAACGGGGTCGCCGGAGCGGTAACTGGTGGTGAGGAGGGTGGAGGTGTAGTAAGTGACAGAGGCGAACAGAAACATGGCGGTGGGGCCGGCAATCCAGCCGAGCAGCGCGGTGGCCCAAGCCAGGGACAGGGCTCCAGAACCGATCACCGCTGTGATTATGTGAGCACTCGCCGTCCATACCGTCCCTGCATTCGTTCACACTCAAGCCCACCCTAAGTAACATTGTCACTGAATATTCTACAAGACGAAAGGAAAAGAAAGAGGAAGGACCTGTGCGCTTGAGACGACCGTCGTCGTCAAAGCATTTGGAGCCACCTTGTGGCTGGGCATCAAGGGACACATCGAAGACCTGGTTGTTCTGATGCAGCTGGTTCTCCATGGCAGAATTCGCACCCACCTTTAATATATGAAAAGCGAAGCACCAACTCGGACAGTGTAAAGTATGTTTCTTCACAAGGAGAAGTACAGACTAAGTACGGAGGAATGAGGGGTGGGTGGTCGGGTATATATAGAAGATGCAGAGGAGAGAGAGAGAGATGCCAAGAAAAAAGCGAGAGCATCTGATTCTTTTTATACGAGTCAAAGGGTCACTAAAAAATTCGGTGAACATAAAATGATTAAACCATGGAGTCCTTCTGTGATTAGATCACATCGTCGCCATTTATGGGAGGTGGACAGCGACCGTATCTCATTCTCTGTCTTTATTTGCCTACATGACCGTGGGAGCAAGGGAAAGAGGGAAAAAAGGGCAGGTGATTTTGTGGTTGGTATCTGATGCCAATGTTAACGAACGTACAAGGATTGACGACGACAACCGACATCGTGGTTTCGTGAGGAAAGTTGAAGAATGTGGTTGAAAATTGATGGCACCAACTCAGAACTGAAGCGGCCATTTCTTCCTCCCGAAGAAACGACTAGGGGCACCAAAACCATTCAAACGCAATGTTCTTCCGTGATAGCAAGGGGGTCAGGCCAAAAAGAAGCGGTGCGCACTCGGACAAACTTTTCTATGGCGCAGCAACTATAAGGATTTACAGGAATATTCATCCCCCCGTAATTTCGCCGTGCCTTCTAGAACGATTTCGGTTCGCTGTGGGCTTAAAAGTATCAAATACGTGCTCGCCCTTCGAAGAAGAATCAAATAAGAGGAACGCAACCATTTTCTATGCTTGATCGGATGGATTGTCAAGGAAAATAGACAGATAATAATATCTTTAGAAAGATATTCTCTCTAATCGCTCCAAGACGAGAAAAAGGATGGGAATGAAGGCTAAAATAAGAAGAGAGGTAGATGAGTAAACTGACTGCCGAACGCTAATTGTGTACTCATCTTCTTGCCTTGGAATTTTCTCACCTCGCATCAACGTAATGAACTTTGTAGCGATAGAGAATGGAAACCCAATTTAGTGATTCACGTAATAAACATCAAGACTCTTGGATGTTTTGGAATTTTCCCTCGGACGCGTCTCCAAATTTCAAGTTTCTATAGAATAATTTTCAGAAGTGATACGATCAATTGGTAGGTTGACAAATGAGTTAGTAATCATAACATCGGCTGATGTTAAATTTCGGAAAACTACTAGTAGCGATTTCGTTCGGACCATGAATGCGAACACATCAATGATGCCACGGGCCCCAGAATACTACGAACAAGATTAAGAGGAAGAAATTTCCTAGACGAGGATTAGAAACATCCGAAGTGGACCTAATCAAATGACGGGATGAGCCATATCAAATTAGGTCCAATTGCCGCACTTAACTTCAACGGTGAATTTATTTTTTGTGGAAACTAAATGAAACAAGAAATCTTCAGACAGACTACGGTTCATCCATTTCATCAGTCCAGCACCGCGATGCCCCATAACGATTCTCAGCGGGAGAATGAGTAGGGAATATCACCAAGCAAAGTCAAGAATTAAATATTTTTCACTATTATTTTGGTTCAAGACTATATATAGCCATAATGGTTAGAAAGCTGTCTTTAAACTCATCATGTAATAGACAGGACTGGCGGTGACAGGCTTCCAGGCAAGTCTTCCCCAAATACTGTCAGGGGACTATGATCACTGAGGCACCTTAACCTGAAAGTTCCATCCCAACTGTTACTGTAAAGGACCATATTGGATACAAGCTATGAGGAAACTACAAATTTATGACCATCCATGCTGCATAAAAGGGTGCAATCCTGTTAAGAAAGAAACTTTAAAGATTGTAAACAGTGTTTTACCCCATGAAAGAAGCCGACAGAATCGTCTATAAAGCTAGGAACACAAATGCCCACCTGCAACGACCATACTTTGTCAATTTGTCTCCACTTCCAGTATAGAGGAACCCATTCCTTGAGTAGGCCAATGGATGTATACCACTGTAACGTCAATCCTTTTGCTCATACCATTTTTTGAGTGGCTCATCCATCATAGGGGAATGTATTTTCCAGACACATATACCACTTCCACTATCAGCACTGACGCACAATTGTTGTTCCCCATCAGCAAAGATTACAGCCATGATCATGGACCCCTGAATGAGCGTATATGAGAGAAATCCTGGAAAATATATGGAAAAGAAAAAGGAGGAGAAAGGAACAAAATAAAGGGAAGCATTGATGAAGAATAAGAGAAATAAGAGACAACAGGTTATGGCGCCTGTTGGGTTCATTATTCATCATTCCCAACAGACTGGGCCAGGCTTTTTACGTTGATGGCAATCATAAAATTATTCAAGGTTTTACATAAAAGAAACATTGTACTATAAAGTATTTCATATAATCATGAAAACAGCTCTCTTCACTTCTCCGACCCAATACAAAAACTCTCAAACTCCAAGAGTTTCCCTACAATTTAAGCTTTGGGCACTTAATGACAATTTAACCTCTCCCAAGTTTTGGCTTCGTCGTTGAGGTCGGGGGAAGTGACGAGAATGGCTGCGTCGTGCGTAACAGTGTTCCGTTACCCGCGAAAAAATAAAAGGGAAAATTGGACCGAAATTCACCAAGCCCAAAAACCCATTTTCATGTCGACACTCGACATGTTCTGTGGGCTCCGTTGTAAAAAGCGGGGCATCGCGTTTTGATGGAATGGCCGTGAGTGAACTTCCACCGTCAGAAGATCAAAGAAGGACGAAGAAGATCATTTCCTTTGGTGGTGGGATCGAGCCTCATCTACATCTTCATCGTCAGTCCCCTGGCGCAAACTTTGACATAGTACTGTTTGTTTCCTCTGGCGTTGCATTGTACTGATTTTTGTTCATATTCTGATTGTGACCGTCTGTTGCTGAGTTGGATGGACGGTGAGTTGTGGCTTTAACGTGAACTCAATGCAATGTGTAATCAGGGTAAGCAGAAAATCTGAACTCTTCCGGGACTGGATTCGATCTGCAATATTATTTTAACAAATTTGATTAATGGTGGGGAAACTGATGAAGCTTACAGCTTCTTCCGGAAACTGATCAAAGTCTGTGAGCCTGATGCAGATACATATACGATGATGATAAAGATGTCCTACCAGAGGGATGCGCTGGAGATAGCTCTTAAGGTGTGGAAGTATATTATGAACTCGAAGCGATTCATACCAAGCATGCACACTTACTCAGCGCTCATAAATGGCTTATGCGAGAAGGGTAATTCATCAAGGGCTTGTGTCTTATTGGAGGAGATGATGGAGAAGGGATCCGCCCATCACGTATGACTTTTGGGAGGGTAAGGCAATTGCTCATAAAGGAAGGAAGAGAGGATGTGCTGGAATTTCTTCAAGAGAAAATGAACCTTTTGGTTAAAGAGCCATTATGCGATTGAAGCTATGCATAAGGACTAAGGAGCTTTCTGTTACAAGTTACGACCCTGATATTGTTTGATTCAGGCATTAGGACATATTCAGTTTGACAGCAGTGCTCTGTTTGATTAAGATGTTGGGCTGTCACTTCAGGTGAGCATTATTTTCTTCTTTGTTCATAAACCATAGGTTGCAGATCTCATCCTACCAATTTTGCTCTGGTGTCAGTAATATAAAGCTTTAATTTCTGATGCTGATCTTTTATTTCCAAGCTTTGTGTATTCTTTCATAATGGTATACTATTCATCAATGAATTTTTTTGTGGCTAGCAATGAATGCTTTTCCATTGCTTAGGCAACATCATAGACAGGATGAAAAAAATGAGAAAACAATGTAGAAGTTGTAGTTATAGCTAAATATGCACTGCATCTGTGTATGACTTAAGACATGATGACGACAGTTGATGTATCTGTGGAATCTGTGCTTATTTCGGAGGACGTAACTATTGGTTGCATTTCTTTTTCTTCTTTGTTTTTGGTAACTTAGGAACAAAGAACAGAGTGAAACTTGTTTGTAAAGCCATTTCTAGCAAAATCCATGGTTAATGAGATGTTAAAGGAAAGCAAGGCAAAGAGGACTCTGGCAATATCTCTCTCTTTCTCAATGCCATGCATATTTAAGCCAATCAAATTTATAAAGGATGTGAGGGAGACATACGAATCTCTGGCGTATGAATGTTTTTGGCGAAGAGCGGTTAATGCAGAACAGGATGACACTAGCTCTCTCAAGGAGGATTTCTCTCCTTTATTTTGCTAGATAATGAAGGGCTGTCTGCCATGCATGATACCTTGTTGACACCTTACTGGAAGGATTATTGTAATTGGTGACATGTGATCCACATTTTGACCATCTAATGTTTCATCTGGCCTTTCCTTTTATTCGCAGGTTCTCTGACCTGTATACAGCTATATGTCTTCAATTGTTTCCACGGTTTCTGCTACTTTACTGCCTTTAGAGAAGGGGAAGTTCACTGATAAAGTAGAAAGGGTGCTGATTTTGAACGAAAGGTGCAGTTCAATAGTGCTTCATTTTCTTGGCGATCTCTCTTCAGATGTGTGGTCACATCTAGTCGAGTTTACCGTGCACTACAGGGGGATAAGAAGCTGCGGGAGAATCATCTAAGATGCCTAAATCACGAACAAGAACGTGGCTTGGGGAAGCGACAGGTATTATTTATACTTTGTCATAATGGAGCTCTATATTCAGAGTATAGCCTTTAGTTCTGAAACCGATGTCCATATTATTATGCTGTTCCAGGTGAAGCTATAATCGTCTTGCGACCTTTCTACTGGCATAGATCCGATGCATCATGTGGGGGTGCAAGAATAAGCCGAACTGGATTGTGAGAGGTAAAGACTGATTGGAGGCTTAGCATGGATATTCATCAGCTTTAACCCGTGTTGCCTTAGCAAGATGTGCCTCTTTAGATATTAGGATAAACTCCAGCACTATGATTGCCATCTGGCTGGTCTCTGTGATGTGGAGTTCAACGAGATAACGCCACTAAAGGTTGAGCCATCTGGGTGAGAGTCTTAAGACCTTATGAACGTGCTTAGCAGTATTTATGTAACCAGTGTGAGGCTCTATTTCTGCATAAATCCGCACTATTATTCAATTGGATTTCCATGATGGCTTCCCCTTCGGGCGGCGGTCTCTGTCTATCTGCATTGATCCGGCGATGTGGTCTTATCTTTTAAGTCTGTAGTTTCAATAATGTCTATAAGTCAAACTTACTTAAAATCGTGGCACTCATCGGACAAACGAGTCTCGGTCGTAAAGCCACTGAGGGAATTTTCATCTGAGTTACTGGTAAATTTCTTCTCAAGGTGACAGGCACTATATGAATTAGTGAGGTAACAAGTCTCACCTTCTAAATCTTACCAGCATTATAGGGTTAGCCCTTTCCAGAAGTCGATGTCAATATTCTAGAATTTACAAGAGAGAGGAGAGAAAATACTCAAAGGATACATATTTACTGGATAACTTGGCTTCATAATGTGTTCTGATAAATGGATAATTATACCTGAACAATAAGCATAGGAAAGGTAGTAATCTAATTAATCTAACAAATCTAATAAGAAAATCTTTTATTCTAGAAATTAAGGAAATATAAAAAAATGTTCCTTTTCTAATTATATCCCTAACATTATTCTCCAACAGCGAGACGCCAGATTTGGCTTTTCGATACTATGATGAGAGAGGCCAGACATAACGAAAGTGCTCAAATTCCTTCAATTTGTAATTTAATATGACACGGCACTTCGTCGCGTCATTCATCGATGTTTCTTTCTTCTTTGGTTTTTGTTATTTTTGCGGCTATGTTGATTCTCCTCTTTCTGACTGATCTTCTGAAAAAAGAAATTGCCTATCGTCCATCTTTCCGAAGCCTTGTGGGAATTTAAACTTTAGAAAGATGATCCTTATCATGATATGTGAGAGATGAGCATAGGAAAAGAAACCCAACATTCTCGGATCCTTGATCGAGTAGACAGTGATGATGAATGAGCAAAAGATCTGCATCTTGGCACTATAAGAATCGTCCCTCAACATCTTTTCACCCTAACAAGGCCAAAAAACGGGGCGAGAACCGCGAGAAAAGAGAAGAAGAAGAAGACCAATGGAGGTCACCATACAAAGCACCGGGAAGCTCGGGGATCATTACGAGATTAGAGTCGGAGAGAAGATTTTCTTGACGACAACGACTGTGAGAGACCAAGATTACAGGCTTAGCGAACCCGTCGTTAGAGAATGGATAAGAGGCGTCCAGGAGAATATATGGCAACAAGAAGAGACACGCAGCAGATTTTGGTAGGTCTCTCGGCCAGTCACGGCATAGGCTATGCAAACGGGTACTTGGAGAAAAAGGGTGAGTGATTTTGCAATTCTCATGCACGAAGTATGGCGAATATTCACTGTACTAAAGATCTGGCAAATTAGTTTATGTCTAACATCATCACAGGAAGTTATTTTGTCGAACCATTGTGCGGAATAAAGAGGAATAGAAATTACATTGTAGGAAATTGGAAATCTTCGACTGTACAAGCCAGATCAGGCACTGACAACCGAATTAGGACAGTAGATTGAAGTCTACAGAACTCTATGAGGATTGACAGCATTCCCTTGTTATTCAATCTTGCACGAAGTCCTCCAGATTTTCAAAAGAAGTCAGTAAAATTGTAAGCATCAGTATCAATTTTCTACCCAAGTTCTCCCACGGAACTTCTAAACAAGATTTAGGAAAACATTGACGATCTTGAGGCAACGCGCCACCCGGAAATTCTTTTCATAGAGTACCCTGAAAGGGGCTTGCTTAAAATCAAGTCATCGTTCTATTGACTGAGTTTCTGAATGCATCCAATTCTAGTCATGCCTCAATCCAATTGGACCCCGCATGGTACTTACCCAATCTGTTCGAGCCACTTGACAAGAGTTAACATGAATCAATATTTTTCAAATTATTCATTTTTCGTGAAACAAATGAAACTCTTGTGTTTCTTTATAGTTTTGCAACAATAAACCTTAGTCACATGTATCCCCCATGTTATTACAGGTTCCAACAAAGAAAATAGCCCTTATCGGCTGCTACAGCTATGTGTTGGCAACCATTGCCTTCTCTTTGGGCTATTCACCTACGGAGGACCAATCCCAAAGGTTCTCAAAGACTTCCTCTATGGAGGCGCAAGGGTCGTGGGGCTTGGGATTGACAAAATGGCAGAGAAGCTCGAGAGAGATCATGGGTTTTTGATACCACAGAGAGTGGAGCTAAGGAAACTGGCAGTGGAGGATAGGGCTTGCGAGGGAAAAGATCTCAGCAAGTGCAATTTGGAAGCTATGGCGAGAGCCGTACTAAATGGCGAAGTGGACATCGTGAGACCATGGAAGATGGCATGGTTAAAGGATGATATCAGTCGTAAGTACTCGGACGACTTGATCAAGCACGCGAGCGTCGAAGCCTTTAGAGCGCAGAGGACCGGCATGAAGCTGCTAGGGAACAGGAAATAGTTCAATCAATCAATCTCATATTTGTTACTGTTCCCATATGTACACTAGGGTTGTTGTAGTGCTCATCTGGAAATATGTTCTTTGACCCAAGGGAGCAAATAGACATAGTTCATTTATTGTGTCTCATGAATCTTAACTTTTATTTTCGTATTTTCTATGAAATTATGACATGATTGACTTGATAACACCCAATAAAACATTAGATACGATATAATATGAAAGTGTGAATGAAAAATTTCGATTTCCATCATAATTTCTGTGTTCAAATATCCTGTTTTTGTCGGTTGGCGACAAAGTCAACTAGTCCTTCGAGCTGGCATACCAAGATCAGTCAACTATGGAGCCCCTCCTCCTTATCTGATGCCACTATTGAAATAAAATAGAAAAAAACCAAAGCACTTTTGGTTGGCTCCAAAGAAATTCGAAATTAAACTATCCTATCTTTAGATTTTGCACAACATGTCATGGTGGTGATCAAATTGGCCCCAAGTAGCATGATCAATAATGCCTAGTGTCACAAATTAGAGCTAAAGTCATCATGACCTAGATTTGCAAGTGGCTGATTAGACGTGAAAGAATCTGGCTGCATCCCTTCATTGTTGGAGATTCTTCCTCGAACCCTCCAAATTTTCCCCCAGAAAGTAAATAATTACAAAAAGAAGACAAACCCAACTTTTTTATTTGTCATTTCTTGGTATCATTAGTGTTTTGAAATGACAAGTAACTTCTCCTAATTCGTTCTTTTAGGGATAGTGGGATTTCAATTTCGTGTCTTAGCATTAAGTTCCGATGACTTTCCTCGGAGTTTCGGCACCACTAGCCGCCGAAAGCCTCCGCCGGCGGGGGCCGCGCCCGCCGCTAACCCCCCACTGCGGCCTTTCCAGCTGTCTACCTCAGAACGTGCCGATGGAATGAGACCTTTTTACTCACTCAATGACAAAAGAATCTCAAACCATGTGCTCCTTAAAAAGGAAGAATCTCATTTCTTTGCTGCTACCGGTTAAAATATGCTGTGAAAAGTTGCACTCATATATATATATATATATATATATATATATATATATATATATATATATTTGACTTTGTTTTGAGAGAGTCTCGATCAGGGAAAGCCAAAGCCTTGCTTCTTCAAGCTTCGTTTTTTGGTTCCATTTTAGTCTTGAGATCGATTTACATCATACTACAAATTGCGATTCTTGCACATGCGGGAATTTCACGTGACATATATGCATGATTATTTACAAAGCAACTTCGAAAGTGACTTACGAATCCATTATGAACGTGTAACTATCGCGATCCAAATTTAGAGTAAATTGTGATTAAAGATTGAGATCTTTCCAGTGACGTACAAACTTTGAGGATGACTGATGTTGATTCCTAATACATCATAAGATATACCAATCTAAGGTGACAAATTTTAACAATATGAGGATTATATTTTACACGAACTTTATTGGGATGACTACTACTGACCCCCAACGTAATAGTATTTGCACTACACATCCATTCTAAATGACAATCTCCCGAATTTTTCAACAATTTATTGCTTACTAAATAAAAAATAGCTGTTAGAATCCAAAAAACAAAGTAACGCGGCTTTTTTCCATTATTTTACTTCGTATCACTAAACTAATGATACGCAATGAATGCAGAAATTATTAATACGGTAAAGTAAAAACAATAGCGATAATAATAATGATAATAAAATTGACATTATGACTTAGAGTCATTTGACGGCTTATCAAATTAAAATTTTGGAAGCTAACAACCATCAACTTCGTCTTCTAGCTTTTGATTTCTAATAGACACGATGCTTCTTAATGGTTCATAATTTCGAAACGATCAGGTTTGCTTCAATTATTATCTCAATTGAAATAAAAAGGCATAAATATACTTGATTTTCCATTGAAAGAACATATTCGACGCATTGATCTTACATGACCTCCTTCCTTGCATTCTCCCCAACCCCACATTAGAAACTCTCATTGAAAAGGAGAAAAACAAATGAGTAACTCTCCCATTCGTGCTCTTTTCACTACAGACATCTGTGTCCATCTTGTGGTTTGACTTTGCTTCATTGATACTCCACAATCACAAAAAGGGAATCTCAAGCTACAATCATTATGAACACGAACCACCAACTAAAAAAGACACCCACAAGGAAATTGTACTTTGTGGGTTTGGCCTCGATCCCCCACACCATCGGTTGAGTCGACCTTGTAACATGAGCCATCCTTTTTCTACTCTCTTGGGTCACATCAAAATGCTATGGGAAGAAGGTTGTATCCCTAGATTATTGTGGAGTGCATGATCTCTGGATTCACAGAAGTGGGCAACATTCGATGGCTCTCATGAAGATTTGACGTTGAACAGTTTTATTATACTCATGTCTGCAGGTGTAAAGTAGATTCTCTGCTACTGCTCAAGTTGCTCTCAATCAGCAAGAATTTTGAACAGCCATTTATTTTGTTTTTTCTTATTCAAGAAAGATAACTGGAGTAGCTGAAAAATCCATCAAAAAATATCTCCCCCAGTCTTTTTGATGTTTTCGAACTCTTTTTATGTTGGTTTTGGTCTTTGCCATAGCAAATGAAAATTTCATGCACGACTGGAAGCTACAAAACTATTGTGGGATAATCATAGATTCCCTTGCACATTGCTGTCTTTCCCTTAATGCAAGTTCGGAAATTAAGGATGAAAACAGGGGAGAGATGACAAAGAACACATTTCTTTGCTTCTGAGGCCTGACTAGGCCAAGTTCAGGCCCTATCGAATTTGCAGACTGTCGGGATCATGAGAAATTAAATAAAATTTAACCTTTTTTCAAGAGGCTTTTTACTTTTTCGTGGTAAGGATAGGACTAAAGCTCCGTTTGATCCTTGTCATGATCGTGCGCGCGGTTTGCCCCTTATTGTTTCATTCAACAGTCATTATATACTTCTCGTTGTAGAAAGTCCTGGAATGACTTGGCCGTGGCTCTAGCCGCAATAGTTTTGAGACAAGTCAATCTTAGGCCTCAATGTTTTCCTGTCATATGAGTGGATGCTTTCTAAACGATGCAGAGTTCAGAAAGAGGAAGTATCTACGAAATATGAAGGAGTTTTATTTCGCAAGCTCACTTGTGTATAGCCCCCAAACTCAAACTGTATGAGCAAGAGAAGACCTTGAACTTCCTTTTTGTTGAAGCTTTCGATATGCATTGACAAATAATAAAAGAGTTACATTCTTATGATGATGGCCACAATATGCAGTTCCCTAAATGCATTATACAGTGAAAATGAAACCTGAACCTAGAATTTATCGCACAGCAAATTCCCCCAACATAATTAACCTTGTTATGAACACGAGCGCCACCACAATCTTTCTTGCCTTTGCTCAGTCCTTTCCATACTTGCGACACGCCCTTTAATAGCATGAGTATTACTAGTCGGAACCGAATGGCTTATAAGACTTGAGGTCGAGAACAACACCGGCGACGGAGCCAGCGGCAGCAGCAATGGTGATGATTAGGCAAGCCATGCTCAGAATCTGAAGACACACCCACTTGGTGCTCCACTTGGGTATTTTCTTCTGCTCAATGTACATTTCGACCGGGAAATAGACCGTGAGGGGCCAAAAACCCAGTGCTCCAAGCAGCCCAACAATGTCATTGAAGAATGGAAGGAGCATGGAGATCACGGTGGTAATGATCACGAAGACTGTCCTCCAGACCAACCGGAAGAGGTTGAGCTTGTAAGGACTGAGACCAAGGGTTGGGATTTCGATCTCCCTCGTGATGAGCTGGCTGTTGGGGAATTTCTCGATCGCAGTCTTCTCAACGAAGGCGAATAGGGGTTGGCAATAGACTTGGTACGCGCCGATGAGGTGGATCACGATTGCAGCGTTGGCGATGTCGACCATCCAGTATGGGTTGTAGAAGCCAAACCCGGTGAGGAGGTTTCCAGGAGCCATGTCACCGAAGGCGGCATAGCCCATGCACCCACAGAGCATGTAGAAAAGGGTTGTGACCGCGATGCTGACTAGACTGGCCTTCTTCATCGTTTTTGATTCGGATGGAGGGGACCGGATGGTGTCCTGAAACATATATAAACTTATCATGTCAAGTGATTTCAAATTTCAATACGATTATTAACCATCACTTGTACTTTCTTGTGTCATGCATTTGAGAGGAAATTAAATTATTCACCTGAATTTCAATGAGGATGAGGGAGTATGAATAGGCAAAGGCGATGTCACCAAGAGCTTGGAAGCTCCTCCATAGCTTCTGTGTGGGGGTCACGGTGCCGATGCTAATTCCAGTGAGACTTCCCATGATTTTCCCCGTCTCTGAAGAGTAAACAATTCAGAACAGAACACTAAATCAGAACTTCGTACTTCTACCGGGTTCTATCACCAATGGGATAGTTTAGAAAGATGAATAGAGCAGTTTAGCAAGAAAAAATTCAAGTACCTGCAACTTTGGCAATACCAAGGCCAAGTCCAATGGTGGAGTAGGTAAAGGACATGACGGCCGCGACAATGGACAGCCACCACAGCTGATCAAAATCGGGGATCTGAGAGAAGATTATTTCAACGATGCCGAATGCAATCATGTAAGGATTACTGTTGACGTGGCACGGGTTGTTTTCGCCTTTCTTGTGGAAGCAATTGGACCTATTGATAGCCCTGCAGTGGCCATAGAAGCCAATAAAATCAATCAAACTCACATAACTCTCGACACTGGCGAAACAATCACAGAAAATTTTCACTGAATTTACTCACATCATACTAATGGAAGATGCAATGGTGTAACCAATGGCAACCCCAAAGAGGTTCACGTACTGAACCAGCCCACAAAGCTTGACTTTGAACCCACCTGGAGAATTTAATCAAAGAGGAGATTTTCAGCACCCATTGGACGTGACTCGGATATTAGCATTGAAATATGAACATGATCACGAATACAAATGTGACATACCAAGATTGGCACTGACAGCATCCATGTAGGTGTAGTTGCGCTTGCCAGTGTTGGGGTTGCCGGAGCGGTAACAGGCGGCGAGGAGGGTGGAGGTGTAGTAAGTGACCAAGGCAAACATGAGCATGACAGCAGGGCCGGCAATCCAGCCGAGCTGCGCTGTGGCCCAAGCCAGGGACAGGACTCCGGACCCGATCACTGCTGTGATTATGTGAGCACTCGCTGTCCATATCGTCCCTGCATTTGTTCGCACACAAGCCCACCATAAGTGACATTGCCACTAAACATTCTGAATTCTCATTTATCGTTAGTCCCTTAAAAAGGAAAAGAAAAGAGAATTACTGCTTACGTTGCTACGCTACTTGCGAGATAAATATTTTTTTTTTCATTGATGGTGTTTCATTAAAAAAGAACTCCTCTGTTTTCCTTGAAGAGTTTCTGAAAACTAGTGGTTTTTTTTTACTGGTTTTGTGACGGCATTGACACGACGGCAGTGTTCCTAAAAGACAGGCGATTCTCTGTGGTAGTTCGTCCTCGTCTTTCCTAGTAAGTCGTAAGAAGTCGTGGTAACTTTCGTCTCAAGAAATCGTTTCCTTTTCCGTCTCGGTCAAAAGAAATCGCTTTTCTGAAAACACAGAGCAAGAAACGAAAAAAGACGAGGACCTGTGCGTTTGAGACGACCGTCGTCGTCGAAGCATTTGGAGCCACCTTGCGGCGGGACATCAATGGAGACATCGAAGACCTGGTTGTTGGGGTGCTGGTTCTTGATGGCAGAGTTCACACCCATCTCTAAAAACTTAAACCGAAGCACAAAACTAGAAGAGCGTAAAGAACGAAACTTTCCCCTTAAGCCGGCTCGAAGATCGGAAAAGCTCCAATCTTTAGGCGCCGGAACGAAATGGGTACTCTCCCTTCCACTCCAACTCTCAAATGGGTGCAGAGGGAAGGAGGGAGAGAGAGCTGGAGATGGGAAACTGAGAAGAAGGAACGAGAGAGAGAGAGAGAGAGAGTCGTGCCTTAAGAGTTGCGAAGAGAAGAAGGCATTCGAGGGATGCAAGGAGGAAGGAGGGACGGGAGGGTATATATAGGGAGGAGATGCAGAGGAAAGAGAGAGAGAGAGACGTGCTAAAGACAAGGACAGGACCGTGGAAGTAGTCAAACTTGCGGCATCCACTTCATCGCAGTGTCTTAGTGGGGTGTTGTCTTGCATCCATCCGCAAGATGCACGCTTTTTTGTAATTTCATAATTGCATGAGGGCCAAAAAAAAAAGAAGAAGGTATTTACCATTAGAGGACTAATTAAAACTACTATACATGAAAATTTAACCTTAGTCTACCGAGACTTAATCTATGATAATTGGTGATTATAGCAATAATTATCTTAAGCTCCTACCGAGACACGGGTCTGCATTTCCATCGGTGTAGTAAACCTTTTTAAACGCTTTTTGTTGGGGTAATGGTTCTCGTGTTACAAGACAATTTCAGGTCTGTTGCTAATTACAGTTCTTGCTTATGGTAATAGATAGTGCTATGTAATTCTTCTTTTTATAGCTTCCATTGAAATAATTATTGAATGACCCCCTTATGTAACAGCTACACGACCAAAACTGTTATTGTTATTCCCTAACACCATCTCTTTTTCTCTCTCTCTTGTACTCTACTAATGTTAGATAATATTCGCTTTATATACTATAATAGTATTAATGACGTAATAATAGAATAATTAGTTTGATACCATTCCATGTTATACATAATAACATAATAATTTTGTCGCAATACAATTGTTACAAATTCTTTTAATGATTCAAAGGAACACTGATATATGATTATCTCAAATTTCATGTGTAAATATATTTCTTTCACAATATAACCAAAATCATCAACTACCTCAAGTACTATTATTTATAATTTTATGAAGTTTTGCAATTTCAAATATAATGAAATTTCATTGTTAATTGACATTAAGTTTTATTTGTGATATACAGTTATACATAACAACATAATCAGTTGCACATTTATCTGTGCCGAATCGAGCTAAGCAGATATGATAGTCAGGCGATTGGAAAAACAAACACAAAAGTTTGTTCTATGGTTCTAGTTCGGCCACAAAGTCGTCTAACTTTGCTCAAAATAAGTTTTTCAACGATGGTTCCGGCGGTGCACATGTGTGTAACGCGTGCTAGCCTGAGAAGGGCAGAGTGTGAAATGGATTTTGCTAAATCGACCTAAATGACAACAAAGATAAATTGCTTGAAAAGTAAAGTACAAGGACCGGAAATTAAAGGAACAGTCCAGGAATTAAATGAAATTAACTCGACGACCGCATAATTCAAAGGAAATCAAAGCATATACACTGGTACTGAAATTACTGGAACATATGTGTCGTCAGGACATCGAAAGGAAAGTTACGAACAATTGATGTTCAAATCGAAATGAACACAACACCGGTATACATACCGCACTCTCCTAATTGCAAGCCTCCCTCTAAAACAAAAAACTGGAATCGGAAACACATTGTTCCGAAAGGAAAAGCTTCACCACGAAGATTTGGTAGGGTTTCGGCATGGCTTGAGCAGCCTGAATCCGACCTAATATCTGTGCTGTGATTCTATACCGCTGAGAATATCACGTAATTATCATAAAAGAGCATGCAAGATAATTACTGTAGATTCAATATATATATATAAAATATATTTAATATAATAAAGTGAGGGGATTAATTAGGACATTTTTTTTCCTTTTTTCTCACTTTAACGAGCTTATTCCGCTGGACAGAGATCCTCCGAACTTGCTTTCCTGCACCCTTAAATGCTATAACTATTTTATTCACTAAAATGTTCCCAATATGTTTCATTAAGAAAAATAAAATTGGTGAGGTCTAGCCAAGGGTGAACATGATTCTAGGGTAAAACCTGGAATCGGAGAATCGGATTGATCGGAATATGTCCGGTTTTAGGTTTCAAGGTATGCAAAATAGCTTACAAATTCCAAAAATTGGAGAACCTGTTTTAACGGGTAAGTTATAAGTAGGTGGAACTTAGAACAAGTTTTTGTGTTTTCCTTGATCTATGTTTTCGCGCGATCCTGGGTATTCCATGACATTTGATTATTAGTATATAATCTGAAACCACTAGTATGAGCTTCCATAACCGCTAGTCTGAGCTTCTGTTTCATGACTGAGACTTTTATTTTGTTAATATTTCATATTTTTTGCATGACTAAATATAAGTTGTGGTCATGGATCGTAGTAGCGAGTGGTGGTCATTAAAGGTGATGATTCACTATAATCGTTTAATTAATAATACAGGTGCAACCTGGGTAGATCCTGTAACCGACCCTAAAACTCGTGACAAGATAGGTTCGAAGTTCTACAGTATGTAGGGTAGGTTCCCCATTCAAAAAAATAAGAAACCTATTCCAATGAATAGGTTCCGGATTGAACTTGTATAGAACCCAAAACCTCTCACTTCTAACTTCTAGCGTCTCTGCATGCACGTTACCCTAAGATCATTAGATAGATAAATCCGATTATTCTATTGATCCACCCGAGTTGGGATTTCTCATCGTCACGGGGCGATGAGACGAAGAGGGAGAAGATAATTAAATTGTCGCATTTCAAATCAAATACTAAAACTAAAAAAAAAGAGAAGGAAAAATATATTCTCTCTTGAAGCAAATCGAACTCGAAACAATATTCTTATCCCTATCTTTAAAGGACCACCTTAGCCTTAAAAAAATCTTGCGGCATATTGCTTCTCGTCCATCCTTATTGTTGAGGTGCGAATATGGTTCCCCCTTCATTATTAATCCCCCGCCCACAAGCAAAAATTGCCAGCTTATTATCGAAATCATATATAAAGAAATTTACGTGTTGATGATGATGGTACCATTGCAACTCCCTTCGTGCGATTAGATCACTTAAAATTTGTGAAAAAAGTTCAATGCCATTTGGGAGGTGGGTAGCGAGCCGCATCTCATTCTCTCGTCTTTTCTTTATACCCTCCATGACCGAGGGGTGAGGAAAAGATAGGTTATTAGAAAAAAAGGAGAAACGGCATTTGATTTGGTATTTTATGTGAGAGAGAGATAGAGAGATAGAGAGAGAATCTTTGTTCTATGTTTGTTTTGCTTTCTTTCCAAAATAATTTTTTAAAGGTAGAAAGCCAATAAAAAAATCCAAACTATTCCTACTATGACATATTTAGTTAGAACTTAAACTATGCTCACCGTAATACATTTATCTTAACTTTTTTCGGTGATGCCAAAAATCTCAAACTTGTAATCATGTGACACATTTACGCTCTATTAAGGTTCCTTTAGATATTTTTGAGCCAAAACAACGTTATTTTAATTTCAGTTAAGCTACGTGGGTGCATTGTTAACACTGTTTGCTTTCTAGTGTCCATGTAGGCAGATTTTTAATAGTTTTCATTGATAGAATTTGACTACATAGATACGGATTTAGAATTTTTAATGTCACAAAAAAAGTTTAGGGTAAATGTGTTATAGACAGTAGACATTGTTTAGAAATTTTGGTTGCTTTTACCCTTAAAAACTCTAGATGATTCGTGACCTATTGTGGTAATCGCTTCCGAAAATGAAAAAAGAGAAGGAAGTTCGTAATCATTGTCGCTCGATTATTATAAACGGGTGATAATGGGATGCTCCCAATGCACCTAATAATCGTAGACAAGGTCTGAGGTTTTTTTTTTTGGTCCAAACAAGGTCTGAGTTCGAAAACAAGTTATCGTTGAAAAGATGGAAATAGTTCTGCATAAGAGCCAGAAGAAAATTGAACTAAAGAGAATTTAAATACTTTTCAGCATTGCCGAAAGTTCAATTAGGTCTGCAATAGTTGGGTAGAACTTGATCATTTCTGTAGTTGGGTGGACATTTCCATCATGAAGTGCTAAAAGAAACCAGCAGCATACGCGTGCCATCTCGTTCTCCCTCATCTGGCGGACACTCTTTGATTATTTTTTTTAAGATAACAACACAAATGGTCCCCGAACGTTATGTCGATGAGCAATGCTATTCATGAATTTTAATTCATTCAATGTGGTCCTTGAACTTTTGGTAAATGATCAAACTAGTCATCGAATGAATTAAAAGTTCAATGACCATATTACACATCAAGTCAAAGTTCAAAAACCATTTGTGTCATTTTTATTTATCTTTTTAAGCTAAAATAGAGATCTTAAGACAATATATCGATACTAATCTTAGGTCAGACACTGCACATTCCTCCTATTTTCAAATACGAAAATGTTGTTCTGCGTTTATACCTCGAATAAGGCTGATAATATGCTGCTCAGTGCTTGCTCCCACTCAACAAGGAGAGGGTGCTTTTGTTGTCGCCGTCTCCGCATCGCTTAATGGAAGAATATTAGCTGAAGAAGTAATATCTTGAACTTTGACCACACGATTACAGGGCCAAAAAGAGAAGAACCGAACTTTGACCACCCACTTGATGCAGGTTGCCAATCGTCGATATAGTTAATGACAACTATATGACATCAGAAAAATGAACGAAGGCCAGTAATTTTAAGGTGCTTATACATGTTTTGAGGACCACCATCCAAAAAAGATTCCGGCAATTAAGGCTGTGCATGGCAACCATTCTGTACCCGAGAATATATTCTGATAAGAAATGATTCTTTTTTATTCTGTGCCCGGGAACTGATTCTGAGAATTTGAAGGCGTTTGGTAACGGCCCAAAATTTCTATTTCTGAAATAATAAAAGAACATAAATGCGTTTGGTAACGGCATAAATTTTTTTTATTAATAATATTTTAATAAAATTTTAAATATTTTAATATTTCTTTCTTTTCTTCTTTTCTTCTCCTCCTTATTGGCCATGGCCGATAAAATATTTTTTAATTAATAATAATTTTATTTAAAATAATTTTTTTTATTTTTTTGGCCATGGCCGGTAAAAAATTTTCTTATAAATTTTTTTATTAATAATTTCTTTTTAAAATATTTTACTAAAAAATAGTTTTATTGAAAATATTTTTTCCTTTTTTTTCGCCATAGCCTGGTCGTTGGCCATGACAGATAAAATATTTTTTTATAAATATTTTTTATTAATAATATTTTGATAAAAAAATATTTTTATTGAAATTATTTTTTTTGCCATGGCCTGGTCGCTAGCCATGGCCGATAAAATATTTTTTATAAATATTTTTTATTAATAATATTTTAATAAAAAATATTTTTATTGAAAATATTTTTTTTATTTTTTTTGCCATGGCCTGGTCGCTGGCCATGGCCGGTAAAATATTTTTTTTATAAATAATTTTTTATTAATAATATTTTAATAAAAAAAATATTTTTATTGAAAATATTTTTTTATTTTTTTTGCCATGGCCTGGTCGCTGGCCATGGCCAGTAAAATTTTTTTATTAATAATATTTTTTTATTAAAATAAACTGATCTCACCAAATACAGCGAGGGTGGCCCTCGGGCCGGACATTAGAAGTTATATTAAAAATCAAGAAAAAGAAAAAGAAAAAAAATTGATTCTCATTTTTGTTCCCAGAATCAAGAAGCTACTTTTTTTTTAATTCTTGATTCTGCTCCAAAATTGATTATGGGCACAAATTTGCAAGAATTTGTGTCCAGAATCAAAAAATTAAATAAACGGATTTCTATTCCTAAACTGATTCTGGGAACAAAAGAACAGAATCAAACACTATTTGGCAAGTTGTCATGCGCAGCCTAAGCCTCATGAAGAAAATCAGTTCATTGGACAATATAGCTTAACCCAAGAAAAGGATCTAGAGGTTCCTCATATATACTTGAATTATACAAATACGTTAGAAATTCCAACCCAAAAAGTTAAATTGACAAGTGAAGGTAGATCACATGAATATAAAGAATTTTTAGGATCCAATTGTCAAGCGATGTAAGACAATGTTTCAACACATCCTCTCACATGAAAGTCGGATTACGAGCGGCATGTGGAATTTTAACTAATTGGGGGAGGGGAGGGGAGGGGGGGTGGACGCACATTCATGAAAGGGATAGCACTGGCTATGATACCATATCAAATTTTGTGGGGTCACTGCCAACTGTTCATAAAATTTAAACCGAAGGCACGATTTAATATTTAATTATTTTATCACTCCCCTTATGCTTAGTCTGATTTGTTTTTGCCAAATATGTAACCGGTGAGACAAATAGAAGTCTAGAAAGACTCAAACTCAAGAGATCCTGCTCTAATACCATATGAAAAAATCAAACCCAAAAGTTTAAACTGATAAATGGAGGGAGACCATATGAATATAAAGAGCATTTAGTATCCGTTATCATGTAATGCATGACATTATAACACTGTAGAATATATGGGTACCTCGCTGCAAAAATCTCGAATGAAAACAAGAGATGTTTGATGCGAGAACTCATTAATTATATTATCGGCGTGAAAAATCACAGAATAAATGTATTCTCTAGTAATCTGATCGTATTTTGTTTTGCTTGTAGATCTTTTTCGCAGCTCATATAAGTGCGTGAATGCGTGTTACACGGAATGAGCCAGACTGTCAAACTGACTTGACATCGGTAAGAGAAATCCTGAAAAACGTTTGAGTTTCGTATTTTTTGACGATGGAGATAACAATATTCCATGAGTCCAAGTTCTGATCATGGAAGCCCGTTTTGGAATATGTACTCGTCGCGCTCTCATCCCTCCAGTTGGTGTCCACTCTCTTTCAGAAAACGATTTTTTATTACCCTCATGAATGGATCTAGACAGTCCCCCCTAGAAGAACCTCCTAGTGAATAATATTCATCACTACCATAATTAAAAATTATATCTAATTCGATGATTACCCATCATGAACATTCAACTATGTCTCTCTCTATGGAGCTTGATAGCACAATGATGAAGGGATCAAACTCTCTCTTATGAGATCTTGAATTCGGCTTATGTTGTGAGCGAATATTTGATCAATTTATGTCTTGGGTATTTGCCACATCATGTGTAAGGCCGGTAATTTTCGACATAGCCCATTTACATGGCATGATACCACATGCAATCATATAGGCTTGAATTTGGCATAAACATGATAAATCTTGTCTTACGCGAGTTGATCTACTTAACCCATTTAGATGTCAAGTTGAAGCGTTTAAGTTCATGTTTTAAGCTATCAAGCATGCAGTTCTGCTAGTAAAGGGATTGGAGGGTAGGGACGGAGAGTGCCAAGTTCGGGGTTCGATTTTCGTGAGTATCGCACATTCATATACATGTAAGACGAATTGAGATTAAAAAATTCATGTGTTAAAATGTTGTGTTCGGATTAGACATATTCGTGTCACACCTCTGTTATATAATGACATGATTTAAACAACACTAAACGATTAAGGCCAACCCTATTTACGTGGAGAAACTTCATTAATTCTGGCATGCTAGTAAGGTGGCGATGACAGGCTCGTACACCTACTGGTGAACCAAGAAATTATGTTTGACCAGAAAAAAATTGAGTAATTATGACACAAACCTAACATTCCATAATGGGTCTTATGTTAATATTTAAATGGTGCGATCACTCTTTCCAAATTTTTTTTATAGAAAAGAACTATGACTCTCTCTTGAAGAGAGAAAAAAATATGAGGGGCAATTTGTATGATACCATCAAATTTGTATCGACAATTCATGTCTTCTGTATCAATACAAAATTGGGTGAATCTAGGTCAATACGGTGTGATAACTAGATCTTTTACTTAACATATTTAAAAACTCATGATATCAAGTCAATCATGACTTGGTTGTATATTATATAATCATGTCAAATTCAAGTACTTCTATAAACTTGCATCATCTCCCCGTCGTCGTGGTGTCCTCTCAATTAGAAATTATCGTCAGAGTTTTAGTTCTCCAATATGGTTTTCAGAACTTCCATTTTTTTCTTCAAATGGTAACTATTGGGTAGTAGGGTCCATGAAATGAAATGGCTTCGGGTCGTAAATGTCGTCGCTCGTGTTTTCACATTCACAACATTCATAATCGCGTCGATTGCACCATCGACAAGTAAAATAATGTTCATATATAACAACTCCTAGCACTTTGTTCACATTTAATTGGGCGCATCGATATTTTTGCTGGAAAAATATTTCGGAAGAAAAGAAAAACAACGTGTTGCGTGCAACATTCCGGGGAAGATTAAACCATCAGTCGCAAAGTGAGACCTTTCGAGGCAAAAGTTGCTTTTCATCTTTTGGACGTGGGATGATACCCGCTACGTCCTTGTCTGAGCACGACGTATATGCTCTCTGCTCGAAGATGAAACAAATAAAAGGAATGGAACCATTCAAATGCTTTAATTTGATAGCTTGTCAAAGAAAATTGACAAGGATATATATTCTTAGAAAGAAATTCTCTCTAATTGTTCGAAGATGAAGAAAAAAGGATGCGGTCAAGCCGAAAAGGAATTAAGGAAAGATGGACGAGAAAAGGACCGCAAAATGCTCGTTGTGGACTCATCTTCTAACTTGGAATTATCTCGAGATGCATCACATAATGAACTTTGTAGCGATTGAGAATGGCGATAATCTTAGCTGCACCCGGTATATGTGTGAACCCAGTGGGACGCACTTATCTGATCGGTGGATATGAGCCGGACTCGCATGACCCGGGTGTATCTAATACTTGCACGGGAGAATGCGGCTCTAAAGAATGGGAATTGGAAAGAGAGAGAGAGAGAGTAAAAATATGGATTCGACTGGAGGTTTGTACCAGAGCAATTCTGATTCCATGGTATCAGATTCCTTCACAGGAATTAAAACAAAGATAAGACATCACCAGCTTTTGTTAAGTTCATCGGTAGATCTATGACCCGAGTTTGTGTTTAGATCACTCGAAAGTCTACCTTATAATAGAGTGAGTTTTTTTATTTGCATAAGGAATTCGACACCTGTATGACCAAATTTATATTTCAGATTTTGACAAATTCACGTAGTAACGACAACATACTTCTATTCTGCTCATTGCTTTGGCCAGAAGATTCTACTGCTTCGCTATGAAAAACGAATTTTTCTACGAGCTGATAGATTTCTAAAGCAATCTTTTCACAATTTGCAAACTATCAAATTTTCTTATCTTTAATTAACTTTCATTCGTCTTTCTCACCAGCGCCTTAAATTTACCCACTTCTATACGAGCTTACTAAACTTTATACGAGTGTTACCAACTCTTTTCCGATAAAATTTTGAAGTAGTTTAGGGTACTAACTCTTATTTGAGGTACTTATTAGCGTTTAATTTTTTTTATTTATCAGCCTTTTTTTGTTATTTACCAACTTCTATTTTTCTCTCTTACCAGTTTCTCTCCCATTAGGTCATGAACTTGTTTTTGTTTACTAAGTCTCATTTGAATTGCTTACCGATTTAAAAAAAAAACTCATTGGAAAATAGAAAAATTAGTAATTAAAAAAAATCGAATGAATGTCGGTAACAAACTCAAATGAAAGTTGGTACCTCAAAACTAAATAATTACTATTTGTTGACAAGTTGATAAATCACTTAAATTGAAGTTTATTTTTTCATATCAGAGTTAATAAATTTCAGGTGTAAGTAAAATAAGTAAATAAGAAAATTTAGTAACTTAAAAGAAAAATAAATTTGGTAAGTAGCTTAAGTGAGAATCGGCTAACCCAAATTAGCTGGTAAGATAATAAGATAAAGCCTATAATTCACTTCAATCAATGTGTTTGCTCTAATGGCCACCCTTTCTACTTAGGAAGGGAGAGATAGGGAGTTCGATTCCCTATCTTCTTAGGGGTCTAGGGGTGGGATGTTTAGTTTTAGATGTGGGTTTCGCTATGCAAAGAGACTGCGCAAAAATCTAAAAATGAGTTGAGAGTCATAATATGAAAAATAAAAAAAAATTCAATCAAGGTTGATAATTTCTTTAAAAAGTTGGTAAATTTAAGGCATTGCCATAAAATGTAGATAAAAGTTTGAAATTGATAAAAAAACTTGGGAAATTAAAACAAAAACTAAGTAAAATTCAGTAAGTAACTCAAATTAGAAACAACAACCTAATACTAGGTGGTTATTAAATGGAAGAAAAATTAGCGAGTCACGCTAATTTAGGTTGATAATCTTTTAAAAGGGCTAGTAAATGTAAGGGATTGCTAACCAAAACAAATAAAAATTAGTAACTCAATGGAAAAGTTGGTCGATCAGGAAAAACTATTAAACATTGATAAGCAGTACAAATGAGATTTGAAAATCAAAAGTAATTAGATTTAATCTGATAAAGTTAGTAAATCACTCTAATTTAGGTTGATAATTTCATTTAAGAATATTGGTAAATTTCACTAAAATTTTAGTAAGTTGCCAACATGTTATCTGTAAACAAGTCATTGGTAATTTTTTTCACCAACATTTTTTTTTGACATTTCCCGAAATATTCCAAGAGGAAAAAACTGCGTATTTTTTTATTGTACGGAACAATAGAATACTGCTGCTTTGGCTTTATACTATTCCAATAGAGACAATATATTATATTGTATCCCCCCAAGCTACAATAAAGAATGGAGCCTAGTATTTCTCCTAGATATGAACCCTAACTATATATGTCTAAACCTGAATATGACACACTAGCTATCACATAATTAACGCATTGAACTCATTTGGTCAATTGAACTGTGATTCCCAAACCTAATGTATGTACACACAAACATAGTCATCCACGAATCATCTTCTTTTTTTCTTCTACTCCGTCAAGTTAAATCAAAACCTAAACCCCTAATTTCTCTAAAGCATGATAACTCAAGTTGCGAAATGTTTCATGATGGATTTGTGGAACAAGAATAATATATAAAAAAAATTTGCAGAAAGCAAACCATTGGCTTAACGGATTGTTGGTGAACATTTTTTTCTAGAATTTTATAATTTGTTCTTAGGTCTGGAAATTGAAGATGTGTATGCCCGGAATGAGAACCGTTCATCTTGTCTTATCAGAGTTAGGCCAAGACCGAATCAAAAGCTTTTCTTTGAACCATGATGGCAGGCTATTTTCCAGATTTTTTCAAATTAAATCATAACTCGTAGAGATTTTTTGCACCCTTCAACTTGTCTTTAGAGCCATGATAGTAGCCTTTTTTAGGTATTGATTGTCCACCATCGTCTTTCTGCTGAGAACGATAACGAATGTACAAATTTGTACCCAACATAGCTTGTTCATTTCTATGAATAATAGCCTTTAATTTGATTTAATTTGGGAAAAGAAGTAGAGAAGTGTCGCGATGTGTCCAGGATCGGAAAACGTCTAAAGATTCAAATTACTTTGAAAAAGTACGATATGTTCGATATTTAGAATTGGAAGACATGAAAGGCCTAGATTAATGTAAAGAAAGCCACGGGATTAACAGGATGCTATTAAAAGTTTACGGCTTTGTTCATTATATTATTTATTTTTACTTCTATTTATAAGATTCATTTTATTCTGTCGATAACAGTGAAGGCTTTCAGCAAAACTATATATCAAATTTCGAAGTTCAAGAGCATTTCAGATTTGCTTTACATAAGCTACGATTTCCAACATTCAGCGTTGATTTTCTTTTCCTCAAATCTCCGTTTGATTCGCGAAAAACGAATTATATGGACAAAATTTTTCTAAAATTGATTGCTTGCATCGCTTACAAAAATAAATAAATGAAAAAAATTTAGATATAAATTGTTGTCGATTATAGAAATATTTTTCATTATCTGATTATCCCATCTCTACGAGCTATCATTTTGAGAAAAATGTTATTTTAATAATTGATTTTTCGCGAAACAAACGGAACTAAAGTGTAATACTATATTCCTTCTTTCTTGTTTTCCCTCGTGCGATTTGCCGCACAATCTTCGGTTCCCGTGTGAGAGCTTGTACAACTAGATTTTCAATGTATATATTTTTTTTGAAAAAAATTCAATTTTCTAGCTTTGTTCCCCATGTTTTCGACCCATAAAAAACAAAAAACTTATTTTCCCATGTTGGTTTCTATATCTGGAAAAACGGCAACTTATGCCAAGTTGATGTATTGGGGAACAATGCCTACTGTTGCACCTTGTGAAAAACGACCGAGATGGTCATTGGGTCCCACTACCCAAAAACAAAAAAGTCTAGTCAAGCTTTCTTCCTCATTGAACGGTGGCGACGTGGTCCACGCTACAGGTGTTGACCCCACCGTTGGGAGAAATTGCGTGATACGCTGGTCAACTATGTCAGTCCCTCGGTGCGTTTTTTCGCCCTTTAATCTCATCGGGCAGATTGGACCAAACCATAAGACCTTTCCCACGTTTTGCACCCAAAAAAGAGTTCAACAAAAAATATGTATATATCAAAGATGATTAGATTTCACGTTAGTCAATAGACTAATGCCCCGTGGCATCACTTGCTTATAATATATTAACCCATGCCATTACTCATTTTAGTGCTACATGAAAGTATTTTCTCCTTGGTGTATGATAAGATGCAAGATAGTTCTAAGTTCATCATTTTTTTAGTCTCCCTTGTGGAAGAGGATTTCGACAAAGTCGAGATCGATTCGGTTGACTATTGAAAGTCCCAAATCACGAGTCTTTAGATTCATGGGGGAAAACTTTAGGTTTGCAAGCTCGATACGAAACGTTTGAATATGTATAATTGAGACTAAGTAACGTTTGAGAAAAGAGAAAACCGATTTTGCAGGTGGGAGAAACTAAGGGCATGTTTGGTAACATGCCAAACCTTGAAAATTTCTGTTCTTTTATTCCCAGAAATAGTTTGGGAACAAAAATATGTTTAATAAACTTTTTGTTCCCGGGCACATTTTTGCAAAAATTTGTGCCCAAAAACAGTTTTGAAAGAGAAACAAGAAGTAAAAAAAAGTTGCTTATTGTTTCTCGGTACAATTTTGAGAATGAGTTCTTTTTCTTTCTTTTTCTTTTCTTCTTTGTGTTGTTCTTGCCTGGGCTGTGGCCGGCCGCCAACGACCGGCCATAGCCCAGGGCCGACGAGGGTGTCACGGCCCTCGCCGGCCGCTGGATGAGGGTGAGGGCTGGACCCTCGTCGCCTGGGTGAGGCGGCTCGCCATCGATCATGGCGAGGTCGGCCTCGCCCAGATCGGGCGAGGCCGACCCTTGCTGTCGCGACGAATGGTGAGGTCGGCTTCGCCATGGGTCTCGACGGCGAGGCTTGGTGTTGCCCGATCTAGGCGAGGCCGACCTCGCCGTCGCAACCCACAGTGAGGTCGGTAGGCGGCCAGGGCGGCGGCCAGGGCCGTGACGCCCTAGCCTATGGCCGGTCGCCGGTGCCAGCAACCGGCCATGGCCAAAGAAGGGAAGGGTAGAAAGAAAAAAAAAAGAAAAAAATATTAAACAATTTAAAATATTATTAAAATATTATTAATAAAAAGAAATTTTGTATAGTTACCAAACGTATTTCTGTTCTTTTCTATCCCAGGAATAGAAAGTTTGGACAATTACCAAATGCCTTTAAATGCTTAGAAATTGTTTCCGGGCACAGAATAAAAAAAAATCATTTCTGAGTAGAAATAATTCCTCGGCACAGAATGATTGTCATGCGCACCCTAAGTGGTTGAAAGTTTAGGTTGAAGCCGCCATCAAAGAAGGTAAAAAAACATATAGACTCTCGAGGGATAATTGTTCAAAATGTCTTAATACTATTGTACGGACATCAATTCAGTTTTAAACATTTTAATTGTGCCAATTTATTCCTAAGCCATTTGATATTTCGGTTGTGTCAATTTAGTCGTAAACCATTCAAATTATTAAAAGGTTTAGGACTAAATTGGCACAATTGAAACGTTTAGGTTTAAATTGACAAATCATCAAAAGATTTAGGATTAAATTGGCACAATTAAAAGGTTTTAGACTAAATTGACCTTCATACAATAAATTTATGACTTTTTGAATAATTTTTCCCGACCATCTAAAAAGAAAGTGAGCAATTGAGCTTGCGTCCTTCTAACTTTGATGCGATCATAAAGTTGATGGCCGCAAATATTTCTTCTAAATTAATTCTTACAATATTGGAGAAAGGATGAACATTTTTGGTGTACGTACCGCGATCATGGAGTTAAAAAGATTGAACTTTTGGAAAAGGGAATGTGTTATATTTATATGTTAATAATAGCATTCATTTAATTCTCTCTATCTCGTCGTTAGCATGACAAGCCGACCACGGTAACATTTTTTTCTCCTTCTAAAATCGCTTTGCCAGTTCCCAACGAAATGCAAAACCCACTTGCAAGTGGGGGCGCTGCCAAGCGGCAACATCTCCAAAACCACCGCCGTCGCACATGGCGGAGGTTGGCGGTAGGCGGTGCGGTGGTAATTCAAACGCGGGGTTGACTCACCGTGGCAAGTCTGCGGTGGTGGTGGGGATATCGGTGAACTCTATCTTGTGTGCCGTGGACTTGTTGAGCGCGACTCGTGTTGTCTTTTGAAGTCTTTATTTCCTGCGGCCACAATTATTCTAATTTCTTTTCCTCCGGATTTAAATGGACGTAACATCTTACGATACAGTAGATCTATCAAACGGGTGAATTGGATCGGGTTAAAAATGATCAAACCCAAATAGACCCATTTAACCAGTTTTGACTCATTTCTATGTAATGAAAATCTAATAACTCATACCCGACTCGACTTATATATAACCCATATCCAATCCGATCCATATTACTAAAACGTTTCCGCGTTTAACTCAATCTAGAAAAACTCATATTCAAACTGAGATGAGAATGCGGAGTGAGTGAGTGCGAAATTAAATGAGGACAAGAGAGATGAATTGAGTTTAAATAAGTTGTAAAGTGTAAACTCATTTGCGACTCATTCATTACTCATTTATCAACCATATTATGTTTATACCCATTTATGACCTATCTAATGATTATAACTAACCTATTTATGACCTATTTATTGATATTCATGACCCATTTTGACAGTTTTATGATGCAGGCAACAAAAAACAAGGACACGCATACTTGTGCATTGAGTAAAAAATGTTCCCTCAAGTTTAGTAAAATCATGTTTGTATCCCCACAGTAAAAATACCAGTATATGGTTGTCGATTGAAAGAATTATAGTTTGCTATGAAATTTACGTGAAGGTAGTAATTAAGTCTCATCGCATTCTTGCGAGGCTTGCTTATATTTTAATTATCGGAAAATAAAACGAATGGAACAGTAATAGATATGTAGTCTCGGTTATCGACTATTTTAGCAAGGACTAGTCCCATTGCCCATGGTAGTTCAATACCTTCACCTTGGAATATCGACAAGAGGGAGGCCAAGTCTGAGCCCGTCAATATGCCCAATTGGACCACATTTACTCAAAAGTTTAATCTAATAAGTTATGAGTCAATTATAATATATAATTTGCTCAACATCACACCAATTCTCCAACGTGAGACTTCTTTAACACAATTCACACGTGTATCTTAACAATCTCCTCCTCACATATAAACTTTAGTGTTAGGTTTGCTCTAGCTTAATTCAGATATTATTCTGCATCAACATATCTCAATTTAAATCTTCAACACCTAACTTCATCACTAGTCTTTTTCTCCGGACCGAACCATGAAGTTTACCATTGGGCCCGCATTGCTACACCACAAAGCCCAGCTGTCTAGAAACTGTATTTTCTTTCCTTAAGATATTCGCTAAACGCCGATATACATTGGGAGTGGGCCACCAATCAACTATTGGCTCTAATACCATATGTTAGGATTAATCGTAGGAACACAACAAAAAAGAGAATAAATGTGAGGAAGAGAGATTGAACACATGGTCTTATCTCGGTTTACTATTAAACAATGGCTACGTCTAGCGGAGGATTCCGCTATATTTAGCACATTCCAACTTTCTGTTATAGGAGAAAGAGCGAAAACCCTGTGTTTTCTTGTTGATGGGGAGTATGAACCACACTCTAACACCAATGCTACAAACAAGGGGAAATACATCATATGATTCTCTATGGGTGGCAAGGTCGTGCCTCGCCTAGTCACTGGAGAGGCTTGCCTTCGCCGTCACCGGCAAGGGCGAACCTCACCAGTGGCTAGTGGGGCAAGGCTCGCCTGAGGCTGGTGAAGCTTCTAGTTGGTCGCCATACCAGTGATCGGCTAGAGGAAGAAGAAAGGAAATGAAAAAAAAATAAGAAAGAAAAGAAAAAATTTTAAAAATAAATAATTTTTTTGAAAAATATTGAAATATTATTAAAAGTTGTTCACGTCATTATTGGTGGGCGTCCACGTCAGCAATATTCGATCAAAATTAATTGAAAGGACTGCATTCACACTAAATGAAAATTCCCAGGAAACAGGTGGTGTTTGGCAGACGAGTGCGAGAGGTTGAGTATGGCGAAATTAATCTGTTGCGAAAATCTCCGCTCGTTGTCATGATGTCACGAGACAGGCATTTTTCTTTTAACAACAGGCATTATTACGTGACACGTTAACGAGCGATTTGTCGCTGTCATTGATAATATGATCAGGTGTAATAAGAATTTTTCAAGTGATAAATTACGTAGCATTTCTTTTGGGCAGACATTGATGGAGCTCATCAGAGCACAAAAGTCTCCCCTATCGAAGAGGATTCGACAAATTTGATATTGACTTTTAAAAGTCCATCGCAAAGGCCAGACAACTAAACTAGAAATTTGAATACCCCATAAGTCTTTAGATTAATGTTAGAGAACTTTGGTTTTGCAAGCTCGTTACTTGCAAAAATGTATGATTGAGACTAGTAATGTTTGAAAAAAGGAAAATATATAATGCAGGTGAAAGAAATTAAGGCCTCAAAAGTTTCTAGATCTATTAGAGTAATTAAATATTAAATCACGCCTACATCTAAAAACTTAAATTTTTGAAACAGTTGGCAGTGATCTCACAAGATCTAACAAGATCGAAGCCACCGTCAAAGAAAGAAAAAACCCATATAGACTCTCAAAAAAGAATGATTGTGTTTAGAGTATGTATCGCGATCATTGAATTAAAAAGATTAAACTTTTTGGGAGAACGATATGTGTTATATTTATATGTTATTAATAGCATTAGTGGGTAATATGATAAGCCAACCACAGTAACATTTTTCTTCTTTTTAAACCCACTTTGCCAGTAACATCTCCATATTACAGCTGTCGCGAGTGCGGAGGTTGGCGATGGGTAGGCGATGGTGATTCAAACTCGGCATCGACTCACACGATGAATCGGTGGCGGTGGGGGTAGTTGGGGAACTCTATCCCGCGTGTCTGGGACTTGTTGAGTGCAACTCATGTCATCTTTTGAAGTATTTATATCTGATCGCTAGGGGTGTGCAAAGAAATCGGGAATCGCCCAAACTGCTCGAATCGGACTAGACCTACCCAAAACAGGCAGTTTCGTGGGGACCAGTCCGGTTCTCGGTTCTAGATGTGGAACTATCCACCTGCCCACCTGGACCGGATCAGTAATATATATAATTTTAAAGAAAAATTTCCAACCAAAAAAGAAAAAATTTAAGAAAAATGAAAATCCCAAAATTCATAATCTGAAACTCAACGCCCATCAACTGAGTGCTTGCCCCATCTCACTTTCACATTTTCTGAGTCGTCTTTCTATCTCTCACTCATGATTTTGACTCTCAAGCTCAATGCCCATTGACTGTCAAATCCCAACGACTCATGGCCGCGCCTCCGGCCGTTCATCGCCCGACTCTCTCGGTCTAGGTTATCTCCATTTGCGTGAAGCTTGGTGTGATATGTTCCATAGACCCACTCGAGAATCGGATCGGATGGATGCATGGAACCAATAGGCAGTTCCCGATTCCAGTTTTTTGGAACTGGTCCGGCGATCCGGTTCCTAGGTGGATCCATGGAACCAACGGGCAATTCCAATTTATCGAAACCGGTCCTTAGTGGGCGATTTCCGATTCAATAGTGGGAGCCACCCACTCGGACCATGCTCATCCCTACTAACCAACATGTAAATACTTTTAGTTTCTTTTCTTCCAGATTTAAATGTACAAAACATGTTATAAAAAACAAAGAAGCATATACTTTTAGGTCAAATCCAAAATTATTGAGAAAATAAGGGCGCGGATGATAATCATTATGTTTCAAGAATTAATTTTTAGCCCGAAATAGATTTTTCTATTTCTTTTCTATGGATGAGTTTCTGACCCAAAATATGCGTTTGATAATAACACAAAATTTCTATTCTGAAATAGAAATTTGTTTGATAACGACACAAAATTTCTCCCTCCCGAACGACCGGCAAGCAGGAGGCAGTGGACGACGAGTAGTAGTGGGAGGCGGCCGTCAACGGGAGGCAATTGGAAGTGGCTAGCATTGGGTGGCAAAGACAGACGGCCACAGGAGGTGGGAGGCGACCGATGGCGATAGTGGGGCAGAGGGTGGGCGGCCAGCTAGAAGTGAGGGCAAATGATAAGAAAAGTTTTTATTTCTCATTTATGTTCTAGAAATAGAAAAGTAAAAAAAATTTACTTCTGATTTCTTCTCCAAACCTATTTCTAGAGTAGAAATTTGTTCCAAAAATAGAAAAATGAAATTGTGTTACCAAATGGATTTCTGTTCCAAACCTATTCCTAGGACAGAAAAATAGAAAAACATAAAAACATAATGGTTATCATGCGCGCAAGTGACTGAATGATAAGATAAATAGAATAGGAAAATAAATTGAATACCAAATTTACGTGATTCGGTTAGTAGGATTTACTCCACACGAACGCAACATAGGATATCACTATACATTTAACAATACATCGGAGGTTAGAACCACTTTTGAGTCACTCAAACACTCTCGGTATATTTCAATCCTCAATTACACTTAATAACTCACGTGGCGTTCGACCTTCATAATTCCTCACGAAATAATCTCTCAATCTCACAAAGAAATTAGTTTTAACACTCTTGAATTGCTTCATGGTGCAATTCACGAAGAAGTCACCTCTTGAATGCTCTTCACGAAGAAGGCCCGCATTTGAAATAGAAAAGACTTGGATCCCGATTAGGGAACTTATTCAACTAGCAAACCTTCTTATGACTCAAACTCGAGATATATTTTCAATAAAAATATGCACTAAGGTTACACTATAATTATGTATGCCTCCCCCGATAAAAATACGAGTGTATGGTTATTGATAGAGAAACTTATATTTTGAATGACTTAAAGTGCACGGAGATTATTAATAATCAGGACGCTGAACGGATAAATTTCCGATATTATTAGAATACCTGAGACAAATATGTAGCCTCTGTCGTTGACTATTTTAGCAAGGACCAGCCCCACTGCCCATGGCGGCAGCGGGCGGTGCCGGCGGCGGCGGCGGCAGCGGCGGTGGGTGAAGACCTTGGTTTGACCTCATGCCACGAACAGATGGTGGTGTTGCAGACGGAGGCATCTTCGTTTTCACAACGGACATCATCACACGACACGTTAACAAGCGATCGTTAAATGCTATCGACAATTCGCTATTCTATATAGATCTGACATTTTTCGACATTCCGATGATTTTAAGCCATGGACAGACTTGGGAAAAATCTTTTGGGCCGCCCTTTGTTAGGCCCAACTCATCGCGATACAATTAATCTATTAATCTTATTCGATCAGTTTTATTTTATATCCACCCTTTGAATATGAATTTTTCAATTAAGTAATACATCTCTCGAGTATTATTTCGATATATAAATGGAGTTTTTCTTTCGAAAAAAAATATTTCTCAAGCTCCTATCGCCAGTTAAATGGATGTGCTCGAACTCTGTGTGACGAAAACGTTTGGACAGCAAGCCCAGTTTTATCAGAGTCAAGCTTCCAAAGCCTACCGGTACTTTAATAATAATTATTAAGTATTACATCAATTGATAATGAATTTACAAATAATACTGATTTTTTTTCACAAAAATTTAACTGATAACTTTTTTATATTAAAGCTAACCGAAGACAAACAAACTTTCATTTAATCTAGTTTAATTTGCTTTAGAGAGTCGAGATTAATCCAAATAAAAGTAATTCGGGTCGAATTGGTTTTCAATTCGAATTTCGGAAGATTCATTGCTTACCAGATAAAACCATATCCCTTGGTTTGATAAACGATCTGAATAGATGACTATGTTAATCGTTAGTGAACCTATACAGATCGAGTAATGCTGGAGATAGCAGAAATTGTCCAATTAGTCTTGAATTTATTGTGCGAACTCCAATTCAGCCATAAACTTTTCAATTTTGCCGATTCAGTCCTAAAGCGGGAAAAGTACCAAAAAAATCCTAAACCTACTCCATTGGTATCAATTCAGTCCTAAACTTTTCAATTTGATCAATTTAGTGCTAAATTTTTTAACATTGATACCAATTCAGTCTATTCGGTCAATTTAGGTCGAAAATCATTGATGTGGACGCTGGCCATCCTACGTGGCACCATTGACATTAATGTGGATAAAATTTATAATTTTTTAATAATTTTTTCAAATTTTTTTAATGTTTTTTTTCTCTGTTTTTTCTTTTCCTAGTCGTTGGCCACAGGCGAGGGCCGCCGTTTCCTCATCGGCCATGGGCGAGGGGCCGAAACCCTTGCCCGCCATAGTGAGGGCGTCGGGCCCTCGCTCGTGGCATCGTGACGTCCTCGCCGGCCAACAGACGAGGGTTTCGGCCTCGCTTGGATCTAGGCGAGGGCCCGATGCCCTTGCCCGTGGCCAACGAGGGCGCGGTGGCCCTCGCCTGTGGCCGGCGAGGGCGTGTGGCCCTCGCCCATACCAACCTGTGGCTGGCAATGGTCGGCCGGTGACCTCGTGGCCAACTAGTGCTGGGAAAAGAAAAAAAAAGAAAAAGAAAAGAAAAAAAGAAAAAAATATTTAAAAAACTTGAAAAATTATTTAAAAATTATAAAATTTGTTCACGTTAGTGCCGACGGTGTCATGTAGGACCACCGATGTTCACATCAGCGATTTTCAGCCTAAATTGGTCGGATGGACTGAACTGATATCAATGCAAAAATATTTAGGACTAAATTAGTCTAATTAAAAAGTTTAGGACTAAATTGATACCAATACAATAAATTTAGGAACTTTTTAAATACTTTTCCCGTCTTAAAGCTTTTCCTCATGCTTGTCAGAAGAGCACGGTCAAGCCACCACAACAATTATTAATGAGATACTTTTAAGTTTCCTATTGAAGGATTTGAATATATGAAGATTAACAATGTTAACGCTAAATAACATAATTAAAATTTTGAAAATACTTTATTACTCTGATTATGATTTATAAGCTAGAACTTTTATTAAGTTATAATTGATTAAGAAAAGTTGCTCGTCAAGAAGGAAAAGATCAGAGCCATACCATGAGGAAGTTCTTCATCTTGTGCAATCAGCAACTTTAGCCTGCCAAATTAAGCATAAAGACCACACCTTTTTTTTGGCACTTGACTGAGGTACTAATTTCGATTATATTCTTAAAATAAAGCGTGCACCATATGATTAGTGTGAGAAAATGTGACGATTTTCCTAATATTTGCATTGAAAAATCTCGAGCACATAAAAAAGAAAAACATCCCGAATAGTATTGCTTTCGCGACAACTGATATAGGCCACGTTATCACTAATCAAATTGCACCGTTTCCAATCGACTCATCAGTAGGCATGGGAAAACGGCACAACGGGCACAAGTGGCTTGTGTTTAGCCATCGGGTGATACAGTCGTAGTGAAACACGTGCCTGCATGGCATGCACGCGACTTTCTCGTCAATCAAGTTCATCTCTTCCAAGCATATCGAACAGGACTTCGTCACATCACCTTCGCTTGGACTGTTGTCGGGTTCCATCCTCTCGAGTGCGTCGATAGCTTCTGGAGTTGCTGGGATGGCCCAAAAGTCGGTGTCGTCGATCGACTCCTGTAATGCTGCAGCCAATTCCGCCTCCTCGGTCCACCATATCTCTAATTGGAAACCCATACAGATCGGTATTTTCGTGAGGTGAGAATAGCCGCCGCTCGCCAACACTTGCTGTAGGTACAGGGCTGCCTTCGCAATGCTGCTGTCTATGGTCGACCCCGCCACCGCGAATTCTTGGCCAGTCTCGTATTGCACGATACAAGAACCCTCGCTGTACAACCTCTGCCTCATGCGGACAAGACTGGCGGCGGTGCGCGGCACGTTGTCTCGCTTGAGCATGAACGAGCGGGCTCTTGTGATCCGGTCAAAGGAATCGGACCTTTCTACTCTGTTGATGTCGGCCGGTACCGCGTCCGCATCCTCTCGTGGACAGTGGGCATGGATATATGCACTTCCTGCTCCAATAACCATGGCGAATTGAGATTCGGAGTAGCAAACGGAGACACTAACTGATGAAGAGTTTCGTCGTGAAATCGACGAATTGCTGTCGCGACACAAAGTTATATTAGAGTAGATTTACTCCCAAAGTCGACTTGGTTTCTTACTTTAATTTGCCTTTCCGAAGCCCTTCCTAGTTAGGAAACTATGAAATCTGGGAAGTCTTGTGTGTTTTTTTTTCCCTGAATATCTACGAACTGATGAACTTTTAGACGATTAAGATAGTCTCCGGTAATCAGTTATTGTATTATGAAGCTTGTAGTACTATCCAGTATTTTGTATCGCATGATAAGAATAATATCGTCGGTTTGGACGATAAATCTACTCCTGAGGTTATCTTTCCAAAGATTGATAACCCAGGTTTGAATTTCCATCCCAAATAACTACGTGAAACTTGTTCGGGAAAATTGTCCGAAAATTGTCCAAAAAGTCCTAAACCTATCGTACTTTTGCCAATTTAGTCATAAACATTTTAATTTTACTAATTGAGTCATAAACAGTTTTATATTTTGTCAATTAAGTCTATCCAGCCAATTTTAACTGGAATTCGCTGACGTAAACATCGAATGTCCTATGTGACACGGCTGGTGTTGATGTAGATAATTTTTAATAATATTTTAATATTTTTTCAATTATTTATTTATTTATTTGTCTCTTTCCTTTCTTTACATTTTTCTTATTGGTTTTGCCGGCCACAGGCGAGGGTCGCTCACCCAGATCTGGGCAAGGTCATCACTGCCGCGAGTGAGACTAGGATTGCCCAGATCTAGGCACGGTGGCCTCGCCTGCGGTCGCGATGGTCTGGGCGAGGCTGGCCTGGCCCAAACTGCAATTTCAACGGGAACGTGAAGGAGGAGGTTGTGGAAGAATATGTCTCGTGGAGGAATTTGGTCGAATAGGTGGTACGTGTACACAAGTTGTCGGAGGGCGAGATAGCAACAAAGTGGAGGATCTTGGCGAGGACTATGGGGTGGTCGTGGAGGATGGAGCGAAGAGAGTGGATCTACGTTAGGCATTACATGGAGAGGCAGGTCTTGATGATGGAACCTGGAGCTCGAGCCCCCACATCTTGAAGGCTCGAGCTCAGCCACGACATGAAGCTCGAGGCCAGATCTGGTTCAACACTTTGCTAAGGTTCCTCCTTGCCCGCGGCCGGCAAGGCTGGCCTTGCCTAGACCATCGCGTCGCGAGCGAGACCGCCTTGCCAAGATCTGGGTGAGGCTGGCCTCGTTTGCGGCAACGATGGCCTCCCCCAGATCCTGGTGATGTTGTGACCCTCTAGCCCGTAGTCGACGAGGGTGTCCCGACCCTCGCCCAGGGGTTGGCGAGTGGCCCGATGACCATCGCCCAATGGCTGGCAAGGGCCCAGCGAACCTCACCGGCCATAGCAAAAAAAAAAAAAGCAAAGAAGAAAAAGAAAAGAAAAGAAAAAATTTAAAAAATTGAAAAAAAATTAAAAGAATACGAAAATTTGTCTATATTAACGCCGGCCATGCCACGTAGGACGGCTAGCATCCACATCAAAGATTTCTGTCCAAAATTGGCCAGATGGACTCAATTAGCAAAATATGAAAAAGGTATAGAATTCAATTGGCACAATTAAAAGGCTCGGAACTGAATTGAAAAAAAGTGTAATAGGTTTATAACTTTTTGAACAATTTTCCTTCGGATAGCGAGTAATTAGGGTTTTGAAATTTCGCATGTTTTATCTAACTATTAAGGGCGTTGCATCTTCTATCAAAGGAATGAGCGAGCATTTGCAAATTAAAAATATCCTCCCATCAATTTGTGATGGTATGTCTTATAACCTTAATTAAATAATAGGGAGAAGGCCACAAAAAATTTCAAACTATGCCCACCTTGACATATTTACACTGAACTTTTTTTGTGACATTAAAAATCCTAAACTATGCATACTGTGATACATTTATCATAACTTTTTATTGTGACAAAAAATCCCAAAGTTGTACGTATGTCATACATTTACATTCCATCAATGTTCCGAAAAATGATTTTTCAGTCAAAACAATATCGTTTTTATTTCACTTAACTCACGTGAGCGTAATGTTAACAATGATTGTTTTCTGATATCGACGTAGGCAAAATTTTAATGGTTCTCATTGACAGAACTTTGATATAAAATAAATGTATCACAAAAGTACAAATTTGAGATTTTGGTGTTATACAAAAAAGTTTAGAGCAAATATGTCATAGTAATCATAACTTAGGGTTTTTGCCCTAAATATATAATATGATAAAAGTGTTTGAAATTTAGCGATGTACTCGTGAGTCGTGACGTATGAAGTAAATTCTACAGAGAAGAGTTTTCTTCGATTTTGAAGCACCTTGACCATTTGGAATCCAAACTTATAAGCATGCTATAAAACGAGAATTCAAAGTTTAGTCGTGAATACCATGAAATAATTTACGAGCCTATTGAAAAAAAGAATCTGCAAAACCGATCTTCAATATCTTATGTGGACCATGATTAATTTGGTCAACATCACTCAAGCTCGAGGGCATGGCGAAACGGCACAATGGGCATATACTGCTAATCGTTCGCCGTCGAGCGAGACAATCGTGATGAAACTCATGCTTGCATGGCATGCATGCAACTTCCACTTCACATAGATTCATGTCTTCCAAGCACATTGCACTCAGCTCTCCAGCGCCGCTGTCCTCTCACGAACTGTTGTCGAGGTTCGTTTTCTCTAGCATGTCAATGGCCTCTTGAGTCAGGGGGACCGCCCTGGAATCACCGGAATGTTCCATCGATTCTTGTATTGCCGCCTCCGATAACAATTCCAAGCCGTGTCTCCACCACATGATGACTTTGCAGGCCATCTCGACCGGCATATTCTGGAGGTGAGAGTACCGCTCGGTCCTCAACAAGTTTTGCAAGTGAAAGGCCGAGTGCATGAAGATGCAGTCTACCGATTGCCCTTGCAGCGTAATGTAGGGGCCGGCTGTATGATTGGCGATCACACGAGAGTGCTAACGGAGCAATCGCTGCTTCACTGAGAGGAGGTCGTCCAGGTCGCGTCAGATATTTCCTCGCCGGAGCATGAAGAAGCTGGTTCGCGTGAACCTGTCCAGGAAAATGCCACTTTTCCTGTTGTCGCGTTCCTCCGGCGATGCGCTTGCGTCCTCTCGTGGACAAAGCACGCGAAGGGTTATAGCCACTTTTCGAATGATATCCATGGTATATTGAGAACAAGTATTCGCGTGGAAAAGGAGGAATTTTCTGTGGATTGCTTAATTACATGTGCGCCTTTTGACAACAATTTCATGCTATGTTTGGAGCTATATATTCGTATGATAATTTGCATAACGGACGAGTAATTGTACGGCGCTTAATTCGATCACGGTGTTCCAATTTTGTGAGCATAGAAGAACGGCATAGCGAACACAAGCGGCTACTCTTGCTCAGCCACCGGACAATACTCCGGCGGTGAAACGCATTTGCGGGAAATCGTTTCCTAACCACGCTCAACTTTCATTCGATTGATCCCGTACTTCTTTGACTTGTATATGCCGACGGGTTATATTTGATTAGTTTCTTCCCCCAAAGATATAATACTGATTTTTTTCACTGTAATTGTTAGGGAACACAATATATATCTTTGGATACTATCGTGGTATGATTGTTTCCCAGAGAAAATAAATAAAAAAAAGTTTATATTTTTGCATTGATTCTTTTTGCATAACCTATTGCTTTTCATATGCGTTTTTCGTCCCAAGTACGATTAAAAATATATATATTCAATAAATGACAGTATTATTTTGCTTACTCTCATTTGAAAACAATGAAAGCCTGTTTCGCTGCTTGTTTATACCCTTCTTAAAGTTTTCGTCGTTCATAAAATTATATAATTCGACAGCAGAGACAGCTATTCTAACGCAGCACCACATACGAAACATAGACGAAATCCGATTTAATTCAAAAAACTTCAAATTGAGATAGTAAAGGAAATTATTTACATCCGACTTGTCTTTAGCATCCATTCACGAATTACTCGAGCCGCATCTCCTCCAATTTCAAGTCATCAACGTCGAAGCCCTCGTCGTGTTTCCTCCTCTCGATCATATCACCAGCCGCTCCGGTCGAGGGAACCACGCCAAAGCCTGAGAAATCCGCGGACCCCATCGGCGCCTCCCTCTGCCAAGGCTGTCCGTACCTCGCCAGAATCACCTCGCAAGTCGCGACAAAGGGTATCCTCTCCCGGTGCGAGTTCTGCTTCACCATCCTCTCTACGCGCATGGCTATGGTTTGGATGATGTCCTCGATCTGGAGCGGATCGAACGAGACACGGCAACCCGTGTCGCGGTCGTTGACAAGCTGCGAGCCGTGCCGACAGAGCCTATGCCTCAGCGAGAGGAGATCCTCAATGTAACGCCAATGGTTGTCGCGCTCAACCACGAAGAAACACATTCGAGTGAACTTGAGATGGCCGTCGCTGCTTTGAATGAACTCTTGATCATCTCATGGCAGATTGTACGTTTCTTTGGCAGACGCAAATACGTTTGCACATAACATAACTTGACGGGCCATGATCGGGCTGGGTTTGACTAGACAGAAATGTATGATGACGAGAAAGACGAGGGAGAGATTTTCAGGAAGTAAGTAGTTTCTTGAAAGGTGTTGAAGCGGAATGTGTGTTAGTGTTTTAGTGAACAAGCGAATGATATAAGTATATATATATATATACTTAATTAAGAAAGTAAGATATAGATGGATTCAGGATTACGTCAAGCAGATTATCTCGAATCAAAGTAGGAAACGCCTTCATTGCGTCTGAGGAACACGCTTGTAAACTACTTTCCTTTTTCGCCTTCTTGAATTCCCCGTTGAATCTTAATGTGCTGGGACTTGAAGAATTATCTCCTGCATTAATTTTCAAATCAGTCCGTGTTTGCCCCAGAAACAAGTACTTTACTGGTTATTTTTTGGCTTTTAAAAAAGGACTTTCATTTTTGTCCGGTACAAAAATTATGGGATATATTCACTAAAAATCATAAAATTTATCACGAAAGTGCAATTAAGTCCTAAAATTTGTAAAAAATGCAATCAAATCCTCAAACTTATCATATTTGTTCAATCGAGTGCTAAAGTTAACACTGTCTAATTTATAAATGAAAAACGCTAACGTGACGTTGAAGTGACTTATTTTAATAGTATATCTCTCCTATGTGGCAATGATGTGGCTAAATTGCGAAATATAAGGCTAAAACAACGTCACTTTGACCCAAATTTAATTTTTAACACTAATTTTATTTAAATTAAACTTAAAAAATAAGCTAAAAGATAAAAAATAAATAAATAAATAAATAAGGGAGGAGGACAAGTTAGGCGAGGAGGGCTATAAGCCCTCATTGTCGCTGCCCCACCATCGCTGGGAGGGTTCGATGACCCTCGCCCAGATTTGGGCGAGGGGTCGCGACCCTCCTCCAGATCGAGCGAGGGTCACCACTGGGAGGGGCGACCTTGGTAGTTGACCCAGTGGTGACCATTGGGCAGGTTTAGGTGAGGGCCAGCGATCCTCGCTCGGTCTAGGGGAGGGGCACGACCCCTCGCCTAGGGAGAGGCCTTCGCCAATCGTCCCCGCTAGACTTCAACTCCTCCTTTTTTTTAATAAATTAAAAATTTGGCTTATTTTGAAAATTTAATTTAAAAATTTTATATGAAAATAATATAAAACATGTTATTGCCACCTAGCATAGAAAAAATAAATAAAATGTCCATGTCAGCGTTTTCTGTTAGTAAGTTGGACGGTGTTAACTTTAGGACTCGATTGAACTAATTTAACAAGTTTTAGGACTTAATTGTACTTTTTGCAAATTTTATGACTTAATTACACTTTCGTGATAAGTTTTAGGACTTAATTGCATTTTTTGCAAGTTTTAGGACTCAATTGCACTTTCGTGACAAGTTTTAAGATTTCTAGTGAACATATGGTTCAATCAAGTCTTAAAGTTAACATCGTCTAATTTACTAATGGAAAATGCTAATGTGGATTATTTAATATTTTCTCTCTCCCACGTGGCGATGACATGGCTAAATTATGAAACATAAGACTAAAACAACGTTGTTTTGGCCCAAATTTAAATTTAATATTAATTGTATTTAAATTAAATTTTAAAAATAAGCTAACAAATAAAATAAAAATAAAAAAGGGGAGGAGACCCTCGCCGTTGTCGCCCTACCAGGGCCAGTGACACTCGTCGACAGCTGGCGAGGGGTTGCCGCCTTCCCCTAGATCGGGTGAGGGTTGCCACGTGGTGGTGGCCCTCGGCTAGGTCGAGGTGAGGACTGGTGACCCTCGGCCGGTCTGGGGGAGGGCCGCAACCCCTTGCCCAGGGACAAGCCTTTGCTTGCTGTCGGCTAGTGTCGCCTGTCCCTGGCGAGGGCCCGGCGACCCTAGCCAACCATCACCCAACCTCACGACCTCTCTTGGCAATGATGGGGCAGTAGCGGCTAGGGCTTCTAGCCCTCCCCACCGCACTTTAGCTCCTTTTTATCCTTTTTTTTCATTTAAAAATTTAAACATTTAGCTTATTTTAAAATTTTATTTTAGAAATTTTATATTAAAATAATATAAAAAGTTGTGTCATCGCCACATAGAATAGAATAAATAATAAATAAATTCAAGCCAACACCGCATTTGCATTTTTTGTTAGTAAGTTAAATGGTATTAACTTTAGGACATGGTTGAATCAATTCGACAAATTTTTGGACTTAATTGCATTTTTTGTAAGTTTTAGAACTCAATTGTACTTTGGTGACAAGTTTTAGGACTTGTAGTTGTTGCGGAAGTCGAGCGATCGAATAGTAAAATAGATAGAATAAAGAAATAAATTGGACACCAAATTTACGTGATTCGGTAGTAGTGACTTATATCTACGGGGAGAGTAGCACGAATTCCACTATTGATTAAGCGATACAATAGAGATTACAACCACACTCGAGTCACTCAAACACTCTAAGTGTTTACAAGTCCTAATTACACTCAATAACTCACACAGTATTTAGCCTCATAATTTCTCGCGAAATAATCTCTCAATTTCATAAAGGAATTATACACAAATCTAATCATAAGATTTAATAGCTATAAATTTTTAAATTTTTAATATAATTTTACAAACAAAATCACGAGCTTAATGCCAAGGACCCAGCACCGGCGGGACGTCACTTGCACTCCCACGGCACTCACTTCAAACGGCGCTTCAAGTCTTTCACATCAACTACATGTCACCCTCTTGCCGTAAACATATATATATATATATATATATATATATATGTATATATATATATATATATAAGAACCTCAATTGACCGAATATTGGCTTCCAAATTCCACGTTTGAACTTTCCAAGTTTGCTGTTTTATATCCTTCTTTATCTGAAACTTTGCCGACTCGAGCACGGAATTTCATCGATTTCCTTGTTTGCTTATTTTCTATAATTGACCCAATCAATAAACTCAGTGAAGTCCACTTTCCATGGTCAAAAGGTCCAACAAAGGACTTTTCTTTTCTGTGTTTCTATTTCACGATTCGGACTCCAACGTGAGAATAGCAAAATTAATGTATCCGTATATTTCTTTTTACTCGATTTCGGACATCCGCAAAATATTTAATTTAGAATATTTAATATTTCGTGAAAGTGTAGCGTGGAAAAGGAGGAGCTTTCTGTGGATTTCTTGAAAATGGAGGGGTTGGATATTATGTTGAATTTCACATGGATTTACAAGAATGAATTTAAGTCTTGTGTGTACAAATTGATAGTACTTCTAATCATTTTCCTGGGCCGACTCGGATTCTAATTAATCTTTTTTAGACTTGCATTGACATAATACATTAAAAGAACAGATGGAAAAATCCTTTGGAGGTTTTCCTCCACATATTTTAATTATATGTGAGCCTTCTTCAATAATTTTGTGCTGTGTTTGGAGCTACACATTCATATGATAATTTGCACAACGGGCGAGTAATCGTCCGGTGCTTAATTCGATCACGGCCTTCCAATTTTGTGAGCACAGAAGAACAGCATAGCGAACACAAGCGGCTCTCGTACTTGGCCACCGGACTATACACCCACGGTGAAACACGTCGCGCGGAATCGCTTCCTAACCAAGCACAATTTTCATTTGATTTATCGATTGCTCCTTCGACTTGTATAAGACGACTGGTTAAATTGATTAGTTTCTTCTCCCAAAGATATAATCCTGATCTTTTCACAGTAATTGCTAGGGAACACATTATATACTGTTTTTTGCATTGATTCTTTTTGCATAACCTACTATTTTTTATATTCGTTTTTTCGTCCCAAGTACGATTAAGAGAGAAAAATTTTCAATAAATGACAGTATTATTTTGCTGACTCCAGTTTGAAAACGGTGAAAGCCTGTCTTGCTGCTTGTTTATAACGATTAAAAGTTGTCGTAGTTCATGCAATTATATAATTCGACAGCAGAGGCAGCTATTCTAACGAAGTACCACATACGAAAAATAGACGAAATCCGATTTAATTCAAAAACTTCAAATTGAGATTGCAAAGGAAATTATTTACATCCGACTTGTCTTTAGCATCCGCTCACGAATTACTCGAGCTGCGTCTCCTCCAATTTCAAGTCATCGTCGTCGAAGTCCTCATCGCGTTTCCTCTTCTCGATCACATCACCAGCCGCTCCGGTCGAGAGAACCACTCCAAAGCCTGAGAAATTCGCGGACCCCATCGGCGCCTCCCTCTGCCACGGCTGTCCGTGGCTCGCCAGAATCACCTCGCAAGTCGCGACAAAGGGTATCCTCTTGCGGTGTGAGTTTTGCTTCACCATCCTCTCTACGCGCACGGCTATGGTTTGGATGATGTGCTCGATCTGGAGCGGATCGAGCGAGACACAGCAACCTGTGTCGCGGTCGTCGACAAGCCGCGAGCCGCTCCGACAGAGCCTATGCCTCAGCGATAGGAGATCCTCAACGTAACGCCGATGGTTGCCACGCTCGACCACGAAGAAACACATCCGAGTGAACTTGAGATAGCCGTCGGCGCTTTCAATGAACTCTTGATCGTCGTATGGCAGATTGCACGCGTCTTTGGGAGACGCAAATACGTTGGCACATAGCATAACTCGACGAGCCATGATCGGGTTGGGTTTGACTAGACAGAATTGTATGATGACGAGAAAGACAGAGGGAGAGATAATCAGGAAGTAAGTAGTGTCTTGAATGGTATTGAAGTGGTAGGTGCTGTAATGTTTTAGTAAACAAGCGAATGACATATATATATATATATATATATGGTTCTTGAAATTTACTTAATTAATTGCCGTTCCAAATTAAGAAAGTATGATATCCGATGGATTCAGGATGACCTCAAGAAGATTATCTCGAGTCAAAGTAGGAAACGCCTTAATTGCGTCTGAGGAACACGCCTGTAAACTACTTTCCTTTTTCGCCTTCTGTAATCCCCCGTTGAATCTTAATGTGCTAGGACTTGAAGAATTATCTCCTGCATTAATTTTCAAATCAGCACTTTACGGGTTATTTTTTGGCTTTTAAAAAAGGACTTTAATTTTCATCCGGTCAAAAAATTATGGGATATGTTTACTAGAAATCTTAAAATTTGTCACGAAAGTGAAATTGATTCATAAAACTTGCAAAAAGTGCAATTAAGTTCTAAAACTTATCAAATTCGTTCAATCAAGTTCTAAAACTAACACCGTCTAATTTACAAATGGAAAATGTTGACATGATGCTGACGTGGCGCTTTTAAATATTTTATATCTCATACGTGGCAATGATGGATCTAAATTACGAAACATAAGGCTAAAACGACGTCGTTTTGGCCAAAATTGAATTTTTAATGCTAATTTTATTTAAATGAAAATTTAAAAATAAGCTAAAAATTAAAAAAATTAAAAAAGGGGAGAAGGAGAAGTCAGGTGAGGAGGGCTGAAGCCCTTGTCGCCGCCTCCCCACCATCGCCGGGAGGGGCTAGTGAGGGTGGGGGATAGCCGGTAGGGGTCGCCCAAATCTGGGCGAGGGGTCATGGCCCTCCCCAAGATCAGGTGAGGTCGCCACTAGAAAAAATAATATAAAAAGTCACGTCGTCACCACGTAAGATAGAAAAAATAATAAAAAATTCACGTCAGCGTCACGTCAACATTTTCATTTAGTAAGTTAGCAGTATTAACTTTAGGACTCGAGTGAACCAATTTGACAAGTTTTATAATTTGATTGTACTTTTTACAAGTTTTAGGACTCAAATGCACTTTGATGATAATTTTTAGGATTTCTAGTAAACTTATCCCAAAAATTATTAAATAGCGACATGTGAGCATTCTTTATTGTTTGTGATTGTGGTTGTTTAACAAGTTGGGGACCATTTGAAATCCATTTATACTAGTTACTTCACTCGTGCTTCGTTCACTTCTAATGTCATTCGAAGGACATTGGAATAATTATCAAAAAAGTCATAAAAATATTGTATTTGTGCCAATTTTGTCATAAACCTTTCAATTGTGTCAATTAAATCCTAAACATTTTCACATTTTACCAAGTGAGTCCATCCGGAGTCCACGTTGGTAAACTCCAGCCAATTTTGGCCTGGTGGGCTCGATTGACAAAGCGTAAAAATGTTTATAATTGAATTGTCACAAATGTAATAAATTTATGATACTTTTGGCAATTTCCCCAAGGGCATCTGGTACAAGATGGGAGCTGAGGATTATTGAATTATGATATTTATGGATCAGTACAGTACCATAATCTAGGAATCCAAAGATCGATACGAGGAAGAAAAGACGTCATGATGTTATGTTTCATTAGTCGTGGAAATACAGCTAAAAAATAAATTCTGAAAGATCTCTTAGACCTCGTTCGGTTTCATCTTGTCGAGCGCTGAAATAGCTTCTTGAAATGCCGCAGCCAAATTCCAACTGCTCGCTCCACCATATGTTGATTTGGAAACCCATACAGATTGGTATTTTCGTGAGGTGAGAATATCTGTCGCTCCTCAACACTTGGTCTAGATGCCGAGCCGGGCGTGCGATGACGATGTCTATGTCCAACCCCGCCATCGCGATGGATTTGCCAGTCTCGTATGCCAGTACACAAGAACCCTAGCTGAACAACCTTTGCCTCATCAAGGCGAGACTGTTGGCAACACGCCGCGTGTTGTCTCGCTCAAGCATGAGGGAACGGGCTCTTGTGAACCGGTAGAAGAAATAACGTCTTTTTATTCTGTCGAAGTCGTCCGGTACCGCATCCGCGTCGTCTCGTGGACAGTGAGCATAGATGATTATATTTGGTACTCCCAGTCTCAAGGTGAATCGAGATTTGGAGAGCGAAAGGCAGGACTGCTCTATCGGATAAGCAAACGAAGACGCTGACTGATGAAGAGTTTCGACATCGCTCAGGCTCGAGGGCATGGTGAAATGGCACAATGGGCACAGATTGCTCGTCTTTAGCCATCGAGCGAGACAACGGTGATGGAACTTGTGCTTGCGTGGCATGCATGCAACTTCCGCTTCACGAAGATTCATGTCTTCCAAGCATGTCGTGCCCGGCTCTCCAGCATTGTCGAGCTTCATCTTCTCTAGCGCGTCGATGGCCTCCCGAGTCGCGGGGATTGCCCTGGAACCACTGGGATAATCCATCGATTCTTGTGTTGCCGCCTCCGATAAGGAGAAGAGACGGCATCTTCGGAATCCAAACTTGTAAGCATGCTATAAAATGAGAATTCAAAGTTGAGTTGTGAATACCATGAAATAATTCACGAGCCTATTGAAAAAAGGAATCTGCAAAACCTATCTTCAATATATTATGTGGACCATGATTAATTTAGTCAACATCACTCAAGCTCGATTGCATGGCGAAACGGCACAATGGGCATATACTGCTAATCGTTCGCCGTCGAGCGAGACAATCGTGATGAAACTCGTGCTTGCATGGCATGCATGCAACTTCCACTTCACATAGATTCATGTCTTCCAAGCATATTGCACACGGCTCTCCGGCGCTGCCGTCCTCCTCCTGTGAACCATTTGTCGAGGTTCGTCTTCTCTAGCACGTCGATGGCCTCATGACTTGTGGCGACCGCCCTGGAATCGCCGGGATATTCTATTGATTCTTGTATTGCCGCCTCCAACAACAATTCCAAGCCAGCTCTCCTCCACATGATGATTTTGCAGGCCATCTCGACCAGCATATTCTGGAGTTGCGAGCACCGCTCGCTCCTCAACACGTTTTGCGAGTGCAAGGCCGAGTGCATGAAGATGCAGTCTACCGATTGCCCTTGTAGCGTAATGCAGGGGCCAGCCGTGCAATCTGCGATCACATGAGAGGCCTCATGGAGCAATCGCTGCTTCACCGAGAGGAGGTCGTCCAGGCTGCGCCGGAAAATTTCCTCGCCGGAGCATGAAGAAGCTGGTGCGCGTGAACCTGTCCGAGAAAATACCTCTTTGCCTGTTCTCGCGGTCCTCTGGCAATGTGCTCGCGTCCTCTGGTGGACAAAGCACACGAAGGGTTATAGCCACTTTACGAACGATATCCATGGTGAATTGAGAACAAGTGTTCGTGTGGAAAAAGGAGGAATTTCCTGTGGATTGCTTGATAATGAATTTAAGTCTTGCGTGTACAAATTTATATTGATTTTAATCCTACGTCGTCTCGAAATTCTCTTTTCCTGGGCCGACTAGGGTGCTAATTAATCTTTTTTTATTTAAAAAAAGTAATTTAATTGCGCAAAACCCAGCGCAGACAAGCCCAGAAAATTCAGCCCAAATAACCCTCACAAACCCAAGAGTCAGCAGGCCCAATATTGACCCAATAGCCCGAGTCCGTCGTTTCGTATCGGTTCAGGGGAAAAACTGAGACTAGTACAAGAACGAAGGAAACGCATAGCAAAGTGGCCCAGAGAATTGGATCATTCACGAGGATGTTGAACGAAGAACTGTGACTAATCCATGAACAAGTGGGCGGATCTCAAAGATATTATATCCTAGGGTTTTCTCGAATATTCTAGAATACTCCTGAGGACGGACGATATTGTAATTATGCCCTCTTGTAATAGATGGAGGTAGATGGTAATTGGGGAGGTACGATCTTCACCGTTAGATCGATGAGAGATATACAAATACAGTCAATCCTATACTTGTATATGAAGGAGTCTCTCCCCTCATTTTCACATCTCATTTTTAAGTGAAATACAACCCTATTTTCAAATTTGTACTCAAAGATATAGTTTATTTGCCAATTGACATTCCCAAACTTCTATAGTTTATTAGTTTAAGTGTCAAAAAATCCATAAAATTCTTTAAATACAGAAAACTCTTCGAATAGAGAAATTTGAGTAATTTAAAACATAGCCAAATGCCAGAAACTACTTTCCTTTTTGAATCTCAATGTGTTAGGACTTGAACTCCCGTATTAATTTATTGAATCATTCCGTCTTGTCTTTGAAAAAGTACCTTATTGATTATTATTGGCTTTAAATAAAGGACTCTTATTTTCATATGGTAGACAACATTTATTAAATAGCGATCTGCAATAATTTTCTAGTTTTAGCTTCGACGAATTGAACTACTTGTTTAGATATATATATCACTAAAATACAAAAAAAAAAAAGGTCTGATTCTTCTTTGTTTGGAGCTAATTTAGGTTAAGTCGAAGTATTTTTGGCCAAACTAATGCACAAAACCATAAATCTTTGTCAATTATTCTTTTTTTTTTTTTAAATGTTAGATTGAAGGAGAACCTCATGAAGTTTTTCATTATCCACACCTTTGAAAAACTCTGAATTCAACCTAAAGGAATTTACAAATTAGATTATTTCAATTATTGTTATAAACTCCCAACAAACGTAAAAGAGACTTTCTTCAATTATCATATCACTAACTGTGCCCTAATGTCAAAAAACATTTTTGTATATGGCTAATTAGAAATTGGTTGCAAACGGTCAAGTACCTATCAATCAGATTAAGATAGGAAAGTCGAACGGGGAAAGAATCATCATACACTTTTGTATCAAAATCAATCGTTCAAACTTTTAGTACAGTGAACCTGTTTAGTTTCAATCACAATCTCCTAGGCATCGGAAAACGGCACAGCGGGCACAAGTTGCTCGCGTTCAGCCACCGGACGATACACCCGTGGTGAAAAATATGCTTGCATGGCATGCGCGCCGCTTCTTCCTCGCGCGAAATCCCATCCTTGCAAATCACGCACCCGTCATCGCCATAATCCAAAACCTCGCGGAGCTTTGTTTTCTCGAGAGCGTCAATGGCCGCTCGACTCGCCGGGACAGCTCCAAAGGCATCGGAAACTTCCATCGATTCCCTGAGGGCCGCCTCCATCTCCCTTTGCTCTCTCCGATGGACAGAAACCTCCAAGACCATACGGATCAGTATCTTCCTCAAGTGCGAGTAGAGCTTGGTCCTCCGCAATCTCTCGGTTTCTGCAGCCGCTCTTAGCACGAGGCAATCCGCCTCATGCCGTTCCATGGTGACGTGATGACTGGTTTCGCCGTCACCAAAGATAATGTGATAGTGTTGGCGGAGCAATCTTTGTTTCATTTGACGTTCGAGGTTGCTACGGAAGTTGAATTGATCGAGAGTGACATAACAAACTCGGGTGAACTTATCGACGGTGTCACCTCTTTGCATGAGTTCGTGCTCTTCAAGGAATGCGTCACCGTTCGCCCTCCGGCGACATATCTGGGCATGGACATGAATACCTGCGGCCATTGGTGAATGGAGTGGAAACTTCAGAGATGTTCTTGGTTCTTGATGATGGAGGGAAGGGTTAGGGGATTACTCGGAGGAGTTCCAGTGTCTGGGTTCTGTTGAATTTTTTGAGGGTTTTACGAGGATGGATTTGAGTCTTATGTGCACAAACTTGCATTACTTATAGTGTTATGTCTTTCCTGTCCGAGGCCGAGCAGAATTCTCACTAAATTTTCTATTTCCCTAATTAAAGAAGAATAATTTATGACTTGCTGACCCCACTATCTAACTACTTTCCTTTTTCGAACTTCGGAATGCCCCACTATCCTATTCCTAGGACTTGAAGAATCATATCCTGTGTTTCGAATCAGTCCAGACTGTCTTTGACCCGAAGTAAAAGACTTTTATTTTCATCCGCCTACCGTTGAAAAAATTACTATACGGCGATATGTGTGAGTTTTTCTTTTTTCTTTTTTTTTGAAGTTTTTTTTGTGACTATGGTTTTTTTGGGAAAAATTACCCAAAAATTCATAAACCTATTACACTTTCGTCAATTCAATTCTGAATCTTTTAAGTTTGTCAATTGAGTCATAAATATTTACACTGCTCACCAATTGAGTCCTAAACAATTACACTTCTTGTCAATTGAGTCCATCCGGTCAATTTTGACTGGAAATTGATGATGTGGACGCCGGCCGGCTACGTGTTGCTGATGTGAACATTTTTAAATAATATTTTAATAATTTTCTAAATTTTTTATGGTTTTTTTCTTCTTTTTTTTCTTTTTCTCCATTTTTTTTTTGGGTTTTGGAATTGGCCGGCGAGGGTGGCTGGCCAACCCTTGCCGGCAAACTCCAAAACCCCCCAAAAAAAATAAAGAAAAGGAAAAAAGAAGAAAAAATAAAAAATCATAAAAATTCAAAATATTATTTAAAAATATTCACGTCAGCAACACGTGGCTAGTCGGCGTCCACATCATCGATTTCCAGCCAAAATTGGCCGGATGGACTCAATTGACAAGAAATGCAATTGTTTAGGACTCAATTGGCAAACTTAAAAGGTTTATGACTCAATTGGCAAAAGTACAATAGATTTATGAATTTTTGGATAATTTTCCGTTGTTTTGTAAGTAGGACATCCTTCGGGTCTTCTTTTCTTGATTTCATCTTAAATTAAAAAAAATGAATTGATTTGTTTTAGCTTATTTAAACATTTCTTAATTGAAAATGTTGGTTATACCTTTTGTTTTCATTAATACATTCGCACTCGTAAGTTATGATATACATGGTACCGTTTGAATTAATTTATTTGTAGTTTTGATCATAATGAAGAAAAATGATCAATTCATTTATGTAAATAATATTTTCGTTAGAAAATAATATTTGATTACCCCAAATTATAAATATTTTTAAATATCACCATTACAATCAATGATAACTATATATATTTATTTATTTGAACTAGGCATAGCATTAAATGCAATTAAAATAAAAGTAATGGATAAATGCACCAGAAATCTTATAACTTGCTTCAAAAAATAGAATTTATTTCTAAAACTTTCAAAAGTACAATCAAGCCCTGAAAATTATCAAATTAGTGCAATTAATCCATCCGTTATTTTTGTCCAATTTGACTTACTAAAAATGCTAACTTGTCCTTTTTTAGTTCTTTCTTAAGACACGTGGCGCTCACCAATAACTAAAAAAACTATGGGGAAAAAACCACCAAAAACCCCAAACTTTACCACTTGTGACACATTTATCTCGAACTTTTTTTTGTGCCATGAAAAATCCCAAACTATATAACTTGTGACACATTTACCCCAATATACCGTAGCCTAGGGCATTTTAGTCTTTTTCCCTTTTTCTATTTTTGTTCTGTTTTTTTTCTTTTTTCTGGCAGGGGCTGCCCTCGCCTCGCCCAGGAGAGGCGAAGGCTGCCCTCGCCTGGGCGGGGCGAGGGCTGCCCGCCGGCATCAGGCGAGGGCTGCCCTCGCCGACGTGGGGCGAGGAGAACCTTCGCCTCGCCGGCGTCGAGCGAGGGACCCTCGCCCCACCTAGGCGAGGCAAGGGCAGCCCTCACCTAGGCGGGGCGAGGGACCCTCGTCCCCCCCCCCCAGGCGAGGCGAAGGCTGCCCTTGCTTGGGCGGGGCGAAGGCTGCCCACCGGCGTTGGGCGAGGGCTTCCCTCGCCCCGCCTAGGAGAGGGCGGGTACCCTCGCCCGACGCCAGCGAGAGCAGCCCTTGCTCGACGTCGACGGGCAGCCCACTCCCCGCCCAGGCGAGGGCAGCCATCGCCTTGCCTAGGCGGGGCGAGGGTCCCTCGCCCGACGTCGGCGAGGCGAGGGTTGCCCTCGCCCAACGCCGGCGAGGGCTGCCCTTGCCCCACCCAGGCGAGGGCAGCCTTCGCCTCGCCTGGGCAGGGCGAGGGTCCCTCGCCCGACGCCGACGAGGCGAGGGTCCCTCGCCCTCGTTGGCGAGGGTAGACCTCGCTGAAAAAGAAAAAAAACAGAAACAAATAGAAAAGGGGAAAAAGACTAAAATGCCCTAGGCTACATTATATTGGGGTAAATATGTCACAAGTTGCATAGTTTGAGGTTTTTCATGACATAAAAAAAAGTTTATGGTAAATGTGTCATAAGTGATAAAGTTAGGGATTTTTGGTGGTTTTTTCCCAAAACTAAGGAAAATGACACAAATTGTCCTTAAATTTTGATCTAACGAGTAATGTCGTCCTTGAATTTTTAATTTGTTTAATATAGTCCCCAAACTTTGGTCCAATATGCATAGTTGTCCCTCAACTTTTAAATTTTTTAATGTAATCCCTAAAATTTTTCATATAATCTATATAGTCTAGTGTCGCGACCGACCTCCGATTTTAAAAAAGGGCTCTCGCAGCTAAGTCTAGGTTTGGGACTTAACTCGGGCACTCCCAAGCCCATATCGTATCATAACTTGTGGTTTAGGTTTTAACTTGCAAATGATTTTTATCTAGGAGTTGCCACGAATCAATTTAGGGTAGATTTAATTAGAAACCCAAGTAAGGTGACTGAAGAATCACCCTACTCATACGAACTAGAGATTAAATAAGTTGGGGGACTTTGTTACACTAGTTAGGTGACTAGTGCCCTTTCGGTACCTTTTTACACTGTTCATTTCATAAAATATTTATCAGGCAATTTGAATTGATTTTAGAACCTATTTCCTAACATGTGAGGTTATCAAATAAGTGTGCAATCATTGAAAATTAGCAGTCAAGATAAAAATGTAGCCTAAGGTTATAATCCTAATTAAGGCAACAACATTCAAAACACGACAATTTATGTAATTATATTCTAATTATAAACAACATGCATAATAATAATACAACAGTAATAAAAGTAATATCCAAAATTCTATTGCATAGCCCTACAGGCTTATTTGATCTAAACATGATTATTAATAAAATAATTCACATAATTTAGAAAAAAGTATTCAAAAATACTAATTTCTAAACTATTTCCTAATTTTAAAAGAAATTTTTTTATTTTTTATTTTTTAAAAAATAATAAAAATTACAATTTAAAAAATTAAAATATTATTTATTTATTTTTAAATATATTTTTTTAAAAAAAATTTCTTAATTAAAATAATATAATATTAATAATATTCGATCTGGTAGGGTTGGCGGACCCGAGCCGAGTCAGAACTCACCCGGATCCGCGAACCCGATCGGAATTTGCAGATTCGGGTCGGACTTTCGGATCCGAACTGGGCCATGACTGATGCGGGCCGATGAATCGAGTTTTGAATCGGACTGGGCCGGTTCGGCTAGGTATCGTGTCTCAAACGTGGGGAGGCTGCTGACCGGATGAAATTCCGACAATTTCCTGGTTGTTTCGTCCTGCCAGTGGCTCTACTCCCTTCAGCACACCAAGATGAAGAGAGCCCAACATCTGGTCGCCGGAGGGCCGACCAAAATGGTCACCTGAGGGCCGACCAAAATGGTCACTGGCCAAGCCCCAACCCAGGTTTGTTAACCCAAATGCCGGTCAGAGCTTGGCCGGCGGACCCAAGCCAAACTTAGGCTTCTTTTGGTCCTTAATAACCGCAACAAAACCAACCCAAGCTAGCTCAGTCACCGTCCAACCATCTATTCTCTAGCGAAGATCAAAAACAAATCGGCCCTATTGAGACATTTTAACAAACAGTTGGCATGCATACATAAAATAGGGGAATTTTGACCTATTTCAGGGCCCTCGCCAATTCAGGCAGCCACGACTCACCTCAGACAGCTATTCAATGCCCTTCACTGACACTTCCCCTACGTTCATTTTCCTTGGTGGAACGACTTTCCCATTCCACCATCCGTCGGTCCGACGGTGACAATAAGGAGGGAAGGAACAAGCGGGGAAGGAAGAAGAAAGGAAGGAGAAGGAGGGGGAGGAGGGGCTTGGCTAGGTTGGGCCGAGCCTAGTCCCGCGCGGAAAGGAGGAAGAAAAGAAGGTCAGGTTGGGCTGGCCCTGGCCTGGCCCAATTTGATTTTTTAATATTATTTTTTTAATATTTTTAATAATTAATTTTTTTTAAAAATTTATAATAAACCCTAATAATGCACAAAAATACCAAATGTCTATATGCAATGCCATTAAATATTAAACTCTAATTTTTTTAGGAATTAAGAACATTAACATTAACCCCTAAAATTTTGCGTAATTAATTTCGAGCAAAATTAAAATAGGTGTTAACATCTAGGGACCACATTGAACAATAGTTTAAGAATTACAGTGAATATATTAAAAGTTTGGGGACGATATTGCATATTGGGTAAAGTTCAGAAATCACATTGCACAAATTTAAAGTTCAAGATATTGCATATTAAACTAAATTTTAGGGACAATTTGTACCATTATCCCGAAAAACCAAGAGAGAAAAAGAGCACGATTATCTGAATCTTCAATCTTCAACCAAGACACTTTCGAAGCCAGCTTAAAGAGTAGAATACCTAGTTTTTTTTTTTTTGGGTCAGAAGTGGAATACCTAGTTTGCCTACTTAAAAAGCGCAACTTTCTAGTATTTCAAAGAAGGGCAACTCACTGCAGGCAATGTGATAAATAAATTTTCTACTTAAATTGAAGGGATTCTAAATGAATTCGAGAGGATGAATATAAACAAAGTGCGATTGGACTTCATATGTGTCGGTCCGCCGGAATTTTAATCATGAAGTTTCTCGAAGGAATATTATTTTTCTATCCTGATCAAAACATTGAAGAACCAGAACTAACCGATAGGGTAACCCACCCGCTCAGGCTGATTTGTCACTGTTGATCGCAATCAAGACTATCAAAAGATAATTAATCATTTGTAGAATAATTCCTACTTCTTTCGGGGAAAAAGTATTCCCCAACATCCAATCTAATAAAAACCAATATAAAAGGTTATAACAAAGTCTTGTCCATGTGTTATCTCTAAGTGCGCCACCTAAGATTATAAATTCCTGGAATTGGACTGTCCTCATTGAAAATGTTTTACTGTTCAATTGCAACTCTCTTTTTTTTCACAATTTGTAACTCATTTGTATGTAGAAAGTACGTTTTATTTTAGCATGATAACAAAATTTTAAGTTTTCCCCATAATAGTTAGTAGACAAAAGCATTTATTGTTTTAGATGGTGCAATATTTGCCATACAAAATACTAATGTAGTGTCCGTGAATTTTTTTTATACCAATCATTTGTTTTGTATTTTGATAATTTAATTATATGTGTACTATTTATAATATAATATCAAATTGATGCTAAAATGTTGTATGCTCTTTTATTCAACGAATTGAACTACTTGAATGTATACGGTAATATAGCATACAGAACAGTCTGTTCCATTTTTTGTTCTAAATTAGGTTAAATTAAAGTATCTTTGGCTAAGGTAATGCACAAAACCATTACTCTTTATCTTTGGCTAATTATTTAAATTTTTTAAATGTTAAATTGAAGGAGAAAGTTGTAGCCCAACAAACTTAAATCCATGAAGTTTATCATTAGCAAATCATCAAACAATTTATAACTAAATTGGTGAAATTAAAAAATTTATGATTGAATTGACATTTGAGCAATAGCCTTTCTGGGTGATTAGCCTTAAGTTTATTCGTCATTTTCAGTAGTATGTATATAAAAAATTTGTTAAGTCACTAATAATATGAAGAAATTCTTATATAATTTAGCTTTTTGTCACGTATAAATTCGTATCTTTCCTTTTTAATATTTTTGTGGAAGGGTGATTACCATGAAAGAGATTTTCTTCGATTTTCATATTGCTAATTAACTTTGCCCTAATTTCGAAAAACATATATATATATATATATATGGCTAATTATAAATTAGTAGCTGGCGATCAAGGACCAATTAATCATGTTAAGATATGAAAGTCGAACAGGGAAAGAATAATCACACACTTTGACATCGAAGTCAACGGGATGAATCCAATTTACGGCCATTGATTGACTGAAACTGTCATCCATTGTAGGGGGAAAAGTAAATCATTGACAGGTAACCTAGTAAAGTCATGTATAATTCAATCACAATTCTCCTGATCTTGGGGCATCTGAAAACGGCACAGCGGACACAAGTTGCTCCCGCTCAGCCACCGAACGATACACTCATGGTGAACCATATGCTCGCATGGCATGCGCGCGACTTCTTCGTTGCGCGAAATCTCATCCTTGCAAATCACGCACTCATCATCGCCAGAATCCAAAACCTTGTGGAGCTTTGTTTTCTCAAGCGCGTCAGTGGCCGCTCGACTCGCCGGGACTGCTCTGAAGGCGTCGGAAACTTCCATCGATTCCCTGAGGGCCGCCTCCATCTCCCTTTCCTCTCTCCGATGGACAGAAACCTCCAAGACCATACGGATCAGTATCTTCCTCAAGTGTGAGTAAAGCTTGGTCCTCAGCAACCTCTCGGCTTCTGTGGCCACTCCTAGTATGACGCGGTCCGCCGCATGCCGTTCCATGGTGACATGATGACGGGTTTCGCCGTCATCGAAGATAACATGATAACGTTGGCGGAGCAATCTTTGTTTCATTTGATGTTCGAGGTTGCTTCGAAAGTTGAATCGATCGAGAGTGACGTAACAGACTCGGGTGAACTTATCGACGGTGTCGCCCCTTTGCATGAGTTCGTGCTCTTCAAGTAATGCGTCCCCGTTCGGCCTCCGACGACATATCTGGGCATGGACGCGAATATCTGTGGCCATTGGCGAATGGAGTGGAAACTTAAGAGATTTTCTTGGTTCTTGTTGATGGAAGGAAGGGTTAGGGGAACTAGAGGAGTTCCAGCGCGTGGGTTATGTTGAATTTTGGAGGGTTTTTGCGAGGATGGACTTGAGTCTTATGTGCACAAACTTATACATTAGTTAGTCTTATATCGATCGATTATTTGTTTCTGTCCGAGGACGAGTAGGATTCTCAATAATTCTTTTTTTAAGAAAATTGAAGAGTTGATGATCACATTTCGATTGCTTCTAACTGCTTTCCTTTTTCAACGTCTAAGCGTGTCCCCATCCTACTAGTACTAGGAGTCCGAGCAATTGTAGATTTATATCCTGCATTTCGAATCAGTCGAGATTGTCTTTAGCCCCCTATAAATAAGGACACCCTGTTGGTTTCTTTGGCTTTAAATGGAGGACTTTTATTTTCATCCTCCTACCATAGAGAAATTTATTTTATGGTGACATGTGTGCATTTTTTTAAAACTTTTTGTGACTGGTTGTTTTGTAAGCGGGGTGTCCTTCGGATTTTTTTTCTTGATTTCATCTTAAATACAGAAAAAAATGAATTGATTTGCTTTAGCTTGCTTAAACAAATTAAAAATGGTGTTCGATTACACTAAAGGAAAATTGCTTATTCAAGATCATTTCAATAAACAACATTTATTAAGTGTAAATGTTAGTTATGACTTTTGTTTTTATATATTGCTCCATACTACTGTTCAGTCATAGTTATGATATTTAAGGTGCCGTTTGAATTTACGTTTTTCTCTTTTTCTTTTAATCAGCAAAAAATCAATTTGTTATCTACCTAGGTAAATGTTTCTTCAGAAAATTAATGCTCAACTACACCAAATTATAGCTATATTTAAATATCGCTATTACAAACAATAACATGAAAGCGAAAATTCTAACAATGTTTTTTTTCATTGCACTAGGCATACCTTTCAATGCAGCCAAAATAAAATCAACTAGTTAGAAGTTTGAACTAACAAAGGCAACAAATGCTGCACCCGACCAAAACATTTAAAAGCAGCACACTGATTTCTTACTTATTTTTTAATTACAGGACAATGACATATTGTTGACTAAACACAAGCAGATTTTAACTTTTAAGTTCAAAATGAAAAATGTAAGTAGATGATACATATATTCATTTGGCACGAAGTTTCTTCTTCCAAAGGCTGAAATTAAAGATAAATGGACAGTTTTATGATGAAAAGCAAAAATAATTATCATTGTGCTCAGTTGGTTTTTGTTTCTGAATCTATGGTCATCCAAATGTTGTTTCCATATGAAAGATTTATTTTGCACTTCAAAGAAAGGAAAATCAGAATATATAGATTTTAACCAAACATACTAGTACTTTCCAGGACTGCATACATGAAATTATTGGTTAAACCAATATATAGTTGATGAAATTTCTTAAATAATTCAGACCTTCACAGGAAGATATTCTTATCTTTCCTTTCTATTGTATTGCTCGAAGGGTCATTACTATGTAAGTTATTAGAGACATACTCAACTGTGCCCTAATCTCCCTAAACACAAATATGGCCTACAAATCGGCTGCTTACAACCAACTAATCATGTTCAACGCTTTGAATGCGGAAAAGAATCAATCTCATATAGCTTGATATCACATAAACAAAAACGATGGATTTTCAATAAATATCTAGGAGTTGGAGGAAACTTTTTGGTAAAATTGTCAATCAGTTCTAAATCTATGGTACGGATACCAATTCAATTCTTAATTTTTCAATTTTGTCATTTTAGTCCTAAATCCATCGTAGTCTTTCCTGCCACTTTTCGCCGAAAAACGCTGACGTGGCGGTATGCCACGTAAGACGATCGACGATGACTGGATCGCTAACGTGGCGGTATCCTACGAAATTCCTCAATAAATATATACTAGGGCATGAGCTCAGGAGAGATCAACTTGCGCGTATCATCTGAATTGATAATCTCTACGTAATATAAAGCCTTATGAGATGGGCTTAGTAGTAAAGAACAAGAGATATGCGCGTGGATTAGGCAAGCGACTTATCCACTTCCGTACATTATCGAATGCAAATAATTTCATGTTTGGGCAAATACTCAAATTTAGACTTACATTTGGTCTATGAATGTTTTTTTTTTTGGTCAGAATATGGTCTATAAAGTTAGCAGAATATTGATGTGCCCGAAATTTATCTATATATCTAAAGTAGGCCTTTTGCGATAAAAATAAAGTTTAGGTAAGGTATGTCACATATTCTACGAATGGGCCTTATAGAAAAATATAAGTACTCACTTTTGAGGCTATCAATATTTTGTATTCGAGAGACCATTATCTAATTGAATTTAGGCTCTATTTGTTTCGTGGTAAATATTTTATCAAAAAACATCGTGATCATTTTCTGATTTTTAGATTATTTAGGAAAATGAGTCAATGGAAAATATTTTCCTAGTAAATAGAAAAACTATGCTTAAATTCATAAAAATTATTTTATTTTTTTTTTTAAATTTGAAATCATTAAAGTACGACGAGACGTCAATGCTTAGGTACAGGCACCCTGACGCCCATTCTTGGGTCCTTAGTGGCTGGGCCTCAAAGCCCAATGCCCATGTCGAGATTTTTAGTGTCCATGCCTGGGTCCTAGGCAACCATGCCCGTGGTACGTAACTGCCAGACCAGGTCTATTGAGGCCAAGACCAGTTCCTCGATGGTCGAGCCTGAGTCCACAAAGGCTGGGTCAAGGTCCCTCAAGGATAGGCCCTAGACCTTGGTGCTCATGCCTAAATAGAGAGTGCATTAATCCTAAGAAGAAGGTCGGGTTAACTAGCGTTGCCACACCCATACTTAACCCAAAGCCTACCTATACATTATTCAAACCACCATCCGACTGAAGGGTTTATGACCTCGGCTATCATAGTATCACCTTCATCATCATGACCGGGAGACCGTCAAATCCCCTCGATAGTCTACAATCTTGTTATTAATGTCAGTATATAAGTCAATTTTTTTTTGGTCGAAATATAAGTTAAGTTCAAAAGTGTCAATAAGCAACCAACTTTTCGTCAACATCCTTTTTAAAAATAGTCGTGCATTCAATAGACAATTGTGTACATAACCACTGAATTAACACGTGGATAAAGCGAATGGGCACAATGAACACTTGTCTCCAACCACTTGACATTACAAGGTGCTACACGTGGTTGCACGCAATGCACACTATCCCATGTAACATGCAATTTGTTCTAAGCATATCTCACGTGATTCCTCGTTGCCATCACCACCGAGCACCTTCTGGAGAGCATCGATGGCGGCTCTTGCCATCACAAAAGTCAAGTCCTATTGTCGTGCGCTGCACTGTACTTATCACAAGAGTGGCCCATCTGAAACCTTGTATCACACCAAAGTTAACGGTACCGATCTCGAGTTCAACTCTGCCTAGATCTGGGCGGCTTGAAGATGGTAGCGACAATGCGCAGGAGTTAGGAAGACCGGAGACAGAGGGGTGTTAAGAGGCATAGGTGTAGGTGGCAATTTTACAATTTGAATGTGATTAATTACGGTTTCCATTTGTGTCAGTAATAATTATCTAGGCATATAACATTTTTGTAATTAATCTAATAAAGAAGAAGAAACTTTTAGGAACAAATATGAGCGAACAAAATCATAACGCAATATACGAAGTACAAAGTAGATCCGGGATCATTCACACATAAGTCAAGTTCAAAAGTGTCCATAAGCACATAAAACAGTCATCTTAAAGTAGTCTCGGAATCATCCTACTTTTCATTGACATTCTAGTTATAAATAGACATGCATCCGATCTATTGAATTAACACGTGGGCAAAGCGAAACGGCACAATGGACACAAGTGGCTTGTTTCCAACCCTCTGTCAATACAAACAAGGTGGTACACGTGGTTGCACGGCATGCGCACAACTTGCATGTCACGTTCAATTTGATCTAGGCAAATCCTACAGGATACCTCGTCGCCATCACAGCCGAGCACCCTCTGGAGAGCATCGATGGCGGTTCTTGCAGCTGGAACTTGCTTGGGGTCCGAGGTCCGCATATCCGATTCCAATTGCTCTCCCCGCACCAGAACAAGCTCGCAGCTCACAAAAATTGGTATGTTCTGGAGGTGAGAATAGCGGTCGTCCCCCAGCACCCCTCGTATGTACATCGTTAGTTCCATCAAGACATTATCGACATAGCTCGTATCCATCGTGACATGACAACCCGTCTCCGAATCTTCAAAAAACCGACCTCCGCGGAACAATCTTCGCTTCAACGACATGATCGCGTCGACGCAATGCTGGACGTTTTCTCGCTCGAGCGTCAAGAAACAAACCCTAGTGAACTTGTTGAAAGGATCGCCTCTTTGCATGTTTTCTCGATCATCTGGCATCACCGCAGGGGTCTCGTCTGGCGACGAATAGACAACCGCGCATAAAGTCATCACTTGTGTTGTAGACATTGAAAAGATTGCGACTTGACGAGCCTGAATTAGGAGGACTTAATTAGCTTCACTAAACTAAACTAGAACGCAAGACAGAAATTTAATTGCTCTTATATAATTGATGAGTCGTGCTTGAATAGAAAGAAGTTTTCAGTATGGACTCCTGTGAATAAGAATATGTTAATTGTCGATTGGGACGATGATACCATGAGATCTGGGAATTGGAATGTTATCGGAAGGATGACTTGTAACCCCAAGTACGTACAATTTTCAATTGTTGGATTTGGACCGTCTCATTCAGGATTAGGACTACCCTTCCACGCACGCCTATATACCCCAGTGTATATATGTAGGCCTTTAAATTACCTGCTTAACCTTATCGATTCACTTGATTGACGTGACTACCCAAAATTAGCTATTGGCCGAGCACCAGTTTGCTTCGTTACATCGGAGAGACTTTGCCAATGCGAGATACTATTATCTGATAGCGCCTAAAAACGCACGCCCTCTTATTTGTACATAAGTGGGAAAAAAAAAAGTTGACAAAAAGAGGTACGAAAAGTAAGATTTGAGTCACTTTAGTAAATAATTCAGATTGTTATGGATGAGCATGATATAACTAATTAAATAGAGACTTTATAAAAGACTAATGAAATAGGGTTACGCTTTTTTCACTCCTAACTTGGCTAAACACTCCTAACAAAATATTGTGACCATTTTATCTATTGTGAGCCCCATCTTTTAGCATCATTCGCATTTTCTTAATGTCATTTTTTTAATCTTATTTTGCTGGTCCCACTTTTCTTTATCTTCACATTATCTCTTTCTCTCTCTTTTTACTTTCTTCTTTGATGTTTGATATGATTTTTGCATCATTTTTAAAGGTGGGTGCTGGCTAAATTGATTAAATTCAAAGTGCCGGTTAATGTTAAGTAATGTGGTAATTTTCCTTGTGATGGGTTTAGGTCAATGAAGTCTGAAGATGTTTTTTATTCTTTTTCTTCTTTCATCTCTTTTTTTGTGTCTGGGAAAAGTAGGTATTAATTCATTCATTCCTTGTATATTGTTGTATTTGATTAAAATTTATGCTTTTGAGGGTAATCTTTAGTGAGGCCTCTGGAATTGCTAAGTTTCTCTCCTTCTAGATTTCGTCAGTTGAAGTTTTTGAAATTTTGTGAGGAAGAGTAGAAAGAGAAAAGCGGTCTTGTTCGATCCTAAAAAGTTTTGCTTTCATCAAGTGAAAAAAGGTTTATAATCCCATTAATTTCTAACGATTAAACTTATTGATTTTTTTTACCCTATTGGGATAAAGCATGCATTTGATTTTTTGAGTGAATTTCGAGTATTCTTTTCATTGAAAATTTTCTTGGACTGGTTTCCATTGACCTCTTTCTTTTCTGCAATCTATTTGGCAAAATGATTTTAAGATGTACATATTGGTCTAGTTATGGTTCGGACTCAATAAAGCATGAAGGATTTGTATCTAATAAATTTCAATTTTCTTCTCATTTCAGTAGGTTTATTGAAATATTTTACCATTTTGTTTCCAGTTCTTAATAAAGTAGAAAATCAGTGGGCACGCCAAATGCAGTTTTGTATATTAACTGGTAAAGTCTATTGGTGGCAATGCAAAGTCTAGTTGAATCCCCCATCTGTATTATATTGGGTTGGTTTTTAATAGAAAAGGGCTTACATATGTTGTTCAACCTTCAATTAGACTGGGAAAACATTATTCGATTGAGTTTTGTGCTTATGCGGAGATGATTATGGTGGCATCTTCTCTACGAGAGAGAAAGAGAGAAAGATGTTGAAACGTGGGATTAAGAGAAAGGAACGTGGGGCCTACAAAAAAAATTTAAAAAGGTATCGAGGGAAAGTTTAAGATTTTGAAAAGTGGGACCCACAATGAGTGAAATAGTCAAAACAATCTGTTGAATAGTGTTTTAACCAAACTAGGAGTGGAAAAAACAGGACTCATGAAATAATATGAGATTTATGTTGACTCTTCTAAATAGTCTTTCATCCATGTTATTTGGTAATATACGGTCGTTATTTGACTTATAAAAGGCATGGTTTTAATTAAAGACTTTTTGGAAAAATTTGATGTTGAGGGTTTTAGAGACAAGATTTTTTAAACTATATTTCTCTTATCCCACGATATTAGGCCTATCAAATGAGTGAGTTGGGTCGGGTTTGAATATGGATTTTTGACCCATTTTGACAGCTCTATATGATACATGCCGACAAACCAACCAATCTACATATTTATTTTTCTTTCTCTTGGCCACTCAACTAGTATAGGTAGGCACCAACTACGTGCATGGTTGAGACACAGCTTATTTTTTTTCAAGAGCTGATCCTAGGATCACAGCCAATACGACGCATATGAATCCCTAGCAAAAGAAGAGGCATTTGCAAGGGGTGAAAGTAATCTTAGTAAAAACTGCCTTGGCTACTTCTTTATACCAAAATTTTTCGAGAAAAGTACAAAAAAAGTCCTAAACATATTGTATTGATACAAATTCAATCATAAACTTTTCAATTAGGCCAATTCAATCATAAACATTTTCACATTAGTACCAATTCAATCCATCTAACCAATTTAGGCCAGAAATTGTTTACGTGGATGCCGACCATCCTACGTGGCACGGCTGATGCTAACATGAATAATTTTTTAATAAATTTTCGAATTTTGTATTTATTTTTTTAAAAAATATCCCTTTTTTCTTTTTTTTTTCCTTTTCTTTTTCTTTAGCTTGCGGCCAATGCTCGACCATGACCGGCGATTGGCCAAGTTCGCCCTTGCCGAATCTGGCAAGGGCTCGACCCTCGCGGCCTAGGCAAGAGTCGCCCTCGCCAAATATGGCGACGGCCACCCTCACAGCATTTGGTGAGGGCTCGACCCTTGCCCGACCCTCACTAAATGTGGTGTAAATTTGTCATAAATATCAATTTGGGGTTTTTGATAGTAAAAAATTAGTTTTTGATAAATTTATCACAGGCGTAATAGTTTTGGGTTTTTTGTTGTATTAACCCAAATATTATCCACCAATGGGAAAAAACACTGTCAAAAGTGAGGAAACTATTTTTCGCTTTTTAGAAAGCCAAAAAAATTTTCCATATCTTCTTTCACCTCATTTTCTTTCAAATACATTTTCCTTTTTTATTTTTTATTTTTTATTTTTTATTTAAATTTATTTAATTTTTTTTTCCTTTTCTTTCTTTTTTTTTGCTTCTTCCTCAGCTAGTCGCCTGCCACAGTCAACCTTGAGCTTCACCGGCCTATGGCGAGGCTCGACCCTCGCCCAAGTTCGCTAGATCCTCGCCGACCTTTGGCGAGCTCAAGCCCCACCAACCTGTGGCGAAGCTCAAGGTCACCTATGGCTAGTCGCAGGCCATTCCAGTGACCAAGGAAGAAGAAAAAAGAGAGAAAGAAAATAAAAATAAAAATAATTAAAATTTTTGGATTATTTGGTAATTTTCCTTAGAAAATCAAATCGGATACCGAACGGTGGAAAGCATTTTCTAGTTCATTTTCATGTCTCGACCAAATACCGGAAAACACTATCATTTTCCTAGAAAATAACTTTCTGGAAATATTTTCTAGAAATTTCACATTTTTCGTGAAACGAACGGAGCCCATGTATGTAAAATTTTCCATAACCAACCAATTGATCTAACTAATTGATTTCATATAAAAATAAGTATTCATATGGAATAAATTGAATAAAAATTAACAAGGATAGGGAAATAATCGTTAAGTAACAAATGTAACGATCAATTTCCACTAAGTCCATGGAAAGATATAGAAAATACATTTGTATATATGTATGGCTTTGACGGATTCGTCAGCCGTAGAAATTCTTATCCTTGATAGTCACCGTTTTATCAATAGATACGGGGATATTCAACTATGTGACAAATTTATTACAAACATACCGAGCGTGCAATGCCTAGAAATTCTTTTGGAACTAATTAAACTTTGAGTAATTGATCCTTGTACTTTATTCTGTGTATCAGTGAAATAATCCCTTTCAGTCTCAACTTTCATCACGATTTCATAGATTTAATGTGGCACCAAGATGCAAAACATTGATCTTTCACAAACGTAGAAGGGATCACTCAGATCACACGGGGAGTCGGCAGAAAAGCTGTTCTCTTCTTCTCTCAGAACAATCTCACTTAGATTCATGGTAGGACTTCTTTCGTACCGCACAACATGAGATTAGACTTAAGAATGTCTAGATGGTACAAGCGAAAGTTATGAAAACTCGTCTTCTGTCAACGAAGACATCCAGCTTTAGTATCAATTATTACTGATTAGGACGGCTTGGTGTTCGTGGTTATAGCTTCTACGTAGGTGCTGTATCGAGATTATAGGGCCAAGCTATGAATCTTTGTCGCCGGTGCATCCCTGTCCGGCTCTCACTCCCTCCCGTTTAAAACGGCCCGAACCCGCTCCAAGACACCACCGCATTGTCGCCGAGAGTACACTTTCTCGCCTACGGACGTTGCGAGACTGCACCAAAGCAAAGAACCGGCAACAATGACGCGGTCGCCTTCTATTGCCGTCGGTGAGGTCCAGGTCGAGTCCGTCAAGTTACCTCCGTAGGTGAAACTGCCGGGCTCCGCCAAAGCCCTCTTCCTCGCAGGCGCAGGTCCTCTCTCGTCGCTAGATCTTCAACCCTCCATGAGTTTCCGGTTTTTGTTGGCGCTGTCATTGTTATTTTGTTTATTCATTTTTCAGAAGGAAAGTTCATCCTTCTTTTTCTTTTTTGTGGTTGGGGCATAGGATTGAGAGATGTGGAGATCGAGGGGAAGTTGATCAAGGTCACGGCGATCGGCATCTACCTGGAGGATGCAGCGCTGCCACTGCTCGCTGCCAAGTGGAGCGGCAAGAGTACGGAGATGCTAGCGGAGTCCGTCGAGTTTTTTAGAGACATCATCACGGGTCTGTGTCCCGCTGAGAAATGCTTTCACGCATCGGTGTGATCCTCTAATTTTGTTGAATTTCGAACTTTGGAATGATAATTTGAGTTGTTTTTAAAATGGAGTTTCTTGAAAAATGTCTTCTTATCCACACTTGATAAATAGCTAAATTTTTTTTTACAACTTTCAATGCATTAGCTGTTTTTATGACATGTAGAATCAATATTTTTCAAAAAATTTATATTTTATTTAGGGTTTTAAGACACTCGTTTATATTAATAAGACATTATAAAAAATACAAGTTTCTGAAAAAATTTAAGCGGTCCAATGATGCGACTGTGTGTTTGGCATAGAGGGTATTAAGTATACATGATACGTTTCTTTACCCAAAATAATTACTCGCTTGACCCGATACGAAGCAATTTTTTGTCGGCCGATGCAACTCACAAATTTTGATTTGTTTATTAATCCAAAACTCCCGATTGTAACTTTTCGTTTTCGTTTTACGCATATGCATTTTTTTCCCTCTACTGTTTTCGTCTATGATAAAAATTTTTCTTCTGTTGTTGTTTTCACTTATTTGCTGATTTCAGAGGAAGATACGTACTACTGCTACTTGCCTAATTTTCGTGAGAAGTGTGACTGAGATAATTAGCTAGACCTGTTTGAATCAAAAGATGTGCGGTCACATTCTCGATCCATTGCCTTTTGCCCACACCAGCCATCGACACTTGTGTCCACGCAGGTTCCCGTGGCCGTCGGTTCAATGCGGTTCTTGGTCTAGACTGAACTAGAGCATGAACCGATTCTTGGTCCCATTGGTGGGGTGGTCCTTGGAGCCCTCGTTTCAAAGTGCTGGTTCGACTTAGTGATCTCTCACGTTTTAGGATGACATCAACTTTTTCTAGAGGAGCAATCTTGCTGTTGTTGAGCGAACTCTTTACGAATAGGTTTGCTGCTTTTGGTTTTGTTGGCATGCACTGATGCACAGTTAGCTGTCCAACATTCCGTGCAAGCAAGCGTTGTCGCCCTCATAAATGTCACGAAGAACTTGCCAATGATTTGAGGCATCGGATGAGCTTGTGTTCTTTCAGCGATCATGCTTGTATCAGTCTGTAGCCTTCTCGCGAAGATGATTTCTCTAGGTAGCGCCAATGCTGCTTTTTTTTTTTTTTTGGTCAGAGCGCCAGTGCTACTTTGAATGTGAAGGAAACGGCTTTACCAGGCTTGAGGGCAACGCCGGCCGGATGGAGTAGGCCTAATGATTAGAAGATACAGACGGGGCATTACAATCCTCGTTCTCCAACCTATTGCAACTCGCAAGATGAATATGAAATACTGATATCAGTCGCTTTTTGGTTGCCCTTGGTCTTCATCTTCATTATTCACCCTGGCTTAGTTGAAGCTTACTACTCTTTGTTAAACTAATTTGCTCTTCATATTTTGCGTTAGTAATTGGTATATCGAATTTGCCCAGAAGAGCTTGAGTTCGGTAGTTCCCTAATGTGAGAGTGAGGATTAATAGATTGTAAAAGAGGGGACGGGCACACTACTATATGAATTGCAGAGGAAAATTTGCTGCAGTTGCCTCATCCGATAAAAGCTAGAGAATTTGACATTGAATAAGAAATTCACCCAGAGACTCAAAATAGATTGATTATGGAGTAGTGTCCTCATATTTTGTTGTTCGGGTTCAGTTGGATTGATAGATTGGCACGACTGTTTCCCGCCGCAGGTCCGTTCGAGAAGTTCTGGTGGGTATCCATGATATTGCCATTGACGGGTCCTCAATACACGGAGAAGGCCGCTGGGAATTGTGTCCAAGACTGGCACTTTTATGGTGGAAACATACACTGATGCCGACGCCACTGCAGTTGAGAAATTTCGGGAGGCTTTCAAGGATCAATCCTTCCGACCCGGCGCCTCGATCCTATATGCACAGACGCCAAACGGGCCATTGACGGTCAGCGAGGCTGTTGAAATCCGACTCAGTTTTGTGAATACGGAATTCTTGAGAGCATCCATTGTTAGCCAAGTAGTTGCTCAGCTAGTCTCTCTTGATTGATGCCAATTAATGCAACTAGCTCTTTTGAGGCATAATTCACTTATATGATCAATCTTCTCTAATGCTGCCATTTAATCCTCTGGGTTACAGACTACCTTCTCTGAAGATGGATCCATACCCGAAGCACCGAATGCAGTAATTGAGAACAGACAACTCGGGGGGGTGGTGCTGGGGACGCTGATTGGCGAGCAAGGCGTATGTCCTCAAGCTAGGATGAGCGTAGCAGCGAGGATTTGTGCACTCCTCGAGGATGGCAAGATGAAGGCGCGACAAGCCGACTAGAAAGTGTCTCCAAATCGGCGGAGCAATTGAAGAGAAAGAAGTGGAAGACAAGGTGGGACTGGGACCTGGTGTTATATAAGGTGCACATACAATAGCAGCAGAAATAAAAAGCAAGGGTGGCTTAAGGTGCTCAAACATGATGCACAATACTTCAAATAATCTGCCCACCTTGGCCAGACATAGCTAATTTCGATTACAACTAGTGGATATGTTTATGCTTGGGCCTCGTTTGTGCCTTGGGAGCGAATAATGTTCATACACCTACACCTGTTACCAAATGGATCAAGTTCTCCGTGCATTAGGTGAAAGTATCAAAGGGGGAGCGAATCTTGCATGTATGCGGTGCATGTGAGTTTAATACGTGTGAATCTTCCAAGGCCGTCGGGAAAAGTACCAAAAAAGTCATAAACCTTTTATATTTATGCCAATTTAGTCCTAAGCTTTTTGTATTGGTGCCAATTCAATCTTAAATATTTTTATGGTGCTAATTCAGTCCTAAACTTTTTATATTTGTGCCAATTCAGTCATTTCGGTCAATTTTGGTCAGATTTTACTGACGTGGATGTCGGCCAACCGGCGGCCGGCCACCGGTGCTGACGTAGACAACTTTGATAATATTTTTTTTGAATTTCTATTAATTTTTTTCTTTTTTTCCCCCTCCCCTCTTTCCTTCCTCTAGCCGGTAGCCGGACCGGTGACCAGCCACTGGCGAGGGCAGCCTCGCGCTCGATGAGGCCCAACCTCACCAGATTCGATGAGGGCTCGAGCCTCGCTATGGCTGGACGAGGCTTGACCTCGCCCTCGTCGGCGGCTGGGCGAGGCTCACCTTCGTCATTGCTGGCAAGGGCGAGCCTCGCCAGCGCCGACCTTTGGCCCGTTGCTGGTCTGGCAACCAATTGGAGGAAGGAGGAGGGGAGGGGAAAAAAAAGAAAAAAATTCAAAAAATTTCAAAAAAATATTAAAATATTATTAGAGTTGTCAACGTTAGCGCCGGTAACCGGTCGCCAATCGGCCGACGTCCACGTTAGCAAAATTTAGCCAAAATTGACCGGAAGGACTAAATTGGCACAAAAACAAAAGGTTTAGGACTGAATTGACACCAATATAAAAAGTTTAGGACTGAATTGACATCATAAAAAAGTTTAGGACTAAATTAACACCAATGTAAAAGGTTTAGGATTTTTTTGGCACTTTTCCCCAAGGCTGTCCAGACCTTGGTGCCGGACAAACCACTCTGCAATGGCCCAGCCATCGGCAGCCCATGGCCCAATTGCGACAAGGCCTGGGCCAGCTCAGGCCATCTCTTTCTCTTCTCTTCCTTTTTTTTTGGCAAAATCGCATGCTGAATGAGGAGTGTTTTGACACAAATTTTGCACATCTACTCCTTCCTGTATAGTGCACATTCGATCTCCATTATTTTAGGAATTTATGAAAAAGGGAAATGATTATTGCATTTAAGGGGACTTTTAGATTTTCTAAGAAGGATGTCAAAGATTATTTTTTAAGGGTCTTGATATAGGAGATGCAGAAAGAAAACGCAAAAAAAAAATTCGTGGAAAAAAAATTCGTGGGAGAAAGAGGAGAAAAGGAAAGCATGCTTAGGATAGAGACGGGCATTAGCGATATATCTGAATTTTTATTTGAGTTTTGCAACATGCTTAGGACAGAATCTTGATTGTTTCCATGCATTTTTAGTCATAAAAAACCATATGTGAGATCTTAAAAATCTTAAAATGGCATGTCATTGCATTTCATGTCTATGTCATACCTCACGTGGTTAGAAATCATGTATAGCATAATTACCCATTTTGCATGCACTTATTTAGGCAGTCATATAGAATCGGGATTTATAAATAATGGAAAAATTATCCAAAAAGTCATAAAGCGACCAATTCAATCATAAAATCTTTGAATTCTGCCAATTCAGTCTAAAACCTTTTGACAATATGTCAATTTAGTCCTAAACTTTTCAGTCGTGCCAATTCACTTATTCTGACAAATTTTAGCCAGAAATCGCTGATGCAGACGCTAATTGTTCTACATGACGTGGCCAACACTAATGTGGATTTGTAATTTTTTTCTTTTTTTCTTTTTCTTTTTTTTTCCATGTGGGCCATCCACAGGTGAGGGCCACACTACTAGCAATAGGCGAGGGTCGCCCTCACTAGCCACAAGTGAGCTTGGGCAAGAGCGTTGTAGCCCTCGCCAGCCACAGGGAAAAATGAAAAGAACGAAAAAAACAAAATAAAAAAAATTCTAAAAATTCTAAAACTGAAGAAAAAAATTGCAAAGCGTCCACCACCGATTTCAAGTCAAAATTGGCAGAAATGACTACATTAAAAAATCGTCAAAATATTTAAAATTAAATTGTTCCAATTCAAGTTGTGAAGGTTTCGTGAAACCCGTGCAAAGCAGAAGACCCTCCTCCCACCTAATAATCCATTAAACCCCTTGGGCCTGCCTCATGAGGGCCGCGACAAAGATCAATTCTTTTGTTTTGTTCCCAAGAATCACAAAGCAGGATGAGCAAACCTGCCTTAAGCTCAATGCAAAATCAACCTAAGAGGCCCATTCATCGATTACAACACGGAGTTCTACGCCTTTACACACACACTTTCGTGTGCACATTCAAGCAAGTACCAAGCTTATCTCTGATCAGCCTCTTAATTTGATGAAGGATTAGACTGGAGCTACTAGCAACAGAGGAATTGTGAAGACAACGAAGACTGGCAGTACAGTAAGAGAGCTTGAACGACAGATGAGGGAATGCTCTGCCCTTGAAAGCAAAACAAGCCCAAGTGACTTGACTTACACAATCTCCGGGAACTCTGTCAATATACGATGAAGCAGCTAAATGTCCCTTCAAGCTTGAAGAGAAAGAGGGCAATCGAGAAACAGATGGTTCCTGTCTTCAGTGTCAAAGTTACGCAGCCAACAAAGAGGTAAAACCTGAATGTTCTAGGCACTTCAACAATCAACAATCCATCTCCGGTGGCCAGTCGATTATGCACAACCAACCATGCAATGAAGCAATGTTGAGGAATACTAAGGGTTGAACTAGATCAATTTTCTCGGTAGCACCTTCGAGCTTCTCCCTCCAGTCTTAACAAGTTCTAGGCACTAGCAATCGTGAACAAATCAGATGGTGCCAATTGTGAAGCATACTTCTTGAGAAAATTACCAAAAAAAAAAGTCATAAACCTATTATGGATACCAATTTAGACTTCAACTTTTCACTTTAGTCAATTTAGTCCTACAAACATTTTCTCAATTTGTTAATGTAATCCTTCCAGTCAACTTTGGCCGACAATTACGTAACACAACCAACGCTGACGTTGATAATTTTCTCGATTTTTTTATTTTTTTCTTTCCTTTTTTTTCATTTTCCTATTTCCCTCCATAAGAAAAATCTCAAACAATGCCCATTGTGACACATTTAACCTAAATTTTTTTTGTGACATAAAAAATCCCAAACTTATACCTATGCGACGCATTTACCCTTCGTCAAGGTTTCTTTGGATGATTTTTAATCAAAACAACCTCGTTTTTATTTCAATTAATCTATGTGGATGTTATGTTAACATTATTTGCTTTCTAACGTCCATGTACATAGATTTTTAAAAGTTTTCATTGACAGATCTTTGACGGAGGGTAAATATATCTCACAAGCACAAATTTTGGATTTTTGATGTCACAGAAAACAGTATAGGGTAAATGGGTCACGGTTGGCATAATTTAGGATTTTAGTGGCTTTTACCTTAAAAAAAAATTATCCGCAACTTAACTCTTCCATACAGTTAAGCTGTTTCGATAATTAGCATGGCAGATGGTGATGCCGAGTACAAGTGACACGTAGTCTAAGCGAAAATTCGGGTGGCGAGGTATACGAAATGCCATCATTTTGTCATGGATACAAGGTTCAACATGTTGTTCAACTTTGCGGGAAAATGACCAAAAAAGTCCTAAACTTATTGCATTTGTGCCAATTCAATCATAAACAAATCAATTTGGCCAATTCAATCCTAAACCTTTTGCATATTATCTAATTCAGTCCTATTGCTCGGAAAAGTCTAACGTGGGATACCTAGTCAGCATCGGCTCTCCTACGTGGACGGCTGCGGCTAATGTGATCGCTGGAAAATAAAACATCTAAACTTAGGTAATGTTTTGAATTTCCACGGTGATTGTGTTGATATTAAGTATGGAACAGTTTATTATTCTGGTCATATACTAATGGTTTTATGGTTTTAGACATTGACTATGGTGTGTTTAATGTTAATCTTGATGGTTGTTTTTCCTAGATTGCATCTTCTTGTAATGTGAAAATTGATGCAAGTATTTGGCATGCTAAATTAGGTCACATTGGATTACAAAAGAATGAAAAGATTAGCTAGAAAAGGCATTTTGGGGTCACTCGCTAAAATTGAACTATCCATATATAAACATTATCTAGCAGGAAAAGCAACTAGAAAATCATTTATCCCACGGAATCTATTCTTACCCTTTTCAAGAGTGCACCCTCCAAGAGTCATTCTTTACTTTCTACCTCTTTCATCAACAAAATAAGAGAACGGTAGAAGTTGAAGACCTACTTATAGTGTTGAAATGTTTAAAGGAAGAGGCAAAAGGGTAAACATTATTAGAATGTCGTGAGCAGAAATAATGAGGAGAGATACTGTTGACAAAGCAACGTGCAATAAAACTGATTTAATTGCCTTATAATCACTCTGGCCAAAAAAAAAACTACCTTATAATTAGGGAAAGCGAGTGTGGAACGTAGCGGGCCACTCGGCCAAAGAAAGAAATAGAAATCAAGTACGTAAAAAATTTCCATAACCAACCAATTAATCTAACTAATTGATTTCATATAGACATAAGTATTCATACGGAATGAATTGAATAAAAATGACAAGGATTAGGGAAATAATCGATAAGTAATAAATTTAACGATCAATTTCCACTAAGTCCATGAAAAGTTTAGAAAATACATGCGTATATATGTATGGCTTTCAAGTGTGAGCGAGGTCCAGGTCGAGTCCATCAAGTTCCCGCCGTACGTGAAACCGCCGGGCTCCGCCAAAACCCTCTTCCTTGGAGGCGCAGGTTCCTCTCTCGTCGCTAGAACCTCAACCCTCCATGAGCTTCCGGTTTTCGTTGGCGCTGTCATTGTTATATTGTTTATTCATTCTTTAGAAGGGAAGTCAATCATTCCTTTTCTTTTTTGTGGTTGGGGCATAGGATTGAGAGATCTGGAGATCGAGGGAAAGTCGATCAAGGTCACGGCGATCGGCGTCTACCTGGAGGATGCAGCGCTGCCGCTGCTCGCTGCCAAGTGGAGCGGCAAGAGCGCGGAGGTGGTCGCAGAGTCCGTCGAGCTTTTTAGAGACGTCATCATAGGTCCGTGTTTCACTCAGAAATTCTTTCGCTCGTCGGTGGGCATCGAGCTAACCAAGCATGTGATGCTCTAATTTTGTTGAATTTCGAACTTACGAATGATAGTCTGAGTTGCTCTTTTCAAAAAGGATTTCTTATAAGATGTCTTCCTATCCACACTTGAGAAATAACTAAATAAAAAAAATTTACAATTTTCAATGCACTAGCTCTTTTTATGACATGCACGATCAATATTTTCAAAAAATTTATATTTTATTAAGTGTTTGAAGACACTCTTTAATTATAATAAGACCTTTTTAAAAATATAAGTTTTTGAAAAAATTTAAGTGGTCCGATGATGCAACTTTGTGGTTGGTATAGGGGGTTTTATGAATGCATGACACGTTTTGTTACCGAAATAATTACTCGAGTGACCCGATCCGAAGCAATTTTTTGTTGGCTGTTGCGGGATGTGGTATTCCCTTTTATTTTTATTTTGACTTTAAATTTTTTTTTGCTTGAGGGGCAGTACGGTAAATCAGGTTAGATAACAATTGATCTCGCAATTGCAATAGATTGGACCTGTTGGACTGACTCGTTAAGTTTGCTTTTCGCCTATTAAATCTTGCAACTCACAAATTTTGATGTTTTTTTGTAATCCAAAACTCCCGAACATAACCTTTCGATTTCGTTTTAAGAATATGCATTTTTCCCTTCTACTGTTTTTCTCTACAAGTAAACTTTTTCTTCTGTTGTTGTTTTCACTTGTGTGCTGATTTCAGAGAAAGATACGTACTACTGCTACTTGCCTAATTTTTCTTGAGAAGAAGACATTCGGTGAGAGAAAAAGTGTAACTGAGATGATTAGCTAGACCTGTTTGAATCAAAAGATGCCCCATCGGATTCTCGATCCATAGCGTTTTGCCCACACCAGCCATAGACACTTTGTGTCGACGTGGGTTCCCGTGGCCGTCGGTTCAATGCGGTTCTAGGTCTAGACTGAACAAGACCATAAGCCGGTTCTTGGTCCCATTGGTTGGGTGGTCCTTGGAGCCCTGGTTTCAAAGTGCTGATTCGAACTAGTGATCTCTCACGTTATAGGATGACATCAACTTCTTCTAGAGGAGCAATCTTGCTGTTGTTGAGCGATTCGTTGCGCATAGGTTTGCTGCTTTTGGTTTTGTTGGCACGCACTGATGGACAGTCAGCCGTCCAACATTCCGGGCAAGCAAGCGTTGTTGCCCTCATAAATGTTGCGAAGAACTTGCCGATGATTTGAGGCATCGGATGAGCTTGTGTTCTTTCAGCGATCGTACTTTGATTGCTTGTATCGTCTGTAGCCTTCTCATGAAGTTGATTTCTCTAGGTAGCGCTAATGCTACTTTGAATGCGAAGGAAATGTCTTCACCGGGCTCGAGGGCAACGCCGGCCGGACGGAGTAGACCTAACGATTAGAAGTCAGATGAGGCATTACAATCCACGTTCTCCAACCTATTGCAACTCGCAAGATGAATATTGAGATGCTGATATCAGTCGCTTTTTGGTTGCCCTTGGTCTTCATCTTCATTATTCACCCTGGCTTAGTCTAAGCTTACTGCTCTTTTTTTAAACTAACTTGCTCTTCATATTTTGCATCAGTAATTCGTAAATTGAATTTGTACAGAAGAGCTTCAGTTCGGTAGTTCCCTAATGTGAGAGTGAGGATGAATAGATTGTCACATAGGGGACGGGCAGACTATTGTATGAATTGCAGAGGAAAATTAGCTGCAGTTGTCTCATCCGATCAAGCTAGAGAATTTGACATTGAATAAGAAATTCACTATCAGACTCAAAACCAATTGATTATGGAGCGGTGTCCATGTATTTTTTTGTTCGGGTTCAGTTGGATCAACAAAATAGTGCGACTGTTTCCCGCAGGTCCGTTCGAGAAGTTCTGGTGGGTGTCCCTGATGTTGCCATTGACGGGTCCCCAATACGCGGAGAAGGTCGCTGCAAAGTGTGTCGAAGACTGGCATTTTTATGGTGGAACTCGCACTGATGCCGATGCCACTGAGATTGAGAAATTTCGAGAGGCTTTCGAGGATCAACCCTTCTGACGCGGCACCTCGATCCTATTCGCACAGACGCCAAACGGGCCGTTGACGGTCAGTGAGGCTTTTGAACTCTGACTCAATTTCATGAATACGGAAAGTCTTGAGTGCATCCATTGTTAGCTAAGTAATTGCTCAGCTAGTCTCGCTCGATTGCTGCCCACTAACGCAAGTAGCTCTTTCAAGGCTAAATTCACTTGCATGATCAATCTTCTCTAAAGCTGCCATTTACTCCTCTGGGTTACATATTACCTTCTCTGAAGGTGGATCCATACCAGAAGCCCCGAACGCAGTAATTGAGAACAGACGACTCCTGGTGGTGTTACTGGGGACGATGAATGGCGAGCAAGGCATATGTCCTCAAGCTAGGATGAGCGTAACAGAGAGGATTTGCGCACTCCTCAAGGACGGCAAGACGAAGACACGCCAAGCCGACTAGAAAGCGGCTCCAAATTGGTGGAGCAATTGAAGAGAAAGAAGTGGAGAACAAGGAGGGATCTGGTGCTGCATCAGGTGTGGATACAGCAGCAGCAGAAATAAAAGCGAGAGTGCCTTTAAGGTGCTCTGACATGATGCATAACTTCAAATAATCTGCCCAACTTGGCCAGACATAGCTAATTTCGATTACACCTAATGGATATGTTTGTGCTTGGACCTCTTTTGTGCCTTGGGGGCGAATAATGTTCATGTCCACCTACTTTTTTGGTATATATTCCGACACTTCTTCGCCAGCAAAAAGGGTAAGAGATGAGCAAATATAGGATACAGAGTCAGAAAGCCGCCATTAATTTCTAATACGGCAACGTAAACCTTTGCATGTACAGCCAACTTGGAGAAAAATCGAAATCGAAATCGAAAGTCGACACTATTCTGTCTTGCCACTGTCGCATGAATGATGATGATGTTAGGTATTGACTATTTGCCTATTAATTTTCCTAGAATTGGTACAGTAATCGTTTTCGGCTGTTTTAAAAGAAACAGATTGAGCGTCCACTTCATGATATTGACTTTGTATGCTCCATCAGGGTAATTGTGGATTCTGAGTAATTGTTAATCACCAAGTTAGTTGGCCAAGCGCTAAAGGGGCCATAAATCTTCCACGAGGTCAAGAGTTCGATTTAAGTGTTTAACAAACTTCTAAACGGTTCATGTTCCGTTGTCTAATTACGGCATATCTCATGTCGAGAGACTTTCCGGCTAATAACATGTTTGAAGAGACTACAGTGCTAGAGAGGGGCTTACCTATCTTGAGATTTTTTGGGATGCGGGTAGTACGAAATCGCTATGACGCAAATCAAACAACCATGGCCAGTCTAAGACTTTAATGATAACATCTAGAGGGAATTGCTAGTGCTGATCCATCCTCTCCATTATTTTTTGCCCTTAAAAAACCCTTAAATTTCGTTCAATTTAAGATATGGAACCCATAGGAACTAAATGCCATAAATGCTACCAAAAAAAAAGGCATGAACTTATACCTAGAGACAAGAGGCTCCACTTTTCAAATGAACGAAAAAAAAAAAGCCAACTTTTGCTCGTGAGAAAAAAGTATCCGCAACTTAACTTTTCCATCGAGAAAAGCTGTTTTGACAATTAGAACTAAGCATGTTCTTAAACATGTATACGGACTCCTCGTTTGCCGCGTCTACAGCCACATAAGCTTATTTGGACGAAAAGAGTAAAAGGAAAAAGTCACATAAAATCTCAAATTATACCTACTGACATAACTATCCTAAACTTTTAAAAACTCCAAACTTATACCTATATGATGTATTTACCCTCTATTAAGATTCTGTTAAATGATTTTTCAGCCAAAATAATGCCGTCTTTATTTCACTTAAGCCACATAGGCAACTTATCAACATTGTTTGCATTTCTGGCATCTATATAGATAAATTTTTAACGGTTCTCATTAACAGAAATTTGATGGAGGGTAAATTGTCACATATGTACAACTTTGAATATTTTGGTATCACGGAAAAACGTTTAAGGTAATTGTATCACGTTGGGCATAGTTTAAGATTCTTTTGTGGTTTTTATCCAAAGATTAATGGGCGGGTATTATGATCCGACGAGTAAAAATGTTTTTTTCTTCTTCTGTTTTTTGAAGGGTAGAAGTATCTTGTATCCTTCTCTTACCAAAAAAAAAAAGTATCTTGTATCCTCCGAACATAAGTTGAAGAAGTTTCTTGGGGCGTTTGGTCATCCGTACGGAATAGATAGGCGGAGCAATCTATGAAAGGGGGATGATGCATTGTTGGATTGGGTAGATGGGAAGCGAACGAGGCCAGAGACGGTCAGAGAAGAGTGACCGGTGAAGGCGAAGGCCATGCCATGGTGCTCTTCTGCATCCACGTTTCCACCTACCACTTCCCATCACGCACCACCGCCACCTAACCGATCTCCTCTGCCGTTCTTCCATGCGATTTTTCTTATTGGGTCGAAACGAAAGAGCAAACTGCGCGTCCTCTTTTCTGCGTTCTTTTTCATGGACGGTGAACAATGCTCTCGTGGGAGTAGGTCGGCACATCTGATAACAGCATCGAAGCTGAGTGTAGTGTGTATATCTTGTCAAGGGGATGGCGATGTGTCGAAAATATAAAGTCCTTAGATTAGGGTTATCTTGAAGACTATCGGATGAGCCTCGCCATGTTCAAGTGAAAGCTATTAGCTAATATAGAAGCTTAAGGACGGAACTGAACACACAAATTTGAGGACGAAATAGAATAAAAAATGATGAGCAAGTAACTTTTTTTTTTTGAGTAAGTAACTTTGACAACTAAGCAAAAATTCATCAAATCTTTAGCGGTAGGACCACATTGAGTAGATATTAAAAAGTCCAAAGATAGCATTAAGGGATGGGCAAAAATTTAAGAGAAAATTTCAAATAAAGACTTGAAGTGTCTTCGTTTTCTCAAATAAAAGCATGAGGTGGACTTTGTTTTAAAATAGGGGCCTGAAGTGCCATTATTTTCTCAAATAAGGACCTGAACCTCACCATCAATGAAGGGCGTTTTCGTCATATTCGCGTTTTTTTAATTATTTTTTCCTTTTTTTTCTTTTCTTCTTTCCCATTTCTTTTTTTTTTCTCCATCGAAAGCCATCGCTAGCTGATGAGGGCCCTTGCCAACGGGCGGTCGGGCCCTTGTCCAGTGGCTAGCAAGGGTCGTCGAGCCCACCCTCAATTGCTAGCCAGTGACGGAAAAAAAAAAAGAAATGCCAAAAAAGAAATGGGAAAGAAGAAAAGGAAAAAGGGAAAAAATAAAAATGCGAAAAAGACGAAAATGCCATTGATTAGTTAGTGTGGTCAAACTCTTTTTTGAGAAAATAATAGCACTTAAACACTTAGTCGAGAAAATAAGAGTATTTCATGCCATCCTTTGAAATTTTCACAAAATTTAAGGACTATCGATGTCATTATTCTATCTTTATTACCGTCACAATTCGAGACTATCTCTAATTATTTCCATGAAATGCAAGGATCGCTCAAATCACCCAAATTAAAAGTGCAAAATATTTACCCTTTTCGGGTTTGAGAATTTTTTTTTGGGGTAAATTGGATTTGAAATTTAATATCTAGTTAAATGGCATTATCCAAACCCTTTCAAAAAAAACATACAGAGACAAACGCGTAAAGCCGGTCGAAAGTGGCCGTCGATCTTTTTGAAGCCCTCGCGCAAGCCAAAATATACATGAGCCGTTAGATCACGTGGACTCGCCGAGATTCGTTGAAATCAACGGCCCACGGACATTGGGTCGCAAACCGCACCGTTAAGAGCAAACACCGCCCGTTCGGAACGCGCGGCGCGAGCTAAATCCGATCATTCAGAGCCAGGCCCGGGTGGGCAAACGCGACCCAGATGGGGTCGGCAAACGCGGGCCGTCGGATCATCGATCCCCCGATGATAATCTGCTGAATCCGACGCCGCGCGTGCGTGCGTCCGGGTCAAAGGGGCGAGCCGAGATCTGACCGTACACGTGGAGCGCGGGAGCGGCGGGTGGTAGACGGCGAGACACGGAACCGACGCACGTGGACCCGTATCTACCCTCCATCCCCTCTCGCTCTCCCTCCAATTATAACGCCCCGAACTCACTACAGCTCCACACAGCCATCCCCCTCACGCTCCCGGCGTCGCTCGGAGCTCACGACCTCCGGCTCACTCCGTTGACGACGTCGCGGGGCCTCGCCGGATCAGCAGCTAGCCAAACGATGGCGCCGCCGCCGCCGCCACCTTCCGCCGCCGTCAGCGAGGTCCAGGTCGAGTCCGTCAAGTTCCCGCCGTCCGTCAAGCCGCCTGGCTCCGCCAAGACCCACTTCCTCGGCGGCGCAGGTGGTGCCCCGTGAGACTTTTTCTGGCTTCGCCCGTCCTCAGTTATTGTTTCTACACTTCGTCTTTTTTGAAAAAGGAAAAGAAAATCATATTTTCGTTTGGTTTTGGCGATGGGGGATGGGGGGATGGGGGCAGGAGTGAGAGGTCTGGAGATCCAGGGGAAGTTCATCAAGTTCACGGCGATCGGCGTCTACCTGGAGGACGCGGCGCTGCCGTCCCTCGCCGCCAAGTGGGGCGGCAAGAGCGCGGAGGAGCTGGCCGACTGCGTCGAGTTCTTCAGGGACATCGTCACGGGTACGTGTCATCTGCAGATTTCTTGACTTTTGAAATTGCCGACGATGATGGTCTGAGTCCCTTTTTGTCATCGAGCGATCCGATGATGATGCGACTCGCCGGATGGTGGTGACTCGCGGGAGACCAAGTCCGAGGCGGTTTTTCCATTCTTTGTTTCTTCCTCTGTTTTTGGGTTTGAGGGGGTAAATTAGGAGACTTTTGCTTCTGTTCTTTGGGTTCCCGACGACGTTCCGTTCCGTGGACGACTTCGGAACGGCGGTCGCGCGCCGTCGGTCGCGCCGGATTCTCTCGCGTTGTCGGAGCGAATTCTGATCCGTCCGTCCACCGTACTCGTGGGTCTCACAAGTAGGGTTTTTAAGTTACGAAAGATAGGATTAATACTACGAAAAATCATATAATCATATATTCGTGATAAATTTATTATTTATTAATTTTTATTTTAAATTAATTTCACAAAAATTCATAAATGGATACATTTGTGATAAGCAAAGGGTGAAATCCCAAATTGATATTCCGGCAACTGTCACATGTTGTCCAAATTAATAATTTGATTGTAAAATTTAACGAAAATTAATGGAGGGTAAATCTCACATCAGTGTACAAATTTGAAGTTAGTTTTGAATAAATTTGTAACAAATATACCAGTTTAAGAATTTTTATATTATTAACCCTAAAAGTTATTATTGGTCTAGGCCGATCCTCGTGAAGACCAAATGGCAAGTTGACTCGTCGCCTTTGGTTCCACCTCACATGATGTCAACTCTTTTCTTTTTCTTTTTCTTCTTTGTGAATTTTCAAAAGATAATTAATCCCCAATGACAATATGTTAATTAAGATAGAGATTATTAGAACAATATATATAGTTAATGTTGAGATGTCTACCATGTATGAAACTTTGAAAACAACATATGAACATACAATCTATTTTTCTTTTATCCTTAATCTATTAAATTAAAACCAGTAGTGAAGAAACTTAATAGAATGAACTGATGTGTAATATTATTGTAGCCCTAGCAAGCCGGACCTCTTCAAATCGGAAGATGCCCGGTTGTTTAAACGGGTGCACGACCGGACTCGCCCAGTCAATATCGACTCAATCTGGTTCTTGGTCTAGACTGAACTAGACCATAAACCGGATCTTGGTCCTGTCGATTGGTTGTCTGTCGTATCCCCTTTGCAAGATGCTGGTCTAGACTAAACTAAACCATCTGTATGTGATTGATGCACGTATCGGTTATCGTTTTTGCCGGCATGCACTGATAGATGGTTAATGTCCAAGATTCCGTGCAAGCAAGGATTTGTCGCCTTATTATCGTCATGTAAACCTTGCTGAGGATACGAGGTGTAGGAGGAGGAGCTTCTCTTCTTTCATCTGTCATGCTTCTGTCGTGTAGGGGACATTTCAACCTAGTCCTCCATCCAATTGCAAGTTGAATATCAAACTCTTTGGTTGCCCTTTGTTCTTCAATGTTCACTTTGGTTTCATTATGCTTACTTTGATTTTATTGTTTTTACGTTGATGACAGTTCGCTAGTTCCCCAACAAGAGGCTAAGAATGAACAAACTGTTCGTGTCGGAAACAGAGGGGAGCTGTGCATGCTTTACTATAAGTTGCAGATTAAAATTAAGTTCTAGTTGCATCGTTCAATAAAGCTAGAGAAGTTGACGTTTAGAAATGAATTCACTCTCAAGACTCAAAACTGATCGATTATGGAGGAGACCACGACTCTGTCTTCCCTCTTTGCACAGATTTCACTTGGGAAACAGTTTTAGTTCTGTTCTCATGGTTAATTATTTTTAAGTTTGGATTGGGATGATCATCCAGTGTGGCAAATTCACGCAGGTCCATTCGAGAAGTTCTCTCGGGTGACAATGATATTGCCATTGACGGGGGCTCAATACGCAGAGAAGGTCACCGAGAACTGCGTCAAATACTGGCAATCTGTTGGTACTTACACTGATGCCGAGGCTGCTGCAGTTGAGAAATTCTGCAAGACTTTCAAGGACAAAAACTTCCCGCCCGGTTCCTCGATCCTATTCACGCAATCGCCAAACGGGTCATTGACGGTTAGTGATCAAGTTTTACAAATACGAAAGTCTGAGTGCATCGACCATTAGCTAAATAGTTACTCAGCTGTCTTCTCTTGATTGTTGCCGAATCTAAAGCAAGGTAGCTCTTTGAGGCTTAATGTAACTTATTCATCAATTGTTTTTCCTCCTCTGGGTTACAGATTGCCTTCTCTGAAGACGGATCCGTACCTGAAGCCTCGAACACGGTGATCGAGAACAGACAACTCACTGAGGCGGTATTGGAGTCAATGATTGGTAAGCACGGCGTATCTCCTCAAGCTAAGACGAGCCTAGCCTCGAGGATTCATGAACTCCTGAAGGGCTGCGAGAAGAAGGCGGATGAAGTCGACAAGAATGTGGCCGCGAAGGTTGACATTGTCAGTGTGGCATAGATTGGTGGAGCAGGGGAAGACAAGAAGGTGGAAGCAAATGGCAGAACAGTGGCACCTGCTGTTGTATAAGGAGGAGATAAAGCGGCGGCATAAAGAAGGGAAAAATGATGCTAATAATCTATATGTTTCAGTGCAATGTGAAGTCTCATCTTTTCACCTTTGACTCGTTCGACGTGGTGTGAAATTTCATCTTTGGATTCTTAGTTCGCTTAACATGGTCTTTGAACTATTTCTTAAAGTTTAATGCAGTCTTTTTGTCTGATCAAACGAGGAAATAAAAGTCACAAGCTCCTAAACTATGCGCTAAATGTGCAATCTAGTCTTTAAATTATTGCGAAGCGTGCAATCTAACCCCTAAATTTTCAATTTACTCAATCTAATCCATTAATATTATATAACAATGTTAAATTAATCATTATGTTTTATTTACAAATTTTCATAGATACGTTATTGGTCAAATTTTAGAATACCTTCATTCCAAACCTTTTCCAACATAAAGAATATGAAGTTTTTGTTAGGCTTTTTTTTTTTGTCGTTTCGGTCTTTTCATATATTTTGCCAATTCTATTTAATTATATTTTATTAGATTATGATCTCCATAATAGCAAAAGCGGAAGCCCATTCAAAGTTGTACTGGGTTGATTTTTTCTACTATTTTAAGTCTAACTATTTCCATAAAGTTATCTATAAACAATATTAATTCATTGATAAAAACTCCTGATTGTATTAACTACATCTTGTTTGTGCTTCATTTTATTTATTTAAGGTAAATCGGTGAGTTTAATTTTCATTAAAAAAATTGGATCATTAATTGTAGAGCTTTTAAACACAAGACTTAATTAAATTCAATTATGAAAACATGAAATAAAAAAGTTTGAAATTTTTATTTACAAAAAATTAGGAACAAGATTTAGATTGATGTAAATACGAGAATCTATAGATAAATTAATTTCATTTCTAGATATCCTTAAAACACGTAGACTTATAATAGCAAGATATATCAACTCGATATAACTCTAAATTAAGTTCAACATTTAGAGATTTTAAGCTAAATATAGTTAAATGGAACTGTCATAATATTTATAAAACCATAAAAGGTAAAAATATACTAAAAGATAGCATATTTCTATAAATTTAGAAGACGTTCTCGAATGAAAAGATACTCTCAAATTTGTGGATTTGTGTAATTATGAAAATTTGTGAGGCTAATAATAGAACTCAGAGGGGGTGAATAGGCTGTATTATGATTGTGTCAATTCATCGTGCTTTCCATAGCAAGTAATTGGATACCGTAAGACGTAAGGAAAGAAAGTGATGAGTAGATCCGAACAGAGAAAGTGTAGAAGATGGGTTTGTATTTGCAGTTATGGTGGTGGTGGTGGGGGGATTCTCTAGGGCCATATTAACCATCAAAACAAAGAGACGAAGAAGATGATGATGATGAGGAAGAAGAAGAAAGCTAGGATTGAAAAGAGGCGTTAGTACTAGATGGCTTGAAACAGAAATCGTTGCATATTTCCATTAAGCTTAGTTGGAGTATATAAATACCCAAGAGTACATTCTAGAATATTTACTAGCAAAAAAGAAATAAATAAAATACAAAAACTTTCTAATTTCTAAAGATAAGGTTCCAAATCTTCTAAAATTGATTACCCTATATTTGGTAGATATATATTTGGTTGATATTGTGAAAATTTCAAAAAGGGGCCTAAAGTGGAATCATTTTCTTAAATAAGGACCCGAAGTAGATTTTATCTCAAATAAATGCCTAAAGTGCCCTCATTTTCTCAAATAAAGACTTGATGTGAATCTTGTCTCAAATAAAGGCTTGAAGTAATCATATCGGCCTCAAATAAGGACCTCACCTCACCGGCCAAAGGGTATTTTCATCTTTTATTTTTTTGAATTTTTCTTTCTTTTTTTCCTTTTTTCTTTTTTTTTCTTTTTTTTTCTTTTCCTTTTCGTTTTTTTTTCCTCTCTTCCCTCCGCCAGCCATCGACCATCGTTGGGGCAAATGGAGGTCGCCGGCCTTAAGCGGAGGCCGCCCTCGCCTGCCCAGGCAAGGGCGAGGCTAGCCCAGGCGAGGCGACCCTCGCTAGGGTTGCCCTTGCCTGGGCCGGGCAGGCGAGGGCGGCCCTTACCTAAGGTCGACGACAGGCGCAATGACGGCTGGGAGGGAAGAAAAAAAAAGGGAAAAGAAAAAGAAAGTAAAAAAACATATATCCTTATAATTTTTTTTTGGCTAAAATACCCCTTCTCCGACAACGGAATAGTCATTGGACGGCCAAACGTCTTTATTTGAAATGATTTGGCCACTTCAGGCCCTTATATGAGACAATTTGACCACTTTAGGCCATTATTTGAGACAATGTCCACTTTAGACCCTTATTTAAAAAAATGACTTTACTTTGAGCCCCTTTTTGGAATTTTCCCATTCATCTTTAATGATTTCCAGTTCTTTTGCCGTGGTGTTTCTAACTACTAATGGCTATAATCTTTGTCGGTAACAATTATTTGTTTTGATGAAATTATCAACAACATCACTAGTGACTTGGTATCAGCACATATCCATGCTCATAATTAGCACGTGCACATTATCACTAGTCTCTTAATGCTGCCCACGGATAAATTGTAAGAATGACTTGCAATTCTACTTCCAATTATAGTTCTAAGCGTATCAGCTTCTAAAGACTTCACAAATCAACCGTGGTCATTGCAAGTCCTTATGAACGTCTCATCATGTCTAATTTATTCTCCTCGTGTGGAAATCTACATCATCGTATCTAGTCTTCATTGAGCTCTTTAAGCTATCATGGATATCATCATAGTCTTTCAAATATCACCACGAACATCTGCATAGACCATATTACATATTATACGAGGATAGTTTTGTGATCATCAAAATACATGTTTTCCAACAAATAGTACCAAAAGACCGATTTGACTTTGTTATCTAAAGTTTAGAGACTAGATTGCACTTTTGGCAATAGTTTTATGGATGACATTGGCACTTTCGACATTGAACAATCACATAGAGCGAATTAAAGTTCCAAGGATGACATCAAATATTGAGTTAAAGTTTAGGGATTACTGATATCATTTTTTCTAGAAATAAAAGCAGAGTGTATTAAGGTGCTTTATAAGGTGACCTCTCCTGGTGATGCTATAAGAGCTGAACGTCCGTGCTCAAACATGTTACATCCCTAAAAGAATCTGCCAAGGTTGTCCAGATATAGGTGGCTTTACACATGCTATGTTTATTTGTCTGAACCTCTTTTGTGTAATATGTGAAGAGTGTTTTGTATTGTTCTGACCGGAACACAGAAAAAGTTTCCCTACTCCTTTGACTAAATGGATCAATTTCCATCTACTTGTGCGGATCTTATTAGGTGGAAGTATCGATCCGTACCGAGTCTTGCATGTAATTGGCGTATGTGAGATTACATACTTGAATCAAAGGATCGGTGGCTATGCTGGTGGAGCAATCAAAACTCTGAAATGACGTAAAAATTGATGTAAAAATTGAACCATCCAAGAGATTGATTCGTTACTTACAATTTGTTGGTGGCTCAATGCCTCTGCTCACATGTGACCTATCTGATGTTATTATGACTCGACAAATGTATTGCGTTCACTTGCGGTCGGTGCATTAAAAGCTGGTTCATCTATGCTAATCACAGTGTTAATTTTCGCAAAGAAGAAGAAGTAATGTCTTAACTTTTTCTTATGACAGGTGAAATTAAAGACATTCGTAACGACACAAAACAATGAGATGCCATAACATCATTTCGGGGTCTCATCCTGCTAAACCATATATTTTTACTTGGCGAATAAATTCAAGTCATAATATGGGTCGTGATATTTAATTAAGAATATCTTATAGTTCCAAAAATTAAAGAGACGGGAGCATTTACCGGTCCTTATACGAAGTCATCGGTGAGATATGATAAAAATTAGCTACAAATAATCTCACTGAACGTATTATTTAAATGTTACTTTCCAGTCTATCACACCACATAGAATTCAAGTTTATAGACCGGTTCGGGTACTCTAATTTTACTTGTTAAGAGAGAAATATTGCTTGATAATGATAACCAAGAGCTTTCTCTGCTAGAAGATAGGGTACTCTGCTACAAATGCGAATTGAGAGAGATGTTCTGATATAGTCGTGTTCCCTCTTTGTGCATGAACAGATCAAATCAAGAGGATTAAGCAATTCACGGTTATCAAGCACATAATTTTACCTAAATGTCACAGAAATTGGGAGCTCGAATCTCACATTAGCGGTCAACTTACCAGCATCATCACCAACTTCTGCGCAGAAGTGAGCTCATTATACGGTGGAGAAAAGAGCACCAAAACAGAACGAAAAGAAAATAAATCTGCCACGATATTTCATCATTAAGAAGCTACTAATCCTCCATACGACTCGTGCAGCCGGGGAAAAATCAACTGCGTGCACCAGAGTACAACGTCATCAGCGGTGAAAAATAAAATGACGGACCTTGAAAGAGAGGAGGGGATTTACATTTCTGCAAAGAAGAGTGGGGAAAGAGACGGAAATCCTAAAATCTTAGGAAGTGAATTGGGATCCACTCTCTTCGACGATCAACAGTTATAGGGTGAACGCGCTTAAGAGTTGCCAGTGAGCAACGGGGAGGGGATAGGTTTCCAACAGAGCATTGGAGCAGAGTGTCATCAATGGCTATAGACATGATTGTGGAAAAACTCCGGAGGTATTGAGGGAGGGCAATACTTCTTCGCCACGTATTTGTACTGAAAACAGAAACCAACATATAAGTATAAAAAAATCATACTGATGCTTTCGATTAGCATGACAACCTTAAAAATCCACATTTTCCGAACAAAGAGATAACAAGATAGTCTTCTCGTTACCTTATGCTGGCTGTACTTCTCCCTGATTGCCGGTAAGGTTGTACCATGGCTGTTAAAACACAGCCGATGCAGTTCCCTGACACAGTTTCCCAGATCGGAAGGCTGGTAGAGAGTGTAATGCTGCAACGTTGGGTCCTGCACAGTATTGCATAAGCAACCTGAGCTAACTTCATACAGAGTTCATAAGCAACGAAAAGATAATGTTGGACATATTTCCTGCTGATTGTTAGTTCACTCCAGATGAATGAAGAGAAGATAGTCAAATAGTTAGGGCCATACCCATGGTCTCTTAGAAGGGGTGATGACGAATTTGGCCAGAAATATTGCTGATGCAGCCACAAGGGATGGAGCATAACAAAGCATATTGTACTCTAGTAGAGAGAGTTCTGCAATATAGTTGGCCATGCACTCCAACTGCAAAGATGGAACCTGGAAATGGAAGATAGCAGAGCCAGAAATACTGAGTCTCATTAGCATTAAGATCACACATTCATAATACTAACCAGCAAGACCCCTACTATACTGTCGATTTTTTAGTTCATAAGATGAGTTTTGTTCTCGAAAACTTTCAGAAGTAAAAACTAACAAAATATGTAAGCATGGTTGCAGAAGCAGATGCATTGACAACAGTGAAGACAGTTAAATGACATGAGAATAAGTTGATGCAGAAAGTTGGTTGCAAAGCTGAAGATGGATACCTCATTCACCCCTTGAGCAGCACGAACAAATCGTCTACATCGCATTGCCGAATAAACAGTCACCACCTCATGAAGCAATGCAAAAAAGAAAATTATGGCACGTAATGATTAGCGCGAATATACCTTAAAAAGCACTTGACAGTGGGAGCGGTCAATTCAAACTTCAAGTAATTCAACACAGAAGATTCCATTTGCAATACCTACACAAACATTATGCTCCACTGCATTAATAAAAGTCATAAGAAAAGAAACAGGGAAATCCTACTTAGTGGCCACTGCACGAAAATGTTAGATGCAAACCTCCTCCTTGAAGTACGTATTGTCGGTAATGTAACAGAACTCTTCTACCTGAGGTGCACAGATCTCCTCGTACTTTCTGTCCATGATAAGAATGTGAACTTAATATTTTGTCTCTACAAAAAGATCCTAAGCAACCCTTGGAAAATACAAATGCTTGGAATGCAAAAATCTGTTTCTTACGCAGCAATCATCATGCAAGCAACACCAAGCAACTGTAGACGTTGTCTATTCATCACGTTTCCTGAAAGATACCGATCTATGTAATTAATTGTCAGGTACAGTGTATCAGGTACGAGCCTGTATTCTTCAGCCACCTGCAATACAACCTGGAACTTGAGCCTCCAAACAACATCACATCTAGGATCTTACTCTCAGCCAGGATAAATTAAATGCCACAATTACCTCCACAAGCCAATCAATTAGTATGGCACGCATGCTGGCAGTTATATCCTTTTGTACTCTATCCATAAAATCAGTGGAAGGTCTCTTCTTTGCCTGCAAAATTAGCAAGATGAACAAACTGTTTGTATGCGCAGCCAACTCGAAGTAAAACAGAGTCCAAAGTCAACAGGATTCTGTCTAGGCTCTAGCCATAGGCCCGTGCATAGTGATGTTTGGTATCAATCAGTCACCTATTCATTTCCAAACATTGATTCTGTATGTGTGTTATATAGCCTGTGGAAACAAATGTCTGTTTCTGGATTTCTATGTTAATGAAATGATGTGTCAAATAGTCATCACAAACCATCTGTTTACATCGGAAACATTTGAAATGTACGGAAAGGCAAGAAGTAGAATCAGATTCCATTGTTTTTAACAAGAATGATCTAGCTTCCACTCTATGATTACGTATTATATGGTGCCGAACCGCTTTCTTTTATTTGATAGATGCCCCATCCCATTAATTTGTTCCATTAGTCGTCAGCAACATCAGGATTGCCCAAAACCTTGACACTCCAACTTAGTGCAAACTGTACGACGAGATCATCTAGCTTTACAAGGTAGCATAACTCTGACTTAGTAAGCATGATCTTTAAGCCTTGCGAAGAATTTGTTCTTGAGGGATGAGCGGTGAAAAAAAGTAACAATGCCCTAGGCCACTCTGTAGTCTCTATAAATTGGACCCTATACCAACTTGACTTGAGCTGATCTAATAGCGCAGGCTTTCTCCTTTGATTATGCAAAGAAAACGCTATTAATTCAAACCATAGTTCAAACATTAGGAAGTATAAAACTCATAGAAGGCAAATAGAATAATATAGAAAAAAGGCTGGACCTCAGATGCACGTAAGTGCTGGTAAATGTCACAAGCAATGGCTGCACAGAGTTGTGGATCTGAGTACTCGTTATCAACATTGACAATCTTCTCATCCGTTTCCATCTCCATGAGTGCATCTCTCTCGCAAATGTTAACCGCTGGCCAATCATGAATAGCCAAGGAATTGATGTCAATCTTACTTGTAAGACGGCATGAATCATAGAACAACACATAAAAAGCACACTAAATTTTACGTTTTGAATAATTACCTGCTTTTGCTGCACTATCTGAGATATAAAGATTGCTAAATGTCTTCCTGTCAATAGAATCGACCACCGAAACATCGTCATTGTCGATGTACTCAACATCAGGACTCTTGAAAGATTCGCAGGTGGACATGCTCTCATCCAGCGAAACCGAATGTACATCTGATCTACTGGGGGAAACAACCATGCTGCACGGTACAGGATCAACAGCTATCTCTATTCTTGGAATGGAAGGATTAACGGTTGGAAGCACTCCACTCGGTTTCGTGCTAGCATATCTCGGTAAAGTACTTCCTGAGAGGCCAATGTTTGAGCCGGAAGTAGAAGATCCCTTCCTCGCCTTTGCCAGTTTCGTTGCATTAGCCACCTTCAAAAATCAAAATTCAGCTCATCTTTTCCATCAAGGATTTTAAACAGGATGTTAGACCAGATTCAACATACATACAAATGGTCAAACACCGAATACAATGATGTGAGTCTGAAATAACATAAGAGTTCCTATAGTTCCTAGGCGTTCAGGGACTAGGAAATCCTCGAAAACACGTAAAAAGGAATTCCTGTAAATTCGGCCAACATCTTGAACATTAATTACTATCTGCAATGGGATTACACAAGAGCAATATATGCAACTACTCGAAAGCACCAAACCACTTTAGAGATCTATTAAGTTACAATGTTAAGCATGACTTCTTCTGAGCATAACTGAAATGGCTACTGCAAACCGGCCTATCTATCAGAGAATCAACTGGACCACATAGTGCAAAATCTTTGGTTCTCATAGAATGGGAAAATATGACTCGTCACATAACAAGCTCAAACCGCAGAGAAGCGTTGCTCTTCGGATCATCCATCCAAATTCTTGAGATGGATTCTAAAGCTTCAAGAAACACAATGCTGCAAGGTTTTCCACACATAATCCGAACATTGCTCTTAGCTGCATGATACACCAACCCTAGACACCCCGATCGCCCAAGAAGATCGAACGACAAAAAGATACGTCGAAAAGAGACCCTCATGCGCACAAGCAAGAAAAAAATATGCCAAAATGCACTGCGGAGAGCATAAACGCTAGAAACGTTGCTCGTCCATCAGAGGAAGCAGAAAGAACAAGAGATCCCAATTCCGCGCCACCATCTTCCTCCGCGCCCCCCACGTTTCTCAAACCACCAAACAGAACGCAACGAGCAGAACAATCAAACCGAAAAAGGCAAAAGCAAAAGCGAAAAAAGAAAAGAGAAGAAGAAGTAAGAAAGATAAAAAGATAAAACACCCACCAAAGCGGACGGTGCCGAGGAGCTACGCGAATTGCCATCGCCGGCCCCGCCCTTGAGGTTCGTCAGGTTGGCGAGGGGCGCCCGCTTCTTGGCGAGGTGGGACGGGGCGGCGGCGGCGGCCTTCCCGGGGTTCTCCGACGAGGAGGAGGAGGCGTGCCGCTTGGCGAGGGACGACGTCGTGGACGACGAGAAGGACGAGCGCCGGTGCTGGGTCGACATCTCGAGGGAGTATCGCTCCCCTGCGTCCCGCCCCTCCCCCGCAGTAACCCTCTGTTCCTTCGACAAACCAGGAGAGAGAGAGAGAGAGAGGGAGAGAGAGAGAGAGAGAGAAACGGAGAGAGAAACTTTTCTCGATTCTGATTTTTTTTTCTGTTTTTTCGGCAAATTTTTGTAAAGGGGGTTCTTGAGGTTTTTATTCGTCGCGCACGCAGAGATAGAGAGAGAGAGAGAGAGAGAGAGACAGCGTGTGGTTTTGAACTCGCGATTTAATAATTGATCTCATCGTGCGCCTTAGGCGGGGAGATTTTGAATTGCGGGGGGCGTCCTGGCCGTCCGATCCGGCTCGGTTATCGTTGGGGGAGGAGCGTAGGGGGGGCGGGGGGGGGGGCCCACGGCGGGCGAGGGGGCCCCTCCCGATCGCGCTTCGTGGGTGAGCGGAGCAAAAGGGTCACAGCCCTGTCGCCCGGAGCCGGGGGCCGCTTTTGAATTCGAATTTGAAACGGTCACTGAAGGATCTGCTGCTTTGTCTTTTTCTGCCACGGATGTTTAAGCTAGCAAAGGCACGAGGAGACAAATTTCCCCCGAGGCACTGACAGAACAAATTCACTGTCCCGAGACTGCAAGTTTCCCTTAAACTTTGGGCACCCTTTTGGTAAATCGCAAGGATAAGCTCCGAAGGCCTCTTGTATTGGACATTGACAAGTTAAAAAGATTTGGGATCCTTTTTTTTATGTGCAATAATTCACACAGCATCGCAAATATAGAGTTAAAACATTCATGGACGCGTACTAAGCACAGTTCGAATTGTCGCGGAAATGCTTTTCGGGCAATGTTTTTATGGGACCCGGCAAAAGCTCACCTTGAGTAGATAATTGGGTTGGGGAAATCACTCTAAAATGGGAAGCATGGATTTAGAGAAAAGGTAAACCGTTTCTAGCACAAGCTATGGAAGAAAATAAGTTTATTCCCTATGGTGCTCACATCGAGTGAAAAAGCTCATGGTTTACTTGACAATATTTTTTAAGAATAGTATTACAGTAAGTGTAGTTTCATTGGTTAACGACACATCTCAACTTCAAAAAAAATTTAAAAAAAAATTTGTCTGTACCACTAAGATGGTTGGTAAAGTGGTCCAAGGGTTAGTTTGAAAGTTTGATACCATGAGTTTGATTTCTCGATTCATACTCGATCTCAAGAAACCTTGATTAGTCTATAAAAGATGGTATGGATATAGACATATCCTAGTCTAAGGCTTCCCACTCACATCGTCATGGAGCATGGGTGACAGGCTTGCCCAATAAGGAGTGATGCGTGGGCAAATCCACAGCCTTAAACTTAACGGTGCGTTGAGAATTTCACGTGTGGGAGAGAGATCATAAATTTTAACTAATATGTACATAACTAGGGGAAATTTTGGGGACCGGGGAGGGGCAAGGCCGCCATTGGCCCCTAGATTTGCCGATGCTTAAACCACCGTTCCAAAAATGTCAAAAATGTCTTTGTTTCACACCAAGTCATGTCTTTATTGGTTCGCTAGAATTTCATGGGAAGTAAGTTATGAAAAATAGTAGAATACCCAAGTATACCCCTTTGCCGATTTCAAATGACAAAGGGATGATTGTCCAAAAAATTTAAACCTATTGTATGTCAGCCAATTCAATTTTGCCAATTTAGTCATCAATCTATTGTACGGCAACCAATTTAGTCCTTTAAACCTTTCAACTATGTAAATTTAGTTTTAAATCTTTTTAAAGTTTGTCAATTTAAGCCTAAATCTTTTAACCATTTGCTAATATAGTCATTCCGAGTAATCTTGGCCAAAAATTATTGGATGACTATATTGAAAAATCATTAAAATATTTAGGACTAAATTGGTAAGTCATTAAAAGGTTTATTACTAAATTGGCACAATTGAAAGATTTATGACTGAATTGGTCGCCGTACAATAAGTTTAAGACTTTTTTAACAATCTTCCTAAATGACTAATAAAACCAAAGCTCTTTTTATGTTGTATTTAAATGTCTTTCTGGAAACTACATAAATTAAAGGATTATCATAATTTAGGGATGGCAAAGTATAATTTCATAATCTATAACTTGTAAGAGAATTTTCTTAATCATAAGTTCGATTTATGCTCTATAGTTCACTTCCAATTATCTAGCTTATGCTTCTACTCAATATAATATAGACATAACCCTATTCTAATATAATTTACGGAATAAGGATTCATAGTCAACAAAAAGCGACAGTTATAAAATCATTACATTTTCCATAAAGATCTAATGGTAACCGTATTTATATGTTTATGATACTATAATCACATATTAATTTTGAAAACTAATGTCACAGCCAGTTTATAATGTTTAATTTGTCATCTCATTATACTGACTTCCTCATAAAATAATTTGTTTTGCATTAAATGTAACTCATTTTATTGCTTAGCATTGCATGATAGTTCCTAGAATACCGAGCTCGGTTGCGTAGGATAGTTATTTCGAAACGCATAGTGGGCCTCTTAGATAACATGGGCCAAGCTAAAAGCCCAAAGGTCGCTGCCATGGTTCGGCCTCTTAAGGGATGCAAGTCTCCCCACAATTGCTCATCGAAATTTATTTATTTTTTTCGTATTTTTTTTTCTTGACCATTCTAAAACTGTTGAAGGAGAATGGAAAATGGGCTGGGGCTTGGGTCTTAGGAACATGGGATGGGTTTTAGGCCCATCATATTAAGGAGAGGAAAAACTATTAATTGATTGTATGGTTGACTTAATATAACTAGTCTGCCAAATGTCGGGAGAATTACCAAAAAAGCCTTAAATTTATTAGAATTGTGCCATTTCAATCATAATTTTTTTTTTACAATTGAGTCGTTAACGTTTTGTATCTGCGACAATTTAGTCCATTTACCCAATTTTGGCCAAAAATTGCTAACATGGATGTCGGCTGTCCTACGTGGCACAGCCGGTGTTAATGCGGATAATTTTTTTATATTTTTTGAATGTTTATTAAATTTTTTCTTTTCTTTCTCTTTTTTTTCTTCCCTTCTTCCTTTGGCCAGCAAGGGCAACCCTCGCCCAGCAACAACGAGGCTATGGCTAGACAAGCCTCAACCACGCTGGCCACTAGTGAGGCTGACGAGATCGACCTCGCTAGCTAGAGGAAGAAGTGAAAAAAATAAGAAAGAGATAGAAAAGAAAAAAAGGAAATAAAAGATATAAATTTTTTTGAATAAATATTAAAATATTTATTAAAAATTATTCACGTTAGCGTTAACCATGCCACATAGGACAGCCAACATCCATGTTAGTGATTTCCGATCAAAATTGATCGGATGGATTGAATTGACACAATTGTAAAAGGTTTAAGATTCAATTGGCAAAAAAAAAGGTTAAGTACTAAATTAACAAAATTGCAATAGGTTTAGGATTTTTTGGTAATTTTCCCACCGGATGTCTAAGCCAATGAATTTGGATTGGAATGTTGGAAAGTCTCATATTTTTGGCTTATTTCTCTATATGTGATTTGAACAGGATATAACTAATACAGAATTACCCTTTTCTGGGGGTTTTTATCATAATGATAAAATGTACAATTTTTTGAGATACTACCTATTTCGAGCCTTACAATTTCTTTATATAGATATTTGTAACTTTGTTGGTACACTCGTTGCACGACACATCCTTTCGCTTGGATATATCGCTTGTGGGTAATTTTTCTTCATGTACTTGTGAAGATCCATTTCTTTCAATCTTTAGAATGAACAGTGTTTGCTAAAATGATCCAAGAAAATCATCATTTGAGGATTTAGGATTAATTCAATTTTAGCCCTGCCAATTATCTAGTTTCTAAATTTTATTCTCTCGACATACTTTGTGCAATTAAGTCTTCTTTAAGTATTCATTTTTATCTTATCTTCTCAATAGTGACCGCGCCAATAGATTGCATAAATATATTTTAACAATATCATTGTTAAAAAGAACTCGATTGCATTAATCTCACCGGCAAGAAAATTTGTCTAAGTACATAGAAAATTAGAATGTCAAATTAAACACACACCGTCGATTGAAAGTTTGAATTGGACCACCAAACCGTTTGCTAGGATTAAAATAATATCGGAGAGGCAGAACCAATGAGAAAACAAAAACGGTATGAAACTTTTGTTTTTGTTATCTAAGAAATGACTTTTGCAAGTATCCTCGCAATCATTCCAACTTCCAAGGGACTTGTAATGCAATAATTAAGACATACATGTTTAAAAAAATACACGATGAGCTTGTCAGTATCCATAAAGACCACATGTCAAAATAAATGAGAGAATTACCAAAAAAATCCTAAATCTATTGCAATTGTGCTGATTCGTCTTAAACCTTTTTTTTTTGTTGCTAATTGAGTCATAAACCTTTTGCATTTATATCAATTCAGTCTAGCTGGCCAATTTTAGCTGAAAATCACTGACCTGGACGCTAGGTGTCCTACGTGGAATAGTTGGTCTTTATCTAAAACTGTCATGGCTACTTCAGGCCATCGTTTGAAATAATTATCCACTTTAAGCTCTTTTTTGAGAAAATGAGAGCATTTTAAGTCATTATTTGAATTTTCTCTGGAAAATATGGTCAAACAAAACCCTCTGCATAAGAACAATGTTACATTCTCTTCATTGCAATCTACGACTAAAGGTCAAAATCAATCTTATCTCACTGATAATTGCTGAAAATCTTACGCAAATCAGTCAACGCAGTTGCTCAATTCACGACCAACCTTTTCCTTCATTTAATTTTATACTCGTCCCCCAGTCCATCGGCATATCAGGATATGGACTACCATATCCACAGTGAATTTTAACATCTAAGTCGAGTGGAACATATTCCAATTTAACAAAATCACAAAATCAAAAGCAGAGGTTGTTGAAGAGCATCGAAGTACGTCACTAGGCATATCAACTAGGATCGTATCGAAGAGTCAATCACCGATCTTCAGTAAAACTTTCATCGAACTTCAATTTCAGTCACACACACAAAAACAAATCAATTTTTTGGTATTTTATACACTCAGCCATAATCTAATTCAACGGAACTAGCAACAACCACGTGTGGTATGAGGTGACATATTTATAAAACTCAACACGTATCTACAAACGACAGAATCCGTAGAAAAGTTGACCAAATCTTTTATTGCATCAATCACCAAAATAAATTTTAGCATATTGGATTGTTGGAATTAAGTTAAGTGAAAGATGAAACTTAAACTTAAAAAAGAAAACTCGTAGAGGGGAATAAGGCCACTAGAAGCAAACGGTTTCCCACAATATGTTAATAATTTTTTTCAACTCCACGCGAGATTTGTTGTTGTTTACAAAATGGACCAACATACATGCATATATTATATATATCAAGCACATATTCACGCTCTAATATAATGTTTATGAGTTGTCGTTTGGTTAGGGAATGCCAATGATTTCACTTTATAATGTTATGTAATGAAAGTGAAAAGGGCTTCTCTTTTTTCTAAATGTTTTTAGTTTAATTTTCATTCAGACACATGGTGGCTTGGGGGTTTGACCTCATCATTATTATAAAAATCATTTCCCCACAGTAGTAATTATGCCACGCACATTTCAATATTGTATATGTCGAAAATATCTCTCGAATTTGAAATCTTGAAAGAAATCAATCTAAGCACGTTTCTAAGTTGATTATGTTTTCTGGTCGGAGTAAACTTCCTTTTTTTTGGGGGGTTAGAACTTAGAAGTAGGTTTCATATTTGAATGGTTTCCTAAATGGGATCCAAAATTTTTTCTATATAAGAAGTATGACTTCTTCATGAATTATACACCGAAGCTATCAAAGAGGAGCCCGTGATGAGATTTTGTATAATTTTTTTATGAGATTGAAAGATTATTTCGTGAAAAATTGTAATGACTCAACACTGTGTGATTTATTTGAGTTAATTGGGGCCGGGAAATATTGAGAATGTTTGAGTAACTCGAGTGTGATTATAATCTCTATTTTATCGCTTGACTTATAGTGTAATCCCATGTTTCTCTTCCCGTAAAGTTGGTTCCACCGACTGAACCACGTAAATTAAGTATCTGACTTATATCCTTGTTTAGATTATTTTATTTTTTGATCGGTTGTTTCTCGCAAAAGTATATAGATACATATTATCCGAGATAAGGACACTATGAGTGTTATAACTTTCATACGACGCTTAATTAAATGTCATAACTTTTTTTTGACTCACTTAAGTGACAATTCGGAGTAAAATTGATCACTAGAGTGCCATTTCTGGCAAAAGAGCCGACGTGAATTTTTTAATTAATTTTTCATCCGACGTGGATTTTTTTAATGTTAGTTTATTTTATTTTATTGAATTTTTCTTTTTCTTTTATCTTTATCTTTTCTTTTTCAAGTTTGGCGAGGGTCGCCGATGACCCTTGCCGAAGGCCTCACCCTTGGCCAAACTGGGCGAGGGTTGCCTTGCCATCGGCTGGTATGGCTGCGAAGGCCCTTGGCGAGGCCATCGTGGCCTCGCCAGCTGTGGGCGAAACAACGAAGGCTCTCGCCAAATCTGGCGAGGCCGCCTTGCCCGTGACAATGAAAGCCCTTGGCGAGGCCATCACGGCCTCGCCGGCCGCGGATGAGGCGGTGAAGTCGCTTGCCAGATCTAACGAGGCTGCCTCGCCCTCAACGGCGAAGGCTCTCGCCCTCAACGGCGAAGGCTCTCGCCAGATTTGGCGATGGCCTTCGCGGCCTCGCCCAAGGCCTTCACGGCCAAGGGCAAGACAGCCCCTCACTCAATCTGGGCGAGACCTTCACAGCCGGCGAGGGTCGCTGGTGACCCTTGCCAACATTGAAAAAAAAATTTACAAAAAAAGAAAAAAATTTAATAATAAAAATATATTAAAAAATTATCCACATCAGCTCCAGTAAAGTCACGTAGGATAACCAGCGTCCACATTAGATTTTCCAGCGAAGCAAATCGCCGATGGTACTCAAGTGATCACTTTTTTCAAAATTTTAGCACTCAAGTGAGCAAAAAAAAAGTTATGGTATTCAAGTGAGCACCGTACGAAAGTTATGACACTCTTAGTGTTCTTATCTCCATATTATCCTCTCAATTTAACAATAAATTGACAAGTTAGTTTAGGGTTTGAGAATTGATTCAAACTTCCATCAAATTCTAGGAGATGATTTGATGGCTATTTTAGCGGTCAATTTAGAGCATCCCGATCCATTTAAAATATCCCGATAAAAGAAATCTTTTTAGAATAAACTATTAAAAAGTTGACTCATAATGAAAACTGTTTCTTTGATGACGGTGAAAACAATAGAAATTGGGAATAAAAAATTAAAAAAGGATGGGGTATCGAGTAAAATGCTTTTGTAGCAGGAAGATGTGGCCTCGCTTCCAAATGAGATGGTGTATGTGAAGAGAGGGAAAAGGAGCGAACGAAAGCCAATTGTGTGATGGAGAAACTTCTAAGCGGTCCTAATTGCAAGTCCAGACAAATTTGTACCAAATACTTTTAACACTCTCTCCCATGCACTATATATGCCACTTAAGGCCACAATAAAGTTCACTGAAGACTTCACTTAATAGTAAATTTTATACAAAACATACCAGAGAGAGAGAGAGAGAGGAGCATGCAAGTGATGCAGGACCAGCGGGGGACTGGTGATGCAGTTCCGTTGTCGCGGGTGGCAGTAGCAGCTGTGACAGCAACTGCATAGTGGCTATCAACTTGGAGGGGAGGAGCACCCTGCCGCCGCCGCCACCTCCGCCGCATACCACTGATGACGATAAAAGTGTTGATCATCCCCATGATGAGGAGCTTCATGATCTTCATCAGGTGGCTCTCTATATTTCCTCTCTTGCTGTCTATACGAAGAGCTGTCTGAGTACTGGTTTTATCACACGTAGGAGCTCGTTTACAAGGCTAGAAAAAAAATTTGATAAGTGACTGACAAGTTTCATTGCTTTTCATGATGATCAGAAACCCGGGTGGAGAAAATTCCTGTCATTTATAGGGCCCGCCTCCCTCGTCTCACTTGCTTACCTTGACCCCGGAAACTGTAAATCTCTCTCTACCTGCATGTAACATGATTAAAAAGAAAAGGTTTCATCATCTTAAGACTGCTTGACTCTACAAAATCTTGCATTCAAAAGTTAAACCCTAAATATTTCAATTTAGATAATTTAGTCATAAGCCTTTTAACTATTTGACAATATAATTCTTCGAGCCAATTTTGATTGGAAATCGTTGACTTAGACACCAGCCGTCTTACTTGACACGGTCAGTGCATTTTGAAAATTTGCTAATATAGTCATAAACCTATTATTTGGATATTTGACTGAAAAGATTACAATATCAAATTATCAAAAGGTTTATAACTAAATTAGCAAATCGTTAAAAGGTTTATGATTAAATTGACACAATGAAAATGTTTAGAACTATATTGACAAATCGTCAAAAGGTTTACAATTATATTGGCATAATTAAAAGATTTAAGACTGAATTGGCCTCCATGCAGTAGGTTTATGATTTAATTGACATCCATACACTAGATTTAGGACTCTTTAAGTAATAATCCCCACAAAAAGTACATACTTTTAAAACACCAACTATTCTCTTTAAGATCAAGTGCTAGGGGCGCAATTCCTGTCAACTATCTCGTGAATATTGAATAACTCAAGCTCGACATGCAAATTACTCAAGTTTGCCTCGATTCCGTTATAGTTCGATCAAAAGTTGAACTGATCGAGGTTGAGCACACAAACTACTTGACAGGACGGCTTGATATCCTAATTGGGTTGTTGAACATCTTTGTTTATGTTCATGTAAGCACACATTTTTTCAGAATTCATCATACTTTCAGAACTTCAGCTCGAGCTCGAGCTTAAAACGAACGTAGTTCTGCTAATGGAGTGAGTCAAATCAAGCTCAAGATTGCGGAATTTTTCATCGACTTAACTCCAGCTTGTATAATGGAGCCTATTAACCAAGCACAAGTCCCATATCGAGCTTTGACTGTTTGAGTCAAATCAAGTTTTGTATAAAATGTGGTATTGGTTCTTTTTCTCTTCTTTATTCAAATAGATGATTCTATGGTCTTCTGTACTACAGTGGAAATAGATCTTCAAGCGGGGGCTAACCATAGATATGAGGTAAATAAATTACTTCTAGTAGGTCTACTATACTCCTCATTTTAGCTTGAAGAATTAACATGAATTGCAAAAGGAGCAGAGGGAGAGAAAATTAAGTCTCGCATTCACCCTTGCGTTTTCTGATTTCGGCTGCTGTGGATGATACTAATTGGGTTGGCATTTGCTCTAATCATTCAGTCACTCGCTGCAAATTTGGGTGTGAGCACTGGTAAAAGAGAAAAACACGATACAACTTTCACATACAGAAAGATGACATAGGTTACATGGCTTCTTTCAGTTGTTTTCTTCAACTTGAATCTTTTCACTGTTTTCAGGGAGACACTTATCAGAGCTATGTAAGGCTGAGTATCCCATACAGGTGAAGTACTGCCTCTGGCTGCTAGCTGAAGTTGCTGTGATTGCTGCAGATATACCTAAAGGCATGTTTTATCCAGACATCGGTTTTTTAATCATTTATAAACTTGTTTATTTCCTCTAATAATAGAGTAAAGGATGTCCTCTGAATTTCATTAATATGCAGTTATCGGGACAGCCTTTGCATTGAATATCCTGCTCCACATACCAGTGTGGGCTGGGGTTCTGTTCGCTGGTTGTAGCACACTCCTACTTCTTGGCCTACAACGATATCGGGTACGCTTGCAATTTTTTTTTATGCACAACCCACTTCCTTGCCTGTCATTCATACTCGTATATCTGGTATGCGGTCCATGTGATAATTAGTTTGCACGGGCTGTAATCCATGCCTGATGATACCCTCCTGAATTCGTGATTCTTTATACTAGGATTAACAAAGAACACGAGTCATGCATCTAACATTTTATAAACTAATTCCTACACAAGCTATGTGTAAGATTAAAGGCCTTGTCTGAAACCTGCACTTGATACGTGACTTTGCTCGATACTGATCTGGCAGGGAGTCATAAAACTAAATGGCAAAGGCCACAGAAGTGTAATTTTGTTCTGGTGCAAGCAAAGTGAAGAAGAATGAGAAACTGATATTCTTAATTCTTTGTGGTATGGTTCTATATTAACAAAATGTCGCCAGCCTGCCAGCCCATGAATTCTTCAGATCGTGCAGGGCTAGCTTGCTTTCATTGGTGGCGGGCGGATGAAGGATTGCCCTGTTAGTCATTCTAGCCAGCCAACTATCATTGCCTTGGTCTGGATGCAGCTCGGCAATGTTAAGGTGAAATTAGGGTCATACAACGATCTAAATCTATTAATCAAGTCGTACATCTCAGAGCCTGGTCACAAACAAAGAGTCTCGTACACATTAATGTGACCTCACATGATCTTGATGGATTGCCGATGTGGTAGACTGGACCGAACATTTTACAAGAATCATGTAAGGCCTATCGATAGCCACATGAGAAAGAGAACAAGGACTACCACATCAATTCCCCTCCAACTCGGCCCCATACAAGGATACTTTAACAGCTCTTCGCAGTACTGGCTCGACTGAGAATTTGAACTAGTGTTGCTCAAAATTTTCTGGTTTCTTGTTAATTTGTTGCAGGTAAGGAAGCTGGAACTGCTGATATCAATGCTATTATTCATAATGGCAGCATGTTTCTTTGGGGAAATGAGTTATGTGAAGCCTCCTGCATCTGATGTCCTGATGGGCGTGTTTGTCCCTAAGCTTAGCGGTCATGGAGCCACTGGCAATGCAATTGCTCTTCTGGGCTCCCTCATCATGCCGTAAGCCCTCTTCCTGTGCATAAGAAACATATCCTCTTGCTGTGAAGTGACCTTTGACATGCTCTTGTTTGTTTTGATAAGTATGTCTGATTCGTCATATTCTCTCTCTGACAGGCACAACCTATTTCTCCACTCTGCATTGGTGTTGTCCAGGAAAATACCGAAATCTGTCCGTGGCATCAATGTAAGCATGATCTCCACTGGAACAATTTACATGAATCTGCATGTGCATGTTTATATAAATACCATAATGCCAATGTGTTGGAGCTTGTCTTTATCTGTTGTTATTTTCGGGGAATGACACTCAATGATCGATACTCTGTTGACTTTGCAGGCTGCCTGCAGATATTTCCTTATAGAAAGCGGGTTCGCATTGCTAGTAGCATTTCTGATAAATGTTGCAGTTGTCTTGGTGTCGGGCACCGTTTACTCGGCCAAGAGTCTCTCCAATGGCAATGAGGACATGTGCAGTGATCTCACACTTAACTCTGCATCGTTTCTCCTAAAGGTGCATGATTATATGTGATTTCTTATAATGCAGGATTCGCTGCAATCCCCAAAATTCTCCTTTGAAATTCTTTAAGTCATTCTATGCAGAATTTGTTGGGAAGATCAAGTTCAACCATATATGCCATCGTTTTACTGGTGTCCGGCCAGAGTTCTACCATCACAGGCACCAGTGCAGGGCAATACATAATGCAGGTCTCTTCAGGGGAAAAAAGGCTGCTAGATATTGAATTCATCTTTATATACTTTAAACTAAGCTTGCTAATTCAACGGGGTATGAATCACATTTAGGGATTTCTGGACCTAAAGATGAAGAGGTGGATAAGGAACTTATTGACAAGGTGCATCGCCATCATGCCTAGTCTTATTGTCTCTATTGTAGGTGAATCTTCTGGTGCAGGGCGACTCATTATCATTGCATCGGTTTGTAACTGATTGATCTTAACCTCTGAAATCTTCTCATCTCCGTGTTTTTCTTCCAATTTTGACTGATCGCGAAACTTTTTATTTGGAACTGAGCAGGTGATTCTTTCTTTTGAACTTCCATTCTCTCTCATCCCTCTCCTCAAGTTTAGCAGTAGTGCGACCAAGATGGGACCACACAAGAACTCCGTCACTGTAAGTAGGTATTTTCCAGTTTAAAGCAATTACCATTTGCTTCGTGCGTCCACAAGTACAGTGTGCAAGTGCAACTCGCGAACTCATCCTTAGGAAAAAGAACTGTTACACCGAAATGCTGACCTTTAAAGCATAAACAACACTGATACCGATGAAAAACTTTCATGCAGGTAATTGTCATCTCGTGGATGCTTGGCTTCGGAGTAATCTGCGTCAACATATATTACCTGAGCACGGGTTTTGTGGATTGGCTGATTCACAACAGCCTACCGAGAGTGGCAAACGTGTTTGTCGGGATCATTGTTTTTCCCTTAGTGGCAGTGTATATCTTTGCGGTAATGTATCTAACCTTCCGGAGGGACACCGTCGTAACTTTCATAGAGCCGACCAAGCACGACCCAACGAAATTGGCCCACACATAGAGCAGGTTGAAGGATGCTGATGGAGAAGAAGAGGAGGATGAAATCCCATACAGAGAAGATTTGGCCGATATCCCTCTGCCTGAATAGGAACTTGTGATTGAAGAGCATCATCACTGACCACGTGTGCTTAAGGGAAAAAGGCCATGGATCTCAAAAGCTCGAGTGCGTTGTTGAGTGAGCCGTGTCACGACTTGTCAGGTCATAAGTGGCTGGAATACCGATGTGTATGCATTGCCAAGGCCCACTTCCTTAGCAGAGGCTCAACTTCTAAGGACCAAGCCTTGCCACTGTAATCTAAGCGGGCCTTTATGCTTTCCCTGTCGCTCATTAATGGTAGTGAAGTGATTAGGCAATATTGGAATGCAACAGTTTTTGCTTGACCAAAGTCGTACAAATATTCTATCCACGTTCCTAGGCAGCATCCCTTGATGTGAGCTCGACGAGTTATGTCTTCCTGGAACCGTGCAGTTTCACACCATCAACTTCTTTCCCTGTGCTGCTGTGCACGTCTTCTCTGCTGTCCTCATCAATCTTTCTACTCACTCTAGCCATCTCTCACCAGTTCACCATCGCCAGCAATGAGATCACCGTTGATCTAGTCAGCCGACGAGCAGTTCACGGCCACCATATCTTTCCTGTTCCAATAGTTAACATGGCCACATAGGTGCTCTTAGGCACCCATGTAGACGCTATGTGGTGCCAACAAAGCACCGCGTGGCAGGCATTACAGTTTGGCTAAACATGGCAGCAGTTGGTCAAGATCTGGTGACCGGTTGAGTTCAATTGAGGGCTAGCTACCGAAAAAGGATTCAGTGGAAAGTCAACTGACCATATTTGCAATCTGCCTTTGGGATCAGAAATGGCCAATCTCGTGTGCTTAACCAGACAAAAACTGTAATCTCTACAGGCCTGCTGCACATAGTCAACTCTCTCTATGTTCAGAAATACAGCGAATCCTCGATCGATTACTCCTGGCAAGGCCCCTGTTAGTAATGCAGCACAAGTACTCTAACTTAAAAATTCACCAAAAAGATGGCAATCACAATGGCTCAACATGATCGAACTAATAACTCGTGTTAGGAAAATAGATGGGTGATATTAAAGATTACAGGACAAAATGTCAAGGGGTTCGGTTGAGTGATTAGGCACTCAACCCTCATTTTGTGGAGTAAGATTTGGATAATCGATAGATTGTTCGAATATTGTCCAAACAAATATCGCAGGGACGGGAAACCTGATTGCTACTAGTGCGCATTGATTGATCTAGAAAAAAATGATGGGACTAAATTGGAACTTAGACCGTGAGGTCCCAAAACCAAACTGCTCACACAGATAAACCTTGTGCGCATGTTAAATAATTCCTAAATAAACTTTGAGAGAGTACTTTTGAGTTCTGCCGATCCAATCGCTCTGAAAATTCTCAATTTAGTTTTGGAGTTCTCGATGGTTTCACAAACAACTCAAGGAGTCGATGGTTAGTAATTTTGTGTATGCAATAATGACTGTTTTGAATCTTATGATATTTCCGCTTATTTTGTAAAAGTGCTCGGAAAAGGCAATTATCAAAGCACAAAAAAAAAACTATCATAAGCAGCTGTCGCGTGTCTAATACAGCTCACAAGAATTGATGACGTATTAAAAAATAAATAAAAATAAATAAATGAAAAAACATTAGCAGACCACGTAATCTGTCTTGAAATAAGAAGTTTGGATGTCATTATTTAAATGGTGGTTGGACTAATTAATAATTCAATTTTTCCCCTAGGATTTATGTTTTTTTCTCTGGCGAGACTCCTAGAATTAGATTATTATTCTTTTCCGTAATCCATAAATTAAAATATTCCTGGATTTATGGGAATATATACGTAGCTTGTAACTGGTATGTGGGGTTGGGCCCTAGGTCACGAAAGCGAAATCGATATAGATGATGGGTCAAAGCAATAGAGGGTTTGAATAAATTATCAGCTGGTCAATCCTTAAAGTTTTGGGAAAAAGCGGCATGGGTCTTGCCAATTACGCGTGAGAGATGATTCATGTGCAAACCAAGCATAGTTTGTTCGATATGATTGTCTTCCTCAGTTAGTTATAGCTGCACTTGAGCAAGATTTCAACAAATTGTAGCTTGCCAACACACATATAGGGCACACCGGACGATGCGTTGACAGGGACCTGTCAGTATCCTGTCATGCCGAATTAAGATCCTTACATTGATCTATGATCATGTCATTACACGGTATTATCAGAGTTGAGCTCCATTTAATTATATTTCACCTATACAATTCAAAAATTGACAGTCCTATTCAGCAACAGTTGAACTATGAACTCGTCGGCCGAAGTTAAAAAAATACATAAGATTGCTTCTAAGTAGTTGTACCCCAAAATTTCAGGAAGCACAAACATTTGTTTAAAATAAGATAATCTGCCATCACGTTAGTTTTTTGTATGCCAAAACTATGAAGTTCCATTTTGTTTTTGCGGCTGATGTATGCTTATTAAAATAATTTAGTACTTGTTATGGAGAGTGGACAGTGGTTTTCTAGGACAGATATCATAATACTAGAATCCATTCCGACCTTGGTATATGACAAGAGCATATAACAATTTAATATTATCAAAACATGCAATCCAAATGTCTATGATAAAAATTTACGTGAATATTTAATTTTATCGGATTTCCCATTCCATTTCAGAAGTCGCTTGAAATGGAAAATTGGAAAAATATATAAAAAATAGATATGATTGACAAGAGGGAAAAAAAAGAAAATGAAAAGAAAGAGAGCAGTTTACACATGGTATTATAGAATCAAGGGTTGATAAAGACCGCTTTACACCGGCAACGTATACTTTAACTTTTCATATTTAATTACACGAATTTCATCCAAATATTTTTTTTTAATATGACAAGCAAAGTGGCCACAAAATAAATCCTATGCTCGCGAAGCAATCCAATAATCCTATGGACCCGATAAAACACGAGTAAAAAAGTCATCGGTGATTTCAATATTAAATTTTTTACACATGGTAGTTCAGAATGTACTATGTCGAACTTATGTCATGGGTAATCCACTTACAAACAGGACAGTGTACATTTATTGATTCTAATGTTTGCTTCGATTGAAGTAAAATAACAAGGGAGAAAAATTTTGTATGCTAATGCTATCCTATGAGAAGAAAAACTATTAATTGATCATATGGCTAACTTGATACTACAAGTCGACCAAATGTCTAAACTAGTCAATTTTGGATTTGGACGTTGGCGTTAGAATAATTAAATATTAAACATCGTCTTTATTTAAAAGCTTATTGCTTTATTTATGATGTGTATAGGATAAAATAATACACAAAATACCCTTTTGGGGCGGTTTATTAGAGCACTAAAATGTACAAGTTGTCCAATTACAAAGAAAATTAGAATGCCAAACTCAATATAGAACGTTGATTAAAATCTCCAAGTGGACCACCAAGCCCTTTGTTGGGATTAAAGTAATATTGGATAGACATATATAATGACAATAAATGGTATGAATCTTCCCTTTTCGTTATCTAAAAAATGACTAGTGAAGTATCATGGCAATCATTCCCATATCCAAGTGGCTTTTAATACAATACATATATACTTTTTAAATAAACACACCATGAGCGTGTCAATATAAACAAAGTTTGTTCGCACATTAATTTGATGTGTACAGGCTACCCTCCTCCATATAGACCATATGTCAAAATTAATTAAACGAACATATAGCCGAATATATTTTTATAATCAAATTCTGTCATGGCAGATTCAGTTATACATGATTTCAAAATTTATTGACGAGCTTGCCACCTTGCACACATGTATACACAAATTGATACGATTAAAAAACAAATTTTGTCCTTACCCATCATCGGAGAGCCAGAGGCTCCGCAGTATCATGATTGTGATATCTCTAATAAATTTTTTATATGAATTCAAACATAAATGCAGTCTATCCTTCTCTTCCTTATTTACCCAAAAAAGAAAAAACAATTGGAGAATAATTGTAGGTCCAAGCAGATCAGATCATATTCGCGGATGGTAGTTGAAATAAATATCTTTGATTTAATGATAGGCACCATCTTAGGAAGTTATAAGCCCAAGTTCGAATAAATATAAGGTGATAGGAATAAGTTTCTCAAATTGAAAGCTAAGCAAAAATAAGATAATTGCTTTCTTGCCCATACGAAAATCAGCTAAAAGGTATATTACTCATTGCAGAAATATCTGCACAATAGAGTAATAATTGACTTAATTAGCCTGCCCCATTACTCACTGCATTGACAAAGATATGGCAAGAAGAGTAGTAATGTTTTATATTGTACAAGAATTAATACTTGTGCCAGAATTTGATAGTGGGAGTGGGATGATCCGTGCCATAAAAGTCGTCGAGTTTAACTTATTGGAATATCGGATATATGTGATAAGATACCTAAATAGAGTGATACGTGTGATACTATACGTATAGTAATTCCTTCTTTCTTTCTTTTTTTTTTTGTTCGATTTAGCAATTCTTTTTTTACTTTGGAAGACCATGTACATGTTTTGTGATAAATACTCTTTATTGATAATTATATCTGATGGTTTAGAAAAAGAAAACAAGAAAAAGGGGTAATGACACAAATAGTCCATGAACTTTGGCCCAATGTGCAATTTGGGTCCCGAACTTTTAATTTATTCAATGTAGTCCCTGAACTTTAGTCTAATGTTCAATGTGATCCCTGAATTTTTAATTTGTTCAATGTGATCCCTGAATTTTTGGTACATGTTCAATATAGTCCTTGAACTATATGAAAATGTCCAATGTAATCCCTGAACTTGAATTAATGGAAGGACTACATTAAAGTTTTTCATATAACTCAAGGACTAAATTGAACATGTACTAAAAGTTCAAGAATGACATTGATCAAGTTAAAAGTTCAGGGATTACATTGCACATTGGATTAAAGTTGAGGGACCGCATTGAACAAATTAAAAATTTAGGGACTACATTACACATTGAGCCAAAGTTCAAGGACTGTTTGTGTCATTTTTCCCAAAAAAAAAACCAATGACATCTTCTATAGTTTAGTAAAATTTGGTGATATATGTGTTACAAAATCTTTTTCTATGCTCGAAACACAACTAAGAGATTTTCTATCGTTGAGTAAATATTGTTGATATATGTCATAAAAAATCTTCTCTGCACCCGATATCCAAGACCCAACCAAAATCGATCCTCTATTTTGATGAGCAAATTGTGGCTCAACATAGAAGTTTCGATCTTTCATCAAGAGTTTGAGCCCCCAAGACAGGGAATCGACCCCTTTTGCTAAGGATTTCACTCTCGCCATAAAAGGGGGCGATATAGGTCCGTCAAATTTCTTAAAAGCACAGCCAAATTTCACACAAATTAAAAAAATAAAAAAGAAAAAGAAAACGTGTTCACCGTTGTATCTCAAAGTACAATCCCAATTCTTTTTCTATACAGCAGAATTTGTGATAAAAGAGGGCAGGAGCGAGAAAGGCATGGACCGTTCCTACTCTATGTACAGCACAAGTTGATTGAGGAGAGGCATGGACCTTGCCATAAAAGAGTCAATTTTGCCACCTATTAGACATCAGACAGTATTATAATAAGGAGAAGCTATCATCTTGATGGGTTCATTCATGTAACATATCAATTAGTTTCCGGTTCTATTCTATCAATGCTTCATGCTGTCCTCGCTCCATTGAATTCCAGATTGTCAGAATCAACTTAAAGGACTTTCGAAAGGTCAAAGAAGCCTTAAAAGCATCAGAAGCAATTTTCTGCTAAGTCGATAGGATAGAGGTCGAATTTTACTGGTTGGAATATCATATTACAACTCTTGCTCGACAATACTAAGGGCGGCTCGTTTAGCTTGATTTGAATCAATCTGGTTTGATTAATCATCCAGTCAAAGAGTGAGATCTCTTTGGATGCATATTGCAGAAGGAAGAGGAGGGTATCTCCAAATGAAAGAGTATTAACTATTTTTCAAGTGAATTTTGTGAAGTATTTGGATTTATCTTGGCAGAGGCAAAGCTTAAACACTAGCAAATACATCCAGACAGAAAATCTCGAAACTCGCACCGCATAAGTTTGGATCCATCCTCAGAAATTTTGAGACATCTTGTGCAACTCCACCGGTTTAAGGTTAAGGTCACATGTGTCGCCTCCCCTATGTGTGCGACAAGTGATGTGGCAACCCACAGAAAATCTGGTCAAATAGAATCGTAAGACTCTGCGTAAGAACAAGGTTACATTCTGCAAATTACAATATGCGGCTAAGGTCAAATTGAATCTCATCTCACTGATAATGACTGAAAATCCTACAAAAATACTCCAAAAATGCAGTTGCTAAATTTCATGAACAAATTTTATGTAATTAATTTTATACTCGTCGCCACGTTGATTGGGTGTATCAGGATGCGAATGATCAATAGTCTAAAACAAAATTGGGTACTAGTGATCTATTCTTCAAGTTATGTTCTATATACACTATGAATTTTAACATCTAAGTCGGTTCTGTTATTTTCCAATCATATACAAAAACAAAAGCAAAGGTTGTTGAGAAGCATCCAAGTTTGTCACTAGGCATTTGATTGAATAGGATCTTCTCATTCCCGTAAAACTCGTCGAAAATGCTCGAGTGACCCATAATCATTATTGAATTTTTCTTTGAAGTTCAAATTCAGCCACCCCGCGTCAAAATTTTACTTTTGTGGTACTTTACGCCCTTAATCAGTATCGATTAATATTTCACCAAAATTGACATGATAACCTTGTGTGGTTTGAGGTGACATTTTTACAACACAGTCCATGTATTTCAAGATGACAACATTCGTCGAAAAGTCAGACCGAATTTCTGAATGCATCAAACATAAAATAAAAATTTACTAGTGCTCTACTATTTTGACTTTCCCCGGAGCCTTCGGTAGCATAATCAAGACAAGGATGGGTTCTTTGCCCCTGCAGGGATGGAGCAACAGAAGTTTTCAAATTTCAAGAGAAAGATCACAGCAAGAAATCTCTTATTAAAAGATTTCCCGATTCTCCCTTGAGCAAATGTGGCTATTTCGCAATATTGTGCCAATTCTAATTTTAATTGTCATGGTTTCATTGCATCACAATAGCTCCTCGTGAGGAATACCTAAAAAAATGAGAAATACCTTACAAAGAGCAATTGGGAGTGGTGCATATTGTTGTTGTTTCATGGAATTAGGTGTGGAACCTAGCAGAGAAAATTGAAATGAAGATTAAGGAACATATGAAACTTTAACTTAAAAAATTCGACGGGAATTGGGTTAAATGGAGCGAAAGGATTTGCACAATATAAGATATTTCTTTAACTCCAGGCGGACCAACATATAGACGTCAAGTGCATTACTTACTCTAATATGTTTGTTTATGAGTTGTCATTTGAATGGTGAATACCAATTATTCTACTTCTCAAAGTCAGATAGTGAAAGTGGAAAGGAGTTTTTATTTATTTATTTAGTTTAGGTTTAGTTTTCATTCGACACCACAGTTGAAACGATGGCTTCCATAGAGAGTTCGGGCTCAACATTAGGATAAAATCAACAAAACACTTGCGAATTTTCCAGAGTGAAATTTCTATTAGAATTTATGAGATAATACTTGCAGTTTGCTATGAATGTAATTTAGGGCTCGGTAAGTTTCAATATTATGACCGAACTGTGTAAATATCTGGAATTCCTTATTATTTTTTGTTGATTTTTCTGGTAATTTCTTCTTCCTGTGTTAATTTGAATTGCAAAATCCGTTAATATCCGTGTCATTTTCCCAGCGGCTTCTTAAACTAGACAACGATTTCAGCGGCTTTTTAAGCAGTAAATGGAGAGCATCCTAATCCGTTCAAAATAAACTATTAAAAAGCTGACTCGTGATGAAAATTGATTCTTTAATAAGAATGAACACAATCTAATTTTGGGAATAAAGAAAGAAAAGGGGTGTTGTGTTGTGTAAAATCATTTTGTAGCAGGAAGATGTGACCACTCACTTCCCATGGCATGGTGTGCGTGAAGAAAGTAGGGGAGGGAACAAAATCCATTTTGGCTGTAAAACGGGGAGACTCCTAAGTTGTCCAAATTGAAAGTCAATACATATTAAATGCTTCTTTAACCCTCTCTCCCATGCACCATAAATACCACTTCCGGCCACAATAAACTTCATTGAAGACTTCACCAAGAGAGAGAGAGAGAGAGAGCATGCAAGCGATGCAGGACCAGCAAGTGATCAGTGATGCAGTTCTGTCGTCTCGGGGTCGTGGCGGCAGCGGTGGCGGTGGCGGTGGTGGTGGTGGTGGCGGTGGCGGCAACCGCATAGTGGCTATCAACTTGGAGGGGAGGAGCACCCTGCCGCCGCCTCATACGACCGACGACAACAAAAGCGTGGATCATCATCCTGATGAGGAGCCTGGCGATCATCATCAGGTGCCTTTCTCTCTAATAGCTCTCTTGCTGTCCATACAAAGAGCTGTGGTGTACTGCTTCTATTACGTGCAGGTGCTCACTAACAACGTCGAAATAAAATTTTTTGAGAAGTGACTGACGAGTTTCATTGTCCTTCATGATGACCAGAAACCCGGGTGGAGAAAATTCCTGTCTCATGTGGGCCCCGGCTTCCTCGTCTCAATCGCTTACATTGACCCCGGAAACAGTAAATCTCTATCCCTACCTGCACGTAACGCGATTGGGAAAAGAAGGGTTGTGATGGTCTTGAGTCTGCTTGACTCTGACGAGACCCTTCATACAAAATTGAACGCCAATCAACTGGTTACTTTAACCAGAAAAAAGTACATACTTTTAAAACACCAGTTCTTCTGAAGATCAAGTGTCAAATTTGGAATGGAAAAACTTGATGTAGATTGGACGGAAACAAAACCATTTTGCCATTTGCTTGCGAACCATGGACACATGGCTGATTAAAGCTAGTAAGAACTTGGCATGCGCTCGGTAACATTAGCGATTAAGGTAGTAAGTTAGCACTCGGGGTGCAACTCCCGTCAAGTATCTCGTGAATTACTCGAGCTCGTCTTGCAAATTCCCCAAGTTTGGCTCGATTCCTTTCTAGATAAAGGATATCAAAAGTTGAACTGATAGAGGTTGAGCATTCAAAATACTTTACCAAACCGCTCGATATCGTAATTGGATTGTCAAACGTCTTCGTTTGTGTTCATATAAGCACATCCTTTTTGGATTTCATCATACTTTCAGAACTTCAGCTCGAGCTCGAGCTTTAAACAAATGTAGTTTTGCTAGTGGAGCGGCTCGTACCAAGCTTAAGATTGTAGAATATTTCATCGAGTTAACTCGAGCTTGTAAAATGAAGACTATAAATAAAGCACCAGCTGCATATCGAGCTTCAACCATTCGAGTCAATATTAAGTTGAATATAATGTAGCACTGGTTATTTTTTCCTCTTAATTCACAAAGATGTAACTATGGTTTTTTGTGCTACAGTGGAAACAGATCTTCAAGCTGGGGCCAGCAATGGATATGAGGTAAATAAATTAGTTCTAGTAGGTCTACTATGAAGAATTGACATAAATTGCAAGAGGAACAGAGGGAGAGGGAATTAAGTCTCGCGCTGACCCTTGCGTTTTCTGATTCCAGCTTCTGTGGGTGATACTAATTGGATTGGCGTTTGCTCTAATCATCCAGTCACTTGCTGCAAATCTGGGTGTCAGCACTGGTAAAAGAGAAAAACACTATGCCAGTTTCACATACATAAAGATGACATAGGTTACGTGGCTTTTTTCAATTTTATTATTCAAATTGTATCTTTTCAGGGAAACACTTATCAGAACTATGTAAGGCTGAGTATCCGGTCGTGGTGAAGTATTGCCTCTGGCTGCTAGCTGAAGTTGCTGTGATTGCTGCAGATATACCTGAAGGCATGTTTTCTCAGGACATCAGTTTTTTTTTAATCATTTATAATGGTGTTTATTTCCTCTCATGATAGAGAAAGTGATATCTTGTGAGTTTCATTAATATGCAGTTATTGGGACAGCCTTTGCATTGAATATTCTGTTCCACATACCACTGTGGGTTGGGGTTCTTATCACTGGTTGTAGTACACTCCTGCTCATTGGGCTACAAAGATATGGGGTAGGCTTGCAATTTTTTTGTTTGTGTTCTTCTTAATATTCTTTATTCTATAGATTGTTGTTGCTGGCCTTTCGTATGACGGGCCACTTCCTTGCCTGATTCTGTCATTCGTACTCGTATATTTGGTACTTCAAATCTATGAGACTGTTAGTTTGCATGGGCCGTATTCCGTGTGTGACGATACCCTCTTGAATTTGAAAAGGTTGATTCTTTATTCCAGAGCTAAACTTTCAAAGGATACGAGTCATGCTTCTAACTATCATTGTGTAAACTAATTCTTTCACAAGCTATGTATAAGATGAAATTCCTTGTCTGAAACCGGCACTTGATACGTAATTTTGCTTGATATCGATCTGGTTGGGAGTCATAAAACTACATGGCAAAGTCCAGAGAACTGTCTTTTTTTCTGGTGTAGCAAAGTAAAAAGTGAGAAATTGATATCCTTGGTCCTTTATGGTATGGTTCTGTATTGAGGAAATTTTAAATAAGGATCTAAAGTGGGACCGTTTTCTCAAAGAAGGACCTGGAGGGGATCTTGTCTTAATCAAAGTCCTGCAGTTGCTAACTTAGTCTCAATTAAGGTTTGAGTTCACTAGTCGGCCAAATCTTTGTCGGCCGGTGAGCCCATGCATCTTTCGTGCAATGCATAGCTTTGTCAGTCTCAAAGATTTGGTCAACCGATGAGCCGGGGGCCTTATTTAAGATTAAGTTGGCCTTAAACTCTGAAATGCACGACTAGTGTTGCTCAAAATTTTCTGATTTCTTGTGAAATTGTTGCAGGTAAGGAAGCTGGAGATGCTGATAACAGCGCTGGTGTTCACAATGGCAGCATGTTTTTTGGGGGAAATGAGTTATGTGAAGCCTCCCGCATCTGATGTCCTAAGGGGCATCTTTGTCCCTCAGCTTAGCGGTCATGGAGCCACTGGCAATGCGATCGCTCTCCTGGGCGCCCTCATCATGCCGTAAGCTCTCTTCCTGTACATAAGAAACATCTACTCTCACCGTGAAGTGACCTTCGACATGCTCTCGTATTGTCTCTTATCATTTTCTTCTGACTGGTCTTCTTCTTTTTCTCTGTCAGGCACAACCTATTTCTCCATTCTGCATTGGTGTTGTCCAGGAAAGTACCGAAATCTGTCCGTGGCATCAATGTAAGCATGATATCCACTGGAACAATTTGCATGAATCTGCATATGCTTGTTTATATTAGTACCACAGTGCCAATGTATGTGAGTTCCTTTGTATCTTTTGTTGTTATTTTGGGGAAATGACAATCAATGACCGACACTCTGTTGACTTCGCAGAACGCCTGCAGATATTTCCTTATAGAAAGCGGTTTCGCATTGCTAGTAGCCTTTCTGATAAACGTTGCAATTATCTCAGTGTCGGCCGCCGTTTGCTCGGCCAAGAATCTCTCCAATAGCAATAACGACACGTGCAATAATCTCACACTTAACTCTGCATCGTTTCTTTTAAAGGTGCACGAACATTTGTGGTTTCTTGTAATACAGGATTCGCTGCTATCCCCAAAATTCTCCCCTTTAAATTCTTGAGTCCTTCTATGCAGAATGTGTTGGGAAGATCAAGCTCCATCGTATACGCCATTGCGCTGCTAGCGTCCGGCCAGAGTTCCACCATCACAGGCACCTATGCAGGGCAATTCATAATGCAGGTCTATTCAGGGGAAAAAATTGCTAGATATTGAATTCATCTTTATTTACTTTAAACCAAGCTTGCTAATGCAACGGGGTATGCTTCACATTCAGGGATTTCTGGACCTAAAGATGAAGAAGTGGAGAAGGAACTTGTTGACGAGGTTGATCGCCATCACGCCTAGTCTTATTGCCTCAATTATAGGCGGATCTGCTGCTGCGGGGCAACTCATTATCATTGCATCGGTTTGTAACTAGTCGACCTTAACCTCTGAAATCTGCCTCTCTCTCTCTCTCTCCATGTTTTTCTTTCAATTTTGACTGATTGCAGAAACTTTTTATTTGTAACTGAGCAGATGATTCTTTCTTTTGAACTTCCATTCGCTCTCATCCCTCTCCTCAAGTTTAGTAGCAGTAAGACCAAGATGGGACCACACAAGAACTCCGTCATTGTAAGTTGATATTTTCCAGTTTAAACCATCACCACTTGCTTCGCACATCCACCGGCACTGTGTGCAAGTGCTCCTAGTGAACTCATCCTTATGAATAAGAACTGTTAGACCGAAATGCCAACCTTTAAAGCCTAAACAACGCTGATAGTGATGAAAAATTTCATGCAGATAATTGTCATCTCGTGGATTCTTGGCTTCGGAATAATCGGCATCAACATATATTACCTGAGCACGGGTTTTGTGGGTTGGCTGATTCACAACAGCCTACCAAGAGTGGCGAACGTTTTTGTCGGGATCATTGTTTTTCCCTTAATGGCAATCTATATCTTGGCGGTAATCTATCTGACCTTCCGGAGGGACACCGCCGTAACTTTCATAGAGCCAAACAAGCACGACCCGATGAAATCAGGCCGCATAGAGAGCGGGTTGAAGGGTGCCGATGGAGAAGAGGAGGATGAAATCCCATACAGAGAAGATTTGGCCGATATCCCTCTGCCCGAATAGGAAGTTGTGATTGAAGAGCATCAGCATTGACCATGTTGGTTAGTGAGCCGTGTTATGACCTATGAGGTCATAAGTTGCTGTAATCTAAGTGGGTCTTTATGCTTTCCCTGTCGCTTGTTAATGGTAGTGGAGTGATTACGCAACATTGGAATGTAATAGTTTTTGCTTGAATAAAGTCGTACAAGTTTTCTATCCACGTTCCTAGACAGCAACCTTCGACGTGAGCTCGACGAGCCATGTCTTCCGTCTCACTAAACCGCTTGGCCCAGTGGTGGAAAGTTTGACCTTGAATCATGCGATTCCCTTGAACCTTCTAGTTCCGACACCATCGACTTCTTTACCAGTGCTCCCACATCCATTAATCTTTGGTTCGCAAAAGTAAGGTGCGATCTTACACTTTACCTAGGTGTCTAATCAACCTATCAGTAACTAATTCGGCGACTCTTAATTAAATTGACTTGCATGTTAAATTGACACACAAAAGATGCGATTGGTATAGACTTGGAAGAGTCCGCACTAAGTCTTTGGGCTTAGCAATCCATTAACTTTCTCTTGGGTAGTTCACCTATCAGAATGTCATGACAAGCGCCGGCTAAATAATACCCAACGCTTGTCTATCCAGCAAATTCCAATTTGCTTTTTTGATCGTATCTAGCTTCTCCTTAGATAAGGTTAAGTGCATATTCCTCTGATAGAGATAATCATCAATCTACATTTTCTAGAAACCAAAATCTTTCCCATCAAATTTGTTGATTTTCACTTTTTTCCTTCTTCTGTCCCATCGATTATTTTCAACTCAACCAAGTTTATCTTTGATATCAATTGTTGCGAAAACAAGCAATTGAACAATAATATAAATCGAATACTAGAGTTACGTGGTTTGGTTATAGTGTTCTACATCCATAAGAAGAACAGCGTAGGGTTCAACTGTAGATCAAGGATACAACAAATATCACAATCACTCAAATCACTTAAACGCTCTTGGTGTTTCTAGCCCACAATTACACAAATAGCTTGCATAGTGTTTACCCTCACAATTTTACACATAATAATCTCCACAAGGAATTTCACTAAACCTTAACAAAAGATTTTCATGGCTTCAAGCACTCGAGACATAATTCACAAGTACAGGCACCTCTTGGAGACTTTCATATAGAAAAACCACTTCTTCCCAAATTAAGAAACTACTCAAACTACAAAACCACTTGGATTAGAAACCAACTCAAATTAGAAAACTTATTCAAATTAGGTACGGTTCTTTTTTAAGCTCAAACTTGATACATATTTTTGACAACTCTCGTTGCACTTGCAAGTGAGGAGTCCTGCTTGCCTAGGGTTGCCGGAGCTGCTCTTGGCCATTGGAGAAGGAATTCCGGTTACATGTGCATGTGAAGCGACTCCTGTGGCTCCGAAGCGGGTTGTTATAATTCGCATTCGCTCGGCAGCCGATCTCTGCCTTGTATTCACAGCGTGCTCGCGATCTGTCATCAACAAGGTCTCAACATCTGCGAACTGCTTCAGTTTCAGCTCCAATCTCTTTAACTGCACATGCAGATAGAGTTTATGAGAAACCAAGGTCCAAGACAAACCAGAATAGAGTTTTTTCTCTTTCAAGAGGTGGATAAGCAGCTTATCCAGTTCTATGTAGATGAGATACTCTCAGTAATGCAGACAACAGTATCCATTGTCCAATCATCCAGCCAAAAGTTTTAATTTTGTCGAAAAGCCAAAAGCAATTGATCCTCCTTTATATCACCCACTAGGAAAATTTGCTCGAAATTTGTGAGTTGTCTTGTGCTCTTATGAGCAAAAGTGCTAAGACAGATATATTGCCAACACAAACACTGCCTCAGGAAAACGTAGAAACAAGCCACTGCTGCAGCACTGTTTACACCTATTTTTTATTTGCCCAAAATTAATTACACAAAAAATTTAGGAGTTAATTTTCCTTAATTCCTAAAACAAAAAAATATTTCAGTTTAAATACATTGCATATAGAATTAGGCACATTTTGCATTAATAGGGTCTATTAGAGTTAAAAAAATTCGAAATTATAAAAAAAAAAAAAAAAAGGGGAAGAGTCGGGCCGGGCTGACCCGGCCCCTTTTTCCTTTTCTTTTTTCCCCCGTATGGGCCCAGCCCATTCTTTTCCTTTCTTTTCTTCTCCCTCCTCTCGCGGGCCCAGCCCCCGTTTTTCTTTTTTCCTCTTTCTCCCCCCCGCGCGGCTGGGCCCGGCCCGGCCCGGCCCAGCCCTTCTCCTTCCTTCTTCCCCCACGCCGGTCGCTTTCCTTTCCCCTGTTCTCCCCTGTGCGCGACAGTAGCGTGACGCACGGCGGCGCCGCTCCTCGGCGTCGCTATCCGGCCAGAGCAGGGCCGGATGAGCATGCCGACGGGACTGGCATTAATTGCCAGTCCCGTCCTCCCCGTTTTCCCAGCCATCTCTCCCTGTTTTTCCTCTCCCTCCCTGTCTCTCTGCACACTCTGAGAACCGGCCCCCCCTCTGCTCTGCATCGGCCTAAGTGGCCACGAAAGTCACGGGCCATCGTAGGCCAGTGCAGGCCGTCGTCACGCAGACGTAACGGAGCAGAGGGGCACCGTCGTCGCCGGCTATACATAGCCCAAGAGAGAGGGAGAGCCGGGAGTCGGCCAATTTTTGAGAGAGAATAGAGAGGGAGACAGAGGGAAAAGATAGAGAAAATAGAGAGAGAAAGAGAGGAGAGTTGGTTTTACAGGTTCCTAGCCGCGTCGCCGTCGCCCCCGATCAACCGAAAACCCCCCGGACGCGCCGTCGACGGTGAGCTCTCCCCTCGGCCCGAACCGCCTCTGTTCTACTCTGTTTTTCTGTTCGGTTTGGCCGGGACCCGCGACGGCCGTTTCGCGCGAGTCCCGGCCCATACCGCCGGCCCCCGCCGTCCGTGTGTCGTCACCGAAGGTAGGTTGGGTCGCCTGATTCTTTCGGTTCGCCGGAACAGGTCAAAATTTGCTGCTTTTGGTCGTACACACCATCTGCTCGACAAAAGTCCCCAATGAAGCCGGTTTTATTTTCGTCGCCAGCCGACGAGCCGGCGGTCAGACGGCGACCGATGAAGGTGGAGGGGCTTGGTTTTGTTCCCAGAGGGCCAAATTGGGGGCGGCGCCGGTCTGGGTTGGCCGGCGAGAGGCCGATTTTCGGCTTCGCCGGCGCTCCCCCCCGCAGGTCTGCAAATTCGAGTCAAACTGACCCGGATCAGCCGACCCGACCCGGGTCAACACCCGGGTCGGATCTGTTGACTCGGGTCGGTTTCGACCCGGACCGAGTTCGCGACCCGACCCGGATCAACTGATCCGACCCGGGTCAACGCCTCGGGTCGGATTCATTGACCCTGGTCGGTTCCGACCGACCCGGATTCGCGACCCAACCCGGGTCAACGCCGTGGGTCAGCCCGTTGACCCGGGTCAAATCCGGCTAACCCGGATCCGGTCGGTTCCGACCCGGTTTTTAATATAATATTATTATTTTGTTTTTTTAAAAAATTTAAAAATTTAAAAATTTAAAAAAAATTTCTTCTTGCTTTCTTCTGTATTATTATTTTTTTCCAAAAAAAATTTAAAATTTTTTTAAAAATTATGTGATATATTTGTTGTTTTAATTTATTGTGGTATTATTATGCAAGTTTTTGTCTTGTTTAAATTAGACAATTCTTTATAAATGCGGTAGTGTTTTGCATGTTATTTTTTATTATCACTGTATTATTATGTATGTTTTTAATACAATTGCATGAGTTGTTGTATTTTTGAATGTCATCTGACTTAGTTAGAACCTTAGGCTGCATGCCTGCTTTGATTGCTAATCGTTTCTGATTATGCACTCGCTTGATCACCTCACATGTTAGGAGGAAGGTCCTAAAATCAATCCAAATTACCTGACAAATGTTTTCGAAAATGAATAGGGTAAAAAGGTACTGAAAGGGCATTAGATATTCAACTAGTGTAATCAAGTCTTCGAACCCAGTTAATCTCTGGTTCGTAGGAATAGGGTGATTCTCCCGTCACCCTATTTGGGTTTCTAATCGACCTACCCCAAATTGATTAGTGGTGACTCTTGCATGTAAATCACTTGCATGTTAAAAAAATTAAATCCGAAGTCGCGATATGGTATGGGCTTGGGAGAGCCAGAGTTAAGTCCTGAACCTAGACTTAGCACGTACCAGGCGAGCCTCCCTTCTTTTTGCATGTTGTCCGATAAAAAGGCTCGGAAGTTCGGTCGCGACAAGCACCAACGAAAGGTACCCTTCAACGAATTTGCTCGCTACGGTTTCGGCCAAACAAAAGATTCACAGAACTCAAGGGCGATAATTGCAACCACAATGATGATTAGGCAAGTGAAAATCAAGATACCAAAATATTCCAGTTCACCACGGGCTGAGTTCCCACAGAATAGTTAAACAAGTCTTCACTCAAACAAAGAATAACTGAAGACATTAATCTCACAATAAACACAGCTGTTTCACTTGCAGTCCAAAATACTCAAAATGATGGAAATTTATTATATGAGCGTAGTACATGTGGTAAGCTGTATTCGATCGGACCATAAAAAATGGTGGGTCCCATGTAAATCCTTCCAAACCTGGCGAGATTTATTTTAGTACATGTACTAAGTCGGACTAAATAAATTCACAAAAAAGGATGGCAACCACAATGGCTCAAAATGATCAAACTAATAGCTTGTATTAGGAAAATGTATCAAGCATGTTAAAAATGACCGGACGAATTGTCAAGGGGTTCGGTCGAGTGATTAGGCACTCAACCCTCATCTTTGAGGTGAAACGTCTGGTCTAGATAGTCATTAGATTGTACGATTCCTATTGTAATAGCGTAGGGACGGGCAACCTAACTGCTCCAAGTGCGCATTGATCTAGAAAAAAATGATGGGACTAAATTTGAACTTAGATCTTGAGGTTCGAAATCTGAACCGCTCACATAGATAAAGTTTGTTCGCATGTTAAATAACTCAGAATAAACTGTGCAAGAGTACTTTTGAGTTATGCCGTTCTAATTGCTCCAAAAACTCTTAATTATAAGTTGCTTTCATGGGAATTAGTTTAGGATTTCTTTATGATCTCACAAACAACTCAAGGAGTCATTTATTAGTAATGTTGTGTATCCAATAATGACTGTTTTGAATCTTATGATATTTCTGCTTATTTTGTAAAAGTGATTGGAAAGGGCAATTATCAAAGCACAAAAAAAAAACAACTATCATAAGTAGTTGTCTCGTGTTTATCAATACTGAAAATATAAAAAAAGTAAAATGAAAAATAGAAAAATGAAAAACATTCGCAGACCAAGTAATCTGTCTTGAAATAAGAAGTTTAGATTTCCTTATTGAAATGGTGGTTGGACTACAATTCAATTTTTTCCCCTAGGATTTATGTTTTGTTCTCTGGTGAGACTCCTAGAATTACATTATTCTTCTTTTGCGTAATCCAAATATATCACATATTCCTGGATTTACGGGAATATATATATGTATGTATGTATGTATGTATGGTAAGTGGGGTTGGGTCCTAGTTCACGAACGCAAAATCATAATAAACTATGGATCACATCAATAATAGGTTTGAATAATTATCAACTGGCCAAGCACCCAAGGTTTTGGGAAAAAGTTGCATGGGTCTTGCCATTATACGTGAGAGATGATTCATGTGCAAACAAACATAGTTCTTTTGATATGATTGCCTTTCTCAGTTAATTATAACGACACTCGATGTTCAAGATTTTGACGAATTGCAGCTTGCCAACACACATAAAATGAACATTGGACGGTATGGCGAGAGGGACTTGTCATCATCCTGTCATGCCGTATTAAGATCCTCACATGGATCTTTCTGATCCTAATGCATCACCTTAAATGATAATGTCACACTTTACCTTCTTTTCCAATACAAACACGATTTAATTCCCAAGTACAAAATATGGCATCAAATGACATTATCGGAGTTGAGCTCAATTCAATTATGTTTCATCCTGTACGGTTCAAAAATTGGCAATCCTAATCAACACCAGTTCAACTAAGAACTGGTGGGTCGAAGTTAGAAAAGCACAGAAGATTGAGCTAAGAACTGGTCGTACGGCTAAACCAATCAACTTTAGATTATTTTTTTTTGGTCGAAATCAACTTTAGATTTGGACGTTGGAAAGTCTCATATTTTTAGCTTATTGTACTATAGATGATGTGAACACTTAACTAATACATAGAAAATACCCTTTTGGGGTGGTTTATTAGAGCACTAAAATGTACAATTTTTCGAGATACCACCTTTTTCGAGTCTTATAATTTCTCTATATAGATACCTGTAACTTTTTTAGTACAATTATTGCACGACACATCCTTTCACTTGGACGATGATATATATCGCTTTTCTTCATGTACTTGTGGAGATCCTCTTCTTCTCATTCTGTAGAATGAACGGTGTTTACTACATCATTCATGAATGTATGTCATTTGAGGATTTTGGATTTAATTCACTTTCAACCTCTACAACTTATCTAGATTCTGAATTTTATCCTCTTGACATTTTTTGTGCAATTAAGTCTTCTAACCGTTAGAATTCATAGTTTTTCCTTTTTAATAATAAAAGCTTACCGCGCCAAAAACATTGGATAAATATATTACTAGCGTCAATGGCAAAGAAAAACTCGATTGCATAGTAAATTAGAATATTCAAATTAAATATAGAACGTTAATTAAAATCTTCAAGTGGACCACCAAGCCCTTTGTTAGGATTAAACTAACATTGGATAGACAGATGTCATGACAATACTTAAATGGTATGCAACTTCTGTTTTTGTTATCTAAAAAATGACTAATGCAAGCATCGTGGCAATCATTCCTATTTCCGTGGGGCTTTTAATACAATAGTAAGATATATAATTTTTAAATAAACACACCATGAGCGTGCCAGTATCAACAAAATTTGTTCGCACATTAATTTGATGTGTACAGGTTACCCTCCATATAGACCATATGTCAAAAATCAGCTAAAAAAATATATCGCTCAATGCAGAAATGTCTACACAAAGTAGTAATATTTGACTTTATCAGCCCGCCCCACTACTCACTGCATTGACAAAGACATAGCAAGAAGAGTAGTAATGTTTTATATGTATAAGAATTAACACTTGTTCTGCCAGAATTTAATAGTGGGAATGCGATTATTCATGCCATAAATGCCGTCGAGTTTAGCTTATTGGAATATCAAATATATAGGATAAGATCCTTAAATTGAGTGACAGTTGTGATACAATAGGTATAGCCACCATTAATTAATTTTTTATAACTCAAATAGCAGAGCATGGAGATTCATTTTGGAACTTGGAGGTAAATGGGAGGCTCGGATGTTGGCAGAGCATGAGTTCCTACTAGGGATTCACGGGGAATGCTTTCTCACCAAAAAAGATAATGTCTAACATGATTTATCAAAACACTGATCCTTAGTTTTTATATTGTTACTTCACCATTTGTGCAAGAGAAAGGCTTCGTCCCTTCCTTCTGTACTTTGGAAGACCATGTACATGTTTTGCGGTAAACACTATCTATTGATAATTATATCTAATAGTTTTAAAAAAAATAAACCAATGACATCTTCTATACTCAAAGTCGAAAACACAACTAAAAGATTTTCTATAGTTTAGTAAATATTGGTGATATGTTTAGTAAAACATGACTAGGGCCTACTTGACCCTCTATGCCCAAGCGGCTATTGAACCTTTTCTATTTTGATGAGCAAATTGTGGCTAAACATGGAAGTTTTGATCTTTTAACAAGAGTTGGAACCCTCAAAACAGGGAATCGACCCCTTTTGATAAGGAGTCTACTCTCGACATAAAATGAGTCAATATAGGTCAGTCAAATTCATCAAAGCATATCCAAAATTCTCTCAAATTTAAAAAAAAAAAAAGAAAGAAAGTGTTCACCGATGTATCTCAAAGTACAATCCCCATTATTTTTCTATAGAGCATAATGTGTAATAAAAGTGGACAACAGAGAGAAAGGCATGGACCATTCCTACTATATGGACAGCACAAGTTGATTGAAGAGAGGCATGGACCTTACCTTATAAGAGAGTCAATTCTGCCACCTTTTAAAGACTTCAGACAATATTTTATTAGAGAAGCTATGATGTTGTTGGGTTCATTAATTTAACATATTAACTCTTTTCCTGTCCGATTCTATCGATGCTTCACACTGTCATAACTCCATTAAATTCCAAATCGTCAGATTCAACTGAAAAAGGGCTTTCCAAAGGTCAAAGGAGCCACAGTGGAGGGTCTTTAAAAGCATTAGAAGCAATTTTCTGCTAAGTGGATGGGATAGCGGTCGAATTTGACTGGTTGGAACATCATATTATAACTCTTGTTTAAGGGCAGATAGTTCAGCTTGATTTGAATCAATCTGGTTTGATTAATCATTCAGTCAAAGATTGACATCTCTTTGGACGCATATTGCGGAAGGGAGAGGAGGGTATGTCCAAATGAAAGAGTATTAATTATTATTCGGGTGTATTTATTGAAGTATTTGGGTTTATCTTTGCAGAGACTATTAGAGAATTAAAAATTAAATCACGTCTTCATCTAACAACTTAAACTTTTAGAACAGTTGTTAGTAATCTCACAAAATCACACATGGTATCAAAGTCTAAAAACAAACAGGTATGCTGAATAGAGCATTGACTCTGATACCAGGTAGAAAAGGTAGACTTGTTCCATCATGAGTAATTTTACTGATTCCAATCCACCGGTTGCAGTTACTGCCCCTTTAAATCTTCATACCTCAAATGTTTCTAAAATTGACTATCTTTATGAGGTTTCATACCTTAATGAAGATAGCAAAATTTCGGAAACTCATCTTCCCCTTATCAATCCATATTCTGCTTTCGCCAAATCCCCCTCTTTCTCCCATCTTTGTTCTATCAAACAGCTCATTAAACATACATCCCAAGAAATTAAGGAGTATGTCAAGTCATCCCGATTCGATCAACATCATATTTCTGCTACTCAGCAAGAACATTTTCTTACTCTCCATATACCTTTTGATTTTCCTCGTCAATGGATACAGCAAAGATATATGTGTCTTCACTTTAGTGCTATCCATCTTGCTCTATCCTTCCATGGTAGAAAAGGATTACCTGTTGTTACCCGCATGGCCCTTCTGGATACTCATTTTTTGGATTACCAACATGCTTGTATTAATACAATCTAAACCACTCTTAATGCTAGAACAATTTTTGTTACACTATTTTCAAATTTTAACATGGCCATTACGGACCCAAGACTCCTTTCTGTTCTTAAAGTTCAGCTATAGCTCATCGGAGCTGCTCAAACTCCTGATTCTATAGCTGCCACTTTACACTACTAAATGGTATACCGAATCCAAAATCATGCTATTGATCTTAATTTTCTTGGCACTGAGGATGCCCTTTTCATCTCAACGAATAATGGTTAAACTTCCTACGTCCATGTACCTAGACAAATTTCTCGGGATCAATTAGTTAAGTTACTCCATGATACTTGGGTAACTAATTATGAAAAGCTCCATCAAAATTTCAAGCTTATCTAGTCCATGGAATCCCAGTTCACAAGAAAAAAGGATGGTACGGTTGTTATTAAATTTAGTAAGGAAAAAGAAGAAATATCTTTTTCTATTTTTTCTACTATTTTTATGATGCAACCCTGTCATGCTGATGTTCCTATTGAAAAAGGCAACTCATATCCGAAAACTATGATAGAGTCTTTTGATCAAGAATGACAACCTATTCATTTTTAAATGGATCCTCAAATAGGACACTACTTTTGGGATCTTGATTGTCAATGTTCCCTTTGTACAAACTTTCCAGATGATATTGAATATGACAAACCATCTAAAAGGAAAAAGAAGCGGTCCAAAGATAGTCTCTACCAGAAATATCTTGGTTGAGATCCTACCATAGGACCACTTGGAGAGGATGGAGGAAGATACAAATTCATGGTTTCATATGGACCACCTCGACCACAAGCTTCTCCTCTAGTTCCTGAACCTTGTAAACCTCCATTACAATCCAGAAAAACTCCACCATATAAGTCAATTATTTCACCCTTTTGTAAACCCATCCATAAAATGGGTTAAGAAAAATTCATGTTTTGGAATTACCCAAAGCACCTCAGCTTCCATGAATTCCAAAACCAGAACCACCACTAGCACTCCCAGTTGTCTGTATGTTTCATCCTTCAGACTTTCCACCTTTGGAAAGATCCAATTCTAATGCTCCTTTTCTAGCATTAGAAGAGTTTACTGATGCTCACCATCAATTCCGTCATATGCCAAAAATTTTTTCCTATGCCCAATCCATTTTCTCAATCCTGGCACCCATCTCGGATAGAGAATTTCTCCCCCAAAGGCTACTTCGATTGCCTCAATCATTGCATAAGCACAAAAAACAAATCAAAGTGATAATGTTACACTTCAAAATCGTATCCGTAAGATAGAAAAACAAAAGAAATTAAAGCCAAAAAGAAACCAAATATCCCAGAGCCTTCCCAAGAACCTCCTTCTTCTCATATGGTCTTGAATCCATTAGAAGCTTTTCTACGAGACCAAAGTCAACAAAAGTTACCAGTTATTGTTGCCATTAACTCTATCACCCAATTGGCTCGAGTGTGATTATAGTCTCCATTTTATCGCTTGACTTATAGTGTAATCCCATGTTTCTCTCCTCATAAAGTCGGTTCCACCGACTAAACCATGTAAATTAAGTATCCGACTTATATCCTTGTTTAGCTTATTTTATTTTTCGATCGGTTGTTTCTCGCAAAAGTATATTGATACATATTATCCTCTCAATTTAAGAATAAATTGACAAGTTAGTTTACAGTTTGAGAATTGATTCAAACTTCGATTAGATTCTAGGAGATGATTCAATGGCTATTTTAGCAATAAATGTAGAGCATCTTGATCCTTTTAAAATATCCCAATAAAAGAAATCCTTTGAGAATAAACTATTAAAAAGTGGACTCATAATGAAAATTGTTTCTTTGATAAGGGTGAAAACAATAGAAATTGGGAATAAAAATGAAAAAGGGATGTGGTATTGAGTAAAATGCTTTTGTAGCAGGAAGATGTGACCTCACTTCCAAATGACATGGTGTGTGTGAAGAGGGAAAAGGAGCGAAGAAGAGCCAATTGGGTGATTAAGAGACTTCTAAGTGGTCCTAATTAAGCTTCTATGCCTGGTATGATTCTTTAAATAAACGTATGAATACTGATTAGTCCTGGTAGTATGCTTTGCACTTGCCATGATATAGAACATGTGCATCAGAATTCTACTACTATAAAGCAGTTATAATGTGCGAATCAAAATCTGAAGTGGGCTTGATGTCTAAAAGGCAATCCCTTTTATAAAGGCCTTGAGAGCCGTTTGTGCATAGGATAGTATATCTGCCACGAGCCTTATCTTTGTTTTCCCTGATTTGCATCTTAGTACCCCTTTACCTGGTATCAGAGCAGAAATAAAACTTGTGTGCATTATGAATCCCTAAATCTTCAATTTTTGCCATTTTGCCTGGTATAATCCTTTAAACAAATGTATGAGTGCTGATTAGTAATGGTAGTATGGTCTACACTTGCCATGATATGGAACTTGTACATCAAAATTCTATTACTATAAAGGAGTTCTAAGGTACAAATCAAAATTCGAAGGGGAGCTTGGTTGTTAAAAGACAGTCCCTTTTATAGAGGTGTAGAGAGCCGTTTGTGTGTATGATAGTATATCTGCCACGAGCCTTCTCTTCATTTTCCCTTATTTGCATCTTAGTACGCCATTACCTAGAATCAAAGCCAGCGGTCTATTCAATATAGCTGTTTGTTTTAGATGAATTATCAGGCCGAAAAGGTAGACTTGTTCCATCATGAGTAATTCTACTGATTCCGGTCCCCCAATTGCGATTACTGCCCCTTTAGATTTTCGTACTTCAAAAGTTTCTAAAATTAACTTTCTTTATGAGGTTTCATACCTTAATGAAAATAACAAAATTTTGAAAACTCGTCTTCCCCTTATCAATCCATATTTTACTTTCGCTAAATCCCCCTCTTTCTATTCTCTACGTTCTGTCAAACAGCACATTAAACATACACCTCGAAAAGTTAAGGAGTATGTCTAGTCATCCCGATTCGATCAGCATCCTATTCTTGTTACTCAGCAAGAACATTTTGTTACCCTCCAAATACCTTCTGATTTTCCTCGTCAATGGGTAAAGCAAAGGTATACGCATCTTCACTTTGGTGCTATCCATCTTGCTTTATCCTTCCATGGTAGAAAATGATTACCTGTTATTGCTCGCATGGCTCTTCTAGATACTCGTTTTTTGAATTACCAATATGCTTGTATTGATACAATCCAAACCACTCTTAATGCTGGAAGAGTGTTTGTTACGCTGTTCCCAAATTTTAACATGGCCATTATGGACCCAAGACTCCTTTCTGCTCTTCAAATTTAGCTACAGCTTATCGGAGCTCCTCAGACTCCTGATTCTATAACTACTACTTTATACTACTAAATGGTATACCAAATCCAAAATCATGTTATTGATCTTAATTTTCCTAGCATTGAGGGTGCTCTTTTTATCTCAGTGGATAATTATCAAACTTCCTTTGTCCATGTACCTAGATAAATTTCTCAGAATCAATTAGTTAAGTTAGTCCCTGATACTTGGGTAACTAACTATAGAAAGCTCAATCAAAATTCTAGGCATATCTAGTCCATGGAATCCCAATTCACAAAAAAGAAAGATGATACAGTTGTTATTAAATTTAGTAAGGAAAAGGAAGAAACCTCTTCTTTTATTTTCCTTACTATTTTTATGATGTAACCTTGTCATGTTGATATAACTATTGAAGAAAGCGACTCAAATCCGAAAACTATGATCGAGTCTTTTGATTAAGAAGGATGACCAATTCATTTTTACAGGGATCCTCGAACAGGACACTGCTTTTGGGATCTTGATTGTCAATGTTCCCTTTGTACAAAACTTTCAGATGATGTTGAAGATGACAAACCATCCAAAAGGAAAAAGAAGCGGTCCAAAGATAGTCCTACTAGAAATATCTTGGTGGAGATCCTACCATAGGACCACTTGGAGAGGATGGAAGAAGATACCAATTCATGGTTTCATATGGACCACCTTGGCCACAAACTTCTCCTCTAGTTCGTGAACCTTGTGAACCTCCTTCACCACTACAATTATCACCCAGAAAAACTCAACCACAAAGTCAGTTATTTCACCCTTTTATAAACCCATCCAAAAATGGGTTAAGAAAAATTCATGTCCTTTGGAATTACCCAAAACACCTCAGCTTCCATGTATTCCTAAACCAAAACCACCACCAGTACTCCCAGTTATCTGTATGTTTCATCCTTCAGACTTTCCACCTTTAGCAAGATCCAATTATAGTACTCATTTTCCAACATTAGAAGAGTTTACCGATACTCACCATCAATTCCGTCATATGCCGAAAATCCCAAATCCTTTGGACATTGATGATCATGGGAGACAAAAGGAAGTTACTGCTGCCAAAGCTATTTTGAATTGGCAGTCAGAAAATGCTTTGGCACAAAATAATATTCTCAAGATAATCGACGCAAAATTCTCAACTATCCAAGCTCGTCTTGATCATGTTGACCAAAAGGTTGATCAAATGGTTCTAGTAACAAACAAATTGCTTGAGATGTTCTAGAAGAAGTTACTGTAGATGGATTCGGGCACATATATTTCTCATCATTATTTGGAAGACCAGACTACTGAAATGGAAAAATTACGTCTACAAATTAAGCTCCTTGAAGAAGGAAAATTTGTTGCTATGCCCAATCCATTTTCTCAATCCTAGCACCCATCTCGAATAGAGATTCTACTCCAAAGGCTACTTCAATTGCCTCAATCATTGCAGAAGCACCAAAAACAAATCGAAGTGCTATTGTTACACTTCGAAATCGTATTCATGAGATGGAAAAACAAAAGAAATTAAAGCCAGAAAAGAAACCGGACATCCTAGAGCCTTCCCAAGAACATCCTTCTTGTCATATGGTCTTGAATCCATTAGAAGCTTCTCTATGAGACCAAAGTCAATAAAAGTTACTAGTTATTGCTGCCATTAACTCTACCAAGCAAAATGATTGTTTTAGCTCTAAGATAGCTTCAGAGTCAGCCCACTTTTTCTTCAAAAGAAACTTTACTTTCTGAACTAGAAACTTTACCTGTTATTCTTATGGCCAATCCTCCTGAAGATAATATGGAATCAAATTCATCTGAGCCAGAAAATAGTAAATCTTCATGATCAAAACTCTCGTTCTGGGTCTTCAACTTCCAAATACTACTTCACACTTGATGATATTCCATACACCAAATGGCCAGAAAGATTATAAGAATTTCATGCTTGGCTTAGCACCAAAATGCTCACTATTGAAAGTCAGTATGAAATACTGACTGAGTTCATAAGCAAATTTACTGGTAGCCTTAAAGATTGGTAGAAAACTATCTCTGATCAAGATCAAATGACAGTTTTACTCTAGATAGATTTCCATTATGTGATCCAGGTTATTCATCAGTTTTTTATTAGAAAACCAAAAGATCTCCTTGAGCTAAAAAGGAGAGAGTTTTTTGACAAAAAATGCTGCTCTTTGCGCCAAAAACGTCTGAATAAGCACTTCCATGAGATGCTTAAATTGTTTTACGCCTTTGGAGCTGATCCAAACTTGAAGCAAGTATCTCTATCCTCTATTCCAAAAGAGATTGGACAAGTTGTGGAAAGATTTCTTCAGAATAAGTAGTGAAGGATTGCTGATGTCCCAATTGGTGAGCAACAACAGGAGAAATATTTGGCTCTTGATGACCTCTACATCCGCCAAAAGGCATTCAGAAGTTATCTTAAGAGCAATAAAGAGCTTGATAGAGCTTGTCAAAAGCTCGAGCTTAGAATTAAGTGCTCAAAGAAAGATTCTTGTGATGATCCTTCCTGCGAAGATAGTTGTAAAAAGAAAAAACACTTCAAACGTTTCTCCCTAGGTCTAAAAAGAAAACGCAAATGGCATTTCTTCAGAAAGAAGAAGCTCCAGACACGATCTGTCTAAGAGGCACAAAAAATCTAACATATGTTACATTTGCAATAAAAGACGCCATTTTGCAAAAAATTATCCAAAGGCCCAAAGAAGAAATTCCCACTTAGTCCAGAAGATTGAAAAGGAGACTGAAATTTCTCTCCAAAATGATGATGTTGAATCAGTCTTCTTCTTAGAAGATGAACTATCCAAGCATGCCATATGTGCTATCCAAACATGGTCTTAATCCAGCAATACTAAAGATTCATCTGACGAATTCGAAATACTTGTTTACTCATTCTCCTCCGAAAATCCTAAACCTCTCACAATCCAAGACCTTTGTGCATATAATCATTTTACCATTCCGTATTCTCCTATTAATATCTATCCTTCAAAATATGCTAAACCTATTTCTGTCATAGCTCTCATCGATACCAGAGCCAATGCTTCGATCCTTCATACCAAAATTCTTCCAAAAGAATACTGGACTTCATATACTCGGTTTTAAATTAGGCTTCCGGGGATACTTTTGCCACAAAAGTCCAAAGCAAATCCATTATCCTTCAGTTTTTCCCAGAGTGCTCCATTACCACTAAAATCCTTAGCTCTAGTTCTCCTGACAAAGATATCATCATTGGATGGGACATCCTTATCCAAATTCCCTAACTCAAAATTCTATCTAATGGACTTCGGTTGAAGGGACAATTCAAGGAATTTGTGGATATTCAAAGGTTTTTTGCCATCCAAATGAGCATACTGGATCCTATCATGCAAACCCTTCTAGATACATGTGCAGAATCTCATTCAGAATTTATCCTTAAATGTCCAAACCCTTCGTGGAAAAATCCAAACTTTTTCATCAATTTTCCTTTTAAGGAAAATGGGGAGAAGATCAGCAGAAGTGCCAAAACTTGTGTACAACGTTCACTTTAATGCCAAAAGTTTCTTTTGGATCACTTTAGTGCCAAAATTTTTGAAAAACAATCACTTAAATGTCAACTCCGGTCAGTTTCGCCGGAAATCCAACGTGGCATTTTTTTATTAAATTTTGAAGCCGATGTGGTTCGCCGGAGGTTGAGTCAGCATGCTCAGTCAGCATGTACACATCAAAACGACGTAGTTTAGCATGTACACTTGGATTTTTTAAATATTTTTTTTGAATTTTTTTCTTTCTTTCTTTTTTCTTTTTCTTTCTTCTTCTTCTTCGGTCACCGCCGGTGACCGGAGGCCGACCACCGGCCACGGCCGACCACCGGCCACGGCCGACCGCCTAGCCTCAGCGACGGCGAGGCCGACCTCGCCGTTGCTGGGTTTGGCGACGGCGAGGTCGGCCTCGCCCAGCCATGGCGAGGTCGACCTCTCCGTCTCTAGGTTTGGCGACGGCGAGGTCGGCCTCGCCGTCGCTGGGCAAGGGCATGCCCAGGCGAGGCGAGGCCGGCCCTCGCCCAGGCCACGGCAGCCTCGCCGGGGGTCACCGTGGCCTGGGCGAGGGCCGGCCCTGCCCGATCTGGAGAGGGCCGGCCTCGCCTCGCAAGGGCACGCCCTTGCCCAGGCGAGGCGAGGCCGGCCCTCGCCCGGGCCACAGCGGTCTCGCCAGCGGTCGCCCGGGGGAAGGCGACCCCCGGCAAGGCCAGGCAGCCGGCCATGGCCAGTGGCCGGTGTCCGATCACCGACCAAATGAAGAAGAAGAAAAAAAAGAAAAGAAGGAAAAAACAGAAAAAAAAAATCAAAAAAACAATTAAAAATTAAAAATTTACACGTGGAAATGCCACGTAAGGCTGAGAAATTCAAAATATACATGTGGAAATGCCACGTAGATTAAAATTTTAATTAAAAAGCCACGTATTAATTTGACCGGAATTTCTCGCCGTTGGCACTTAAGTGATCGTTTTTCTCTGATTTTGGCACTTAAGTGATCCGAAATAAACTTTTGACACTAAAATGAGCGCCGTACACAAGTTTTGACACTTCTAGTGTTCTTCTCCCAAGAAAATGAGGATATCAATCTCACCAAAGCAAGCCATTTAGATATGAATCCAGATCATTTGATCCTAGCACAAAAAGAATGCTCAAACTTACTTTATTAAGGACTAATTAAGTCATCTGATTCTCAGTGGTCTAGTGAAGCATTCTACGTGAATAAGTGTTCTAGATAAAATAGAGGAAAAATAAGACTGGTCATCAATTACCAACCTTTCAATCAGTTCCTCCAAGATGATAAGTTTCCATTGGCTCATTGGAATTCATTATTCTCCAATGTGACTCAAGCTAAGGTCTATTCCAAGTTTGATCTTAAAGTCGGATTTTGGCAATTGGGAATTTATCCTGATGACAGGCACAAAACTGGATTTTGCATCCCCAATCAACATTTTTAGTGGATGGTGCTCCCATTTGGTCTTAAAATAGCTCATTTATTATTCAAGAAAGCTATGTGCAGAATTTCCAATCTATTTTGACTAATGCCCAAATTTATATTGATGATATCCTTCTCTATAACCCTGATGAGGATTTTCATTGTAAACTATTAGGCCAATTTATTGAATTGATCCAGAAATATAGCAATATACTGTCCCGGGAAAAGATGATTATTGCCTAGTGAGAAATTGAATTTCTCGAAATGCATCTTAAAGATGGGTCATATTATCCAGGTCCCTATATTGCTAAAGAATTGCAAAAATTTCCTAATGAGAATCTCTCTCTCAGATAAGTCCAACAGTTTCTTAGGATAGTCAATTATCTCAGAGACTTTGTGCCTAAAATCACCAAATTGGTAAGTCCACTAAAACAGATGCTCAAAAAAGATACTTCCCCATGGGGACCCCAACAGACTAAATCAGTCATATGCCTTAAAGAAATTTTGCAACATGTTCCTTCCTTAATAATTCCTTCTACTGGGAAGAGAGTTCTATAGACAGATGTTAGCGATAAATATTGGGTTGCTGTTCTTTTTAAAGAAATTAATTGTAAGCATCAAATCTATTAACACAAAAGTGAAAGATTTACGCAAAGTGAGATGCATTATCATTCTACTTTCAAAGAAATCTTGGCAGTAAAGTATAGCATCAAAAAGTTTGAATTTTATCTTCTTGGACATCATTTTCTAGTAGAAGTGGATATTTCCTCTTTCTCCCAGTTGGTGAAGTTCAGACAAAAGCAAATTCCTCATCCTCAACTCCTCAGATGAGCGGAATGGTTTTCAAAGTATTCATTTGAAACCAGACATATAGCAGAAAAGAAGAATGTGCTTGCTGATTTCTTATCACAGCCAAAAGAATTTGCTGCACCAATTACGTCCATAAACATGTATGTGTCGCGAAATTCATTTGGTGGATTCAAACCCATCAAGATGAAACCTCATTGGTCCAGCGGGCAATACTCGCCAGAAGTTCCTATATACATCCAAAACAATACCCCTTTTGAAATCTGCCATCACATCTATGAAAATATCAACTGCTAATCTTCAACGAGTATGGAGGATTAAGTCTCAGACCCAGTGGATCATATCCAGAATATCTTTTCATCCATCCCATCTCCCTTAATCATGAAGACAAGTTCCCAGAAGAATTCAAGTGGTTTTATTGATATTTGCTCAATATTTATACCATAGCCATTGAATTTCCAACAACCGTAATCATTTCCATTATTAGTAGAATTCTCTAGGGTGAGAAAAATTTTAAGCATTTAGATAACATGTTTAATTGGTTCAAACCATTAGGAGCGCAGAAATATATGTTCAAGGAACAACTTAGAGCCTGTCGACCCAACCCAGAGTTGCATACAACAATCCTATTTCACAGGCCATAATTGTTTATTCGTTCAAATAGAGATGTGAGCAAAACTCCAGCTGAGGTAGGGGTAACAACACAAGCCTCAACCAATTCCAGAAAAGTTCTTCAAAACTCTCCCCTGCAAAATTTCGACACTCTCTCAAGAATATAGAGAGCTCTAGAGACTTCTATGTCAATACAACCAAGTGATACCACTAGAGGTATGGCCAACGGGTTCTAGCAATGCATCTTAAGATCATCCCGCTGATCATAAGTATCAAACATTGATTAATGTAGTGCTCGGGCAATATTATGACATAGATATACAAGCTGATATGGACGCTGCTACATCCTCATCCTCATCCTCATCTGAAGCCCCTTAACCACAGGATCCATAAGGAGGACCATTATCTCAAGACCTATATGATTACAGCGAGCTACAACTTGCACTTAGTCTAGGTCTTGACAAAAACAGTTCGTCACTACAATTAGGGAACCTATCCGGGCCAGAAGTTCCATCATGGTCCGCTAATGTTGCCTCGAGTTTTGCGGACATTCCATCTACTTCCTATGAGTCTCCACAGAAAAGAAAAAAAATCCTTAGAACTTCATGAAGAGGTGGCCCTAGAAATTACGGAAGTTTAACGACTCCTTAGAGAATACATAAGACAAAAAGATAGAGACGGTTCAGACAATTCCGATAATGACAACGATTCAGACAGTTCCGATAATGACAACACAGAAAAACCAATCCGTAAATATGACATGTGAAACGCGTCTCAAGAAATTGATTGTTATCGGAAAACGCTGTAGCAATACACTGTTCACTACTATTCACTGCACTTCACTGCACTATAGAAATCACTATTCACCACTATTCATTACCATAGAAAAATGGAAGAATGTTCGGCTAGAAGCACTTATAAATATGTAAGTCATTTGTCAGTTAGAAAGGTTCACAAAATAAAGATTAGTGGCCATAAAAGTTCATGTATAATTATGGGAGTCGTTGTAAAATTATTGGTGACCTCTACTTCACCAATAATTAGCTGTTTATTGCTTGTTTTCCTTTAGGCATATATAAGACCATGCTTGTAATGCTAAAAGGCAAGAGCCGCTCCCAGAAAAGTCTTGAGAAATAAAACTTGTATGCATTATGAATCCGTAAATCTCCACTTCTGCCTTTCCGCCTGGTATAATTCTTTAAACAAACGTATGAGTGTTGATTAGTCCTAGTAATATGCTCTGCACTTGCCATGATATGGAACATATGCTATAAAGCGGTTCTAAAGTGTGCATCAAAATTCAAAAGGGGGTTTGGTGGCTAAAAGGTAGTCCCTTTTATAGAGGCCTGAAGAGCCGTTTGTGTGTGAAATAGTATATTTACCACGAGCCTTGTCTTCGTTTTCCCTGATTTGCATCTTAGTACCCCTTTACCTAGTATCAGAGCAGAAATAAAACTTGTATGCATTATGAATCTCTAAATATCCACTTTTGCCTTTCTGCCTAGTATGATCCTTTAAACAAACGTATGACTGTTGATTAGTTCTGGTAGTATGGTCTGCTATTGCAATGATATGGAACTTGTGGATCAGAATCATGCTACTATAAACCATTTCTAAGGTGTGAATCAAAATCTGAGGGGGGGCTTGGTGGTTAAAAGACAGTCTCTTTTATAGAGGCTTGGAGAGCTATTTGTGTGTGGGATAGCATACTTGCCACGAGCCTTGTCTTCGTTTTCTCTAATTTGTATCTTAGTACCCCTTTACTTGGCATCAGAGCCAGCACTCTATTCAACATACTTGTTTGTTTTTAGATTAATTACCAAGTAAAAAAGGTAGACTTGTTCCATTATTAGTGATTCTACTGATTCTAGTCCACCAGTTGCGATTATGGCCCTTTTAGATCTTCTTACTTCAAATGTTTCTAAAATTGAATTTCTTTATGAGGTTTCATTACCAGGTAAAGGGGTACTAAAATGCAAATCAGGGAAAACGAAGATAAGGCTCGTGGCAAACATGCTATCCACACCCAAATGGCTCTCCAGGCCTATATAAAAGGGACTGCCTTTTAGCCATTAGGCCCCCTTCAAATTTTGATTCGCACCTTAAAATTGCTTTATAGTAGCAGAGTTCTGATGCACAAGTTTCATATCATGGCAAGTGCAGAGCATACTACCATAACTAATCAGCACTCATGCGTTTGTTTAAAGAAGCATACAAGGCAGAAAGGTAGAAGTGGAGATTTAGGGATTCATAATGCACATAAATTTTATTTCTCAAGGCTTTTCTAGGGAGCAGTTCTTGCCTTTCAGCATTACAAGTGTGGCCTTATATAGGCCTAAAGGAAAACAAGCGACGCTAATTATTGGTGAAGCAGAGGTCACCAATAATTTTTCAACGACTCCCATAATTATACATGGACTTTTATGGCCACTAATATTTACTTTATGGACCTTTCTAATTGACAGACGACTTACATATTCATAAATGCTTATGGCCGAACATTCTTCCATTTTTTCTACAGTAATGAACAATGATGAACAGTGGTGAATAATAGTGAACAGTGACTGTCATAGTGCAGTGAACATTAGTAAATAGTGTGTTGCTACAGTATTTTCCGACAATGATCAATTTCTTCAGATGCGTTTCACGTTTCATACTTGCGGATTGATTCTTCTATGTTGTCATCATCGGAATTGTCCGAACTGTCTCCGTCTTGTTATCTTTTGTATTCTCTCAGAAGTCGTTCAACTTCCGCAATTTCTAGGGCCACCTCTTCACAAAGTTCTAAGAATTTTTGTCTTTCCGAGCCCCATTTGCCACCCTAATTAAATATGTCCATACTTAGTACTAGGCAAATAGACCAGACTAAGCGTGAGGAGGAGTATTAGAGTAATTAAATATTAAATAATGCCTTCATCTAACAGCTTAAATTTTTAGAATAGTTGATAATTATCCCATAAAATCTCACAAAGGCAAAGCTTAAACAGTAACAATACACCCATACAGAAAATCTCAAAACTCGCACTACATAATTTTGGACGCATCCTCTGAGATTTTGAGACATCTTGTGCGATTTCACCAGTTTAAGGTTAGGGTCACACGTGTTTACTCCCCTACGTGCGACAAGTGACGTGGCAACACCATAGAAAATTTGGTCAAAATAAAAATGAAAGACTCTGCATAAGAACAAGGTAACATTCTCCAAATTGCAATCTGCGGCTAAAGGTCAAATTGAATCTCATCTCACCGACAAATGCTGAAAATCCTACAAAAATAGTCCAAAAATGCAATTGCTAAATTTATGAACAAATTTTTATGTAATTAATTTTATACTCATCGCGGTGTTGATCTACGTATCAGGATATGAATTACCAATTAATAGTCAAAAACAAAAATGGGTATTAGTGAACTATTCTTCAAGTAATGTTCTACGTAAACAATGAATTTAAACATCCAAGTTGGGTATACTATTTTCCAATCATATACAAAAACAAAAGAAAAGGATGTGAGAAGCATCCGAGTTTGTCACTAGGCATTTGACTGAATAGGATCCTATAATTCCTGCAAAACTTATCACGGACATCTGAGCGATCCATAATCTCTATTGAATTTTTCTTTGAAGTTCAATTTCAGTCAACTCACGCATCAAAAATTCAATTTTTTGGTACTTTATGCACTAACGTGATAACCAAGTGTCGCGTGAGCAAAACTCTGTTCATGTATCTCGGAGAATAACATTCAACGCAAAGTTGAACGAATTTTCGAATGCATCAATTATAAAATAAAAATTTACTAATGCTCTCCTATTTTGACTTTCTCGAAACCTCCGTTGGCACAATCGAGACGAGGATGGGTTCTCTGCCCATGTGTGGATAGAGCAACAAAAGTTTTGAGAATTCAAAAGGTCACGGCAAGAGATATCCTATTAAGAAAATACCCAATTCTTTCTTGAGTAACGACGGCTACTTCAAGATATTGTGCCAATTCCAATTTTAATTGCCATGGTTTCGCTACATCACAATTGCTCCTTGTGAGAAATAAAAGGAGCAATTGGAAGTGGTGCATATTGTGGTTGTTTCATGGGATTGATTGTGGAACCGAGCAGAGAGAATTAAAATAAAAATTAAGTGAAAGATGAAACTCAACTTAAAAAGCTGGTAGAGGGGTATAGGGTTACATGGAGCGAAAGGTTTTGCACAATATGTGAATAAATGTTCTTTTCTCCAAGCGGACCAACATGTAAATGTCAAGCACATGGCTCGCTATAATCTATTTGTTCATGAGTTGTCATTGTGAATACCAATTGTTCTACTTTTCGACGTTGTATAGTGAAAGTGGAAAGGAGTTCTCTTTCTTTCCAACTTTTTTTGGGTTTAATTTTCAAGCGGCACCCTGGTTGAAATGATGGCTCTCATAGGGGGAGTTCAGGCTCATCATTAGGTTAAAAATCATTTGTGAAGCGAACTAATTACAGTTGAAAATAAAGCCAATAAAAAAATATCTGATCCAAATAATTTCTTTGTTTAAGTAGATCTTTTAATTTAAGTGATTTCCTAGTTAGAGAAAGAGTTTCCTATTTTTGATATATATATATATACATATATGATATGGAATTCTACTCGGCGGATACACACAAGAGCAAACAAGAGGAGCGTTAGGCTTTCCCTTTGCGGGTTTGCTGTGGTTGTAATTTAAAATAAACAATGAAAAAGCTTACTCGTGATGAAAATTTAAGGGTGAACACAATAGAATTTTGGGAATAAAGAAAGAAAAGGGGTGTTTGTGTTTTGTAAAATCATTTTGTAGCAGGAAGACGTGTGACCTCTCACGTTCCATGGCATGGTGTATGTGTGAAGAGGTTAGAGAAGGGAACTAAAGCCATTTGTGCGTAAAACAGAGAGACTCCTAAGCTGTCCTAATTGGGGAGTCCAGACAAATTTGTGTTAAATGCTTGAACTCTCACTCTCCCATGCACTATAAATACCACTTCCGGCCACCATAAACTTCATTGAAGACTCCACCTAATTGTAAATTTTCTTATATGCACAACGTACCCAGAGAGAGAGAGAGAGAGAAGCATGCAAGTGATGAGGGACCAGCAAGTGATCAGTGATGCGGTTCCGTCGTTGCAGGGTCATGGCGGCAGCGGCAGTGGCAGCAACCGCATAGTGGCTATCAACTTGGAGGGGAGCAGCACCTTGCCGCTGCCGCTGCCACCGCCTCGTGCAACCGACGACAACAAAAGCGTGGATTATCATCATGACGAGGAGCTTGACCATCATCATCAGGTGCCTTTCTCTAATAGCTCTCTTGCTATCCATAAAAAGAGCTGTAGTGTCCTACTTAGGTGCTCATTAACAAACGTCGAAAGAAAAATTCTGAGAAGTGACTGACGAGTTTCTATTGTTTGTCGTGAATACCAGAAACCCGGGTGGAGAAAATTCATGTCATTTGTGGGCCCCGGCTTCCTCGTCTCACTTGCTTACCTTGACCCCGGAAACTGTAAATCTCTATCCCTACTTGCATGTAACCGCAAAAAGTACATATTTCAAAACACCAGCTCTGCTTCTTAAGATCAGGTGTCAAATTTTGAACGGTGAAAGTGGCTGTTGATTGGACGGAGACAAAACCATTTTTTCATTTGCTTGCTGTGGACACAGGCTGATTAAAGCTAGTAACAGACCTATTAAACGAGTGAATCAGGTCAGATCGGATCATAAATGGTCCGATTCAAATTCACTCATTTATTCGTAATATAAATTTCTCGACCTATACCTGACCCTACTCATATCCAAACCATAGCCGACCTGACTCATATTGCTAAAACATTTACAAATTTAATCCAATCTTGGAAAACTTGTTTCTTATGCTTTTTTTAAAAAAATTATATTGCTAAATTATTTCCATGTAATACAAATCTATTGGACAATTTTCATTAAAAAAAATTTTAATTGAGACTCCGTTTGTTTTGTGGAAAATGTGACATTTCTAGAAAATATTTTCCATGAAATCATTTTCAAGAAAATGACAATATTTTTCGGTATTTGGCTAAAACCTGAAAATGAACTAGAAAATATTTTCTTCCGTTTGGTATAGAAAAGCTGATTTTATTTTCCCTTGTACATTCATTTTTATATTTTTTATTTTTTAAAAAAATCGATTTCTTAATTATTTTTATTTTTATTTTTATTTTTTTTTCTTTTTTCCTTTTCTTTTTCCTTCATTTTCGGCCAATGGCTGGCCACGGCCATGCCTGACAACCGGCCAGAGGCGAGGCTCAAGCTCTCCCGATTTCGACGAGTCGAGCCTCGCCATATTGGCGAAATTGTCCCTCGTCATGGTCGGCCATCGATCAAGGAAGAAGGAAAAATTTTAAAAATAAAAAAATAAAAAGGAAAGAAAAAAGAAAAGAAAAGATAATTATTATTTCAATTTTTTTAAAATATTTTTATAAAGCTAAAGAGGGAGAGAGTGTGTGAGCCTAGGGGGTTGGAAATGGATTCTAAACTCAACCCATTTAGACCATTTATTTTAAACTTTATATTTTAAAATCCATTTAAGGTAGGCTCTTCAAAATTGAAGTAACCCATATATGACTTTAATACCCATTTTGACTGGTCTAAGGACTTGGCATGTGCTCGGCAACATTAGCCATTAAGTTAGTAAGTTAGTGCTCAGGGTGCAATTCCCGTCAAGTATCTCGTAAATTACTCGAGCTCGACTTGCAAATTACTCAGGTTTGGCTCGATTCCTTTCTAGTTCGAAGAGTTAAAAGTTGAATTGGTCGAGGTTGAGAATTCGAAATACTTGACCGGACCGCTCGAGATACTAATTGGGTTGTCAAACATCTTCGTTTGTGTCCATATAAGCACATCCTTTTTGGATTTCATCATACTTTCAGAACTTCAGCTCGAACCAAGCTCAAGATTGTGGAATATTTCATCGAGTTAAGTCGAGCTTGTAAAATGAAGCCTATTAACCAAGCACCAGTCGCATATTGAGCTTCACTATTTAAGTCAATGTCAAGTTTGAATATAATGTAGTACTGGTTCTTTTTTTCCTCTTAATTCACAAAGATGTAACTATGGTTTTTTGTGCTACAGTGGAAACAGATCTTCAAGCTGGGGCTAACCATAGATATGAGGTAGATAAAATAGTTCTAGTAGGTCTACTATACTCCTCAATTTATAACGAAGAATTGACATAAATTGCAAGAGGAGCAGAGGGAGAGAGAATTAAGTCTCGCACTGATCCTTGCGTTTTCTGATTGCAGCTTCTGTGGGTGATACTAATTGGGTTGGTGTTTGCTCTAATCATTCAGTCACTCGCTGCAAATCTGGGTGTGAGCACTGGTAAAAGAGAAAAACACTATACAAGTTTCACATAGATAAAGATGACATAGGTTACATGGCTTTTTTCAGTTTTGTTATTTAAATTATATCTTTTCAGGGAAACACTTATCAGAACTATGTAAGGCTGAGTATCCGGACCTGGTGAAGTATTGCCTCTGGCTGCTAGCTGAAGTTGCTGTGATTGCTGCAGATATACCCGAAGGCATGTTTTATCAGGACATCAGTTTTTTTAATCATTTATAATCTTGTTTATTTCCTCTAATGATAGAGTAAGTGATATCTTGTGAGTTTCATCAATATGCAGTTATTGGGACAGCCTTTGCATTGAATATTCTGTTCCACATACCTCTGTGGGTCGGGGTTCTTCTCACTGGTTGTAGTACCCTCCTGCTTCTTGGGCTACAAAGATATGGGGTAGGCTTGCAATTTTTTTTGTTTGTGTTCATCTGAATGTCCTTTATTTTATAGATTGCTGTTGCTTGCCTTTTGTATGCCGAGCCACTTCCTTGCCTGATTCTGTCATTCGTTCTCGTATAATTGGTTCTTCAAATCTGTGTGACTGTTAGTTTGCATGGGCCGTATTCCATGTGTGACGATACCCTCTTGAATTTGAAAAAGTTGATTCTTGATTCTAGAGCTAAACTTACAAAGGATACGAGTCATGCATCTAACTAACATTGTCTAAACTAATTCTTACACAAGCTATGTATAAGATGAAATTCCTTGTCTGAAACCAGCACTTGATACGTAATTTTGCTTGATATTGATCTGGTGGGGACTGGGAGTCGTAAAACTACATGGCAAAGTCCAGAGAAGTGTCTTTTTTTCTGGTGCAAGCAAAGTAAAGAGTGAGAAACTGATATCCTCGGTTCTTTATGGTATGGTTCTGTACCATAGAAATTTTAGATGATCTAAAGTGAGGCTGTTTTCTCAAAAAAGGACTCAGAAGGGATTTTGTCTCAATTAAAGCCCTGAAGTTGCCAACTTAGTCTCAAATAAGGCTCTGAGTTAACTAGTCGGCCAAATCTTTGCCGGCCAGTGAGCCCATGCATCTCGAGTGCATCTTTCGTGTGATGCACTGCCGCATCGGTCACGAAGATTTGGTCAACGGTGAGTCGGGGGCCTTATTTAAGATTAAGTTGGCCTTCAACTCTGAAATGCACCACTGGTGTTGCTCAAAATTTTCTGGTTTCTTGTGAAATTGTTGCAGGTAAGGAAGCTGGAAATGCTGATAACAGCGCTGGTGTTCATAATGGCAGCATGTTTTTTGGGGGAAATGAGTTATGTGAAGCCTCCCGCATCTGATGTCCTGATGGGCATGTTTGTCCCTAAGCTTAGCGGTCAAGGAGCCACTGGCGATGCGATCGCTCTGCTGGGCGCCCTCATCATGCCGTGAGCTCTCTTCCTGTTCATAAGAAATATCTACTCTCACCGTTAAGTGACCTTTGACATGCTCTCGTAGTGTCTTTGGATCAGTTCTTCTGACCGGTCCTCTTCTTTGTCTCCGCCAGGCACAACTTATTTCTCCATTCTGCATTGGTGTTGTCCAGGAAAGTACCCAAATCTGTTTGTGGCATCAATGTAAGCATGATATCCACTGGAACAATTTGCATGAATCTGCATATGCTTGTTTATATAATTACCACAGTGCCAATGTATGTGAGCTCCTTTTTGTCTTTTGCTGTTATTTTCGGGAAATGAAAATCAATGACCGATGCTCTGTTGACTTTGCAGGATGCCTGCAGATATTTCCTTATAGAAAGCGGTTTTGCATTGCTAGTAGCCTTTCTGATAAATGTTGCAGTTGTCTCGGTGTCGGGCACTGTTTGCTCGGCCAAGAATCTGTCCAGTAGCAATAACGACATGTGCGATGATCTCACACTTAACTCTGCATCGTTTCTCTTAAAGGTGCATGATCATTTGGTGATTTCTTGTAATACAGGATTCGCTGCTATCGCCAAAACTCTCCCCTTTAAATTCTTTAAGCCATTCTATGCAGAATGTGTTGGGAAGATCAAGCTCGACCATATACGCCATCGCACTGCTGGCGTCCGGCCAGAGTTCCGCCATCACAGGCACCTATGCAGGGCAATTCATAATGCAGGTCTCTTCAGGGGAAAAAAATGCTCGATATTGCATTCATCTTTATTTACTTCAAACTAAGCTTGCTAATTCAACGGGGTATGCATCACATTCAGGGATTTCTGAACCTAAAGATGAAGAAGTGGACAAGGAACTTGTTGACAAGGTGCATCGCCATCACGCCTAGTCTTATTGTCTCAATTATAGGCGGATCTTCTGGTGCAGGGCAACTCATTATCATTGCATCGGTTCGTAACTAGTCCACCTTAACCCCTGAAATCTGCCTCTCTCCATGTTTTTCTTCCAATTTTCACTTATCGCAGAAACTTTTTATTTGGAACTGAGCAGATGATTCTTTCTTTTGAACTTCCATTCGCTCTCATCCCTCTCCTCAAGTTTAGTAGCAGTAAGACCAAGATGGGACCACACAAGAACTCCGTCGTTGTAAGTTGATATTTTCCAGTTTAATGCGATTGCCACTCGTTTTGCACGTCCAGTAGCACTGTGTGCAAGTGCACCTAGTGAACACATCCTTATGAATAAGAACTGTAAGACCGAAATGCCGACCTTTAAAGCATAAACAATGCTGATGCTGATGAGAAATTTTCATGCAGATAATCGTCATCTCGTGGATGCTTGGCTTCGGTATAATCGGCATCAACATATATTACCTGAGCACTGGTTTTGTAAATTGGCTAATTCACAACAGTGTACCAAGAGTGGCGAACATGTTTGTCGGGATCATTGTTTTTCCCTTAATGGCAGTCTATATCTTTGCGGTAATCTATCTGACCTGCCGGAGGGACACCGTCGTAACTTTCATAGAGCCAACCAAGCACGACCCAACAAAATCGAGCCACATAGAGAGCGGGTTGAAGGTTGCCGATGGAGAAGAGGAGGAAGATGAAATCCCATACAGAGAAGATTTGGCCGATATCCCTCTGCCCGAATAGGAAGTTGTGATTGAAGAGCATCAGCATTGACCATGTTGGTTAGTGAGTCGTGTCATGACCTATGAGGTCATAAGTTGCTGTAATCTAAGTGGGTCTTTATGCTTTCCCTGTCGCTTGTTAATGGTAGTGAAGTGATTATGCAATATTGGAATGTAGTAGTTTTTGCTTGATTAAAGTCGTACAAATATTCTATCGACGTTCCTAGGCAGCATCTCTTGACGTGAGCTCGACGAGCCATGTCTTCCATCTCACTACCCCGCTCGGCCCAGTGGTGGAAAGTTTGACCTAGAATCATGCGATTCCCTTGAACCATGTAGTTCCAACACCATCGACTTCTTTCCCCCTATTGCTGTGCACGTCTTATATAGTGTCCTCATCCATCTTTCTACTCGCTCTAGCCATCTCTCCCCATTTCAGTCTCCCGGAGAAAAATTGGATGGATGTGGACTTATCCACACCGCGGGATCGAGATCGTGGTCCAACCCCAGGTTTGACAGTAGAGTCTGGGCATCTGATTGATGGCCGAGCCCTCTATGGATCGTGACAGAGCCATAAGCCACACAAACAATCAATTCTTCGAAGGATTCGCCAGCAACAAGATCACCATAGATCTAGTCAGCAAATGAGCAGAGTTCACGGCCAACATTTCGTCCCTGTTCCAATATCTTTCCAAATGGCCACAATAAGTGCTCACAGGCACCCATGAAGATGCTATGCGGTGCCAACAAAGCACCGCGGGGCAGGCATTACAGTTTGGCTAAACACGGCAGCAGTTGGTCAAGATCAGGTAACCGGTCAAGTCCAATTAAAGGTTGGCTACAGAAAAAGGATTCGGTGCAAAGTTTTTTTCCCATATTTGCAATCTGCCTTTGGGATCAGAGATGGCCAATCTTTTGTGTGCTTAGCCTAACGAGAATTGTAATCTCCAAAGTCCTGCTGCACATAGTCATCTCTCTCTATGTTCAGAAATACACTGAAACTCCTGGCAAGGCCCCTATCAGTAATGTGGCACATGAAATACTAAGCCACACATCTATCTCAACACGTTGGAGGTTCGACTCTCATCTCTTGGGGGTTTGGGGAAAGGGACAAAATTGCCAAGCCAAAAAGGTAAAAAAGAAAAAAAAGTAATACACCGACATACAAAGAAGGATGTGTGAACAATTCTCATTATACCTTAGTGACAACTTCCCTCGGTTCTTGGAAATTCCCAGCATAATAATCACGTCCAATTTGTTAAATTAATGGAACACCTACTCTAAGATACATTTGCTATCCTTTTCAACCTAAACTAGAGTTAGTCCCTGGTACTGACCTCAGCATTTGATGATTGAGACTAGGTTGGGAATTGCCGGGAGCATTAAAAGCTGTGCTTGAAGAAGGTGCTGATGATGAGTTTATTGCTGAAAGTGGAAGCCTTGGCCCAAGTGGGAACACCGCCTGCCGTTGTTGAATGAATGGCATGTGGGGAGGAATCTGTTGATTGGTGGCATATCCCGGAGCGCTCAGTTGCGAAGGTGATGCTGAGATGCCTGCTTGTCTAGGGTTGCCAGAGCTGCTGTTAGCCATTGGAGAAGCAACTCCTGTTATGCCTGCATGTGAAGTGACTCCTGTGGCTCCGAAGCGGGTTGATATAATTCGCATTCGGTCAGCAGCCAATCTCTGCCTTGTCTTCTCGACCTGCTCGCATTCTTTCATCAACAAGGTCTCAACTTCTGCAAACTGCTTCAGCTTCAGCTCCAATCTCTTTAACTGCACATGTAGATAGAGCTTATGAGCAACCAAGGTCCAAGATAAACCAAAATTATTTTTATGCTCTTTTAAAAGGTGGATGATTAGCTTATTAAGTTTTATCTAAATGAGATACTCTCAGCGATGCAGACAATAATATCCATTGTCCAATCATCCAGCCAAAAGTAATTGATCCTCCTTTACATAACCCACTAGTAAAACTTGCTTGAAATTTGTACTTATCTCAGGCTCTTATGAGCAAAAGTGCCGAGACAGATATATTGCGGACACAAACACTGCGTCATGATAACATCGAAACAAACCAATGCTACAGCATTAACAAAAAGGTACCCTTCAACAAATTTGCTAGCTAAAGTTTTGCCATTGAAAAGATTCACAGCACTCAAGGGCAATAACCGTAACCACAATGATGACTGGGCAAGTAAAAATCAAGATACCAAATATTCCAGTTCACCAGAGGCTGAGTTCTCACAAATTAGTTAAACAAGTCTTCAACCAAACAAAGAATAATTGAAGATATCAATGTCACAATTAACAGAAAGCTGCTGCACTTGCAGTCCAACATACATCAGAGTAAACTTAAAAACTTGTTTAATCAAAGCAAATTTTGATAAGAATAACGCTATGTACACAAAGATTGGTTTACAAAATTAGTATACTGAGTAATGTCATAGATTCTTATCAATTATTAACTTGGTTAAAATGATCATTTACAGTCTACCTCCACTAGTATATAAATTTGTTAATCAGTCTTCGTATACCTAGCATCACTCTATTGACAAATCATCAGGTCCAAAATAATCAAGAAAGCTTGTAAGTATCCCAGATAACAAAGCAAATATTGATTAATCAAACACAGACAAGCATAAACTTTATACAGGGTCATAACCTCTAGTTAAACTTCTATGAAGTAGAACAAGTGATGCCAGGGTAAAACACACAAATTTTGTAGAGTTATCTCAATTGGTGCAAGTTACGGTCGAAGGCATGTGGAAGAATCATCCATAAGCATCACTATGTACAAGTTAAAAACTCCAACAGAAATAATTGTGACCTCTGCCAAACACAGAGGACACCTTGATTGCATCATGGGACCTGTCCTTCCAACTTCAAGCTTCATAAAGGTTCTGCAGCATTCAACTTTTCCCCTTTCCTCTAAATAAAATCCTTCGAAGGGGTTCTCCTCACGTGCCATATAAAACTAAATTGGACTCGCCATGAAAGTAAATTCTTACTGATATGAGGAAAAAAATGATATTCATTCCGAAAACTAAATTGTCAAAAACTTGAGAAGATTTTAGCAATAAGAAAAGTTTGAAAAGATAAATCTCTAACAAAAGATTGTCTATTACTTTTACAGTTAGAAATGGCACAATAGTTTCACTAAAGGAAGTTGAATTTAAGAAATCAAACAATAATACTAATGATAGCCTCACCTGATGATTTATGATATTAGCTGACAACCTTTGAATTTCCCGTTCTTCATGATCTGCAAATAACTTCGCCTTGGTTGCAGCAGCAGCGAGACCAGCTTTTGCAGCAGCTTGGACTTTTTCTGGGGACAGCAATGAACCGTCTGCCTCATCTTGATTACCTATATCAATTTACAGCCAAACCTCTTATAAAGTGCAAACAGTAGAACCATAATGAAATGTTAGAGATCAGCATAGAATAAAAAATGTACAGAATTTGGAAAATTTCCAACCAACCTTCTTGTTGGACTGAATCTCCAGCTCGTGATGTCTCCAAATTCATCCTTCACGTAAGCAAAATATAATTAACTTTACATTCCAGGAAAAACTTGACAAATACTATGGGCTCAAGGTCAACAAGTCAAATAACTGAATAGAAAGCTTTGGAATTCTTCTAATGGAGAACAGTTGATATTGTGTTTTGAAAGTTCTACCAACATAAGCAAGATCTTTTTCTGGCCGCAACATAACCATACAATGAGCATCCTACCTACTTAGATCCACAATGAGCAATTCCAAGTACTTGGATCCATTTTACAAAAAAAAGTGAGAACTTAATGGAGATGTTATCCAAGGGATACAAGTTGCAGGAATCAATGTAGGATGACCAGGTGAGAAGCTATTCAGTTCTGGGGGTACATTTAGTGGCTGTAACAGTACTGCAAACGGTAACTTAAAGGCTTAGGCTGAATTTTGACAACAGTTACGGAAAAAATTGATGAGGATCCGAGGGAAAAGGTCTATTGAAAACATTGGGAATGAATAAATGGATTTCTGAAGAAAATGCTAAATATCTCTAGGCATCACTCCAAAAACTTCTTAAGCATCACACTGAGAATTGCATCACACAAATCGGTAGAAATAATTGCCAAGACTGAACTTTCATTAACTCGATCAATCATAATAAACCAGAAGGAGTGCATGATAAATAAAGACCCTACACCGCATTCAAATAGGAAATACATATGAGAAACATAAATCCTACTAAGAACAGGAAGCAAAACCTGAAAAGGAACTAATTAAAATCATCATAATACTCTGCAACAGCTCAGAAAATCAATTCAATTGAGGAAACAATGACATTGAGGTCACAATGAGAGTCGGAACAAAGAAAGCTGCTCACCTATGTCCCTGTGCCGATCCCTCCACCTGTATGATGTTACCTGATTCTGGCACACCATTTTCAGCAGACAACACTGCCAAGGATGCATGGGCACAAGCTGCGGCAACTCTTGGTGCTACAGCAGATGCCAGAAAGGAGACCTAGAGTTTAATTTGTATTAGATCCATGGAAAATAATATACAAATGACTGCAGCCCAGTCAAGCAATGAAGATGGATCATATGCCACCTAAGAAAGAAAAATCTAAAACTTTGACTCAACAGCAAGCATTCTTTGTACTAAGATATGGGTAGTGAAGCATCGATAGAAGTGCTAAGATGTATTTTAACCTCACACTAGCAGAAGTTCTCTCATAATCGTCCCTCTAATGGTTTTCCACTGTTTAGCAATATCATCTAATGGGAAAAAAAATTGGCACAAAATCAATGTTGACACTCACCAGAGCCATCACTGGATTACCGGAATTGGCAAAAGGAAGCCTGTCTTCAGAGTTTGTATCTTGATGGCAGGAACCTGAAGAAAAAAAGAAGGGTTGCAGCCAAACAATATTGCAAGCGAACAACTAGACGGAACTTCAAATATCAGCAAGTACCTCTTATATCCCCATTGACATTTGAATTTTGACGAGACTGATCATCTCCATTTGATAAACTGGATGACATTGATGCACCTGGAACTTCGATATTCTCCAGTATACCATTTTCCATGGGCAACCGAAGAAAATGAAGGATACATTGCGCTTTAGACTTGGTGCCTACATACTCCGCAATTTCATTCCAGTTCTCATTGTATTGTTCCACCCCCTCTAGCAGCAGCAATGTTTCTTGATTTGTCCAATTTTCTCCATCTAGATCATCATAGACTTTTGTGGAATCTGCCCTTGTAAAATCTATACTTGAATGACCAATAACAAATCTTCCTTCATGGTAGCAATCAGAACAAAGATATACATCCACCTGATAAAATAGAAGCGTTGGTCAACCAGAATACTGGCATCAGGAGATGTACATCCACAATTCAAAAGATAGAATGAGTCTCTATTTTCCCAATATGTGGACAACAACATAACCATGAATCATACGGAGAAGAATACATGTTAAGAACCTGATATGACAAAGAAAATCTGAAGTTACCTCCTTATGCGACTGATAATACACAACTAAAAGAGGCCGAGAACAATGACTACAATAATTTCCAGATAGGAGCTCTCGGATTCTATTATCCAAGTCAGAAACCCTGTCGTCCTTATGCGATGAGGATGAATATAGATCAGCTGCTTTTCGCCTACATTTGGGCTTCTCAAACTTGATTAAACTATCAATGGACTTCAATGCAGCTGATGGCACATGAACCTCCCCATTTTGATCCTCCTTTAAATAAGAACCATCATTCCAAGATTCACGAGGAGGTGCTGAAGCAGCACAATAATTAATGATACCCCAGTGATCCAGAAAGCGGACAATCCGGTTTAAATCATCATCTTGGATACTGGCTAACAATCCCTGGCAATCAGAAACTCTGAGTCTCTTGTATGGATTGTCCATATATTTGGCAACTATATAGTTCCTACACTCCATGTACTTCTCCGGTGTATGGTCTGCTGATTTTCCAGAAAAAAAATGTGGCACCACTTGTCTCTCCAATCGATGCACAGTAGACGGTGAAAACCAGTCTGAACATAAGGAAACCAAAGCCAAACTATTATACTATGTCATGACACATATTCAAGAAAGACGAAAGTGAGGACAGTTACCAGCCCCTTCTCATAACAGGGGATAGACAGGTGCTGGGGGTTCAAGATGACCATAAAAGTTCACTTACATTATTGTCTACCAAAAACCATTAACCAGTCACTAAACTTCCTTATCAATCAAGGACGAGTATATTGCAAAAAAGGAAAAATTTTCCATTAACAGAACATCATAGATACATTCATGGTGATTGGTGATGTGGTTATGACTTGTCTACACAATACCAGACTTGTAGCAAAATTGAGTGGAAGTGCCAGTGAATCTAGGCCATAACACAAGCGTGCCAATACCAAAAGAACCTTCTAGTGGGAAACAGTAACATGTCTATGTTCTAGAAGTATAAACAAGACTCTTTTAGCATGTTTACTTTTTAGAACAGTTCCAATAGATTGTAAGATGAGAATGATCATTTAGCACAAAGCATCGCATACTTATTGACAAAGAATCGAGTCAAGCTTCTCAAAAACAGTAAAAAGAAACTCCTTGTATCTGCAGGTTACCACAGTTTCTAGTACAAAATGAGAAGTTATTCAAATGTAAACGTGTGACAAATTTATACAGAATCTAGACTTGCGGGAGCCAGAAAGTACTTCAAGTACGAACCAAAGTACATCTTCCACATCTTCATATGATCCTATCCTATAGAGCACGATCTTAAACTGTGAAACTTGAATGAAAGTGCATCAACCACATCTTCCTATCCTGTAGAGCTTGATCTTAAATTGTAAATTATTGATACTGGCATAACTTTCTCCGCCCGACTAAATTAATGAGTATTCTATTGAGCTGAAGTTGTCTCATATTTCTCCAAACTTTGCTCTATGGTTTCCGAAAAATTCACTTCTCAAAAATCAAGCGTGCGTTCTCAAAGCTACGTAGGCTTAGATAAAATGCACCTCTATAATAATCGCAACAGTCATTTTTAATGGCAAAGCTGAAGCATTTTGCATCAACACACAAAACCACTTTAACTAGGGGCAACTATTGGCAAAAGCTTTCTATGCTAGGGATACCTCATCGTCAGTTCTTCGACCTAATGTCCTTAATGGAATATCAGCTATCAATCAAGGCAACACTTTTATATTTAGAGAACGTGTTTCGCTACCACTTCAGTAGCCGGCAAAGCAGGGAAAGCAAAAGAATAAAATCAAACTACACGATACAGGTTGCTATGGATGGCAAACTCAAACACACATCGGTAATTAGATAGAGAGAGAACCTGAATGCATAGGCACCACATGAACCCTACTCCCAAACCGCTTCACCACGCCCATCCCTTCCATAATCGAGGGTGGCGTGGCGACAAAGGACGGAGCATCCCCGTCGCCCTTCTCCGAATCCGCCAGACCGGGACTATCCGCTGGCACGGCGGAGAGCGCCTGGAGCTGCCCGTACGAGACATTCTCCAAGCAAAACACCCCGCCCTGCACCTGATCCCTGCTCTCCCCGGCCGAATTCGCCCTCTCGAGGGCCACGATGCCGAGCACCGAGGAGTGAGGGCGGTTCACGGCGCGCTTGACCACGGGAGGGAAGTCGCAGATGCGGACCCCGCCGTCCGACAGCACCTCGGTCTCCCTAGGGCTGGGATCGGCCGTCGCCCCCGCCGCCTGGGCGTGTCCGTGGTTGCTCGCGCTAGGGTTGGCGTCGTCGGCGTCGGCGTCGTCGGGGCGGTCGAGGTCGTCGTCGAGGTCGTTGGGGTCCTCGTCCTCGTCGTCGTCCTCGGCGGCGTCCTTGTGCCGGCGGGAGAGCTGCGTCGCCTCCCGCTTCCGCCGCTTCCACCGGTTGCCGCGCGTTCCTGCGGGGATGGGAGGGGAGTGGGCTCTTCGTGAGAGCGGCCGCGGAAATCGGGCGAAAGGAGAATCGGAAGTCGATGGATTCAGGGCAGTTCGAATGGGGGGAGAGAGTTTCGCACCTGAAGGAAAAGAGGGAGAAGCAGGCATTGCTGGAGAGAGATTTTTGGGGGGATCTCTGCTTCTCTGCAGGATTCGAGCTTCCTCCTCCTCCTCCTCCTCCTCCTTCCTCTTCTTCTTCTTCTGCCGCTGCTGCTGCTTCTTCTGGACAAATTGGGCTCCGACGAACTGGTGAGGGAAGTGCAGTGCGCGCACGGCTTGCCGGGTGCGGGGGAATTTTCGTCGCTATCGGGGAGCACGATAGTTATCGGGAAAAATTCCAATTAAGGTTCCAAGGGTCTTTTTCTCATAAAAGATTTCAAATGAATATAGCATTAAAAAAGAATTTGAAGTGTCTAATTAATCTCAAATAAAGATTTAAAGTGCTCAATTAATCTTAAGTAAGGGTCTAGGTTCGCTGCCCGGTCAAATGTTCACCGGCCAGCGAGCACATTACTCTTTCCGTGATCGGAGCAAAGGCAATTTCATCTTTTTCTTTTTCTTTTTTCTTTTTCTATTTTTTTTTCTTTTCTTCCCTTCACCGGCCATAGCTAGGGCCGGCAGAGGTCACCGGCCTCAGGCAGAGGCTGCCCTCGCTTGGGCTGGGCGGGCGAGGGTCACCCTCGATTGGGCTAGGCGGGTAAGGGCGACCCTCGCCAACATTAATTGAGGGCGAGGGTCGCCCTCGCCCGACATTGGCGAGAATCGCCCTTATCGACGTCTGGCAAGGGCAGCGCTGGATCCGGCGAGGGATCCTGCGAAGGCAACCCTCACCCTTGCCCAATGCCAGCGCGGGTAGCCCTCGACTGGGCTGGGTGGGCAAAGGCGACCCTCGCCGGTACCGGGAGAGGGCAACCCTCGCAGCCCTAGCCCAGGCAAGGGCGGCCCTCGTTCGACGCCGGCGAGGGTAGCCTTTGCCTAAGGCCGGCGACCTCCGCCAGCCTCAGCTATGGCCGGCGGAGGAAAGAGAGGAAAAAAAATAGAAAAAGGAAAAAAAAGACGAAACTGCCCTTGTTTCGGTTGCCGAAACAGTAACCGTGCTCACCGGCCGGTGAGCATTTGACCGGCCGATGAACCCAGGCCCTTACTTAAGATTAATTGGGCACTTCCAGTCCCTATTTTAGATTAATTTGGCACTTCGAACCTTTATTTAATACTATGTCTACTTTGGACCTTTTTTTGAGAAAATGACTCCACTTTGGGTACTGATTTGAAATTTTCCCCACTTGTTGTTGATTTGGGAAGAGATGGTTTTTTCTTTTCTTTTATTTTCTTTTATTTTTTACTTGTGTAGTTTTTATTTATAAATTTTTGTTGCAATTGTTTTCATTACCAGCTATATTATTCGATGTCTTTTTGTTAGAGCCTATTTCGCAGTGATTATGTGTAATATATCTATGGCTTCTATTTAAATCTTATTTTCGAAATTGTAAAAAAAAAATTAAGTTCTCCGTAATAATAATATGACGAAAAAGTTTAATTTATACATGAATTCTATGTAGTGTTAGTTAGTGTTGGGATATTCTAAAAGCGCTTGTATTTATATTTTTGTGTAGTGACCTAAGTACTTTCTGATCTTTTATTTCTTCCAATGCTCCTCTCTCTCTCTCTCTCTCTCTCTCTCTCTCTCTCTCTCTCTCTCTCTCTATGAGCCTCATCCGCACTTCCTCTCAATTCGTCTCTTCATTTCTCTCCAAGCGCCGCCGTATCTTAGCTGTCCTTTCGCCACTGATGTGGTCATTCACGGCGTAGGACACCGTCGCGCACGACGACGTTGAGCTCGACGCTCGTGCGTCAAGGAGAGAGAGAGAGGGACAAAAGTAGGAGGAGTTAGAAAAAGAGTAGACATGGAAATTGATGGGAAGGCAAGGATATGAACTTGAGTCACCGCAATTAAAGGCGAGGAGAAAGAAATTAGGATTAGAAATAAGGGAAAAAGCCACAAAAATTCTAAATTATGCCTATCGCGACATATTTACATTGAATTTCTTTTGTGATATTAAAAATCTTAAACTATACCCACCGTGACATATTTACACTAAATTTAAGAGAGCGAATGATAACTATTTTGTTACCCTGTTTTTCTATTTTTCTGTTTTCACGAACAGGTTTAGAACCGAAATCCATTTGGCAATGCAACTTCATTTTTTTTATTTCCGGGATAAATTTTTAGCTTAGAAATAGGTTTAAAACATAAATGAGAAGTAGATTTTCTTTTACTTTTCTCCAAAAATAGAAATAACAAGGGTTAATATCATGAAAAATCAAAAACTAGTATACTTATGACAATTTTAGTCCAAACTAATTTTTTTATCATGAAAAATCTCAGGCTGGTACACTTGTGATAAATTTACCCTTAGTTTGTTTCCGTTAAATTTTACTTTTAAATTGTTTTGTTAAATGACACGCGGCGGTTGAATGATATGCCGGTTTTATATTTTACCCTCCGTTTATCACAGGTGCAGCAGTTTATGATTTTGTTTATATTAATCCAATTTTATGAAAACTAACGAAAGGTAAATTTGTCACAATGTACCAGTTTAAGATTTTTAGTAGTCAAAATATTAGTTTTGGGTAAATTTGTCACATGTGTACCAGTTTAGGGTTTTTTGTGATAAAAAAATTAGTCCAAGGTAAAATTATCACAGATGTACCAGTTTGAAGTTTTTCATAGTATTAACCCAGTCCATCGCCGCCAAGAACAGAAATTTAAAAATAACCTATCAAATGAATTTTTATTCCGAGAACAAAAATTTTGTATCATTATCAAACACTAATTTCTGCTCAGAAACTCGTCTAGAAAATAGAAATAGATTTTTTTAATTCTGGCCAGAAATTGGGTCGAGAAAGAGAATGATTTTCATTCGCGCTCAAAAACAACGAAGAAAGAGATAATGGAAAAGAGTACAATTGTGTCGGAGAGAGGAGAGAGAAGGGATTAGAGGATACTTTGGTCACTTTTCAATAACAAAGAGTGCTTTTAGCTATATGGAGGTGGAAATAAACCCACCCTAATGAGAAACAGGGGCCGACACAATTGTGTTTTTTATTTTAACGTACTGGTACCTGCACACCTAGTCTCCCAAGTTGGCTATATCTTTTTCAAGTCCAGTACCAAGCTCTACCCTTTCAGTATTTAACATCCAGGGGATACCGAGATCCATATAAGACCTCAGACGAATTAGTTTAAGGTCTTAGCCAACCAAGGAGAATCACTTTGTATGAATCTAAGCTATGGTACCAAGGGGAAAGTTTCATTTTCTCCATTTATTGTAATGTCCCCCTTGAACTCACAAATCTATCTAGATTTTTAATGGACTTTGAAAAAACATCATTGCCCTCGAGCACGCTTGTAATACGTACCCTGTCTCGAGCCTAATCATCGCAATTAGGGCCAAACTGGAAATCGAAGGAGAATTAACAGCTTTTACCATGGTGGCCTCGCAATGCTCTCACTCGTATGCAGGTCATTAGAGGAATACCTTATAATTTTGGCAGGCCTGTAGATGTGAACCCCACCCTCCTCGCACTACTCGATATAATGCAACACATATGGTCTAAAATTTGTTAGTATTTTTTGTTTATCAAGTTGGATGGAGTTAATGGAAAGACCTAAACGCACAAACTCGACAAGTTTCAAGACTTTATTTCACTTGCGCTTTCGTGACAAGTTTTAGGGCTTAATTGCACTTTTTAAAAGTTTTATGACTCAATTGCACTTTCGCGACAAGTTTTAAGCATTTCAATATACTTATCTTCTGTTTTTTTTAATTTATAATCTTAGTCCGGCTATCCCATTTTGAGGCTCACTCCTATTTGGAAAGCCGAAAAGAGGAGCTATAACGCATTTTATGCAGTAATGCAATTTCCACTTTTAATTTTTCGTTTTTTTTTGTATTTTACGGTATTTACGCTCCGATATTTTACTTAATAAGAGACATTTTAAAATAGTTAAATGCTAGGTAAAATCGTACACAACTTTTCATAAACGTCTAAAATTCAAAATACTTCTTTTTTCATTTTGTCATTTTCGAGTGAAAGTCATAAGTAGATATAATAAGTAACTATTGCATAACTTCCCAAAAGGGTTTGATATAAATAAAAGGGTTAATGCTCCGAAAAACCCTAAACCGGTACATATGTGATAAATTTACTCAAAATTAAGTTATTGACCACTAAAAACCCCAAGCTGATACATTTGTGATAAATTTACTCTCCGTTAGTTTCCATTAAATTGAATTAATACCACAAAAAATCATAAATCGGTACGTCTATGACAAACGGGGGGTAAAATATAAAATTGGTATATTCATCAATTGTCGCGTGTCATTTAACAAAATAATTTGACTGTAAAATTTAATGGAAATAAACTGAGGGTAAATTTGTCACATGTGTACCAATTTGAGATTTTTGATGGTCAAAAAATTAATTTGAGGTAAAACTGTCGCAGGCATACTAGTTTGAGATTTTCGCGGTATTAATCCTAAATAAAAACATTATTTTCGGAGATCAAAAAGAAAAACATAGAACAAAATTTGAGCTGATTTTTTTCCTAAAAAAAAGAGAAAAAACAGCACAAATTACGCTCTTTTTTTTTTGTATTTTGGCCAGACATCAGTGAGGCATTTGACTCTGGCGATCTTCATGATGCGAGCTTGATGACGTCGTCATCCACTCTTTCTCCTAACTTGCTCCTCCTCCCCTGCAGTTGCAGGCATGGAGCTTCTTCGCTGAAGAGGCTCCAAACCCTAGCCCCCACCATCTCCCCGAGAAGGCTCTCCTCTCTCCTACTGACCATGAAGAGGCCGAGACGAGCACCACCACCATCGCCACCGTCCACTCCTCCGACCCCTCAAACCATCCACCGCCTTCACCACCACCGCCGCCGCCGCGAAAAGACCGTCTCGATCCGCCAATCCCTCGCCGCCGAAGCCCCGGAATGGGTCCCGCTCGACCTCGCCGAGTCCGAGCTCTCCTTGCCCCTCACCTTTCCCACCGGCCAAACCTTCAGGTGGAAGCGCACCGGCCCCCTCCGGTTCACCGGCGTGGTCGGCCCCCACCTCGTCTCCCTAAAGCACCTGGAGCGAGGCGGCAGCGTCGCGTACTGCGTGCACGGCGATCGGCCGGACGGCGCGGGGGCTCGGTCGGCGGTGCTGGATTTCCTCAACGCCGACATCCGGCTGGGTGAGATCTGGGAGGTGTTCTCGGCCTCGGATTCGAGGTTCGCCGAGCTGGCGAGGCTCCTGCGCGGGGCTCGCGTGCTGAGGCAGGATCCTCTGGAGTGCTTGATTCAGTTTCTCTGCTCGTCGAATAACAACATCGCGAGGATCACCAAAATGGTGGATTTCGTTTCGTCCTTGGGGAGGCATCTGGGGACCGTGGAGGGTTTGGAGTTCTATGAGTTCCCGTCGCTAGAGCGGCTCTTGGCCGTCTCGGAGAAAGAATTCAGGGAGGCTGGTTTCGGTTACAGGTTGATTGTTTTATCTTCTTATACTCGCTTGAATCATCGGAGTCTCTTCGTAGCATTCGTAATTTTGTCAAAGTTATGGCTTTTTCCTATCGGCATTCACCATTCTTATATGTTAATATGGTTTTAATTTGGGTTCTTGTTGGCGGAGTTCTGCACATTGGTAGTGGACATTGAATACCCTTGTTTTGTTGGATCCGAAGAAATTGCTGTTAGAATGGATCACTAAGCTCATAAACTGGTGCCGGAGTGCCTCATATGTGTTTCAAGGGATTATCTAAGCTGATGCTACAGTTCTTAGATATGTTGGTAGTTTGCCTGCGTTTTTTTTTCGAAATTCATTGCCAAATGTGGCTGCAGTGAACTTCTCCTTCTCAAAGAATCTTAAATCTTGTCGATTCTCTAAGGAAGTTATCTTGTGAAGTTCTTGTTGCTTTGTTGGTTGCTTGACTGTCAACCTATGTCAAACTTTATCCATCTTTTCTTTTCATGATAGGCTTGCTATATGCTTCCCTAATATATGATAATGTGACTTAGCAGGGCCAAGTATATTGTGGGCACTGTTAAGACTTTGCAGTCAAAACCTGGCGGAGGTGTGGAGTGGCTTACATCCCTGCGTGGATTGGATCTACAGGATGCTATTGCTGCTCTCTGTTCTTTACCTGGTGTTGGTTCTAAAGTTGCAGCATGCGTAGCTCTCTTCTCTCTTGATCAACATCACGCCATTCCTGTTGATACGCATGTGTGGCAAGTAAGTTTCTCTGTTTCTTATTAATTAATCACTAAAAGGTGTGATTACTGTCTGAATTATTATCACTTAACTGTGCATGCAATTGTAAATAAAAAATCAGTAGATCCATATATGTACTTCTAATATATGGTTGTGAATGTCTAGAAAGAGATACTAACTAAAGTTCTTATGTTTTATTTATGCAATTTGTTTCACATTGCACATCATTCATGCAGACTTTCTTCCCTAATTAGTACGTACCTTTACACTTTTAACCCGTTGAATGTTAGAAGTTTTCTGTGTGCCTTTTGTTCTGCTAGTTTTTAATTCTAATCTGCATATGTTCTCTTGTTTGTTCAAAAGATTGCTACCAGGTATCTTTTACCTGAGCTTGCTGGTGCACGACTGACGCCCAAGCTCTCTGGCCAAGTAGCGGAGGCTTTTGTGAGCAAGTATGGGAAATATGCTGGTTGGGCTCAGACTATGCTTTTCATTGCTGAGTTACCTTCTCAAAAGGCCATCATACCATCACATTGTCTGACTATCCAGGAAGATGAAAAGGTCGAAAGGATAGATAAAGAAGCTTCTGTTGCTGAGTGAGGCTTTCACTAGAAAGGGATGATTAATTGGGCTGTGTCCCAAATTGGGTTTGGCCATGGTAATTGCTCTGCTTGCCAATTTGTTGAATGAGATATGGCTATGGAGAGTCAGAGACAAATGCACACTTTGGGCTTGAAGTCTGGAAGAAAACCCAGTGGAAGTGTGGCTGCTTGGATAATGCTCTCTGACAGACTTTGCTCTCAGTCGCCACTGCTTGGTTACACATCTGGTGATGCACGTGTGGATGCTATTCTGGCTTCATGAGTAAGCGACTTTCATTTCTTGTATTCAGAGGATATCTCCATCTGATGCTTTGTGAATGCCTGGCACACTTCGTGGTGCTAGACATGTATTTTAGATAAGTTTAGTATCAAAGTTTATGGTCCTTGTGGCCAGATGATTTCTTAATTGAGACATGTATGCTTTTTTTAATGTTCCATGATTCTTTTGTGTTGCTTTGTACTTTTTATTTGGTTAGACATTGGTAAAAGAGTTGTTCAATATCTTTATGTGACTCCTTCTAGTGCAAACTTTCTTTTGTTATTGTGTGTAGCTACACAATGACTTCTCCTAGAATTACCGTAGAAGCAATTTTATCCTGCAATCTGAATTTCTGCTGAATCTGTCCAAGATATTTGAAATTGCCATCATTCTCTTGTATGATGTGTGTTTTGATTCTCTGACCTTTAGCGTGGCTGCTTCTTTAAAATATGTAGAAAGTTCTCAATTCGCAAACTTTGTTTAATAGTGAAGATGTTTAGATTGAATCAACCACATATTGATTTTTGCTGTCAAAATTTAGATGAACTTCCTAGCAATCCAAGTATAATGACAAAACTTTAATGTGAGACAGCCTAAGGACAGTAAAGAATTTCAAAGGCATTTATCTACAGTTGAACAGCTTATTGGAAGGAGCTTCAAGAAATAGTTGATTCCTCTGTGGAAGAACCCGTAGGAATCGTTCTCCATTGTTATGACTAATATGATCGTCCACCAGCAGATCCTTACTGCTTTACTGATATTGCTCTCTGCAGGCCTACAGATAATGTAAAAAACAAGTGTGTTGGCGTTAACAAAGTGAAAAAGTAGTATGCTATGATTCCATTTTGAGGCTCTTCTTGCAGTGATTCCTGCATCATGGACAATTCCTAAAATCATGGTGCAAGTAAAATGTAATCTTGAAAATTCAGGAATCACTTACCTTTCCTATTGTTGTTCTGTTGCCTGAATGGTGTCCATTGTAATCCCAAGAGGGTTTCCGCTTTCTTCTTCTAGAATGACTAACAGGTTGCCTTTTGGTTTAAGGAAAGATCGAGGAATGTGGTACCTGAGAAGAAAATCTTCATTATTTATTCTTTATCATTGAAGATCATTGTAAATTGATATATACGAATTTTGTATTTGAGATGTTCAGTAACATTGGGGATGTTTGCTTCTTTATATGTCTGAAAATTTAAAGCAGGTATGAGAGATGAATAAGATGAATGTTTTACGGAGTTGCTAGTAACCAACTAATCCCAAACCCAGATTTCTGAGTAAATAAGATACCATGTTTGTGAAGGAACCCCAGAGGCAGTGCGAAATGAAACCCAATATCGACCAATGCTTTGCCCGTTGACATACACTTCGCCCTTTCCCATTGAACTAAGGTTCAAAGCCACTGGATCATTTCCGACTGGTGCATCGAACGTAGTCTGCAAAAAAGCCATATACCCGGTTGTTGTAAACTATTGGCTTTCTCTTCTTTCGGTCGGACCTTACGGAATTGAATCAATGTAATCCAGTGCAAAGTCGTGAAAAGAGCTAGTTTAAGTTGTACTTTTCTTTTCTGTCGACGTCGATCTTCTTAGCAGATAAATGCATACCTTGTACCAAATGAGTCGAGTGATTGAGCTACCATACTTATTCCATTGAACTTTGCTTGAGCCAAAGTCTGTGTAGATCCCCTTATTCTCTCCAGAGAGGCCAACCTTTGTCAGTCATTCAGTTGAATCAGTTTAGAATGTGATTAACCTTCTAAGTTTCAATGTTGCGTATCGTGTATTAGAAGATAAATTGAATGCTAGACATCTTTGTATGCATCATTTTGAGTTGTTTCTTGCTTGAAATTGCTTTTGAAGCAATAATTTTGTGTAGTAGTGATAAGAAAGAGGCTTCTATGATTCAAATTTAGAGTCATGAAAGGTAAAGTTTTATGTCACGGAGACATCAGCTCGGTTAGAAATTAAAAAACAAAAAAAATCATAAAAAAAAATTGTCACTTTGTGCAGAGTCAATTTGTCTAGTGGATTAGGGGAAAATGAGCAAATTGTAAGTATTGCATGTACTGCATTCGCTTTCTGAGCATTAAAAAACAAAAAAATCATAAAAAAAAAATTGTCACTTTGTGCACGGTCAATTTTTCTAGTGGAATAGGGGAAAATGAGCCAATTGTAAGTATTGCATATACTGCATTTGCTTTCTGAGCATTAAAAACAAAAAAAAATATAAGAAAGATCAAATTGGCACTTTGTGCAGAGTCAACTTTTCTAGTTGATTAGGGGAAAATGAGCAAATTGTAAGTATTGCATGTACTGCATTTGCTTTCGGGGGAGACCACAACGTTTATGACGTGAAAGTGTTCACTGTATTATGCATGTATCACTTTTTGGATTGAGAGAAGCAAATTCTTTCTATGTAGAAAATTACCTGGTAGCCCCATGCATAGTGTGTAAAGTCCACCCCGTTGATCTTAAATCTACGTGGTCCAGCAATCCTCCGCTCGAGATGTGCCCCTGAATTCTTAACATCCAAACGTACAGAGGATGTCATAGGTTGTCTTTTATCTTGATAAAGCAAAATAAACATGAGAAAGAACAGAGAGTTGTTAACATGACAGGGAGCAACTTCAGCAGAATAATTTTAAATTAGAAGCTCATATGATAGTATTGCCCAAGGAAACTTCGTGTGACATAATCTAAAGTGATAATCACATTTGTCATCTAGGTCTTAAAACCTTAAATACTAAAGCAAAGGTTTGAAATTTGAATACAATCGGATGAGGAAATGATGTTGAACATTACCGGAAATCCTACTGTGACACTAAGCAGGGATATATAGTTTATCCCCTTATTGAAGAAAACTGATTGCTGCAGACTGAAAGTTGAATTGTCATGACTTCCATGAGCAGATCCTGGTAAGGAAAATACATAAAAAAGATGACATGCATATTGAGGCGGTGAATAAATCATGCGTCCATAATTTAACATCAAATCATTGAGCGTCATTGAATAATAGTCTTGCATGCCACTGGAAAAAGGCTACTTCACCCGGTCATTTGTTGATCCATTATTGAACTGGACACTCTCTACTTCTGCTTTTGGGACCAAAAAGTAGCTCATTGTTTTGCTATTAATTTCTCCATGGATTTGCTGATATTCTCTTTGTTACGAACACTGTAGAGTCCATGGATGCAATCGCTGGGTGAAATCAGTCGCAGATTCTATTTAAATTGTTTCTCCCAACATGTGTCATGTACTGCTTGCCACGAGTAGTGCTGCTTCACTAAGTTTTGCGTTAAACAACTTTTGTTGAGTGAAGAAATTGCTGGAGGTGGCAATCCATGAGGGAGTTTCTATTTTTCAACTATTTTAGACAACTACAGTTCTGTTTGACAAATTTCTGACATTCTGGCCCCCCACTATATTTTCTCTTCTGCAGTTTCAAAGAAAACACTTGCCTGGTCTTAATCCCATAAATCAAGCCAATCACGTTCACAAAATGCTGTGGGTTCATATTAGGGCCTAAAAGAAGTACATGGGTTGGACCAGTGTGCACTGTGGTTGGCTTTGATCACTATTTTGTAATATGCATTTTAGGAGAATTAAATGTAGTTGTAGCTAATGGTATTAGGAATTTGGGAGATCATACTGCAAATTGAACTGAGGAATGGCAATTCACCTGAAGAGGTCAAAGATGGAATGTCCTCTCACTTGCCATTTATTAGTGTTGAAGAGGCCCAACATAGAATGCCCTCTCAAGAAAGAAAGATGTTCTTGGAACTAGCATATTAATTCAATTTCTTATTAAGTTTGTACGTTTTCTGCATTGTTTCTCTTTTTCCTCCTCTTTTCACTTGCTCTGCCTAGGGGGTGCCACCTTGGGGGTTGGGGGATTGGTCTGACTGAGAAACACTGCATGTAGTGCGTGCCCAGGACAGAAAACATCCCATTCAAGTGCTTTTCTAATCTTGGGTAATAGTAAAACTATGAAGGGAATTAGAAGGCTTGCCTCCATATACTCCATTCACAAATACATGTAATGCGTGCCCATGAGAGAACACATCCAGTTCAGCTTTAGCATTTGGTGAGTTTTGCTGAACCCTGCATTAACCAATGTGAAACAAACAAGCTCTTAGCTGAACCTATATTATCTCATGTTTAAAAAACTTTGGAGTGTGATGATGATAAATGCTTTGATTGTGCTTCACCTGAATGTGTACCAAAGGTAGTCTGATGCATCCTTAGTTACGTTCATGTGATCCAACAAAGTGTTTGCTCTGAAGGAAGTCATGTCAAACGAAACTACTGCTTCTTTGTACTCTTGCCATTTGTCACTGGAATCGAGCTTCTGGTTGATTGTCATTGTTCTTGTACTAACTTTTGTGCTTGTCTGTTCGAAGCATAGTCAGCATTAATAACTGCTTCAAGGACCATCCAAATCCAGGTCGTTGACCAGACGTAGTACAAACAGTTTCAACTTTTATCTTTGAGTTCTGATATAGACCCCCCAACAATCTAAAGTTTTCAATTATGGAGACGATTGAAAGTTAAATATTCCTTTTGTACAATGACTAAACGTGTTTTTTGCAGTTCGAAGTCCAAACTCTATCAAACTCATACCTCTGCTGTGTTAAAAACTGCCGTCTTGCAGTCTGGCAGAATACTAATAGACTTTGGAGGCAATCCAAATGGAATATTTTGAAAGAGGATTCTTGTACTTCCTGAGTCATTGTTTATCAGAAAAGCTGCACAAATTCCTTGTGATCCTCTGAAGACAATGGCCTGAAATAAGTCAAAGCAGAGGAACTTTTGAGAAAGCCATTGGCTACTCCAAGAATGGAATTAGACTGCATTATCACTGTGATGATGTGCGTACTTGTTGAAGTCCACCTAAACTAATATTAACTGGGGTTCCATAGAGTAATGCCTTTGAGCATAACTTGATTGCCCCATGTAATTGTGTGAGATGACCCCACTGCGGTTGCCTCATCAAACCTAGATTGAAGCATACAATGTAGAGTATGAAGCACATACAGCTCTTATGCCAAGATGTGATACATATACACATACCATATTCGTCAAGAGGAGCTTGATCATAATAACTTGTTGTCACAAATGCAGAAGCTGTTCGTCCGAAATTCGTCCCTCCGTGATACTGAAATAAAAGTGTATTCCTGTGAAGGAGGAAAAACTATTCTTTTCTGCATGTGTCCAGTGTTAAATGCAGTGATTGAAACCTTGTGTTTTCTTCTCATTGGTTGAGTAATTATCGTTTCTTCTGAGTAGTCTCAATGTCACTACGGTATTTGGAGTGGTACAGAACAAAATGATGATTCTGTATAATGAGTAGTGTACCATGTAATAGTTGACATAACTCCCTTTCTTTGCTACGAACAGCGCAACTTGGAATGCAATGTCTTCAGCTGATCTGGTATGCTGGTCTTCACCGAACACTAGGTAGCTGTGGAGAGTAACATACATAGTCAGTAGTAAATTAATAATCTCTTTTTTTTTTGGATGAATGTGGAAAAAATAGTAGTACATGTTATTTGAGATGAAAATCTTGAAGGTTGTTTATGCGATAATATTATGGATTCCTGATTTCCAGTAATTAAAGTGCCGTTGCACAATGTCAGCAAATCTTTGGTATCTTTCCATTCTGGGTTATTAAGTGATTTTAACTTGGAATCCATCGGTTTGTCTCTTTTATTGGCTGACTATGCCTTTTGTTATTTGTTTTGTTCTAAGCCTAGGAGCTTGTTTAGAATTTGCAAGCTAGAAGAATTTAGTTGTGAGTAATTGATGAAACTTACTGACTTGTCCAGTTCTCTGTCCAAATTGACGGCTTATTTGGTGAGTTGGGTCCTGCAAATGTTTCTCCACATCGCAATCCGTTGCACGTATTGATCTGTAAATTGGATCGAATGATTCTTTATTGAATGATGTAGTCATGGATTTAAAGAGACGACCTGATGAAATTAAGGTCTATCCATAACTGCTGGAGCTCGTAAGGCAGCAATTAATGGTCATAATCATCCCTTTCATAAGTTATATAAGAGGGAATTAAAAGAATTGTGAATTTTGAGTGATTTGAACTTGCCTGTTGGAATCCTTGTTTGCCATCAGGCTATGATTTGAAGCACTGGACTGTAATGAATTTGCATTTCACATGCATGGTTTATTGCATGGTTTTTGTGAGGCTAAACAGAGAGAAGGAAACTAACCACGGGGTCGGGAGCATCATCTTGCTTGCACATCACCCAGGGCACACCTGTTTGGAGTCCCACAGCCATTTGAGCTGCCCAACGAACATAAGGCGGCCCTTCCTCATAGAAAGCTGCTTCCACTGTTTTGTACTCATTCTCAATCTACATTTCATTGGATCACTTTTAGGTGATGAAATATAGCACAGCACTATGGCAATCTAGCAGATGATTAGCTTTTTAGAGAGGGCGTAACCTGCGATAGTATGATTGGCCCTCCTTGCGATGCATATAACTTCTCTGCTTTCATCATGTTGACTATCATTGTTGTGAACTTCTGCATTTGAAACTGCCATGTGGTAAATAGAGCACAACCCTTTAGTGATTGCAGAATATGTGGCCGTGCTTCCATAATATCAGTCACGTTTATGCATATGGTGGTTTATTTAGGCGCAGCCAGCAACATCAAGGTGTAATAAATGGGTGATCTGTAAGCTAGTTTCATTTAGAGATTTCAATCGACTTCACCTTGAACGGTTCATTGTCTGATCGGTATACTATCCCCGGAATATCATGCAGCCAGTAGGGTAGAGCCCTGCAAACAACAATTGCATGGTGTGACATGAGTCATTTATTAAAAAATCTTGAGCAGACTAAATGCATGGTGTGATTTCATGTCTGACTCCACGCAAGATGATTTGGTGGGTAGGTTCAATTAGTCTCCTGTTGAGTTTATACTTTTGTTCAGAAGTCAGTGCAAGAAGGTAGTTTTCTTTTTTGGTACCCATAAGTCCATTCACTCTCTATGTAGGGACCTATCCTTAGGCATGCATATAGCCCCTGTACTTGGACCTCCTTCATGAACCTCACTAGGTCCTTGTTCCCACTGAAGTCATACTGCAAGAACACATGTTAAAGCGGCTTCAGTCTAGAACGAATCAATCCCATAGTGGAGAGAGAGAGAGAGAGAGAGAGAGAGAGAGAGAGAGAGAGAGAGAGAGTGAGAGTTCTCTTAACCTGTCCCTGCTGGGGCTCATGCTGATTCCAGAATACATAAGTTTGTATGACATCAATCCCTCCTTGCCGGGCCTTGGCTATCAGAGATGGCCACATCTGCAGGAGTTTGTCAACTTTCTAATTAGAATAATTGAAATTTCCCTTCTTCCTTCATCCAAATAGAAGTGCATGTACTTTGCATAATTATGTCTCCCTCCTACCCTTTTCCAGCTTTGACCTGATAAGTCATCTTGCTTCTATAAGAACTCGAATATAAAACATATGGGCCCCAATAGACCTTCTTAATTTCATAAACAATTTCATGAAACTTGATTTTCTCTTCTGTTAAGGACAAGAGCATGCCGTTAAACAAGAAACAAAAAACCAAAAACAAGCTTCTCGGTTTCCCTAGGGGACATTGCGCAATGGTTTGTTGACACAGGAACAAGAACAACGGAGGAAACCATGGGCCTTTTGCCTCGTTGCTCGGTGTTATCTATAGTCTATACTGCAATCTCACGCTCTTCTGTCGGAGAATCTGAGCTCAGTGAAACACCTCTCTCATGCGGTATTTTGCTGCAAATTGCTTACTGCTGAGCATATAATCTCCTCGATTGAATCAGTGGTTCGAGAATCAAAAGTTTTTAAGTTGACGGAGGAAGTAAGAGATGTCCTAAAACTCGTGTAAACCATGCCTGTCAATTTTGCGCTAAAAAAAAACGTAAGTTAAATATGAAATTTAGGGTGCCTTTGTTTGAGTGAAAAAGTTTTATACGAATTAGTTTTTTTGGATTTACATGGGTTTGCTTTGCTGAATATGATCATTCAACGAAAAACCTTAGAGTAAGATAAAATAAATGTATGCTTAAAGTTAGGAAAATGAATTCCCTAACTTGAAAAGAGGAAAAAAATTTCTTGGAAAATTATTTCCTTGAGAATATTCATTATTCATAAAATTTTTCCCAAAAGAAATACACATAAATTCTATATGTAGAACGGGTCAATGGTAGAACCCGGAATCGGACCGAACCGGCCATAGGAATTGGTCCGGTTCCAAGTTCCTACGGTTACCGATCCAATTCCCATTCCAAAAAAAAAAAAAGGTACTAAGGAATCGCTTTACGTGTTTTGAATTTTTTTTTATTTTAGGCGTTAATCTTTTATGGATTGTTGTTATCGATAAATAAGGAATTTTGTTGTTCCAAGATTAAGATTTCAGATTTCAAAAATTAAGTAAAAAAAAGCCCCTAAAACCGTTCGTCCCTAGTAATGACTTGGTCGCGAATTCTCGCTTCACTACCCAAAGTTATATGAAAGATTATTGATTGCTCAAAAGCAGCTCTCCTCCTCCCCCTATTCCCCCATTATTTTTATATCAAAATCCAGAAATAGAAAATCATCGAATCCATAAACTCACAAGAACATAACCAAAGAAGACCAAACAAAGAAGCAAATAAAAAAAATGAAGTCCCCGTTCCATACCTCAGGAGTGCTACGAGGATAGTGAATCGACCCAGAGAAGAGGATCTTGTGCTGGCCATCGATGATCAGCGACCTCCCATCATACGTCACGTTCCACGCGCTCGCCACGGCAATCGCCATCAAGGCCAGCGCCAACCGCCAGAGCATCGGGAAACAGTCCCTTCCTTCCATCATCTCCGGCGACAACACCTCTTCCGCCGGAACCGAACCCGAAAGGCAAAGAATGGCCGATGCTAAGCAGCGCAGCTCATCATACTAGGTGCATGCCCAGCCCTCAGACTCGCTTATATACGTGTAGACTGAAAGAGAGTGTGATGGAGACGTTCGCACTGCACGCAACGCATTATTTGAGGAAAACGCAGTCTCGTTTCGCCGGTACATAACAAGAAGGTTGACTGGAGAGCATTTGCATATAAGGATATGAAGATCACAAACGGCAGTCACTCTGCAGTCGCATGACTACGAAAGCAAGGTTCATTAATGGTATCGCTCTTATTATGGTAATTAAATAAGGAAGACACAGCTGTTACCAGAGAGAAAGAGAGAGGGAGAGACGATTTGTACGGGTGGTGAGAGAGAAACAAGCAAGTGCATGGCCTGCCTGAGAAACAATGTCACCTGCATAAGCCTGCCATATAATTTACAGGTTTGGATCTGATTCAGTTTCCTTAAATAGCAAATTATCATTGATCGATGATGGAGAGTAGGTTATTAATCCTCCGGAAGGGACTTTGTGCCTACAATACGGGGTGGGTCTATCAAGATCATGAGAGATCAAGCTTGGTCGTACTTTCCTTTCTTGCACAGATTACTTGCCTCTTATAGTGCCACCTCATTTTTGGCAAGTTGTGTTTCTTGATATTCTGCTTTCATGGTGTCGGAGTCTTGAACTCTTTTGTCTCCAATCAGCATATCCGTTAAGTTAAATTTGTCGCCTTTTGAAATCAGCGTCTTGTATGGATGCCAATCCAATTTTGAATTTTTCAATTTGGTCAATTTAGTCATAGACGTTTTGATGAATTGCTAATATAGTCCTTCCGGCCAATTTTTTGACCGGAAATCGCCAACGTGGATAATTTTTCTATTTTTCCTTTTTCTTTTATAAAAGAGTATAAAAAATCCAAAAATTGTCCACATTAGTGATTACTAGCTAAAATTGGCTAAATGGAATATATTGATAAATCGTCAAAAGATTTCGAACTAAATTAGCTAAATTGAAAATTTTGGAACTAAATTGGCGTCCATACGATAGGTTGAAAACTTTTTTGTTAATTTTCCCTAGAACCTCTTGCTTTGCTCATTCGTATGAAAAAGTTCAATGATCCAAACGGAATTTTGTTGCAGCTGAATTGCGTGGTCAAACTACTCTCATGCAACCGAATGCAAATGGGTCGTCATTCGGATTCTCTTGTTCATGCATGCATCGTGTGATCCGGCAACTTCGGTAATGACATTCCATGCATCACATATTACATCAAATCCATTACCCGACATCCGTTTTATGGGTCCGAATCGTGTTTCATTCGACGGGATAATAGTTATTGCGACTCGATATACTCTAAGGCTGTTTGAAAGAACCGACAATCACGATGTTATAGCCTCATTGGTATTGCAAATGGACGTGCTATTTAGCTAGGGATCACGAGAAGTCGTTAGTGTATTATATATCTCCCGTTTCACAATAAATACGAGCTTATCAAAAGTTCGCCACTCACCAATGCGATATGTATATGAGTCATGGATGAAGGAAAATTGTCCAAAAAATCCTAAACCTATCGTACGAGTGGCAAATTCTATCATAAATCTTTTAATTATATCAATTTAATCCTAAAAATTTGATGATTCGCAATTTAGTCATAAACCTTTCAATTGTGCCAATTTAGTCCTAAACCTTTTGATAATTTGCCAATTTAATCATACACCTTTTGATGATTTATCAATTTAGTCCTAAACTTTTTGACGATTTGCCAATGTAATACTTCCCACCAAATATACGAATAATAGGTTTAGGACTAAATTGGCAAATCTTCAACATATTTAGACTAAATTGACACAAAAACAAGTTTTAGGACTAAATTGGCATATCGTCAAAATGTTTAAAACTATGTTAGGCCTTTTTTCTAAGAGCTCTTGAATTTCAATGAATATCGAGAAATATCGATCAATTAAAAAGGTTTAGAACTAAATTGGTATACTCAAAAGGTTTAAGACTGAATTGATTGCCGTACAATAGGTTGAACACTTTTTGGACAATTTTTCCTAGGGATAAATAATTGCGTAGATACTAAAGTTTGACGGCTAAATTCTCCGTCTTGAGGATATATCGAAAACCGTAGAAATAATCAAATTTGAGGACCATCGGTTACTGTTTTTTCTCCAAAATTTGACACCTCCCTCCCTCGTTCTTCTCGTCCTATTTCATAAATGGACTACAAATTAAGTAAAAGACAGGCATAACGATGCAATCTTACGTTACATTCTTCATTAGCTGTGCGAGCATGGCAGTGACGAAAAGAAGAGAACAAAAGCTCAAAGACACGATGCCACTCCTTTGGGCTTAACGCTCGATCTCAAGCTGTCCCTGAAGCAAGCGAGAAACAACGCCCGATCGAAAGACGAAAAAACAAGGAAGAAATGATGGTGGAAACACTTAGTTTGTCAGAATGCTTCGTGCAGAAGCCAAGTTTTCAGCGATGTCTACTGTAGTGTAGTGCATGCTGATCCGACCGCACAGCACGAGAGAGAATTAGTACAGACATTAAAGTTCAACGTGGGATTATTTCAAGTGAAATGAAAAATACGACATTAACGAGAGATTTTGCATGTTGGGTCGGAAATAATTACAAAAAGTAGCACGGGATCTGCAGAATTCAATGAGCATGCATGCAGCAGATCTCATAACACGGCTGGAAAAGTTGCTCGTTTTGCGAAACACTCACACTCTCTCACGCGCACACAAAACGTTGACTTGATTTTCTCTGTCATTGACTGAATTTGCATGTGCATTAGGGCTTGATCTAGCTTCCTTTCTACGTAAACCTTCGCCTGCTTCGATGACTCCATTACAAAACAGAAGAAGTAAATTGACAACGAATGCTTATAATATAATATGGACATTATAGTGTGACCTTATCACGGCGTTGCATTAGATGAGATCCGAATCCGATGACATTCGAAGGGTCCATTCTATTTTTGTGCTGATTGTTCTTGGTCAGCTTCGCTTCGCAAGAGTCGTGGGATACCTTCTTTTTTCCACGTGCAATCTCATCGTCAAGTGATGAAAACAGAAGTCGATGGGATTTAAATAGTGCATTTGCTTAACTTTGTTAGATATTGTAATTGGTCGATTCGATTGGGTATAAGCTTTGGGAGAATTACCAATAAAGTCTTAAAACAAATTGCAATAGTATCAATTCAGTTTTAAACTTTTTTTGACCAATTGAGTTCTAAACATTTTGTATTTGAACAAATTCAGTCCATTAGGCCAATTTTTATCAGAAACCGCTAACATGGATGCTGGATATTCTATGTAACGCAGCCAACACTGCCGTGAATTTTTTTAATTAAATAAATTAATTTTTTTTCGATTTTTTTATTTTTTCTTTTCTTTCATTTTATTTTATTTTTCTTCCCTTTCTTCTTCCTCTAGTCGACGAGTAGCGGTGAGCTTGGTTCTAGGATAGAACTGGAAACCTGAGAATCGGTTCAGTTAAAGGTTTTAGGGTATACAGAGTAGGTTTCAAGTTCCAAAAATTAGGGAGCATGTTCTAATGGGCAGGTTCTAGATTAGAACCTAGAATAAGTCTTTGTGTTTTTATTATTCCATGTCTTCGTGCGATCCTGCAGTATTCCACGGCGTCCAATGATGAGTGTGTAATCTAAAACCACTAATATGAGCTTCAATTTTCAATGATACTCATGACCGAGACTTTTACTTTGTTAATATTTCATATTTTTTGTATGTCTAAATATGAATTATGATCGGTGGATTGTAGCAATTCACTGCAATCATTTAATTAAGAGTACAGGTGAAACCTTGATAGACCTTGGAATCGATCCTAAAACCTATTATAAGGTAAATTCCAAGTTCCTGAGTATGCAAGGTAGGTTCTAGATTTCAAAAATTAGGAAACTTGGAACCATTCACCCTTGCCACTAACGAGGCTCCACCCTCGTCAGATTTGGCTAGTTCGAGCTTCACCCAACAATGGCGAGCAGCTAGGGCGAGCTTCGCCAAAGAAAGTGTGATGGTAGGCCTTGTTCATGGTGAGAGGAGGTAGAACCAATGGTTGTTGAGTGTTGGAAAACTCGGAGTGGCAAGGCTATATTGGTGCTCGATTGGAATGACGAGAGTCACAGTAATACGGACCTCGAGATGGACTAGATAAGGAACATTGGTGTTGGTGTTGTCAAGGCGGCAATGGCAAGGGCTAATCTAGGGCAATTGAGATTTGGTGAGGCTTGCCTTTGCCTAGCTCACCAGATCTAGTGAGGGTCGAGCCTTGCCAGTGGCAAGGCAAGGTCGACCCTGTCCAACGACGGCGTGGTCGAGCCTCGTTGGCCCTTGCCTTTAGCCGATCACTGAGGTCCGGTGACCGATTGAGGAAGAAAGAAGGGAAGAAAAGAAAAAGAAAGAGAAATAAAATAAAAAAGAAAATAATTTAAAAATATTAAAATATTATTAAAAATTGTCCATGTCGGCGCCAGCCAGCCCATGTAGGACAGCCAGCGTCCATTTCAGCAATTTCCAGCTAAAATTGAATAGATGGACTGAATTAATACAAATGCAAAAGGTTTTGAACTTAATTGACATAAAAAAATTTAGAACTGAATTGATACAATTACGATAGGTCTACGACGTTTTTGGTAATTCTCCCTATAAGCTTTTGATCGACGCGGACTACGGTACTTAATTTTTGTGTAACGTAGGATTGGCACAATGAATGATAAATGCAAGAGGGTTGCTTGTGGTGGTCAATTTGGTTGGATCGATAGATTGTTTGCATGCAATTATGGCTATTGGTGTCATAGGGGAAATTTACCAAAATACTCCTACACATATAACAATTATGCCAATTCAGTTTTAAATTTTTTTTGTCAAATGAATTCTAAAATTTTTACATTTGTGTCAATTCAATCTATCCAGTTAATTTTGGTCGAAAATTGCTGATATGGACACCAATCGTTCAACATAACACGGCTGACACTAACGTGAATAATTTTTAATATTTTTTTCGAATTTATTTTTACATAACACGGCTGACCTCCGTTCCCCTCTCGCTCGTGGCCAAATCTGACTCGAAGGTTGAACAATTTGACCCTTCTCCCGTAATTGTAAAGGTTGGATAAACCGTCATTAGTTCATCTCCATATGAGCAGGAGCGGTGGGCCTCAAGTTGATTCATCACGACCGGTCCGGTCCCGTCCAGGACCAGGCGTGGGCCGGTTCAAGCCGGCCCACCTGATCCGGTTTAACCCGGCCCTAACTTTCGCAGATATACAAACGAAACTTCTCTACGAGAAACGAAATTCGGAGGGCAATTTTTCAGTCCATTTTTCATCAGATCAATTTCCGCGCATCTCTCCGTTGTCGAGGCGCTCTTCTTCCCCATGGCGAGAGAGGACGGCGGCGCGTCCGCGATGGAGGTCGACGGCGGCCCCAAATCCGATCCCGGCGTGCAGAAATTCTCCATCAACGGTCTCTTCTCTGGCCCCCGATCCCCGTTTCCTCGAGGACTCGTTTCGTTCCGCGCATCGATTTGAATGACTCTCACCCGTTTCGCTTCCGTTTGTTCTTCGATTGGTTCAGTGTTGCAGCTCCTGAAATCTGCTCAGATGCAGCACGGCTTGCGCCACGGGGACTACACCCGCTACCGGTAATGCCGCGCTTAGTACCGTCTCGATTTGCTCGGCGTCTTCCGTGAATTGCGACGTGGTCGGAGGCGTTGGTTTAGGTGTTTGCGCGATTGCGGTGCTTATCCGATGGGATGTGGTGTTCATTTCTTTGGGCTGTTGCTGTGACAGGAGATACTGCACGGCTCGTCTTCGGAGGTTGTACAGATCGCTGAAGTTCACGCACGGCCGCGGCAGATACGCGCGGAAGGCCGTGACGGAATCCTGCGTCACTGAAGTCAGGTCGGCACTCGTTCCATCGTCGCTTTGTGAATCTTCTGTGATGCTTGTGGTTTCCTCTTGTGAGATGGAGAGCGTTGCATAATTAGGCGGCGAGTGTTTTTTTTTTTTTTTGGCGTCCTTTCATTGGTAGGAATTATGGTCAGAAGGTAGGAATCAGGCGATTGATCGTGAATGCCTGCTTGTGTGTTTACTAGCTTTGACTCGATGGTTTCATTGGTTCTGTGGACATTGCGTGGCAGCCACCATGCCTAACTGGATGCTTTACATGTAGTAAACTACAATTTGTTTATTTATGTTGGCATTTTCGCAAGAAATGCAATATTGCTGTATATTTAGGAGATAAGCCTTCAGGTGGTTTTCTGGAACTAGATTCTCCAGGTGACGTGATTATTCACGTGAGAGTTGGCATTTTTAATTCCTCCCCGAAATATCGACTCTAAGATATCCTGTTACTCTAATTGGAGGATCTTGGAAGTTTATCTTGCCATGGATTTCGAGAAATGAATTATGACGGACAAGACCAGCACCTTTTTTTGAGAATTTTGCGATGCATCTGAGAAGTATGGACATCTTTCCACATAGTTGGAACCTAGGTGGCTAGATGGAGAGTTAAAGAGCTAAGGAATAAGGAGTTTGGAGGGATGTAGGGGCTGAGAAACAAACTCCTGCTTGTCTTCTGTTCATAGGACTAAAGATGTCTCTGAAAGAGGATTTCGCTAAGATGATCATGATTGAAAAAATTTTGCGGGGACAAAATCAATGGCGTCATGGCTGAGTGAAGGTGATAAGAGTGCAAATCTCCTCCATAAATTGTTTATGAGGCTCACAGGAGTTTTAAGGTTTTGAGCAAGATTATAATTTGGACTCAATGAGTTTAAGCGGGAAGTTTAGAAGATTTGAGGTGTAAGCTAGACGGGATGAAGTTTCTTTGCGTTTGGATGACTTGGCATTGTGTTTTGGACTTCCCTTTCATGAGTTGAATAAATACGATAGGAAAATTGCACCTAAAATTGTGAGCCTTGTGCACAAAATGCATTGAACTCCTAACCCTTTTTATTGATGGAATTTATCCCATAACCTTTTTGAAAGAGTGTCATCAAGTCCCGGTCAAAACTTCTCCAATTCCTCGTGTTTGACATATTATCAGGTTGCTATGTACCCAATGTGCAACTGCCACGTAAGCAATTAATGGCGGAAGGATTTAATTGTACTTCTCTTGAAATTTTAGGACTCAATTGACCCATTGAAAAGTTTAGGACTCTATTTACATTCCTACTCTATACAAACAGTACACAACTTTCGGTGCAATTTTCCTATATACTGCATCATCAAAACTGCAGGGTTGTCAATGTAATTTACCTTTCCACAAAATGCCAAAGACATGTAGTTATGCTGGTGTGCAATTAATTGTTCCAGATATGATTTTGGTGAAAAAGAAACTTTTTTGGATATGATGTTAAGAATAGTTTTGTTTTGCAATAGTCTTCTCTAATTTGTTTTTTCTTGTAACTTCAAATAGGTTTCTTCATTTAGTTCTCTACACCGCAGAGAGGGCTTGGAGTCATGCAATGGAGAAAAGACAACTTCCGGATGGTCCAAATTCTCGACAACGTATACATTTGATTGGTAGGCTGAGGAAGGCTGTAAAGTGGGCTACCTTGTTCTCACAGTTGTGCTCCGTGAAAGGAGATTCACGGACGTCTTTAGAAGCTGAGGTGTGCTTCAATTTGAATAGGAATGGTATCTTGTGTACGCTAATTTCTAATGTTTCTGCCTGATAGGCTGTTACTTTGTGATTTCGGTATATAACTTTGATCGTGAGACTGAGACACTTTGAAATTTAACGAATTTTAAGTTGAGTTCTTCTTAACGGTGGGAACCATTATTTTCAATGCTATGATGATTGTGAAAGAAGTAACCGTATAGAACCAAATGATTTCCTACCACACTCTTCTATTCTTATATTCATACCCCTTCATTGAGGCCAAAATGTAGACAGAAGACTATCTTTAAGAACTTCCTTTTCTCAAACTGTCTTGCAATTAGGTTGCTTAATGAAGATTTTATGTTGAAGCTATTCGTAGTTTGTCACGACAAAACAAAAATCGAGATGGTTAATTGAAATTTGAAGAGGTAAATCCACGGGGCTAAGGTTCATTGTTTCTTCATTTCTTCTAGTTTTCTTCTTGTATACTTCTATATAGATTTAATTAGTTCCAATGAACATTCGGTTGCTCTTTCTGATAGATGTTAATTGCACTGTATTTCCTTTCCAATTAGCTTAGTGGAGTTGCTTATTTTCAGGCCTATGCTTCCTATATGAAAGCGAACCTTTTGTTTGAGCAAGATCGGAGCTGGGATACTGCATTGATGAATTTTAAGAGTGCCAGGTAGTTCCTTTTCTGTTTTTGAACAATCATTTTCGAGTTGTTCCTTTTTGTCTAAAGTCTGAACACAGCCACATTGGATTGGCAGTTAGGGTCAGGTTAGGATTTGATTTGACCTATTTTGAAATTTTCTTGGATGGGTTTCCATTTGAAAATTTCTTAAATAATATGGAACTCACGAGAAATACATCATATTTGCTTCTTTTAGTAAGCATATTCTAACTGTTGGTATTGTCACAATTACAGGGCTGTTTATGAGGAACTAGGTAAATATGGGGACTTAGAAAATCAGGTGTTGTGTCGTGAGCGAGTTGAGGAGCTGGAACCGAGCATTCGGTATTGCCTGCACAAAATTGGCGAGTCCAATCTCCAAACCTCTGAATTTCTGCACATTGGTGAGATGGAAGGACCAGCACTTGACCTTTTCAAAGCAAAATTAGAGGTAAGCACTTCCTAAACATGAAATATGCAAATGTGTACTTATATTTTGCTCCCTAGAATGTAGTTATTTTTTCTGTCTTTTCAGTTTTCTTGCAGAACTCATTATTACTTTGTGCCTTCAATCTAGGCAGTGAAGTTTTTTTATCTTCTACAGCAAAGAATGTTTCTTATCTGTATGTTCTTTGGTAAATATTAATCTTGCTTTTGTGCCGTCTTTCAATTAATATAAAACTCAGTGCTTGGTGGCTTCTTTTCTTTTCATTTCTTTTTTAATGTGATACTTGGTGCATTTCTTGAGTCATGTTGTCACGATGCCATTTTTATGTTTCTTGGGAACTTGTTCAGCTTCCGCGATTGTAGATAATGACCTCCTGATTTTTGTGTACTTAAATGGCACAGGGGGTTCTATCTTTTAACAGGAATTTGCTCTTCGCTTTCTCTCTATTTTGACTGTAAATAGTGGAACATATCCTTTTTTATCTCCTTGATAATTTATCTGTCTCAGATGTTGAGATTCTTTTGCCTGTGTCATAAGGGATTTTCAGGTTCATCATTCCTTCCAGGATGCTTTAGATCGATTTTCTTTTCCGAATCGGAGTCTACAAAGATCCTTTTGAAAAATGTGAAGTAGCGGTATATGCCTACCTATATATGGCTGAATTCCAGGAGTTGTCAGCTTTAGTTTTTTATAGTTGTAGAGGCTTCGTTAATTATGGAATTTAGTGTAACCGCAACAATTCTATTTTAAGAGTTGTCGACCACACACACACACACACACACGTAATGCGTGCAGTTGTTTTTATAACCGTTGGCTATGACGATATATTAGGCATTCCTGTGCATGAAATGGCTGCCACTATTAAAATGATCCTCGACTTCATCTGGTAGCTATTGTTCGTTGTGTTTGTTTTCTCTGCCCTTCTAGATCTGTTACTTTTTGGTTTCACAAGACTCCATGTTGATGCCTCTTGATAAAAATTTTATTGCCTCTTTGATCTTTTTTGTTAATTGCTTTGTAAATTACCGCCTCCTCTTTGTGCTTGACCTTCATTCATATGTTAAATGTCGTGATGCTTGAGTTGTCCTGCTTCACAGGCGGTCATGGCTGAAGCAAGAACCCAGCAGGCCGCATCGCTGACAGAGTTCCATTGGCTTGGTCATAGATTTCCTATTTCAAATGCAAAGACTCGAGTTGCCATTTTAAAGGGTTAGTGCCAGTTCTTGCTAAGTGACAATGGATTTCTTAGATTAGATCGGTAGCAGTGTTCTTTGTGAGCGACTCTATTGCTGATCCCTGATGCTGTTTACCCCCACCCCATACCCTCGTAACACCACCCATTATCGCACAATGATGGAAAAGGGAAAAAAATATATAAGAGGAATTCTGAGAGGGGGAAAGAAGGAGAAAGAGCCTTTCTCTGGATGAACTCTGTCCCACAGGCATAATGCTTAAGAGCTGTAGAATTACTACTTGCTTGAAGATTCGTTGACTTGTCACATCTGCATGGTTTCAACACTTGCATTCCACCTCACTCTAAAGGGGATGAACTCCATTCTGTGGCCATACGATTTGAAATGATGTTTACTGTGTGACATCATGCAGCACAAGATCTAGAGAAAGATTTGCATGGTCCAGCAGCGGAATCCCTTTCGTCAGAGAAAAGATTGACTGTCTTTGACAAATTATTTGCTGCTTATAATGAGGCGAGGAGTTGCATCAGAAATGACCTGGTAAGGGATATAAGAATATGAACTCTCTTTCCACTGAGGAACTTTGTCATGTTCAATTGCCCATTCTTTTGAGAAAGTTGTGACCTATTACTGTTGATGAAATGTATCTTCTAGGTCAGTGCCGGGAATGCTGAAAAAGCGAAAGATGACCTGAATGGTCTTGACAAGGCTGTTAGTGCTTTACTAGGACAACGAACCATTGAGCGCAACCAGCTTTTGGTCAGCATTGCCAAGAGTAAACTCACTAAGCGTCGTGAGGAAAAAAATGAGAAAGTTACTAAGCCTGAAGAGCTTGTTCGCTTGTATGATCTCCTACTTCAGGTTGACTCTTCTAGTCTTTTGGTTTCTAACTTGCATATTGACATACAATTTCGTGGAGCAAAAATCCTGGAGTCATGTTTGCATGTTACCATGTTAGTTGGGTGAATTTTTAGATGCTTTATTCTGCAGAATACTGCTGATCTTTGCGACCTACTAACTTCTGGAAGAGACCAAAAACCGGAAGAAGTGGCACTAGCAGAGGAGTGTGTACTTAAGACTCTTGTATTCCAAGCAGAAAGGTTTTCCTTCGTCCCTTTGCTTTTATCTGCATCAGCATTTGCCTTATTAAATGTTCTAGAGAAGTTCTGTCAATTACAAACAGTTTCCTGGTCAATAAGTTCATCTTGGTGTTCCTTGATGCTAAATAGTTTATGAAACTTCAGTGATGAGGGTCAACTTTCTCTGCGATAGTATCTTCAGTTTTTGCTCTTTGCTCATCTTCTTTTTTCTCCCATTACACTATATACCAATTCTAGCTCCAATTTTATGATTTTTCATTTTGTGAATGACTTTCAAAAACCAAACTTACATGAGGCTCTCATATTGTCTATTTTCATCAATCAATACATCTATCTTATTCGTTTCCAAGTTCTACTTTGATGGAGACATCCTTTGTTAGCTACTTTTGGGGTATTAAAAAATTAAAAGTGCCGGTTCATCTTACATCTTAAGCTTTTAGATAAGTTGGCAATGGTATCACTATTTATACAAGGTGACAGAATGCAAGTCAGAATTTCAAATTTTTGACACTCTTATTTTTAATTTTTATCTGTTATTTTGTTTTTACCTCCAAGGTGTGTTAAAAAGAAATGCTTGATATGCATTGGTGGCTTGTTTGCTAAGACTTTTTTTTTGGTTGAATTCCCAAGAGCTTAAGATTGATCATTTAACATGGCATTAGGTCACATGTTCGAATCTTGACAGATCCATCATTATCCGTATTCATAATTAATGTCAACACTTTGCCTTTGTTCAAATCCCAGTCTATGCTCAAGGAGGAACTGCCAGGCATTATGTATTTAAGGCACGCTTTAGTTTAACAGCTTTTAGATAAGAAGGCAGAAGGTCTCACAGTTTCTATAACAGCTTAGGTTTTAGATAAGTAGACCTTACCTTTCAATTCTGTGTCAATGGATGTCCTTTAATTTGAAATAATAATGGTTTCTAATCGTCTGCAGGTGCTTTTACTTAGCCTTGTCATATGGTTTGGCTGGAAAGAGGGTGGAAGCATACGCATTGTATTGTCGTGCTCGCTCTTTAGCAGAGGAGGCTCTTCAAAAATATGACACTTCAGGCAGTAGTGATGAGGTATCCAGATTTTGTGTATTTTATTGCTTTTGGTTGATAATTTATTTGGAGATGCTTCTCTGTTTTGAGAAATGTTAATTATCCATGGGATGCTATGGTGTTGCCAAATTCATGGTTTGGCTTCTGCTCCTTTCACAGACGATGCGAAGAGAGTTGAAGACTTTACATGATGAGAGCAGATCTAACAGTTGCATAGAGCATGCAAAAGGAATATTGGAGGAGGTTAAGGGTCCTGAGAATCTCTCGAAGAAAATATCTACTATATCATTGTCTGGGACTGACAGGAAGGTACTTCTTTAGTTCCCTTTTTTTCCCTCTTCTATATACAAAGAGAAGACTCAGCTGCAGTCATAGTTTAGTGTAGCTAAATTAGACATCGAAATGAAAAAAAAAATCAAAATACGGGGATTTTCCGCAATTGATAATCTGTCCATGAAAACTGACAATGCTTAAATTGATAATCTTGTAAGGTAAAACTTGATTAAGAAATCAAAATTGTTTTAAACAGGAGCGAGCTAGACTTCTCAAAGTCATCATGACACCACAGGGGTTTTTGGGTAACGTAAGGGTCATCTATGTCAATGATTCATACACCAAAACTTTTAGAATGTTTCTTTAGGTGACAGTGTATCAGTCATTGAGCTTATTTCATAACAAAATAGCCCGACAACAATAACAAATAGGTGATTATGTATGTGTCACACTTTGCTCAAGTAAAGAAAAAGAATGATCTTTGATAATACTGTTAGACTGTACAATATTGCCTTGACGTGGGATTTTTGTGACCTTTACTGTGTTTCAGCTGGAGAAACTTCTCGAGAAACTTGACGTATACGAATCTGCAGTTGGCGATTCTTCTGTGAAAGGCGTTACTCACATTGCAGCCTTCCCTCCTGCTTTTGAAGCAGTGCCCCGTAATCCCATTGTTCTCGACCTTGCTCATAACTGCGTAGAGTTCCCATCTCTCGAAAACAGGATGAAGAAGGACAAGAAGGGCTTCATAAGCAGACTATGGCGATGAACCCTGTTGATGAGGTTTTCGATTGTGCAGATTCATCTTCCGGTTGCTCTCCATTTCACCATCTATTTAATCTTCCGGGAGGGGCGTGTTGAATTTTGGCTCAAATTGCTTGCATTTCCGTGAATGACCTCCGATATATACTTCTTTTTCAAAGTTTAGGCGCTCTTAACATTTTCACTCGACACAACTGCATGAACTTTCTTCTCCTATGAGCATGACGCCAAGGAAAATGGGGCAGCGCGTGAGATTTCGTCCAGTTTATTTCATTTCGGCATTCGATAGTATCATGAAATCGGGAAATTTTGGTGTGTATCTATAGATGTCACACAACTGCTCTAATTTTTCTCTTTCTAAAGACTAGCAAAAGAGTAGTGAGAGAACAAGAATGATGCGAAGGGAGATTGTTTACAATTTTTAGATGCTTTCCGAAGCAAATTCATTTACGGAGTCTTTTGATTACGTTAGTAGAACCTCAATCTGTTTTGGCAAATCTTCTACTTTTGGTAATCACCCGGTACTTTGACGTTCTTTCTCCGCACGGAAAGTTGCTGACCGAGGAAAGAGTTTACCCCAACTGGTCAATGTTATGATGCTCGCTTTATCAATTTCATCTACCAAATGAATACAAAGAAGAAATCTAATCCACGCTATATGAGGTAAACACGTGCACGGATTGTTTTCCATTGTTATATTCATGCACCTATGCACAAACTTTCTGAAAGTAATTCGCTGATTTTGTGCCTAAGGTGCACTTGTTAACGAGACCCATAAACATGACATCTTTTTCATTGACTTCATTCTTGGTGGGGGTTCTTTAAAACTCACGACAATATATATATAAAAAAAAAGGTCACCCAACGAATTTCCATGATGGAAATTGAAAGTCAGACAATTCCACGATGTAATCTGTTGTTCGATCTGAACCTTCGGGTTCAACAAATTTCCATGATGGAAATTGAAAGTCCGACAATTCCATGATGTAATCTATTGTTCGATCTCAATCTTAGGGTACATCGGATTTTGTTTGTTTTTGATTTCTGCACTTCAATTGCCCTTTTGCTAGTGTCTTCTTCGTACACTATTACAGTTTTCTTAGTTCCCTTACCTGCAACATCTCTCTCTCAGCTCTCTCTCAACTTCTGTTAGAACACTACTTCACCGATCACTATACGACATTTTGCATGAAACCCATGAAAAGGATCAGCCCAAAAGCCATCTCTAACATCATATTTTTATCACTATCTGCATTTCTTTGGAATGACAACACGAATACGTGCTCGAAAAAAATGGTTATTCGATGGGACATATGGTGGGTTCATTCATTTCTGGCGTCACCAAAGGGATTGGTGGTCTCTTGGAATCTCCTCACAATTTCATGTCAGGAAAATCTTGCAGGTAAACATCGCCCTGCTCTGAGTCATTCATTCTTTTGTTCTTAGTTCGAAATAAAAGAAAATTAAGTTCATGCTATTCGGTTTTCTTCTGTTTAGAAGAAGCCTGTGCATACACGAGTTGCATGAGACAATGCCTGTGCAATGTGAAATACGTGTGCATGTAGCAGTGTTTGTCTGAGTTGATAGAAGCCCTGTGCGTCTAAAGTTACATGAAACAATGTCTCTCTCTTTATTAAAAAGTGGAAGTACTTTGTATTTGAATTTTGAGAGTATTTTTCTGTTAAAATTGCGCTTCAGCTCTTTTTGCGGATCAACATGGAACTTCCTCTGTTAAATAGACAACTTTTGTATTGTCAATCTGCTGTAGATGGCCGCGGTTGCGATTCGTCTGTACATAAGAATGTGCCTAGTCTTTCAGGATCATAGTACTATAAACTGCAGCCTTCGAATCAATGGAAAACTTTCAAGCTTGTTTCTTTTTAATCAGCTAACAAATTACATTCAAGGGTGCTTTTCATGTCATATGGCTCGGACTTGTTTTCCACATTATCAGATATAAGGCTACAGAGATTGCAGTTATGCTTCTGAAGCTTTCTAAGATTAGCACTCGGGCACCATTGTCATTGATATAGTCCCTTCATTCTAGCTGGTGATTTTGAGACGTATCTTTTCCCGACGATCTAGTATAGGTTCCATTTGTTATCTTGCCTGCGACGAAACGGATGTGAAATGAGTCCGTGCAATAATCTGTCTTTTAATTCAGGTAAGCTAAACTTACAAAGGTATTTAGAGGCTGAAATGTCTTGAGAGGCCTAATTCAGTCCAATAAATTTGGGTTGTCTGCTCGCGTGTTAGGAACTTGATTTTTCCTTTTCATTTGCAGTTCTGCTCTTCTTTTATCTTCTGTACAAATTGGGCATCTTCCGGTGTGTTGGCAGGAGCCTTGGAAAATTGGCATGGTCATGCTTCTTTTGCTGCTTCACCGCCCTATGTTGATGCTTTTTCCTTCAGGGATAAGCTTCTGACAAGTGTGACAGAGTTAATCGAAGGCGCTGGAGAAGTGTGGAAAGCTTGTATTCAAGCATAGAATATGACAACTACGATGGAAACTCTGTGTATGATATGAGTAGACATATGGAAATTAGGAGTTCATCTCATCATCTGAGATGCCGTAAACTTTCTCACTTGAGGAAGTCTTTGCAGCCAAGAAGCAAAATAAGCATGAGCAGATATGATCACAGGAGAAAGGCTTTGCAGCAGCATTGCAATTGCGGTGGCTCACTACGTGATTTTAGGGTAGTTAGGACAGAGAAATTTGTGCTAAAAGCGCACAGATTTTGACCATGGGATTGGCCGAAGGTGAAGGAGCTGAGATGGCGGATCTAAAACGCACCGGAGGTGAATTTTTCTTGCGAAGTAATCTGCGGTTGCATTCCTTTCAGCACTTGCGCATAAACATGTCCATAAGACTTCATATAATATAAGTTTACTTAACTCGATTTTGCTTGGTACTTACTTCACGAGATGTTGAAGTTAATTATGATGGTCCCTTATTAAAATTCTTCTGCCTAAACGGATCGAGCTTATGCCTCTATAATCGACGTTTGGTAAAACCTAGATTAGAATTTATAACAACCCATTGTGTATTCCATTCCCACAATATTTTCTCTCGTTACCAGATAAAAGAATCTCGTTCCAAATTCCATATTTCTTCGTAACCCAACAAAGAGATGGAATCCTCATTTCATTTTATTCGATTGGTGCGAATTCCATTTTGCTTCATTGTACCAAGCACATCATTAGCTTTTGGTATACTGAGTCTAACAGGTTTGTGCTTATGTTTCTGAAGTGTATCAGCTAAATATTATGCATAATATGCGGGAAGTACAAGCACCACTCAGCAAGACATATTCACCAGCTATTATACAACTCAAGTCACCAGTCTGTCTCTCATTCTCATGAATTCACTTCAAAGAACATTCCACAATCACTTTGCCAACATATATTGATTTTGTAATTCATTAGAGGATTCAGTTTTGAGAATCAAACAATCTAAAGAAAGTCTCTTGGAGTAATCCAGCTGCATACAGCCAATTTTTTTTAGTTTGATGTGATGTGAGTGCATAGATGTTTTTCATGTCTCTTAGGGTGCATTTGGCAACTTGCCAAATAATAACTGATTCTGTTTTTTTGTTTCCAGAATTAATTTGGGAACAGAAATCCGTTTGTTAAATTTTTTGTGCCTGGACAAAATTTTGCAAAAAATTATGTCCAGAATCAGTTTTGAAACAGAATTAAGAAGCAAAAAAAAGTAGCTTCTTGATTCTTGAACAATTTTTCCGGAATTGATTCTTCTTGGTTTTCTTTCTTTCTTTGGTTTGTTGTTGTTCTTCGGCCCCGCCACCCGCTGGCCATCGGCTGCCGGCGACCGGCCACAGACCGCCGGCTACCGGCCATAGGCCAGGGTCGGCGAGGGCGGCTCGCGGCCTCAACGGAGAGGCCTTGCCCAGCCAAGGCGAGGTCGGCCTCGCCATGGCCACCCAGGTGACCGACCTGGGTGGCGAGGGAGAGGCCGGCGGCAAGGGCCGCGACGACCTCGCCGGCCCTGGCCTACGGCCAGTCGCCGGCGTCGGCGGCCAGCCATGGCCAAGGAAGGGAGGGGAAAGAAAGGAAAAAAAAGAAAGAAATATTAAAAAATTCAAAATATTATTAAAATGTTATTAATAAAAAGAAATTTTTGTATAGTTACCAAACGCAATTTTATTCTTTTTCTATTCTAAGAACGGAAATTTTGGACAGTTACCAAACGCATTCAAATGCTTAGAAATTATTTCTAGGCATGGAATAAAAAAAATTATTTCTGTCCAGAATCTGTTTCTGGATACAGAATGGTTGCCATGTACAGTCTTAAATTCAAGATATAAGAGCCCATATTCATGCCCATTATATTTACTTTCTTTTTTGACCAAAAAAAATTATATTTACTTTCTTTGAAAGATGTTCCAAACTGTTTTAAGTGTTCTTGAGGTTTGCCTAAATTACCGGAGCATGTCATCTTCTGCCACGGCAAGGTTGCCATTGCTTTGCATGAAACTTGTCGTCTCCTTAAAGCAATCTCTAGCAAACCTCCTATGTCTTTCCTTGCCTGGCTTGAATTGGGGGCATTCAAACGTTGGTTGTTTACACGTTTATGTCAGAAGAATATGGAATGTCGTCGCTCACTGGACATTGGGTTTCTTCTACTTTGCATTTGAGATTGCCTTCTTTCTCAAGAAACCTAAGCTTCATCTCATTCCAATTCCTCACAATACATCCATTATCTATCCCATCTTTCATCTTTCGTCTGAATGTTAAAAAAGGTCAGAGAGAAAGCTTTCTTCTCAATACTCATCGTCTTTTGAATTGCCATGGACAACGAAGAGGACAACAGGAACTCGAGGAGCAGGCCGGCCACCCCACCCCCCGGGATCAATGACGTCCTTGGCCCTGATCTCGCCTTTGCAATGTCTTTACCACAAGGAGAGGAAGCACAAGAAGCACGAGAAGAGACAGACCGCTTGGCGACGCTCCCCACCATCGAGAGCGAGTCGGAAGAAGAGGATGTAGACAGCGACGAGGAGTCGAGCGACGGGGGCGAAGAAGAAGAAGAAGACCGTTTCGAGTACTTCTCGAGCATGGGGTTAGAAGTCGAACTAGGGTTCCTGGAGGGAGAAGACAGCAGCCCAAGCGACATGGACATGGCCGAGTTCGATGACATCGATCCGGACGAGCTGTCATACGAAGAACTGATTGAGCTCGGGGAGATAATCGGGGAAGAGAGGAGGGGACTCTCGCTAGAACAAATTGGTAAATGCTTCAGGCCATTCACTTTTCAATCACAATCAGTAATCGATAGGAGAATGGGAGCGATCGATAGATGTGTCATCTGTCAAATAGAATACGAAGAAGGCGACAGGCTAGTGGTTCTTGATAACTGCGAGCATCCTTACCATTCAGATTGTATCACCCGGTGGCTTCAAGTTAAGAAGACGTGCCCCATCTGTAGCTCTGAAGTTTCCGCGCCCAAGAAATCATTGACTTAGTTGTATTTATTTGGTCCAATTTGTGAATAAATGATGCCTTATATTTTAGTCAATTGATGTGTGTATATTATCTCAAATTTGATTTGCGAAGATAGTAATGTGCAGTTTGGCATTGAAAGGAGGAGAAGAAGATTGGAGACAAAGAATGTGGGGAAAATAACCAAAAAAAATTCCAAATGTATTGCATTTTTGCCAGTTCGGTCCTAAACCTTTTGACTATGCCATTCGCGTCCATCCGGCCAAAATTGGCCGGATATCGCTGTCGTGGATACCGGCTGTCCTACGTTGAGCACCCTAACATTTATCTAAGCTAGATAGATTGTTCGATTTATTGCAACTCGCCTTACCTCGTCAACCCAGTTCGTGGGTCGTGACCGAGTGCATGGGTTGTGGCCAAGGCCGTTGTTCTCTTACCACCATGCATATAGTTTCTTTCACTACAGGATTGCGACGGGATTTGACGAGCCGGTCCGACAGGTCGAGGCCCAGTTATCTCGTCCGTTAGGTTAAATAATGTACGGGCGTGCTATGCCTATTCAACCGGGCGTACAACAGCTGTAGTGTGCAATTAATGGCAGTGGGAAAACCCTAGGGTAGACGCAAAAAGATCAAGACCCCAACCACCATGGAGGGTGACAATTCGAACATGGAGACCATGTACTCTTAAGAATTCCAGTAGCATGTCGCTGTCCTCCGGTAATAGGTGGTGCTGGTGGTTCGCTGCGTGGGCCGCATTGGGCCCATCTGCGAAGGCTGTCCACATCGTTAAATATATCACTAGATCTAGTTCGGGGCCCGACTCATCCGTGCATCAATTGTGTGTGGGGGCATTCAATTGATTAAATGAGTTATTTACTCCAACAGAGGCGGGGGAGGGAAATTGCTATTCGTCGATGTGTCGGTGTGTCCAGTCTGGGATCGACACCTGACTAATTAGATACAAATGCTAGCGATTCTGCAAAAAGAAATAGCGGTGATCAGTTTCGGGTGGATCGGTTCCAGTCGTGGAACTGGGAAATAGACCACGCACGGTCGGTTCCCAGTCCATGGAACCAGGAACCGATCTTGTCCGCCCTAGAATCGGACCGGACCGGCTGGTTCTGGGAATTGACGGCTTTATTTTTTAAAAAATGTTTTATTTTCATTTTCAAAAGTTCCTAAATATATTCAAAGTTACTTTAGTGTACGATGAAATTACTTTTCACAAGAAAGTTACTAGTAAAAGAAAAATCACTCTGAAACATAATTTGTACATTTGCCTTTGGTGAATAAAAATATACATATATACACATTATGGGTTGGTTCGATCCAGTTCCTCTCCAAAATTCGAGAACTAAACTAGTTATTCTTGGTTTCAAAAATTTGGAAAAAAAAACCGGACCAATTTTCCATGAGAACCACCAAGAACTGGCCAGTTCGATATGGTCCAATTCGTGGGTTAGACCATTACCGATGCACACCCCTAGTAAATAAGAGGTTAGGGATGGTCGCTAAATTGCTATAGAACATGTCTTTCTATGCTTGAGATACTACGTCACTTTCAAAGGCTAGTGGCCGAAGTTATATATACATCGATATATGTATAGTAATTGTTAAAATGAGGGAAAAAAGCCATAAAAAACTCCAAATTATATTCATTGCGAGACATTTAATTTCAACTTTTTCCTATGAAACCAAAAATTGTGTCAATTATGACACATTTACCTTAAACTTCACGAAAAACCCCAAAATTGAATTATTTTGACACATTTACCCTCCGTCAATGTTTCATCGGATGATATTCCAACCAAAACGATGTCATTTTTTATGCCGTGTCAACACCGTTTCCCTTTCGTTGTCGATGTAAGCAGATTTTTGAATGTGCTCGTTAACGGAATTTTGATGGAAGACAAATATGTTACACAACCACGAATTTAGGAGTTTTAGGGTAAATGTGTCATAATGGGTATAATTTGAGATTTTTGGCCCTTTTTTTTTTCCCTAAACACAATCATAAATATCCTCATATCTCCATGTTGTTTCTTTCTAATCTAGAAAGCATCTAATCTGTTCTTTTCTTGCCGGTGCGTGAAGGGTAATTAATTCCCCAAAAAGAATATGTTGACGTCGAATTTAGATGGAAATGTCTTCATAATTGCGAAATGATACAGGAGACACGGACATCAATCGTGACCACGAAATCCTCATATTACTCACGGAGACAAGAAACGTGGAAAAGGATGCTTGTCTTGTATCTTTTGAATCCAAATGAATCTTGTGTCTCCGTTTCAAGCTTCCAACATCGCCATCGTCCTCTTGTTGTCGATTAGTCTTCTACGAGTCTTTGCCCTTCCTAAGGGTTATCGTCCCCTGTGGTCTATCCACACGTGCGAGGCCTGATGGCGTTTGGTCAGACTTAGGCCATCCCACTTCTCTGTCCACCTCGTCAGGCTTCTTATATCATAAGATCCAATCAGACCACCCCCGCGCAATCGCAATTGTATGCACAAACGATGCCGATGGGGACAGAATTTGATGGATGGGATGGGCTCCGAAAGTTGACTCGTCTTTTGAAGTTGATGCCGCTACTTTTTGTATACGCTCGTATAAACATTTTTCTAATAACGGCCGAACAAGAAAAAGGAAAAGAGGAAAAAAATAGAAGATTTCAGACCCTGAAAACAACAGTTTCTATTGATCAGAATGGACAAGTTTTTTTAGATCCATGAGTTTTCCAACGTGTGTGGTGGTCTTAGATTCCACATGAACTCAACACAAAAGGCCAAAAGCCTGCCTACATCTGCTTAGTGGGGGCGTTGGATTGTCCTATCTAACAGCACCATATGGTGGCACCAAGGCTGCTGTCACCCATCATACCAACATAGAAAAATTGACCACTTCTACTTAACTTACACCGATTGAAGTCTCAACTTCCTGTCCTTGTCATCTAAATCCACAAGCATCAGAAACCCAAAATTTTCTTTTGCCCAATGCCCATAAAATCAAAGGTTGCTGGTGCAAATCAAAATATTAACTCGACGATAAATAAGCCGGCAAAACGGGAATATTTGCTATGTCTACATCTCCCTTTCTGTGAAAATAATAGGCGTCAATTCCTCTCGCCTACATTTTAACAGCAACCTTAATGGTACATTATGTGTCCTTGTCAAACTTTCACGAGATTTCGGTAACTTAATAAAAAAAGGGAAAAAGAAGAAAAGAAACAAAGGTCATTGTCAGCAAAGCACCACTGTTGGAGCTGTGTGTCGGCAGAGGTGATTGAACGCGCGAAAGCAAAGCGATTAGTGGAGCAACTCTTTGGGTTTTCCTTTTAATGATACGAGATGATTGTGAATGGCTAATGATCTCGAGCACCCACATGTGCAAGAAGATGCTGGCGATCAAAGAGCCCACCAGATCTGAACGACCAGTTCTGGATTCCGCAGATCATCTTAACTTACTACTGTCAGAGCAAAAGGCGAATAAAAGAGAGCAGGAGGTGGAGCTGGAATCGTCACGAGAAGCAGAATTTGTCCTTTTCGGCACATGCCCGTCTCGTCCCCCAAAAGCTTATTAAACAAATCCTGTCGAAATCAGAAAACAATTGGGGAGTGATTAATCTTCTTTTTTTCCGATGATGACGATGATGGTCTTCCTTCGAGTTCAGCAAACCACGGTCCAAAACGTGATCGTCAAGTCTCGTAACGTAACCGTGATGTCTCCCACTCCCACCCACCTGATCATAAGCTGGCTTCGTCGCTGATGAACTCGAGATCAAACACCAAATCGCCATCACATGGCATGCCCCCGACAGGAAGACGTCGGTTGCCGCTTGTTTATGTTTTTATCACATCAGAAGATGTGGAGAAAATAAAAAAGGATTGGAACATCAATGATCCTTAAATTTTGGTCCAATATATAATGTGGTCATTAAATTTTTAATTTATGCAATATGGTTCTTGAACTTTTGCCTAATGTCCAATGTCGTCCCTAGAACATTTAATTTATCCAACGTGGTCTGTGAACATTAGTCCAATGTTCAATATAGCATCTAGATTATATAAAAATGTTTAAGAGTTCATGGATGACATTACATATTGAACTAAAGTTTAAGGACTGCATTGTATAAACTAAAAGTTAAGGACGATTTTGCACGTCGAATCAAAGTTCAAAGATTACATTGAACAAATTAAAAGTTTAGGAAAGATACTGCGCATGGATCATTTTTGTTAATTTTTTCTAAATGAAATGGAAAGAAAGGAAAATCAAAAGGGTTAATATCACGAAAAACCCCAAACTGGTACACCTGTGACAAATTTACCAAAAACTATTTTTTTATCACAAAAAACCCCAAATTGGTACATTTGTGACAATTTTATCCCGAACTATTTTTTTGACTACCAAAAATCCCATACTGGTGCACTTGTGACAATTTTATTTCGAACTAGTTTAAACTCCAAACTAGTACACTTGTGGCGATTTTTCTTCCAACTAATATTTTAACCACTAAAAACCCCAAACTTGTACATTTGTGATAAATTTACCCTTCGTTAGTATCCATTAAATTAGATTAATATCACGAAAAACTACAAATTGGTAAACTTGTGACAAATAGAAGGGCAAAATCTCAAATTGGTATACCCGTCAACTATCATGTCTCATCAAACTTAGCAATTTGATAGTAAAATTTAACGGAAACTAACGGAGGGTAAATTTGTCACAGGTGTACCAGTTTAGGGATTTCGGTGATTAAAAAATTAGTTCGGGATAAAATTGTTATAGTTGTACCAGTTTGAGGTTTTTGATAGTTAAAAGATTAGTTTAGGGTAAAATTGTCATACGTATACCGATTTGGGATTTTTTTGAGTTAAAAAAATAGTTTTGGGTAAATTTGTAACAGGTGTATCGGTTTGAAATTTTTCGTGGTATTAACTCAAATAAAAAAGATAAAAAAAACAAAATAGTGCACGAATCCCCAACAGAAGAACAGGAGGCGCTTTGAACGTTTGACTGACCAAACAAGTGCAGCAGAAGAAACCCAATCGATGATGATCGCGGCCCCCTGCAGTTATCTGACTCTCGCGCAGTCTCGCGCTTTTTCCCATGCAAGCAAGCTTCCGTTTTTTACAAAACCGGAAATAACTGACAAGACAAAGGCAAGAAAAACAAAAACGAAGATGTTTCACAACGAACATCCTATCCAATCTACAAACTTTCCTTACGAAATTATTTATAAAAAAATTAATTATGTATTTTAAATTTTTACATTTTTTTTTGAATTTTCCAAAAGGTCTCGTGTGTTGACTTCGAATAAAAAAAATGCAAGACCTAAAAAAATTCATAATAAAAAAGGTATAAATCAAGCCCGTTCGAAAAGCGAAAGAGATTGCTCATTAGTTCTATTTGTAACTTTTCCTTCATATTATGCAAGCACGAAAATTTGCATCTCGAAAAATCATGAAAAAGATATACGATTACTACGGATTCATATTTGTATATTTGAATAGATTTTGAACATTCCAAGCTGAGAAAACTCTAAATTTGGATGCCATAACATCAATAAAAAAAAGTTAGAAAAAGTAGAAGTTATCGGAAACAGGCCCGAGTGTCGGCATGTCTTTCACATGTGTATTCGAATGTTAGGCAGTGAATCTGGTGGCGATTGAATAGTGGGGGCTGTGACGCTATATATTTAGGAAGACCCGACTTCGGAAAGAGAAAAGAGAATTAGGATGCAAATGAAAACCATTCTCTTTCTTGAGCCTATTTCTGGCTAGAAATATATTTTTCTATTTCTATTCTCTGAATAAGTTTTTGAGTAAAAAGTAGTATTTTATAACGATGCAAAATTTATGTTCTTGAAATAAAAATTCGTTTGATATGTTATTCTTAAATTTCTGTTCCCGGAGATTAGCGGAGAGAGAGAGCGATAAGAAGAGTTGTCATTTCCATAAATTGAAATGTAAAAAAATATTTAATTTTTACTTCTCTTCCAAATTAATTTCCAAACTAAAATTTATCCTAGAAATGAAAAAATAAAATTGCGTTGTGAAACGGATTTTTGTTCAAAATCTATTCTCAAGAATTAATAAAATAAAAAAATAACGAAAATGAATGATTATCATTGGTGTGTCACGATGACTACTTCTTGTTCTCGCTCCAATTATTAAATGCACGAACAGTAAGTGATTAGACTTAGGTCGAGTGTCGAAATCCAATCATTTCACGGTTGCTTTATTATCAAATAAAATAAAGAGAGGAGGAAAAAAAAGTCAAAAAAGAAGAAAAAAGATAAAATAATATAAAACAGGAAAAAAACAAACTAGAAAAAAATTAGAAGGAAAACGAAAAGAAAATGACAGAGGTAAGAAGAGGAGCAAAAAGGCACCGAACGCACGTTGAAAAAGAAACGAATTGACACCGACTCTCTCTCTCTCTTCGTCGCTGCACACTCGATTTCGGCTCCGAGCTGGACTGGATTTGCTCCCGAAGATTCTCCCTCTCTCTCTCTCTGTGTTCTTTCTCTCTCTAGGGTGCACCGCCGGCGGGAAGGAGGTGGCTGTGCCGGCGTCGGTGGCGGCGGCTGCGGCGGCGTCGTGGCGGCCCCGTTGCGTCCGTTCTTTCGTGCGTGTTCGCTCTTCTCGGCGCATGCATTCTCTCTCTCTCTCTCTCTCGCGTCGGAAGCGTCCATCCAATCCACTTGGCGGGGACGGGACGAGACGAAAAGAAGAAGTGACGTCTCTCTCTCTTTTGCCCTAGATTCCGCGGCGGTTGCCTCCGATCCGATCTGCTCGTCCCGCCCGTTCTCTGATTCGTTCCGCCGTTCCCGTTTGATTTGAGCTCGCCGAATCGCCGGCCATCGGCTGCGTTGTCGGTTTTTTTTTTTGGTTTTTTTGAGCGCGGCTGCTCGTTCGCGATCGCACATTGCGTGGGCTGGGAAGATCGGATTCGGTCGCGGCTCGATGCTTGTGGAGTGCTCGTTGATCGTCGTTTGGTCTCCAGGGCTTGGTTTTGGGCGATGAGGGAGGTGTCTCCTGTGCTATCTATTCGTGTTTAAGGGAATTTCAGTTAAGTGCATTCGATGGCGAGGATTTGAAGTGGGCATTGGAAGGTGTATTAATTATTTTATTGGCCGGCAGGAGCTCTTGCACATCAGTTTGGTTTCGTCCTGAGAGGTACACTTTCTTGGTCTGAAGAGCTTACGGCTAGAGTGATTTGACTGCTGCCCGAGGCTTCAGCGTATTAATTTGACTAAAATTATTGCTGTAACACGTTTGGATTTCAAAAATCGGCTTGCTTTTTCTATATTTTAGTTATAATTGTGCTTCTAGCATCGCTACTGATCTTGCGTGAATTCCTCTGGGGAAGGTCGGGGAGTCATCGCGGATGGGTTCCCTGGCCCACCCTTGGGTATGTGAGTCAAGATAGTGAAGTGGGAACGAATAATCAAGACAGTAAATGTCTTTGGTAATTTTAATGAGCAGATAATCGCTTGGTTTTTCAGACAGCAGGACGAATGTGTGATGTGCCCATGGAGTGTTGCGAGGAAAAGTGAACGATTTTGTTCACTGTCACGTGGTAGACTAAATTATAAAAGCAGTGGACCTAGTATGGTCATTACTGCCTTGCAGAATGCACGTCTGTTATTGAATTTTTTTTTTAAGAGAGATAGAGAGAGAGAGCTATTGATTGCAATCTCTCAAACTCCAGATGCTCTTGTTACATATGGGCGTGTGGACATGGATGCTGAATCACCATTCTTTTGTTTGACTCAAACTATCAATTTTTTTCTGAAAACTTGATCAGTAGTTGTTTCCGGCAGTTTCGAGGTCTTATCCGGCACTTTGCATCTCCACGTGGAATGGAGCAGAGGAACAAGTCGACCAGGTGGAATTGTTTTCGTTGATCCACGGAAGTTAAAGGGCAAAAGCTGAAGCAGAGAGTTGGTGCAGATGTCAAAGTCTGCTTCTCCCGGACCAAGAGAGTCTACTGTCCCATTGACTTCTCATCTGCAGTGAGTTTCTCTTCTCCAAATCTTGCCAATGTGGTTTTAATTAGAGTATTAGGCGAAGGAGAAGCAATCCTTGATGGATCCATGCTTTTAAGTGCTTATTTTCTTATGCCAGTCTTATTGAAAAGAACCCGGTAGAATTCAAATTTCTGTTACACTCCTGGTATCTTTTATTCCCTTTTCCTTTTTTTTTTGTGGGGGGGGGGGTGGAGGGGAGGGGGGTTGCGGGCACTTTTCTTACAGCATGCCATCATACAGTAATCTACAATTATGCGTTGTGTCATAGGGAGTCAAATGGAGCAGCTGGACTGGATGATACAGAAAGCACAATGGCCACAGTTGCTCAGTTCATTGAGCAACTGCAAGCCAACATGTCTACAGCACATGAAAAAGAGCTCATAACAACTCGTCTACTCAGTATCGCCAAAGCAAGAAAGGATGCAAGGATGCTTATTGGTTCTCATTCCCAAGCAATGCCGTTGTTTATATCAATTCTTAGGAGTGGAACCTCTTTGACAAAAGTAAATGTTGCTATGACACTCAGCATTTTGGGCAAAGATGAAGAATTACGTTTGAGAGTCCTTCTTGGTGGTTGCATTCCACCATTGCTTTCACTTTTGAAATCCGAATTGACTGAAGCAAGAAAGGCAGCAGCTGAAGCAATATATGAAGTCTCGGGTGGTGGGCTCTCAGGCGATCATGTGGGTATGAAGATATTTGTTACTGAAGGTGTGGTACCGACCTTATGGGATCAACTTGATCCAAAGAACAAACAAGACAAAGTGGTTGAGGGTTTTGTTATTGGGGCACTGAGGAACCTCTGTGGTGACAAGGATGGGTACTGGAAAGATACACTTGAGGCCGGGGGCGTGGATATTATTATTGGTCTTCTGTCTTCTGATAATGCTGCTGCTCAGTCAAATGCTGCTGCTCTTTTGGCCCGTCTTATGTTGGCTTTCAGCGAGAGCATTCCCAAAGTGATAAATTCTGGAGCTGTCAAAGTTTTGTTACGACTGGTGGGTCGGCAAAATGATGCTTCTGTTCGTGCTAGTGCCGCTGATGCCTTGGAAGCTCTTTCTTCTAAGTCAACCACAGCTAAGAAAGCTGTCATGGATGCAGATGGTATCCAAGTTCTCATTGGTGCTGTAGTCGCTCCTTCTAAAGAATGTATGCAAGGAGGATTTGGCCAAGCTTTGCAGGGCCATGCGACACGAGCTTTAGCAAACATTTGTGGTGGGATGTCGGAGCTAGTCCGTTATCTCGGAGAGCTCTCACAGTCTTCTCGTTTAGCTGCACCTGTTGGTGACATAATCGGAGCACTCGCTTATTCTTTGATGGTGTTTGAGCAAACATCTAGTGTGGAGGAAGAACCATTCGACGTGACGCACATAGAACACATTCTAGTCACGCTACTGAAGCCTCGGGATGATAAATTGGTTCAAGAGCGCATCCTAGAGTCCATGGCCAGCCTATATGGTAATCCTCGTCTATCCAGATGGGTTGACCATGCTGAAGCGAAGAAGGTGCTTATTGGACTTACGACAATGGCAACCCCAGATGTACAAGAGTATTTGATACTCTCCTTGACTAGATTGTGCTATGATGGGTTGGGCCTTTGGGACTCCATTGGAAAAAGGGAAGGAATACAGTTGCTAATATCACTGCTGGGTTTATCAGCCGAACAGCATCAAGAATATGCTGTTGAATTGTTGGCACTTCTGACAAACCAAGTAGATGACAGCAAGTGGGCAATCACCGCTGCTGGAGGGATCCCTCCATTGGTGCAATTGTTAGAAACAGGATCGCAGAAAACCCGAGAGATTGCTGCACTCATTCTATGGAACTTATCTTGCCATAGTGATGATATCCGTGCTTGTGTTGAAAGTGCGGGAGCTATCTCATCACTGTTGTGGCTTTTAAAGAGTGGTGGACCGAATGGGCAAGGAGCATCAGCAAAGGCACTCATAAAGATCGTGCAGACCGCAGATTCACCCACCATCAATCAGTTATTAGCATTGCTCCTGGGTGATAGTCCCAGTTCCAAATCTCACATAATTAGGGTTTTGGGTCATGTATTGACTTTGGCATCACGGAGCGATTTGGTGTGCAATGGGTCTGCTGCAAATAAAGCGTTAAAAACTCTTGTCGAGGTTCTGAATTCATCAAATGAAGAGACTCAAGAATGCTCTGCTTCTGTTCTAGCAGATATATTTAGCATGAGACAGGACATTTGTGAAAGTCTAGCAACTGATGAGATTATTCATCCCTGCATGAAACTTTTGGCCAGCAATACTCAAGTGATTGCAACTCAGTCTGCACGAGCTTTGAGTGCTCTATCTCGTCCCACCAAGAGTAAATTAGCTAACAAAATGTCTTGCATTACTGAAGGGGATGTAAACCCTTTAATTAGTTTGGCCAAAAGTTCATCAATCGAAGCAGCTGAAACTGCAGTAGCTGCGCTTGCCAATCTTCTATGTGAACCCCAGATTGCCGCAGATGCTCTTGCTGAAGATGTTGTTTCTGCTTTGACTAGAGTACTTGGTGAAGGTTCACTGGAAGGCAAGATTAATGCATCATGTGCACTTAATCAATTACTCAAGCATTTTCCAGTGGGTGATGTGCTCACAGGAAATGCTCACTGTCGCTTCACCGTTCTTGCCCTTGTTGATTCTTTGAACGCAATGGACATGGATGGAACTGATGTTATGGATGCACTGGAAGTAGTTGCACTCTTGGCTAGGACAAAACAGGACACAAACTTGAGTTATCCCCCATGGTCTGTCCTTGCTGAGGTTCCAGCAAGCTTAGAATCTGTTGTCCGCTGCCTGGCTGTGGGCCCCCCTCCTGTCCAAGATAAAGCCATAGAGATACTGTCTAGGTTTTGCCGGGATCAACCAGCTGTACTTGGTGACCTTTTGATTGCACGATCACAATCTATTCATTCATTAGCTAATAGAATCATCAATTCAGCCAGCTTAGAAGTGAGGGTTGGGGGGCCTGCGCTGTTAATTTGTGCTGCAAAAGAGCACAAACAGCAGTCTCTTGATGAGCTCGAGTCTTCTGCATACCTCAAACCCCTAATATATACATTAGTGGATATGACAAAGCATGACTCCAGCTGTTCCAGCTTAGAGATTGGAGTTAGGACTCCCAGAGGTTTTATGGAAAGAACCATTTTCCAGGAGGGGGATGAGACTGATATTTCTGATCCCGCCACAGTGTTGGGAGGAACTGTTGCCTTGTGGTTGCTGTCAATAATTTCGGCCTCACATGAAAATAATAGACTCACTCTTATGGAAGCGGAGGGCCTTGAGGCTCTTTCTGACAAGCTGGCCAGTCATACTTCCGGTCTCCAGGTAGCGTTACTCTGTTGTCAATTGCTTTCTCATTTTCTTGGGATTGAGATAAATTTTTTATTCTTTTTCGACCACTGTAGTCTTCTACTGGGTGATCATTGCGAACAATTCAGTTGCTGGGTAAATTAGATTGAAATGCATCAAGTGATGAGCAGTCATTTAGGGGCTTTAGCTTGGGATCCTGTCTCTTATACATCTTTTAACTCTTCTGATACTTGCCAATTGAATGCATACTTTCTTTTAAAATGTACAGAGATAGAGATAATGTAAGCCACATAGAATCAAGCGAGGCATTATAGCCAAGAGAGCGTGCCCTTAATTTTCTGGTTAGTTCTGAAGATTATCAAATTTTTAATATATCCATGACCAACGGCACTTAGTTCAGCACCTACAATTCCCTAGGATGCAATTTTTATTCGGTGCATGTACTTGTGACCCTCAATTCATAAGTCAAATTTTCTAGATATGATGCTTTCATTGCTGGAGAATATATTTTATTTCATGGAGCCAAAACTTGATTTCTCAAGTTGAGCCCTAGACTTAAGAAAGTCATTCCACTTTGCCCTAACATGCTCGTGTGTTGATGAATTGTAGTTACATGCTGTATTTTTCACCAAAATGAAAAAAATCATTTTAATTTGGGCAAAAGCCACCAAAAACCCTAAACTATGCTTCCTACTTTGACACATTTACCCTAAACTTTTTTTTAGTGATACCAAAAATCCCAAATTTGTACCTGTGTGACACATTTACCATCCGTCAAAGTTCTGTCAATGAGAATCGCTAAAATTCTGCCTACATGGACGCCAGAAAGCAAATGGTTTTGACATGGTGCCCACATAGCTTAAGTGAAATAAAAATAATGTTGTTTTGGCTGAAAAATCGTCTAATGGAACCTTAACAGAGGACAAATGTGTCACATAGGTACAAGTTTGGGATTTTTTATGTCACAAGAAAAAGTTTAGGGTAAATGTGTTACAGTAGGCATAGTTTGGGGTATTTGATGTCACAAAAAAAAGTTCGGGGTAAATGTGTTACAGTGAGCATACTTTGGGGTTTTTTGTGGCTTTTTTCGTTTTAATTTTGAAACATTAACAAACAATATCATGTGACTTCTAACTTTAAATGCCAATGTATAAATTTTTAAGGAGCCAATATACACCAAGGCAAATCGGCTTGAAAAACAAACAAAAAAACAGAAAGGAAGTGAAAAGAATGCACAATCCAACTATTGGATGAAGTTCTGATCAAAAGAAAACTAGTATTGGATGAGGTTAAAATTATTTAATTTAGACAGATGAAATTATTTAATTTAGTCTATGTTGAAAAGAAAATATGCTATTATTTCGCAGTATCAAAATAACTGGCCACTATTTTCATAGTGGACTAAGGGCTGGTTCAGATTAATGCACAATCTGATGACAATTTGCAACACAACGGGCCATTCTTAGTTGCAAATGGGAAGGGGATATTTAGACAAAGAGATGAAGTATGAGGTCCGTGATCAAATTTCTGTTTTATTTACAGGCTGAATATGGGGATGCAGAGGGCATATGGATTACTGCCTTGCTGTTAGCTATTCTATTTCAAGATGCAAATGTTATAGTGTCTCCAGCAACTCTCTGTGTTATCCCTTCACTAGCTCAGCTGCTACAATCTGATGAAGTGATTGATAGATTCTTTGCTGCACAAGCAATGGCTAGTCTTGTTTGCCATGGAAATATGGAAATAAACCTTGCCATTGCAAATTCAGGTGCTGTTGCCGGATTGATAAACTTGGTTGGTTATGTGGAGTCAGGTATGCCTAACCTCATCGCTTTGTCAGAGGAATTTTTCTTGTCACGAAACCCTGATCAACTTGCTCTGGAGCAGCTTTTTAAACTTGAAGATGTAAAAAGTGGCACCACTGCACGTAAATCTATACCTTTGTTGGTGGACCTCTTGAGACCAATGCCTGATAGGCCCAGTGCCCCTCCCGTTGCTGTTCAGCTCTTGACTTGTATTGCAGAAGGAAATGATACGAACAAGCTAATCATGGCTGAAGCTGGAGCTTTAGATGCTCTTACGAAGTACCTGTCTTTGAGCCCTCAAGACTCAACAGAAGCTACCATAGCTGATTTATTGAGGATATTATATATGCATGCTGAGATCATCCGGTACGAGGCATCAGTTAGTTCACTGAATCAGCTCATAGCTGTTCTGCGACTGGGGTCGAGGACTTCGAGGTTTAGTGCTGCGAGGGCTCTTCATGAACTTTTTGATGCTGAGAACATCAGAGACTCTGATTTGGCCAGGCAGGCAATTCAACCATTAGTTGACATGCTAAATTCTGCATCAGAGAGTGAGCAAGAGATAGCTCTTGCTGCCTTGACGAAGTTCACTTCAGGAAATCCTGTAAAAGCAGTGGTGTTTACTGAAGTGGAAGGCAACCCCCTTGAGAATCTACATAGAATTTTATCCTCTGCTTCATGCTTGGAATTGAAGAGAGATGCTGCAGAACTCTGTTTTATTCTATATAGCGATGCAAAGGTTAGGGCAGACCCAATTGCCTTGAAATGCATTCAGCCCCTCATAATGCTTATGCAATCCAAATTAAGTACAGCAGTGGAGTCTGGGATATGTGCTTTTGAGAAATTGTTGGACGATGAAAGACTGGTGGACCATGCTTCAGCCCTTGATATCATAGATCTCATTGTTGGCCTGGTCTCTGGGACAAATTATCGGCTCATTGAGGCCAGCATCTGTGCTCTCATAAAACTAGGGAAAGACCGGACTCCTTGCAAATTGGCTATGGTTAAAGCTGACATTATCGACAGATGTCTTGAGCAACTCCCTGTCGCACCCATTTCCTTGTGCTCCTCAATTGCAGAACTCTTCCGCATTTTGACCAACAGCAGTGCCATTGCCAGGGGTTCAACTGCAGCTAGAATAGTAGAGCCTCTTTTCACACTTTTGCATTCTCCGGACTTCAGCTTGTGGGGACAGCACAGTGCCTTGCAAGCACTTGTAAATATTCTCGAGAAGCCACAGAGCCTCGCTACTTTGAAACTCACTCCTTCCCAAGCAATAGAGCCATTGATTTCATTTTTGGAGTCCCCATCTCAAGCCATCCAGCAGCTAGGCACGGAACTTCTCTCTCATCTTCTAGCCCAGGAACATTTTCAGCAAGACATCACTACAAAAAATGCAGTTGTACCACTTGTGCAGCTTGCCGGAATCGGTATCCTCAATTTGCAGCAAACAGCAATAAAAGCACTGGAGAAAATATCTACTAGCTGGCCGAAGGCTGTGGCAGAGGCTGGTGGTATATTCGAGCTTGCGAGGGTTATCGTGCAAGATGACCCGCAGCCACCACATACATTGTGGGAGTCAGCTGGTTTAGTTCTTTCTAATGTTCTGCGCTCTAATGCAAAGTATTATTTCAAAGTTCCTCTTGTTGTCCTAGTTAAAATGCTGCATTCAACACTGGAGAGCACTGTTACGGTTGCTCTCGATGCCTTGATAGTTCATGAAAGGAATGATGCTTCAAGTGTTGAACAGATGACTGAAGCTGGAGCAATTGATGCTTTGCTAGACCTTTTAAGATCTCATCAGTGCGAGGAAGCATCTGGTAAATTGCTTGAAGCATTTTTTAACAATATTAGGGTTCGAGAGATGAAAGTCTCCAAGTATGCTATAGCACCTTTATCACAGTATCTGCTGGATCCACTTACTAGATCAGAGTCTGGCAGACTTCTCGCAGCTCTAGCACTTGGGGACCTCTCCCAGCATGAAGGACATGCTAGAGCTAGCGCTTCTGTTTCTGCATGTCGTGCTTTGATAAGCTTGCTTGAAGATCAGCCTACAGAAGATATGACAATAGTCGCAATTTGTGCGCTGCAGAATTTTGTCATGCATAGCAGAACTAACAGGCGGGCCGTTGCAGAAGCAGGTGGCATATTAGTAATTCAGGAACTGCTGCTGTCTACCCATTCAGAAATTGCTCGGCAGGCAGCATTGCTCATCAAATTTCTATTTTCTAATCACACCCTTCAAGAATATGTCTCCAATGAACTGATTAGATCATTGACAGGTACATTACCAGAGTAACTGATTATTCCTTAGCTCATATCAAGGGTCGATACTTCTTCTCTTTTCATGTATGTTCCTGGCTTTATGTTGTCATTGACCAAAGACTTTGCATGCCTAATGCATTGATGCCATGTATGCCATCTGTCCAGATTTTCTCGGTGGTATTCTTCATCCTTCAATTTTAATAATGTTGGGTTGGCTATTGGTGAGAATCCAACCCTCTTGTTGACTGCAAAATTACGATCCAATATATCAAACATTTAGTTTTGGACCTATATTACTTTTTCCACTGCATGTTCACTGCCTTCTCTGTCTCACCATTTTGTTTCTCAGTTTTGATAGATGTACAGAACTTTCCCTTTTTACTTCATCATATATCAAATTGTGCCCCTGTTTCTTTTGCAGCTGCACTGGAGAAGGAATTGTGGTCAACAGCAACCATCAATGAGGAGGTCTTGAGAACTCTGAATGTGATTTTCATGAACTTCCCTAAGCTCCATGTATCTGAAGCTGCTACCTTATGTATTCCGCACTTGGTAAATGCCCTCAAATCTGGTAGTGAGATGGCTCAGGAATCTGTTTTGGACACTCTATGTCTGTTGAAACAATCTTGGTCCTCGATGGCTTTGGACATAGCAAAGTCACAGGCCATGATAGCATCAGAGGCCATTCCCATACTTCAGATGTTGATGAAAACTTGCCCGCCTAGTTTCCATGATAGGGCGGACAGCCTTCTCCACTGCTTACCGGGATGTTTGACAGTGACCATTAAGCGAGGGAACAACTTAAAACAGGCCATGGGTAGCACAAATGCCTTCTGTCGACTGACAATAGGCAATGCTCCTGCACGACAAACAAAGGTAACATTTCTTTCATGATAAAAATCGTTTACCAACAATATCTGTTAACCTCATCGGCATGGCTTTGATGTATTTTTTTTTGTTAATGGTAGGAGCTTAGGAGGCTTGATCCCAATACTTTTAGTTTAGTTCTTGGACAGTTAATATTGGCATGCTATAAGTTGAAGACTCTGGCTATTTAGATTATGAAGTATGCATCTACATTTGCATCTAGACACTGATATTTTTTTTTTTTGGTAAGGTAAGAAATGTTATAACTTTTCAACAAATCTAGACACTGATATTTTTAATTTTGCAATTCTCATAAAAGTGTTCTTTTTTCGTTTCTTTTTTATTTTCCTCCCTCAGGTGGTTAACCACAGCATCTGTCCAGAATGGAAAGAAGGTTTCACTTGGGCTTTTGATGTGCCTCCAAAAGGACAGAAACTGCATATCATTTGCAAAAGCAAAAACACGTTTGGGAAGGTCTGTGTGCTCTGACCACTCTATGTTGAAGCATATCAACCTAGACACTTATTATTGCAATGAATATATGCGGTTCATGTTATCGACCAGCACCTTTACCAGGCAATTCTTTAAATAAATGTAACTGTGTGTTTGATACATGCTTTAACTCTTAAAAACTTATTATCATGCTCTATAGTCCTACATGGTAATCTGTACTTGAACTTGGTTGAGCAAGTAGCACATACAGCCAAAAGTCGTCCCGGCCACTATCATGTTCTTCGATCTGACATAAGATGTGTCCCTTTTCAGGCAACTCTTGGGAGAGTGACTATCCAAATAGACAAAGTCGTGACAGAAGGAGTATACAGTGGATTATTCAGTCTTAATCACGAGAGCAACAAAGATGGATCTTCCCGAACGCTTGAAATAGAGATTATCTGGTCCAATGGGACACCAGGTGATGACATATGAGGGGATTAAGTTAATTTCCCTGATGAAAATCAGAAGACGGCAAGGTCATGAAGTTAGCTGGAAAATTGATCAGTAATAGTGTGCAGGATGTTGATTTGCTTGTAATTATTTGTCATTTAAAGCTTCAGTTTTGTAGTCTGATGCATGGTGCTGCTGGAGGGGTGTACAGTATAAAACTTACACAAACTAGCAGAGGCCATAAGAGTTGTGGGATTTTCGCTTTAGCCTTCTAAAGCTAAATTATAGATCTACTGTACAGGTCAGTCTTCTAGGATCTAGCAAGTTAAAAATCCTTGCAGAAATTGGCAGTAGTAATCGAATTTTGCCAATAGTGCTGCTCTTAGCTGACGAAATCGTTGTACTCGCGTCATGCTTGTGATCTTTCATGAGGCAAATCCTCTCTGCAAGCATTCGCATTCGCTTTTGTTTTGGTCTCAGAAGTGGATGTATAGGTTGTTTGAAATATTTCTTCTGGAGTTGCAAAATCTGTCAAATAAGAAATTCGTTCGTTGTGTTCAGAGCCTGAATGTCCGAGGGCTAGCAGGGGCCATTGCCTCCTCTGGCAGTTTGGCATCTGGTGCAATTTTATTGATTATTTATTGTATTCTTTGGAATTCCATGTGTATTTTTGAAACCTTGCCTCTAACAAGTTCAGATTTTGCAAACCTTCTGATCTTGCCTATGGTCCAATGGAAGCAGGAAGACAAGAAGGTGATCCTTAACTTCTCATTCCTACTTATTTTACTAGACATTAAGTTCCATCTTATGAGATTAATCCGAATTAAAGGTTGTGAGAGATAAATGGTTCTGATGGAAAAAATTTGAGGTGGGGGTGGGTTTTACCTCTTCGATTATAGACAGCTTGACCTGGAATTGACTCGCATATAGTTACTTCCAAAATCCGTGTGAGACGGGCCGGGTGCATGTACCCGGGTCTATCCGGACCGTTAAATCAAGTGGGTTTCAATGTTTCATCATCTACATGAGGCCGACTGGATTTAATGACTTTTTTTTTTGCTCGGAACCGGATTTAACGACTTTGATAGCTAATGGGGCATGCGATTAGTCCACATGATAATGCGCGATCCTCTGCCCTTGTAGAAGATGTAGCATAGGACAACCGAAGCAAAGTTTGCAAAAACTCATGTTCAACGGCATGGTTGCCGAACTGTTTTAAAACAATAAAATGGAAAATAAGTATGAAGAGGTCTTTGCCTCCTTTCTATAGTAAACAAGAAGCATAAACTAACCGTCTTTTCATTATATCCCTGTTTGATCGCGCAAAAAATTCAATTGTATACGCTTCGCAGCGCGAGAATCCATCTAAGATAGGCCATAGCTATCTCTCATTTTCATTTCTACAACGCCGAATGGGTTTTCGTCAAGGCCCAAGTTGCTTGGCAATGAGACTTATAATCTCTGATCACCAAATTGGATTATGATATTTGATCCATGTCTTAGATTTCAACCTTGAGCTGCTTAAGAAGGCCGAATCGATACATCATCACAAATCTCGAGAGTAATGTAAAATTGGTATGGGTTTCGCAAAAAAGGCGCCCTCAATATAAAGTTTTGTTCAACAAGGCAGTAAGTCGGGAGCTCGATTCTGAGCAGAGACGGTTGACTAATAACAACCGGCGTTTTGAACGGACGTGATGACGACACGTGTCTCGCACACGGAATATCACTGCACGTCCCGCCCAAAAAAAACAAAAACTCTTTCCGAACCCGTACTTGACCCGAAAGAGCGCACCTCCCCACCCAGGGCCAAAGCCGTCTTTTCTCGCTCGCTCGCACGAGGCAGGAAAAAATGAAAATGAAAAAAAGAAGAAGAAGAAAAAACCGGAGCCAAAGGCCAAAACCAAACATTCAGACAATTTCAAAGCTTGAACGAATAAAAAGTTAAATCCCTGGTTTTTGGAGGGAGCAAGCAAGCAAGCACCTTCCCCTCCCTCCCTCGCGACCACTCTCCCTCTCTCTCTCTCTCTCTCTCTCTCTCTCTCTCTCTCTACGTGTGAAGCTCGCACGTTCTCCGGCGATGTTCGGCTACAGCTCCAGGTCGCAGAGATCCTCTGCTTCGTCCATCTCGCCGTTACGGTCGCGCAGGCCGCCGGCGTCGGCGGCGGCGCCTCCTCCTCCTCCGCCGGCCTCGGCCAAGCGCCCGGCCACTCCTTCCTCGGGCAGGCCGCCGTCGTCGTCGTCGAGGCCGGCCGGTAAGCCGGCCTCGGTTTCTCCGGCGGCGGCGGGGGCGGCGTCGGCGTCGTCGTCGGCGGCCCCGAGGAAGAACGCCAGCCCGACCTCGCAGAGCGTCGAGCGGCCGGGTTTCGGCAAGTCCAAGGAGAACGTCACCGTCACCGTGAGGTTTCGTCCTCTCAGGTAGTCAAACGCGTGTTTATTTGTTCTTCTCTCTGAGAGTTGACTTTGTTTCGAGTTTCGGGGCTGTTTGCTAGTTGATGGCGATCAAGTTTTCATTTTTTTTTTGCTGCTGATTCTGATTTTTGGAAATGTGGATTGATTTTCGTGCAGTCCGAGGGAGATTAATAAAGGAGATGAGGTGGCCTGGTATGCAGATGGGGATTACGCAGTGAGGAACGAATACAATCCTTCGATTGCCTATGGCTTCGGTTAGCTTCAGTTCATCCTTTTGCTTCTTGAAGCAGTTTTAGACCAAGGGTTGGGTGGTCTTCGACAAACTAGCTTATATGAGCACATGCTGTTGGACTGCCAGTTGCCACATGTAGTTTTTGAACACAATTAGCAGTGCACCAACACAATGGAATCCACGTGGTCGACTAAGTTGTAGATTCTGAATGGTGGGCCGGTGGCTGCACCTGAAGCTAGGTTCTTAAGTATCATATGACTTTTCCCATTGATTTGGCATTATGGAAACTTTACTTGACCACACTTATATATCGATAATACAACAACAATATTTTTCAGCCAGGATAAAATGCACGGTCTCACCATGGAACCCTAGTGCCTTGAATTGGGATTTCAAATCTGAGACATGACTATGGTGGTTTTGCAGATAGAGTATTTGGTCCAGCAACAACAACACGCCATGTTTATGATGTTGCTGCTCAGCATGTTGTCAGCGGTGCTATGCAAGGGATCACCGGTATTTATCTTTTTCTTTGCTTGACCTGGTTTTTTCTGTTTTAGAAAGCAAATAAGAGAATTGCATGTTCAGAAGCCTTGACTTGAAAGGTGAGATAATATCTTACCTAAGGAAGAAATGCTGTAAAACAAAATGGCAACGCGTTGTGTTTCCATAATGATATTGTTTTTCATCTGTCAAAAAGTAGCCATATGGCGGAACATATGCTGGTGATTTTCTGTCTAAGGTAGGAACCTTAGCTACTGACCCTGCTCATTTTAGTTTGATGTCCCTTTTGATTTGGTGTATGGAGGAAGTTTACTTTCTTCTCTTGGACCAGTTGTTTAATATAAGTGCACATCCTAGTTGTACTCTGCACCTTTAAATTTGATGTACATTGCACTGATTGGTAAGTTATGACCCAACGGTGAGTTTCTTGTACAATAAGTTGTCACTGTGGGCACAGATAATACTTAGCTTTAGTTTCTCCATTCTGGTGCAGGTACTGTATTTGCATATGGCGTCACTAGTAGTGGGAAAACTCATACTATGCACGTAAGTTAGATATTCATATCCTTTCTATTCAAATATTTTTATCACTCTCCAGATGACTTGTGATTTATACTGATGAGTAATATCTCGTTTTGTGAGAACTAGTACTTCACAAATACGTTGGCGATAATGATGGAAATAGTTTGTTAAGATCAACAGGGTACATGAATGGCATCAGTTTGTCTTCACTGTCCTCACTGTTAATGTATCTTGTTTGCTTTTGATGTTGATTTATTATATCGTTCTTTCACTTGATTCAACATGTTTAAATTCTACCTTGTTATGCTATTCTTTTAATTTAGTGCAAGTGATTTGCAAAACGTGGTTTTATATCCAGAAACAAGTTCTCTCCATATCAAGTGGTTTTGTGTGGTCTATGCTGCTATCAATTGGATATAAATATGAATGCCAATCAACACTCTTTAAACTGAGGTTAACTATATCCACCTGTTCTGAGTGTGGTTTGGAAAGCTGTAGAGGCATTTTACTTTGTTAGAAATATAATGTTTTTTTATGGTGACTTGGTTTTAAAATGAAAGATGTGTACATATCAATGATGGCATTGCCACCATTTGTACCAAAACTTGTTACTTTTCTTAAGACATTGTAGAAATTTAGGAGTAATTGTTCTAAGTTTTATTTCTCCAGAAAGGACTACGGAATTACATGAGGCCTCTGGCCTTTTTTAGCTGCTCGTCCAGCTAATTATTTTGTGCTAACTACCGAAGCAAAAAGCCAGATATACTAGCCATAAATCTGGTTAGTATCTGCTGGTTGAAAAAAAAAATTATCAGCACCCTGAAACTTAGGAAACAAATTCCTAAAAGCTAACAAACAAAATCCTGAAAATCTGGAAACAAAATAATCGAACTTCTGCTGCTAACTAAAATATCCGAATCTGGTTTTCAACACTCCCCCTCAAGCTGGGTTATGAATGTCTATCATACCCAGCTTGCACCTTAGAGCCTCGAAACTATTTCTAGATAAAACCTTGGTCAGTATATCCGCTGTTTGATGATTGGTTGGAACATACAAGAGCTTCAATATTCCTTCATCGAGTTTTTCTTTGATGAAATGTCGATTGATCTCCACATGTTTTGTTCTATCATGATGAATCGGGTTCTTGGCAATCTCAATAGCAGCTTTGTTGTCACATAATAATAACATAGGATTGATATTAGTGAACCCTAGTTCATTTAAGACTCTTCTCAGCCACATGCCTTCACATATTCCTTGACACATTGCTCTAAACTCCGCTTCAGCGCTGCTCCTAGCAACAACGGGTTGCTTCTTGCTTCTCCAAGTAACCATGTTGCCCCACATGAAGGTACAATACCCTGTTGTCGACCTTCGGTCTGTGAGAGATCCAACCCAATCTGCATCTGTGAAAATTTCCACGTTTCTCTCCTCTGTTTTCTTAAAGTAAAGCCCTCTTCCAAGACTTCTCTTCAGGTACTGTAAGATTCGAAAAACTGTCTGCAGGTGCTTCTCTGTTGGTTGGTTCATGTATCTACTAACCATACTTACTGCGAAACCAATGTCTGGCCAAGTATGTGAGAGATAGATTAGTTTGCCAACTAATCTTTGATACCTCCCTTTGTCCGTTAATGGTCCTTCTTCTTCCATCTTGGTTTTATAGGTAGAATCCATGGGGGTGTCAGCTGGTTTACACCCAAGCATACCGGTTTCCTTCAAGAGATCAAGAGTATACTTGCGTTGGGAAATTGCAATACCTTTCCGTGATCGAGCTACCTCTATACCTTGGAAGTATTTGAGTTGACCTAGGTCTTTAACCTCGAATTCTTGTGCCAAGATATTCTTCAGTTTTCCAATCTCCTCCAGATTGTCACCAGTTAGGATTATATCATCGACGTATACGATCATTATTGCTCTTCTACCTTCAGCTGACTTCTTGACAAACATTGTATGATCTGTTTGACATTGAGTGAAATTCAGCTTCTTAACGACCCTTGTTAACCTCTCGAACCAAGCACAAGGTGATTGCTTTAGGCCGTACAGGGATTTCTTGAGTTTGCACACCTTGTTGAAGCTTTCTTTAGTGTCAATTCTAGGTGGGACCTCCATAAAGACTTCTTCCTCCAATTCCCCATTTAAGAAGGCATTCTTTATGTCTAATTGCTGTAGGGGCCAGTCCAAGTTAGTTGCAAAAGAGAGCAATACTCGGATGGAGTTTAGTTTGGCCACCGGAGCGAAGGTTTCTTCATAGTCTATTCCATATGATTGTGTAAATCCCTTAGCGACCAGTCTTGCCTTGAAACGATCAACACTACCATCGGCGTTGTGCTTAACTGTAAAGACCCACTTACATCCCACCAATTTCTTGCCAGCTGGCAATTTTGTATATTCCCAAGTCTTATTCTTCTCAAGTGCATGAATTTCCTCAAGAACTGCTCTTTTCCAGTTAGATTGAGCAAGTGCCTCTTGGATATTCTTGGGAAGTTGAATGTCGCTCAATGTTGAAACAAATGCCTTGTATTTCGGAGACAACTTTTTGTAAGACACAAACTTGTTAATGGGATTTGAGTGCACTGTCTCTTCCCCTTCCTAAGAGCAATAGGCTGATTAAGATCATCAAGTACAGCAGATTTTTCTGAGTTTGCAGGAGCATTACCTTCATCGACTGTGGGTCTTGAACTCAGATCTGTCTCTTGAGCCGGCCTTGATGTAGTACGGTCCTCCAACTCCTTTTGAGTCTTCCGCCTAGAGAAGACAATTACCTCTTTATTTTTGTCTTGTGTAGCATCTTGAATGGGTAGACACGAAAGACTTTCGGATGTTGGATGACTCTCGGATGTTGGAATGGGTAGATACAGAGGACTTTCGGATGTTGGACGACTCTCGGATGTTGGAATGGGTAGACACGGAAGATAAGGAGAATTTGTTTGTTGTGACCCGAGTGACTGAGAAGTGTCCCAAAAGTAATATTCCTGAAAACTCTCCCCTTGAATGATATTTTTGGAGTCAAAGGGTTGGTGCTTAAAGAAGGTAACATCTATGGTGGTATAAAAACGCTTTGTTTGTGGGCAATAACACTTATGTCCACTTTGATTTGGAGCGTATCCTAGAAACACACATTTGAGGGACTTAGGATCTAGTTTGCTGCGATGTTGCTGATTTATATGAACAAATGTTATGTAGCCGAATACTTTGAGTGGGATATGTGAGGCAAAACGAATATGTGGGTAGGTATGAAGCAGCCTCTGAAATGGTGTTCGGAAATCTAGTACACGGGAAGGCATACGATTGATGAGATATGTGGCTGTTAACACTACTTCTCCCCAAAAATGTTTAGGAACATGAGTGGCTATCATAAGAGAACGGGCGACTTCCAAAAGATGCCTATTTTTTCTCTCCGCCACTCCATTCTGTTGTGGAGTTTCAACACAAGAGCTAATATGTATGATACCTTGGCTATTTAGATATGACCCGAGTTGTGAGTGAAAGTATTCTCTCCCATTATCCGTTTTGAAAACTTGGATTTTTGTGCTGAATTGGGTTTGGATCATTTGGTTGAAGGTTTGGAAAATTTGGCCAATATCTGATTTTTCTTTCATCAGAAAAAGCCAAGTGAGTCTTGTGTGATCATCAATGAAGGTAACAAACCACCTAGAACCAGTAATATTATTGACGCGAGAAGGTCCCCAAATATCGCTATGAATCATGTGAAATGGATGAGAAGACTTATAAGGTTGCAAAGGACATGAACTGCGAGTATGTTTGGATAATTGACACACCTCACATTGAAATTTTATTGAATCTTTGTTGAACAAAGAAGGTAGCAACCTTTTTAAGTACGAGAAATTTGGATGACCTAACCTATAGTGCCACAATCTTACTTCACTCTCTTCCTTAGCACGAGATGTTACACATGACATCTTGTTTTTCCATTCTGAGGCATTAACTCACAGAAGGTAGAGGCCCGCATCCATCTCAGCACTGCCAATCGTCATCCCTGAGTTCAAAACCTGAAATTCACATGAGTGTGGGAAAAATTTAGTAATGCAACCTAAATCTTTGGTTAACTTGCCGATGAAGAGAAGATTATAGCTGAGTTTGGAAATAAATAATACTGAAATTCAGTGTTATATCTTTTGAAATAACCACTGATCCAACACCAGCCACCTTTGAGCAAGAACCATCAGCAATTCGAACGCTAGTGCCGTTTTGACATGGATTGTACTCGTTGAACACTGTGATATCTCCGGTCATGTGGTCGGATGCTCCTGAGTCTACAACCCAAGAGGTGATTGTCTCCTGTTTAGCACTAAAGGCATTTAGAGAATTACCTCGTTGAGCTATCGTTGCTGCACTAACCCCTTATGAATTGGTTGCCTTCTGAACTGATTCCTGTAGCAGCTTTTTCAGCATCTCCAGCTGCTCTTTGTTGAAGGGACTCAAATCTATTGAAGTGTTTGTTTCGGTTTGGACTATGTTGCTTCTGCTCTCCCGGTCTTGAGTAGGACGCGAGGCCGATGGCTTCCAATCATTTGGCCGACCATGAAGTTTCTATCATGTGTCTTTTGTGTGACTTGTCCGTTTGCAATGATCACACCATGGACGACCACCCTTTCATTGGTTGTTGTTTGATTGAGTGCCTCGACTGTAGGATAGTTGAGATCCTCGGGCTATTAAGGCAGAATTTTCTGGATTGGTCTGGTCTTTTGAACAACCAAGCATCACCTTTCGCCGAGTCTCTTCTCTCCTGACCTCTGCAAAAACTTCTCGTACATTAGGTAGGGGCTTTATGCTTAGAACTCGTCCACGTACCTCATCAAGCTCTTGATTCAAGCCTAACAGAAATTTATAGATGCGTTCTCGATCTTGAATTTGCTTGTACCGCTGGCTATCTTCGGGACAACTCCACATCATGTCTTCCAACATGTCAAGTTGCTGCCAATGACGCATGAGTTGGTTAAAATAATTAGTGACAGAAGATTCCCCTTGCCTTAGATCATGAAGAATGCCCTTGATCTCGAAGATGGCTGAGGTGTTATCTTTGTTGGAATAAGTTTCATGAACAGCATCCCAAATCTCCTTCACTGTCTGGTAGTACATGAAATTCTCCCCTGTTTCATTTTTCATTGAATTCAGCAGCCAGGACATCACCATGTTATTTTCCACCTTCCATGTTCGATAGTTTGGGCTCGTTGCCTCAGGTTGTACGGCAGCTCCAGTTAGGTAATCTTCTTTACCTTTTCCGCAAACGAAAATCATGACAGAATGGGACCATTGATTGAAGTTGTGACCGGTAAGTTTATGACCGGTGATGAGAAGAGTTCCCCCTTCGGATACATTGATAAGTTGGGTAATCAAAGGAGAGTTTTGAGCTTTAGGGTATGAGGTTTCACTCTCAACCTCGCTTGCCATGGTGGCTCTAGGGTATTTTGTCATGGTGGAAACACTCAGAGATATAATAGAAAAGAATGGTCCAGATTGAGCTCTGATACCATGTAGAAATTTAGGAGAAATTGTTCTAAGTTTTATTTCTCCATAAAGGACTACGAAATTACCTGAGGCCTCTGGCCTTTTATAGCTGCTCGTCTAGCTAATTATTTTGTGCTAACTACCGAAGCAAAAAGCCAGATATACTAGCCAGAAATCTGGTTAGTATCTGCTGGTTGAAAAAAAAAATTATCGGCACCCTAAAACTTAGGAAACAAATTCCTAAAAGCTAACAAACAAAATCCTGAAAATCTGGAAACAAAATAACCGAACTTCTGCTGCTAACTGAAATATCCGGATCTGGTTTTCAACGGACATTGTGCAAATCAAAGTGACAGTTTCTTGGCTTAACTACTGGAGGTGCATCATGTGATTAGGATAATTATGTGCTTGCAAGCTGACCAACCACTATCTTTTTGTAATTGAAGGGGGAGCAAAAATCACCAGGGGTTATCCCATTGGCTGTGAAGGATGTGTTTGGAATTATACAAGAGGTCGTGAATTTTCTGTTGTTTGATATTTTGACGTCAATCTGCAGTTTTCTACTAACCCTTGTTGCCCTTGTCAGACACCTGGACGAGAGTTTCTTCTTCGCGTTTCATATCTAGAAATTTATAATGAGGTCAGCTCAACTTAATTGCATTATTGTGCAGTATGGTATAGTAATTATTTTTTTTTGGTAAGGGTGGTATAGTAATTATGATATCTAATATATACCAAATTTTGCACGATGGTGATTTTTTTTTATTATTTTAAATCTCAAGTGTGAACAATTCACAATTCAAAGCAGTCCACAGAAAGAAAGTAATTCTCTTTTTTCTTGCTCAAAGCTTATTTTATATCCCCTTCGTACTTTCCTTATTGATTGAAAGACTCAAGATGACTGATTTTAGTTTATGATTGCATGTACCTGGTGCATGTCTTGTCTGATCCGAGGACTAGGAGAGTTGTGCGCTTTTAATTATTTAAGCATTTTGTTGACTATTTAAAGTAATTAGTTTTGGAAAGGGAAACATCAGGAGGGAATCCTGACTACAGAACCGATGTACTCTTTAATTGTTGTCGATTACTGAAGACTTGATCTTTACTTTTATGGAGCCCGTCCAGTTCTGGATTGAATGGGAAGACACTATAATATGAGATCTAACGTGCAGTCTAAGCCGGCAATGTATTGGGAAGAACTAAACAGTAGTACACCTGTCAGAAACATTACTGCTCTCTGTACATTCAGACGAAGTTGGTGCTGATGAGTTCATGACCATGCTATTCTAGGAGATCATAGAATTGGTTATGTTGATCCTAGGTCTTATCCAGATCTACTTCTAAGCTAAATGTATTCTTGTGCATATGGAATTCCAAAAGTTGCTGTACATGGACAAAAAGGATATCCTAATCATCTCTCATTTCGGGCATGAAGAGAGTGAAATAGTGGCGTAAATAAAATTGGCAGATGAAAACGAGGTAGTACTGCTGGGTTAGTGTTTTTGCTGATAAATTAACGTTACCGTGGGAGGGTTGTCTCAAGAAACAGTTGCATATTACCAGAGATCTGTTTCTCTGCTTGTCTGCTGTTAGTTCAAGGATTTGACTTCTCTTTAAAACTCCAAGTCTGCTGTATTTTAATCTTGAGAAGTGATTAACAGTTTCCCTCTGCCATATGGAAAAGCTCAACTACTTACGTGGCTGGAGCAGATAATTTTTACTTCATGATTTTCTTTTGGCTTCTGTCTAGTTGTTAGTACTTGACATTTAGGTTGCTTTTTCAGTGATTTAGCATGTTGTCGAGCGTTTTAGCTCCCGAGAGCTTCATTGATGTTGTGACTATGGTGATCTTTCTTTCCTGGACTGCCATTAAAAATTGGTCTCATTATTTTTGGGAAAAAACATCTGGTGATGGGCGATTTGTATGGATTTATGGTTTGCTGGACATCAATGATCCATCGGTCCAATGTTATTGGGATGAGCCTTTTCTTTCTTTTTACTTTTGTCTGCATTGTCAAATTCATCCATTGCACGTGAGTTGACCGTGTAATTCATTCGTCGATTAGTAGAAAATGTCTCAGATAATCTATTTTATTTTTCTCTGGATTGATTCTTTTCTATCTGCCTTTTGCTTTTGATGGTAATTTTTTTTTTGGGTTATTGATTACTTCTATTTTGGTTATTCTAGGTCATCAATGACTTACTCGATCCAACTGGCCAGAACCTCAGAATCCGGGAGGATGCTCAGGTTCATCATTCCTCTAGAGATAAAGCTGTTGATATTTTATGCAGTCAGCTCTAGTTTTGGATACTTTAATAGATGCTAAGGAATGATTTTAAGCAATTTACTTCAATGTTACTAATGAATGCTTCAAGTAATTTTCAATGTTCACAATTCACAATACCATGTTGAGAAAAAAAACTGAATTGAATGCTTGGTTAGGTCTATGTGACCCCAAGCTATCTATTTATAATAAAGCTAAAACGCCAAAATTACAATATTACCCTTATTGCTGCAATACATAAAATAATAAAGGAAATAGACAAATATGCCCCTATTAGCCAAGTACTCTCAACAACATCCTAATTTTCCTATTGAATATCTTTTTCACTAATCAGTCGTGTGAAATACTTGACTATGTATCTCATAATTCAACATGATTTTCTATACTCCTTTCGAGTGAGACAAGTTAGCAGATGCATAGATCTTAAAACTTTATCTACTGATCAAATTCATTATATACGTGGCTGCATGTCGTCTCTCTTTGATTTTGCTAACTAAGGAAGGCACATAACTCAGTTCAGGGTGAATCATCTATAGCAGGAAACATCAAAAGATAAGTTAGCTTAGTAGAGTATGTAAAGACATTTAACCCATCTCCAATTTGTGGAGCGACACGTGATTTATCATCTTCAGCAAGCCTCAATGAAACGCTTTTTTTTTTGGCACCTTCAAACGATGGCTCCCCGAATTAGGCAGCTTTGCACTTCATTTTGCTTCACCATATATTTTCAACGCCTGTGCAACTTATGGTCTGCTACAGGGTACCTATGTTGAGGGAATTAAGGAGGAGGTTGTGTTGTCCCCTGCTCATGCTCTTTCCTTGATTGCATCTGGAGAAGGTAAACTTGTGTCCTTGCGATCTTATATAGTATCTTCACTCATTTATGCCCTTCCCCTAGTTCTTTTCCTTCCCTTTTCGGTATTAATTTGATGTGATGGTTTCTAGCTTCATAGACAATCTTCTCCTTGAGTTTATATTTTGTTCTGAATAAGTAATCTTTCCCCGTATAATGTTGCAACTGTTGTCAGATGCTTGATTTTGTGAGAATTGATAATCCTCGCTCCCTTCTGTTCCTGAGCTCATTTTAATATGTAACATTATAATTTTGCAGAGCACAGACATGTGGGTTCTAATAACTTCAATCTTCTGAGCAGTCGAAGCCACACTATTTTTACATTGGTAATTGTAGTTTCAACATAGAATCTCTTCTTTTTAATACCTTTATATAAACCTTCCATTCAATTCTCAGGGGAATCTTTCCTAGAACTACAAATGTATCAATAGCTTATTTGAAGTTCAACCTTTTTCCTACATGTAATGGAAATTGTCTTGTTCGTTGGCATGTAATTCTGTTGACCCGTGCAAGATTGGGGAATTGAGATCAGAACATCCTCATCTAACACTTCAATATTGGCTTGGCACCATCGTAAAATGATCTAGTGAGAATGAAATTTCTAACTTGTGGAGTATCCTGCAACTATATTAAATGAAGTAATATTTGGTTTTGTTAGCAAGTGCCCCCAAGACACTAGTTAAGCTAACCAAAAAAGGAAAAAACAATTTTTGAGACATTTTCAAAGTTATAAAATGTTGAAGTATTGTCCCATATCGCTTGATAACAGGTTCTAAATGCTCTTTATATTCATGTGGTCTCCCTTCAACTATCGGCTTTAGCCTTTGGGATGAACTTTCTAGTATGGTATTAGAGCCAGTGTTATCCCTTTCGCAAATGTGCATGGTCAAAATTCTACGTGAAGTATTGTCCCACATCGCTCGACAATGGGTCTTAAATGTTTTTTATATTCATGCGGTCTCCCTCCACCTATCGGCTTAAGTTTTTGGGATGGATTTTCTAACAAAAAATTACAGAGCTTAAGAAAGCTAATTTTAAATATACAATTTTATATTTTCAAAGCATATCCATTGAGGCCCAATAAGTGCCCTAGGGGCACTCTTTAACACAACTCATAACATTTTTATATGCAAGCATGGGGAATTTGTACATCAGTTTTCTTGATTGCTTGGTGCATGTTCACCTTTAGAACCTTCTGTTACTTTGTGTCTCTACTATGTACACCTCAATTACTTCTGACGGATTAAGATCGAATCTGGGGTCGAGTGGAGATTGTGAATTGATGATTTAATTGTGCATGAAGGCCCCAAGCAAAAGGATATTCTAGGGCCCTGATGTCTCCTTACATGTTCTTATATGTTCTTATGAGGAATGATTTTTTACCTGAGGGAAGGAAGTAGCTTACGACGCACATTACTGCGAGTAGTATAATATAGTGTGGTACTTGATAATCAGACAATCTATCTGTTTAAAAGCCAATGTTGAATACTTACATGTTATTTCGTGTAATAAATGAGGAATCTTGAAGCAGCTTCAAAAATTGATTGGTAATTATTGGTCCAGTGCTAACCTAAATGTATCCTGTCAGACAATTGAGAGCAGCCCACGGGGGGGAGACCAAGTGGAAGAGGAAGTTACATTATCCCAATTGGTAATCTTTCATGCTTTTCATTTATTTAAGATGACAATGATAACCTAGCAGATAGAATCTTCATTCTGATATGTGCGCATACGTTGCTTACAATAAATTGCTGACTACCTTTTTATGCACTCGCTTAAGTTTTTCTTTGATCTGGTTTTGCAGAACCTAATTGATCTTGCTGGATCTGAAAGTTCGAAAACTGATACAACTGGCTTGAGGAGAAAAGAGGGTTCATACATAAATAAAAGTCTACTTACTCTTGGCACTGTGAGATTTTATGCCCTTTTATTTTTCACTGAGTAATAAGTAGACTATATCGAATATCTTAACTGTGTGTCCTTCTCATATATTATCACAGATATCCTAATTTCTTTAGCTGTCAATGCTTTGACTTAGATAGATATTGCTGAAGGCATTGTTGTCAAATTGACTTTGCAATTTGCCTCTTTAATTCTTCTTCTTGCTGATGACATAAGTTACTATACATGACCTAAATAATGAATATTGATGCTGTAAGGTGAATTAAGAAGTCACTGGTTTCATTGCAACATTAGTTTGGGTTGCTGGGGTAAATGAACATTTTGAATGCATTCATATATTTTTTTTGTTTTCTTCACTTCTAGGTCTCATTATGTACCTGTAGTTGGGAAGGGCAGTTGTATGTCTTGGATGCCTTTTTCTGATAAATGAATATGAGCTATTTTGCTGTAGGTGATCTCCAAACTAACAGATGGAAAGCCATCTCATATTCCCTATCGGGATTCAAAACTCACCCGTCTGTTGCAATCATCTCTCAGTGGCCATGGGCGGATTTCTGTAAGTTCAATACCATATGTTCTTTTAGATTGGAAACTCATCATTCAGTGGACTGTTTCATGCAGTCCGTTCTTACCTTCTAAAACCGTTGCACTATAAATTTTATACGAGTGTGTGCAAAAATCTGATTCCTTCGGGATAATATTAGCTGTTTGAAACTATTTTGCAGCTTATTTGCACTGTGACACCTGCCTCCAGCAACAGCGAGGAGACACATAACACATTGAAGTTTGCACATCGAAGCAAACACGTGGAAGTTAAAGCATCTCAAAACAAGGTTGATATGAAACTGCAATTTAATGTCAGATCTTACTGCCGCTTTTTACTTGTCACCTCCGCTTATTCAGTTATTATTATACTCTACTAGATCGTGGATGAGAAGTCTCTTATCAAAAAGTACCAGAGGGAAATTAGTACCTTGAAGGAAGAGCTCCAGCAATTGAAGTGTGGTATGATGGGAAACCCTTATACGAGTGCATCTGCACAAGAAGATTTGGTCAATCTGAAGCTTCAGGTTTGTCCTCTACACAATACAAGGACAAGGAGAGACACCATTTATATTCATGTTTTGCCACTTGTGTTAATGCTACATATAAGCTGGTTACTATAATTCTAATGTGTATGTGGCACTTGTAAGCAGAGCAAGATTTCCTTAGTTCATCGAATATACTTCTGATACATCCATTTTTTAGGGCCATTATTTTTTTCATCGGTTTTACTTATGGGTGTTATTTTGTGATTTTAAAGCTGGAAGCAGGTCAAGTTAAGTTGCGGTCAAGATTGGAAGAGGAAGAGCAAGCTAAGGCTGCTCTGATTGGAAGAATTCAGCGACTAACTAAACTCATTCTGGTATCTACTAAGAATGCCATGTCAACAAACCTTCCAGAAAGGCCTGGCAATAGAAGGAGGCATTCTTTTGGAGAAGACGAGGTGTGTGATGCAGCAATTAAATCCACATTTTAAGATCATAGATCAATGGTGAAAAGTGTGTTTGATTAACAATGTATATCTGCCAAGGGACATTTCACACAGCTTGATTTCTTTCTTTCCTGATAATGTGAAGTGCTGCTCTTCTTGACAGTATGATCACGTGGACAATCTGCAGCTTGTCAGAATAACCTTTATGCGTTACTTGTGCAGCTGGCATATTTGCCTGATAGAAAGCGGGAATACATAATTGATGATGATGTTGGAAGCTACGCTTCTGAGTTTCCACAGGATGGAAAGGAGGATGTGATTAATCTAGATGAGTTGGTCAATGATTACAAAAGAAACAGGAAACGTGGGATGCTTGGCTGGTTCAAAGTCAGAGTAAGCTGCAAGCTTCTATTTAATTAATAGTACTTCATTATTGGCCCTTCCTTGCCAAAAAAAGAATTATTTGGCCCGTCCAGGCCTCATGTTGCCACTTAGCTGCATCCGACAGCATCAATCCTTTAGGAGAACTGCCAGCCCTATCTAAATGCAAAATTGGGCATCAGTCACGGCATAGACGTCTTCCCTGTTAACATTCCTTTAAGCGCTATATTTTTGCTGCAAAACTTGGCCATTGTTTGAACCTTAGTTATTGCTAATAAGCTTATGACATATATAGTCAATGAGAGTGATATGGTATCGCACATAATCCTTACTTGTTGATGTGTCTCTTGATAGACTTGTAGTTCCAACTATGTCATGAATTAAATGGGGAAAGAAAATTGTAATAAGTTGTGTTAGAATAATTAAATATTAAATGACACCTTCATCTAAAAGCTTAAACTTTTAGAACAGTTGGCAGGTGGTCCCACAAAATTTAACATGGTATCAGAGCATGAGATTATGAGTTCAAATCTTTCTGGACCTAATTTGCCTCCCCAATTAAATATGTCTACGCTTAGTACTAGGCAAATAGACCAGATTAAGCATGAGGGAGAGTGTTAGAATAATTAAATATTAAACCACGCCTTCATTTAAAGGCTTAAGCATTCAAAACAGTTGGCAAGTAGTCCCACAAAATCTAACAAATTGATTCCCCATTTCTGAAACGTACGTATTTTGTTTCTTGGCTGTGCTGATAAGGTTGAAAAGGCTGAACGCTGGAATGAGATAGACATCTTCTTGGAAGTTTTTGTTTTAATGCTTCTTTATTCTTTGTCAATGTAACAAAACAATAATTCTTAATTTCAGCTTCATTCGGTTAGTTTTGAAATGTCAAGTGTGCTCAATAAAGCATTAACCTGTGAGTGCAGAAGCCTGAGAGATTGCTGGGATTGCCTCCTAGTGCTGATAGTGAGAGCTCTGCCAGTGCATCACCTGCATCTGGTTCAAAATCATCACAAAGCAGAGTGATGTTCAGTGATATCAAGGATAGACAGAGGAAATCACTCAGCAGAAAAGGGGATGATGCTTCAGCTGTGGAGTCCTTTCCAGAAAGAACTCAAGCTGGTGAACTATTCAGAGCTGCTGTTGGAGGTCATCGTCTTCCTCCAGTGAGTGGAAGTCTTCTTGCCAGTTATTTGCTCTTTATGTGTTGGGGGAGAAAAGACGGTGCTTATTTAGAATGAACTTAGATCTTATAGAAGAATTGATGCAGAAGAAAGCGCAATGGCAGAAGGGCATTCATCCACATATCTTCACCTGAAAAATGAAGTTAAATTACGAAGAATTTGTGGTATCTTTGCATTCAATCTTACAGGATGCTAAAATTTTTTAATATGTGGACATGAACTTTTTAAATTGTGAGCTCCTACAGGTACAATCTATGAATGCTGAACCATTTAACAAGTGCGTAAAATGTATGTATTTACTCTGAAGGAATGTGATGTATGAAATTGGATTGTAACTATGATTGGAAACCCCCTTTCTTGACTCTTGGAAATGAATTACCCACTTCTACTTGAAAAATCTCCATTACGCATTTAAGAGGTTTTGCACATGATTGCCTGAATTGAAATCCAGTATCTGTTTTATAGATCTGAATACTTCCTTTCCAGCATCATATTTTTCCAGCATTGTTGTATCAATGTTCCACATTTATTCTTGTTCTGGTCTTTCTCTGCAATGTGCTGCTAACTCATAATACTGAGTCAGTCAGTGATCTGAAAATTTTTCATGAACCTACTCCGTGGTTCTTTCTTCAGAGCGGTACTACCATCACAGATCAAATGGATCTCCTCCGGGAGCAGGTCAAAATGTTGGCTGGGGAAGTGGCATTGTCCACCAGTTCGCTTAAAAGATTGTCTGAGCAAGCGGTTAACAATCCAGATGATTTACAACTTATGGTATGGAACGCACGAGGAACTTCTTTCACTTGAAAATAAAAAAAACTGATTTGGATCTGATTCTCTTTCATGTTTTCTGTGGCCACCTTGGTTGATGCAGGAACACATGCAGAAGTTGAAGGATGAAATTCATGAAAAGAAGCTCCAGATGAGCATCTTGCAAAAGCGTATAATTGGATCACTTGAAACAGCTCCTCACACTTCAAATATGATTGAGATGTCTCAGGTTACCACCTGCCATTTGATATTTACCAAGTTAGCAACCGATGGGAAACACGTGGGAGGAGTTTTGGGGGGGGGGGGGGTTGGTTCATTTTTACTGACCATTTGGCATGAGTTAAGGCAGCCTGTTTCTGTATTGCAGCCATCCAATGGAGGAAATACTGTATAAAGCCTTAAAAGTAAATGGACATGGATGACTTTTAGGGTTGGCAGTTAGGTATCAAAATTCTTCCTCTAAACTAAACGATACAATTATAAAAATGATCGGTGGATAACGAGTAAAAGAAATTGGTCATTTTTTTTCAGTTATCTGGAATGAAGCAAATGCTATGACTTTATAAAGAGTGAGCAATCACTATATAATCCTCAACCAGCATTGGACCTTGGAAGGGGGCAGGGGCAGTACCCCCCTCGCAAAAATATCTTAAGTACTTCAAAAAAGATGATCTGGTCCCCAATCTAGAACTTGCAGTCCGCCATTGTCCTCAACAATGTTGTGTCCCCATCACACGTATGAATTAAAATGATCCTGTTTATGTTCTTTTTAATTTTATACATCGCCAGCATTGGCAGATTGGTAAAGGAGTGTCGGGCACAATGATTGGAACTTGTGACATTATGTTACTCTTACTTTTCTATGATTAGCTGCTTCCATAAGAATGCCATTTGTTTCTCATTTCTTTTCAATATAAATATTTGATTACCTGAAGCAAAGCTCTTTATTTGGTTACCTGAAGCAAAGCAATTCTTTGCCTACACATTTTCATTCTGAACTGAAGCTTGGCACTTTCCATTAAGTTGCCAAGAGTGCTCATTCCCCACTCTTCCTGGATTCATGAGAATTTGTTTTTGGAACAGGGTGTTCTTACTTCAAACTTTACTTGTGCGCTGGCGAAAAAAAATGATTATAGAATTACAACCAGAATTGTTCTATTTTTTGATTTCTTGATTACATAGCTTTCCTGAATAAGTGGCATTTTGCATGTTGCGCAGGCTCTGTCAAAGCTCACTACACAGCTAAATGAGAAAACTTTTGAGCTAGAGGTTTGTTCCAATTTCTGAATGGTTTTAAAATAATATAGACAGTTACGACTATTCTGCTTTGTCAATTAAGTCTGCTTCCGATGTATTTGCCAGATTAAGACTGCAGATAATAGAATACTACAGGAGCAGTTGCAGACAAAGGTAAATAACTAACCTTCTGTGACATTTTTTGCGTAAAATTTTGTGTTTCCAATTATTTGGTAACCATACTTCGAAATAGATGTCAGAGAATGCTGAGATGCAGGAGACAATTCTTATGCTAAGGCAGCGGCTCAATCTATTATCGAATGAAAGTTCTGCCAGTGCAAAACATAGTGCTGAGAGTGAGCCTACCTCGTACAAAACTGGATCTGGAGATTTACTAGGAGTGAACCGGATTGGCTCATGTGATGAAAATTGCATTGACGAAAACACTCCCACTAGTGTCATCAACCTAAACAGGGTATTTTCCCAGGAGGATTCAAGAGATTGTGGCAATGATGCTTTTCTAAATTCCCAGGTCCTTATGCAGGTCATTCTCCTTCAATCCCATTGTTTCCTATGGCTTTCCTTCTCAAGTTATGCTCTGATCTTCCTTTTCTTGTTTGTGCAATCAGCTTCACATGTTCTGTGTCCTTCCACCTTAGTATTACGGTGCAGATTGAGTTGTGCATCATGTACAATACACAACTTGTAGTATCCTAAAAATTTTGTTCCATACAAAATACAGGCTGCAGAGATAGAACATTTGAGACAAGAGAAGTGTAGACTCATAGAACAAAAGGATGGACTTGAAATTCAGATCCAAAAGCTTGCAGAGGAAGCTTCCTATGCAAAGGAGTTGGCTTCTGCAGCAGCAGTTGAACTCCGTAACTTGGCTGATGAAGTTACTAAACTTTCCTTTGACAATGCAAAACTAAGGGGGGACGTGGCTGCTGCAAAAGAGGATTCATGCAGGCACAAATGTTGCACCCTATCTGATGACTATCCCGGAAAACCAGATGGAGCTTTAATCAATGACTTGCAGAGGGAACTAGAGGCAACACACAAGAAAGAGGCAGACCTGGAAATCACAGTTTCAGAAAAAAATATACTATTATTTGAGCTGAGGAGAAAACTGGATGAAGCAAAACAACGTGAAGAGAATTTGGAAAATGAGCTAGCTAATTTGTGGGTTCTGGTTGCAAAGATAAGAAAGTCTGGCGATAATGCCCACAAGAAGATGAGTCAAGGGGTCCCTATCTCAGACAAGCAAGGAAGAGCCAGAAATGGGATTCTTCTATGTAATGGTCACTCTCGAGGAATGTCCCAGTCAGATGAAATCTCTGATGAAATGGATGAGCCAAATACTTTGGAGCGATTAAAAGCTAGCTACCTTAAAGAAAGCAAACGATGCAGAGAATTGGAGAGTACAATTTCCAGATTAAAGGTAAAATATCTAAAACCATATAAAAATCTTCCGAAGAAGTTAGTTATCTGCTATACCAGTCTTAGGCATTAGTCTAGACCATTGGGCGCTGTTAGTGGGTCCATGCTCCATAGTTAGATATTACAGCTAAACCCTAACTCTATTAATTCTAGGGTGAGGATCTTTCCGGCCTGGATGTCGCTGTCTTGGAGGAACTGCAGAACCTCCATGTTGAGGCCATAACAAAGATTTGCCACGCAAAGGTGCCCTTTTTCCATATGCATGAGTTTCTTTTATGGTTCTCGTTGATGTGTACTACTTCACAATGCTCAAAGTCATTGCATGCTTTGCCCTCAATCTAGTAAATCCGTTTGCATCTCATTCCTTATTTCAAAGAATGTTTAGATATGGCTCCTCAGCACTGATTCTGACTTGAATAGCATTTTTGTTTGTGCCTAATACAGTGTGCAAGTCGTATCTTTGCAAACTGAGGTTTACTTTTTGCCGTCTCGAGCAAATGGAGATTAAATTATGAGGTTGGTGCCAGCTTCTCTTACTAATATGTGCGGAAGTGGTCATGGCATTGTCTGATGAGATTCTCAATCCCATTTCTTGCAGGTTTCGTCTAGGTGTAGGGTGGTATCGTGTACAGTCGTTGAAAAGTTGAAAGAACTAACATATTGATATCCACTAGGGGTCTCCGACAGGTTTGTTGCGCAAGCAAATAAGAGAGGAGATCAAAGGAGCTCTCTCTCTCTCTCTCTCTCTCTCTCTCTCTCTCTCTCTCTCTCATATATCTACTGACACATTCTCGATCAGCCAAAGACTGCTCTTCAAAGGAAGCAAGTCGCTGGACTCAACTATCTTAAGATACCAAAATAAGCTGCATAAGGCTCAGAAAAATTACCATCATAATCATGACCCGCACTGTTAATTAATCAGGAAAAGAATTCCTGGTGAGAAAGTACACAGCGCATTATTATTTAATAATAAAAATTAACTCAGAACAGATCAGGGTTCCGGAAGCATGGCACAGTTTGCCGAAACCCATCCAATCTGCTTCTTCTCATTGTCGTAGATCACCATTTTATCTCGCATGGAAATGTCTGCAAACAGCAAGCGATAAGCATGTCAAATCTACGAAAACAATTGCATCGACATCCACTGATCTAAGCTCTATGAATTGCTTTTTACCTCCTATTATACTGGCCTCTCGTGGTCCCTTTTTCTTGACTTCGAAAATTCCCAAGCATGCAGTATGATTTTTTTGGGGTAAAAAACTAAGCCTCAACTCATTGCGAACAAACTATAGGAATTAGTTGCTGTGCACTTGCACGATAAAAAGAGAAGAAATACAAGCTTACACTGATGATGAGATAATCCTCGGGCAGCAACTGGAGTTGGGCATTTCCTTTCATAAAGCTCAACGCGAGAGGCATGAAGTAATTCTTGACCTCATTCACGTTCTGGAAAGGTTTTGCTCCCTTCCAACATATTGGAAATCCCTCGTGCCCATCTGCTTCTTCCAGAGGCTTTCCCTTCAAATTTGCCCATACCTAACATGTGAAATTGGGGAATTACTCACTAAGAAGGTTACTCGAATCTAAATTTCAACAAAAAAATGTCTAGTTTCTAGCAAACCTTGTCGACAACAGCTGCATAAGCCGCAGTATTAAAATAATTGAAGGAGGTCCCACTGTCAAAAACCACTTGAAGACCGCCTACTCCAGTAGGCTTACCATTGTGCAAGAGTTCGGCAGGTCCTGCTTTGTAGTAAGGTTTGCTGAAACAATTCATTTCGTCGAGTCCTCAAGATTTCAGCAATATATAAAATCTGAACAAAAATTATCCAAACGAGATAAGATGGAATGGTTACATACGCCATTGAACCAGCTGAAAATGGTACCCAGGCAATTTTCGAAGAAGGGACGAGATCACCTCCCAAGAAGAGGAAGCCTCCACCTTGAGCGCTCAGACAGTGACCTAGTACATTGTGTATCGCGTTGACGCTAACTAATTGAGACAGGATGCCAACTTTGCTTTTGCCAAGGCCAAGGAGACTAGCGGTGGGAGGAGGAGATGTGTCACCAGCATATTGTTCATATGCACATCTCCGGGCAGAAATTTTCTGGAGACAACATAAAATCAGTAGCAAGTCAGAGATAAAGCCATCTGGACAGTAGCGACTCAAAAAGCACGAATGAAAACTTGTAGGAATAAATTCTCATCAAAGGTCAAACGTGGCTTGAGGGTAGACCCGTCCCTTAATTTCAGGGAGAAAGAGTCACTCACGAGAGAACCAGTAGATGAACTTCCCGCTGCATATCGCACCTTATATGGACAATGATCCCTGGGGAGCCTACGTCGTTGGTTTGTAGGTCTAGGTGAGGCAGCGCAGAGAGGGTCCGAACGGAGCACAAAGTTGTTATGAGTCTTGTAAAGATGTTCGGGATCCTGTTCGTATAAGATAAGCAAACATCAAGATAACAAAACCCCTGCCACGGAAAACCTCACTAACAAAATAATAAGCTAGTGGCACGGTTAAACTCGACAGCATTCTCTTGTTGTATTCACAAGAAATGGAATCCAGCAGTTTAGCCCTTTGAGATAATCCAAGCATACCACAAGCAAGGACAAACTCTCGATCATGTCAAACAACTCTACCTGAGTGCACCCGGTACGAGAAAGATCACATTCAACCCAAGTTAAGACACTGCCAGTGTCGATGTCCATGTTAAAAGCCTTGCCACCAATGTCGATTGACATAGAAAAGTACCTGAATGTCACGGTGACAAATATTCAATGACCGTCATCATAATCGGCATACTCAAAAAGTTGACGTCAAGGACGTACACAATAAAACACTGTCAACTTTTCTTTTTGGCTAATGACATTACAAGATTCACTTGTCTAAATTAGTAAATAGTGGCGTCCAAAAGATGATTGGAGAAGAGAAAGCGGTACGTACTGATTAGGGAAAACCTTTCCAGCGAGAGGAAGGACAAGGGAGGAGCCGGACCGAGAGGGGGTGTTGTTCCAGAAGTGAGGAACATCGGCAGAACAGCCCTGAAGTGTGGCACTCACCAAGACCCTGCAGAGCACGGTGATCATAGCCTTTTTTGATTTGCCAAGACTACCCATCTTTCGATGGATTCTGGTCTTGGTTTTTGGTGTTGGAGGAGAGATTGAAGTTTCGAGTTTTGGAAACGACGGTGGGGGTGGTGAAGGAGGAGGAGGGTGGGGTAGTTTGGTGGTAATGGAGGGAGTGGAGTTATATAGTTGCGTGCGGGCCGTGAATGGGAATGGAAGAACGATGACGGAATGAGGATGACATAATGAGCATATCTATTTGCGGCTTCAACCTCAACCTCAAAGACCCAGCAGACCATTGATGGTTATTTTTAATGTGTGTGTGTGTTCGAATAGAGATACGTGCGCGAACGGCAGTGGAAGAAGAATAAGTGTGATGGTGGGAGAGCAAGAAGCAGAGGAGAAAATAAGCGAAAGAGGGGAGTCTATGAAATTGGAGTCGATTAACGTGTGTGGATGACAACGCAACATGCATTACTCTACGTCAAGCATGCAAAAAAGAGACAAGGTTATAAATGTCGTGGAAGACCCAAGCTTGGTCTTGCAAAGCAGAAGGAATATTGAACAAATGGGGACTTGACTAATGGAGACAAAGCATTAAATGCTCTGCAAACTTAGCGATGACGCATGCACATGTTGAATGGGTATGCTCGGAGACGAGCCCAAGCAAAAGTTCTTCTCTGCATTAAAGCATTTATTGTAAATTTCAATTATGTTGCTGACTGGGTCGGTCTTGACAGTGTAAGTGGAGTATTCGTGTCTTCTGTGAAGTGCTAAAGGGGGTCCAAGTCTGTTTCATGTCAAATCACACCATTAAGAGATTTTAATCGCGTTGATTTATACAGAAAAAATTATTAAAAAAAGTCTTAAACTAATAATATTTATGTCTGTTCAATTTTAAATCTTTTAATTATATCAATTTAATTTTAAATCTTTTCACGTTTTATTAATATAGTCAATTTGACCAATTTTGACCGGAAGTTACTGGCGTGTACGACGGTCATCTTAAATGTCACGAACAACGCTAAAATAGACAATTTTTTAACTAGACATTTGTAGAGAATGGAATGAGTTTCGTTTTGATAGGTTGTACGGCCGAACACAGACCGGTTGCTAGGGATAAAACCCTCAAAATCCGAGTGTCTCTTGCTGATCTTGTGGTCTGGAAAATTCCAGATTGAATATAGTGAAATTTTATTAGGGTTTTGAGGTTCTTAATGTAAAATTCTAGAAAAGTGATGAAAAAGGGCTTCTTAAGCTTTCCAACGAGGAAGATTTAATAATTTTCTAAGTTGATTTGCTATGGCAAAAAGGTCTTCCATTTAATGGTCATTCACGAGGAATGCCAGTCACATGAAATCTCTAGAAATGGATGAGTCATATACTCAGGAACGATTAAAAGCTAGCTACCTTAAAAAAAAAAGCGAACGATGCAGAGAATTGGAGTGTACAATATCCAGATTAAAGGTAAAATATCTAAAACCATATAAAAACCTTCTGAAGAAGTTAGCAATCAGCTATAAGAGTCTTTGGCATTAGTCTAGATCGTAGTTTGTTGTCAGTGAGTCCATGCTCCAAAATCAGATATCACAGCTAAACCCTAACTTTATTAATTCTAGGGTGAGGATTTTTCCGGTCTGGACATCGCTGTCTTGGAGGAATTGCCGACTCTTCATGTTGAGACCATAACAACGATTTGCCATGCAAAGGTGCCCTTTTGCCAAATGCATGATTTTCTTTTATGGTTATCGTTGATGTGCACTACTTTATGATGCTCAAAGTCATTGTATGCTTTGCCCTCAATCTTCGTAATTGGTTTTCATCTCATTCCTTATTTGTTATTTCAAAGATGGTATCGATATGGCTCCACAACGCTGGTTCTGACTTGAGTAGCATTTCTGTTTGTGCCTTATGCAGTGTGCAAATCGTATCTTTGCAAATTGAGGTTGACTTTTTGCCGTCTAGAGCACATGGAGATTAAATTATGAGGTTGGTGCCAGCTCTTCTTACTAGAAGTGGTTGCAGCATCGTCTGATGAGAATCTCCATCCCATTTATTGCAGGTTTCGTCTAGATGTAGGGGGGTATTGTTATTGTGCACTGTCATTGAAAGGTTGAAAGAACTAATACATGACTTTTTTTTTTTTGGGAAATGAGAAGCTCACGGTGGCTATCATACATTAAAACTAATGGCGGCTTGTCCACTGCCTAATGTTCTCAAGGAAACTGCATAACTTTTTTAACCGGTTTTTGTTGAGAAAATTAGAATTGGAAACTCTCGCTTGGTGGGATTTCCTCAAATCCCACTACGTTAGATTTTATGAATATGAAGAAAGAAAAAACAACACAAGGAAATAAGCAAATTGAATAACATAACATAGATAATCACCGGTGTTGGAGGAGAGATTGAAGTTTCGAGTTTTGGAAACGACGGCGGGGGTGGTGAAGAAGGAGGAGGAGGGTGGGGGAGTTTGGTGGTAATGGAGGGAGTGGAGTTATATAGTTGCGTGCGGGGCCGTGAATGGGAATGGAAGAACGACGACGGAATGAGGATGACATGATGGGCATATCTATTTGTGGCTTCAACCTCAACCTCAAAGACCCAGCAGACCATTGATGGTTATTTTTAATGTGTGTGTGTGTGTTCGAACTGTTGTCGGCTAAGTCCGTATATAAGAAATTGTAAGCAAACGTCAAGAACACTAACCTGAAAGTAGCACAAACAAATAAACAGAATGTTGATCCGAGTCCAACGAAATAACGTCGTGTCCTTAAGACGAATTTGGCTGCTCAATCAGTGCTCGAGAATATTGGACAATCGTCTCCCAGGATAGAACGGATCTCGTTCCTCTGAAGCGGTACGTAATCAGAGGACTCCTTCGAACGTAATTTTGCAGAATAATCGCACAAGAAAATGACAACGACGATGAATGAGAGTGCAGCAATATGACTTTCGGAAAAAGCAAGCTTCGTTCGGTCATATGTGAATGAATAGTCACCAAGGAATTTCGGATATAGAAGGACGAAACTAAAGAGTCACCAAGCGAACAATTTCGTTCGGTTCGGTTTGTGAACAGTCACGAGCCGAGCCTTGAACCGAAACGATTTTCGTTCGGGCAAATCGAACCTTCACGAACAGACATGCTTGTCCAAAATAAATAAATCAATAATTTCTAAACAACGTGTCTGTTCGGAAAGAAAAATAAAAAACTGATAGAGAATGGACCCCGAACCAAGCCGGCCGGATGGACGGCGTTGGTGGCGTGCGCGCGGGGGGGGGGGGGGGACCGACCTAGGTTGGCGTAGGTCCTCTCCCTTCCACAAAAGTGGGGTATCCCTTGGGGCTCAAATCCATTTGAGAGGCTCCTCAAAATAAACCATCTCCCATCATTTCTTCTATCCTATGTGGGACACTTTCATCCACGCACTTCTCATTCAATTCTATGAGATTTGGTGCTAAAATCCCAATAATCTCCCACATGAATGAGAAGTTCAGATACCATGACTCTTCGTGTATGCATGAGATGCAATATGTGATTATTCCATGAAAAAACGTTGCATCAGGATAAGTAGTCCGAGACTTTGAACTTTTCTTAGTGAAACCTATCGGACTTATTCGGTCAATCAGTAGACTTGATGTCTTCGAACTATCGACCTTTGGTGTAAGCCTAGATAATAAAAATCACATAACTGTTTCTCGAACAAAATTGGTTCTCACTGTTGTGTTCGTTTTAGTCATGAACACTGCCTGGTCTCATAAGTGTTTTAGAGAATTCGCCCTTTTCAATTCTCACAGAAGCGGCCCTCACTTCACACTCACATAGGTGATTTCTGAACATATAGTATATTACATACTCAATTTAGAATCATTAAAAGCTTTTGCTTAACCTTCACCTATTCGTATTGTCTTCATCTGGGAATAAGTAAAAAATTTTGACAGTACTCTGCACTGTCTTCATAACTTAGTTGTCCCTTTGAACCTAAATCTTGGGATCTTCAATCAATTAGGTAGGGTTTCCGCTATGATGACTTGTTTATAGGCCTTAAACCCATTCTCCTTGATGTTTTTGCAACTATCTCTCTAGTTAGGCCTTTTGTCAATGGATCCGCAATATTATCTTTTGACTTCACATAGTCAATGGTGATAATTCTACTATAAAGAAGTTGTCTTACCGTGTCATGTCTTCGACGTATGTGTCGAGACTTACCGTTATACATGACATTCCTTGCCCTTCTTATTGCCGCTTGACTGTCACAATGTATACAAATAGCGGGCACTGGTTTAGGCCCATTAGGAATATCGTCCAAGAAATTTTGAAGCCACTCTGCTTCTTCACCGGCTTTATCCAAAGCAATAAATTCTGATTCCATAGTGGATCTAGCAATATAAGTTTGTTTGGATGATTTCCAAGACACTGCCGCTCCCCCAAGTGTGAATACATATCCACTTGTCGATTTTGTGTCTTTAGTGCCGGTTATCTAATTTGCATCACAGTATCCTTCAAGTACCGCTGGATATTCTGTGTAATGCAAAGCATAATCTTGAGTATGATTTAAGTAGCCCAATAAACATTTCATAGCTTTTCAATGATTTTCATTTGGACTAACTGTAAATCAACTTAGCTTGTTTACAACACAAACTATGTCTGGCCTAGTACAGTTCATGACATACATTAGACTGCCTAGTATACTAGCATACTCATTTTGAGCCTTACTTTCACCAGTATTCTTTGAAAGATGTAAATTAACATCTATAGGAGTCTTTACTGGTACAATATCTAAATTCTTGCACTTTTCAAGAATCGTCTCAATATAATGGGATTGTGATAGAGCTAATCCTCCAGATGTCTTATGGATTTTAACTCCTAAAATAACATCTACAACTCCTATATTTTTCATATCAAATTTACTTGTAAGCATGCGTTTGGTCGCCTTAACAACCTCACTATCGTTGCCCATTACAAGCATGTCGTCTACATATAAGCACAGAATGATAAAACCATTATGAGTATTCTTAACATATACACATTTATCACACTCATTAATCTTAAAACCATTCGACAACATGACTTGGTCGAATTTAGCATACCATTGTTTTGGTGCTTATTTCAATCCATAGAGTGACTTGATAAGCCGACATACTTTCATCTCTTGTTCTAGAACAATGAACCCTTCGAGTTGTTCTAAATATATTTCTTCTTCCAAATCCCTGTTTAAGAAGGCCGTTTTAACATCCATTTGATGGATTTCAAGCTTATACATCGCTACTATAGCAATTAGTATCCTTATAGATGTAATTCTAGTAACAGGTATATAAGTATCAAAATAATCAAGACCTTCTCGTTGCTTGTATCCTTTTACTACAAGCCTAGCTTTATATTTATCAATAGTACCATCCGCTTTCATTTTCCTCTTGAAAATCCACTTACATTGTAGTGGTTTATTACCAGGAGGAAGGTCAACCAATTCCCATGTATAGTTTGACAAGATGAATTCAACTTCACTATTGATAGCTTCTTTCCAGAACGGGGCTTCTGGTGAAGTCACAGCTTCTTTGAATGTCCGAGGCTCATTCTCTAACAAATACGTTAAGAAATCAGGTTCGAAAGACATGGAAGTCCTTTGTCGTTTACTACGTCTAGGTTCATCCTCCATTGGATCACTTCTAGATATAGTATCTCAAGACCTCTTATTATTATCAATTGGTTTATATACTATGTTATACGGAAATATATTTTCAAAGAACGAAGCGTCCCTTGATTCAATGATCGTATTAACGTGTATATCTCGGATCTTTGACTTGTGAACAAGAAAACGATATGCATTGCTATTCTGAGCATATCCGATAAAAACACAGTCAACAGTCTTTGGTCCTATCTTAACTTTTTTAGGCTTAGGAATCACAACCTTAGCCAAAACACCCCCACACTTTGAGATAATTCAAGTTGGCATTCTGCCTTTCCATTTCTCATAGAGAGTTTGTTATGTCTTTATGTGGGGTACTCTATTTAAAATAAAATTCGCCGTCAAAACAGCTTCCTCCCACAAATTCTGTGGTAAACCAGAACTATTCAACAATGCATTCATTGTTTCCTTTAAAGACCGATTTTTCCTTTCCACCACTTCATTAGATTACGGCGTAAAAGGAGGAGTCATTTGGTGAACGATACCAAACTCGGTACAAATTTCCTCAAAAGGAAATTCATATTTACCTCCTCTGTCACTCCTTATTATTTTAATTTCTTATTCAACTGAGTTTCAACTTCAGACTTATAAGTTCTAAAGCATTAACAGTCTCATCTTTGCTACTAAGTAAATAAATATAACAATACCTCGAGCAGTCATCTATAAATGTGATAAAATACTTATTACCACCTCTTGACGGTATTGATTTCATATTACATATATCTGTGTGTATTAAATCTAAAGATTCTGAAACTCTATTATCTACAGAATGGAAATGAGGCTTAAATTTAGATTCAACACACATTTGGCATTTCTCACTTGAATAATCGAATTTTGGCAATAACCCCATGTTCATTAATTTCTTTATCGACTTATAGTTAACGTTTCCTAATCTAGCATGCCATAAATTAGGAGACTCAAGCACATAAATAGAAACAACTTTATTCATAACATCATTGGGTACAACAGTCATTACATTCAACTTGAAAAGACCATCACTAAGGTAATTCTTTCCTACGTACATCTCATTCTTGGAAAGTACAAACTTATCAGACATAAACACCAACTTGAAACCATTCTTGCTAAGAAGAGATCCGGACATTAAATTCTTGCGTATGTCTGGCACATGTAGCACATTGTTTAGTGTCACAACTTTCCCAGATGTCATCTTTAGAGCAACCTTTCCAACATCTTCAACCTTAGAGGTCGATGAATTACCCATATAGAGTTTTTCATCACCTTCCATAGGCATGTCAGATGAGAACATTGATTTATTGGCGCAAATATGACGAGTTGCTCCGGTATCAATCCACCATTCTTTGGGGTTTCCCACCATATTACACTCGGATATCATAGCAGTAAGATTGGTATCATCAACACGATTGGAAATCTGTTCCACCATATTCGCCTAAGTCACCTTCCTTTTCTTGGCTCTGCAGTCTTTGGCACGATGTCCAGACTTTCCACAATTGTAGCATTTGCCAATGAATTTTTTCAAGCCTTGGGGTGGATCCTTGTCCATAGTTTTTCCTCTTCTTGTTGGGTTTTAATCCTTCTTCAACAACATTGGCTCTTGAGACCGCCAGATTGCTGCCAACTTTCTTCTCGAAATTCCTATTGTCTTCCTCTATCCTCAACCGAACAATCAAGTCTTTGAGTGACAACTCCTTTCTCTTGTGTTTGAGATAATTTTTGAAATCTCTCCAGGATGGTGGCAGTTTTTCAATGAAGGCAGCCACTTGAAATGACTCATTTAGAGTCATTCCTTCAGCATGAATATCATGCATAATCACTTGAAGCTCTTGAACCTGACTTAAGACGGTCTTTGAGTCAATCATCTTGAAGTCCAGAAATTTACCGATAATGAATTTCTTCAATTCGGCATCTTCGATTTTGTATTTCTTGATCAGACTATCTCATAACTCCTTAGCCGTTTTTAGCGGACTATAAACGTTATAGAGAGTATTGTCCATACCGTTGAGGACATAGTTATGACACAGGAAGTCAGAATGATTCCATGCATCCACAGCAGCAACCTTTTCTTTATTTGTCTCTCCAATGTCCAATTTAGGACCATCCTCATTGAGGAATTTAGCCAAGTTCAAGGTCATGAGATAGAACAACATCTTTTGTTGCCATCACTTGAAATCCGTACCATTGAACTTTTCTAGCTTTTCTCCGTGATTCGGAATAGGGTTGACCGGAGTCGAAGTCGAAGCCATGTTTGAAACATAAAAACAGAACATATTCACGAACAGAATTGAAAATATATGACTATGAACATGATTGTTTGTTCATGAACAAAATTGAAAATTTCAATACGAACATAAACGAAAAATTTGTTCACAAACAGAATTGAAAAATTGTAACAAGAAAAGAATGTATGAACAGAATGTGTGAAAAGAATGTACGAACAGAACGCACAAACAAAATCGTATTCCTATACGACTATGACAAGGAACATACGAACTATACAAAAGTTCGACTTAAAGGAAGGCCAATCTAGATATTTGACAGAAAAACTCAACGAACAACGCATAAGAATATACGAACAGAACCGAAGCAAATTCGTCTTAAGATTGTTGTCGGCTAAGTCCGTATATAAGAAATTGTAAGTAAACGTCAAGAACACTAACTTGAAAGTAGCACAAACAAATAAACAGAATGTTGATCCGAGCCCAACGAAATAACATCGTGTCCTTAAGACGAATTTGACCCCTCAATCAGTACCCAAGGATATTGGACAATCGTCTCCCAGGATAGAACGGATCTCGTTCCTCTGAAGCGGTACGTAATCAGAGGACTCCTTCAAACACAATTTTGCAGAATAATCACACAAGAAAATGACAACGACGATGAATGAGAGTTAAGCAATATGACTTTCGGAAAAAGCAAGCTTCGTTCGGTCATATGTGAATGAATAGTCACCAAGGAATTTCGGATATAGAAGGACGAAACTGAAGAGTCACCAAGCGAACAATTTCGTTCGGTTTGGTTCGTGAACAGTCGCGAGCCGAGCCTTGAACCGAAACGGTTTTCGTTTGGGCAAATCGAACCTTCACGAATAGACATGTTTGTCCAAAATAAATAAATCAATAATTTCTAAACAATGTGTCTGTTCGGAAAGAAAAATAAAAAATCGATAGAGAATGGACCCCGAATCGAGCCGGCCGGATGGACGGCGGCCGCGCGGGGGGGGGGGGGACCGACCTAGGTTGGCGTAGGTCATCTCCCTTCCACAAAAGTGGGGTACCCCTTGGGGCCTAAATACATTTGAGAGGCTCCTCAAAATAAAATATTTCCCATCACCTCTTCTATCCTATGTGGGACACTTTCATCCACACACTTCTCATTCAATTCTATGGGATTTGATGCCAAAATCCCAACAAGAACAGAGATACGTGCGCGAACGGCAGTGGAAGAAGAATGAGTGTGATGGTGGGAGAGCAAGAAGCAGAGGAGAAAATGAGCGAAAGAGGGGAGTTTATAAAATTGGAGTCGATTAACGTGTGTGGATGACAACTCAACATGCATTACTCTACTTCAAGCATGCAAAAAAGAGGCAAGGTTATAAATGTCGTGGAAGACCCAAGCTTGGTCTTTGCCAAGCAGAAGGAATATTGAACAAACGGGGACTTGACTAATGGAGACAAAGCATTAAAGGCTCTGCAAACTTAGCCGTGATGCATGCACATGTTGAATGAGTATGCTCGGAGACGAGCCAAAGCAAAAGTTCTTCTCTGCGTTAACGCATTTCTTGTAAATTTCAATTATGTTGCTGACTGGGTCGGTCTTGACCTTGGAGAAAGTATAAGTGTAGTATACGTATCTTCTGTGAAGTGATACACGGGGTCCCAGTCTGTTTCATGTCAAATCACACCAGTAAGAGACTTTAGTCGCATTGATTTACACGAAGAAAATTATAAAAAAGTGTTAAATTAATTGTATTTATGTCTATTCAATTCTAAAATTTTCAATTATATCAATTTAGTTCTAAACATTTTCACGTTTTGTCAATATAGTTTATTCGGCCAATTTTAATTGAAAGTCACTGACGTGTCCAATGGTCATCTTACATGTTACAGGCGACGCTAAAGTAGACAATTTTTTAACTAGACATTTGTAGAGAATGGAATGAGTTTTGTTTTGATAGGTTGCACAGTTGAACAAAAACCAGTTGCTAGGGATAAAACTCTCAAAATTTGGGCATCTCTTGCTGGTTTCGTGGTCTAAAAAATTCCAGATTGAATATAGTTAAATTTTATTAGGGTTTTGATGTTCTTAATGTAAAATTCTAGAAAAGTGATGAAAAAGGGCTTCTTAAGCTTTCCAACGAGGTAGATTTAATAGTTTTCTAGGTTGATTTGCTATGGCAAAAAGGTCTTCCATTTAATGGTCACTCACGAGGAATGCCAGTCACAAGAAATCCCTAGAAATGGATGAGCCATGTACACAGGAACGATTAAAAGCTAGCTACCTTAAAAAAAAAAAGCAAACGATGAAGAGAATTGGAAAATACAATATCCAGATTTAAGGTAAAATATCTAAAGCCATATAAAAACCTTCCGAAAAAGTTAGCAATCAGCTATACAAGTCTTAGGCATTAGTCTAGACCATAGTGTGGTGTCAGTGGGTCCATGCACCAGAGTCAGATATCATAGCTAAGCCTTGACTATATTAATTCTAGGGTGAGGATTTTTCCGGTCTGGACGTCGCTGTCTTGAAGGAACTGCCGAATCTTCATGTTGAGACAATAACAAAGATTTGCCATGCAAAGGTGCCCATTTGCCAAATGCATGATTTTCTTTTATGGTTATCGTTGATGTGCACTACTTTATGATGCTCAAAGTCATTGTACGCTTTGCCCTGAATCTTAGTAATTAGTTTGCATCTCATTCCTTATTTGTTATTTCAAAGTGGTGTAGATATGGGCTCCACGGCGCTGGTTCTGACTTGAATAGCATTTTTGTTTGTGCCTTGAGCAATGTGCAAATAGTGTCTTTGCAAACTAAGGTTGACTTTGTGCTCTCTAGAGCACATGGAGATTAAATTATGAGGTTGGTGCCAGTTCTTCTTACTGAAAGTGGTCGTAGCATCGTCTGATAAGAATCTCCATCCCATTTCTTGAAGGATTCGTCTAGATGTGGGGGGGGGGGGGGGGGGGGGGGGGCATTGTTATTGTGTACAGTCATTGAAAGGTTGAAAGAATTAACAGGTTTGAAAGAACTAATACATGATCCTTTTTTTTTTGGGAAATGAGAAGCTCACGGTGACTATCATACATTAAAACTAACGGCGACTTGTCGACCGCCCAATTTTCTCAAGAAAACTGCTTAACTTATTTAATCGATTTTTGTTGAGAAAATTAGAATTGAAAACTCTCGCTTGGTGGGATTTCCTCAAATCCCACTACGTCAAATTTTATGAATATGAAGAAAGAAAAAACAACACAAGGAAATAAGCAAATTGAATAACATAACATAGATAATCACAAATAAAAAAAATTATCACTAGCTCAAAAGAAATATTTATTTATTAAATTTCAAAGATGATAATCACTTCACTCATTGCTGACAAATTTAAATATGTGAAAAAATAGATTGTATTTTTTTTGTTAAAGAAAAAATAGATGATCATAAGTAGAACGATATTATCAAATTTTTCCCATAAATCTTGGGTAATTAGGAGAAATCTTTGACGTGGCCTGTTTGGAAGGCGTATGAGGAGAAGGTGGTAACGTGGCAGAGAAGAATGACAAATAGTACGATCAATTCGGTGAAACAAACAGGAAAAGTAGGAGGAGATGATTCCAGTTGCCCATCTCTCGGAAACTTAAATTTATGGTCACAAAACCACCGTTAGATAATCTAGCACCCTCCTTTTTTCTTTTTCTTTTTTTTTCGTTTGAGCTTTAGCTGGGTCTTCGATAGGTTCCCGCACAAGCAAATAAGCACGGAGATTTTTTGGTCGGAATAAGCAAGGGGATGAGTGGGATGTTTTTGGTTGTAGATTGTAACATAATGTTCTGCGCTCTTCTATGACAAATAACATGTATTGCCCCTGTTAATGTAGGGCTTATGGCAATTACATCTGCGGACCAGCGAATTTACAACAGGCAAAGGATATAATCTCTGTAATCCCTATCTTTGCAAAAAAAAAAAATTACATGTACAGCCTGTAACATCAAAGTAATTCTCTCTCTCTCTCTCTCTCTCTCTCTCTCTCTCTCTCTCTCATATACCTAATACGTTCTTCATCAGCCAGAGACTGCTCTTCAGAGGAAGCAAGTCGCTGGACTCAACTATCTTAAGGTACCAAAATCAGCTGCATAAGGCTCAGAAAAATCACCATTATATTCACGATCCGCACTGTTGATATAGAGGAAAAATGTTCCTGGTGAGGAAGTCCACAGCGCATCATTATTTAATAAGGCAAAAACTGGATGAAGCAGAAGCTGCAGAACAACGTGAAGAGAATTTGGAAAAGGAGCTAGCTAACTTGTGGGTTCTGGTTGCAAAGATGAGAAAGTCTGGCGATGATGCTGGCGACAAGATGAGTCAAGGGGTGGTCCATATCTCTGATCAGCAAAGAAGAGCTAGAAATGGGATTCTTCCACGTAATGGTCACTCAATAGGAATGCTACAGTCAGATGGAATCTCTGATGAAGTGGATGAGCCAAATGCTTTGGATCTATTAAAAGCTAGCTACCTTAAAGAAAGCGAACCATGAAGAGAATTGGAGAGCACTATTTCCAGATTAAAGGTAAACTATCTAAAACCACATAATAATCTTCCGAAGAAGTTAGCTATTTGCTATACTGATCTTAGGCAGTAGTCTAGATCATTATGTGCTGTCAGTAGATTCATGCTCAAGAGTCAGATATTACAGCTAAACCCTAACTGTATTAATTCTAGGGTGAGGATCTTTCCGGTCTGGATGTCATTGTCTTGGAGGAACTGCAAAACCTTCATGTTAAGGCCATAACAAAGATTTGCCACGCAAAGGTGCCCTTTTGCCATATGCATGATTTTCTTTTATGGTTCTCGTTGATGTGTCCTACTTCATGATTCTCAAAGTCATTGCACGCTTTGCCCTCGACCAAATAAATTGGTTTGCATCTCATTCCTTACTTATTATTTTAAAGATGGTGTAGATATGGCTCCACAGCACTGGTTCTGACTTGAATAGCATTTCTGTTTGTGCCGTATGCAGTGTGCAAGTCGTATCTTTGCAAACTGAGGTCTACTTTTTGACGCCTCGAGCAAATGAAGATTAAATTATGAGATTGGCGCCGGTCTTCTTACTAATATGTGGGGAAGTGGTCATAGCATTGTCTGATGAGATCCTCCATCCCATTTCTTGCATGTTTCGTCTAGGAGCAGGGTGGTATTGTGTAGAGTCATTGAAAGGTTGAAAGAACTCTTTAACATATTGATATCCGCTAGGGGTCTCCGACAGGTTTGCCGCACAAGCAAATAAGCAGGGAGATGAGTAGGATGTCTTTGGCGGTAGATTGTAACATAATGTTCTGCGCTTTTCTATGACAAAAAACATGCATTGCCCCTGCAAATATAGGGCTTATGGCAATTACATTTGCGAACCAGCGAATTTACAACAGGCAAAGGATATAATCTTTGTAATCCCTATCTTTGCAAAAAAAAAAAAAACATGTACAATCCGTAAAATTTTCCGTGAAACAAACGCCGGAAAACATTTTTCTGAAAATTATTTTCCGCAAGACGAGCGGAACCTTAGGGTGTGTTGTTTCGCAGAAAGTGTACAATTTCTGAAAAATACTTTTTTAAAAAGTCATTTTTTAGGAAAATGAGTTCATTTTTCAATGTTTGGCTAAAACTTAAAAAAGACTTGGAAAGTATTTTCAGTTGCTTGATGAGGAAAATATGATGGTGAAAATTATAAAAAAAATTGTATTTTTTAAATTAATTGTTATTTTTATTAAGAAAAAAAATACATGAATGTTTTTTTCCTAGAAAGAAAAGAAAGGAAAAAAAAGAAAGAAAAGAAAGAAAAGAAAAGAAAAAATATTAACAAATGCAAGATGAGTAATCCCGTAAAATGTTTTCGCCTTCTTATATTAGGGAATTCACTTTCTTAATTTTATACATGAATGTTTTCCTTGACCGACAAGTGTTTTCAATTGACTGATCATTTTTGGCAAACCAAATGGATAAAAGTCCGGAAAATGGATTTCCGGAAAACATTTTCCCTCGTACAAACTCACCGTTAATTACTATTATTTGTTGGTTTTTTTCCCAACCTCCAAGATTTAATGCTCCGTTTGCTTTGCCAATTGAATAATCCAAAACATATTTTTCATTGTCGACAACACTTACTTTTCGTCCGTTCATTTTTTTCAGTAAACAATATGAGAGATTATTTTTAAGAAGATATTTTTAAAATTTTTCAACTTTTTGTGAAACAAATTGAGTGAGTGAATGCCTTTTTCTTTTTTCAATGGCGAAGAAATCATTGGGAGGGGTTTCGCCGGTAAATTTCTATGATTTACTGAAATCCCGGATTTGACTGTTAGGTCAGATTTGGTGAATCGGATATAACTCTGGATAGGATAATTTATATCCTATCTGGTGTTTGGGGCAATGCGAAGTCCCGGCTATGTCTGAATATAGCTTCGATAAAAAAATCCCACCTAGGGGGCGGGATATAGCCGGATAAGATAAGAATTAAAAAAAATGAAAAGAAAAGAAAATTTGTAAGCTAAAACAGAGGGAAAGGATTTGCCGGCCCATCCTACTGCACCTTCCCCCGCCCATTCCGACCACGGCGACCGCCAATCGTATCTTCAATCGTGTTCCCAAATCGAAGCTTCCCCATCGACGTCTCCACCTTCGCCCAAATCGATGCCTTCCTCGACATGAACACCTTGGCACGTCGCAGAAAATTTCAGCCCTAAAGTAGCTACAATTATTTGGAATGGTAAAGATTCGAGTTATAGAACTTCCTCCGCGTTTTGCTGCAGAAATTTTCTTGAACTTGAAGATCTTCTCAGGATTGAAGGAAAAAAAAAAACAGAAGAAGAAAATGGAGCAAAACAGAGGTGTTTCGAAACTCTTCCCATGTAGGCAAATCTGCAAATCTTTCTCTTCTCTCTCCCTACCCACTTTCACGATCTAGATCGTGCGTCGCCCGCCTGTTTTCTCGTTCTCTTGTTCATCTGCGAAGACTCAGCCTTGCCGACAATCAAATGAACCCCAGATCATAGGTTGCCCAAGACCGACAACACCATCCGAGGCGACACAAGGCCGCAAGGGTCGTAGTTTCGAGAATCGAGACGGGACAGAGATGGCGGCCGATTGGGGGGCACACAAGTCGGTGATTGGGCGACGCTAGGGGACGCGACGATGACGGGTGATGGCACAGCGAGGTGAGGCGGTGTAAGAGCGGCTTGATAGGTGGCGGCGGAAGGCAACGGTGATTTTGGGTTGATGACAATAGGGCAGATGTGGAGGTGGAAAGAGAATAACTTGTGTTTTGGTAAATTGACGCCCGAATCCACCACCACAGGAGCTTTTCCTCCAAGCTCTAAAACGACTGGTGTTAGGCGCTTAGCCGCAGCAGCCATCACAATCTGCCCCACTCTGCCATTACCTGCAAAGACAAGTTTCATTTTAGCCGTGAAAATTCCCCTAAAGCTTATGGAGACCGCCTTCTGCATGAATTCCCCCAAGACCAATTATTCTAGAAGCTCAATGATATCTGCCAAATATAACTTCCAATTTTTCCTAGACAGTACACAATAGTACAAACGACTCTCTCGGTCCAAGCTCAGGGTACAAAACCTAAGTTGGAAGTGGACCTTTTACACTGGACAGTCAGATGCAATGAAAAGTCATGAATGGCTGGAACAAGTCGACGCACGTAGAGTGAAGATAATTATGTTTGATAAGGTAAGCTTTCAATTATTCATACTCCTTCACAGTAATATTAAACCTGGCCAACTGCTACTGTTGCCTGCTGGTTGGTTATTGGTTTTCCAGCTTATTTTCTATGGAACCGGTGAAACCACTGTTTCATGATTAATCCTACTGAAAAGGATCTCAAGCTAGACTAAAGAGAAGGGTCTCAGTTCATATCCAATCAAAATGCAGAATATCTCCTCAATGGTGTAGAGTATACAGTACATCTGCCCCTCTCCAGATGACATCCCCTTCATTTTATCGTCCCATCGAAATACAGACTATACCCAATAGTATATCCAAGGAGCACATGGCATCCCAATATAATCAAAGAAACTACTCTATATTTCAGAATAAATTAACATACGCTACAAAGTAGACAGAAATCAAAGAAAATTCATTTTTGCTCCAAATTTATTGACCAGCATAGAGGTAGAAGTTATTCACCGATTCAGGAATGAACAACTATTCCAATAGTCATCTGCAACCGGAAGTGCCAGGGAATCGTTCTTAATTAGTGACTTTGAGTTTGGATGCAGCTAATTGGTATCCTATACTCGGCACAAAATTTTTTGAGATCATATTGCCAAGGGGGAGGGGGAATCTCTTCCCCCTTTCAAATTTTAGTTACGAGTCCCAAAGTGAATACTCCAATTTTCTCCTTGTCATATTATCTCAAGGGCTCTTTTTGTATGACATTGTAATCCACCTAAATTGAATAAACCCCAAACCCATTAAATAACACACTAACCTCATTCATTGGGTAAGATGCGACCTAAAACCCCAGTGGGTGGCTCTAAAATAAGATTGTTTGTACCTAATGATGTGGGAAATCCCTCTTGTGTCATCCGCCCCGATCCAGGCTTATAGATCCGCTCCTTAACCATTAAACTGACCCCATGGAAATCAACCTTAACAAACTTTGTATTTTAAACTCATTTTTTACTTGCTCGTTCTCATATTATTGAAATAAAGTGATGACAATAGATGTAGCTGTCAAGGAAAAAAAAGAGAGGCAAAGTACATAGGAAAAAAAAATTAGCAGTTAAATTATTGTTTATCCCCAAATCTTGAAATTTTCACTTTTTGATTTTCCGTTAAAAAAAACAAGGAAAATCAAAGTTGTTGTGGGCAATTGATGTGAAAAGTGCAATGTTGCAACCGAACTCCCGAGCCTTTTTATCGAACGACATGCAAAAAGAACGGGGGCTCGCCTAGTACGTGCTAAGTCTAGGTTCGGGACTTAACTCGAGCTCTCCCAAGCCCATACCATATCGCGACTTAAGGTTTAAGTTTTTAACATGCAAGTGGTTTACATCAAGGAGTCGCTACTAATCGATTTGGGGTAGGTCGATTAGAAATCCAAATAGGGTGATGGGAGAATCACCCTATTCCTACGAACCAGAGATTAACTGCGTCCGGGGACTTAGTTACACTAGTTGGATAACAAATGCTCTTTCGGTACCTTTTTACCTTGTTCACTTTCGAAAATATTTGTCAGGCAATTTGAATTGATTTTAGGATCTTTTTCTTAACATGTGAGGTGATCAAACGAGTGCATAATAAAAAACGATTAGCAATCAAAGCAGACATGTAGCCTAAGGTTCTAACTAAGTTAGATGACATTCAAAACATAACAGCTCATGTGAATGTACTTTAATTGGAAAATACGCGCGATAACGACACCACAAGTTTATCTAATTAAACAGGATGACTATGGAATTAGAAATATCATGCATAATAAATTAAAAACACTCAAATATACCACATAATTTAAATTTGATTTTTTGATTTTTTTTAAAAATGGAAAATAAAATAAATAATTAAATAATTAAATCTGAAAATTTTTTTAAATTTTTTTGAACTTTTTTTTATAAAAAATAATATTATAATAAAAATCGGGTTGGGCGGATTCGGGTTGGAACCGACCCGAGTCAATGGGTCCGACCCCGGCGTTGACCCGGGTCGGATCGGCTGATCTGGATCGGTCGGAACCGATCCGAGTCAACGGATCCAACTCGAGCGTTGACCCAGGTTGGGTCGGCTGATCTGAGTCAGTCTAACTCGAATTCACAGACCCGCGGGGGAGGTGCCGACGGAGCCAAAAATGGCCGTCCGCCGGCCGACCCAGACCGGCGCCGCCCCCAAGCTTGCTTCTTGGTTGAACGCCGAGCTTCACCACTTACCTGGACTCACCGTCCGGCCACCTGTTCGCCGGTCGGCGACCAAAACGAAACCAGCCTCACTGAGGCATTTCGTCAAACAGTTGACGCGCGTGCCAAAAACTGAGGTGTTTCGCCCTCCTCCGACGAACCGGTCAGCTCCGGCGGCTACGGCTGGTTCTCAACTGAGACTAGGGATCGGGACCGGCGACAGCATGGACCGGGAATCACGCGACACGGTCGGCGCGAATCCCGGCCTGACCGTGTAAAAAAAAAACAGAGCAGGGCAAGGAGTCTCGGCTGGGGGGAGCTCACCGGTCGACGGCACGGCTGGGCGGCTTTCCTGCGGCTGCGTGGGCGGCGGAGAGGTTGTTGGCTTCTCCTCCGACTCCGGCGGACTCTCAGCTCACTCTCTTTCTCTCTCTATTCTCTCTCTCTTTTTTCTCTCTCCGTTTCTCTCAAAAAATGGCCGACCGGGGCCTCTCTCTCTCCCTTTGGCTTTTATAGCCGGCGACGGCGCGTCTTCTCTGCCCTTTACGTCGGCGTGACGACGGCCTGCACCGGCCTACTCCACCCCACGACTTTCATCGCCATTGCAGGCCGGTGCAGAGCAAAGCAGAGCAAGGGGGCCGGTTCAAAACAAACGCAGAGAGGAAGGAGGAGAGGATAAGGGAACCGGGGAATCGAGGAGGACGGGACTGGCAATTAATGCCAGTCCCGTCGGCATGCTCATCCGGCCCTGCTCTGGCTGGATAGCGACGCCGCCGTGCGTCATGCTGCCATCGAGCGCGGAGGAGAACAGGGCAGCGAGAGCGACGGGGGGAGAAGGAAGGAGGAGGGCTAGGCCGGGCCAGGTCTAGCCGCGCGGGGGGAAGGAGAAAGAAGGGAAAAAAAAGAAGCGGGTTGGGCCCGCGCGGAGGGGGGGAAAAGAAAAGAGAAAGAGAAGAAAAAAAAAGAATGGGCTGGGCCCATGCGGGGGGAGAAAAGGAAAAGGGAAAAAGAAAAGGGTCGGGTCGGCCCGACCCCGACCCGGCCCGACTCGAATTTTTTTTTAACGCTTTAATAGACTCTATTAGTGCAAATGTACCTAATTTCTATATGCAATGCATTTAAATAACAATATTTTTTTGTTTTAGGAATTAAAGAAAATTAATTTCTAAATTTTGTGCAATTAATTTTGGGCAAATTAAAAATAGGTGTCAACATGCAAGTTATTAGTAACTTAGTTCGTTGGACATATTCAAGAGGAGCTACTGTTAGAGAAATTTTTCAATATATGCTAAGTCTAATCTTAATATCATTTGAAAGAAATAATGAAGCAACATGTGAAATAACCTGTATAAAATATTTTGTCCCACTTTTGCTCCAACAATGCCGTTGTTTCAGCAACAGCTCCCTCAACAACCCTAATTGAAGAGCTATCCATATACTCCCCTAACAATTTTGCAAGCAATGCTGATGTGGCTGGTGCTATCTCTGAAGGTTTCAAAACAACAGCATTGCCTGCTGCAATAGCTCCAACAACTGGATCGAGAGACAACACTGACAAATCACTACAAAAAAACCGGATTTTTGCCACGAAAATTTGCAACGAAAAAATTTTCGTCGCAAATTTTCGACAAATTTTCCAACGAAAAGCAAAATTCGTTGGAAATTTCCAACGAAAAAATTTTCGTCGCAAAATTCGTTGGAAATTTCCAACGAAAAATATTTCGTTGCAAAATTCCTTGTAAATTTCCAACGAAAAATTTTTCGCCGCAAAATTTCTTGTAAATTTCCAACGAAAAATTTTTCGTCGCAAAATTCCTTGTAAATTTCCAACGAATTTTCCAACGAATATAAAAAATGCCGAATAGTACCGGTTTTTTTGGAATTCGTTGGAAATTTCCAACGAAATTTCCAACGAGTTCCAAAAAAACCGGTACTATTCGGCATTTTTATATTCGTTGGAAAATTCGTTGGAAATTTCCAACGAATTTTCCAACGAATTTGAATTTTTCGGGCAATTATTTCATTGTGTACAATTTTCGTTGGAAATTTCGTTGGAAATTTCCAACGAAATTTTTGTCGTTGGAAATTTCCTACGAAATTTCCAACGAGTTCCAAAAAACCGGTACTATTCGGCATTTTTGATATTCGTTGAAAAATTCGTTGGAAATTTCCAACGAAATTTCCAACGAATTTCAATTTTTCGGGCACTTATTTCAGTGTGTACAATTTTCGTTGGAAAATTCGTTGGAAATTTCCAACAAATTTGTTTTCGTTGTGGAAATTTCCAACGAATTCCAAAAAACCGGTACTATTCGGCATTTTTTTATATTCGTTGGAAAATTCGTTGGAAATTTCCAACGAATTTTCCAACAAATTTCATATTTCCGGGCAATTATTTCAGTGTGTACAATGTTCGTTGGAAAATTCGTTGGAAATTTCCAACGAAAAAAAATTCGTTGGAAATTTCCAACGAATTTTCCAACAAATTTAAATTTTTTGGGCCATTATTTTAGTGTGTACAAATTTCGTTGCAAAATTCGTGGGAAATTTCCCACGAATTTTACAACGAAAACACTACTTTTTCTTTATTCATATTTTCGCGCTCAATTCATTCTCTCTCTCTCTCTCTCTCTCTCTCTCTCTCTCTCTCTCTCTCTCTCTCTCTCTCTCTCTCTCTCTCTCTCTCTCTCTCTCTCTCTGCTTCACCTTCTCGCTCCGCCTCCTCCCCCGCCGCCCCCCCTCCTCCGCCTTCACCTGCTCGCTCCGCCTCCCGCTCTGCCTCCTCCCCCGCCGCCCCCCCTCCTCCTCCGGCTCCGGCTCCGGCTCCGACACCATGGACACCAAGATCGGGGCCCTCAACTTCTCCAGATCTGGGCGACGTCGGCTCCCTCCCCCGCGGCCATCCAGGGCGACATCGGCTCCCTTGCCGCCACGGCCATCCAGGGCCAGGCCCCCGCGGCGGTCGGCGCCCCCGACGCCACCATGGGCCGCCACCTCGCCCGTCGCCTCAACCACCTCATCGCCGTCGCCGGGGAGCTCGAGGTCGCCCAGATCTGGGCGACCTCGGCCCTCGCCGGCGACGAGGTTGGCCCTCGCCGGCGGCGAGGGCGATTTTTTGAAAAAAAAAATCGTTGGAAAAAAAATTTCCACGATTTTTTCGACAAAAAAAAACATTTGTAATTTTACCAACAAAAAATTTTCGTTGGAAAAAAAATTTCCACGATTTTTCGACAAAAAAAAACATTTGTAATTTTACCAACGAAAAATTTTTCGTTGGAAAAAAAATTTCCACGATTTTTCGACTAGAAAAAAAATTTTGTAGTTTTTCCAACGAATTTAGCCACAAATTTTCCAACGAAATAAAATTCGTCGCAAATTTCCAACGAAAATTGAAATTTTTCGTTGGAAAAATTTCCGACGACCTATTACCAACGAATTTTTTTTCGTTGGAAAATTCGTTGGAAATTCGTTTTCCAACGAATTTTTCCAAATTTTTCGTTGGAAATTTCATCGGAAAAAACGTGTTTTTTTGTAGTGAATAGTGAAGAAAAAATGTCGGAACCACAAAGGGATTAGTAGACGATACAAAAGACGCGAGGATAATACAAAGAATGAGACATGTCTCGTACAGTAAGGATAATTCCATGCTGAATTTATCAGTATAACTCCCAAAAGTTCTGACGCTATTTTGGCTGATGAAGGAAAAGTGGTTAATGAAGTTTTAACCGGCAATAGCGAAAATTATAAAAACAGCATAAAATATCCGGTGTATAGTATATATTCATCTAAAATCCAGTATATTTATCCCCTTTTTAAAATTTTTTTTTCTGTATTTGGAAGCATATCCATCTAAACTCCAATATATTTATCCCTTTTTGAAGGATTTTTTTTCCTAGTTCGTCTTTATTTTTTCCACTTTCAGAGTGCGTCGTTCTTGCCGCCGGACTGGCGCCCGATGGTCTCCCGGAGCGCTTCGTCGCTGAAGGAGCTCTACTTCAGCCTCTGCGACGACCCGGTTCTCGTAGGCGATGGCAAAATGGTTAGTGCCCCCCCGTCTTGCCACCTCAAACCGCCTCTTCCTTTATTTTTTCTATTATTTATTATTATTATTTTTTCTTTGCGGATTTAGGGCGTGATGTGCCGATAACTGTTCTTCATGTTAGATTTAATAGAATATTGAAATGTGTTTCATGTGATGTGCTGTCTCCTGCACGTTTCGAAACACTGCAAATTTGGCTTTGTTCTTCCATTGTCTGAGTAGTTGAATTGAAAGGCGGTGTCATCAGCACGTGTTTCTTGGCCTCTTCCCGCCTGAACCGAGCGAGTGCACTTTGTTTCTTCAAGGAGAAGCCACTGTCATATAATAATCATGCTGCGGCTTCCACTGGACATTTTTCTTTTGCACCCAGCCACGATCTGAATGTGAAAGGTTGATTGAACTGTATGAACCAACTCATGTTTTACGTCCCCAAGATCAAGAATGAATGATAAATGAAGGGTGAGGAAGAAAGAAAGGATCTTTCATCTGAAGATGACAATATTCAAATGGTTGAAGCAAAGAATGGGATTGATATATTGAATCACTCAATATACAGTGCCAAGAGCATGAAGATTATCATTACTGTTGATATGGTACTTGATGACCACTAATGCAATGCATCTTTTGGGGTGATCTGTATATGGCTTTAAGACTGTCCGCTACCTTATGGTTGATTCGGAGTTCGGAGTGAGTCTGCTTTTTATTTTCGGTTAATTGATCGAAATCCTCCCGAACTTTGTTAGCATCATTGCTCATTAGCCCCAAACTTTATTTTGGCACGGTTGAATAGTGGCCATGTAACTTTGAAAAATTGCAGATTACACCCTAATATTGATTTCTTTTTGTTGCCCTGGTTAGTTTTCCGTCTGCACAGCTGGTAAGTGTTACCTAAAAATGGATTAACTCATTTCTTTTGATCAATATTGCCTCTGCTGAATTTTCTTGACTTCATCAATCGTGTGTCTTCTCTATTTTGTTAACTTTATTAACCATGTGATGGAGATCTTTTGGTATAAAAAAAATAATGATAACTAGGAAGTGTATTTTTCGTGTAATATTTAATGCCTCTATAGATAGACTAATTAGCGACTGCAACAAAAAATCAAATTTTAAGGCGTAATTTATAACTTCACAAAATTTTCAGTGGTCATTTTGCAATGGTTCTGAAGTTGAGGTGGTTTTGAACAATTATCTCTTTTATTTTCTTTTGGTCAAATCTCATGTTATCGCTTTTATTTAACGTTAAACGTGTTTTCCTACTCCAAAGTTTGGCGAAAAAGTTGATAAAACAACTTTTGCTTGGGAAGGCCAAGACAAACACTCTCACTATTTTATTGGAAAGGGGACAGCACAGATGGGGGAATAAGTGCTAAGCTTTATTGCTCTGCGCATGCTATATCTGCTGGAACACTGAATCTTGTTTTCTCAAAAGATGTCGGTCCGGGTTCTTGTTGCTTATGTGAATCCTACATGCTTTGCAGAGCTTTTCGCTGGACAGGCATAGTGGGAAGAAATATATCATGTTATCTGCGAGGGCCCTGTCTATAACAGGGGGTGATACTCCAAGTAACTGGTCCTGGAATCACATGCCCAACTCCAGGTAATGCATTATTTCCTCCACTCTCTCACCTTCATGAAGAAAATGGGCGCAGCATTAATTTGTTTGTCCCAAAGTAAACTTTCTTTTGTTTCTCCTTCAAGGTGATGATCGTATGGAATGTGCTTGTGAATTAACAGGTTTGCAGAAGTTGCTGAACTCATGGAAGCATATCGGCTCGAAATCAGAGGCACGATTAGTCCTCGCATGCTGTCGCCCAGAACCCTTTATGCAGCGTATTTGGTATTCAAACTCACCCACACGATTAATGGATTTGAACTGCGGCTTTTTGACGTTGGAGCTGGATTTGCTGGTGCTGAAGTGGGCAAGCGTGAGCGCTCTGTTCAGTTATCCAGAACGAAGAGGGCGAATGGACAGCCCCGGCAGCGGTGGCGCTCTGGCGTAATTCCGCTAGCGCCTGATGAGGGGGATGGGAGCTATCCTAAAGAGAGACGAGATGGGTGGTCAGAGATAGAGTTAGGTGAGTTCTTGACGGAGGATGGACAAGATGGGGAGGTTGAAATGAATGTCCTGGATACGAGGCATTCGCGGATTGTTGGGCTGGTTGTGGAAGGGATCGAAATTAGGCCCAAGGATGGGAAATAAAAGCACCTTTATGCGCGGCATGTGTATGCTTGTATGTGCCGTCCCTTGATTAATAGCTTATTCTCTCTGTTTTGCCGTTGGTCTTTCAATGATCTTCTATCAATTTTTGTTAGCTTTCTACCAAATCAGAAAGGGTGAGCTTGTGATCTATATTGACTTTAATGTTAGTGGGGAAAGCATATGTGATGGAACGAATAGTGTTTTGATCTGGTTTTTGATCTGGTTTGCCAAGTCATTAATATGTTTGCTTGCGGAGCGAGTGGTTTGCAAACGCCCAATGCTTCTGGGGAAATGATGGAACTTAGATGTAAGGCTTCCACTAGCTCAAACAGACACGCTCAAATACTGTGATCGGTTCCTTTTGAAACATCTGCAAAATGAATCCTCATCTTCCCACTCCAACCACCCCTGTTGGTACGGACGGGAGATATATGACTCCTTCGAGAACTTAGATGTGGCCACGATGCTGTGCCAATTAAAGCAAAGTTCAGTCTTTCCTTATCAACAAGGCAAAATATTTTAGACAAATCCCAATAATCGATAGTGCTTTGTTTCAAACAAAAATAAGTTGTGTATGGCCAAAAAAAAAATCCCGTGTGCATGTTAACGCTTAAAAAAAAACAAAGGGCTAAACTACTTGGCCTCTTGATGATCTATCCATAGATGTATCAATCTTTTTAAAGTTGGACTAGACATCGCATTGGATTAATTTTCGATCATCATTTTGAGCTAATGAAAAAAGATGAGTCGGGCCTATTAAAATTGGCAAAATCTGTGAGAACTGGATTGTTAATTACCCTATCAAACTAGCACGTCGAATATGAATTTTCATATGATGAGTTGCACCCAACACACGCACACACGATATAAAGTACGGTTTTCATGGAACATTTCTGAGGACTAGTTAGGAAGATGAACATACATAACTAGTTCACAAACGAATTTCAAATGATTGTTCGAAGTGGGCCATGCTTTGCATACTTACGACGTAGTCCTCGCTCAGCTGTTTGCACAATCTAGACGCGAAGTGTGGAAACATGGCCGAATGGAATTCGTTCAAGAAAGGTGTTTCTAATGGAAATCGAAAAATATTAAGGAAAATTGTAATTGTATTACACTGACTGTTGTACATGTATACAAGTCTATTTATAGTACAAGAAAGATGAAAAAAGGAAAAAAAAAATACAAGATAACACCTTCCTACTTTACTGTCTAAATATCCAATATCATAGATTGATTGAATCAATTAGTCTATAATCAGATTCAGATTAGAGACAAATCAAATCAAATCAAATCATATCGTCAACTCCCCCTCAAGCTGGCGGCTTGTATATGTCGAGGATGCCTAGCTTGCTTAGTAGATATGCATGTTGTCTCTGATACTTGGTGAAAATATCTGTAAGTTGTTCCATAATCCCAATCCCTCTTGTTGCAGCTATCCCTTCTTGTTTTTTTTTCTCGAGTGAAATGACAATCAACCTTTACATATTTTGTTCTTTTTATTAAAGATTAGATTTGCCGCTAGTTTGAGTGCGGCATCATTATCACAAAAAAATTCCCTTGGTCATCGACTAGTATACCAAGGTCAAAAGTAAACTCCATATCCAGACTATTTCACAAACAATTTATGTCATAGCTTGGTATTTTGATTCGGCCGATAATAATGATATATATGAAATTCGGTGGGTGTGTGTATATATATATGAAATTTAGGACTCTAGTTTTCTGAAGATGTCTTCCACCCATTAGAAGAATTTTTTTTTCTGCATTTTTCATAAAGGGGGCTACGATTTAGACGCCACCTATATAATTGGAGATTTTTTGCATCAAATATTATTTTTCAAATAAAGAAGAATCAATTACTTAACTCCAACAATCTTAATTAGTCCCCTCCATATTGAGTTGTAAATATTAATGAACTTTCTAAATGCTATTGAATGTGTGTGTTTACGAATGTAAATGTAGTCAATAAGCATGCCGTTGAGGATGATTTTACATTTCATTTTATTTTGAGTTCTATGTTTTCATCTATTAAATACGGTCGACACAACTTTGTTTCAAGTATTCCTTGCACAATTATATTCAATATGTACACTTCCACTGCTAAATTTTTTAGATCAATTTGAAAATATATAATATCCTCAAATAGTATTGAAAGTTGTAAGTATCCCTCTCAATTTGCCGTCTAGTAATTCCTCAGTTTCGTGCTTATTTTAAAAGTCAAAATCTTTGTCTATCCGGCACTTTCCAATTTCCACGTCGATCGGTTTCCCAATTTCCTAGTACTTAGTTTTTCTTCTTCTTTGGGTTGGTGGAGGTGGAGCATTTAGTTTAGTCGGCTCCTCCGTCACAACTCTTCCTCTTATACTTGTTCTTTGTCCCAATTGATCTAGCAAGTGACAAATATGGAGACTTAGCTTCATATAAATAATTTAGAAAAGTTCTCAGGCGGGCACGACTTATGAATCTCCCGGTATGTTAAATAAGTGATATAACTTGAATGTTTCTAACGGAAAAATTACCAAAAAAATCATAAACCTATTGCAATTATGCAAATTTACTTCTAGACCTTTTGCATTTGTGTCACTTCAGTCAATTCGGCCAATTTTGGCCAGTCGGCGCTGACGTGGACGCTCGTTGTTCGGCCAATGCCGACGTGACAATTTTTTTAATGTTTTCCTTAAATTTTTACTTTCACACATTACTAACATGAATTCTTATGGAACTCGAAATTTCATTCCATTGTTAGTATTTAGTTTCCATGTTAATTTTATCAAATGTCCACCATATATCCACCATATATCTTAATCAACCACTAAGCTTATAAATACAGTTTCATTTGTGGCGTAGGTTCAGCTTGTGCACCAAAATTAGGAAAAGTCTGACTTTAGCCCAACTTGCGCGATTTTGACATGTTTCGCTTGCTTATTGATGGCCATGTGGATGAAAAATTAATAGCCCCCTCTCTCCTTGAATTTTTCCCTTCACTAAAAGCTAACGGAGCTAACAAAAGTATTAAGTTATAAGAAGGTGACAAGTTTTAGGACTTAAATGTACATAATAAAAGTTTTAGGACTCAAGTGCAAGAACAGTCAACTTTTAAAGCTCCTACTGTATTTGTCCCATTAAGTATTCTGCACTAGTCACGACAACATTATAAATTAGATACACCATAAAAAAAGGAAAATTGCAAAAAAGGGTTTGCAATGTTCTCATTTTCTAAATAAGGGTCTGAAATGGCCAAATTGTCTTAAATAAGGACTTTTGGCTGGCCGGTGACTATTTTGTTGTCGGAGAATGGGTATTTTAGTCCAAAAAGTTATAAGTATATTTTTTTGATATTTTTACTTACTTTTTCTTTTTCCTTTTTCCTTTTTCTTCTTCCCTCCCCAGCTGTTGTTACGCCTAGCCGGTGACCTCCGTCGGCGTCGGACGAGGGCTGCCCAGCCTATGTTGGGTGAGGGTTGCCTTGCCTGGGCTGGGTGAGCGAGGGCGACCCTCACCTGCCTAGGCAAGGGCGACCTTCGCCGGCACCGATGATGGCCGATGCAGGGAAGAGAGGAAAAAAAAAGAAAAAAAAGAAAAGAAAAAGAAAAAAAAAACATAAAAAGGAATAAAGAAAGAAAAAAAAGGAAAAACAAGGAAAAAAAGAGAGTAAAAGACGAAAATACCCTTCAGCCAGTGAGGTCAGGTTCTTATTTGAGACTGATATGGCCACTTCAGGCCCTTATTTGAGAAAATTAAGGTACTTCAGGCTCTTATTTGAGATAAGATCCACTTCATGTCCTTATTTGAGAAAATGAAGGTACTTCAGGTCTTTATTTGGAATTTTCCTCCATAAAAAGTGCCCTTGCCGCTGGCTATGATGTGACGTGGATCAATAAAATTTACACCTCCAACTCCTAAATCGATGCACTATACTCGATTTGTTGATTAAGGTCTTCATATTCAATTGTGCTTTGAAATAGAGTGATTTTGTTGTCCATGTTTCCAAGCGAAATATTTCTCAATTTGGAAACAATTGCATATCATTCTTCATGTTTCACAATCAGAAGCATATTACAAGATAAGTCTTAAATTGGAAGTCCTTTTCTATAACAGTTCATGTACTTCCTTAAGTTTGAGATCTGAAATTAGAAAACTTTCACAGAACCGAGATTATTGGACGAACATGTATCTGTAAAGTATTACAATAACCACAAGAACCAAATCTAGATCACAATAGTTATATCTTTTAAACATGGACAATTTATTATTTTACAGCTCATGTGGTTACTCTTTCTTTTAACATTCATTTATCTTAAATTTGCAATCAGTTCTCAAATTTTTTCCGGTAGAATTATGACTTATCTAAAACTTAGCTTATTTTATTATCATTATTTAGTTTCTCCACCGAAAATACTATTTAGTTTTATTTTCTTCTTTTAAATTTTGGATTAATACCAACGAAAAATCTCAAACTTGTACACCTGTGACAAATTTAACCTAAATTAATTTTTTGACCACGAAAAGCCCCAAACCGATACACCCGTGATAAATTTACTCCAAATTAATTTTTTGATCACAAAAAATACAAAATCGATACATTTTTGACAAATTTACTTTCCATTAAATTGAATTAATATCATGAAAAATCACAAATCTGTACACATGTAACAAACGAATGATAAAACCCCAAACTGGTACACTCGTTAACTGCCACGTATCATCCAACTCAAAAATTTGATTGTAAAACTTAATGGAAACTAACGAAGGGTAAAATTATCACAAACGTATTGGTTTGAGATTTTTTGTGGTTAAAAAATTAGTTTGGGGTAAATTTATTACATGTGTATTAATTTGGGGTTTTTCGTTGTATTAACTTTTTACCTATACTCATTTGCGATAGATACCCATCTATCTAAACTATTATAAACAGCTAATTTTCAAATTGGGTATCTAACTTTTGATACCCTTTTGAGTCCTTAGCATGTCTAGTATCTATTATCTAGTGTCCTCGTAATAGCAGTCGAGAATAGAAACGATAATCTTGGTTTCCAGTACCACGGTGCAAGCATCTGCTGTTATGTTCTATCAACTTTCTTCAACAATTAAAGAACCCATATAAAATACATGGAGAACTCACTGAAAATAATTAAATAAAGAAAAAAAAACAAATATGGGAAATATGTTACGATATTTGCCCACACAGCGCACCGGCTACGTAATTATTATTCATCATCATAAGAAGAAGAATATGCGTGTCGCGAATTTTTTAACATGTGTAAATATTTTTTGCTCATTATTTTTAGCATGCTTAGATGTATTTTTTGCACAATCCTACCAAGGTTTTGTTTATAGAACCAATCGGATGAAACACAAGACTTGGAAAACTTGCTAACAAGACATAATCCAAGAGGCCTGGAGGTGAATCAGCGAATGTGGGATCGAGAAATTAATTTTGCATAAACCGACTGACCCAATGTAATGGCTAATTTATTTCCGCCATTCCTATCAAATCTTAATACCCAAAACATTAACGCTTCCCGACACTATCCTTAGCTTATTTATTATTTATTTTTAGTTTCTCCACCAAAATTCTCTCGACTTCACCAAAAATACTAATTTTAGTCGAATTCCCCTATCGTAATTTGCGATTGATACACTTTGAGTCCTTGCCATGTCTACTATCTATTATCTTAGTGTCCTCCTAATGGTAAAGCAGAATAAAATTATAATCTTGGTTGCTCAGGGCGAAACAGTTTGTGTGGACGTAGTTTTTTTTTTTTTAAATAACCACCTAAAGTCTCAAATATATATTGCCACTTCAAGTTGTTACCCGCATTTAATCAATTATATTTCAGTTGGTTCACTTTTTTTCTTTTTTCTTTTTTTAAACTCTCTTTCTTCTTCTTGTATTTTTTTCATTTTCCTTTTCACTTTCGGGGAGTCGAAGCAGAGAATTTTAAAACAAGATAGATTGAACCGATCAGAGATTAGAAAGATTCTAATCCAAATATGAAAAGCGTTCGAGACTTAAGGAATCGTAATTTAAAGGGTTAGAGATTCAGTTTACTTTTGAATTATGATTTTATTTCATGATTCACAATGGGTTAGGATTTTCCGTCAGATAAGATATTCATAAGTTCCCTATCTTTCCTAAATTGCGAGACTTTACAGCCTGCACCTACTCCATCCGTCGTAGTTAAAAGAAGAAGGAAACCCCAATCCACCAAGATGGAAGATATTTGCCACTTTCCTTATGAGCATCGGAAGTACATTGGCAGTCCACCTATTAAAATCAATTCACCATAACTTTAGAAGATTGAGAAGAATCAATGACGGTAACTCAAGAGGAGGGGGAGAATGTTGCACCGCCGCTTGAATTTGGAAAGGTGATCTTCTTCTTCTTCTTCTATCTTTAATCAATATTGAAGAATAAACGGTTGCGATGCACAATGAAAACTGAGATTGCGTTTGTTTTTTCCTCATCAATTTTGGCTAACTAGGGTGGGTTGAGGATGCACTAATCATGAAATACTCATCGATTATCTCTCGACTTTGTTGTTGTAGCCAAAGCCATTACCAATGGAATTCTGGTTATCTAATTTCACCCTCCGCAAGCTTGTAGAAATCAGTCGCCTCGCGGATCCAACGCTTCAAAACGTCCCCCACCATGTAAAATTTCTCCGCTTCCTATAATTGTCATTGTCATGTCTTCCTCCTTAAAACTACTTTTAGTTTCATTAATTATGCAATTCTTTAATGCCTTATGTCGAGGCTTTTTAAGCCATCCCCTCTTTGATCGTAGCCATTTATTTACTTCTATCTACACTCAATTGAATTCATTCAACTCTTAGCCAAAATAATTACAAGCGAAAACATGTTTCAATTAGAATTTTGAGGCGATAGCTAAAGTCAAAGATGCAATTGCAGATTCTACACGGATTATTGGGGTGAATGTATAAAAAAGTTAAAGAACAGATGGAAAAGGGGACAACTGATGAGGACGATTCGGCAAAGAAGGGCGAAGAACCGGTCATTTGTGCTATCTGCTCGGTTCGTGCCGCTCATTCTAAGTCCAATTAGTTCGATTCACTGCCTACTGCCTATTCTTATTCTTGTATATCACTTGCTTTGTAGGATGAGTGCAAGCATACAGAAGAAAGGGCCAATTTCGATTGTGGACACACATATCATGCCAATTGCATTCTGCCAATCTTGAGGACTAAGGTCAACTCCTGCCTCATTTGTGGACAGGAATTGCACTGCTATTTCCCCGTCGGGGAAGGACAATCAATTGTCTGGTGAGACAATTGCCTATGTTTTCTTAACAAACATTTTAGTGGGATTACTCCGGAATTAGTTCCCATTGTAGCATCCTTATACAAAAGGAAACATTCTATCATATGAATTATATGAATTATCTGTATCGGTAGAACGCTTTTATTATCTATTCAGACAAAGTCACAGCCCCGCATATAGTCGTTCTTGCATGCAATGAAAATAGACATATCTTATTTATCCTTTTATCACTGCAAATCAAAAGAAGACAATCAGAGTAGCCCCAAACTCTAAATCTTAAAACCATAAATCCCAAACTCGAAACCCTAAAACCCTAACAGCAAACCCCTAATCCCACCACTCATTATTTGCTTTGTCGATAAAGAGTAATTTTTTTTATATTTGTATTATGGTCATATGATTTTATATCATAATATATTCTGATTCTATTTCTAGTCCAGTTTTATCCAAACATGAATTGTTAAGTCTCTATCGACATTTTTATAATTAAATGAAAAAAATTAGGAGTAGAATTTTTAGGGTCGTACCAAACGCATTTTTATTCTTTTTCTATTATGAGAATAAAAATTTTGTGCAGTTACCAAATGCGTTTTTCTGCTTAGAAAGTCATTCAGGAAATATAAATAAAAGAAAAACTATTTCCAAATAGAAATTGTTTCCGATAACAAAAACATTGCCAAACAGACCCAAAATGGCCAAAAAGGCTCCATAAATAACCCTTCGAAGCTAAGTTCAAGAAGCAGTGCCAGTCTCATCCAAAACAAAAATACACAGATCTTCAAACTATAAGCACTCTCTTCTTTGCCCCCAAGCCATGGCTTGTGACAAGAGTTTCTCTAGCAGTTACGTGCTGTTGAGCCCGGAGAAAGTTAGTCCCATCGATCTCTTTCGCATTTTGGTCCGCACTGATGTGCACAAAAGACATTTGACGGACTCCTCCAAGGAAGGAGAAGAGAGCTTCGAGCGAAGGTGGATCATGCTTGTGTCCGTTCTCACGCAGAAGCCTCTATTCTTGTGGCCCAACCCCTCTCTTGGAGCGGGTCGGCGATCAAGTTTTAGTTGAATCTCTTGTCGAGCAATCAAAATGAGTAGTTACTCATTATCACCTTCCATTTTTTTAATGTGATGCAAGGCACGGCACGCAGTCTTGGTATATATTGTTGGGAAAAATGTTTATGTGAAACGGAACGAGAAGAAACTTGAATAAGATTTTGAGGCATGGTAACACTCTCTTTAAGGAATTATTTGCCCTATAACGTTGTTAATTTTTATTGACAAAAATCCTCCAGGATATAACAAAGTCTCAATGAGAATACCAAATAGTAATTCCGGTATTTCTCTAGGAACTCTCAAGGGAAACAATTGGAAAAGATAGATGTATGTTTTTAAAAAAGAAGTATCAAAAGTTACTGAAAAAAGACTTGAAAAATATGAATATATACTTCGGTCTTTTTGAACCGAATGCAACCTTTTGGGAGAAGTAACATTGTCGAAAGATGCCTTCTCAAAAGACATAATAAAAATTGGGATTAAAATAATAATAAAATAAAATATTATTTTTACAATTTTTTATTATTTCGAATTTTTTAAATTTGAAAAAATAATCTTTGAACAAGTACAACCTTTCAAAGATGAAGGAGTTGTGTCGGAAAAGACATAACCTTCCAAGGATGAAGTAGTTATGTCCTAATAGACATAATTTTTTCAAAGGTTGTAAGAGCGCTTAATAATTGTTAGGCAAAATAATGAAATTCGAAATTAATTAATAAACAAATAACCGTCACTCTGTTGTGAACAGTCACACTATTTTAATATGATAAAATAGTTATTTTATAATAATAAATTCAAAATTTAGTAAAAAAATAAATAAATGAGGATTAGTGTGCCAAATTATCTCGCCAAAAATGCGCTCCCACACGCAAGTATTGTGTATTGACACCTATTTTTGATTTGCCCAAAATTAATTACACAAAATTTAGGAATTAATTTTCTTTAATTCCTAAAATAAAAAAATATTTCTATTTAAATGCATTGCATATATAATTTAGGCACATTTTACATTAATAGGGTCTATTAGAACTTTCAAAAAAATTAATTTTTTTAAAAAAATTTAAAAAATTAATTAAAAAAATCGGATCGGGCCGGGCCAAGGCCGGCCTAGCTCGACCCTCTTTTCTTCTTTTCTTTCGCCCCCCACACGGGCCCAGGCCCTTTTTCTTTTTTCTTTCTCCCCCCACGAGGGCCCAGCCCGCCTTTTTTTTTTTTTTTCTTTCTTTCTTCTCCTCCGCACGGCTGGGCCTGGCCCGGCCCAGCCCTTCTCCTTCCTTCTCCCCCCCACGTCGAGCGATCCTTTTCTCTCCCTTGTTCTCCTCTGTCGCTTACGCAGAGCCATGAGCGGCTGAGCGCGGCCGCCCCGTCCCCATCGGCCAGAGCAGGGCTGGGACAGCATGCCATAGGGACTGGCCATTAAGGCCAGTCCCATCTTCCCCATTTCCCGATCTCTCTCTCTCTCTCTCTCTCTCTCTCTCTCTCTCTCCTCTCTGCCTCTGCACATTGAATCGGCCCTCCTGCTCTGCACCGGCCTAAGTGGCCGCGAAGTCGCGGGCCAGACTAGGCCGGTGCAGGCCATCGTCAGAATACGTGGGGAGCACGCGCTTGCCGGCTATAAGGTCGAAGAGAGAGAGAGAGAGAGAGAGAGAGAGGCCTGGGTTGGCCATTTTTGGAAAAAACAGAGAGCGAATAGAGAGAGAGTGTGTGAACCGAGCATCCGCCGGAGCAAAAGAAGAGCCAGCAGCGTCGCCGTTGCCCCCCTGACTAGCCGGAAGCCCCTCCGGACGCGCCGTCGACCGGTGAGCTTCCCTAGGGTCTCGTCCGCCTCTGTTTTCCCCTATTTTTATGTTCGGTTTGGTCGGGACCCGCGCCGGCCGTTTCGGGGGAGTCCCGGCCCATACCGCCGTTGGTCCTGGCCCCCACTCGCCGTCGAAGACGAGCCACAGTAGCCGGAGCCAACCGGGTTGCCGGAAGAGGTCAAAGTCATTTGTTTTTTACTGCGCACGCCAACTGTTCGATGAAATGCCTCAGTGAGGCCGAGTTGGTTTTGTTTGCTGGCCGATGAGCAGGCGGTCAGACGGTGAGCCGGGTGGTCGAAAAAGGTAAGTGGGGCTTGTGGGGTGAAGACCCAGGCCATGGGTGGCCTGGGTCGTTCGGCGAGATCACCGGATTTCGCCGGCGAAGCTCCCGCGTGCCTAGACACGCGGGAGCCATCCTCGGATCGGCCTGCAGATCGATCTGACCGGTCTGCAAACAAATAGGGCCGGTTCGACTCAGTCGAACCAGTCCTATTTCGTCTTTTTCCACCGGACCGGGGCCCAACCGGGCCCCATCCGATCCAGACCCAGGTTAATGACCCGGGTTGACCCTTTGACCCAGGTTGAATCTGGAAATTCAACTCGGTCAACGCAATGGGTCAAGTCCGTTGACCCGAGTCGGATTTGACCGACCCAGATCCGCGCGACCCGAACCGGTTTTTAATATTATATTAATATATTTTATTTTATTTTTTTAAAAAGAAAATTTTAAAAAATTCTAATTTTTTTTCTCTTTTCTTCTTCTGTATTATTTTTTTTTCTTTTTTCGAAAAAGAATTCAATTTTTTTAAAAATTGATTTTTTTTAAAAAAAGATCCTTTTTTAAATTATGTGGTATATCTAAATATTTTAATTCATTGTGGTATTATTATGCCAGTTTTTGTCTTGTTTAAATTAGACAAGTCTGAGGTTGCGCGGTAGTATTTTGCATGTTAGTTTTTATTACCGTTATATTATTTTGCATGTATTTAATACAATTGCAAGAATTGTCGTGTTTTTGAATGTCATCTGACTTAACTAGAATTAGAACCTTAGGCTGCATATCTATCTTGACTCCTAATCGTTTCTGATTATGCACTCGCTTGATCACCTCACATGTTAGGAAAAAGATCTTAAAATTAATCTAAATTGCTTGACAAATGTTTTTATGAAACGAACAGGGTAAAAAGGTACTAAAAAGGTATTAGTTATTCAACTAGTGTAACCAAGTCCTCGAATTCAGTTAATTTCTGGTTCGCAAGAATAGGGTGATTCTCCCATCATCTTATTTGGGTTTCTAATTGACCCACCCCAAATCGATTAGTGATGACTCCTTAGTATAAACCACTTGTATGTTAAATATTTAAACCCTAAGTCGCGATATAGTATGGGCTTGGGAGAGCCCGAGTTAAGTCCCGAACATAGACTTAGCATGTACCAGGCAAGCCCCCCCTTTTTGCACATGTTATTGATAAAAAAGTCGGGAGGTTGATCGCGACATACTGGCGACTCTGCTCGGGACTTGTTTTTTTAAAAAAGGTGGACTTAGGCAAAAAAATTTTATCCTGTTCAAAAATAATTTTTGTTTGGCAGCAAGGACTCCAGGTATGATCCTGACATTAAGGTGTTATTTGTTCTTACAGGTTCGAATTGATTGTTTATAAATTGTTGTGTATGCTCTAATGATTTAGCACTACACTATTATACACACAACCACGCTGTCGGACCTGAGCCGCAATAGGGCATTTTAGGATGGTGTTAAGAAAGATACGACCTCGAACGCAAGCCCGCGATATAGAGGTTGCCTTTCTTTTCCCCGAAATTTATTTCTAAAAAAATCGTAAAGAAATATCTTTAGCCGTTATTCGCGTGACTATAAGATATTCCTTTCGATTTAGCCGAGGTTAAAAGGACTTGACACCAACGTGAGACTATGACGGTCAGGCACCCTTTTAATTTTATTTTGCTGAGTCAGTCTAGATAGAAATCGAACCTCACTCCTCATGTGCATATTGTTGTGATTGCCATGATTTAAGGAAAGGTATATATTCTATCCCTTCTTATTTTATTATGCAGCCTACTTATTCATTTGATTTGTTAATGTTAGGCCCCTCGTTGATTGCATTTTATACACGATGGGAAGAGCCGATGTCCAATTTGTCTCCACTCCTAAAAAAGAGCTTCTGGCATGGTGGGACCAACTCGATCAAAATGGCCAACAGTATGTCAAAGCCAGAATTGGTCACCTATTCCCATTGCTCAAAATCAACATCCATTCTGGCATGATGTAAGTATTAGCTCATTTCTGGTGCCTATAAATATCCACTTTCATATTTGGTAAGTTTGAGATGACCCCGACTCTGGAAGAATATAGTGTTGTCATTGAAAAGCCTTTGGGATCTGAGCTCATCAAACCACTTTTGGGCGTGTCCCCTCTACCTGAATTATCCTAGTTTTTGCCAACCAATAGCAATACTGTGAAAAGAGTTGTTAAATCTCATTGTAATGCCTGCCCCTGGTTTTTTTTAAATAAGTGTTTTGAAAGTCAACCCATGAGCCAAAAAGCTAAGATTTTCATCCTTGCTTTTGTCGGGTGTGTCATTTTCCCTACCGCAGAAATTCGATAAACCCCTCCATTGCGTATATGGCCAAATAAATTTGCACTGGCTTGGGTTATGTTAATTCGGTCAAGGCAGAAACATTTTTGTCTCTAAATCGTTTTAAATAAAACGATGATAAAATCATGCGGGCCGCCCCAGAAATTTTGCAAATTTGGTTTTTGTTCCATTTGAGAGGATTTAGGCATCTCATGCAACTTTTTGAAGTCGATGACCTTATGCATCCGATACAAAGATTTAAGATTTTAAAAAATAATTCTCCTCATAAGGATTACTTCACCTGGATAAACTTTTTGAAAGACCCCGATCCTAAAGCTTTCTTATGGCATGCTAAATGGTTCCATGAGAGTCAGGCTCGGTATGCTCGCAAGTTTCACAACCCTGTTCCACTACTCGAATTATCAGGCGTCACTTCGTACTATCCCTATCGGGTAGCCTGTCAGTATAGGGCCCTCCAGGAGATCCCGCCACCTCTCAAGATAGACCTGTTTCGAGTCCGATTCACCCGCTCGAACTACAACTACGCCGGAGAAATTCGTGCCATCCAGGGAATGTGGACTGAGTGTCAGCCTGAGAGCATTCTTGTGCCTAGACTATTGAAAGGACAAGAAAAGGTCCACCATGCCTCTCTGTTTTATATTTTACATCACCAAATCCCGATCGAGCTACAACTAAAAGTCCCGGATGTAACCAACAAGCCCAGTCGCCAAACACAGATTGACAATCTCGAACGGATTGTGGGGACTAGGGATACGCTTATTGCGAAGCTTGTCCGTAAAAATAAGCGGCTCCGAGAGACCGTAGCTTCCCCATCGTTTATAGAAAGAGCATCCGGGAAGGGCGCCTTTTTGTTAAAAGCCCCTATATTTTATATTTTCCTAGTATTTATGTTTAGGGGTTTTGATTTTCGTCTGTAAAGTTGTTTTTGGGTTGTATTAGTGTTAATATGATTCGGGCCGCTTTTTATGCTATAAATAAAATTTTTTGCCCCTTAATGACACCACCGCGGCCTTTGGCCCAGTGGTATCCGGGGATGTAGTGTCACGGTCTGAGGTGACCGGGGTTCGAATCCTGGGGACGCCGTTTGTAATGAATATATAAATAAAAACTTTTTTTCTCATTTTTTTTCTTTGCAAATGAAGAAATTATGTAATAATAATATGACTAGGTCATAAAATGATTTTTTATTGGACATTATACTCATTCATTTTAATGTTTTCTCAGGTAGTTACAAAAAATGGCCGAAGAAAATGTTCGTCTTAATAACATGGAGGACGAGATGAAGCTAGTCCTCAATGCGATCCAAAATCTCATAAAGCAGGCCGAATCCATTCAGGGCATGCTCGCGCCCACGCTTGCAGCAATCAAAGTGATGTTACCACCACTGTCTATTGGAAAAGACAAAACCTCCATCAGCGACAGTAAAATGCCCCCGCTAGAGGATGATCCGCTTCCCCTTACCGTCAGGAAGCCTGAACTTGAAGCTGTACCGATGACAGAGCATGACAAACACCTTGCAAAGGTTGAGGAGATGCTGAAATAGCTACAAGGCCTGCAAAATGCTATACCACTTGACTTGTTTATATATAAATGGGTCAAAGTACCAGAAAAGTTCAAAATGCCAGAATTTGAGAAGTATGATGGTACCTCGTGCCTCAGACACCATTTGCACATGTATCATGTGCAGATGACCCAGTACGTTGATAATAAACCCCTCATGATTCAGACCTTTCAAGCGAGTTTGACGGGGCCAGTCTTGACCTAATATATGTCGAAGGATGTGGATGCTTTTAAGTCTTGGGATGATGCTGCTGATGCATTCCTCAAGCAATATCAATTCAACCTCGATGTCACCTTTACTTGTGATGATCTGGAACGCACTGAAAAGAAGAAGAGTGAGTCCTTCAAGGAATATGCCATTGGATGGAGAAACTTGACCACCCAGGTTACCCCATAGCTCACTGATCATGAACAAGTGAAGTTGTTCATAAAGTCGCTTCCTTACGAATACGGACACCGCCTAATGAGTGCCACTGCTGAATCTCTTAATCATCTGGTTCCTATGGGCGAACGAATCGAAATGGGATTGCTTGACGGATGGTTTACAGACCCCTCTTCCACAAGCAAGAGACTCGGCATGCGAAAAGAGAAGGAGCCCCTGACAGATGGGAACGTTGCATACACTCAGACTGTTCATCCTCCTCGGACAGTCCAAGTGAACAGTGAGCAGCAGCCGACCTCAAGTCGCCAGCATTCGAGACGATATAAGAAAAGACAATTCACTCCACTGCCTGGATCCCCTTCTCAAGTCCTAGCCATACTCCGGAAGAAAAATCTGCTTTCTACTGAACCAAAACGGCCCAACTCAGAAAGCTTTTTGAATTATGATCTGTGCAAAAAAATGTGACTATCATATGGGCGAGGTAGGGCATTCGACGGACAACTGCTATACCCTCAAACACCGAATTCAAAACTTGCTCGACACCAAAGCCTTTTCTTTTCAGACATCTAAACCAAATGTCCAAAATAACCCGTTACCCGAACATGAAAATAGAATCAATGCCATATCTACTTTTGACACTGGTCGAATCAAGAGTGAGAGGGTCTACACTGCTGATGTTTATAACGCCCTAGTGAAAGTGGGGTATTATCCTACTGGTGCAGTATTGGCCTTGTCCCTAATGAAAGAAAGGGTTGCCAGCATGGCGAAAGCAGGTTTGATTGTGTATGTCGACCGTACCGATATAGTGGCTACCATCTCTGAGGTCATCGTTGACTGGGATAAAGAACCCTCAGTAATGAATGCCGAAACAAGTGAATCCATCCCCACGCTTATGAACGAACCTTTGCCTGATAGCCCAGATGAGGAGGAGGAGCTGACGATTGAGGTACCCCTACCCGCAGAGCAAATAGTGATCGAAATACCTCAGTCCTATCGGTACGAAAGTGATAAAGCAGTCCCATGGTCCTACGAATTGGATATGGACTTAATCACCAGGTCAGGACGAATGTATGCCCAAGCAGATGCTCAGCCTCCGACGCCTATCACTGACGAAGAAGCCAAAGAATTCCTGGCCATTGTCAAAGCCAGTAAATATAATGTAGTGGATAAGCTATGCAAGTTGCCCGCTCAGATTTCCTTGTTAGAATTACTCCAAACGTCCGTGAAGCACCAGAAAACCCTGATAAAGGTACTCAGCGAAGTAAATGTACCAGAGACAATCGAGCATGACAAGCTACAAGCATTTGTGGGGTCTATCCTTTTGAAGGATCAGATAACATTCTCGGAAGATAAATTTCCCGCTGAAGAAAGGAGACATACCAAGGACCTCTACATTTTCGTTAAATATAGAAACGCCCGCATAGCTTGAGTTCAGATAGACAATGGGTCTGTGTTGAATATCTGCTTGCTGGCAACCTTGCGCCGTCTTAATGTGGACACGTCTAAACTCCGCACCTCCAAGACATCCGTTCGAGCGTTCGATGGGACAAAAAAAGACACTGTGGGTGAAATTGACCTTGATGTCTAAATTGGCCCAACAGTATTCAATATCCTGTTTCAAGTGATGGATATTCCCACTGCCTTTAGCTTTCTATTGGGCCGTCTTTGGATTCACTCCGCTGGAGCTATACCTTCAAGCCTTCACCAAAGCGTGAAATTTGTAGCCCAAGGTAAGCTAATCACAGTCCTTGGAAAGGAAGATCATCGGATCTACTAAGAAATCGCCATCCCATATGTTGAACCAAGTGGCAAGGTAGAATCTAGCTATCAGTCCATCAAACTCATTTCAACTATGCATGGATATCGAGGGACTTCTCCCCTCGCCCCTGATATGTCAAAAGCCTCAATAATAGTAGGGAAGGTCATGGTTAGGAATGGTTTCACCCCAGGTCAGGGACTCGACAGAAGAGGCCGGGGCATCCGAGAGCCTATCTAGGCTACTAAGAATCACCGTATAGCTAGTCTAGGGTATCGCGGAGGAAACCCACATGCCAACAAGGGGCACACGATGGGTCAAGTTGGTTTGCCACTTCCCCATATCTGGAAAACTTTCTAGTCACCTGCTAAATTGTTGTAGGATGAAAAAATTTATCTTGACCTATTAGGACAATCCGGTGAGAGGTTCAAGCATCCTGTTGAATGTTCAAGTCAGCCGAGCTCCTCGACACTTCCTGTAAATATTGCTGTTAATCGACATTGGAACCCAGACAAGCTACCAATTAAGGAAGATTGTGGACGAGAAGAAACACTGGATAGTGCGGTCACCCTATTTGATGACATCTTCATAGGAGCCCTACACGAAGACTCGACCTCAGAAGCGAGTGCAAACCCGCCTGATTTGCTTGCACGTTTGCAGTGTCGGTTAGGCGAGCTATGAGATTTGCTTACATCCTTAATGGACACTATTGGCCAAATCTCGAATGTGTTACTGCCGTTTCCCGATCAAGAGCAAGTGACCTAAGTAAATCGTCCCAAGGAAAACCCACCATCGGGAGCCCTTCCCGATATGACTTGGCGAGATGTCCAACTCCTACAGTGGCAGGATAATGTACGACGATATTCGCCGGTTCCCAAATCCATGGATGTGATATTCCCTATCCTTTTGCAGAAGGGGCTGATCAGAAGGAGGCCAAAACACCTTACTCCTGAGTACTTCATCAACTATGATCCCTCTAGATCTTGTGACTTTCACTCAGGAGAGGTCAGGCACTCGCTGGATGATTGTGACGCTCTAAAGAATAGAATTCAAGACCTACTGGATGCTAAGGCATTCACTTTTCGTGCCCCATGATTGTGTCATGGTGAAGATGACCTCTTGGTGGTACCTAGCTTTCGTGACGCTGCCCCTAAGCTTTCTGATAAGGCATGCAAGGGAAAGAAAATTATGGATACCCTGGGCCAGCCCAGTGGTAAGTTCGACTATTACGTTGATTACCAGATGCCATCAAGTTTTTATGAAGACTAGCAGAACAGCATTCTTAGCGGATGGGACGACATGGAAAAGCCGACACCAGTGAAGAGAAGAGCTGATGAACTAGATTCCTGGAATGATGATTTCGAAGATTTCTTCGTCGGCGCAATAGATAAAGGACCGGTGGAGGGAATGGGCGCAATTCCGCTTGAGTAGAATTCCTCTTCTCCTTTATGCATGAATCCCTGGAAAAGGGGCTATCCTTGTGTTTTGTTTTTTATCGTCATTTCTGTCGGAAGAAATGTCTTTTTGAACTCTCCCTCTTTTGAGGTTGTAAATCCGTGTTTTGTAAATAAATAATGTTTTGAGGGCATGAGGTAGTATACCAAACTACCCCGTTGATGATATCCAGCCACGAAAAGGAAGGTATTCTGAGCCCGGGCTATCTCATGCTTCCTCGTTTTTAAAACTTTTTGAAAATCAAAGACGTTTCCCAATTTCTTTAAAAAATGTATTAAGTGGAAGAGGACAATGAAAAAATCCATATCCCTATTTGTTTTTCTGATCAATTTACCCCGTGTTTTAGGCATAATCTTGCAACTTGCGAGGGAATTAGTACGGTCTAGCCTGATGATGTAGACACTGACAGCAGCGATTCTGACGATTCAAGTAATGACCCCACTGAAATCCAAAGAAATTGGGAGCAATATGAATAAATCAAGCCCCTTACAACTGAAGAAACTGTTACCATCAATTTGGGTGGTACTCAGGAGCCAAAAGAAGTGAAGATTGGGGCCAATCTTTCCGAAGAGAAAGCCATACGTTTGATCGCTCTCCTCAAATCAAGACGTCTTCACATATTCTTATTCTGATATGCCAGGACTAGACCCTCGGATTGTCGAGCACAGTTTGCCTACCAATCCCGATATGCCTCCCAAAAAGCAAAGATTACGAAGGACCAAACCCGAACTGTCGAAAAAGATCGAAGAAGAAGTGATGAAGCTGTTGAAAGTAGGGTTCATCGAAGTTTCGCACTACCCTGATTGGGTAGCAAACATTGTCCCAGTGAAGAAGAAGGACGGTCGAATTCGAGTTTGCGTTGATTACCGCAACTTGAATAAGGCCAGTCCAAAAGATGACTTTTCGCTTCCCCACATAGATGTCCTTGTGGATAGTACTACTGGATTCGAACTATTTTCTTTCATGGATGGATTCTCTGGGTACAACCAGATAAGGATGAATGATGAGGACAAGGAGAAGACAGCGTTTATCACTCCGTGGGAGACCTATCACTACAGGGTTATGCCTTTTGGTTTGAAGAATGCCGGGGCAATGTACCAACTTGCTATGGTCACTCTCTTTCATGACCTAATGCATAAAGAAATTGAAGTCTATGTCGATGACATGATCGCCAAGACTAGGTGCGGAGAAGACCACATTGAAACCTTGAAGAAGCTATTCAGTCGGTTACGTGAGTTCAAATTACGCCTGAACCCTGCAAAGTGCATATTCGGGGCGACCTCTAGTAAGTTACTCGGATTCATCGTGAGTAGCAAAGGGATTGAGGTCGACCCCTCGAAAGTCAAAGCAATATGTGAATTGCAACCCCCGTCCACAATAAAGGAGGTCAGAAGCCTTTTAGGAAGGTTGAACTACATTGCTCGGTTCATCTCCCAACTTTCTGAGACTGCACGGCCTTTCTTCAAAATTCTCAGGAAAGACACTCAGATCAACTGGGAGGAAGACTGTCGGGAAGCATTTGAAAAGCTGAAGCAGTATTTGATGAATCCCCTAGTACTAATTCCACCAGTCCCAGGGCATCCTTTAACTCTCTATTTAACGATTCACAGTGAATCGTTAGGAGCCCTATTAGCCCAGAGCTATCCTGACGATGGAAAAGAACGAGCCATCTATTATCTGAGTAAGAAATTCACCATTTCGAAACAGAATTATTCCGAATCAAAGAAAACATGTGTCGCATTGGTGTGGGTGTTACATAGGCTCCGACAATACACTTTGCACCACCAGACGTTCCTCGTAACTGAAAACGACCCTATTCGATATTTGCTTAATCGACTGGCATTAGTGGGAAAATTAGCTAAACGGCAAATTCTAATTTATAATTTGACATCCAAACATCATCGTAGAAATCAGTAAAAGGTCGAGTGATCATTGATATGCTGGCTGAATGCCCTGGGGAAACACATGAGGATGATTTTCCAGATGATCGTATTTTATCAACGGAGGAACACACATGGACTATGTTTTTCGATGGAGCAGTAAACTTATCTGGGTCTGGTACTGGGGCAGTCTTGATATCCCCATACGGGCAGCATTATCCTGTGGCCGCGAAATTGGTATTTCCTTACACCAACAATATAGCCGAGTATGAAGCATGTATTCTTGGTTTACAAGCAGCAATTGATATGAAAATATCTAAACTAAAAGTGTTCGGCGATTCTGCCTTAATCATACTCCAGATTGTGGGCGAATAGAAAACTAGGGATACTAAGCTAGTACCCTATTGTGACTATCTGGAGGAATTGGTTTCAGAATTCAACGAGATTTCATTTGATTACCTATCTAGATCTCATAACCAATTCGCCGATGCACTGGCTACACTATCATCCATGTTGCAAGTTACCAATGGTTTGGAAATAGAACCTCTAAAGATTGAAGTCTTGACCAGACCTGCCCATTGCATGATCGTGACCGAGGAACCTGATGGTAAATCATGATATTACGATATCATGAATTACATCAAGAAGCAACAGTTCCCTGAAGGGATTAGCTCTGTAGATAGAAGGTACATAATGAAGATGGCGACGAAGTTCTTCGTCAATGGTGAGAACTTGTACAAGAAGTCCTACGATTCTATTTTGCTAAGATGCGTGGATGCGACAGAAGCAACGCGAATTATGCAGGAATTGCATGAAGGAATATGTGGTCCACACATGAATGGACACATGTTGGCTAGGAAAATAACCAAATTAGGTTATTACTGGTTTTCCTTAGAAAGTGATTGTATCCAACACGTTCGAAATTGTTATCGTTGTCAGATCCATGGAGACAAGATAAATGCTCCACCAACTGAATTACATCAGTTGTCAGAGTCATGGCCATTTTCAATGTGGGACATCGATGTGATCGGCCTAATTAATCCAAAAGCATCGAATAGACATCGCTTTATCTTGGTCACAATTGATTATTTTTCCAAATGGGTCGAGGCCGCGTCATATGCCAATGTCACTGCTCGAAATGTGATACAATTCATCAGGCGAGATATAATCGCCTGTTATGGCGTCCCTGAAGCCATAGTTACAGATAATGAGACGAATCTAAATAACAAGATTGTTGATGATTTACTCAGTGAATTCAAAATTCGTCATCTGAATTTGTCTCTTTACAATCCCCAAATGAACGGAGCTGTTGAGACTGTCAACAAAAACATTAAGAAGATCTTAGCTAAGACTGCTGAGAACTATCGAAATTGGCATGAAAGATTGCCTTTTGCATTAATGGCATACCGAACATCAATTCGGACATCTACCGGGGCAACCCCTTTTTCCTTGGTGTATGGTATGGAAGCAGACCTGCCAGTTGAGGTAGAAATTCCCTCACTATGGATTTTATCCCAAGTGAAACTGTCTGATGCAGAGTGGAAGCAGCAAAGATTAGAGCAGCTGAATATGATTGATGAAAAGCAGCTGAAGGCTCTTTGTCATGGGCAATGCTATCAATAGAGGGTAGCTAGATCGTTCAATCGAAAGGTACGCCCAAGACACTTCCAAGCAGGCGATCTTGTCCTGAGAAAGATGCTACCACTACCCCCTGAACTTGGAGGTAAGTTTGCTCCAAACTATAAGGGTCTTTATGTCGTGAAAAAGACACTCTCCGAAGGGGCTTTGATTTTGACTGAAATGGATGGATGCCAATTCTCCAACCTGGTCAACTCTGATGCTGTGAAGAAGTACTATCCTTGAAATAACTTCTATGTCCCAATTGATAGCAAGGGAATTGGTAGAAAAGCTATTGATAAGGACATTCCTGATGGCAAATCTATTCGGAAAGGATTTCGCACATGACAAACTTGCATCAAGGCTGATTCTGGCAACCACGGAAGTCTCGATGGTAGTCATGCCCATGTTCGTCAAAGACCTTTAAAGCAGAGATTAGCTTTGCTGTGAAGATCCCCATGCAAGCAATTGCACATGCCCTGTGCATGTCCGGAATCATTACCCTCTATTTGGAAGCACCCCTAATTATAGAGGATTTCATTCGAGCTTCGAAACCAAGAGTATGGAGGAGCAGACTGAGACAGAGAAGGCTGAACAAAGTAAAGAGGAGAAAAGACTCGGCTAGCTTTGAAGGCAAAATGGAAGAGGGGTAATTGTATCGTTCTCAATTTACCCTCAATCGTCTCATTTCTAACATAAGCTCCTGTTTTATCAGAAGGGAATTATCAACATCCGAGAAAACTCAAGGAGTTATCAGTTTAATCTCAAATAAAGGGAATCACGAAGAGTAATGTTGTATCGTTCCCAATTCCCGTCCCTCAAAGAACCGTTCATTAACACTGTCTTCCTTATTACCTTGCAGGTATATCTTACTATTGCAGCATAGGTAAGTATTTCTTTCCTTAAAAGCTCTTTTCATAAAAGTAGAAAGAAACAAGAAAGAAGAAATAATTAAAGAAAATGGATACTATTTCCTTTCTCAAGTGCATTACATGGAAAGTAATTTTGCATGATAATTTTACCTATTTAATTCACCAATTCCCTATGAAAATCTTGACAATTCGACGAATGGTGTCGAACTGCTCCGATGTATTGAACGAGGTATGTCAGGAGGATGAGAGGCAATCCTTAGTCTATACACATTCTCAAGTATCAAGCCCTTGCAAGATGAGTGAAAATGTTTCATTTCTACAAGGTGAAAGGATTTCTCGTATAAGGTACGGCAGTCAAAATGACGAGAGGTAGTTTATTTCTTTGCCCCATACACTACCATTAATCATTTGCTTGACCATTTTGAGCCCATAAACTCGGAGGTTTCTTTTAAATCACCCCTGTCAAGAACCACCCTACATTGGGGTAGCTTGAGATAAATCGACATCACAGGAAGGATTCAAACTCAGAGGAAGTAAGAATAGTGTTCCCCCCTTTTCAATCAACGCTTCCTTGGTTTCGGTTTCGTCATCTTCACGGATCCAGCGATCCTCGACAGAGTCCTTCAAGACAAGCACACCATCAACGGCTGGACAATCAAGGCTAAGAGGGTTTTGTCAAGAGAGAAGCAGCAAACTAAAGCTTGTCCAAAATGCCAACATGTCATTGATAACGGTGATGTTTTCACTGAGCAAGACAAGAAGGATGAGGAGTTTGTAATATCTAAAATTTTCTATGATCATCAGCCACAACAACCCGCACAAGGTGAAAAGATGTATAGAAATTTTCTTGCTCTCACTTGCATTAATCTTTGAGTGTTTTTATTGCATATGAACTCTCACGATAATTTAAGTATCCTAGGATGACGAAAAGAAATTCTTTTTCTATCCCATACACTTATATCCCTTGCTAGCCTAATTGAGCCTGCAATTTCATTTCATACAAATCCAGTTGGTGATCAACCCCCGTACCGGGGCAAAACAAAAGTCATCATAGTTTGAGCGTCATGGTCTAAAGTACCGCATGAAGATGAAGACTCCAAGAGCCTAATAACATTGTTCTGTTCAAACTTGTTTAGGTTAGTCTTGACAACACAAAAAGAACAGCAAAAAAATGCTGAAAACTAGGGGCATGAAAAAGCAGTATACCTGATAAAAGCAAGGCCAATGCCCATAAAAAAAAGAGAAGAAGAAAAATTATGAAAAAGATGAAGAGAAAGGAGTTCCTAATTTCTGGATAACTACTATGAAAAACAATGAAATTTTAGCTATGGAGCTCTTTGAGCGTGATGAAGGTGCTCTCAAATACCTCAAAGTTATAAGTGATGTAGAATAGATGACCTTAAAGGGTTTAAACTTGAGTTCTTCTTCGATGTAAATTCCTACTTTAAGAACTCTGTCTTGATAAAGATATGCTACATGATAGATGAAGACGAACCTATTCTTGAGGAAACAATTGGGACAGAGACAAAATGGTATCCAGGAACATGCTTGATGCAAAAGCTCCTCAAGAAAAAGTTGTCAAAGAAGTTAAAACACGGGATTACCCTGGGAGTTTGCCAAAAGGATCCTGACGGCAGAGAAGAAGACTGGTGACAATGCTAGACAATCACCAATTTTCACCCTTACACACATTTTTGAGCCTAACGATCATTTCGTTCCTCAACTTGTAAACCAAGCCTACGTTACATCCCTCATGAAGTCTCTTCTGACTGGGGCACTTGAATTAATGTGGAATTTTAAATATTTATAAACAACGCTTGAGGAAGTGTGAGCAAGACTACTTCTATCTTTTTTGTAGGGTTCTTGACTTGTAAACTTGGAAATGATTGCAGAATATTTTCTTTCATGGTCTTGACTTGGACAGTCTCCTTTGTTAAGCCATTGACCAAGCCAGCATTACGATCCTGAAGAAGACCTCTTAGATTGGTAGCATCATATCGCTTGCGAGAAAACTCAGACCCTTGTTAATATGATAGCGGTCAGATTGAGTATTTTCGATGTTCCCGCATTAATGGACGGGACAAATAATCCTTTTCAAATGAGAGTGAGTGGAAAGTCATTTCTGACTGAATGTCCCTCGTTCAGCATCTCGAGAAGTCCACCTTGCGAGCAAAAATTATCTTGATTGATAATTACCCTCGGTGGATATTTGGTGATGCAAACATGGCAAAATCATCATGCATGAACTTTCAAATGAGCATTCTGGGGTAGCCTAGCTTGTCTATCCTTGATGAAGGCATGCATGTTTGTGCTAATTGCTTTTGCAGCTCAAAGTTTTAATCCCCAGTGATAGCATACAAAAATTCGGACGCTGGAGAAGCCCTCATAATCATCCCAAGAGAAATGCCTCGAAAAAGGTCGGGTATTCAGTAGATGATACATCAAACCTCCGGGTAAGAAACCCTGGGTATGTCATCAGAATTCTTTTCAAACTACCCAGAAGGTAAACAAGGTGTTCTTTTGAAAAAGAAAAGCATCTTGGCTTGCTGGCCAAGATATTTCATACGATATTCTAGAATAGCCTCAATTGTCTATTTCTCCAATAAATGCGTATGTTTTTGCACAAAGAAAAACTTGTCTGACAGGAGATATGCCCTTAAGAGGCAGGAAAGTGCCCAGGTACCTACGATTGTTATGGTACCCCTCCTGAGCATGGGATTAAACCCCTCTGTTCACATCAAATCCTCGAGCGAGGACCCCCAGGTGCTCATTATTTGAGTCTTTTCAAGACATATTGACGAGGACCCACCAGGCAAACCATCAAACCTTGGGCGAGGACCCCCATATGCTCATTGTTTGAGTCTTTTCAAGACCTACTGGCGAGGACCCACCAGGCAAATCATCAAATCCTCGGGCGAGGACCCCCAGGTGCTTATTGTTTGAGTCTTTTCAAGACCTGCTGGCGAGGACCCATAAGGTAAACCATCAAATCCTCGGGCGAGGACCTCCAGGTGCTCATCATTTGAGTCTTTCCAAAACCTGCTGGCGAGGACCCACCAGGCAAACCAACAAATTCTCGGGCGAGGACCCCCAGGTGCTTATTGTTTGAGTTTTTTTCAAGACTTGCTGGCGAGGACCCACCAGGCAAACCATCAAATCCTCGGGCGAGGACCCCCAGGTAGCCCTTGAACATTGGACCGATCCTCTGTTCACCAAAGCCGTTAGGCGCCCTAGTCAAGGCGACCGAAGAAAGGTTCGGGTCTTATACAAATGAAATCTAGTTAAGGCGACCGAAGATAAGTTCGCATCCTGTGTAAGCGATTTCTCCAGTCAAGGCGACCGAAGAAAGGTTCGGGTCTTAGACAAACGAAATTCAGTCAAGGCAATCAAAGATAGGTTCGGGTCCTAGGCAAGCAATTTCCCCAGTCAAGGCGATCGAAGAAAGGTTCGGATCCTAGATAAACGAAATCCAGTCAAGGTGATCGAAAGATAGGTTCGGGTCCTAGGCAAGCGATTTCCCCAGTCAAGGCGACCGAAGAAAAGTTCGGGTCCTAGACAAACCGTTTCCCCATCAAGGCGACCGAAGACAGGCTTGGATTCTCGACACACAATATTAACTATCTGGAATTACTCTACCCTTCGGCAAGGTAAGTAACCCCAGATATGTTTTTATTTGCTTTAGCATGCACCGTCTTATATCGCATCATAAAAATAAGACTCCAGTCTCGCTAAAAATAGCATTCATTGAGCATGCATGGGCCAAATTTAGGTGTCATTTTATCTTTGAATGTAACCTCTACGAGCTCAACCTCTGCAAGCTCACCTTCAAAGAGAGGCAGCTATTGACACCTATTTTTGATTTGCCCAAAATTAATTATACAAAATTTAGGAATTAATTTTCTTTAATTCTTAAAACAAAAAAATATTTCTATTTAAATGCATTGCATATATAATTTAGACACATTTTGCATTAATAGGGTCTATTAGAACTTTCAAAAAAATTTAAAAAATTAATTAAAAAAAATCGGATCGGGCCGAGCCAAGGCCGGCCTAGCTCGACCCCTATTTTCCTCTTTTCTTCCTTCCCCCGCATGGGCCTAGGCCCTTTTTCTTTTTTCTTTCTCCCCCCAAGCGGGCCTAGCTGCCTTTTTTTTTTTTCTTTCTTCTCCTCCGCACGACGGGGCCTGGCCCGGCCTAGCCCGGCCTAGCCCTTCTCCTTCCTTCTTCCCCCCGCCAAGCGATCCTTTTCTCTCCCCTGTTCTCCTCTGCCGCTGATGCAAAGCGATGAGTGGCTGAGCGCGACCGCCCCGTCCCCATCCGGCCAGAACAGGGCCGGGGTAGCACGCCACAGGGACTGGCCATTAAGGCCAGTCCTGTCTTCCCCATTTCCCGGTCTTTCTCTCTCTCTCCTTCTCCTCTCTACCTCTGCACATTGAACCGCCCCCCCTCCCCCCCGCTTTGCACCGGCCTAAATGGCCGCGAAGTCGCGGGCCAAAGTAGGTCGGTGCAGGCCATCGTCAGCATACGTGGGGAGCAAGTGAGACGCGCTCGCCGGCTATAAGGCTGAAGAGAGAGAGAGAGAGAGAGAGGGCTCAGGCCGGGTCGGCCATTTTCGGAAAAAAACAGAGAGAGAATAGAGAGAGAGAGTGTGAACCGAAGGTCCGCTGGAGCAAAAGAAGAGCCAGCAGCGGTGCCGTCACCCCCTGATCAGCTGGAAGCCCCTTCGGACACGCCGTTGATCGATGAGCTTCCCCGGGGTCCCGTTCGCCTCTGTTTTCCACATGTTTTTATGCTCGGTTTGGCCAGGACCCGCACCAGCCATTTTGCACGAGTCTCGGCCCATACTGCCGTTGGTCCCGGCCCCCACTTGCTATCGAAGATGAACCATAGTTACCGGAGCCGACCGGATCGCCGGAAGAGGTTGAAGTCCTTCGTTTTTTGATGCGCACGCCAACTGATCGATGAAATGCCTCAGTGAGGCCGAGTTAGTTTTGTTTGCCGGCCGATGAGCAGGCAGTCGGACGGTGATCCAGGTAGTCGAAAAGGTAAGTGGGGCTTGTGGGGTGAAGACCCAGGCTATGGGTGGCCTGGGTCATCCGGCGAGATCGCTGGATTTCGCCGGTGAAGCTCCCGCGTGCCTAGACACGTGGGAGCCGTCCCCGGATTGGCCTGCAGTCGGTCCGATCGGTCTGCAAACAAATAGGGCCGGTTCGACTCGATCGAACCGGCCCTATTTCGTCTTTTTCCACCGGACCAGGGCCCAACCGGGCCTGATCCGGTCCAAACCCGGGTTGAACCTTTGACCTGGGTCGGATCAGGAAATCCGACCTGGTCAACGCAATGGGTCGGGTTCGTTGACCTGGATCGGATTTGACCGACCCGGATCCGCCAACCTGACCCGGTTTTTAATATTATATTAATATTTTTTTTATTTTTTTTAAAAAATAAAATTTAAAAAATTTTAATTTTTTTTCTCTTTTCTTCTTCTGTATTATTATTTTTTTTCGAAAAAAAAAATTCAATTTTTTTTAAAAAAAGATCCTTTTTTAAATTATGTGGTATATCTAAATATTTTAATTCATTATGGTATTATTATGCAAGTTTTTGTCTTGTTTAAATTAGACAAGCCTGAGATTGCGCGGTAGTATTTTGCATGTTAGTTTTTATTACCGTTATATTATTATGCATGTATTTAATACAATTGCATGAATTGTCGTGTTTTTGAATGTCATCTGACTTAGCTAGGATTAGAACCTTAGGCTGCATATCTATCTTAACTGCTAATCGTTTCTGATTATGCACTCGCTTGATCATCTCACATGTTAGGAGAAAGATCCTAAAATCAATCTAAATTACCTGACAAATGTTTTCATGAAACGACCATGGTAAAAAGGTACCGAAATGGTATTAGTTATTCAACTAGTGTAACCAATTCTCCGAATTCAGTTAATCTCTGGTTCGCAGGAATAGGGTGATTCTCCCATCACCTTATTTGGATTTCTAATTGACCCACCCCAAATCGATTAGTGGCAACTCCTTAGTATAAACCATTTGCATGTTAAGTATTTAAACCCTAAATCGCTATAAAGTATGGGCTTGGTAGAGCCCGAGTTGAGTCTCGAACATAGACTTAGCATGTAGTAGGTGAGCCCCCCTTTTTTGCACATGTTGTTGATAAAAAAGTCGGGAGGTCGGTCACGACATTGTGTGATCTAGTCACAATCCATTGTTTTTAATCAAACAAGTTATAAGACATCCACACTAATATAGTGGCCCACACAATCAAAACTTTCTTATGTTAGACAAGGAAAAGCACTATTTTGTTTGTTTTACAAACAAACAACCAACATATATGCTACAACATTCTTTATTAAAACAATTCGAAATGAGTCTATGTAGTTATATTATTGCTTTGTTAGTAAAAGTGTCAAGTGTTTGTAGGTTTCGGTGTCAGCAACTACTTGATGTCCATGTTCGAGGTCCCCCGAACCTCGTTCTTTACACAGACAGTGTTTGGTATATTAATTCATTTCGTTTCACACTGGCATACCTGCTACAGAGGAATAGAAAGGAAAAATTTTCAATGGGAGAAGAATGGCTAAGGCTGCATTTGGTTTGGTTTTTGGGAAAAGTTTTTGGCGAAACACAAAGAATTTTAGGTTAAAGAATTTCTTTAAAATGCAAATAGCGTTTGGTAAAGTGTAATTCAAAAGTGTATTGAAAAGCAACTTGGATTCAAACGTTGTTTAGAATAAAAAAACTTTTCTGAAGGATTTTTGCTATTTTTTTTCAAGAAAAAAATTGAACTCAAACCCTTCGTTAGACGCTGGAAAAGACCTCAGGTTGCTGATGAGGCCACCTGGGTCGCGGCTACCTAGGGTCACACGAACCCGATGACCCAAAGCCGAGGTTACGCAACTCTGGTGACCCCTCGCCAAGGTTGCGTAACGGTTGCCTATGGTCAGGCCCTAAGCGAGGCTCGCCAACGCCAGATTGGGCTCATCAGCAATCATATCTGGGCTTGCTGGCTACATCGCGTGTGATGAAAATGGTGAGGGCATTTTTGGAATTTAGAAAGTTAGCAAGGACAAAGTTGGAAGAAAAAAATACATTAGTATTCCTGAAATGCTTGTTGACACTTGATTTTTATCCAACACATCATATACATGTAAAAACTTGAGATTATGGATTTCTGATTGCGGCATAGTTCGGTTCTCAAACAAAAAGAGTATTTTAATATTTTTTTTCTTGCATTGGCCTTTCATTTCTTAGGTTTTTATACCTTTTCTTCAAAAAAATCAAAACTTTGACTTTTGAATTGACTTTAGAGTCAAATTTTGATCGAAAAGTGAACATTCGGTCAAATTTTGGTTTTTTGCATAGAAAGCCTCTAAATAGTGTCAATTTCACTTTTGTACTTTCAATTTCCAAAATTTTTGAAGTTTGACCCATTAATTGACCATTTTAGACTAAACCTCTAAAAGTCAACTTTTGGTCAAACATTTTCCAAAAAAATAAAAAATTTGGAAAAAATCCATAGATCACAACTTCTTTTCACTTCAATTTGATTTTGGCATCACTAATTTTATGAAAAATTGATTAAGAATTTTTTTTTGGTCGGTTGATTAAGAATTGACTTTTCCCCAAATTGGGAATTTCAATTCCGAATAAGCCAAATTCAAAATTAGTTCATTTCTTGTCATTTTTTGAGATAGTTTCCTTCACGACATTTGATCTAGAAGTCATTCTACATTCAATTGTCAAACCAATTTTACAATTCCATGCTGAACTAGAATTTCCCCAATTTTGGCCTCGTTGATACCTAAATTTGGCGTCTCATTTGGTAATTTATTGCATAAAAAATTAGGTATTAATTTTTGACCCCTAAACAAAATATTGATTAAATTGCCTAGCATATAGGCACTAGGAACATTTGCTTTAGTAGAAATAGGATTTACTAAAAAGAAAGAAGAACAAAAATTTTCGACCCGATTCGACCGGAACTGGCTCGACCAGGTCAGGCAAAGGGGGCTAGCCTTTCCCCCGTTTGGGTCGGCCCAGCCCCGGCCCCTCTTCTTCCTTTTTTTTCCTCACCTAGGTGATAATTCTATTTTATATAGAGTTTATTTATTATTTTAACTTAATATTTGCTTAGTTTTAATTGAATTTGATTCCTACTTTATTAATTTTAATTAATTTTTGTAGGTAATTGAAGTTAAAGGAAGCTTAGGGACTAATTCTATAATTTGCCGGCTTTCCACGCGTTTTGTCCTCCTAAGCTGTGTGAAAGTATCCATAACAATCCAATTGTTCCTAAATCGTGTAGAAGCTTCCCAAATTGGAGATCAAAGCATGCAAATCTGAAATCAAGAAGAATTAAACCTATTTTGGGAAGAAAATCAAAGTCCAAGCTAAAAAAGGAGTTTTATTATTGAGAGGAGTCCTAATTTGGAAGAACCTTTAATTGCAATCCTATTGTGATTAAGGTTTCTTGGAAAACAAGAGGAGGTATAAAAACGTGATTTTAGAAGAGAGAAAAAGAGGAAGAGGAAGGAGGAGGCGACAAAAAAATCAAGCATTTGATTATTCTTGGTGAATCTGTTCTAGTTCTTCATCATATTTAGTTTAATTGTTTTTAGTTTAATGTTCATTATGTTCTAGACTACTTGTTGTTAGAGCTACGATGTAGCTTAACTATGATTGATTAATTTTCAAGAGTTGTTGATGCAATTCTAGATCTCGTATGTGTGAGTTATATATCATGTTCTTAATGTTTTGAAGTGCTTGATCACCATTTGAATGATTTTTATTGCATGATGAAACCGAAAGGACATTCTATGCGAGTGCTTTATGATATATAGCCATGAATTTAACTTAGATAGAGATATACTAGGTTGTTTGTGTGGTTTCGGTAGTAAGTAAATCGAGGGTGATTTATTGAATCCGGGAACATTAATAGATTTTATTGCACTTAGGTTTACTTAAATTCACATGGACCAAGTGTGGGTTGCTAAATCTAAGTAGGATTGCTATACCGGACCAAGGATAGTAATTTAAATTAGGAAGTTCTACCATCACACTATGATTTCAATTTGATTGCATGATGAGCTTGGTTAATTAATCTTGATTGGTTAAGTGAAACCGGATGCTCTAACATTTTTAATTCTTGATCAAAGTCCTTTGCTTCTTGCTTCTTTATGTTCGAAATTTCTAGGTTTAGTTTGTGAATTTCTATTTTCGATTTTGGGTTTGTTGCCTTGGTTAATTTAGCTTTCGGAAATTTCAATCGTAATAGGTTAATTTAGTTTTCTTTAGAATTTCGATTGTTTTATTAAATCTTTAATTGATTAGATAAAGTTGAGAATTGTTCACCTTTGGTAAGTAATTTGATTGATTTGTCTACAATCTCTATGAGAACAATACTTTAATTCATCACTTTATTACTTGTTCGATACGTACACTTGCGTTGCTAATTTAAAGAACACTAGGCCCGGTTCAGCTATTGGGCCTCCTCTCTTTTCTTGGCCCGACTCCCTCTCTTCTTCTCTTAGCTCCGTTCCTTCCCCAAGCACGGCCGGTGGTAGGCCACTTGCCCCAATCAAAAGTACGAGGCAAGTGGAGGTAGTTGCGTACCGGCTGTCTTGCTTAAAAGGAGAGAGAGAGAGAGAGAGAGAGAGAGAGAGAGAGAGAGAGAGAGAGAGAGAGAGAGAGAGAGAGAGAGAGAGAGAGAGAGAGAGAGAGAGAGAGAGAGAGAGAGAGAGAGAAGGGGTTTGGATTTGGAGAAAAAACCAGAGAGAGAGCGAGAAACCGAGAGAGCGACCGAGAGAGTGAGCTACAAAAGAGAGGGGTTGCCAAAAGGCAGAGCAGAGAATGAGAGAGAGAGAGAGCCCCCGTTGACTGCCGCGCCTCAACTACGGCTGACAATTCCCCTTTTCCAGCGCCAAAGCCACGGTAGTTCTTATATCGTTTAGAAAGATTAGTCCACAAAAAATATTTTCATCATCGATAACAATCTATATCTAACTATTTTGACGGGTAATGAAAAAAAAATTTGTTTATTTATTTTTTAAGCAATAAAAGCGATTATTTTCGAAAAATATTTTCCAAATTATTCATTTTTCGCGAAACAAACGCACCCTAATTAGATAAACTCGTATAGCCACATTCATGGATTTGGATCTCTGGTTCCGTATGAAGTGAAATATCTTCCTATATCTCACTTGGCTTCTGGCCGGCTCTAATAGGCTAGTGGCAACTACTAATTAGGATAAAACTCTTATAGATAGATCGATCAAATGAAGTTACCACGTCGCGGAAGGAAAGGTTTTGGAAGGACCATAAAGAATGAGAACCATGGGTCCCCGACTCGATATTACCTTTAAACCCACTTTCTTGATCGAACCTCGTCACGACAAGGACTTGATATTAACTCATTAGGAATACCGCAAGGTAAGTTTGTATTTTGAGCGATCTCTCATTCTATCTCCCACTCTCTCTCTCTCTCTCTCTCTCTCTCTCTCTCTCTCTCTCTCTCTCTCTCTCTCTCTCTCTCTCTCTCTCTCTCTCTTTGCTCCGTTTGCTGTTTTATCAATGGAAATTATCAATGTACTTGAGGGGTCATGTTTTCCTCCAATCACTTAGAGCGGATTTCGGTCATAAATATCACGTGCAATTGTAATTAGTCAATTTTGCAAATAGATGATGTTTGCAACTAGAAGCTCACCATTTAGAAGGGTGGTTCGATTCGTCTAAGCAGAATTAAAAGAAAATACTAACCACATTTTTTTAAATGATTAATTTTGAAATTATTTCTTAAAAATATCAACGGTTGAGATTAATTTATTGAGCTTGAGGCACTGATATAGACACCTTGCGAGATAAAAGATCTTAATCCAATTGAGGTTCCATTTTTTTTGCAAAAAAAAATGAATGATTTAGAAAATATTTTTCAAAAATTAATCACTTATATCATTTGAGATAATTAGTTAATGAAAAATATTTTCATTATCTTCATGAACAATAAAAACATTTTTCGTTAACTAAGTATCTCAAATGAGATAAGTGATTAATTTTTCAATGAAAACATTTTTTCGTTCATTTATTTTTGTAAGTGATATAAGCAATCATTATTAGGAAAATATTTTCTAAATCATTCATTTTCGCGAAACGAATGCACACTGAAAAAGGCTTGGCAATAGAAGGAGGCATTCTTTTGGAGAAGATGAGGTGTGTGATGCAGCAATTAAATCCACATTTTAAGATCATAGATCAATGGTGAAAAGTGTGTTTGATTAACAATGTATATCTGCCGAGGAACATTTCACACAGCTTGATTTCTTTCTTTCCTGATAATGTGAAGTGCTGCTCTTCTTGACAGTATGATTTGGATCTTCTCATTCATCTATCACGGGGACAATCTGCAGCTTGTCAGAAAAACCTTTATGCGTTACTTGTGCAGCTGGCAGTTTTGCCTGATAGAAAGCGGCAATACATCATTGATGATGATGCTGGAAGGTACGCTTCTGAGTTTCCACGTGGTGGAAAGGAGGATGTGATGACCCTAGATGAGTTGGTCAATGATTACAAAAGAAACAGGAAACGTAGGATGCTTGGCTGGTTCAAAGTCAGAGTAAGCTCCAAGCTTCTATTTAATTAATAGTACTTCATTATTGGCCCTTCCTAGCCAAAAAAAGAATTGTTTGGCCCGTCCAGGCCTCATGTTACCACTTAGCTGCATCCGACAGCATCAATCCATTAGGAGAACTGCCAGCCCTATCTAAATGCAAAATTGGGCATCAGTTTCGCGGCATGGACGTCTTCCCTGATAACATTCCTTTAAGCGCTATATTTTTGCTGCAAAACTTGGCCATTGTTTGAACCTTAGTTATTGCTAATAAGCTTATGACTTATATAGTCAATGAGAGTGATGGGGTGTCGCTTATAATCCTTACTTGTTGATGCGTCTCTTGATAGACTCGTGGTTCCAAATATGTCATGGATTAAATTGGGAAAGAAAATTGTGATCAATTGATTCACGATTTCTGAAACGTACGTATTTTGTTTCTCGGCTGTGCTGATACGGTTGAAAAGCTGAACGTCAGAATGAGATAGACATCTTCCTGGAAGTTTTCGTTTTAATGCTTCTTTATACTTTGTCAGCGGAACAAAACAACAATTCTTAATTTCAGCGTCATTCCGTTAGTTTTGAAATGTCAAGTGTGCTCAATAAAGCATTAAACTGTGAGTGCAGAAGCCTGAGAGCTTGCCGGGATTGCCTCCCAGTGCTGATAGTGAGAGCTCTGCCAGTGCATCACCTGCACCTGGTTCAAAATCATCGCAAAGCAGAGTGATGTTCAGTGATATCAAGGATGGACGGAGGAAATCACTCAGCAGAAATGGGGATGATGCTTCAGCTGTGGAGTCCTTTCCAGAAAGAACTCAAGCTGGTGAACTATTCAGAGCTGCCGTTGGAGGTTGATGAAAAACATAATCATCATACTCTTTTTTCAGATTACATCATCTATATATATAGTGAGTACTCACTAATTATAGAAAAGACTAAACTACCCTTTCAACACTCCCCCTCAAGTTGGGGCATAAACATCAAAGAGCCCCAACTTGTTACACAAAGTAGTCACTCTACTGCCTTGCAATGACTTAATGAAAAGATCAGCAAGTTGGTCTTCAGTCCGCGTATATTGAATTGTTATTTCCTTGTTTTGAATCTTTTCTCGCACAAAATGGCAATCTACTTCAATATGCTTTGTGCGCTCATGAAAAACTGGATTTGAAGCGATATGCATAGCAGACTGGTTATCACAACACAGAATTGAGAGAGCTGAAGATGGCATACTAAGTTTTGATAACAACATCCTCAACCAAATCAACTCACTAGTCACATGAGCCATGGCCCGATATTCTGCCTCAGCGCTCGATCGAGATACCACCTGTTGTTTCTTACTTTTCCAACTCACACAATTGCCTCTCAAGAATACACAATAACCAGAAGTTGATCGCCTATCAAAAGGACAACCAGCCCAATCAGCATCAGAGTAGCCAATAACATCAAGATGTCCATGATTCTTAAATAATATCCCTTTACCCGGTGCTCCCATCAAATATTTAACTATAAGTAGCACTGCCTCCCAATGTGTAGTACGAGGAGTGCTCATAAATTGACTAACAGCACTAACCGCAAAGGAGATATCTGGTCGGGTAACAGTTAAATAATTGAGCTTACCCACCAGTCTCCGATATTTACTTGGATCATGAAGTAATTCGCCATGTTCTGCATCAAGCTTCACATTAGGATACATCGGAGTATTAACAGGCCTCGCTCCAAGAACACCAACCTCACTAAGAATATCCAGTACATATTTCCGCTGTGATAGTGAGATACCATCACGTGAGTAGGCCACCTCAATGCCCAAGAAATACCGCAAATAACCCATATCTTTTGTGCTAAACTCTGCCTGTAAAAACTATTTCAATTTTTTCACTCCTACAGAGTCACTACCAGTAATGATAATATCATCCACATACACAACCAGGAGAACACACCCAGCAAGGGAAGTAGAGCTAAATACAGAATGATCTACAGTACAACGTCGCAAACCAAACCGAATAACCGCATCACTAAAACGACCAAACCAGGCACAAGGAGATTGTTTCAATCCATATAATGCCCTGCGTAGGCGACAAACATTGGTAGACTCCCCCTGAGCAACGAACCCTGGGGGTTGCTTCATATATACCTCCTCTGCCAAGTCCCCACGAAGAAATGCATTCTTGACGTCAAATTGGTGAAGAGTCCAACCATAATGGACATTAAGAGAGATGAAAACACGAACAGAAGGTATCTTTGCTATAGGAGAGAATGTATCATCATAATCAACTCCATATGTCTGGGTATAACCTTTGGCAACTAGACGTGCTTTTAGACGCTCAACAGTGCCATCTGGTTGAAACTTCACTGTGAAAACCCAACGGCACCCCACAGCCTGTTTCCTAGCAGGTAATGATGTGAGTTGCCATGTCCTATTATCCTGTAGTGCTTGCATTTCATTCTCCATAGCCTGTCGCCAACCTGGATGAGCAAGAGCCTCTGCAACAGTACTTGGCACAGACACAGCAGATAAAGAAGCAACAAACGAGGAATATGTAGGAGAAAAACAATCATAGGATAAAAACCGAGAAAGAGGGTAACGAGTATGTGTATGACAAGACAAACCACTATAGAGAGTAAACCGATGATTGGGTTGACCAACACAAGAACGTGTACTTTTACGCAATGCAATGGGAATGTCAGTAGTAGAATCAGGCTTAGAAGCAACTGGTGGATTACAAAACGGGACATTGACTGGCGGAGAATCACCCATATCCAATGCAGGTGGCGACTGTACTACCTCACGTTGAACAGATTGGCGCCGTTGATAGGTCTTGTCAGCGAACTAAAAACTAGGCAATGACGCTGATGACTCAGGCATACTCGCCAAGGGAATAGGCGGTAGTGGAGCCATAGTCGAAGATAGAACATCTTCAGAAGGACTCGTTATAGAGGAGTAATACAACTGATCCTTGAAAAAGGTTACATCGGCTAAGACATACAACTGCCGACTAATTGGACTATAACACTTATACCCTTTTTGAGTTCGGGAATACCCAAGAAACACACACTTGTTAGCCTGTGGATCGAGTTTATCATGATCAGGAGCAAGACGATGCACAAAACAAACACACCCAAACACACGAAGTGGTAAAGTAAAAAGTGGACTTGTAGGATGGATAGTGGAAAACGGTATGCCCCTATGAAGCACTGAGGATGGAAGGCGATTTATGAGATAGCATGCTGTAAGAATAGCATGCCCCTAGTACATTTTGGGGAGGTTCATATGAAAAAGGAGGCAACGAGCCACATCCAAGAGATGACGATTTTTTCGTTCAGCCACCCCATTCTGTTGGGGGGTATAGGGACAAGAAGTCTGATGTAAAATCCCATGAGATATAAGAAATGATTGAAAACCAGAGGAAATGGCCATATATTCTTTGGCATTATCAGAACGCAAACATTTAATAGAAACATGATATTGATTGAGAATTTCAAAGTAAAACATACGGAAATAAGAAAAAACTTCAGTTCGATCTTTTATTAAATATAATCACGTCATTGGGGAATAATCATCCACGAATATAACAAAATATTTATAACCAGACATATCACTAACACGACACGGTCCCCAAACATCAGAATGGACCAACTCAAAAGGACTTGACACACGATGCTGGACACAAGAAGGAAACGACACCTGGTGGTGTTTGCCAAATTGGGAAGCATCACACTGGATAGGATTCATAGATTCTGAAACGGGTAAAAAATGACAAAGAATGTCAAGTGGTGGATGATCCATATGACAATGCATCTGAAATAAGTCAGAGGTAGTTTTCTTTTGAGTAGCCTCAGCAATGAGGTCTTTGTTCAGGTAGTACAGCCCATTGGACTCGTGTCCGCCACCAATCATCCGTCCTGTCCTCAGATCCTGAAAGACACAACGAGTGAAAGTAAACGTTACAGAACAATTCAAATCTCTAGTAAGAGAACTAACGGAGAGCAAGTTATATGGGAAAGCTGGCAAATGGTAAACAGATGAAAGAGTAAGAGAGGGATCCATGATTACATTCCCTTGACCAGTGATATGGGACTGTGAACCATCAGCAAGTGTAACGGAACTAGGTGACTTAGAGGTAATATGAGACAACAACTTAGAATTACTAGTCATATGATTTGTGGCACCAGAGTCTACGACCCAGGAAGTGGGTGTAGAAGAGAGTAAATAGGACGGACTACCTGAAGAAGTTTGTGCCAAAGTAGCAGTAGGAGCAAAGGAATCCTTGACTTGGTTGGGACGCACTAAGGACTCGTACTCAGTGCGAGTCAGCATAATGGTACTAGGTAACTCCTGTGACTAATCAGAAACTTTTTGTATTGGAGATTCTACTGCTTCGGCATAAGCAGCCCGTGGACGAAGCTTAGGATGTAGGGTATAGTAAAAAGGCTTAGTATGGCCAGCTCGTTGACAATGGTTGCAATAACGAGAATTTCCAGTACCCCTGCCACCATCTCGGCCACGACCGGGAGAAAAGACAGACTTGCCACGACCTCGAGGACCACGTCCCCGGCCTCCACGACCACCAGAAGATTGAGAGACCATAGCACTCACTACAGGTGTAGATGATAATGAGTCAGGCATGCATCGAAGGACCCGAGAAAAGATCTCATCTACTGATGGAAGAGTACTATGGGAGATAATCTGTTGTCGGAGAGAAGAATGAGTAGGACCAAGCCCTCAGAGAAATAACACAACTCTCATATCCTATTGGCGCTTGGCTAACTCTCTAATGTCATCAGTGGCAGGCAAATAAGTATCCAGTTTCTCACAAAGGGTGGTGAACCTAGAATAGTAATCAGATGCAGACATGTCTCCAATATGTAGGTCAAATAGCTCCTTCCACACATCACAAACACGGGTCATATTATCACGACCCGAATACATAAGAGCACATTTGTCCCAAATAGCTTTGGCTGATATACATTGCATAAACTGAGGACAAATCTTGGAATCCATGGTATTCCACAACAATGTCCGAATAGCTGCATCGCCAGAGCGCCAATCATCCTCCTTTGTTTTATCCGTAGGTGGAGATGAAGTCTGATAACTCAGCTCTTTGGTGGCTAGAAGATATGTTTCGATTGCCATAGACCAAGAAGGGTAATTGGTCCCATCGAGTTTAATAGAGGTCGACTTCAGATTGGTGAGACTAGTATCCGTGTTTCCAGAATTGCCAGCCATAACCCAATAAGAATATAAAAGTGAACTTAACAGAAATTTGCACCTCGTGCACCAATCGTAATAATTACCACCAAATACAATAGCTCATCAGAACAGAAGCACAAATCAACATAGGGCAGGGACTTTAGTTTCGCAAAAAAAAATAACGCTTATGGGATATATGTCGGGCAAATAACAGTACGATCACCAAAAAATTAATAATCCCATTCTCAAATATTCCTTCTAGCCGCTGAACCAATAATGCTTGTTTACAGTCGAGTACGAGCTCCCTTCACTTTCCTCTCACTCAGAGAAATTCAATCTGATGGATGAAGAGAATGAGGACGAAGATCACCGCCAGTTCAAGAAGAACTTCATGGGAAGTCCCGACAACCAAAGCCCCTACCTGCCGCGCCAATCACTCCGACTTCGGTCCTTCCAGCACAGCTCAAAGTCACGAAATTCGCAGAGGTGTCCTGCACGCCGCCACTGCAAACGCTCCTTGAACCAGCAACACTCGTGGACTCTGGATTTCGTCGTGGCTTCGAGTTCAAACTCGCGGCTTCAGTACTTGGTGGAACATCGCCAGATCTGAGTTCGACAAGGCCTGGCAATGCCGACTAGAACTGGGTTAGGTCAATAGGCGGTGCGACTCAGGACGATTCAAGGCAACGGTAACGAGGTGTCGATTTGGATGGATGAATCAACGCCGGAATGGTGTCGCAAGAGTCACCGGAGTCGCGGGAGTTGTGGACGTTGGGGACGTTGCGGACGCCGGCAGTGTGGTTGTTGCGGAAGTAGTGGTAGCCGCCGCTGGCGCGGTAAGATTCCAAGGCCGGCAGCAGTGACTTCTCCAGTGACAACTGTGGCCTCTGGCGGCTAGGGTAATAGTTGAAGGACTAGGGATTTGTTCGTAAGCTCTGATACCACAATGAAAAACATAATCGTCATACTCTTTTTTCAGATTACATCATCTCTATATATAGTGAGTACTCAACTACCCTTTCAACAGAGGTCGTCGTCTTCCTCCATTGATGGAAGTCTGCTTACCAGTTATTTGCTCTTTATGTGTTGGGGGAGAAAAGACGGTGTTTATTTAAAATGAACTTAGATCTTATAGATGAATTGATGTAGAATAAAGCGCAATGGTGGAACGGCATTCATCCACAGATTTCACCTGAAAAATGAGGTAAAATTGCGAAGAATTTGTGGTATCTTTGCATTCAATCTTGCGGGGTGCTAAAATTTTATTAATACCTGGACATGAACTTTTTAAATTGTGAGCTCCTACAGGTACAATCAACGAATGCTGAACCAATTAACAAGTGCGTAAAATGTATGTATTTATTCTGAAGGAATGTGATGTATGAAATTGGACAGTAACTATGATTGGAAACCCCGTTTCTTGACTCTTGGAAATGAATTACCCATTTCTACTAGAAAAATCTCCATTACGCATTTAAGAGGTTTTGCAAATGATTGCCTGAATTGAAATCCAGTATATGTTTTATAGATCTGAATAGTTCCTTTCCAGCATCATATTTTTCCAGCATTGTTGTATCAATGTTCCACATTTAGTCTTATTCTGGTCCTTCTCTGCAATGTGCTGCTAACTCATAATACTGAGTCAGTCAGTGATCTGAAAATTTTTCATGAACCTACTCCGTGGTTCATTCTTCAGAGCGGTACTACCATCACAGATCAAATGAATCTCCTCCGGGAGCAGGTCAAAATGTTTGCTGGGGAAGTGTCATTATCCACCAGTTCCCTTAAAAGATTGTCAGAGCAAGCGGTTAACAATCTCGATGATTTACAACTTACGGTATGCAATGCACGAGTTGATGCAGGAACACATGCAGAAGTGGGATATTTCTTATTTGAAAAAAAAAACTGATTTGGATTTGATATTTCTCCTTCATTTTTTCTGTGGCCACCTTGGTTGATGCAGGAACACATGCAGAAGTCGAAGGATGAAATTCATGAAAAGAAGCTCCAGATGAGCATCTTGCAAAAGCGTATGATTGGATCACTTGAAACAGCTCCTCACACTTCAAATATAATGGAGATGTCTCAGGTTACCACCTGCAATTTGATATTTACCAAGTTAGCAACCGATGGGAAACACGTGGGAGGAGTTTGGAAGGACGGGGTGGGGGGTGGGGGTGGAGGGGGGTGGGGGGGGGGGGGGGAGGGGCGCGGTGGGGCGCGGGGCGGTTCATGTTTACTGACCATTTGGCATGAGTTAAGGCAGCCTGTTACTGTATTGTAGCCATTCAGTGGAGGAAATACTGTATAAAGCCTTAAAAGTAAATGGAGATGGATGACTTATAGAGTTGGCAGTTAGATATCAAAATTCTTCCTCTAAACTAAACGATACAATTATAAAAACGATCGGTGGATAACAAGTAAAAGAAATTGGTCATTTTTTTTCAGTTATCTGGAATGAAGCAAATGCTATGACTTTATAAAGATTGAGCAATCACTATATAATCCTCAACCAGCATTGGACCTTGGAAGGGGGCAGGGGCAGTACCCACCTCGCAAAAATATCTTAAGTACTTCAAAAAAGATGGTCTCGTCCCCAATCTAGAACTCGCAGTCCGCCATTGTCCTCAACAATGATGTGTCCCCATCACACGTGTGAATTAAAACGATCCTGTTTATGTTCTTTTTAATTTTATACATCGCCAGCATTGGCAGATTGGGAAAGGAGTGTCGGGCACAATGATTGGAACTTGTGACATTATGTTACTCTTACTTTTCTATGATTAGCTGCTTCCATAAGAATGCCATTTGTTTCTCATTTCTCTTCAATATAAATATTTGATTACCTGAAGCAAAGCAATTCTTTGCCACATATTTTCATCCTGAACTGAAGCTTGGCTCTTTCCATTAAGTTGCCGAGAGTGCTCATTCCCCACTCTTCCTGGATTCATGAGAATTTGTTTTTGGAACAGGGTGTTCTTAGTTCAAACTTTACTTGTGCGATGGCGAAAAAAAATGATTATAGAATTACAACCAGAATTGTTCTATTTTTTGATTTCTTGATTACGTAGCTTTCCTGAATATGTGGCATTTTGCATGTTGCGCAGGCTCTGTCAAAGCTCACTACACAGCTAAATGAGAAGACTTTTGAGCTAGAGGTTTGTTGCAATTTCTGAATGGTTTTAAAATAATATAGACAGTTACGACTATTCTGCTTTGTCAATTAAGTCTGCTTCCGATGTATTTCCCAGATTAAGACTGCAGATAATAGAATACTACAGGAGCAGTTGCAGACAAAGGTAAATAACTAACCTTCCGTGACATTTTTTGCGTAAAATTTTGTGTTTCCAATTTTTTGGTAACTGTCGCGATCTAAAATTTCTCAGGCTAATGGATTATTAAGACTAAGCCTAACTCGGGCCCTCCCAAGCCCTACCAATTCGCAACTTAGGGTTTAAGTTTTTAACATGCAAAAGTTTTCATGCTTGAAGTCGCCACTAATCTATTTGTGGTAGGTCGATTAGAAACCTAAATAAAACATAGGGAGATATGTTTTATTCCTACGAACTAGAGATTCTAAGCTCAGGAACTTGATCACGCTAGATCTAGTCTAACGCCCTTTCGGTACATTTTCTTTTCAAAAAATGTTTAAGCTGGCAATCTGAATCCATTTTATTACCTAATCACTAACATGTGAGATGTTCATGCAGGTACGCAAACCACCAATTTAATACCCAAGAAAGCAATAAATAAATTGCAAGATTAGGAGAATGACGTACCTTAGAGCAACGCAAGCATCTGCATTGTTAGTAGAATATCACGTAGACAATCCTAATATGATTTCTAATTAACAAAGCAAGGCACTCAAGATGTTCTTTAGGGTTTGCGCTTTATTAAAATGCAAACTAACCTATATGCAATGACGTGCAAAAAAATGACATGCGATTAATGCAACCTAGCATGCGAACGATTTATTTTTTTTTGTATTTTTCTCATAAAATTCGGAATTAAAAATACTCAAATCAACATGCAATTCTATCTCAAAGAAAATTATTTGATCTATCGTAAAGTGATTTTTTTTGGGATTTTTATTAAAATTCGAAATTATTGAATATCCTAAATAATCTATTAGGATTAGAATAACACATAATTTAAACTAGAAAATAAATTATCTCAAGTCCTAATTTAAATTAAATAATTATCCTATCTTCTAGATACATTTAGGATTTCCTAAACATGCAAAACTCCTAATCTAAATCCTAACTAACATATTTTTGGATTTTCTTTATTTAAAAAAAAAACAATCAAACAAAAATAACAACCGCATTCAAACAATCCCGCAATCCGCAGGATTTGAATTAGGAAAAGAAATCAAATTAATAGTCATATCTATAGGGTTATAGATATCGACGGAAAACTGATTATTCGAATTTGGTAAGCGAATAAAATCTATTATCGTATCCAAGTCATTATGGATAAAATAACGATTTTTCGTGATTATGGATAAAATAACGATTTTCCGTATCATCGCATATCGTACTTTATGGATAAGATCGGATAATCGTCCAGATACGTTGCTAAATTAGAAATAATTCCTAATTTTGGGTGTTTTCGAATATTGCAGATAAAGAAAACATTATCCTAAAAATTTCTAGCAATCCACAGAATATTCACCAAAATATTTGAAATATCGAAAAACTAGGAAACCAAATATTCCGAAAGTATCGGATAACGGTCTTACCTAATTTCGGGATATTTCTAAATTTGAACTCGCGGATTGGGATTGCGGGTTGGGATAACCGACGGCTGGTGGGTGACCTACGGTGGCTCAGGGGCAGCTCGGATTGCAGTGGCTGATGCACGCGGCGGTGCTCCGGTCAATCAGGGGCAGCGGTGGAGCGGAGCACCGGTGGAGGACTCGCAGTAACTATTGGACACTCGTGCTCAAAGAGGATTTACGGCAATGATTATCGATCTTGGACCACGATGGACGCCAGAAAAAAAACTTTCAATCCCAAGGACTGCACCTGCACTCACTGAGCACTCTTACACATAATCTCTACTGCACAAATTTTTACCACTTGTGTTCTTCTTGCTTGTAAATGATCCAAAGAGCACCACTTCAGAATTCTTTCACGACTTCACGTATTACACCTCCTTTGCGTGCGCGAACGTTATACAAGTAGAAAAGTCTGGATGATGAGGTCTTGGGACTCGTCGCGGGGAGCGTCGTCAATGTTGGTGTGAGGACTGGATACGTCGGAAGTGGTCTGGAAGCAGCGGGGACCGCCAATTACTTGTTAATCATTCGCCAGGAAATTAACTTGACGTTGCTGGTCTGTAGGGACTCGGCTGGTTGGTGCAGCGAAGGCTCAAATCAGCAGCTTCTCGTCGGGATCACAGGTCGACAGCCTCATCGCCGTCGTTGTCAGATAGGGACTTCTGATGTAGCCGTTTCGCGGGATGAAGCAAAGAGGCTGTGCTGGTCTCTAAGATGAAGAACCGGCGTGGAAGAGAGTTCGTTGATGCCGGATTCACCGTGGAGAATTGCTTTGACTTTGCAGAAGGTGTGTATGGTGAGACAGCAGCTCGAAGGTGCACCTACGTGGAAGGAAGCTCCCTCTCTCTTTTCATGTATAGGTGTTGCACTGTCTTGAGCAAGTGAAATCCTGCAAGAAGAAAGAAAGCTCCTTCTTTTTGCTCGTTGTCTCCTTTTGTCTCTTCGTGAATTCCTGAATGTGTCCACTACCACGTATTTGCTTAGATGAGCGTCAAGGCGGAGCAGATCGTGGGATTGAACCTGAACAGAAACGGCTCGGCTCGTCGTCAAGAGACCTCGTGGCTCGTCTGAGGTGATTGCGATAGGATGCGTCTCAGTGGAGAAGGAGCTGGGACACGTGGCTGGACTGAAAAATTGCCAGAATTGCCGTGGGAGCTCGCCTGGGGACTGTGAAGGTCGTCGGGACTCAGGGTGATGCGGCGGCGAGGTACGAGATAGGCACGGCGTGGCGGCACGGGAGGGAGGCAGCACGGTGGCAGGATGGCACGGACTCGGTTGAACCAGCCCGCGATCACCTCTCTCTCTCACTACTCTCTCTATTCCTCACATATGTCTCTCGTGCTTTCAAGAATTGTGTTCTCGAAATTATGAGAGCCCCCTTTGGCCATGCAGTGGCCTATTTATACTGCATAGGAACCGACCTCTTCACATATTTCTTTCCTCAGTCAAATATTTCTTTCCCTGATTGACCAACTCTTGTTGAGGAAGTAAAGCCCATGTTTCCATTCATTATATATTAAACAATATACTTTTTAACATGGATCCTTCACTGCCCCTCTTAACTGAATATGGCTTCACAATCTTTCCACGTGTATTGCGGCAATGTGAGTAATGTGGCCAAGGATTTTCTTGAACGCGGGCTTAGTCCAATTTCATTAAGTTCAGAGCCGTTCACTTGAGTCCATCCACCGCCGGTCCGATAAATATCCAAACTATATAGGCCTAATTAACTATTAATGAAAATGCTCTTAAAAACTATATGCTGTGTAATTTTAATATTTTTGTTTAGGGGTTAAAATTTAATCCATAATTTTCTATGCAAATTATTATTAAATGATCGGTCGAAATTTAGTTGTCAACAGTAACCGTACTTCGAAATAGATGTCAGAGAATGCTAAGATGCAGGAGACAATTCTTATGCTAAGGCAGCAGCTCAATCTATTATCGAACAAAAGTTCTGCCAGTGCAAAACATAGTGCTGAGAGTGAGCCTACCTCGTACAAAACTGGATCTGGAGATTTACTAGGAGTGAACTGGATTGGCTCATGTGATGAAAATTGCATTGACGAAAACACTCCCACTAGTGTCGTCAACCTAAACAGGGTATTTTCCCAGGAGGATTCAAGATATTGTGGCAATGATGCTTTTCTAAATTCCCAGGTCCTTATGCAGGTCATTCTCCTTCAATCCCATTGTTTCCTATGGCTTTCCTTCTCAAGTTATGCTCTGATCTTCCTTTTCTTGTTTGTGCAATCAGCTTCACATATTCTGTGTCCTTCCACCTCAGTATTACGGTGCAGATTGAATTGTGCATCATGTACAATACACAACTTGTAGTATCCTAAAAATTTTGTTCCATACAAAAATACAGGCTGCAGAGATAGAACATTTGAGACAAGAGAAGTGTAGACTCATAGAACAAAAGGATGGACTTGAAATTCAGATCCAAAAGCTCGCAGAGGAAGCTTCCTATACAAAGGAGTTGGCTTCTGCAGCAGCAGTTGAACTCCATAACTTGGTTGATGAAGTTACTAAACTTTCCTTTGACAATGCAAAACTAAGGGGGGATGTGGCTGCTGCAAAAGAGGATTCATGCAGGCACAAATGTTGCACCCTATCTGATGACTATCCCGGAAAACCAGATGGAGCTTTAATCAATGACTTGCAGAGGGAATTAGATGCAACACATAAGAAAGAGGCAGATGTGGAAATCACAGTTTCAGAAAAAAATATACTGTTATTTGAGCTGAGGAGAAAACTGGATGAAGCAAAACAACGTGACGAGAATTTGGAAAATGAGCTAGCTAATTTGTGGGTTCTGGTTGCAAAGATAAGAAAGTCTGGCAATGATGCCAACAAGAAGATGAGTCAAGGGGTGCCTATCTCGTACAAGCAAGGAAGAGCCAGATATGGGATTCTTCCATGTAATGGTCACTCTCGAGGAATGTCACAGTCAGATGAAATCTCTGATGAAATGGATGAGCCAAATACTTTGGAGCGATTAAAAGCTAGCTACCTTAAAGAAAGCAAACGATGCAGAGAATTGGAGAGTACAATTTCCAAATTAAAGGCAAAATATCTAAAACCATATAAAAATTTTCCCAAGAAGTTAGTTATTTGCTATACCAGTCTTAGGCATTAGTCTAGACCATTGAGCGCTGTCAGTGGGTCCATGCTCCATAGTTAGATATTACAGCTAAATCCTAACTCTATTAATTCTAGGGTGAGGATCTTTCCGGCTTGGATGTCGCTGTCTTGGAGGAACTGCAAAACCTCCATGTTGAGGCCATAACAAAGATTTGCCACACAAAGGTGCCCTTTTGCCATATGCATGAGTTTCTTTTATGGTTCTCGTTGATGTGTACTACTTCACGATGCTCAAAGTCATTGCATGCTTTGCCCTCAATCTAGTAAATCCGTTGGCATCTCATTCCTTATTTCACAGAATGTGTAGGTATGACTCCACAGCACTGATTCTGACTTGAATAGCATTTTTGTTTGTGCCTAATACAGTGTGCTAGTCGTATCTTTGCAAACTGAGGTTTACTTTTTGATGTCTCGAGCAAATGGAGATTAAATTATGAGGTTGGTGCCAGCTCTTCTTACTAATATGTGCGGAAGTGGTCATGGCATTGTCTAATGAGATTCTCAATCCCATTTCTTGCAGGTTTCGTCTAGGTGTAGGTTGGTATCGTGTACGGTCGTTGAAAAGTTGAAAGAACTAACATATTGATATCCACTAGGGGTCTCTGACAGGTTTGTTGCGCAAGCAAATAAGCGAGGAGATCAAAGGAGCTCTCTCTCTCTCTCTCTCATATATAAACTGACACATTCTCGATCAGCCAAAGACTACTCTTCAAAGGAAGCAAGTCGCTGGACTCAACTATCTTAAGATACCAAAATAAGCTGCATAAGGCTCAGAAAAGTTACCATTATAATCACGACCCGCACTGTTAATTAATCAGGAAAAGAATTCCTGGTGAGAAAGTACACAACGCATTATTATTTAATGACAAAAATTAACTCAGAACAGGTCAGGGCTCCGGAAGCATGGCACAGTTTGCCGAAACCCATCCAATCTGCTTCTTCTCATTGTCGTAGATCACCATTTTATCTTGCATGGAAATGTCTGCAAACAGCGAGCGATAAGCATGTCAAATCTGCGAAAACAATTGCATCGACATCCACTGATCTAAGCTCTATGAATTGCTTGTTACCTCCTATTGTATTGGGCTCTCGTGGTCCCTTTTTCCCGACTTCGTAAATTCACAAGCGTGCAGTACCAATATTCTGGGGTAAAAACCTGAGCCTCAACTCATCGCGAACAAACTATAGGAATCAGTTGCTGTGCACTTGCACGATAAAAAGAGAAGAAATACAATCTTACACTGATGATGAGATAATCCTCGGGCAGCAACTGGAGTTGGGCATTTCCTTTCATAAAGCTCAACGCTAGAGGCATGAAGTAATTCTTGACCTCATTCATGTTCTGGAAAGGTTTTGCTCCCTTCCAGCATATTGGAAATCCCTCATGCCCATCTACTTCTTCCAGAGGCTTTCCCTTCAAATCAGCCCTTACCTAACATGTGAAATTGGGGAATTACTCACTAAGAAGGTTACTCGAATCTAAATTTCAACAAAAAAATGTCTAGTTTCCAACAAACCTTGTCGACCACAGCTGCATAAGCCTCAGTATTAAAATAATTGTAGGAGGTCCCACTGTCAAAAACCACTTGATGACCGCCTACTCCAGTAGGCTTACCATTGTGCAAGAGTTCCGCAGGTCCTGCTTCGTAGTTGGGCTTGCTGAAACAATTCATTTCGTCAAGTCCTCGAGATTTCAGCAATATATAAAATCTGAACAAAAATTAGCCAAACGAGATAAGATGGAATGGTTACATACGCCAATGAACCAGCTGAAAATAGTACCCAGGCAATTTTCGAAGAAGGGACGAGATCACCTCCCAAGAAGAGGAAGCCTCCACCTTGAGCGCTCAGACAGTGACCTAGTACATTGTGTATCGCGTTGACGCTAACTAATTGAGACAGGATGCCAACTTTGCTTTTGCCAAGGCCAAAGAGACCAGCGTTGGTAGTACTAGGAGATGTGTCACCGGCATGTTGTTCATATGCACATCTCCGGGCAGAAATTTCAGGAGACATCATAAAATCAGTAGCAAGTCAGAGATAAAGCCATCTTGACAGTAGCGACTCAAAGAGCACGAATGAAAACTTGTAGGAATAAATTCTCACCCAAAGGTCAAACGTGGCTTGAGGGTAGACCCGTCCCTTAATTTCAGGGAGAAGAGTCATTGACGAGAGAACCAGTAGATGAACTTCCATAAGAATATCGCACCTTATATGGACAATGATCCCTGGGGAGCCTACGTCGTTGGTTTGTAGATCTAGGTGAGGCAGCGCAGAGAGGGTCCGAACGGAGCACAAAGTTGTTATGAGGCTTGTAAAGATGTTCGTGATCCTGTTCGTATAAGATAAGCAAACATCAAGATAACAAAACCCTTGCCACAGAAAACCTCACTAACAAAATAATAAGCTAGTGGCACGGTTAAACTCGACAGCATTCTCTTGTTGTATTCACAAGAAATGGAATCCAGCAGCTTAGCCCTTTGAGATAATCCAAGCATACCACAAGCAAGGACAAACTCTCGATCATGTCAAGCACCTTTACCTGAGTGCACCCTGAACAAGAAAGATCACACTCAACCCAAGTTAAGACACTGCCAGTGTTGATGTCCATGTTAAAAGCCTTGCCACCAATGTCGATCGACACAGAAAAGTACCTGAAGGTCACGGTGACAAAAATTCAATGACCGTCATCATAATCGACATACTCAGAAAGTTGACGTCAAGGACGTACACAATTGTTTCGCCGGTTTTCATTCCGTCGAAAATCTTTCACCGAACGCTGCGTTTCGGATTTTATTAGAGGAGACCGGGTCCTGAGCTAAGATTGGACAGAGAATGTCAAATGCGTTAATTAATCCCAATAAATCTTACACCCTGACTTGATATGACACTAAACTCGACAATACATTCAAAGTACGTTAGAATTTAATCAATGACGTACCTTAAGAGAATATGGCTGGAATCTAATCAACAGCTATACTCTAAGCACAACGCCGGAATTTAATTAACGACGTTGAACTGGTGGCACAATATTCGAATTTAATCAACAATACTGAACCTGATAAAGACCCTCGTCGAAATTGAATCCACGACAAAGAATCTGAATACTACGATTAAAACTACTCCTAATGCGTTAAGGATAAAGGCTAGATAAAAGATGTGTTGTGTTTGTCGAAGAAGGTCCTTTCTACGTTGAAAATTCTTGAGTATTTATAGAGCAGCTTAATAACTGTCGACCGACTTCCCCTTGATAGTCGTTTTCCACTTCCTTCCGTTTCGCGCTTTAACCGTTTTCTGACTTGTCGACATTGCTCATGTTCTTTAACAGCTAATTTTCTTCCACGTGTCTCTTTATTTCTTCCTTGATCTTCACGTCCACGGTCATATCTTTACCTTCTGACACGTGTAAATGAATTTTTCGCCACGTATTACCAAGATTCCGTGCAAAGCTCGTGATGTTGGACTCGTCGACGTTACATGCAAAGCTCGTGATCTCGGACTCGTCGACGTCACGTGCAAAGCTCGTGATCTTGGATTTATCAACATCACGTGCAAGGCTCGTGATTTTGAACTTGTCGATACCTCTATGACGTGTCCTATCGATAATTACCCTAGGACCTCTTAATGACACTGAGCATGACTTGCTACCTTTTTGGATTTTCGCCATGTGGGCCGTACTTCATATCTTTTGTAACTTGTAAATGGCCCACTCCCACCAGGGATAATTTTGGGTGTCAACATATGTCCCCTTTTAAAAGGAATAAATTTGAATTTATTTCTTTTAAAGGTGTATCTTGTCTGTGCACGAATCCCTAGGCGATGATCATGCCTTTCTATCCTTTGACGTCCTTTCGAGAAGTCTTTACAAATTCTTCATCCAATAACCTTTGAACACATCATCTCATATCTTTCCCGAACAGTTGTGACTTTTTAAATCGTCTTCTTCATTCTTGTAAAACCTTGTTCCACCGTCGCGTCTTCTTCTCTAACCCTAAAAATCTTTTCTTGAACCCTTTTCCGATCTTGATCCATCGTTTCTCATGGCGTCCAATAAGTCTGAATATTTAGCCAGCGATTACATCGCAGCCTTTGATAAGTTTAAACAGGATCCACGCGCTGGTAATTGCTTTTTTTATTTACTGAAAGCTGTCGAGGATGAATGCAACTGTTTCTCTCTGGGCCCCAGTTTCATGGACCATCTCAATATACTTGTAAATCTTCAATTCCACTTCTCGTATAAGCATATGGAGACTTTGGCACTGCAACATTCTTCTATTACGGATGTGTAGTCCACCGGGTCTTCTCGATTTCGAAGTTTTCCCTCTTACGAAGAGGATTTTCACAAATAGTTTATTCGGTTGAAGGCCGATCAAGAAACTCGACTTTTATGGACAGCTGCTGGAATCAATATCGCTCTCGAGGTTAGTATGTCATCTTATGACCTAGAACGTGGGTTATTGGGCTCCGCCATCACTTTCTGGTCATCTTCCAGCAACTGTTTCTTTTTTCCTTGGGGCCATATGTCCATCACTATGCTCGATGTGTTTGCCATAGCGGGTTTTGAATTGGCTGGTCACGCCATCGAGGATTTGTCTGTACTGTCCACTCTTTTTATCTTTAACGATGCTCTGGCATACAGCAATTTCTTGTCTCGATTTAATCAAGCTTCGGGTCCTGTTACTCAAGATGAGCGTCTCTTTTTCTTGCTCTTTTGGCTGTCAAAATATGTGTTTTTTGTCTTGCCCTTAAAGTTTGCAAAGACTATCTGCAAATTGCCATAGCCTTAGCTACGGGACGACGTCTCGCATTGGCCCCTCTTGTTCTTGCAGTTTTATATAGAGGATTTACTCACGCCTCTTGGGCAATGAAATTCAGGGATTCTGGAACCATCTTGGGTGCTGTCGCGACCTAAAAAATTTCCCTCTTAGGCTAATGGATTATTAGGACTAAACCTAACTCGAGCCCTCCCAAGCCCTACCAATTCGCAACTTAGGGTTTAAATTTTTAAACGTGCAAATGTTTTCATGCTTGGAGTCGCCACTAATCAATTTGTGGTAGGTCGATTAGAAACCTAAATAAAACATAGGGAGATATGTTTTATTCCTACGAACCAGAGATTCTAAGCCCGGGGACTTGATTACGCTAGATCTAGTCTAACGCCCTTTCGGTACCTTTTCTTTTCAAAAATATTTTGGCAAGCAGTTTGGATCCATTTTAACTTAGTCACTAACATATGAGGTGTTCATGCAGATGCGCAAACCACCAATTTAACACTCAAGAAAGCATTAAATAAATTGCAAGATTAGGAGAATTACTTACCTCGAAGCAACGTAAGCATCTGCATGGTTAGCTAGAAAATCACATCAACCATCTTAATATGATTTCTAATTAACAAGCAGTTCACTCAATATTTTTTGGATTTTTCGCTTATTTAAATGAAACCTAGTCTATATGCAATGACGTGCAAAAATGACATGCAAGTAATGCAACCTAGCATACAAACTATATGTCATGCGACGACGTGACCTAATTCTGATGACGGGCAAATGATTTATTTTTTGGTATTTTCTGGTGAAATTCGGAATAAAAATGTGCCTAAATTAACATGCAACCTATGATGACTTAACATATCCTAACATGACTTATTTTTGGGATTTTTTGTTAAAATTCGAAATAATAAATTACTTAAATTAAGAATGCAATCTATCCTAATCTACCATAAAACAATTCATTCTTTTTTGGGATTTTCATGAAAATTCGGAATAAAAAAATAACCTAAATAATCTATCAAGACTAGAAAATTATTTAATTTAAACTAGGAAATAGATTATCTCAAATCCTAATTTAAATTGAATACTTACTCTATCGTGTAGATATATTTAAGATTCCTAAACATGCAAAATTCAAATTCTAATCCTAACTGATATTTTTTTGAATTTTCTTTTTATTTGAAAAGGAAAATAATCTGAACAGAGATAGCATCCACATTTAAAGCAACCATGCGATCCACAAGATTCGTTTCAAATTCGGATTAGGCACAGAAACCGAATTACCGGTCATATCTACAGGGCTATAGATATTAATGGAAAGTCGATCGTTCAAATTTGGAAAGCAGATAAAAATCATTATCGTATCCAAGGGATTAGGGATAGGATAATGATCTTCCGTATCGCCACGTATCATACCTTAGGGATAAGGTCGGATAATTGTCCAGATACGTTGCTGAATTAGGAAAGATTCCTAATTTTGAATATTTTCAAATATTGCGAACAAGGCAAACATTATCCTAAAATATCTAGCAATCCACGCAATATTCACAGAATATTCAAACACTCAAAAATTAAGAAACGAAATATTCTAAAAATATTAGATAATGTTCAATTACCTAATTTGCGGATAATTTCCAAATTCGAACTTGCGGATTGGGACGAACGGTGAACGGCGGATTTGGCGGCGCGGTGACGGGAACGACGACGGAGCGGCGGCGACGGAACAGCAAGGCAGCGCCGGCGTGTGACGGCTCCGGCGAGGACGGCGGCAGCAGCGTCGGGCTCGGCGGCAGCAAGCAACAGCGACGTCGGCGTCGGCGGGAAGGGCAGCGGCAGCAGCAAGCAGCAGCGGCGTCGGCGTCGGCCTGAGGAGCAGCGGCGAGCAGCAGCACCGGCGGTGTCGGCGTCGGGCGGCAGGAAGCAGCAGGCACGGCAGCAAGCAGCAACGGCGTCGGCGTTGGCAGCAACGGCGTCGGCGTCGGGCGGCAGGAAACAGCAGGCACGGCAGCAAGCAGCAACGGCGTCGGCGTTGGCAGCAACGGCGTCGGCGTCGCGCGGCAAGGAGCAGCAGGCACGGCAGCAGCAAGCGGCGGCGTCGGCGTTGCGCGGCAGGAAGCAGCAGGCACGGCGTCGACAGGGGAGGCGGCACCACGCGGCAACGGCAGGCAGCAGCAGCGTCGGCGGAGCGCGCGGGGAGGGGCGACAGCAGCCGCGGTGGCGTGAGGCGCGACGGCGTCGGCGTCGGGCGGCAGGAAGCAGCAGGCACGGCGTCGACAGGGGAGGCGGCACCACGCGGCAACGGCAGGCAGCAGCAGCGTCGGCGGAGCGCGCGGGGAGGGGCGACAGCAGCCGCGGTGGCGTGAGGCGCGACGGCGGTGGGAGCCGGTCTCCTTCTCTCCCTCTCTCTTTCTCACTCTCTTTTTTTGCTCACGTGTGTCTCTCGTGCTCTCAAAAATTCTGATCTGAAAAAATTTGTGTGTCCCCCTAAAATTCTGACCTAATAATCTATATATAGTGTTAATCTAGGTCAATTAGATGGGCTTTTAGTCCTAATGGGCTTAAGCTTGGGCTTTAATTTAAATGGGCTGAATTAATGGGCCGAATTGATTAATGATAATGGGCTGAATTAATTAATGAGAATGGGCTGAATTAAGTTCAAATTAAAACAACCGAGCCCATTTGACTTGTAATTCCCGGCCCTTGCATTCCAAGCGAGCTGAGTCACATTCAATGAAATTTAAGCTCGTTCGTCACCGCCAGTCCGATGCAAAATGCAATGAATTTAAACTATATGTTATGCAATTTAAATATTTTTGTTTAGGGGTTAACAATTTAATCCCTAATTTTCTATGCAAATTACACTAAATGGTTGCCAAAATTTAGGTGTCAACAGCTGCCCCTCTTTGAAGGTGAGCTCGCAGAGGTTGCATTCAAAGACTAAATGATACCTAAATTTCACTTATGCAAATGCAGTGAATGTTGTTTTTGTCGGGATTATGAGTCCCATTTTACGATGCATTAAGAAATGATGCAATGCTGACCTGAATAGAGAACATACCTGGAATTGCTTACCTGACGATAGCGCAATTCGAGGCACAACCTTAACTTGTATGTTGTTTTGGCAAATGTATGGGCTCAGTTCCCATCGGTATTGCCTATATATCTCCATAGGTGTTTGCAAAGATTTGGCCGCTTCACTTATACCTGCTCATAAGTGAATTGCGGGGGAAACTTTTGAAATCAAGAGGATATTCCGACCTTTACATATACCTGCTCATATGCAAAGGTTTGGCCGCCGCACTTATATCTGCTCATAAGTGAACTGCGGGGGAACACCTGGGGTTGAAAGAATATTCCGACCTTTACATATACCTGCTCATATGCAAAGATTTGGCCGCCTCACCTATACCTGTCATAGGTGAGTAGCGGGGGAATACTTGAAATTTGGGAGAATATTCCGATCTTTACATATACCTGCTCATATGCAAAGATTTGGCCGCTTCACCTATACCTGTTCATAGGTGAGTAGCGGGGGAATACCTGAAATTTGGGAGAATATTCCGATCTTTACATATACCTGCTCATATGCAAAGATTTGGCCGCTTCACCTATACCTGTTCATAGGTGAGTAGCGGGGGAATACCTGAAATTTGGGAGAATATTCCGATCTTTACATATACCTGCTCATATGCAAAGATTTGGCCGCTTCACCTATACCTGTTCATAGGTGAGTAGCGGGGGAATACCTGAAATTTGGGAGAATATTCCGATCTTTACATATACCTGCTCATATGCAAAGATTTGGCCGCTTCACCTATACCTGTTCATAGGTGAGTAGCGGGGGAACATCTGAGATAATAAGAGTATTCCGATCTTTACATATATCTGCTCATATGCAAAGATTTGGCCGCTTCACCTATACCTGCTCATAGGTGAGTAGCGGGGGAATACTTGATACTTGGGAAGAATATTCCGATCTTTACATATACCTGCTCATATGTAAAGATTTGGCCGCCATGCCTATACCTGCTCATAGTCATGTAACGGGGGAATCTCCTCGAGATGGTATGAAAATCTGTGATTTGATGAACAAAGGGGCTAGCCCAAGTGTTCAAGAGTTCCTTGACAAAGTACCTGGATATCATCAGAAGTACCTGAAAAGGTTTGATCAATAGACACCTGAACACAATCAAAGGCATCTAGAGATTGCAAAAAATGATCAAATGTGGGACCTGACAATTGCTTGAACAGGTTAGGGATACCTAGATAGTCATAGATATCCTAGGGATAGAGATATACTTACCTGGTGACATCTCCAACTCTGAAGGTGTGTCTCTTGTTAGACACGATTTTAAGTAACATGTAATACGCATTCGCACACTGCCAAGAATACATATACACATGAACTATGATTTCAACTGATTTTCATGCACGATGGTTTTGTCAAATCAGCATTACAAACTTCACTGGGGAAAAATCATGACAAGACAATCCGAACTCACAAGCGGATATCTTGAAAATGTCGAATGAGGGACTTCCGGTCCAAAAGGGCTTTCACTCATTCTCATCGAAAGGCTGATTTATGGAGAATCGCTCCATCTTACCGTCATCATGTTGACAAGGGTCCGAGTATTCTCGCAAGCAGTACGACTTTACCAATCTGAGAGGTCTTTGTTAGGACTGTAACATAGGGCTTGGTCAATGGCTTAGCAAAAGAGACTCTTCGAGTCGAGGCTATTGAAAGAAAATACTCTGCAATTGTCTCCGGGTTTACAAGTCAAGAACCTGCAAAATGAGATAGAAATGGACTTGCTCGCACTTCTTCGAGCTAAGCTTATAAACATCAGAAACTCTACGTTAGTTCAAGTGCCCTAATCTGAAGAGACTTTGCAAGGGACGTAACGCAGGCTAGGCTCATGGGTTGAGAAATGAATGGATCATAAGGCTCAAAATGTGTATAATTGGGATGAACAAGTTGGTGATCATCTCGGCATTGTCACCGGTCTTCTTCTTCACCAGGGATTGTCTCCTCGGTAGATGTTCCATTGGCTTCGAGAATTCATCACTTGATTCCTTAAAACTCTGGATATTTTTGTGACTTTGACATATCTCAACATTTTCTAATCTAAAGTCGTCACTTTTTCTCTATTTTTTTTCTTCTTTTCTTTTCTTTCACGGGCATTGGCCTTGCTTTTACCAGGCACACTGCTTTTTCATGCCCTCTAGTTTTTTTTTTTTTTTTTGACACACACTGTCTACAATGCATACATTGGCCAGTCACACTTTGGCTTGTTTTGACCGAATGACTAACATTTGGACTCTCAGGGTCTTCGTCTTTTACCGGCGCTCCGGATATGCTGCCTGAACAATGATGACTTTTGCCTTGCCCCAGTGTGGGGGATGATCACCAACTGGGTTTAAGAAATGAATTTGCAGGCTCAATTGGGCTTAACAAAGGATAAAGTGTGTATAGGATAGAGAAAGAAATGCTCTTCGTCATCCTAAGGCACTTGAACTTCACGTGAATTCATCTGAAAAAGCGACACTCGAAGATTGATGCAAGTGAGAGCATGAAAACTTCTACTCATTTTTCACCTTATGACGCTGACTTACCTCCAGTTTGCCCCGATGTAGGGTGGTTCTTGACAGGGGTAATTTGAATGAATTTCTCCAAGTGTTTAGGCTCAAAGTGGCGAAACAATGGATAACCTGTAGTGTTTGGGACAGAGAAATGAACTGCCTCTCGTCATTTCAGTTGCCGTACCTTTTGCAAGATAACCCTTTACCTTGCAGACATGGAATTTTTCCACTCAACTCACTGGGGATTAGTGCATGGGACTGTGTATAGGATATGGCTTGCCTTTCATCATCCCGATGTACCTCATTCAACACATTCAATTCATTCCACGTGAGTTATCATATTGTCTAAATATATTCCCCTTTTGAAATCGATAATGTAGACTGACAAAATGATCAAGCATAATTTAAAGCCAAGGCACGCATTCCATCTTTAAATTGATTGAACCCATTTATTCATAAAGTGAAATGTTTGCAATTCAGAATATAAAACCGAACATTTGAAAACTTTTGCTGCAAAATGTTAAATTCCATCAGGGATAATAGATCTTCACAGCATCAGAATTAACAGGAGTAGAGAATTCACGACCATCCATTTCTGCGAGAATCAGGGCACCTCCGGGAAGCACCTTTTTAACCACATACGGACCAATGTAGTTTGGGGCAAATTTTCCTCCAGGAACAGGAAAGATCAGGAGTACATTCCTCAGGACTAGATCATTTACCTTGAAGTGTCATTGACACACTTTTTGGTTGAAAGACTTACCTACTCATGAAGCAATTGGATCGAGCTTTTCGTCTTACTTCAAGGGGATTTGCTCCTCTTCACTTCTTTGGGTTCTCCGAAATCACTCAAGTTGACCGTGATAGTTTGGTCTACCGTTAGAACTTTAGGTCTTTCATGATGCTCTAGATCACGCTGGAGGTCTGAGGAATCTTCGAGTTCATTGGTGTCATCGAGATCAGGTTCGGTGGCACATAATTCATCAGATTGGACCGTTCCCATACCCTTACGTGTCATAACATTGCCCCTGAAACATAAAGTAGGAGGTTCAGTAGGACAAACAGGGCTAAACAGTGTATTTTTATTTCTTTTATTTTGAAATTCTTTTTAAAAGGTTTTAACACGAGGAAACATGAAGAAGCCCAGGCCTCAGAATTCTCCTTGGACTATATTTTATTTTATTGGTTGGATATCATCACCGGGCTGGTTTGATGTACCTCAACATGCCCTCAAAACGAAAATAACTTGTAATTTTATTGATTATCACCAAATGAATTACATTTATTGGAATGGAAATTGCAACAATCAAATCCTAGAAATGAAAAGTACTAAAAAGCAGCTCCCGAGACGGGGCAAGTCCTAAAAAGCAGTAAAAATTCCCGCGTAGGGGAGTGTGCGAAAAAGGTAAATGTGTTACTCTTGCGGGCCAATGCCCATTCCCTCCAACGGTCCTTCCTCGATAGCTCCAATGAAGAAATCATCGAACAGGGCAGTGATCCCCTCCATTGCATCATCAGAATCTTCTGTCAGTAGAGGTGTTGAAACATCCATACCTCCCCATCCATCCGGGACAATGTCACGGGGGTCGACATAGAAGCTTGGGGGTGCTGAGTATTTCACATAATAATCGAACTTGCCGCTAGGTTGCCCCAGAGTGTCGATCACTTCATTCTCTTCATGCATCATTCTTGCGGGGCCCGGAAATGTGGTGCGGATGTGTGGAAGCGACCTACCACGCCCACGTTCTTCACCATTCGGCTCTTCTTCAGGTCGCAATCTATTCTGTCCATTTCTACGACCTTGACCTCGACCACGTCCACGTCCACGTGCCACATTATTTGGCTCACTTGACCCCAGGTATCCCAACCCAATAATGCGAGGCCTCTGAGAAACTTCCACCGGTTGGCGGATACCTTGACCATTTCTACCAAGGCCTTCACCCGGAGTAAAGCCATGAGAGACCATCACCTTTCCAATCATGACTGCAGCTTTTGACACCTCAGGAATAGGCGGTGATGATCCTCTAGACGCATGTATGGTCGATACGAGCTCGAGCGACTGATAGCTCGATTCTATTTTGTAATCAGGCTCAACATAGGGGATAGCCGTTGCGTGGTAAATTGGGTGCTCTTCTTCACCGTGAACCGTGACTAATTTTCTCTCCACAACGAACTTCACCATCTGATGTAGGCTGGATGGCACAGCTCCGGCTGTATGAATCCATGGACGACCCAACAGAAAATTGAATGTAGTGGGAATGTCCATAACATGAAATAGGACATTGAACATCGTTGGTCCTATCTGTATGTCAAGGTGGATTTCTCCCATTACTTCCTTCTTCGTTCCGTCAAAAGCTCGTACGGAGGTTTTTGCAGAATTTATCCTAGAAGGATCTATCTTGAGCCGGTGTAAAGTTGCCAGAGGACAGATGTTCAAGGCTGATCCATTATCGATGAGTACCCGGGCTACATGCGAGGCCTTGTATTTGACAGAAATGTAGAGTGCCTTGGTATGCCCCCTCCCTTCTAGAGGGAACTCTTCATCTGAAAAGGCTATGAGGTCCTTGAGGAGTATAGAACCCACAAATTCCTCTAATTTGTCATGATCGATCGTCTCTGGCACGTGGACTTCACTTAACACCTTCATTAAGGCCTTCTGATGCTTGACAGACGTCTGGAGCAGCTCAAGCAGAGAGATTTGTGCGGGCAGCTTGCGCAATTGTTCAACTATGCTGTATTCGCTAGCCTTAATCACAGCTAGAAATTCCTTGGCTTCTTCATCGGTAACAGGTTTTGCAGGTTGAGCATTAACTTGGCCGTAGGAACGCCCAGATCTGGTAACTAAGTTGACATCGAGACTGTAGGACCAGGGAACCGCCTTATTGTCACTGTACTCATACGGTTGAGGTATCTCGATCACTATCCCTTCATCAGTTGTAGGTGTGCTTACAGTGATCTCCTCATTATCGGACGCGTCTTCAAGCGGAGGCATGTCTTCAGGCAGAGGGTCGCCCTTGTCGCTCCTGATGTTCAATGTAGCAAACTCCTCCTCCCAATTAATAACCACTTCGGAGATAGTGGAGACGATGCCAGTGTGGTCAGCATAAACAATCATCCCAGCTTTTACCATTCTTGAGACTCTTTCTCTCATGAGAGCCAGGGGCAGGTCTTCATTACTTGGATAACAACCGGCTTTCACTAACTCACCGTAGACGTCAGTAGTATACACCTTAACATTCTTGATTCGACCAGCATTGAAGCTAAATATGGCATTCACATTGCCTGCGTGATCAGGGAGCGGGTTGTTCTGAACATTCGGCTTAGCAGGTTGAAATGAGAACGCCTTCGTGTCTAGGAGGTTTTGGATTTGGTGCCTGAGGGCATAGCAATCATCGGTTGAGTGTCCCGGCTCACCCATGTGATAATCACATTTCTTTGACGGGTCGAAGTTATAGAACCGCTCAGGATTGGGCCGCTTTGGCTCAGTAGTGAGCAAACCTTTCTTCTGGAGCACCGTCAACACTTGAGACAACGACCCGGGGAGGGGAGTGAATTGCCTCTTGTTGTTCCTCCTCTGAAAAGGTTGACGACTCGAGTTTTGTTGCTGAGCTTCTACTACTTGGATTGCTGGGGCGGAGTTAGCATTCCGCCGGCTCGATTGGTTATAAGCCACATTCACTTCAGCTGCCGGTTCTTTCTCTTTTCTCGCACCAAATCTTCTGGTCGAGGAGGGCGGCTCGACAAACCATCCATCTTTCAGCCCTATTTCAATTTGTTCGCCCATGGGGATGAGTTGGTTGAAGTTGTCAGTCGGAATGGCAACCATCCGATTACGGTATTCGAACGGGAGAGTTTTCATGAACATCCTCTTTAACTCACTATCTATGGGTTCTGGGACAACCTGAGCAGCTAAATTTCTCCATCTGATAGCATAGTCTTTGAAGGACTCAGTCTTTTTCATCTGGGTGCGTTCGAGATCATCACGGGTAGGAATGATGTCTGTTATGAATCTGTACTGCTTCAAGAATGCTTCACTGGCTTCTTTCCAAGTTTTGAGGCCATTTATCTTCTTCATGAGATACCAGCTCAAAGCAGGACCCGTCAAACTTGCTTGAAAGGCATGGATCATCAGGAGTTCGTTATCAACGTACGAAGTCATTTGCACGTGATAGAGCTGTAGGTGGGCTTTTGGACATGTGGTGCCATTGTACTTGTCGAAATCCGGCATTTTGAACTTCTTTGGGATTTTGATCTGTGAGTAAAGGGACAGATCAATCGAAGGTGAATCCTGCGAACCTTCCAGCTGCTTCACTCTTTCTTCAAGTTTATTGACCCGCTCATCAGGTTTGTCCTTGTTGACGATGATCTGGACAGGGTCATCTTCTAAATCAGGAATATCGTCATCTCCGTCAACATCGACACTTTTCCTGATTTTCTGCTTTGGGACAGACGCTTCGAGAGGTGTCGAAACAGGAACCGACCGGAGAGCTTTGATCTCAGCGGACATTTGTTGCATCGCGATGACAAGCTGCTTGATGTGGTCTTCCACACCAATAACGCGTTCTTGCAAGTCGGTTTGATCGGCCATTCTGGCTCTCGACCGTGTACGAATGGGCGACCGTGATCGGTCCGTAGCTACCTGATGTAAAAGAAATGAACCAAATAAGCACATGGTTAAGACAAGGTTGGTCCATGATACGCTTCTAGTCTTTTTTTTTGTTTATTCATAAAAATATTCGTATATGGACGAGACTTTATGAAAAGTGATATGAGCAAAGAAATATAAATGACACCCTAGACACAACCTAGGAAATAGAAGCACCAAAATCCCTAATCATAAAACTATGAAAAACAAAAAGTGAGACTCCCTAGAAACTATGGACTGAAAACAAATTCTCTAAAGCCCCCCTTTTCTGTAAAAGAAAGATGACAGCAAATTTCGTAGGAAAATAATTACCTATGACACATCTAGGAAAATAAAGACAGATTGAAAATAAATTCCCCGAGAGAGCTTTCTTTCTTCTTTTTTTTTATTTTCAAAGGACTCAATGATTATTACTTTCAAATTTAAAACCAACCTAGACCTATCATGGACCGACCAAAGAAAGTACGAAACATAAATAAATTGCGAGATAAAGGTTCAGAAATCTTACTTCACCGGGTAGAATGATGGCAATCACATAGACATGCGCATGAAACGTGAGGTTCGATTTCTACCTAGACTCTGGTTTGCAAAATGGAGACATGAGGATTACCGAGCTAAACCAGTCATGGTGGTGGTTAGGCTGGGATTCCCCTGACTCCGGCTTAGTCAAAGAGCCGACCCGGGTTTGCAAAGGGTGCAACCGTGGTAGGTATTCAATGACACCATGAAAGAACTTTCGGGACCAAGAAAGGCGACCCGTACCACGCGGGTGTGGTCGGGGTGTCCATTTTCTCAGTACCATCCTAAACCTGTGCCGCCCAGGTCCGGCAGCGGGAAGTGTGTGCGGTGTAGTGTAAATGCAAGGCATGCACAACAGGTTATATCATACAGCGCTTCGTGCATAAACTAAACCATTCATTCAAACACCTCCCTGCAAAACAAGGGTTAACAATCACGCCTCCCCTTATACCTCCCATTCTGCAAAAACATTTAACACCTAAAATGTTAGGGACGTACCTGGGATCCTCGCTGCCAAGCAAAAATATTTTTTAAAAGAAAAACTGGCCTAAGTCCACTAAGAGTTTTAACTCAATAGTCCCCAGCGGAGTCGCCAAGCTGTCGCGACCTAAAAAATTTCCCTCTTAGGCTAATGGATTATTAGGACTAAACCTAACTCGAGCCCTCCCAAGCCCTACCAATTCGCAACTTAGGGTTTAAATTTTTAAACGTGCAAATGTTTTCATGCTTGGAGTCGCCACTAATCAATTTGTGGTAGGTCGATTAGAAACCTAAATAAAACATAGGGAGATATGTTTTATTCCTACGAACCAGAGATTCTAAGCCCGGGGACTTGATTACGCTAGATCTAGTCTAACGCCCTTTCGGTACCTTTTCTTTTCAAAAATATTTTGGCAAGCAGTTTGGATCCATTTTAACTTAGTCACTAACATATGAGGTGTTCATGCAGATGCGCAAACCACCAATTTAACACTCAAGAAAGCATTAAATAAATTGCAAGATTAGGAGAATTACTTACCTCGAAGCAACGTAAGCATCTGCATGGTTAGCTAGAAAATCACATCAACCATCTTAATATGATTTCTAATTAACAAGCAGTTCACTCAATATTTTTTGGATTTTTCGCTTATTTAAATGAAACCTAGTCTATATGCAATGACGTGCAAAAATGACATGCAAGTAATGCAACCTAGCATACAAACTATATGTCATGCGACGACGTGACCTAATTCTGATGACGGGCAAATGATTTATTTTTTGGTATTTTCTGGTGAAATTCGGAATAAAAATGTGCCTAAATTAACATGCAACCTATGATGACTTAACATATCCTAACATGACTTATTTTTGGGATTTTTTGTTAAAATTCGAAATAATAAATTACTTAAATTAAGAATGCAATCTATCCTAATCTACCATAAAACAATTCATTCTTTTTTGGGATTTTCATGAAAATTCGGAATAAAAAAATAACCTAAATAATCTATCAAGACTAGAAAATTATTTAATTTAAACTAGGAAATAGATTATCTCAAATCCTAATTTAAATTGAATACTTACTCTATCGTGTAGATATATTTAAGATTCCTAAACATGCAAAATTCAAATTCTAATCCTAACTGATATTTTTTTGAATTTTCTTTTTATTTGAAAAGGAAAATAATCTGAACAGAGATAGCATCCACATTTAAAGCAACCATGCGATCCACAAGATTCGTTTCAAATTCGGATTAGGCACAGAAACCGAATTACCGGTCATATCTACAGGGCTATAGATATTAATGGAAAGTCGATCGTTCAAATTTGGAAAGCAGATAAAAATCATTATCGTATCCAAGGGATTAGGGATAGGATAATGATCTTCCGTATCGCCACGTATCATACCTTAGGGATAAGGTCGGATAATTGTCCAGATACGTTGCTGAATTAGGAAAGATTCCTAATTTTGAATATTTTCAAATATTGCGAACAAGGCAAACATTATCCTAAAATATCTAGCAATCCACGCAATATTCACAGAATATTCAAACACTCAAAAATTAAGAAACGAAATATTCTAAAAATATTAGATAATGTTCAATTACCTAATTTGCGGATAATTTCCAAATTCGAACTTGCGGATTGGGACGAACGGTGAACGGCGGATTTGGCGGCGCGGTGACGGGAACGACGACGGAGCGGCGGCGACGGAACAGCAAGGCAGCGCCGGCGTGTGACGGCTCCGGCGAGGACGGCGGCAGCAGCGTCGGGCTCGGCGGCAGCAAGCAACAGCGACGTCGGCGTCGGCGGGAAGGGCAGCGGCAGCAGCAAGCAGCAGCGGCGTCGGCGTCGGCCTGAGGAGCAGCGGCGAGCAGCAGCACCGGCGGTGTCGACGTCGGGCGGCAGGAAGCAGCAGGCACGGCAGCAAGCAGCAACGGCGTCGGCGTTGGCAGCAACGGCGTCGGCGTCGGGCGGCAGGAAACAGCAGGCACGGCAGCAAGCAGCAACGGCGTCGGCGTTGGCAGCAACGGCGTCGGCGTTGCGCGGCAGGGAGCAGCAGGCACGGCAGCAGCAAGCGGCGGCGTCGGCGTTGCGCGGCAGGAAGCAGCAGGCACGGCGTCGACAGGGGAGGCGGCACCACGCGGCAACGGCAGGCAGCAGCAGCGTCGGCGGAGCGCGCGGGGAGGGGCGACAGCAGCCGCGGTGGCGTGAGGCGCGACGGCGTCGGCGTCGGGCGGCAGGAAGCAGCAGGCACGGCGTCGACAGGGGAGGCGGCACCACGCGGCAACGGCAGGCAGCAGCAGCGTCGGCGGAGCGCGCGGGGAGGGGCGACAGCAGCCGCGGTGGCGTGAGGCGCGACGGCGGTGGGAGCCGGTCTCCTTCTCTCCCTCTCTCTTTCTCACTCTCTTTTTTTGCTCACGTGTGTCTCTCGTGCTCTCAAAAATTCTGATCTGAAAAAATTTGTGTGTCCCCCTAAAATTCTGACCTAATAATCTATATATAGTGTTAATCTAGGTCAATTAGATGGGCTTTTAGTCCTAATGGGCTTAAGCTTGGGCTTTAATTTAAATGGGCTGAATTAATGGGCTGAATTAATGGGCCGAATTGATTAATGATAATGGGCTGAATTAATTAATGAGAATGGGCTGAATTAAGTTCAAATTAAAACAACCGAGCCCATTTGACTTGTAATTCCCGGCCCTTGCATTCCAAGCGAGCTGAGTCACATTCAATGAAATTTAAGCTCGTTTGTCACCGCCAGTCCGATGCAAAATGCAATGAATTTAAACTATATGTTATGCAATTTAAATATTTTTGTTTAGGGGTTAACAATTTAATCCCTAATTTTCTATGCAAATTACACTAAATGGTTGCCAAAATTTAGGTGTCAACAGGTGCTTTTTGGATACTTCAAGCATGAATGGCTTTGTATTTCCCTTCCCTTTTCGATAAAAGTGTTCGTCACCTTCCTCATCTATCTTTACAAGGGTATAGAAAACCCATACCTCTACCTCTGGATAGTCGATTGCTGAGTTGTTTCCCTCGACATATTGCCTCTCAAGCGCCTCCTTTTATCTTCTATTTTCAAACTTTCCTTGAACTAAATCATGACCATGTCAATTTCTTTAAGTATGGCCATGGAGAGTTTGATTATTTGTTTGATCCAGCTTGATTCAACCTCTATAGGCCTTTCTGGACTTGTGCTTTGTCTGCAGTAGATCTCCCCATATGGACTTCATTGAAGGGTCGATTCTATCCTGGGTTTGAAGTATATTGTCCACAATATTGTACTAGGCAATTTGGACTTTGGCAAGTAATTCCTACGCCAATTCCTTATTCAATGGGCTTCTCGGATGGAACCAAGAAGAAAGAATTTTCTTTCAAGAATCGAAGCCCACTTCTCTATTGTATTGAAATTGCTAACACAATGCGCACCTATTATAGTGCAGACCTCCCCAATGGTTTCAGAGCCCGCCTAGGACATCTTGCTGAATGGCAGACTTGGTGGTATTCCTTTGCATTTGAAAGTACTTACGAAGAGGCCCTCCGGTCCGCGATTGATTGTGTGAAGCGGAGTGGTTCTAAGAAACCGATTACTCAAGGTATAGACACCACCATCACTCTATGTTCCTATTTAGTTTTAATCTGGTGCATCTTCTAACCTTCCACTTCTTAATTCAGAAATAGAAGAAGACTCTGATGCAGAGGGTATCAATGCTGCAGAAAATCCTACTGATGGTAAATCTCTGTCTTTCTTCCCCTGTGTCAGCTTACTTTATCCTCCCTTATATTAGTTTGTTACTTACAAGATCTTTCTCCCCTTTGGATTGTCTCTGGGATAAACAAAGAGGAAACTTTAGAAGAAATGGTATCATTATTGAGAAGGAAAAGGAAAAGATCTTCTCCTTCCTCTCCGAGAAAGAAGTCCAGCGCTTTATATGTCGAACCATCTGCTGAGCCAGTTGCATGTGATGTGGTTTCTTCAAAAGCTGTTGCTTCTTTGGATAAAGGTCCAAGGGATAGCATCTGAGTTCCTATAATTCAGAATCCTATTACCATCTTGGCATCTACTGGTCTTCGTTTTGTCGAGCGGGTTATCAACATCTTAATTCTATCGACTGGTACTTCTAGCACCATACTGACTGCAACTACCTTGATATCTTCTAGCACGATTGTTACCAATTTGATGGCATCTCGAGTATAGCTCTTTACTCAGCCTGGTTCATCCACTACTTTGACCCCTAGTAAACTTTTGTTCTTATCTGTTGTATTCTACTTGTCTTGTTTACTGGATTTATTTATATTCTTCTTCTCTTTCCAGTTATACCAGTAATTGTTCCTACTTCTTCATTTGTCTGAATTGCTCTGGTCCTTGGTTCTACTGTAGGGACCACTGTCGCTCTTAATGTGGTTAGACGTGAGACAACTATGCCTGAGACAGGTACATGCCTTTCAAACATTACGTTGTTCTTAATTCTAACCCTGATACTGAGATATCATTCTGGTTTTGCAGCATGTGGTCCATCGACAAATATTATGGTTCAACGGACCACTATTCCAGTTACTGTGGTCAATCCTTCTACAATCTCTCCGTCGACATTTACTCTAGTGTTCGTAACTTCAGCTTTTACGACTAACTCTGCTGAGGCTTTATCATCGACGTCTGTCTCACCAACTCCTTATCATCAGTCAACCACCGCTTATACGGGTAAGGCAATGCACGCTATAAACGAAGCTGAATTTATTTTGGCATTTAATCCATATGACTTGTCGCCTCATTCTGGTCAATCAAAACTGGTCATTATTAAGAAGAAGATGGAGTTGACGCGCTTTTTAGACTTCTCTATAGGAGGATTTGCGAAGATGTCGTATGATACTGCAGCCTTAGAGCAGTTCAAACTCCTTATTGAGTCCTCCATATTCTCGAATTATTAGTACTAGTTGTAATGTCGAGATATGCCCCTAAGCTGCTGTACATCATCTGTTATATACTACTTACATTTTACACCAAACTCCTTATTGAGCGTCTTGGGAATGACAATGCTAAAGTTGTGTCTATTCCTCCTTTGGCACTCAGGGAACAACTCAAGATTTCTCCCAAGAGTTTTAGACTATGTTCGATAAGTATCAACAACTCTTAGGCCACGTACGAGAGGCGTCCATTCCCACATAAATACATGGAGAGCTGACTAATATTGTGAAGGAGGCTAGTGAAACAGTAAGCACTCGTCGTGAGTCCCTTCGGGTTATTACGGACGCGGTTAGTGTCCTTGTTGAGAAGGAAAGGCATCTTACGAAAATCCTCGAAGAGACTCGTCGACGGCGGGAGATGAAGCTTCGTCAACAGGCAGAAATTGAGCAAGAACTGCATCATCATGTCGGTGTCTTGAAAAGTTTGAAGCAGCAGGAGCACATACGAGTAGTGAATTCCGCGATAGAGCATCATCAAAATAAAGGTGCATGTACTTCAGAGATGAATAGATTAGAATCTCAACTGTTTTTGCTCCAACAAGGGATTCACGACTTTCTGTCGGATAAACCTTCTTCTTCTTAATAAAATATCCTTATTTTCATTGAGTGTCCTACATGTGCCACGATCATTCATAACCAACTTTGATAATAGATCTCGAGCCTTACGCCTTCGTTTATGTGCACGTCACCAGTTAGTGGGCCTAACTCATCGGCCAAACGGATTAGTATAAATACCTAATAGCCGTTAATAAACTTCATCACTTAGCCCATCACAATGGCTAACTTTTCTTTTTCCCCAACCAATGCTCAAGCTCTCCTTCATTTGAATTATTTTGAGAAACTTCGGAATGTTGCACGTCAAGGGCGCCTTTCCCTATCCTTTATGGATTACGATGCAAAAGCTCGTTAGGTGATCCTAGGTCTGTATCTCAAATCAACACCCCCATCGTCCATCTTTACCGATCATTTTCCACGTCATTACAAGGAGGTTCTTCCCATTAGTTGATCTCGACTTAATATCTCTGCCTGGGCATCACTAAATTCTCACTTCAACTCGTTTCTGTGCTATGACGAACAATTCTCTCGGTGGTACCAAAGGATGAAACCAGAAATGTCCAACATTTGGAAAGCGGCAAAGATAGATGAGGCCTTATCACTAAGCTGTCTTTCCATTGATCCTGTGGAATATGGGCTTATCGGAGCTCTTTGCTGTCTCTGGTCACCATCGATTAACTGCTTCTTCTTGCCCCCTGGTCCGGTAACCATTACTTTGCTCGATATGTGGTCACTGACTGGCCTATCACCTTTTGTGGAATTTTATAATCAGAATTCGTGGTCATGTCCAGATTTTTGTGGTATTTCTTTCGTTGATCTCTCATTTCCTGATTTTATCAAGGAATTTAGCAAGCCAGACGGACCTATAACGCCTCAAGAACATGTTGCATTCCTACTTTGTTGGCTCTGTCGATATATCTTTTGCACCACCTCTATATCATGTGGGTTTATGGACATCACATATGCCCTTACTCAGGGTGTTGTGTGGGGTTAGGTCGAATGGCCTTATCGGCTTTGTACAAAGGCCTGACTGACGCACAATCTTCATTGTTCAGTGCGCATCTTGACCCTTTCATTAGTCCGCTGTGGATATTGTATGATTGGGTTCGGTCATATTTTCCTCATCTATTCACGTCTTATGGTTCTACACCCGTCGACTGGTATGATGCACATAAGCAACCCATAGAGACTATTTTTAGACCTTTGGAAGTTTTGTAGCGTTTTCCTCCGGCCAATTGGAGGGCTTCTGGTCTTGGAATACTTTCTGGGTATTCTACTTACCCTGAAGGACTTCACTTTTCATAAGTTTGGCACAAATTTCGTGTGTGATCTATCGACTATTCAACATGATACCTCTATATTTTGGGCAAGCATCCTTGTTCCCACCGATCTTCCATTGGAATTCACTTTTGGGGAAAGATTTTCTATTGGCTTCGAGGTATACAACCCCCATTACTGTGCTCGTCAATTTGGATTGGTGTAATGTATTCCTATGCCAATTATCTGCTCAGTAAACTTCCCTTATCCCTTGTCTCCGCAGAATGATGCCCTATCATGTTACAATGAAGTTGCCAAATATATCCTGGGACAATTCAAGCTTGTCGATAATTTCACCACTCCGTATGGTTCAACGTCATTTAATTAATGGTGGGATGAATATAAGGCCTTGATTTTTCCTGAAGACCGGGATTCTGCCTTGTCGAGGATAACCCTGCTTCCAATGGGATTGTTACATCCCTTTAGGCGGTTTCCTATGCTCGATATGCCTTTGTCTCCGAGCACTCCATCATTATCTTTCTCTAACATGGATGAATTTTTAAATGAATCGATGGACGAAGTGAGCTCTACTATGGATCATTCTTCCTTTAAAGCTCCTTAGGTTAACAACATTCGAGTCATTGGGGGTAAACGTCTTTCGATAAGCAACTTTTTTCCTCCCATTAATCATGATGAGATTCGCTCAAAGGGAGCTCAACTTTGTGGGCTTTTAAAGGAAGGATACGATGTCATTTGTGACGTCCTAGAGATCGAAAGCAAAGTCAGGTCTTTGCTTGACTATTTGACCAATTTACCTTACCCTTTACCTTGTCGAGCCTTAGACTTTGCTCTCCATGAATTCTCTGATTCATTCGATGTGACTATGAAGGCTTTTAAGGCAGGGCTTGAATATGTTAATAATATCGAGGGCAAAGACAAGACCTTGAGTCTTTAAGAAGAAGAACTAGTTGAGGCCCGTAAAGTCTTTGAGGCATTCCGTGTCGATGAAAGTATTTCTCTGTCGATGCTCTTTGATCAAAGCAAGGCTATATTAAATCTCGAACCGACCATGAAGCAACTGAGCACTGAAGTGGAGGCAGCCAAGCCAGAAAGAACGAAATCTTGGAATTAAACTGTGACCCAGAAGTCCAACTTTACGGCTTCGTTATGGGCCTTGAACAACATTTCGTTTAATTTGCGATTTCTTTTTCTTTCCTTTTCATGTCGTTAATGTTGTGGATAGCACTGATGTAAATATCTTTATTACTCGGCTGCCTTTTATCTGAATAATCATAGTCTGTGCCTGCTCTGATGGCATTATCGATCGAACTGCCCTCTCTTTATGCTCTTGAAAAGATGTCTATGTATAATCTTCTGTACTTGCATTTAATGAATCAGTACGACGCGTGATCACTTTGTATTGGTGCGATTTACTTCTGCCGTAGTATAGATATCCGTCTGAGTGATAGTTGAATCCCATCGGTACACGTATAAATCATCGAGTGGCTAAGAACAATTATCGGCACGTTTTTCCCCAAATCTTGCTTCGTGACCTTCAAGGAATAAATACCCATTACTCGTAACGTTCCAATCCCTATATCTTGGGCTGATCAATCGGATACGAACATTCCCACCGAGATATTCTTCACGTCAGTCAATCTTCTTGTACCGATTCGTAATGATTCAAGACTCCAGTCGCAGGCTATAAATAGTGGGCTTATTGCGATCAAGACTTCACCACTCAACTTTGAATTTCAAACCCTCATCTTCTAGAGAAACCTGCTTTCTTTTACTGTGCCGATCGTCGATGGCGTCCAATGCCTCGTCATCAACCTCGAGTGCCCGTAAGTTCAAGGTCCTATGGAAGGAGATTATCTCCTACCTGAGCCTGACTTACGCCGTCCTGGTTGTCAAGCCCCAAGCGATGTCCAAGGTTGAGAAGCTGATTCGCAAAGGGAGACCCGACGACCTTCTTTCCGACCATCCTTTTCTTACAGACTATGAAGAGTTCGTGACCGTCTTCGAGCATGGGGTGTCCCAGTTCAAGGACAATGAGAAGGCCATTCGTGCGTACTTCGTCATGGAGCGTTTGCCCAAGAGTATCAAGGAGGAAAGTGAGCATGCTGATGTGGTATACAACACACTTTGTGACGTGCAGGGCCAACTCCACTTTTCCCGAGAGCATCTTAACAAATACCGGGAGCCAATTGTTGAGCGGATTCAGGGAGCGGAGAAGAAATTGAGGCAAGCAGTTCTTTGCCCCGAGAAGGATGAAATCGAGATGGACCTCTCGATGGATTCTCGTTGTGAAACCTTTTTCAACTCTGCTTCCACATTCCTGGGTAGAATGGCCGAAAGGTCGGATGAACTGGTGGAGTCCCACCTTGCAGTTATCCAAGGGCTTAATAAACGGCTGTCGAACATAGATGAGATGCTCTCTAAACTCGAAGAGGCCAAAGAGCAGGCTGAAGTGGCTAACCCGCGCCTGGAAGAACGAATGCAGCACTTCGTGGCCCACTTTAAAGATCATGTCGGTCTCAACCTGGGAGAGTGAGGACGACTGGTAGGTCTGGGCTAGGAAGGAAGGAAGAAAGGAAGGAAGGAAAGAAGGAAGAGAGGAAGAAGAAGAAGAAGAAGAAGGAAGGAAGAAGAAGAAGATGGAAGGAAAAAGGAGAAGGAGAAGAAAACCTAAACAATGTCCTTTTTTTTTATCTGTCGTTTGACTGTGAATGAAACTGGATTTGCTCAGCATTTTCAGTCTCTCCTACCTCCATGTCTTGCATCTCCTACATAGTAGGGTAATACTTTTTCAAATATTTGCCGTTGATAGTACGGGGAAATTCCTTTCCATCGATATGCATCAGTCGATAAGCATTCCCGACAAATGCTTCGATTACCATAAATGGTCCTTCCCAAGTTGGTGATCATTTGCCAAACTTTTCACTATCCAAACTTGTTGGCAAAATGGTCTTCCATACTAAGTCGCCAATTTCGAACTGTTTATGCTTTACATGTTTATTATATGCTTTGGTAACTCTATCTTTCTGGAGGATTAGCTTTTCCAGGGCAATCGCTCTATTTTCTCCCAATTCATCGACGTTGGCGAACATTAACTCATTATATTTCTCCTTGGCCAAGTTATTTTGAAGTCTGACTCATAGGGATTGAATCGTAACTTCGACAGGAAGAACTACCTCTTGTCCATAAGTAAGTATATATGAGCTAATTCCGGTAGCAGTCTTTTTAGATGTTCTATAAGCCCATAATACAGTTGACAACAACACATCCCTCTCTCTGGGATTATCCTCCAGATGTCATTTAATCAGTGCGATGATGGCTTTGTTGGAGGCTTTAGCTTGGCCATTGAATTGGACATAATAAGGAGTTGAATGAATCATTTTAATACCTCTAGCCTTGGCGAAACTAATCACCTCTTGTCCAGTAAAAACCGTGCCTTGATCTGTAGTTATAGATTCTAGAATGCCAAATCGATAGATAATACGCTCCTCGATGAATTCCTTCACTGTCTTTTGTGTTATATTCTTGAACGATGCCACTTCAACCCACTTGGTAAAATAGTCGGTGGCAACCAGAATGAAACTATATTTTCTTGACGAAGGGGGGTAGATTTTTCCTATTATATCCATAGCCCATCCTATAAATGGTCAAGGTTTGATGATAGGCTTCATGACGGCTACGGGAACATGTTGAATGGGTCCGTACTTTTGACAAGCTTCATATCCCTTAACATAACTTATGCAGTCTCGGGTAATAGTTGGCCAAAAGTAATCATGTCGACGGAAGAACCACTTCATTTTTATCCCTGATTGATGGCCCCACATATGCTTTCGTGAACTTTGACCTTTGCTATCACAGATTCTTGTCATCCTAAACATTTGAGTAATAGCCCATCTATAGTCTTACGATACAACTCATCTCCAATCATTAAATAATTGAAGGCTTTTCTTTTGAAGTTTCTATCAGTAGAGACTGGATTGTTGAGATACTCTATAAATAGGGTTCTCCAGTCTTGGGTTACCACTTTGTCGACAGTCATATTGTCAACGAGAGTTTCTGTCGACTGTGTAAACATGACTCTATTGTCCATCGATGGTAAGACCTTGGTCTAAGTAATCATATGGTCAACAAGCTCTTTTGATATTTTATAACCAGAAGTCATTTGTGCTAAATCATTGGCCTCCGTGTTATGGTCTCTTTTAATATAGATCAACTCAAAGTCGTCAAAGTGATTTAGGAGCTCTTTGGCCAGTGAATAATAAGATATAATATTCTCGTTTAGACACTGGTACTCCCCCGATAATTACTTTATCACCAATTGAGAATCCCCTATAACTTTGACGAAACGTATTTTCGTGTTGGCCAAAATATTTAAGCCAATAATTAAGGCCTCATATTCGGCCTGAATCCAAAATTCATTTTGAACATAAGTTTCGTTTTCTGTCCATGAGGAGATATAATCATGATCCCAGCCCCAGCAGATCCAAGGGTATTGGATCCATCGAAGTAAAGCTTCCATGGGACCACGTGAACGTATCCCTCACAACCTTCATCTCGTGCTCCAGGATATTCCGTAATGAAATTTGCTATGGCTTGTCCTTTTATTGCTTTAAGTGGTACATAGACCAGATTTATTTCGGTCAAAGCAAATGCCCGCTTGGCAATTTGGCCTCTAACAATAGGCCGAGTCAACATATACTTAATCGTGTCTGTTTTACACATCACATGTACCGTAGTCGGCAGTATATAATGATGTAGTTTTGTACATGCGTAAAACAAAAAGTGCAACTGGTGTGAGCTCAGCTTGCCTTCTATCTTCAACACGCTGCCTCTACATATCTACCTCGACATATTTGCCATGTATTACCAAGATTCCGTGCAAAGCTCCTGATCTTGGGCTCGTCGATGTCACGTGCAAAGCTCCTGATCTCGGACTCGTCGACGTCACGTGCAAAGCTCGTGATCTCGGATTCATCGACGTCACGTGCAAAGCTCATGATCTCGGATTCATCGACGTCACGTGCAAAGCTCATGATCTTGGATTCATCAACATCACGTGCAAGGCTCGTGATTTTGAACTTGTCGACACCTCTATGACGTGTTCTGTCGATAATTACCCTAGGTCCTCTTAATGCCTCTGAGCATGACTTGCGGCATTTTTGGATTTTCGCTATGTGGGTCGTACTTCATATCTTTTGTAACTTGTAAACGGTCCACTCCCACCAGGGATAATTTTGGGTGTCAACAACAATAAAGCACTATCAACTTTTCTTTCTGGCTAATGACATTACAAGATTCACTTGTCTAAATTAGTAAATAGCGGCGTCCAAAAGATGATTGGAGAAGAGAAAGCGGTATGTACTCATCAGGGTAAACTTTTCCGCTGATAGGAAAGACGAGGGAGGAGCCGGAGCGAGAGGGGGTGTTGTTCCAGATGTGAGGAACATCGGCGGAACAGCCTTGAAGAGTGGCACTCACCAAGACCCAGCGGAGCACGGTGATCATAGCCTTTTTTGATTTGCCAAGACTACTGTTGACACCCAAAATTATTCCTGGTGGGAGTGGGCCGTTTACAAGTTACAAAAGATATGAAGTACGGCCCACATGGCAAAAATCCAAAAAGGCCGCAAATCATGCTTAGAGGCATTAAGAGGACCTAGGGTAATTATCGACAGGACACGTCACAGAGGTGTCGACAAGTTCAAAATCACGAGCCTTGCACGTGATATCGATGAATCCAAGATCACGAGTTTTGCATGTGATGTTGATGAATCTGAAATCACGAGCTTTGCACGTGACGTCGATGAGTCCAAGATCATAAGCTTTGCACGTGACGTCGACGAGTCCAAGATTACAAGCTTTGCACGTGACGAGTCCAAGATCACAAGCTTTGCACGTGACGTCGACGAGTCCAAGATCACGAGCTTTGCACGTGACGAGTCCAAGATCACGAGCTTTGCACGGAATCTTGGTAATACGTGGCGAAAAATTCTTTTACACGTGTCAAAAGGTAAAGATATGATCATGAGCGTGAGATCAATGAAGAAATAAAGAGACACATGGAAGAAAATTAGCTATTACGTGATGCCCAAAGAGCGTGAGCAATGTCGACAAGTCAGGAAACGATTAAAGCGCAAAACGTAAGGAAGTGGAAAATGACTATCAAGGGGAAGTCGGTCGACAGTTATCAAGCTGCTCTATAAATACTTAAGGATTTCCAACGTAGAGAGGACCTTCTTCGACAAACACAACACATCTTTTATCGAGCTTTTATCCTTAACGCATTAGGAGTAGTTTTAATCGTAGCCTTCAGATTCTTTGTCGTAGATTCAATTCCGACGAGGGTCTTTATCAAGTTCAGCATTATTGGTTAAATTCCAATGTTGTGTCGCCAGTTCAGCGTCGTTGATTAAATTCCGACGTTGTGCTTAGAGTATAGCTGTTGATTAGATTCCAGCCATATTCTCTTAAGTTGCGTCATTGATTAAATTCTGACGTACTTTGAATGTATTATCGAGTTTGGTATCATATCAAGTCAGGGTGTAAGATTTATTGGGATTAATTAAGGCATTTGACATTCTCTGTCCAATCTTAGCTCAGGACCCGGTCTCCTCTAATAAAATCCGAAACGCAGCATTCTGTGAAAGATTTTTGAGCGGAATAAAAACCAACGAAACATCTTTTTGGCACGCTCGGTGGGACCCTTATTGAGTCAAGTAGAGAGAGTGCTATGCCACGCACCCGTAGTAGAATCAACTCGGATAATGCTACTGATGAATAAGCTGCATTGATGGCAGAAGATAATACCCATGCTGAGACATCATCCGCTCAACTTCTTCATACTGAGGTGGCTAACTAATCTCGAGAGGAGGTCACAGATATGTCGAGGTAGCGTGTTGAAGATAGAAGGCAAACTGAGCTCACACTAGTTGCACTTTCTACCATGAGGCGGACTATTGAAGAAACTCAGAACGAGTTCGCTGATTATGTGGTAAGGCGAATGACTGAAGTGGTTAGGCCTTTAATCATTAACACTTATCATGAATGCACACAAGGTCAGCATGGAGGGTCCATTGCACCAACCCAACTGAGAACAGGGTCCCCATTAGCATTGGGGGGGGTCCTGCTATACAGTTTGGAACAATGATGCAAATTACGTCTACGATCCCACCCATTCGAATATTGTCAAGGGGTGAAACCTTGCCAATAGCACCTGGCGAAGGATTACCGCATGCTAGCGCAGACTTAAATGGAGGAATTATTCGATAGTCGGTGACTAACGAAAACCTCCAAAGAGGATATCAGGTTGCTCAGATACAGAGCCCCCCTGTCATCCAAGTAAGTCCTCCACCTGTAGTCCTAGATGCTCAAAATCTTGCAACACCCTTCCCTAGGGGGCAAGAATAAATCCAACAGATAAACATCCAACCACAACGTCAGGCACCCCAGCTTGTGGTGCCTAACGTGAATCAGCATTTTCCACACCTTATGGGTCCAAACGTTCAAGTCCAGCAACCATTACCAGCATAGTTAAACCCTCCAGTTAACCCACCTCTGGTAGTTCATAACGTGCCATAACTAATGCAGCCACCACCTCAATAGCAGCCACAGTTACCATAGCAGTCGTTCTACCAATTGCCTCATCAAAATCTGAACTAGCCATTGCCACCTAATTATGTAGTAGCTCCTGCACCCGTTGTGGGTCCGATGCGAAATCATTTAGTAGTGGACCCTGTGATGAGAGGAGTTGGCCATGATATGGTATACCTCCCAAATATTTATGGAAAATCATATCCTGATTGGATGGATACTATACCGTATCCAAGAGGTTTTAAAATGCCAGAATTTACATTGTTCACTGGAGAGGAAGATCAGTCCACTTTTGAACATGTTAATCGATTTCTGGCTCAATGTGGTGATGTGACTCATGCGGATTATTGGAAGTTAAGGTTATTTCCTTTGTCCTTGTCAAAAACCGTTTTTACATGGTATACTGCTTTACCTGCGAATTCGGTTACGTCATAGGAACAAATGGAAAGGTTATTTCATTGTCAATTTCAAAGGGCTGTGCCGGATTTGTCAGTAGCTGATCTCTCGACCATGAAACAGCTAGCTAATGAGTCTGTCGATCAGTTCGTTTCCAAGTTTAAGAGGGCTAGGAATAAGTGTTTAGTCCATTTACCTAAAAAGACTTTTGCGGACCTCGCTTTTAATGGATTAAAGTTTGAGATCTAAGAGAGAATGATTGGACAACCATATTCAGACCTGTTCCAGTTGTCAACCATAGCTACTAAGCACGAAAGTCTCCTCCAAGAAAAAGACAAAAGGTATGGTTGACGGGGCGAAGTTTGTTGGGCTGATGCCGACGAGAGCGAGGATGAAACCCAATCAATAGATATATCAGATGTGGCTCTCGCAAAAATGGTGATTGATAAGCCATACATCTACAAAGCTCTACAGCCAGCAAAAGTTAAAGAAAAGTCTAATCTCATGTCCAAGGCTAAGGAACCCATTTTTTATTCTTTCGATATTAACAAGACAAAGGAAATATTTGACTTATTATTAGCTGACGAATAGATTAGGCTGACGAAAGGTCAAGTTTTACCCACCAAAGAAGAATTAGCAGGAAAGAAGTATTACAAATGGCATCATTCATGGAGCCATGCCACCAATGACTGCCTTGTATTTAAAAGAAACGTCCAGGAAGTTATTAAACAAGGGAAGAACAAAGGTAAGTCCCCAATGGAAGTTGATGTCGATCCCCTATAATGGCAGGAATGGTGTCATTAAGGGTAAAGACCAGGAGGCACCAGCCTCGCCGTTTTTGCAAAAAATGTAAACGACTGTTGGAACAAGAGAAACATTATTCCAAAAGTCGAAGATGTCCGACTGGTGAGGTTGTCGACAAATTTCGTGATTTGGCACTCATTGATTTATATGATGAACAAACTCCTTTTGAGGGTATTAATCATCATAGAGATCGTCGAGGCCGTAATAAGGTTATTAAGTCATTCAAGCAAAGGTACGAAGAAGGTGATCCGACTATTGGTACTCTGGGAGAGCCTAGTGATAAATATGATTATTATGTTAGTTATGCGCCACCACCTTCATACAACGGGAAGATCGAGCCAAGTGGATGGGGTTCTAATTTTCCTGATCGAGAAGATCTTTACACAGACTCTCACCCACCATATCGACAAACTCTGAAGGTGCCAAGAGACCCACTTATAGATCAATGGTATGAGGCCAGCCGAACTCAAAATCACAGTTCAAACCTAACGCAGACTCAAAAAAGGAGAATGCTACGGAAAAGAAAAGAATATCAGCTCCAACAACAGGTAAATCAAGTTCACATCAAGCAGGTTAAACCAGTCTGGATTACAGAGCAAAAGGTCAAGTCGAAAAATCCTAAGCATAGGAATTTAGTCCGGAAGCGAAAACCAGGAATTCAAGTGTCGACATATGGTCGACCGCAGCAATCTTCACCAAAGCAAGACACTGAATCTGCGCGGCATGAACCACAACAATTGTCGAGATCAATCTCATCGTTGAGCTCTTGTATGATTCGAGTATGCCTTCCATCGAACCTTCGGGTAATGACGATGGAGTCAGATCATTTGGTAGAGGTTACAATAGAAGAGAAAGAAAAAGCAGAATTTCACTTTGACATAGAGGAGGTAGTTGAATTTGAAAAACCTCTACCCAAAGGTTCAAATCATTTAAGGGCTCTAAATATCAATGCAAAAGTTAATGACCGACCGGTGTCTCGAGTGTTGGTGGATGGAGGATCTACACTGAATCTCATCCCTTATCATTTCTATAAGAAACTGGGAAGGCATGATGAGGAGATTATTCCATCAAATATTTAATTGTCTGACTTTACTGGAGAAATCTCTGAAGTTAAAGAAATTTTCATTGTCGACTTGACCATAGGAACCAAAACTTCCAGAACGTCCTTTTGTGTGGTTGATGCATATGGGTCTTACAATTTACTATTGGGCCGAGATTGGATCCACGGTAATCAATGCATACCGTCAACTCTCCATCAGATGCTCGCATTTTGGAATGGGGATAAGGTAGAATACACCAAAGTAAACACCAAATCACAGGTAATATATGCACATGCATCTCCAACTCGTCAATTGACACCAGAAGACAATATATCCATCAGTAAGCCACCTCTCGTTGACCCCAATAGTATTGCATTCTGCCGTTTCGATAAAGAGATAGTTGAGTGGGTCCCAAAGAGTCAACTGTCAGTACAATTAAATGAGGTTGTCCATGAAGAACCGTATATTGTCAAAAGACCTCATTGAGAGGTACTCGGCCTATTGGGCCTAACTTGCAGAACAATCCGCAAAAGCTGTCGACGGAATCCTTGAATTTGAGGAGTCACCCATAAAAGAAAGTGAAAAATCAGTTGAAGCTCAAGACCCATTGCAAGAGGTCAACCTTGGGTTAGGTAATGAGCACCGTCCTATTTACATAAGTTCGTTGATCGATGACAACTTCAAAACTCAGATGATAAGACTTTTGAAGAAGTATAAGGATTGTTTTGCCTAGGATTATAAAGAAATGATAGGATTAAGCAGAGATGTCATCGAACATCGACTACCCATAAAAAAGGGGTTCAGGCCTCATAAACAGCCATCCAGACGATTTGCCCAAAAGGTTATCCTTAAAGTAAAAGAAGAAGTTGAGCGATTGCTGGCAGCAGGTTTTATTAGGACGGCATGGTACATCGAGTGGTTGTCTAATATAGTCCCGGTAAAGAAAAAGAATGGGAAGCTACGTGTCCGCATTGATTTTCGAGACTTAAATGCAGCCACCCCCAAAGATGAGTACCAGATGCCAATGGCGGATATGCTAGTTGATTCAGCTTCTGGGAACGAAATTATGTCATTAATGGATGGTCATTCAAGTTACAATCAAATATCCATAGCTAAAGAGGACGTTCATAAAACTGCATTCAGGTGTCCTGGGGCTATTGAAACTTTTGAATGGCTCGTCATGCCATTTGGATTAAAAAATACAGGGGTAACTTATCAAAGAGCCATGAATTTTATTTTTCATGACATGATCGAAGAATTTATGGAAGTCTACATCGATGACATTATTGTCAAATCAAATCAGGTATGTCATTTAAACTATTTAGAACAAGCTTTTATTAGGATGAAGAAATTCGACCTGAAAATGAACCCATTGAAATGTGCTTTTGGAGTAAGGGCTAGTAACTTCTTAGGGTTCCTGGTTAATCAGAGATGAATTGAAATTGATAAGAATTAAGCTAAGGCCATCTTAGAATTGCCGCCCCCCACAACCAAAAGGCAACTTCAGATGATTCTAGGAAAGATAAATTTTTTGCACCGATTTATTGCTAACTTGTCAGAAAAAATTGAGGTATTTTCCCCATTGTTGAAGTTGAAAAGTCATGAAGAGTTTGTATGGGAAGACAAACATCAACATGCTTTTGATCAAGTCAAGCAGTACTTGGTTAATCCACCAGTATTGATGCCACCCAGAGCGGGTCAACCATTGAAATTGTACCTGACCGCTACCAATACTACCATCGGATGTATGCTGGCGCAGGAGAATGGTGAAGGCAAAGAGCAAGCGGTGTATTATTTGAGTCGGATGTTGAATGATCCTGAAACAAGATACATTGCGATTGAGAAGCTATGCTTGTCGTTGTTTTATGCATGTACAAAATTATGTCATTATATGTTGCCGACTACAGTACATGTGATATGTAAAACAGACGTGATTAAGTACATGTTGACTCGGCCTATTGTTAAAGGCAGAATTGCCAATTGGCACTTGCTTTGACCGAAATAAATCTAGTCTATGTACCACTAAAAGCAATAAAAGGACAAGCCATAGCAGATTTCATTACGGAATATCCTGAAGCACGAGATGAAGGTTGTGAGGAATATGTTCACGTGGTCCTATGAAAGCTTTACTTCGATGGGTCCAGTACCCCTGGATCTGCTGGGGCTGGGATCATGATAATATCTCCTCATGGACAGAAAACGAAACTTATATTCAAAATGAATTTTGGATGTTCCAATAACCAGGCCAAATATGAGGCCTTAATTATTGGCTTAAATATTTTGGCCAACATGAAAATACGCTTCGTCAAAATTACGAGAGATTCTCAATTGGTGATAAAGTAATTATCTGGGGAGTACCAGTGTTTTAACGAGAATATTATATCTTATTATTCACTGGCCAAAGAGCTCCTAAATCATTTTGACGACTTTGAGTTGATCCATATTAAAGAGAGCATAACACGGAGGCCAATGATTTAGCACAAATGGCTTCCGGTTATAAAATATCAAAAGAGCTTCTTGACCACATGATTACTCATATCAAGGTCTTATTCTCGATGGACAATAGAGTCATGTTTACACAGTCGACAGAAACTCTTGTCGACAACATGACTGTCGATAAAGTGGTAATCCAAGATTGGAAAACCCCATTTATAAAGTATCTTAATAACCCAGTCTTTACTGATAGAAACTTCAAAAGAAAGGCCTTCAATTATTTAATGATTGGAGATGAGTTGTATCGTAAGACTGTGGATGGGCTATTACTCAAATGTTTAGGGCGACAAGAATCTATGCTAGCAATGGCTAAAGTTCACGAAGGAATATATGAGGCCCATCAATCAGGGATAAAAATGAAGTGGTTACTCCGTCGACATGGTTACTTTTGGCCAACTATTACTTGAGATTGCATAAGCTATGCTAAGGGATGTGAAGCTTGTCAAAAGTACGGACCCATTCAACATGTTCCCCCAGCCGTCATGAAGCCTATCATCAAACCTTGGCCATTTAGAGGATGGGCTATGGATATAATAGGAAAAATCTATCCCCCTTCGTCAAGAAAACATAGCTTCATTCTGGTTGCTACCGACTATTTTACTAAGTGGGTTGAAGCGGCCTTGTTCAAGAATATAACTCAAAAGATAGTGAAGGAATTCATTGAGGAGCGTATTATCCATAGTTTGGTATTCCAGAATCTTTAACTACGGACCAAGGCTCGGTTTTTACTGGATAAGAGATGATTAGTTTCGCCAAGGCTAGAGGTATTAAAATGATTCATTCAAATCGTTATTATGCCTAAGCCAATGGCCAATCTGAAGCCTCTAACAAAGCCATCATCACGCTAATTAAATGACACCTGGAGGATAATACCAGACAGTGGGATGTGTTGTTGTCAACTGTATTATGGGCTTATAGAACGTCTAAAAAGACTGCTACTGAAACTAGCCCATATATGCTCACTTATGGACAAGAGGCAGTTCTCCCTATCGAAGTTACGATTCAATTCCTACGAGTCAGACTTCAAAATAGCTTGGCCAAGAAGGAATATGACGAGTTAATGTTCGTCAATGTCGATGAATTGGGAGAAAACAGAGCGATTGCCCTAGAAAAGCTAATCCTCCAGAAAGATAGAGTTGCCAAAGCATATAATAAACATGTGAAGCATAAACAATTCGAAATTGACGACTTAGTATGGAAGACCATTTTGCCAACAAGTTTGGACAGTGAAAAGTTTGGCAAATGGTCACCAATTTGGGAAGAAGCAATTAGTCGATGGTGACCAAAGACAGCAAAGAGCTCCGATAAACCCATATTCCATAGGATCAATGGAAAGATAGCTTAGTGATAAGGCCTCCTCTATCTTTGCCGCTTTCCAAATGCTGGACATTTCTAGTTTCATCCTTTGGTACCACCGAGAGAATTGTTCGTCATAGCACGGACACGAGTTGAAGCGAGAATTCGGTGATGCTCAGGCAAAGATGCTAAGTCGAGATCGACTAATGGGAAGAACCTCCTTGTGATGATGTGGAAAATGCTCGATAAAGATGGACGGTGGGGGTGTTGATTTGAAATACGGACCTAGGATCACGTGATGAGCTTTTGCATCGTAATCCATAAAGGATAGGAAAAGGCGCCCTTGTCGTTCAACATTCCGAAGTTTCTCAAAACAATTCAGACGAAGGAGAGCTTGAGCATTGGTTGGGGAAAAAGAAAAGTTAGCCATTGTGATGGGCTAAGTGATGAAGTTTGTTAATAGCTATGAGGTATTTATACTAATCCGTTTGGCCGATGAGTTAGGCCCACTAACTAGTGACGTGCACATAAATAAAGGCGCAAGGCTCGGGATCCATTATCAAAGTTGGTTATGAATGATCGTGGCACACATAAGACACTTAATGGAAATAAGGATATTTTATTAAGAAGAAAAAGGTTTATCCAATAAAAAGTCGTGAATCTCTCGTTGGAGCAAAAACAGTTGAGATTATAATCTATTCTTCTCTAAAGTACATGCACCTCTATTTTGATGATACTCTATTGCGAAATTCACTACTCGTATGTGCTCCTGTTGCTTCAAACTTTTCAAGACACCGACATGATGATACAGTTTTTGCTCAATTTCTGCCTGTTGACGAAGCTTCATCTCCCGTCGTCGACGAGTCTCTTCGAGGATTTCCGTAAGATGCCTTTCCTTCTCAACAAGGACACTTACCTCGTCCGTAATAACCCAAAGGGACTCACGGCGAGTGCTTACTGTTTCACTAGTCTCCTTCACAATATAAATCTACTCTTCATTTATTTCTATGGGAATGGATGCCTCTCGTACATGGCCCAAGAGTTATTGATACTTATCGAACAGAGTCTGAAACTCTTGGATATAATCTTGAGTTGTTCCCTAAGTGCCAAAAGAAGAATAGACATAATTTCGGCATTGTCATTCCCCAGACGCTCAATAAGGAGTTTGAACTGCTCTAAAGCTATGGTATCATACGACATCCTTGCAAATCCTCCTATAGAGAAGTCTAAAAAGCGCATCAACTCCATCTTCTTGATAATGGCCAGTTTTGATTGACCAGAATGAGGTGACAAGTCATATGGATTAAATACCAAAATAAATTCAGCTTCGTTTATAGTGTGCATTGCCTTGCCCGTATAAGCAGTGGTTGACTGATAATAAGGAGTTGGTGAGACAGACATCGATGATAAAGCCTCAATAGAGTTAGTCGTAAAAGCCGAAGTTACGAATACTGGAGTAAATGTTGATGGAGAGATTGTGGAAGGATTGACCACAGTAGCTGGAATAGTCGTCCGTTGAACCATAATATTTGTCGACGGACTTATCAACGGACCACATGCTGCAAAACCAAAATGATATCTCAGTATCAGGGTTAGAATTAAGAACAACGTAATGTTTGAAAGGCATGTAACTATCTCAGGCATAGTTGTCTCACGTCCAACCACATTAAGAGCGATAGTGGTCCCTATAGTGGAACCAAGGACCGGAGCAGTTCAAACGAATGAAGAAGTGGGAACAATTGCTGGTATAACTGGAAAGAGAAGAAGAATATAAATAAATCCAGTAAACAAGACAAGCAGAATACAACAAATAACAATAAAAGTTTACCAGGGGTCACAGTAGTGGATGAACCAGGCTGAGTAAAGAGCTGTACTCGGGATGCCATCAAATTGATAACAATCGTACTGGAAGATATCAAGGTAGTTGCGGTCGGTACGGTGCTAGAAATACCAGTCGATGGAATTGAGATGTTGATAACTCGCTCGACAGAAGGAAGACCAGTAGATGCCAAGATGGTAACGAGATTCTGAATTATAGGAACTGAGATGCTATCCCTTGGATATTTATCCAAAGAAGCAACAGCTTCCGAAGAAATCATATCCCGTGCAACTGGCTTAGCAGATGGTTCGACAGATAAAGTGCCGGACTTCTTTCTCGGAGAGGAAGGAGAAGATCTTTTCCTTTTCCTTCTCAATAATGATACCATTTCTTCCAAAGTTTCCTCTTCGTTTATCCCAGAGACAATCCAAAGGGGAGAAAGATCTTGTAAGTAACAAACTAATATAAGGGAGGATAAAGTAAGCTGACACAGGGGAAGAAAGATAGAGATTTAACATCAGTAGGATTTTCTGCAGCATCGACACCCTTTGCATCAAAGTCTTCTTCTGTTTCTGAATTAAGAAGTGGAAGGTTAGAAGATGCACCAGATTAAAATTTAATAGGACAATAGAGTGATAATGTCTATATCTTGAGTAATCAGTTTCTTAGAACCACTTCGCTTCACACGACCAATCGCGGACCGGAGGGCCTCTTCATAAGTACTTTCAAATGCAAAGGAATACCACCAAGTCTGCCATTCAACAAGATGTCCTGGGTGGGCTCTAAAATCATTGGGGAGGTCTGCAATATAATAGTTGCGCATTGTGTTAGCAATTTCAATACAACAGAGAAGTGGGCTTCAATTCTTGAGAGAATATTCTTTCTTCTTGGTTCCTTCCGAGAAGCCCATTGAATAAGGAATTGGCATAGGAATTGCTTGCCAAAGTTCAAATTGCCTAGCACAATATTATGGAGAATATACTTCAAACCCAGGATCGAATCGACCCTTTAATGAAGTCCATATGGGGAGATCTACTGTAGACAAAACACAAGTCCAGAAAGGCCTATAGAGGTTTAATCAAGCTGGATCAAACAAATAATCAAACTCTCCATGGCCATACTTAAAGAAAATGACTTGGTCATGATTTAGTTCAAGGAAAGCTCGGAAATAGAAGATAAAAGGAGGTGCTTGAGAAGCAATATGTCGAGGGGAACAACTCAACAATCGACAACCCAGAGGTAGAGGTATGGGTTTTCTATACCCTTGTAAGATAGATGAAGAAGGTGACAAACACTTTTACCGAAAAGGGAAGGGAAATATAAAGCCATCCGTGCTTGAAGTATCCAAAAAGCACCCGAGATGGTTCCAGAATCCCCGAATTTCATTGCCCGAGAGGCGTGAGTAAAGCCTCTATATAAAACTGCAAGAACAAGAGGGGCCAATGCGAGGCATCGTCCCGTAGCTAAGGCTGCGGCAATTTGTAAATAATCTTTGCAAACTTTAAAGGCATGACTAAAAAACACATATTTTGACAGCCAAAAGAGCAAGAAAAAGATACACTCATCTTGAGTAACAGGACTCGAAGCTCGATTAAATCGAGACAAGAAATTGATGTATGTCAGAGCATCTTCAGAGATAAAAGGAGTGGACAGTACAGGCAAATCCTCGATGGCGTGACCACCCAATTCAAAACCCACTATGGCAAACACATTGAGCATAGTGATGGACATGTGGCCCCAAGGAAAAAAGAAACAGTTGCTGGAAGATGACCAGAAAGTGATGGTGGAGCCCAATAACCCACGTTCCAGGTCATAAGATGACATACTGACCTTGAGAGCGATGTCGATTCCAGCAACTGTCCATAAAAGTCGAGTTTCTTGGTCGGCCTTCAACCGAATAAACCATTTGTGAAAATCCTCTTCGTAAGAAGGGAAACTTCGAAATCGAGAAGACCCGGTGGACCACACATCCGTTATAGAAGAATGTTGCAGTGCCGAAGTCTCACTATACTTATATAGGAAGTGGAATTGAAGATTCACAGGTATATTGAGATGGTCCATGAAATTGGGGCCCAGAGAGAAACAGTTGCATTTATCCTCGACAGATTTCAGTAAATGAAAAAAGCAATTACCGGCACGCGGATCCTCTTTAAACTTATCAAAGGCTGCGATGTAATCGCTAGCTAAATATTCAGACTTTTTGGACGCCACGAGAAACGATGGATCAAGATCGGAAAAGGGTTCAAGAAAGGATTTTTAGGGTTAGAGAAGAAGACACGACGGTGGAACAAGGTTTTGCAAGAATGAAGAAGATGATTTAAAAAGTCACAGTTGTTCGGGGAAGATACGAGATGATGTGTTCAAAGGGTATTGGATGAAGAATTCGTAGGGACTGCTCGAAAGGATGTCAAAGGACAGAAAGGCATGATCATCGCCTAGGGATTCGTACATAGACAAGGTACACCTTTAAAAGGAATAAATTTGAATTTATTCCTTTTAAAAGGGGGCATATGTTGACACCCAAAATTATCCCTGGTGGGAGTGGGCCTTTTACAAGTTACAAAAGATATAAAGTACGGCCCACATGGCAAAAATCCAAAAAGGCCACAAGTCATGCTTAGAGGCATTAAGAGGACCTAGGGTAATTATCGACAGGATACATCACAGAGGTGTCGACAAGTTCAAAATCATGAGCCTTGCACGTGATGTCGATGAATCTAAGATCACGAGCTTTGCACGTAATGTCGATGAATCTAAAATCACGAGCTTTGCACATGACGTCGACGAGTCCAAGATCACAAGTTTTGCACATGACGTCGACGAGTCCAAGATCACGAGCTTTGCATGTGACGAGTCCAATGTCACGAGCTTTGCACGGAATCTTGGTAATACGTGGCGAAAAATTCATTTACACGTGTCAAAAGGTAAAGATATGATCGTAAGCATGAAGATCAAGGAAGAAATAAAGAGACACGCAGAAGAAAATTAGCTATTACGTGATGCCCAAAGAGCGTGAGCAATGTCAACAAGTTAGGAAACGGTTAAAGCGCGAAACGTAAGGAAGTGAAAAATGACTATCAAGGGGAAGTCGGTCGATAGTTATCAAGCTACTCTATAAATACTCAAGGATTTCCAACATAGAGAGGACCTTCTTCGACAAACACAACACATCTTTTATCTAGCCTTTATCCTTAACGCATTAGGAGTAGTTTTAATCGTAGCCTTCAGATTCTTTGTCGTAGATTCAATTCCGATGAGGGTCTTTATCAGGTTCAGCATTGTTGATTAAATTCCAATGTTGTGCTGCCAGTTCAGCGTCGTTGATTAATTCCGGCGTTGTGCTTAGAGTATAGCTATTGATTAAATTCCAACCATATTCTCTTAAGCTACGTCATTGATTAAATTCTGACGTACTTTGAATGTATTGTCGAGTTTGGTATCATATCAAGTCAGGGTGTAAGATTTATTGGGATTAATTAACGCATTTGACATTCTCTGCCCAATCTTAGCTCAGGACCCGGTCTCCTCTAATAAAATCCGAAACGCAGCGTTCGGTGAAAGATTTTCGACGGAATAAAAACCGGTGAAACAACTACCCATCTTTCGATGGATTCTGGTCTTGGTTTTTGGTGTTGGAGGAGAGATTGAAGTTTCGAGAGTTTTGAGTTTTGGAAACGACGGTGGAGGTGGTGATGGAGGAGGAGGACGGTGGGGGAGTTTGGTGGTAATGGAGGGAGTGGAGTTATATAGTTGCGTGCGGGCCGTGAATGGGAATGGAAGAACGATGACGGAATGAGGATGACATGATGGGCATATCTATTTGCGGCTTCAACCTCAAAGACCCAGCAAACAATTGATGGTTATTTTTAATGTGTGTGTGTGTGTGTTCGAACAGAGATACGTGCGCGAACGGCAGTGGAAGAAGAATAAGTGTGATGGTGGGAGAGCAAGAACCAGAGGAGAAAATAAGCGAAAGAGGGGAGTCTATAAAATTGGAGTCGATTAACGTGTATGGATGACAACGCGACATGCATTACTCTACTTCAAGCATGCAAAAAAGAGATAAGGTTATAAATGTCTTGGAAGACCCAAGGTTGGTCTTGCCAAGCAGAAGGAATATTGAACAAATGGGGACTTGATTAATGGAGACAAAGCATTAAATGCTCTCCAAACTTAGCCATGATGCATGCACACGTTGAATGAGTATGCTCGGAGACGAGCCAAAGCAAAAAGTTCTTCTATGCAGTAAAGCATTTATTGTAAATTTCAATTATGTTGCTGACTGGGTCGGTCTTGACCTTGGAGAAAGTGTAAGTGTGGTATTCGTATCTTCTGTGAAGTGCTAAAGGGGATCCAAGCCCGTTTAATGTCAAATCACACCTTTAAGAGATTTTAATTGCGTTGATTTTTACAAAAAAATTATAAAAAAAGTCTTAAACTAATTATATTTATGTCTGTTCAGTCCTAAATCTTTCAATTATATCAATTTACTCATAAATCTTTTCACGTTTTATTAATATAGCCCATTCGACTAATTTTGATCGGAAGTTACTAACGTGTTCGACGGTCATCTTACATGTCACGGACGACGCTAAAATAGACAAAATTTTTTAACTAGACATTTGTAGAGAATGGAATGAGTTTCGTTTTGATAGGTTACACGGCTGAACAAAGACCAGTTGCTAGGGATAAAACCCTCAAAATCCGGGTGTCTCTTGCTGGTCTCATGGTCCGGAAAATTCCAGATTGAATATAGTGAAATTTTATTTGGGTTTTGAGGTTCTTAATGTAAAATTCTAGAAAAGTGATGAAAAAGGGCTTCTTAAGCTGTCCAACGAGGAAGATTTAATAATTTTCTAGGTTGATTTGCTATGGCAAAAAGGTCTTCCATTTAATGGTCACTCACGAGGAATGCTAGTCACATGAAATCTCTAGAAATGGATGAGTCATATACTCAAGAACGATTAAAAGCTAGCTACCTTTAAAAAAAAAGCGAACGATGCAAAGAATTGGAGTGTACAATATCCAGATTAAAGGTAAAATATCTAAAACCATATAAAAACCTTCTGAAGAAGTTAGCAATCAGCTATACGAGTCTTCGGCATTAGTCTAGATCATAGTGTGCTGTCAGTGAGTCCATTCTCCAGAGTCTGATATCACAGCTAAATCCTAACTTTATTAATTCTAGGGTGAGGATTTTTCCGGTCCGGACGTCACTGTCTTGGAGGAGCTGCCGAATCTTCATGTTGAGACCATCACAACGATTTGCCATGCAAAGGTGCCCTATTGCCAAATGCATGATTTTCTTTTATGGTTATCGTTGATGTGCACTACTTTATGATGGTCAAAGTCATTATATGCTTTGCCCTCAATCTTCGTAATTGGTTTTCATCTCATTCCTTATTTGTTATTTCAAAGATGGTGTCGATTTGGCTCCATAGCGCTGGTTCTGACTTGAATATCATTTCTGTTTGTGCCTTATGCAGTGTGCAAATCGTATCTTTGCAAACTGAGGTTGACTTTTTGCCGTCTAGAGCACATGGAGATTAAATTATGAGGTTGGTGCCAGCTCTTCTTACTAGAAGTGGTCGCAGCATCGTCTGATGAGAATCTCCATCCCATTTCTTGCAGGTTTCGTCTAGATGTAGGGGGGTATTGTTATTGTGCACTGTCATTGAAAGGTTGAAAGAACTAATACATGACTTATTTTTTTTGGAAAATGAGAAGCTCACGGTGGCTATCATGCATTAAAACTAACGGCGGCTTGTCCACCGCCTAATGTTCTCAAGGAAACAGCTTAACTTATTTAACCGGTTTTTCTTGAGAAAATTAGAATTGGAAACTCTCGCTTGGTGGGATTTCCTCAAATCCCACTACGTCAGATTTTATGAATATGAAGAAAGAAAAAACAACACAAGGAAATAAGCAAATTGAATAACATAACATAGATAATCACAAATAAAAAAAAATTATCACTAGCTCAAAAGAAATATTTATTTATTAAATTTCAAAAAAGATAATCACTTCACTCATTGTTGACAAATTTAAATATGTGAAAAAATAGATTATATTTTTTTGTTAAAGAAAAAATAGATGATCATAAGTAGAACGATATTATCAAATTTTTCCCATAAATCTTGGGTAATTAGGAGAAATCTTTGACGTGGCATGTTTGGGAGGCGTATAAGGAGAAGGTGGTAACGTGGCAGAGAAGAATGACAATTAGTACGATCAATTCGGTGAAACAAATAGGAAAAGTTGGAGGAGATGATTCCAGTTGCCCATCTCTCGGAAACTTAAATTTATGGTCACAAAACCACCGTTAGATAATCTCTCTGATGAAATGGATGAGCCAAATACTTTGGAGCGATTAAAAGCTAGCTACCTTAAAGAATGCGAACGATGAAGAGAATTGGAGCGCACTATTTCCAGATTAAAGGTAAACTACCTAAAACCATATAATAATCTTCCGAAGAAGTTAGCTATTTGCTATACCGGTCTTAGGCAGTAGTCTAGATCATTATGTGCTGTCAGTGGTTCATGCTCAAGAGTCAGATATAATAGCTAAACCCTAACTGTATTAATTCTAGGGTGAGGATCTTTCCGGTCTGGATGTCATTGTCTTGGAGGAAATGCAGAACCTTCATGTTAAGGCCATAACAAAGATTTGCCATGCAAAGGTGCCCTTTTGCCATATGCATGATTTTCTTTTATGGTTCTCGTTGATGTGTCCTACTTCATGATGCTCAAAGTCATTGCACGCTTTGCCCTCGACCTAATAAATTGATTTGCATCTCATTCCTTACTTGTTATTTCAAAGACGGTGTAGATATGGCTCCACAGCACTGGTTCTGACTTGAATAGCATTTCTGTTTGTGCCTTATGAAGTGTGCAAGTCGTATCTTTGCAAACTGAGGTCTACTTTTTGACGCCTCGAGCAAATGAAGATTAAATTATGAGATTGGCGCCGGTCTTCTTACTAATATGTGGGGAAGTGGTCATAGCATTGTCACGCCCCGAACCCCTACGACACGCGACACTGCCTTTGATCGATTTAAGCGACGTCCAAGGAATATTGCTGACCTCAAAACGCCATCAGAGGTTTACTACCACAGCAAATAACAACAATTAAACCCGGACAATTAAAAACTGGGGAGAACAATCAGGGAGAATATACATATCTTTTTTTTCATTTCCTTCTCATAGCATAATATTTACATTTATAAACTGTCCCATACATATACATGCACAGCGCCTTTCTCAAAAACCGATACTCCAAGGATGAAGATCTGGGTTTACTACTACTCCAAAAATGGTGCTCGCCAAAAATCCATTCTGAGTCTGATTCCTTGTCCTCTGAGTCTGAGTCCCCTTATACCGTCCCATCCACTGAGGACTCCAAAACGTTCTAGTGGCGGTGGCGGAAGATTCATGGGTCCTGTCGGGGTTCTGAAATTGTTGGTTGAAACAACCGTGAGAACACTTCTCAGTAAGTTCACCCCTAAACCCAACCTAGGCTATCACGTAACTCCAGACAATTACGCAATCACACACATTCACGTACATCAAAAAATCACAAAGCAGGCACATCAATTAATATGGTCAGGCTCAATCATGCGCACACCCGCGCTCAATCATGCGCACACCCGCGCTCAATCATGCGCACACCCGTGCTCAATCACAATTACATCATATGCAAACACGCGCATGTACCATTCTCATCTTGCACACATTCTTTCCGTTCTTAAATCCTCTTTCCCACATCACTCGCCAGTGACCCGCGTAAACGTACACGCCTCAGGTACACTGCAACCACTCACCACATCTGGCCCGCGTACTCGTTCACGCCTCAGGCCCCTCGATCGCGCCCCGAGCATCACACGCCTCGGTCCGATGCCTCAGGCCCCTCGATCGCGCCCCGAGCATCACACGCCTCGGTCCGATCCCACATTCACACTCGATCGCACCCCGAGCATCACACGCCTCGGTCCGATCCCACATTCACACTCGATCCGATCCCACACTCACACTCGATCACGCCCCGAGCATCACACGCCTCGGTCCGATCCCACATTCACACTCGATCGCACCCCGAGCATCACACGCCTCGGTTCGATCCCACATTCACACTTTCCTCAGCCCGCGCCAAATGCGACAGGCCTACATGATCGAAACCCGAGCTTATAATGCCTCGGTCCAATCCCGGTCTCACCCGAGCTTATCGTGCCTCGGACCGAACTCAATCATGCTCTTTCGAGCCTCAACCTGTGCCAAATGCAACAGACCTACGTGATCGCTGCCCGAGTTTATGATACCCGGCCCGATCCCAACCTCACACTTTCACCCTTTCACATACTTTTCACAGTTACTTGCCACACCGCAATTTCCCTTCTACTCAAGTCCATGCTCAACACGCGTTTACCACACGCAACTGGCCCAACACACGGGGTCCGTGCACACATCATTTCACACATAAAACATGCTCACTCAGCAATTCACACGACCAATGTCAATAAATAATTCAATCTAGCTCATGTGTGCACCAAACAAGCATATTCGGTCACTTAATTGCACAGCAACATACTCAATTTAATCACCACAATTTACTAATAATTTAAATATACGTCCAACACGATAATTCCCATTTTTCTCCAACCGAACGGCGTCGGATTAATTCCGATCCTTCACGGAACTTTCTTGCCATAATATCTAGGTTTCAAAAATTCAACTTGCGTCCCAATCGGACCATCACAGCTCGGTGAACAGTAATCCACAGCCAATGAACAGTGTTTCGCAGCATATGAACAGTAAATTTGTAGCCCCCATTTTCTGAATTTCAAATAAATATTACCCGAATTAATTCCTAAGGCCCGCCATAAAATTTCCACCCCCTATTCATGTAATTCCGCACCTAATTCCATACTGATTTTGTCCAAAATCACCCGTCGATACCCGAAGTCCTAAATTAGGTTTAGGCGCGATTTACCCGCGTTGGCTAACTCAGCATATCACCTGGTCAATTGTACAATCATTTCAATTGAACCCAAACGTGCACGAATCAAACATATTTACACCAGCCCATTGCACAAATGCACACACAATTCTACCACCACAACTCAATTATAATTAAAACACATGTAAAATACACACACAGTTCTTCTCATGGCGGTGACCGAAGCAAAGCGTCGAGACGGTCCAGACTTCTCTGCGCTGCCCGAAGGGTGCATCGCCAGCGTCGTCTCCTTCACGAGCCCCCCCGACGCGTGCAGGCTCGCGTCCGTCTCGCCGATTTTCAAGTCAGCGTGCGATTCCAACGCCGTCTGGGCGTCGTTCTTGCCGCCGGACTGGCGCCCGATGGTCTCCCGGAGCGCTTCGTCACTGAAGGAGCTCTACTTCAGCCTCTGCGACGACCCGGTTCTCGTCGGCGATGGCAAAATGGTAAGTGCCCCCCGTCTTGCCACCTCAAACCGCCTCTCCCTATTATTTTTTCTATTATTTATTATTATTTTTTCTTTGCGAATTTAGGGCGTGATGTGCCGATAACTGTTCTTCATGTTAGATTTAATAGAATATTGAAATGTGTTTCATGTGATGTGCTGTCTCCTGCACGTTTCGAAACACTGCAAATTTGGCTTTGTTCTTCCATTGTCTGAGTAGTTGAATGGAAAGGCGGTGTCATCAGCACGTGTTTCTTGGCCTCTTCCCGCCTGAACCGAGCGAGTGCACTTTGTTTCTTCAAGGAGAAGCCGCTGTCATATAATAATCATGCTGCGGCTTCCACTGGACATTTTTCTTTCGCACCCAGCCACGATCTGAATGTGATAGGTTGATTGAATTGTATGAACCAACTCATGTTCTACGTCCCCAAGATCAATAATGAATGATAAATGAAGGGTGAGGAAGAAAGAAAGGATCTTTCATCTGAAGATGACAATATTCAAATGGTTGGAGCAAAGAATGGGATTGATATATTGAATCACTCAATATACAGTGCCAAGAGCATGAAGATTATCATTACTGTTGTTATGGTACCTTGATGACCACTAATGCAATGCATCTTTTGGGGTGATCTGCATATGGCTTTAAGACTGTCCGCTACCTTATGGTTGATTTGGAGTTCGGAGTGAGTCTGCTTTTTATCTTCGGTTAATTGATCAAAATCCTCCCGAACTTTGTTAGCATCATTGCTCATTAGCCCCAAACTTTATTTTGGCACGGTTGAATAGTGGCCATGTAACTTTGAAAAATTGCAGATTACACCCTAATATTGATTTCATTTTGTTGCCCTGGTTAGTTTTCCATCTGCACAGCTGGTAAGTGTTACCTAAAAATGGATTAACTCATTTCTTTTGATCAATATTGCCTCTGCTGAATTTTCTTGACTTCATCAATCGTGTATCTTCTCTATTTTGTTAACTTTGTTAACCATGTGATGGAGATCTTTTGGTACAAAAAAAATAATGATAACTAGGAAGTGTATTTTTCGTGTAATATTTAATGCCTCTATAGCTAGACTAATTAGCGACTGCAACAAAAAATCAAATTTTAAGGCGTAATTTATAACTTCTTAAAATTTTCAGGGGCCATTTTGCAATGGTTCTGAAGTTGAGGTGGTTTTGAACAATTATCTCTTTTTTTTTCTTTTGGTCAAATCTCATGTTATCGCTTTTATTTAACGTTAAACGTGTTTTCCTACTCCAAAGTTTGGCGAAAAAGTTGATAAAACAGCTTTTGCTTAGGAAGGCCGAGACAAACACTCTCACTATTTTATTGGAAAGGGGACAGCACAGATGGTGGAATAAGTGCTAAGCTTTATTGCTTTGCGCATGCTATATCTGCTGGAACACTGAATCTTGTTTTCTCAAAAGATGTCGGCCCGGGATCTTGTTGCTTATGTGAATCCTACATGCTTTGCAGAGCTTTTCGCTGGACAGGCATAGTGGGAAGAAATGTATCATGTTATCTGCGAGGGCCCTGTCTATAACAGGGGGTGATACTCCAAGTGACTGGTCCTGGAATCACATGCCCAACTCCAGGTAATACATTATTTCCTCCACTCTCTCACCTTCATGAAGAAAATGGGCGCAGCATTAATTTGTTTGTCCCAAAGTAAACTTTCTTTTGTTTCTCCTTCAAGGTGATGATCGTATGGAATGTGCTTGTGAATTAACAGGTTTGCAGAAGTTGCTGAACTCATGGAAGCATATCGGCTCGAAATCAGAGGCACGATTAGTCCTCGCATGCTGTCGCCCAGAACCCTTTATGCAGCGTATTTGGTATTCAAAATCACCCACGCTATTAATGGATTTGAAATGCGGCTTTTTGAGGTTGGAGCTGGATTTGCTGGTGATGAAGTGGGCAAGCGTGAGCGCTCTGTTCAGTTAACCAGAACGACGAGACTGAGTGGACCGCACCGGCGGCTGCGGCGCTGTGACATAATTTCACTAGCGCCTGATGAGGGGGATGGGAGCTATCCTAAAGCGAGACGAGATGGGTGGTCAGAGATAGAGTTAGGTGAGTTCTTGACGGAGGATGGACAAGATGGGGAGGTTGAAATGAATGTCCTGGATACGAGGAGCCATTGGCGGATGGTTGGGCTGGTTGTGGAAGGGATCGAAATTAGGCCCAAGGATGGGAAATAAAAGCACCTTTATGCACGGCAAGTGTATGCTTGCATGTGCCGTCCCTTGATTAATAGCTTACTCTCTCTGTTTTCCCGTTGCTCTTTCAATGATCTTCTATCAATTTTTGTTAGCTTTCTACCAAATCAGAAAGGGTGAGCTTGTGATCTATATTGACTTTAATGTAAGTGGGGAAAGCCTATGTGATGGAACGAATAGTGTTTTGATCTGGTTTGCCAAGTCATTAATATGTTTGCTTGCGGAACGAGTGGTTTGCAAACGCCCAATGCCTTCTGGGGAAATGATGGAACTTAGATGTAAGGCTTCCACTAGCTCACACAGACGCTCAAATACTGTGATCGGTTCCTTTTGAAACATCTGCAAAATGAATCCTCATCTTCCCACTCCAACCACCCCTTTTGGTACGGACGGGAGATGCATGACTCCTTCGAGAACTTAGATGTAGCCATGATGCTGTGCCAATTAAAGCAAAGTTCAGTCTTTCCTTTTTAACAAGGAAAAATATTTTAGACAAATCCCAATAATCGATAGTGCTTTGTTTCAAACAAAAATAAGTTGTGTATGGCCAAAAAAAAATCCCATGTGCATGTTAACGCTTAAAAAAAACAAAGGGCTAAACTACTTGGCCTCTTGATGATCTATCCATAGATGTATCAATCTTTTTAAAGTTGGACTAGACATCGCATTGGATTAATTTTCAATCATCATTTTGAGCTAATGAAAAAAAGATGAGTCGGGCCTATTAAAATTGGCAAAATCTGTGAGAACTGGATTGTTAATTACCCTATCAAACTAGCTCGTCGAATATGAATTTTCATATGATGAGTTGCACCCAACACACGTACGTATACATGATATAAAGTACGGTTTTCATGCAACATTTCCGAGGACTAGTTAGGAAGATGAACATACATAACTAGTTCACAAACGAATTTCAAATGATTGTTCGAAGAAAGTGGGTCATGCTTTGCATACTTACGACGTAGTCCTCGCTCAGCTATTTGCACAATCTAAACGCCAAGTGTGGAAACACGGGGGATTGGAATTCGTTCAAGAAAGGTGTTTTTGACGGCAATCGAAAAATATTAAGGAAAATTGTAATTGTATTACACTGACTGTTGTACATGTATACAAGTCTATTTATAGTACAAGAAAGATGAAAAAAGGAAAAAAAATACGAGATAACACCTTCCTACTTTATTGTCTAAATATCCAATATCACGGATTGATTGAATCAATTAGTCCGTAATGAGATTTAGATTAGAGACAAATCAAATCAAATCAAATCAAATCATATCGTCAACTCCCCCTTAAGCTGGCGACTTATATATGTCAAGGACGTCTAGCTTGCTTAGTAGATATGCATGTTGTCTCTGATACTTAGTGAAAATATCTGCAAGTTGTTCTATAATTCCAATCGCTCTTGTTGCAGCTATCCTTTCTTGGATCTTTTCTCAAGTGAAATGACAATCAACCTCTACATATTTTGTTCTTTTTATGAAAGATTGGATTTGCCGCTAGTTTGAGTGCACCATCATTATCACAAAAAAAATCCCTTGGTCATCGACTTGTATACTAAGGTTCGAAAGTAAACCCCATATCCAGACTATTTTACAAACAATTTACGTCATAGCTTGATATTCTGATTTGGCTGATAATAATGATACGGTTGATTGCTTTTTTGTCTTTCGTGAAATCAAGGATCTCCCTAATTTAATCCAAAAATTTGTGATAAATCTTCTGGTCATGGGACAAGTAGCATAATCCGTATCGCGATAGGTCGTCATCTTCATGTTGTAGTTACGAGATAAAAGGATTTCAAGTCCTGGGCATCCCTTTAAATATTTTACAACCTTTATTGCTGCATTCATATGGGACCATTTCAGGCCATGCATGAATTGGCTAAGTATCTGCATCCATAAAATATATCCGGCCTGGTCATGGTAAAATAGATTAGCTTCCCGACAGGTCGTTGATATCCTAACGGATCCTTAAGCAATGGATCTTCATAAGATGACGATGCACTCGGATCATATTCAAGTGTCATTAACTTGGCATTTTGTTCGATAGGTATGATAGTCGGTCCTGACATTCTTGCTTCTGATATAATTTCCAAAATAAATTTTCACTAGCTGAGACATAATCCTTTGTCGGACTAAGCTATCTCAATACAGAGGAAGTATTTGGGAGGTCCCAAATCTTTGATATGGAAAGTCGAATGCAGATATCCCTTAAACTTTCTGACAGCGAAGTCATCGTTTCACATAATAAGTATATCATCAACATATATGAGTAAATAGAATGATGTTACCTTTGATTCATGTGAAAAGGGCATAGTCATGCTTGGAGTGTTGAAAACCTGCATTTGTTAACGCGGTGGTAAACTTGGCATACTACTGCCAAGAAGCATGCTTAAGTCCATATAGGGATTTACTAAGACGACATGCCCGAGACTCTCTTGTCTTTGTAAACCTGTGGGAATATACAAAAAAACAGAATGCGCATTCAAAACAGAAGTATCCCCACATCGGGATGGCGAATAATAAAAACTAAACACAACTCAAAATCACAGCAAAAAAAAGCGAGGAGAGAGAGAGAGTACTGTTTGTTTGAAGTCGTTGGGACTCGTGACTTTTATTGGTGAGTAATGAACGGTAGATTAGGGCTTAAGATGGAGTTATAATGGTGGCCATTGCTTGCGAATAACGCAGGTAAAGAAGATGAAGAGGTGCTTCGTCGTTCGTGTGCGAGGGTGGATGGAAGAATAGAACAACGATTGGCATAGAGGGAAAGGACAAGAGAATAAGTGACAGTGTGAGGACGAAGAAAGAAAAAAAAACCCTATCTTTAGAAAGAAAAGACTGCATTTTATAGAAAAGACACGATTCTTATCGTGACTGAGTTATAAAATTGTAATTTTTTTAAGTATAGAAAGGGTACCTTTTTCCGTGCGCGCACACACATATATATAAAATAAGGCAAGATGAACGGTACGATAATTTTTATCTGTTCCCATCCCTCTCTTGGGACAAGGAACAACCATTTCTTCCCCATTCTTGTCTCACACCCTACACGGAGCGGGGTGGTGCAGCCCAGGCCCTAAATGAGGCTGGCTTGACGGGTTCCAGTAAGGTGGGGATATTTTACCATTATTTAAGACTTTATTTGTTTTGCGAAAAATGAAAGATTTAAAAAATACTTTTAAAAAAATGATCATTTATATCACTTAGAAAAATGAGTGAATAAAAATATTTTCACCATTCATGAAAATATTTAGACATATATTGTTGTCAATAATGAAAATATTTTTTCCTTAAGGCTTCGTTTGTTTCACGGAAAATATATAATCTCTAGAAAACATTTTCCAAGAAGTCATTTTTAGGACGATAACTTTATTTTCCGGTGCTTGGTTGAAAGCTAAAAAGGACCCAGAAATTATTTTCTAGCATTTGGTAAGGAAAATCCGATGAGGAAAATTATTAAAAAATTCATATTTTTAAATTATTTTTCAATATATGAATTTTTAAAATTTTTTATTTTAAATTAATTGAATTTTTATTTTCTTTCTTTTTCTTCTTCCTTGGCCGGTCGCAGGCCGTGAAAAAGAAAAAAAAAAGAAAAAGAAAGAAAATTAAAATAATTAAAATTTCAAATTTTAAAAAAAATTATTAAGGTCCTGCTTGTTTCACGGATAACAATTCTCAAGAAATTGTTTTCCAAATTTTCCGGTGTTTGGTTTACGGAAAATAAACTAATCACGGAAAACATTTTCCGTCAATGGAAAAAATACATTCAAAAGTGGAGAAAATGAAAAGAGGAAATCATTTTCCTCCTCTCATTTTCACCCATACCAAACATGTTCTCCTCCCTTGCACTAATTTTAAATTGTTTTTTTAAATCAAAATTTTAATTAATATTTTTCTCTCTTTTTTTTTCTTTTTCTTTGTTTTCTTTTAGCAACTGGCCATAGGCGAGCTCAAGCCTCACCTAAGGTTGGTGAGCTTAGCCTCACTGGCCTGTTGCGAGGCTCAAGCTCGCCGATCGGGCGAGATTCAAGCCTCGCCAACCTCTGGTGATGTGACATTCCGAATTTCGACCCATTTTTGGGATTTACAGAACGTATAATTTGTCAGTGTGCTTATGGTAAAAATCTCACCCGGGAACTGATCACTCCCGATTATTATTTTAAAATTGAGATTTCGCTAGAATCGCACTCGATCGAATTTGACCGTTATTTAGATCCCGAACTTGGCAGTCGATTTTTGGGAGTTTCGGGACGAATTTAATTGGACGGTGTTGATATTATTATGGCCAGCCTCGAGATTGCCCGAGATATGTGAAAGGTGGATTTTTAATCAGATGTGGATTTGGACTAGTAGACCTCCCCCGAGGTAGTTTGATTGAATTAATTTGGCCTTTATCCCTTATTATATTCGACATTTAATTTGGACCGATAGATCGTTTTCGATTTTGAATATGGGTCAATAGATCACAATAATTATTTGGTTGAACATTTTTTTTCTCTCTCTTTCTCTCTCTCTCCCCCTTTCTCTCTCTCTCTTTCGCTCTCTCTCTCCCCGGTCACCTCCTCCTCTGCGCGCGTCCTTTTCCCCTCTGCCATGCAGACTGTCCTTTCTCTCTCTCTCTCTCTCTCTCTCTCTCTCTCTCTCTTCTTTTCTTTTCTTTCTTCTCTTCTTCTCTTCTTCTCTTCTTCTTTTCTCTTCCTCCGCCCGACGCTGCTGCTTCTGCTTCTTCTCTTTGCTGCCCGACGCAGACCGCCCGAGCTCGCCTCAGCCCAGACACTCGCCGCGCCCGACCGCCGCGCCGCGTGCCGTCCGGCCGCCACCTCCGCCCTGCCGCCGCCGCCACAGAAGCTCCCCCCCTCTCACTCCCCTCCTCCCCCGCAGCTCCTCCCCGCCTCTGTCCAGCCCACCGATCGCCGCTCGACCGCCCTCAGCCTCTGCCCGACGCCGCCCCACCGGCCGCCGTGCCGCACCGTCCTCCAGCCGCCGCCCCGACCTCTCTCTTCTCTTCCCTCGCGCACGCAGCAACGAACTCACGTCGCTGCCCGTCGCGCCCGGCGCTGTCCAGCCACGCCTGACCGTCGCCGCCGTCGTCCCAGTCGCCGCTGTCGTCCCAATTGCCGCCGTCCGTCAGCCACCGCCCCCGACCGGCTATCCTCTCCCCTCTCCTTGTTCGCATGAGCCGTGAGCTCGCCCCCGTGACCGCCGCTGGCCCAGCCGTCCCCGTCGTCGCCGCTCCGCCGTCCAGCTCGCCGTCGTGCTGCCCCATCGCCGCCGCTCATCACCGCCGCCACCGCCGGTCGCCGCCCCAGCCAGCCAGCCAGCCCCGGCCAGCCAGCCCAGGCCGTGGCCGGCTCGCCGCCCACGCGACCAAGCCGCGCGCCCGTGCCCGCGCCCCTTGCCCGTGCCCGAGCCCGCTCGCCCGTCGTGCCCATTGCCTTGCCCGTCGCCCAGGCGCGTTGCCCGTTCAGCCGGCTCGTCGCCCGGGCACGTTGCCCGTCCGGTCGCCCGTGCGCCCCCGGGCACGCCGCACGTCCGCCGCGCCCGCGCGCCAGGCACGCCGATCGGCTATTGTGCCCACATTGGCCGGCCAGCGTGCCCGTTGGCCTGCGCCCGCGCCTAGTTCAACACTGTTCACCTGGGCCATTGTGGGCCCGAGCCATTTTTCCCCAGGCCAAAACTTGGTAAGTGACTTCCTAAACCCTACATAGTATTTTGGGTACTTTATTGACTTGTTTCGGGTTAGAACGGCTAGGGCGTGTTTTAATTTAATCTCATTGTGTTATAATTGCGTTAGATTAAATGCTATGCTTGACTTGAATAATTGTGTGTGGCCGACTTGAACGTCGGGTTCGTATGTTGAGGTGGCGAATTGTGAATTGGACTGAGTTGTGAATGTGGATTGTTTGATGCTAGTGGCGTGGAATTGATTGAGTTGAATGGCGTGTGCTCGCCTGTCGATTTTGAGCCCGAATCGATGGGAGGGCTACGGACTTGGGACGTGTTGACGGCAGTCCGTGTGAAGGTATGAATGGCCGATGTGCCAATTGGATGCGGGCTTGAGACGTGTTGACGGTGGCCCGTTAAAGGTGTGTTGGACCGGGACGTGTTTACGTCGGTCATTGGGATTGCTCGAACAGTGTGGCTTGGGACGTGTTGACGGCGGCCACTGGAATTGATTGAATGGTGTGGCTTGGGACGTGTTGACGACGGCCACTGGAATTGATTGAATGGTATGGCTTGGGACGTGTTGACGGCGGCCATGAGAATTGAGCGAATTGTGTGGCTTGTATGCCTGTAAGACCGGACTTAAGACGTGTTGACGGTGGTCCGTGAGAGGAAGGTTGACTGGGCACATGTGTGTGATGTGACTGATTGGATTGGCTAAATGTGCGTGTGGGTGCTTGGTTGGATTGGCTGATTGAGCGTGTGATTGAATTGGTTGGTTGAGCGTGTGATTGAGTTGGCTGGTGGAGCGTGTGATTGAGTTGGCTGGTTGAGCGTGTGATTGAATTGGCTGGTTGAGCGTGTGACTGATTTGGCTGGTTGAGCGTGACTGAATTGGCTGGTTGAGCATGTGACTGATTTGGCCGGTTGACCGTGTGATTTAATTGACCGGTTGAGCGTGTGATTGAGTTGGCTGGTTGAGCGTGTGATTGAATTGGCTGGTTGAATTAGTTGGATTGATTGAGTGCAAGTGTGGTTGGTATTTGAGTAATTATGATGTGTTATTTAATTACTATTATTGCATTATCACATGACGACTAACGTGCAGAGTTGGCATGGGCCTGATAACGAGGTAAGTACAATGTTGCGAATTTTATATGTTATGGGGTAGATTGTGTGTACGACTTGTCTGGGTATGCATTGGCCTACGTGGGGTATAGGGGGCTGCTTATTGAGACTCGTTCTCACGGTTATTATATAACCATTTCAGATTCGCGACCATGAGTGATTGGAGACGCTGCAAGGGTATCTCGGAGATCAAGGACGGGTCAAGTATACTGTATTTTGAGTCCCCCCTTTGTAGAGGAGTTAAGTTTGTGAACCTTTGTCCTTTGTGAGGAATGTGGGTATGTTGTTGTGACCTAGTGTAGGAATTATAGTTATTGTTTCCTGCTTTTGCTACTCCTTTGTTATTATTAATTGTCTGGGTTGTTTCTATTTGTTTTCGCGCGTGCTTAATCTCTGATGTTTGGGTTGGGTCGACGACGCGTCTGGGACGTCGCATTCAATGATCGACCATCAGGGGTGATCACGCGCTCGTAGGGTGCGGGGCGTGACATCACCCGTTGATTTGGTATCAGAGCAAGGTCAGCTCGAACCAAGATGGTCGAAGCTTGGAGTGATAAGGAGCGATGACTTTGGGGTAGCCAGTTAGGGAGACTTGTTGGCCATGCGTTATCCAGATTGCTTGGTTGTGATTGCTGAGTGATTTTATGCATTAATATGTGAGATGCAGGTGCGTCAGGACTTGAGGTAAGTGCGCGAAACCTGTTGGTTGTGATTGACTGATGTTGATGAAATGCTACCTGCTGTGTGAATTATTGTGTGGTGCACTGCCTAGAGCTTTAGACTGGTATAGTTGGCCTAGGTTTTTAATTCTTGAGAGGAAATGATAGCAGGTAAGTGAGTGGTGTGAACCCTGTGTGTATGAGTAGCCGAGGAAGAGGTCGAGGTCGAGGTCGTGTAGGTCCGCAAGTTGGAGTTGTAGGGGATCCCAGATGGGATGAGTTTTTGATGGCACTCGAGAAAGTTGGAATTTTAATGGGAAGACAGACTGAGGAGCGAAATGCTACTGTTGCTACTGATGCTGAGGCCACTATTGTCGTCGTCGATGGAAATAATAGGAATCATGGGCATAATGGAAATGTTGGGAATCAAGGTCAAGGGCAAGTTAATGCAGTCAGATAGATGCGTTAGCTGGTTGGAAAATTTTTGAAATTTAAACCTGCAAGGTTCGATAGTAAAGGTGACCCTAAGGTCACATTACTTTGGATAGAGGAGGGGCTTTTGAGGTATTCGGGTGCACTGATGAGGAGAAAGTGACCCTGGCTATATATCAACTCTAAGGAAATGCAAAGGATTGGTAAAAGGACCCCCAAAGAAGGATATTTCGAAGGGCATAACTCCAAGATGGGGTGTAGTTGTCGAGGCCTTTAATGAGAAGTACGTTCAGAGAGTGTGCGAGGACAGAAAACGACATAGTTCCTTCGACTTCGCTAAAATCGGATGTCAGTTGATCAGTACGAGGTCAAGTTTGTAAAGTTGCCTAAGTACGCACCAAGGATGGTTAAGGACCGTGAGGATAGGACAAGGAGGTTTCGGGATGGATTGGAATCGGAATTCCGCAATCAGTTAGTACTTTTGGGTCTTAAGGGATTGCAATGAGTTGTATGAGAGAGCTCGATGGTTGACATGGATATGAGTGAAAGGACTGCTGCTTCTGGATTGCGGTACGCGCCGGCTAGGGACAATAGGAACTTTGGAAAGAAACCTATGACAGAGAATATGAGACTTGTCCCTCCGATAAGGAAGAACTCTGGAAAGCCGAATTACTACTCTAATGCCGCATGTCGGTCTTATGGAAAGAGGTATAGGAATGACCGTTGCCAAGGTAGAAGTGGAGCATGTTGTGGATGTGGACAGTAAGGTCACCAAGTGAGAAATTGCTGAACCGACAGGTTAGGTCACTAATGCAATCGCAGCAACCACATGTAGGACTTTAAGCGAGGACTGCCCCACAGGTTAATCAGAATCGGCTAAGGACGTAAGGAAAAGTGTATGTTGTGGCTAAGAAGGAAGTGAAGGATGTGTCTTGAAAATCTAGATGCGTTATGAGATGGTATTGGGTACAATAGGAGATGATTTTGAAGTCATCGCCCGAGTGGTTATGTGAGACTTAAAATCAATTTTATAAGGGATCGACGCAATCGGTTTAAGGATTTATGGATTACTAATAACATTTTGGACGGGTTGGGAATGATGTGTGTTGCTTGGAAATTCGGATTCTGTAAAGAACTGAGATAATTTGTTTTGAGAGACTGTGGGCTGAAATTGGACGGATCGAGTTGTCTTGGGGTATCGAAAGATAATTATTTTGTGGTTGACTAGTTGGTTGAGGAACCAAGACTAAAGGACATAGCTGAGGTGTAACCTTCCCGATATCTTTCCTTAGGAATTGTTGGGATTACCACATGATGGTGAAGTGGAGTTTCTGGTTGAGTTGGCCCTGTGGACGGAACCGATTTCAAAAGCACCTTGTAGGATGTCACTGTCGGAATTAAATGAATTAAAGGTTCAAATGCGGAATCGTTAGATAAGGGCCTTATTCGTCTGAGTGGGTCTTCAGGGGGAGTGCCAATTTTATTCGTGAGGAAGAAGGACGGATCGTTAAGGTTATGCATTGACTACAGACAGTTGAATCAAGTGACTATTAAGGATAAACACCCATTGCCAATGGTAAATGACTTGTTCGACCAATTACGAGGGACGTCAATGTTTTCTAAGATTGAATTGAGGACTGACTATCACCAATTGAGGATCAAGAAGGAGGACGTGCCGAAGTCGGCATTTAGGACGAGGTATGGACACTATGAGTTTACGGTGATGCCGTTTGGACTGATGAACGCCCATGCAACCTTTATGGATTTAATGAATTAGGTATATAAGGAATTGCTGGATCAGTTTGTAATCATGTTCATAGACAATATCTTGATATACTCAAAAAGTTCCGCTGAGTATGAGTTACTTTTGGAAAAAGGTTCTACAAACTTCAAAGGGGATATGCTCTCTACGCCAAGTTCAGTAAGTACGAATTCTGGCTTTACCGAGTAGCATTCTTAGGACATGTGGTATCTGGTGAAGGGATCGCAGTGGATCCGGCAAAGATTGAAGCCGTCATAAATTGGCCAAGATCGACAACAGTAATCAAGGTTCGGAGTTTCTTGGATCTGGCATGTTACTGCAGACATTTCATGGAAAGGTTTTTAGTGTTAGCGACACCGTGGACGTGTTTGCTAAAGAAGAAAACGAAATTTGGATGGACAGATAAGTATAAAATGAGTTTTCAAGATTAAAACAGAGTTCGACGACCACGCCAGTGTTAACGGTCCCATCAGGTCTAGAAGGATATGAAATCTACAGTGACGCTTTGCTAAGAGGACCCAAATACATGTTGACACAATGTGGAAAAGTGGTAGCACACGCATCGCGACAATTGAGATCGCATAAGCTGAATTATCCAATGCATGATTTGGAATTTGTCGCAATTATCGTCGCTCTTAAGATTTTGAGGCATTACCTGTGTGGGGGAGAAATTTCAGATTTGTACGGATCATCAAAGTTTAAGGTACTTGTTTCTCCAAAAAGGAATTAAATATGAGACAACATAGTTGGATGGAACTCTTTAAGGACTACGACTGTGGGATTATGTACCACCCTGGGAAAGGCTAATAAGGTGGCGGGTGTACTGAGTTAGAAATCGAGCATCACGCACATGATAGTCAAGGAGTGGACTCTATTGGAGGGAATTCGAGATTCGGAGTTTAGGTTCGAAGTGAGCCATGTTTCAAGTCTACTTACCGCTTTGAGGACCGAACCGGAAATCCAGGCAAAGATTAAGGTTTTACAATCGACGGACCAAGAGATTTAGAAGGTTCTGGAAATAGACGCCACAAAAAGGAAACCAGTCTTTCAGGTGTCTAAGGATGGGATTTTGAAGTTTCATGGGAAGTTGTGTATATCCAATAATGCAGGGCTTAAGGAGGAGATCTTATCATAAGCCCACCAGAATAATTACAGTATTCACCCGGTAAGTACAAAAATATATCAGAATTTACGGTAACATTATTGGTGGAACGGCATGAAAGTGGACGTGGCCAATCATGTGGCTAAGTGTTTAACGTGCCAATAAGTGAAGGCGCAACATTGCAAGCCGGGTGGAATGTTGCAGCCATTGGAAATTCCCAAGTGGAAATGAGAAACATCACGATGGACTTTGCAATGAGATTACCGAGAAGTCAGAAGGGTCATGATTTGCTTTGGGTGATAATAGATCGATTAACAAAGTCAGTACATTTTTCTACCAGTGTAAAAGGATTTTTACCTTGGAAAGGTATGCCGATTTATATGTGCGACAAATAGTCTGTCTGCACGGGGTGCCAGTGACAAACACTTCATACTGTGATCCTAAGTTTATTGCCGCTCTTTGGAAAAGTTTTCATACGGCATTAGGAACGAGATTACAGTTTAGCATGACCTATCATCCCCAGACGGATGACCAGTTTGAAAGGACGATTCAGACTTTGGAGGACATGTTGCGAGCATGTGTTTTGGATTTTAAGGGTAGTTGGGAGGAACAGCTACATTTGGTTGAATTCACCTACAACAATAGCTACCAGCAGAGTTTCAAAATGGTACCGTTTGAAGCATTATACGACAGAGCCTGCAGAACACCGATTTGTTGGGATGAAGTGGGTGAGAGGAGCATTACGGGTCCAGAGTTAGTGCAACAGTCGATTAAGACAGTTAGGGTTATCCGGGACAGACTCAGAACCGTATAGAGCCACCAAAAGAATTATGCAGACCGGAGACGTAGGCCTTTGGAGTTCCAAGTAGGGGACCACGTATTCCTCAAGGTGTCGCCGATGAGAGGATTGTCACGGTTTGGTAAAAAGGGAAAGTTGAGTTGAGGTACGTGGGTCCATTTGAGGTCTTAGAGAGAATAGGCACATTGGCTTATCGTCTTGCGCTACCGCCAAATTTATCTCATGTTCATAATGTATTCCACGTGTTTATGTTGAGGAAGTATGAACCGGACCCGACCCACGTGCTGAGATATGAAGAAATAGATGTGGACGACAGGAAGTCGTACGTGGAAAAGCCAGTTCGGATCGAGGGCAGAATAGAAAGAGTATTGCGGAGCAAGAAAATTTCGATGGTCAAAGTAATTTGGGAGCACCATGGAACCAAAGGTGCGACGTGGGAAAGTGAAGAGTTGATGCGGCACCAGTATCCCAATTTGTTTGAATAGGAGGTTGGATTGTAAATTTCGAGGACGAAATTCTTGTAAGGGGGGAAGAGTTGTGACATTCCGAATTTCGACTCATTTTTGGGATTTATAGAACGTATAATTCGTCAGTGTGCTTATGGTAAAAATCTCACCCGAGAACTGATCACTTCCGGTTATTATTTTAAAATTGAGATTTCGCTAGAATCGCACTCGATCGAATTTGACCGTTATTTAGATCCCGAACTTGGCAGTCGATTTTTGGGAGTTTCGGGACGAATTTAATTGGACGGTGTTGATATTATTATGGCCAGCCTCGAGATTACCCGGGATATGTGAAAGGTGGATTTTTAATCGGATGCGGATTTGGACTAGTAGACCTCCCTCGGGGTAGTTTGATTTAATTAATTTGGCCTTTGTCCCTTATTATATTCGAGGTTTAATTTGGACCGATAGATCGTTTTCGATTTTGAATATGGGCCGATAGATCGCAATAATTATTTGGTTGAACATTTTTTTTCTCTCTCTTTCTCTCTCTCTTTCGCTCTCTCTCTCCCCGGTCACCTCCCCCTCTGCGTGCGTCCTTTTCCCCTCTGCCATGCAGACTGTCCTTTCTCTCTCTCTCTCTCTCTAATTCTTTTCTTTTCTTTCCTCTCTTCTTCTCTTCTTCTTCTTCTTTTCTCTTCCTCCGCCCGACGCTGCTGCTTCTGCTTCTTCTCTTTGCTACCCGACGCAAACCGCCCGAGCTCGCCTCAGCCCAGCCACTCGCCGCACTCGACCGCCGCGCCGCGCGCCATCCGGCCGCCACCTCTGCCCTGGCGCCACCGCCACAGAAGCCCCCCCCTCTCACTCCCCTCCTCCCCCGCAGCTCCTCCCCGCCTCTGTCCAGCCCACCGATCGCCGCTCGACCGCCCTCAGCCTCTGCCCGACGCCGCCCCACCGGCCGCCGTGCCACACCGTCCTCCAGTCGCCGCCCCGACCTCCCTCTTCTCTTCCCTAACGCACGCAGCAGCGAACTCACGTCGCTACCCGGGGCTGTCCAGCCGCGCCTGACCGTCGCCGCCGTTGTCCCAGTCGCCGCCGTCTTCCCAATCGCCGCCGTCTGTCAGCCACCGCCCCCGACCGGCTATCCTCTCCCCTCTCCTTGTTCGCATGAGCCGTGAGCTCGCCCCCATGACCGCCGCTGGCCCAGCCGTCCCCGTCGTCGCCGCTCCGCCGTCCAGCTCGCCGCCGTGCTGCCCCGTTGCCACCGCTCATCGCCACCACCGCCGCCGGTCACTGCCCCAGCTAGCCAGCCAGCCCCGGCCAGCCAGCCCAGGCCGTGGCCGGCTCGCCGCCCACGCGACCAAGCCGCGCGCCCGTGCCCGCGCCCCTTGCCCGTGCCCGAGCCCGCTCGCCCGTCGTGCCCATTGCCTTACCCGTCGCCCAGGCGCGTTGCCCGTTCAGCCGGCTCGTCGCCCGAGCACGTTGCCCGTCCGGTCGCCCGTGCGCCCCCGGGCACGCCGCACGTCCGCCGCGCCCGCGCGCCAGGCACGCCGATCGGCCATTGTGCTCGCATTGGCCGACCAGCGCGCCCGTTGGCCTGCGCCCGCGCCTAGTTCGACACTGTTCACCCGGGCCATTTTGGGCCCGAGCCGTTTTTTCCCGAGCCAAAACTTGGTAAGTGACTTCCTAAACCCTACCTAGTATTTTGGGTACTTTATTGACTTGTTTCGGGTTAGAACGGCTAGGGCGTGTTTTAATTTAATCTCATTGTGTTATAATTGCGTTAGATTAAATGCTATGCTTGACTTGAATAATTGTGTGTGGCCAACTTGAACGTCGGGTTCGTATGTTGAGGTGGCGAATTGTGAATTGGACTGAGTTGTGAATGTGGATTGTTTGATGCAGTGGCGTGGAATTGATTGAGTTGAATGGCGTGTGCTCGCCTGTCGATTTTGAGCCCGGATCGATCGGAGGGCTACGAACTTGGGACGTGTTGACGGCGGTCCGTGTGAAGGTATGAATGGCCGATGTGCCAATTGGATGCGGGCTTGAGACGTGTTGACGGTGGCCCGTTAAAGGTGTGTTGGACCGGGACGTGTTTATGTCGGTCATTAGGATTGCTCGAACAGTGTGGCTTGGGACGTGTTGACGGCGGCCACTGGAATTGATTGAATGGTGTGGCTTGGGACGTGTTGACGGCAGCCATGAGAATTGAGCGAATTGTGTGGCTTGTATGCCTGTAAGACCGGACTTGAGACGTGTTGACGGTGGTCCGTGAGAGGAAGGTTGACTGGGCACGTGTGTGTGATGTGACTGATTGGATTGGCTAAATGTGCGTGTGGGTGCTTGGTTGGATTGGCTGATTGAGCGTGTGATTGAATTGGTTGGTTGAGCGTGTGATTGAGTTGGCTGGTGGAGCGTGTGATTGAGTTGGCTGGTTGAGCGTGTGATTGAATTGGCTGGTTGAGCGTGTGACTGATTTGGCTGGTTGAGCGTGACTGAATTGGCTGGTTGAGCGTGTGACTGATTTGGCTGGTTGAGCGTGACTGAATTGGCTGGTTGAGCATGTGACTGATTTGGTTGGTTGACCGTGTGATTTAATTGACCGGTTGAGCGTGTGATTGAGTTGGCTGGTTGAACGTGTGATTGAATTGGCTGGTTGAATTAGTTGGATTGATTGAGTGCAAGTGTGGTTGGTATTTGAGTAATTATGATGTGTTATTTAATTACTATTATTGCATTATCACATGATGACTAACGTGCAGAGTTGGCATGGGCCTGATAACGAGGTAAGTACAATGTTGCGAATTTTATATGTTATGGGGTAGATTGTGTGTACGACTTGTCTGGGTATGCATTGGCCTACGTGGGGTATAGGGGGCTGCTTATTGAGACTCGTTCTCACGGTTATTATATAACCATTTCAGATTCGCGACCATGAGTGATTGGAGACGCTGCAAGGGTATCTCGGAGATCGAGGACGGGTCAAGTATACTGTATTTTGAGTCCCCCTTTGTAGAGGAGTTAAGTTTGCGAACCTTTGTCCCTTGTGAGGAATGTGGGTCTGTTGTTGTGACCTAGTGTAGGAATTACAGTTATTGTTTCCTGCTTTTGCTACTCCTTTGTTATTATTAATTGTCTGGGTTGTTTCTATTTGTTTCCGCGCGTGCTTAATCTCTGATGTTTGGGTTGGGTCGGCGACGCGTCTGGGACGTCGCATTCAATGATCGACCATCGAGGGGTGATCACGCGCTCGTGGGGTGCGGGGCGTGACAGGTGAGCTCAACCCTTGTTGGCCTATGGCAAGCTCTACGTCGCCGGATCTTGCGAGGTGGAGCCTCGCCTGCTCGGCTCGTTGGAATTTGGTGAGCTTGTCCATCGCGAGCCAGCCGGGGACAAACTGCTAGAGAAAGGAGACAAGGATGGTGGCGAGGAAGTAGAGGAAAAAGCGAAACATGGGGACGGAGACGGTGAAGGAGGAGGCCATGGATTCCATGTCGAGCTCGATGGTGGTGGTGGTTGCGTCGAAGTGATGGAAAAGAAGAAGGAAAAAGAAAAAGAAAGAAAAGAAGTACAAAATAAAAGGAAATTTAAAAATAAAAATAAATAAAAAATTTGAATTTGTTAAAATAATTTTTTTGGGAAAAATCAAATCAGATTCTTCATACCAAACGTTATAAAATATTTTCTAACTTATTTTAAGGTTTCAGCCAAATACTGGAAAACATTTTCCAAAAAATGCTAACACCCGAAATATTAAACCCTAAAACTCTAGACTCTAAACCCCAAAACCCAAACTTAAAACCCAAAACACTAAAACTTAAACCCTAAATCTAAATCAGAGAAATTCCAAAATTTAGTGGACATGGAGTTACTCTATGACATATCAGATTTTCAGATGCTATCTGATAAGTAATTATCAGAAATACATTATCTAGGACGATGCAATAGAATCTCTCCAATGGACTTACAAATATTGGATATAAAGTTTCCAAATGCTAAAGAGTGCTTTTTGCTAAAAAGCAAAATGGTTCTTTATAACTACTTACATAAAGCTCCACTTTAAACTATCACCCAGTGTGTGATTTGAGTGACTTGCTTTGATAGTGGTGATTTATAAACCACGGTAACAGATGGCAAAAATTTGAGGTGGAGGGACCTTTGGTGGGTGTGTGTGTGTATATATATGGATAGACCTTTGGTGTGTGTGTGTATATATATAGATATATGAAATTTAGGACTCTAGTTTTCCGAAGATGTCTTCCACCCATTAGAAGAATTTTTTTTTCTGCATTTTTCATAAAAGGGGCTACGATTTAGACGCCACCTATATAATTGGAGATTTTTTGCATCAAATATTATTTTTCAAATAAAGAAGAATCAATTACTTAACTCCTACAATCTTAATTAGTCCCCTCCCTATTGAGTTGTAAATATTAATGAACTTTCTAAATGCTATTGAATGTGTGTGTTTACGAATGTAAATGCAGTCAATAAGCATGCCATTGAGGATGATTTTACATTTCATTTTATTTTGAGTTCTATGTTTTCATCTATTAAATACGAGAATATACATTAAAAAATCGACACAACTTTGTTTCAAGTATTCCTTGCACAATTATATTCAATATGTACACTTCCGCTGCTAATTTTTCAGATCAATTTGAAAATATATAATATGCTCAAATACTATTGAAAGTTGTAAGAATCCCTCTCAATTTGCCGTCTAGTAATTCCTCAGTTTCGTGCTTATTTTAAAAGTCAAAATCTGTCTATCCGGCACTTTCCAATTTCCACATCGATCGGTTTCCCAATTTCCTAGTACTTAGTTTTTCTTCTTCTTTGGGTTGGTGGAGGTGGAGCATTTAGTTTAGTCGGCTCCTCCGTCACAACTCTTCTTATTATACTTGTTCTTTGTCCCAATTGATCTAGCAAGTGACAAATATGGAGACTTAGCTTCATATAAATAATTTAGAAAAGTTCTTAGGCGGGCACGACTCATGAATCTCCCGGTATGTTAAAAAAGTGATATAACTTGAATGTTTCTAACGGAAAAATTATCAAAAAAGTCATAAACCTATTGCAATTATGCTAATTTACTTCTAGACCTTATGCATTTGTGTCACTTCGGTCCATTCGGCCAATTTTGGCCAATCGGCGCTGACGTGGATGCTCGTTGTCCGGCCAATGCCGACGTCAATTTTTTTAATGTTTTCCTTAAATTTTTACTTTCACACATTACTAACATGAATTCTTATGGAACTCAAAATTTCATTCCATTGTTAGTATTTAGTTTCCATGTTAATTTTATCAAGTGTCCACCATATATCTTAATCAACCACTAAGCTTATAAATACAGTTTCATTTGTGGCGTAGGTTCAACTTGCGCACCAAAATTAGGAAAAGTCCGACTTTAGCCCAACTTGCGCGATTTTGACATGTTTCGTTTGCTTATTGACGGCCATGTGGATGAAAAATTAATAGCCCCCTCTCTCCTTGAATTTTTCCCTTCACTAAAAGCTAACGGAGCTAACAAAAGTATTAAGTTATAAGAAGGTGACAAGTTTTAGGATTTAAATGTACATAATAAAAGTTTTAGGACTCAAGTGTAAGAACAGTCAACTTTTAAAGCTGCTACTGTATTTGTCCCATTAAGTATTTTGCACTAGTCACAACAACATTATAAATTAGATACACCATAAAAAAGGAAAATTGCAAATAAGGGCTTGAAATGTTCTTATTTTCTTAAATAAGGGTATGAAGTGATCAAATCGTCTCAAATAAGGACCTTTGGCTAGCCGGTGACTATTTCGTTATCGGAGAAGGGGTATTTTAGTTAAAAAAGTTAAAAGTATATTTTTTTTATTTTTTTTTACTTTCTTTTTCTTTTCCTTTTTCTTCTTCCTTTTTCCTTTTTCTTCTTCCCTCCCCAACTGTTGCTACACCTAGCCGGTGACCTCCGCCGGCGTCGGGCGAGGGCTGCCCAGCCTGCGTCGGGCAAGGGCCGCCCAGCCTATGTCGAGTGAGCGTTGCCTTGCTTGGGCTAGGCGGGCGAGGGTGACCCTCGCTTGCCTAGGCAAGGGCAACCTCCGCTGGCATCGGCGATCGTCGACGGAGGGAAGAGAGGAAAAAAAATAAAAAAAGAAAAGGAAAAGAAAAAAACATAAAAAGGAATAAAGAAAGAAAAAAGAAATAAAAAGGAAAAAAAGAGAGTAAAAGACGAAAATACCCTTCGGCCAGTGAGGTTAGGTTTTTATTTGAGATTAATATGGCCACTTTAGGCCCTTATTTGAGAAAATTGAGGCACTTCAAGCCCTTATTTGATATATAAGTTCAACTTCATGCCCTTATTTAAGAAAATGAAGGTACTTCAGGCCTTTATTTAGAATTTTCCTCCATAAAATGTGCCCTCGCCACTGGCTATGACTTGACGTGGATCAATAAAATTTACACCTCCAACTCCTAAATTGATGCAGTATATTCGATTTGTTGATCAAGGTCTTCATATTCAATTGTGCTTTGAAATATAGTGATTTTGTTGTCATGTTTCCAAGCGAAATATTTCTCAATTTGGAAAGAATTGCATATCATTCTTCTTGTTTCACAATCAGAAGCATATTACAAGATAAGTCTTAAATTGGAAGTCCTTTTCTATAACAGTTCATGTACTTCCTTAAGTTTGAGATCTGAAATTAGAAAACTTTCGCAGAACCGAGATTATTGGACGAACATGTATCTGTAAAGTATTACAATAACCACAAGAACCAAATCTAGATCACAATAGTTATATCTTTTAAACATGGACAATTTATTATTTTACAGCTCATGTGGTTACTCTTTCTTTTAACATTCATTTAACTTAAATTTGCAATCAGTTCTCAAATTTTTGCCGGTAGAATTATGACTTATCTAAAACTTAGCTTATTTTATTATCATTATTTAGTTTCTCCACCGAAAATACTATTTAGTTTTATTTTCTTCTTTTAAATTTTGGATTAATACCAACGAAAAATCTCAAACTTGTACATTTGTGCCAAATTTAACCTAAATTAATTTTTTGACCACGATAAGCCCCAAATTGATACACTCGTACCCCAAATTAATTTTTTGACCAAAAAAAACATAAAACCGGTACATTTTTTACAAATTTACTTTTCATTAAATTGAATTAATATCACGAAAAATCACAAACCGGTATACATGTGATAAACGAATGATAAACCCCAAACTAGTACACTCGTCAACTGTCACGTGTCATCCAATTCAGAAATTTGATGGTAAAATTTAATGAAAATTAACGAAAGATAAAATTATCACAGACGTACCGATTTGGGATTTTTGGTTGTTAAAAAATTAGTTTGGGGTAAATTTATTACAGGTGTAATAATTTGGGATTTTTCGTGTTATTAACTTTTTACCTATACTCATTTGCGATAGATACCCATCTATCTAAACTACTATAAAAAGCTAATTTTCAAATTGGGTATCGAACTTTTGATAGCCTTTTGAGTCCTTAGCATGTCTAGTATCTATTATCTAGTGTCCTCGTAATTGCAGTCGAGAATAGCAACGATAATCTTGGTTTCTAGTACCACGGTGCAAGCATCTGCTGTTATGTTCTATCAATTTTCTTCAACAATTAAAGAACCCATATAAAATACATGGAGAACTCACTGAAAATAATTAAATAAAGAAAAAAAATAAAAAAAATATGGGAAATATGTTACCATATTTGCCCACACAGAGCACCGGCTACGTAATTATTATTCATCATCATAAGAAGAAGAATATGCGTGTCGCGAATTTTTTAACATGTGTAAATATTTTTCGCTCGTTATTTTTAGCATGCTTAGATGTATTTTTCGCACAATCCTACCAAGGTTTTGTTTATAGAACCCAATCGGATGAAACACAAGAATTGGAAAACTTGCCAATAAGACATAATCCAAGAGACCTGGAGGTGAGGCAGCGAATCTGGGATCGAGAAATTAATTTTGCATAAACTGACTGACCCAATGTAATGGCTAATTTATTTCCGCCATTCCTATCAAATCTTATTACCCAAAACATTAACGCTTCCCGATACTATCCTTAGCTTATTTATTATTTTTTTTTAGTTGCCCCACCAAAATTCTCTTGACTTCACCAAAAATACTAATTTTAGTCGAATTCCCCTATCGTAATTTGCGATTGATACACTTTGAGTCCTTGCCATGTCTACTATCTATTATCTAGTGTCCTCCTAATGGTAAAGCAGAATAAAATTATAATCTTGGTTGCTCAGGGCGAAACAGTTTGTGTGGACGTAGTTTTTTTTTTAAATAACCACTTAAAGTCTCAAATATATATTGCCAATTCAAGTTGTCACCCGCATTTAATCAATTATATTTCAGTCGGTTCACTTTTTTCCTTTTTTCTTTTTTTAAATTCTCTTTCTTCCTTCTTCTTCTTGTATTTTTTTCACTTTCCTTTTCACTTTCGGGGAGTCGAAGCGGAGAATTTTAAAACTAGAAAGATTGAACCGATCAGAGTTTAGAAAGATTCTAATCCAAATATGAAAAGCGTTCGAGACTTAAGTAATCGTAATTTAAAGGGTTAGAAATTCAGTTTACTTTTGAATTATGATTTTATTTCATGATTCACAATGGGTTAGGATTTTCGGTCAGATAAGATATTCATAAGATCCCTATCTTTCCTAAATTGCGAGACTTTACAGCCTGCATCTACTCCATCCGTCGTAGTTAAAAGAAGAAACAAACCCCAATCCACCAAGATGGAAGATATTTGCCACTTTCCTTACAAGCATCGGAATTACATTGGCAGCCCCCACCTATAAAAATCAATTCACCATGACTTGAGAAGATTGAGAAGAATCAATGACGGTAACTCAAAAGGAGGGGAAGAATGTTGCACCGCCGCTTGAATTTGTAAAGGTGATATTCTTCTTCTTCTTCTTTCTTTAATCAATATTGAAGAATAAACGGTTGCGATGCACAATGAAACTGAGATTGCTTTTGTTTTTTCCTCATCAATTTTGGCGAACTAGGGTCGGTTGAGGATGCACTAATCATGAAATACTCATCGATTATCTCTCGACTATGTTGTTGCAGCCAAAGCCATTATCAATGAAATTCTGGGTATCTAATTTCACACTCCACGAGCTTATAGCAATCAGTCGCCTCGCGGATCCAACGCTTCAAAACATCCGCCACCATGTAAAATTTCTCCGCTTCCTATAATTGTCATTGTCATGTCTTCCTCCTTAAAACTACTTTTAGTTTCATTAATTATGCAATTCTTTAATGCCTTATGTCGAGGCTTTTTAAGCCATCCCCTCTTCGATCGTAGCCATTTATTTACTTCTATCTACACTAAACTGAATTCATTCAACTCTTAGCCAAAATAATTACGAGCGGAAACATATTTCAATTAGTATTTTGAGGCGATAGCTAAAAGTCAAAGATGCAATTGCAGATTCTACACGGATTATTGGGGCGAATGAATAAAAAAGTTAAAGAACAGATGGAAAAGGGGACAACTGATGAGGATGATTCGGCAAAGAAGGGCGAAGAACCGGTCATTTGTGCTATCTGCTCGGTTCGTGCCGCTCATTCTAAGTCCAATTGGTTCGAGTCACTACCTACTGCCTATTCTTATTCTTGTATATCACTTACTTTGCAGGATGAGTGCAAGCATACAGAAGAAAGTGCCAATTTCGATTGTGGACACACATATCATGCCAATTGCATTCTGCCAATCTTGAGGACTAAGGTCAACTACTGCCTCATTTGTGGACAGGAATTGCACTGCTAATTCCCCGTTGGGGAAGGACAATCAATTGTCCGGTGAGACAATTGCCTATGTTTTCTTAACAAACATTTTAGTGGGATTACTTCGGAATTAGTTCCCATTGTAGCATCCTTATACAAAAGGAAACATTCTATCATATGAATTATATGAATTATCTATATCGGTACAACGTTTTTATTATCTATTCAGACAAAGTCACAGCCCCGCATATAGTCGTTCTTGCATGCAATGAAAATAGACACATCTTATTTATCCTTTTGTCACTGCAAATCAAAAGGAGACAATCGGAGTAGGCCCAAACTCTAAATCTTAAAACCATAAATCCCAAACTCGAAACCCTAAAATCCTAACCCCAAACCCCTAATTCCTAAACCCTAAACTGCAATTTCCTCAACCACCACTCAGTATTTGCTTTGCCTATAAAGAGTAATTTTTTTTATATTTGTATTATGGTCATCTGATTCTATATCATAATATATTCTAATTCCATTTCTAGTCCAGTTTTATCCAAACATGAATTGTTAAGTCTCTATCGACATTTTTATAATTAAATGAAAAATTTGGGAGTAGAATTTTTAGGGTTGTACCAAATGCATTCTATTCTTTTTCTATTATGGGAATAGAAATTGTGTGCAATTACCAAACGCGTTCTTCTGCTCAGAAAGTCGTTCAGGAAATATAAATAAAAGAAAAATTATTTCTAAACAGAAATTGTTTCCGATAATAGAAACATTACCAAACAGACCCAAAATGGCCAAAAAGCCTCCATAAATAACCCTTTGAAGCTAAGTTCAAGAAGCAGTACCAGTATTATCCAAAACAACAATACACAGATCTTCAAACTATAAGCACTCTCTTCTTTGCCCACACCGTGGCTTGTGACAAGAGTTTCTCCAGCAGTTACGTGCTGTTGAGCCCGGAGAAAGTTAGTGCCATCGATCTCTTTTGCATTTTGGTCCACACTGATGTGCACAAAAGACATTTGACGGACTCCTCCAAGGAAGGAGAAGAGAGCTTCGAGCGAAGGTGGATCATGCTTGTGTCCGTTCTCGTGCAGAAGCCTCTACTTCTTGTGGCCCAATCCCTCTCTTGGAGCGGGTCGGCGATCAAGTTTTAGTTGAATCTCTTGTCGAGCAATCAAAACGAGTAGTTACTCATTATCACTTTCCATTTTTTAATGTGATGCAAGGCACAGCACGCAGTCTTGGTATATATTGTTGGGAAAAATGTTTACGTGAAACGGAACGGGAAGAAAATTGAATCAGATTTTGAAACGTGGTAACACTCTCTTTAAGGAATTATTTGCCATAAAACATTGATAATATTTATTGGCAAAAATCCTCCAGAATATAACAAAGTCTCAATGAAAATACCGAATAGTAATTCCGGTGTTTCTTCAAGATCTCTCTCAAGGGAAACAATCGGAAAAGATAGATGTATGTTTTTAAAAAAGAAGTATCAAAAGTTATTAAAAAAAAGACTTGAAAAATATGAATATATACTTCAGTCTTTTTGAACCGAATGCAACCTTTTGGGAGAAGTAACATTGTCAAAAGATGCCTTCTCAAAAGACATAGTAAAAATTCGGATAAAAATAAAAATAAAATAAAATATTATTTTTATTATTTTTTATTATTCCGAATTTTTTAAATTTTGAAAAAATAATCTTTGAACAAGTACAACCTTTCAAAGATGAAGGAGTTGTGTCGGAAAAGACATAACCTTCCAAAGATGAAGTAGTTATGTCCTAATAGACATAATTTTTCCAAAGGTTGCAAGAGCGCTTAATAATTATTAGGCAAAATAATGAAATTCGAAATTAATTAATAAACAAATAACTGCCACTCTGTTGTGAACAGTCGCACTGTTTTAATATGACAAAATAGTTATTTTATAATAATAAATTCAAAATTTAGTAAAAAAGTAAATAAATGAGGATTAGTGTGCCAAATTATCTCGCCAAAAATGCACGCCCACACGCAAGTATTGTGTGATCTAGTCACAATCCATTGTTTTTAATCGAACAAGTTATAAGACATCCACACTAATATAGTGGCCCACACAATCAAAACTTTTTTACGTGGGACAAGGAAAAGCATTATTTTGTTTGTTTTATAAACAAACAACCAACATATATGCTACAACATTCTTTATTAAAACAATTCGAAATGAGTCTATGTAGTTATATTATTGCTTTGTTAGTAAAAGTGTCAAGTGTTTGTAGGTTTCGGCGTCAGCAGCTACTTCATGTCCATGTTCGAGGTCCCCCGAACGTCGTTCTTTACATAGACAGTGTTTGGTATATTAATTCATTTCGTTTCACACTGGCATACCTGCTACAGAGGAATAGAAAGGAAAAATTTTCAATGGGAGAAGAATCGCTAAGGCTACATTTGGTTTGGTTTTTAGGAAAAGTTTTTGGTGAAACGCAAAGAATTTTAGGTTAAAGAATTTCTTTGAAATGCAAATAGCGTTTGGTAAAGTGTAATTCAAAAGTGTATTGAAAAGCAACTTGGATTCAAACGTTGTTTAGAATAAAAAAACTTTTATGGAGGATTTTTGCTATTTTTTTCAAGAAAAAAATTGAACTCAAACCCTTCGTTAGACGCTGGAAAAGACCTCAGGTCACCGATGAGGCCACCTGGGTCGCGGTTACCTAGGGTCACACGAACCCGATGACCCAAAGCCAAGGTTACACAACCCTGGCGACCCCTCGTCAGGGTCGCGTAATGGTTGCCTGTGGTTAGACCCCAAGCGAGGTTCGCCAACGCCAGATCGGGCTCATCAGCAATCATATCTGGGCTTGCTGGCTACATCGCGTGCGGTGAAAATGGTGAGAGCAATTTTTGGAATTTAGAAAGTTAGCAAGGGCAAAGTTGGAAGAAAAAAATACATTAGTATTCTTGAAATGCTTGTTGACACTTGATTTTTATCCAACGCATCATATAAAGGTAAAAACTTGAGATTATGGATTTTTGATTGCGACATATTCCGGTTCTCAAACAAAAAGAGTATTTTAATATTTTTTTTCTTGCATTGGCCTTTCATTTCTTAGGTTTTTATACATTTTCTTCAAAAAATCAAAACTTTGACTTTGAGTTGACTTTAGGGTCAAATTTTGATCGAAAAGTGAACATTCGGTCAAATTTTGGTTTTTTTTTGCATGGAAAGCTTCTAAATAGTGTCAATTTCACTTTTGCACTTTCAATTTCCAAAATTTTTTAAGTTTGACCCATTAATTGACCATTTTAGACTAAACCTCTAGAAGTCAACTTTTGGTCAACCATTTTCCAAAAAAAATAAAAAATTTTGGAAAAAATCCATAGATCACAACTTCTTTTCACTTCAATTTGATTTTGAAATCATTAATTTTACGAAAAATTGATTAAGAAATTTCTTTTGGTCGGTTGATTAAGAATTGACTTTTCCCCAAATTGGGAATTTCAATTCCGAATAGGCCAAATTCAAAATTAGTTAATTTCTTGTCGTTTTTTGAGATAGTTTTCTTCACAACATTTGATCTAGAAGTCATTCTACATTCAATTGTCAAGCCAATTTTACAATTCCATGCTGAACAAGAATTTCCCCAAATTTGGGCCCGTTGATACTAAATTTGGCGTCTCATTTAGTAATTTATTGCATAAAAAATTAGGAACTGATTTTTGACCCCTAAACAAAATATTGATTAAATTGCCTAGCATATAGGCACTAGGAACATTTGCTTTAGTAGAAATAGGATTTACTAAAAAGAAAGAAGAACAAAAATTTTCGACCCGATCCGACTGGGACTGGCTCGATCTGGTCACGCAAAGGGGGCTAGCCTTTCCCCCGTTTGGGCCGGCCAAGCTCCGGCTCCTCTTCTCCCTTTTTTTCCTCACCTAGGCCTAGTCCAGCTATTGGGCCTCCTCTCTTTTCTCGGCCCGACTCCCTCTCTTCTTCCCTTAGCTCCACTCCTTCCCCAAGCACGGCCGGTGGTAGGCCACTTGCCCCAATCAAAAGTACGAGGCAAGTGGAGGTAGTTGCGTACCGGTTGTCTTGCTTAAAAGGGAGGAGGGAGAGAGAGAGAGAGAGAGAGAGAGAGAGAGAGAGAGAGAGAGAGAGAGAGAGAGAGAGAGAGAAGGGGTTTGGATTTGGAGAAAAAACCAGAGAGAGAGCGAACGAGAGAGTGAGCTACAAAAGAGAGGGGTTGCCAAAAGGCAAAGTAGAGAATGAGAGAGAGAGAGAGAGAGCCCCCGTTGACTATCGTGAGAGAGAGAGAGAGAGAGAGAGAGAGAAGGGGTTTGGATTTGGAGAAAAAACGAGAGAGTGAGCTACAAAAGAGAGGGGTTGCCAAAAGGCAAAGCAGAGAATGAGAGAGAGAGCCCACGTTGACTATCGCACCTCAACTACGGCTGACAGTTCCCCTTTTCCTGCACCAAAGCCACAGTAGTTCTTATATTGTATAGAAAGATTAGTCCACAAAAAATGTTTTCATCATCAATAACAATCTATGTCTAACTATTTTGATAAGCCATGAAAAAAAAACTTTATTTATTTTTTTAAGCAATAAAAGCGATTATTTTTCGAAAAATATTTTTCAAATCATTCATTTTTTGCGAAATAAACGTACCCTAATTAGATAAACTAGTGTAGCCACATTCATGGATTTGGATCTCTGGTTCCGTATGAAGTGAAATATCCTCCCATATCTCACTTGGCTCCTAGCCAGCTCTAATAGGCTAGTGGCAACTACTAATTAGGATAAAACTCATATAGATAGATCAATCAAATGAAGTTACCACGTCGCGGAAGGTAAGGGTTTGGAAGGACCATAAAGAATGAGAACCATGGGTCCCCGACTCGATATTACCTTTAAACCCACTTTCCCGATCGAACCTCGTCACGACAAGGACTTGATATTAACTCATTAGGAATACAACGAGGTAAGTTTGTATTTCTCTCTCTCTCTCTCTCTCTCTCTCTCTCTCTCTCTCTCTCTCTCTCTCTCTCTCTCTCTCGCTCTCTCGCTCTCTCTCTCTCTCTCTCTCTCTATTTGCTCCGTTTGGTGTTTTATCAATGGAAATTATCAATGTACTTGAGGGGTCACGTTTTCCTCCAATCACTTAGAGCGGATTTCGGTCATAAATATCACACGCGATTGTAATTAGTCAATTTTGCAAATAGATGATGTCCGCAACTAGAAGCTCACCATTTAGAAGGGTGGTTCAATTCGTCTAACCATAATTAAAAGAAAATACTAACCACATTTTTTTAAATGATTAATTTTGAAATTATTTCCTAAAAATATCAACGGTTGAGATTAATTTATTGAGCTTGAGGCACTGATATAGACACCTTGCGAGATAAAAGATCTTAATCCAATTAAGGTTCCATTTTTTTCGCAAAAAAAAATGAATGATTTAGAAAATATTTTTCAAAAATTAATCACTTATATCATTTGAGATAATTAGTTAATGAAAAATGTTTTCATTATCTTCATGAACAATAAAAACATTTTTCGTTAACTAATTATCTCAAATGATATAAGTGATTAATTTTTCAATGAAAACATTTCTTCGTTCATTTATTTTTCTAAGTGATATAAGCAATAATTATTAGGAAAATATTTTCGAAATCATTCATTTTCGCGAAACGAATGCACACTGAAAAAGGCTTGGCAATAGAAGGAGGCATTCTTTTGGAGAAGATGAGGTGTGTGATGCAGCAATTAAATCCACATTTTAAGATCATAGATCAATGATGAAAAAGTGTGTTTGATTAACAATGTATATCTGCCAAGGAACATTTCACACAGCTTGATTTCTTTCTTTCTTTCCTGATAATGTGACGTGCTCCTCTTCTTCACAGTATGATTTGGATCTTCTCATTCATCTGTCACACGGACCAATCTGCAGCTTGTCAGAATAACCTTTATACGTTTACTTGTGCAGCTGGCATATTTGCCTGATAGAAAGCGGGAATACATAATTGATGATGATGCTGGAAGCTACGCTTCTGAGTTTCCACGTGGTGGAAAGGTGGATGTGATGACTCTAGATGAGTTGGTCAATGATTACAAAAGAAACAGGAAACGTGGGATGCTTGGCTGGTTCAAAGTCAGAGTAAGCTGCAAGCTTCTATTTTATTAATAGTACTTCATTATTGGCCCTTCCTAGCCAAAAAAAGAATTGTTTGGCCCGTCCAGGCCCCATGTTGCCACTTAGCTGCATCCGACAGCATCAATCCTTTTGGAGAACCGCCAGCCCTATCTAAATGCAAAATTGGGCATCAATCACGGCATAGACGTATTCCCTGATAACATTCCTTTAAGCGCTATATTTTTGCTGCAAAACTTGGCCATTGTTTGAACCTTAGTTATTGCTAATAAGCTTATGACATATATAGTCAATGAGAGTGATGGGGTATCGCACATAATCCTTACTTGCTGATTTGTCTCTTGATAGACTCGTAGTTCCAAATATGTCATGGATTAAATTGGGAGAGAAAATTGTGATCAATTGATTCACCATTTCTGAAACGTACGTATTTTGTTTCTCGGCTGTGCTGATAAGGTTGAAAAGGCTGAACGTCGGAATGAGATAGACATCTTCCTGGAAGTTTTCGTTTTAATGCTTCTTTATACTTTGTTAGTGGAACAAAACAACAATTCTTAATTTCAGCTTCATTCCGTTCGTTTTGAAATGTCAAGTGTGCTCAATAAAGCATTAAACTGTGAGTGCAGAAGCCTGAGAGCTTGCCGGGATTGCCTCCTAGTGCTGATAGTGAGAGCACTGCCAGTGCATCACCTGCATCTGGTTCAAAATCATCACAAAGCAGAGTGATGTTCGGTGATATCAAGGATGGACGGAGGAAATCACTCAGCAGAAAGGGGGATGATCCTTCAGCTGTGGAGTCCTTTCCAGAAAGAACTCAAGCTGGTGAACTATTCAGAGCTGCTGTTGGAGGTCGTCGTCTTCCTCCAGTTAGTGGAAGTCTACTTACCATTTGCTCTTTATGTGTTGGGGGAGAAAAGACGGTGTTTATTTAAAATGAACTTAGATCTTATAGAAGAATTGACGTAGAATAAAGCGCAATGGTGGAAGGGCATTCATCCACAGATTTCACCTGAAAAATGAAGTTAAATTACGAAGAATTTGTGGTATCTTTGCATTCAATCTTGCGGGTGCTAAAATTTTATTGATACCTGGACATGAACTTTTTAAATTGTGAGCTCCTACAGGTACAATCAACGAATGCTGAACCATTTAACAAGTGCATAAAATGTATGTATTTATTATGAAGGAATGTGATGTATGAAATTGAACAGTAACTATGATTGGAAACCCCGTTTCTCGACTCTTGGAAATGAATCACCCATTTCTACTTGAAAAATCTCCATTACGCATTTAAGAGGTTTTGCACATGATTGCCTGAATTGAAATCCAGTATATGTTTTATAGATCTGAATAGTTCCTTTCCAGCATTGTTGTATCAATGTTCTACATTTAGTCTTATTCTGGTCCTTCTCTGCAATGTGCTGCTAACTCATAATACTGAGTCAGTCAGTGATCTGAAAATTTTTCATGAACCTTCTCCGTGGTTCATTCTTCATAGCGGTACTACCATCACAGATCAAATGGATCTCCTCCGGGAGCAGGTCAAAATGTTGGCTAGGGAAGTGGCATTATCCACCAGTTCCCTTAAAAGATTGTCAGAGCAAGCAGTTAACAATCCAAATGATTTACAACTTTCGGTATGCAATGCACGAGTTGAAGCAGGAACACATGCAGAAGTGGGATATTTCTTATTTGAAAAAAAAAAAACTGATTTGGATCTGATATTTCTCCTTCATTTTTTCTGTGGCCACCTTGGTTGATGCAGGGACACATGCAGAAGTTGAAGAATGAAATTCATGAAAAGAAGCTCCAGATGAGCATCTTGCAAAAGCGCATGATTGGATCACTTGAAACAGCTCCTCACACTTCAAATATGATGGAGATGTCTCAGGTTACCACCTGCAATTTGATATTTACCAAGTTAGCAACCGATGGGAAACAAGTGGAAGGAGTTTGGAGGGGGAGGGGGGGGGGTGGTGTTTGCAGCGGCGGCGGCGGCGGCGGCAGGAGGTGTGGTTCATGTTTACGGACCATTTGGCATGAGTTAAGGCAGCCTGTTACTGTGAGCCATTCAGTGGACGAAATAATGTATAAAGCCTTTAAAAGTAAATGGAAATGGGTGACTTATAGGGTTGGCGGTTAGGTATCAAAGTTCTTCCTCTAAAGTAAACGATACAATTAAAAAAACGATGGGTGGATAACGAGTAAAAGAAATTGGTCATTTTTTTTCAGTTATCTGGAATGAAGCAAATGCTATGGCTTTATAAAGAGTGAGCAATCACTATATAATCCTCAACCAGCATTGGACCTTGGAAGGGGGCAGGGGCAGTACCCCCCTCGCAAAAATATCTTAAGTACTTCAAAAAAGATGATCTCGTCCCCAATCTAGAACTCGCAGTCCGCCATTGTCCTCAACAATGATGTGTCCCCATCACACGTGTGAATTGAAATGATCCTGTTTATGTTCTTTTTAATTTTATACATAGCCAGCACTACCAGATTGGTAAAGAAGGATCAGGCACAATGATCGGAACTTGTGACATTATGTTACTCTTACTTTTCTATGATTAGCTGCTTCCATAAGAATGCCATTTGTTTCTCATTTCTCTTCAATATAAATATTTTATTACCTGAAGCAAAGCTCTTTATTTGGTTACCTGAAGCAAAGCAATTCTTTGCCTACACATTTTCATCCTGAACTGAAGCTTGGCTCTTTTCATTAAGGTTGCGCATGACAACTTACCAAAAAGTGTTTGATTATGTTTTTTTGTTCCTAGAATCATGTGTTTGTTTAATTTTTTGATTCTAGGCACAATTTTGTCAAACATTGTTCCCAGAATCAATTTTCAAGAATAAAAAAAAGTAATTTCTTGATTCTGGGAACAATTTTGAGAATCAATTTTTTTCTTCCTTTTCTTGATTTTTAATGTAGCTTTTAATGTCTGGCCCGAGGACCGCCCTCGCCGAATCTAACGAGAATAAAATATTTTAATAAAAAATATTATTAAAATAAAAAATATTTTACTAACCATGACAAAAAAAACAGCAAGTGAGCGATAAGCATGAAACAGACTTGGACCCCCTTTAGCACTTCACAGTAGATACGAATACTACACTTGCACTTTCTCCGAGGTCAAGACCGACCCAGTCAGCAACATAATTGAAATTTACAATAAATGCTTTAATGCAGAGAAGAACTTTTGCTTTGGCTCGTCTCCGAGCATACTCATTCAACGTGTGCATGCATCATGGCTAAGTTTGGAGAGCATTTAATGCTTTGTCTCCATTAGTCAAGTCCCCATTTGTTCAATATTCCTTCTGCTTGGCAAGACCAAGCTTGGGTCTTCCAAGACATTTATAACCTCGTCTCTTTTTTGCATGCTTGAAGTAGAGTAATGCATGTTGCGTTGTCATCCACACACGTTAATCGACTCCAATTTTATAGACTCCCCTCTTTCGCTTATTTTCTCCTCTGCTTCTTGCTCTCCCACCATCACACTAATTCTTCTTCCACTGCCGTTCGCGCACGTATCTCTATTCGAACACACACACACATTAAAAATAACCATCAATTGTCTTCCGGGTCTTTGAGGTTGAAGCCGCAAATAGATATGCCCATCATGTCATCCTCATTCCGTCATCGTTCTTCCATTCCCATTCACAGCCCGCACGCAACTATATAACTCCACTCCCTCCATTACCACCAAACTCCCCCACCCTCCTCCTCCTCCTTCACCACCCCCACCGTCGTTTCCAAAACTCGAAACTTCAATCTCTCCTCCAACACCAAAAACCAAGACCAGAATCCATCGAAAGACGGGTAGTCTTGGCAAATCAAAAAAGGCTATGATCACCGTGCTCTGCTGGGTCTTGGTGAGTGCCACACTTCAAGGCTGTTCCGCTGATGTTCCTCACGTCTGGAACAACACCCCCTCTCTCTCCGGCTCCTCCCTCGTCTTTCCTGTCAGCGGAAAAGTTTACCTTGATGAGTACATACCGCTTTCTCTTCTCCGATCATCTTTTGGACGCCACTATTTACTAATTTAGACAAGTGAATTTTGTAATGTCATTAGCCAGAAAGAAAAGTTGACAGTGCTTTATTGTGAACGTCCTTGACGTCAACTTTCTAAGTATGCCGATTATGATGACGGTCATTGAATTTTTGTCACCGTGACATTCAGGTACTTTTCTATGTCGATCGACATTGGTGGCAAGGCTTTTAACATGGACATCGACACTTGCAGTGTCTTAACTTGGGTTGAGTGTGATCTTTCTTGTACCGGGTGCACTCAGGTAAAGTTGTTTGACATGATCGAGAGTTTGTCCTTGCTTGTGGTATGCTTGGATTATCTCAAAGGGCTAAAGCTGCTGGATTCCATTTCTTGTGAATACAACAAGAGAATGCTGTCGAGTTTAACCGTGCCACTAGCTTATTATTTTGTTAGTGAGGTTTTCCATGGCAGGGGTTTTGTTATCTTGATGTTTGCTTATCTTATACGAACAGGATCACAAACATCTTTACAAGCCTCATAACAACTTTGTGCTCCGTTCGGACCCTCTCTGCGCTGCCTCACCTAGATCTACAAACCAACGACGTAGGCTCCCCATGGATCATTGTCCATATAAGGTGCAATATTCAGATGGAAGTTCATCTACTGGTTCTCTCGTCAGTGACTCTTTCTCCCTGAAATTAAGGGACGGGTCTACCCTCAAGCCACGTTTGACCTTTGGGTGAGAATTTATTCCTACAAGTTTTCATTCATGCTCTTTGAGTCGCTACTGTCCATATGGCTTTATCTCTGACTTGCTACTGATTTTATGATGTCTCCCGAAATTTTTGCCCGGAGATGTGCATATGAACATGCCGGTGACACATCTCCTAGTACTACCAACGCTGGTCTCCTTGGCCTTGGCAAAAGCAAAGTTGGCATCCTGTCTCAATTAGTTAGCGTCAACGCGATACCAAATGTACTAGGTCACTGTCTGAGAGCTCAAGGTGGAGGCTTCCTCTTCTTGGGAGGTGATCTCGTCCCTTCTTCGAAAATTGCCTGGGTACCATTTTCAGCTGGTTCATTGGCGTATGTAACCATTCCATCTTATCTCGTTTGGCTAATTTTTGTTCAGATTTTATATATTGCTGAAATCTTGAGGACTTGACGAAATGAATTGTTTCAGCAAGCCCTACTACGAAGCAGGACCTGCGGAACTCTTGCACAATGGTAAGCCTACTTTAGTAGGTGGTCTTCAAGTGGTTTTTGACAGTGGGACCTCCTACAATTATTTTAATACTGAGGCTTATGCAGCTGTGGTCGACAAGGTCTACTGGAAACTAGACATTTTTTTGTTGAAATTTAGATTCAAGTAACCTTCTTAGTGAGTAATTCCCCAATTTCACATGTTAGGTAAGGGCATATTTGAAGGGAAAGCCTCTGGAAGAAGTATATGGGCACGAGGGATTTCCAATATGCTGGAAGGGAGCAAAACCTTTCCAGAACGTGAATGAGGTTAAGAATTACTTCATGCCTCTAGCGTTGAGCTTTATGAAAGGAAATGCCCAACTCCAGTTTCTACCCGAGGATTATCTCATCATTAGTGTAAGCTTGTATTTCTTCTCTTTTTATCGTGCAAGTGCACAGCAACTGATTCCTATAGTTTATTCGCAATGAGTTGAGGCTCAATTTTTTACCCCAAAAAATTCGTACTGCATGCTTGGAAATTTACGAAGTCAAGAAAAAGGGACCACGAGAGCCCAGTACAATAGGAGGTAAAAAGCAATTCAAAGAGCTTAGATCTCGCATGGAAATGTCTGCAAACAGCAAGCGATAAGCATGTCAAATCTGCGAAAACAATTGCATCGACATCCACCGATCTAAGCTCTATGTCGCATGGAAATGTCTGCAAACAACAAGTGATAAGCATGTCAAATCTGCGAAAACAATTGCATCGACATCCACTGATCTAAGCTCTATGAATTGCTTTTTACCTCCTATTGTACTGGGCTCTCATGGTCCCTTTTTCTTGACTTCGTAAATTCCCAAGCATGCAGTACGAATTTTCTAGGGTAAAAAACTGAGCCTCAACTCATTGCGAATAAACTATAGGAATCAGTTGTTGTGCACTTGCACGATAAAAAGAGAAGAAATACAAGCTTACACTGATGATGAGATAATCGTCGGGTAGCAACTGGAGTTGGGCATTTCCTTTCATAAAGCTCAACGCTAGAGGCATGAAGTAATTCTTGACCTCATTCACGTTCTGGAAAGGTTTTGCTCTCTTCCAGCATATTGGAAATCCCTCATGCCCATCTACTTCTTCCAGAGGCTTTCCCTTCAAATCTGCCCTTACCTAACATGTGAAATTGGGGAATTACTCACTAAGAAGGTTACTCGAATCTAAATTTCAACAAAAAAATGTCTAGTTTCCAGCAAACCTTGTCGACCACAGCTGCATAAGCCTCAGTATTAAAATAATTGTAGGAGGTCCCACTATCAAAAACCACTTGAAGACCGCCTACTAAAGTAGGCTTACCATTGTGCAAAAGTTCCGCAGGTCCTGCTTCGTAGTAGGGCTTGCTGAAACAATTCACATTTCGTCAAGTCCTCAAGATTTCAGCAATATATAAAATCTGAACAAAAATTAGCCAAACGAGATAAGATGGAATGGTTACATACGCCAATGAACCAACTGAAAATGGTACCCAGGCAATTTTCGAAGAAGGGACGAGATCACCTCCCAAGAAGAGGAAGCCTCCACCTTGAGCTCTCAGACAGTGACCTAGTACATTTGGTATCGCGTTGACGCTAACTAATTGAGACAGGATGCTAACTTTGCTTTTGCCAAGGCCAAGGAGACCAGCGTTGGTAGTACTAGGAGATGTGTCACCGGCATGTTGTTCATATGCACATCTCCGAGCAGAAATTTCGGGAGACATCATAAAATCAGTAGCAAGTCAGAGATAAAGCCATATGGACAGTAGCGACTCAAAGAGCACGAATGAAAACTTGTAGGAATAAATTCTCACCCAAAGGTCAAACGTGGCTTGAGAGTAGACCCGTCCCTTAATTTCAGGGAGAAAGAGTCACTGACGAGAGAATCAGTAGATGAACTTCCATCTGAATATCGCACCTTATATGGACAATGATCCCTGGGGAGCCTACGTCGTTGGTTTGTAGATCTAGGTGAGGCAACGCAGAGAGGTCCGAACGGAGCACAAAGTTGTTATGAGGCTTATAAAGATGTTCGTGATCCTGTTCGTATAAGATAAGCAAACATCAAGATAACAAAACCCCTGCCACGGAAAACCTCACTAACAAAATAATAAGCTAGTGGCATGGTTAAACTTGACAGCATTCTCTTGTTGTATTCACAAGAAATGGAATCCAGCAGCTTAGCCCTTTGAGATAATCCAAGCATACCACAAGCAAGGACAAACTCTCGATCATGTCAAACAACTTTACCTGAGTGCACCCGGTACAAGAAAGATCACACTCAACCCAAGTTAATACACTGCTAGTGTCGATGTCCATGTTAAAAGCCTTGCCACCAATGTCGATCGACACAGAAAAGTACCTGAATGTCACGGTGACAAAAATTCAATGACCGTCATCATAATCGGCATACTCAGAAAGTTGACGTCAAGGACGTACACAATAAAGCACTGTCGACTTTTCTTTCTGGCTAATGACATTACAAGATTCACTTGTCTAAATTAGTAAATAGTGGCGTCCAAAAGATGATCGGAGAAGAGAAAGCGGTACATGCTCATCAGGGTAAACTTTTCCGCTGACAGGAAAGACGAGGGAGGAGCCAGAGCGAGAGGGGTTGTTGTTCCAGACGTGAGGAACATTGGCGGAACAGCCTTGAAGAGTGGTACTCACCAAGACCCAGCAGAGCACGGTGATCATAGCCTTTTTTGATTTGTCAAGACTACCTGTCTTTCGATGGATTCTGGTCTTGGTTTTTGGTGTTGGAGGAGAGATTGAAGTTTCGAGTTTTGGAAACGACGGTGGGGATGGTAAAGGAGGAGGAGGAGGAGGGTAGGGGAGTTTGGTGATAATGGAGGGAGTGGAGTTATATAGTTGCGTGCGGGCCGTGAATGGGAATGGAAGAACGATGACGGAATGAGGATGACGTGATGGGCATATCTATTTGCGGCTTCAACCTCAAAGACCCAGCAGACAATTGATGGTTATTTTTAATGTGTGTGTGTGTGTTCGAACAGAGATACGTGCGCGAACAGCAGTGGAAGAAGAATTAGTGTGATGGTGGGAGAGCAAGAAGCAGAGGAGAAAATAAGCGAACGAGGGGAGTCTACAAAATTGGAGTCGATTAACGTGTGTGGATGACAACGCAACACGCATTACTCTACTTAGGGGTGAGCGGTTCCAGGTTCTAGGTAGGTTCCGTTTGGAACCTGGAACCTACCCTCGGGTACAAGTTCCTCAAAATGAGGAACCTGGAACCTACCCGTCGGAACGTGGAACCTGGAACCTACCCTGTCACAGGTTCCAAGGTCGGTTCCAGGTTCCAACAAGTTCTTTTTTTTAATTTCGGTTCCAGGTTACAATTCCATTCCATACAATACAATCAAACACCCCCCTCGAAAAAAAGAAGAAGAAGAAAACCTATCATTCACAATGAAGGTACATCGCCAAATCATCCCCAGATGATTCACTATGATCAAAGCAAGAAGAAAGCTGAAACCTTGTATAATATCTCCAGTCACACGCTCACGCAAAATAAAGAAGTGCCAACGGATTAACAGAGAACACGATAATGTTGATTAGATTAAACATCGAGAATGAGATGACAGCGAGATTCAATGATTAGTATGTGCTTCCGCGCGGTACTATTATACATCAGGATTGTTAGATGCTTGGAAATGCACAACATCAGCTGAGAGGGCCTCATCTGATACTTTAAAGAAAATATCAGCACACACTTCAGTAGGAAAATGGTCTTAAATCTATAAAAAGCTTTTTATGATATAATCTTGCGCTGTTTCAAAAAACAAAACATGTCGCGCAGTTTCAAAGTTAGTGTTCAGAGGATAAACCTATAACAGCCTCATTCCTATGAGAGGAGAAAAAAGACAGAAACACAAGGAACTTTGAAACTTACAGGCGGCACTCCACACTTGTGCCATGGTTGCAGAAAGGGCAGCTGAAGACTGTATCTAGTCTGTCCATCCTCTTCTTAGGAGGTGGCTTTGCCCGAGACTTTCTCTTTCCCATAGCTCTAGTTCCTTCTGCTTTTAGTCTGCAATCAATCAAACATGATAAATCCACAAATCCCAAATGTAATGCTCATACAGGCCTAATCCTGGCACCCGTGCATTCAATCTATGCAGTTCGGGTCAATAATACAGGCCAGAATTACTTATCACACAAAAGTTTAAAATTTGTAATCCAGAATAAAAAAGGGCATTCAAAAGTCAATTTAAGCAAAGAAAATTAAAATTAGAAACGGAGAAGCCCCGGAAAGAGTAATCTCCACCTGATAATAAAAACCCAATTGAGAACTCTTACTATTGTGATGAATGGAAAATATGCCTCAGGTGAAATTCTTTCTGATTCTACTCTAGTTTCTCAGGAAAGATAAGGAAATCGATGCACTACGCGAAAACATTAAAAACCCCTTTTTTATTCAGTTTCGCTCATCAAAAAGATCACAGGATCAAGAGACAAAAGTCTTCCTCTATCATGCCATTATAAGAGTCAGACTAACCCTTACCAAAAAAAAAATAAGAGTCAGACTACCCTTCCACGAAAAGCCTCAAACAATTCAATCTAATCTCTCTATCGATCCAAAATCGCGAAAGAACAATTCTTTCCCCTGATTCTTCCATACCCGCTCAGTCCCAATCAAAAACGCAGAAAAGACAACGATTCCAATGAATTTCGCAATCAGTGCCTGGTTTTTCACAAGAAATCGAAAGACAGAGACGACCCAGAAGATCGAAACCTCCCTATTCGATCGTGAACACCGAACTACACGCAATCTACGAAGAGATTAGCAATGCATCAACGAACAAAGCCCAATCGAGTCATTCAAGAATCAAAAGGAGAGCAAGAATATGTACCGAGATCGATGAGCAATGCTGCGGTTCTTGAAACGAGAGCACAAACCCTAGGCCTCACGAGAAAATTTGAGAGATTTGGGAAGGCAATGAGGCAGCGCAGTCGGTATTTATAAGGTAGGGTCGATGTTTAATCTAATCGGAGCGACGGAGCTTCAGAGGACGAAGACAGCGGCGAGCCCGAATAATCGGAGCGAATCCGTGTGGGGAGGTCACAGGACCTGCGGCGAAGAAGGCGGAGCGAGGCGGAGGTGGGAGAGAACCGTGGAAGCAAAAGCGGAAGCGGGAGCGAGGCAGAAGCGGAAGTGGGAGGGAGCTTTGGAGGATCGGGTGTGATTCAGGAGGAGGAGGAGAAGGGAGCATTTGGGAATTAGGGTTTCTAATACTAAGTTTATGTTTTTGGTTCCGGTTCCTGATTTCGGTTCCGATTCCTATAAGAACTGGGAACCGGAACCAAGACAGCCGGTTCCTAAAAATGAGGAACCGAAAATCGGATCCTCTGTTCATGGAACCTAGAACCAAATCGAATTCGTCCGATTCTTCAATTTTCGATTCTGCCCTGGAACCACGCTCACCCCTAACTCTACTTCAAGCATGCAAAAAAGAGACAAGGTTATAAATGTCTTGAAAGACCCAAGCTTGGTCTTGCCAAGCAGAAGGAATATTGAACAAATGGGGACTTGACTAATGGAGACAAAGCATTAAATGCTCTCCAAACTTAGCCATGATGATGCACACGTTGAATGAGTATGCTCGGACACGAGTCAAAGCAAAAGCTCTTCTCTGCATTAAAGCATTTATTGTAAATTTCAATTATGTTGCTGACTGGGTCGGACTTGATCTCGGAGAAAGTGTATGTGCAGCATTCGTATCTGCTGTGAAGTGCTAAAGGGGGTCCAAGTCTGTTTCATGTTAAATCACACCATTAAAAAATTTTAATCGCATTGATTTATATAAATAAAATTATAAAAAAAATCTTAAATTAATTATATTTATATCTGTTCAGTCTTAAATCTTTCAATTATATCAATTTAATCCTAAATCTTTTCACGTTTTATTAATGTAGTCTATTCGATCAATTTTGACTGGAAGTTACTAACGTGTTCGATGGTAATCTTACATGTCATAGACGACGCTAAAATAGACAAAATTTTTTAACCACACATTTATAGAGAATGGAATGAGTTTCGTTTCGATAGGTTACACGACTGAACAAGGACCAGTTGCTAGGGATAAAACCCTCAAAATTTGGGCGTCTCTTGCTAGTCTCGTGGTTTGGAAAATTCCAAATTGAATATAGTGAAATTTTATTAGGGTTTTGAGGTTCTTAATGTAAAATTCTAGAAAAGTGATGAAAAAGGGCTTCTTAAGCTTTCCAACGAGGAAGATTTAATAATTTTCTAGGTTGATTTGCTATGGCAAAAAGGTCTTCCATTTAATGGTCACTCACGAGGAATGCTAGTCACATGAAATCTCTAGAAATGGATGAGTCATATACTCAGGAACGAATAAAAGCTACCTACCTTAAAAAAAAGCGAACGATGCAAAGAATTGGAGTGTACAATATCCAGATTAAAGGTAAAATATCTAAAACCATATAAAAACCTTCTGAAGAAGTTAGCAATCAGCTATACGAGTCTTCGGTATTAGTCTAGATCATAGTGTGCTGTTAGTGAGTCCATGCTCCAAAGTCAGATATCACAGCTAAACCCTAACTTTATTAATTCTAGGGTGAGGATTTTTCCGGTCTGGACGTCACTGTCTTGGAGGAGCTGCCGAATCTTCATGTTGAGACCATAACAACGATTTGCCATGCAAAGGTGCCCTATTGCCAAATGCATGATTTTCTTTTATGGTTATCGTTGATGTGCACTACTTTATGATGCTCAAAGTCATTGTATGCTTTGCCCTCAATCTTCGTAATTGGTTTTCATCTCATTCCTTATTTGTTATTTCAAAGATGGTGTCGATATGGCTCCACAGCGCTGGTTCTGACTTGAATATCATTTCTGTTTGTGCCTAATGCAGTGTGCAAATCGTATCTTTGCAAACTGAGGTTGACTTTTTGCCGTCTAGAGCACATGGAGATTAAATTATGAGGTTGGTGCCAGCTCTTCTTACTAGAAGTGGTCGCAGCATCGTCTGATGAGAATCTCTATCCCATTTCTTGCAGGTTTCGTCTAGATATAGGGGGGTATTGTTATTGTGCACTGTCATTGAAAGGTTGAAAGAACTAATACATGACTTTTTTTTTTGGAAAATGAGAAGCTCACGGTGGCTATCATACATTAAAACTAACAGCGGCTTGTCCACCGCCTAATGTTCTCAAGGAAACTACTTAATTTATTTAACCGGTTTTTCTTGAGAAAAATAGAGTTGGAAACTCTCGCTTGGTGGGATTTCCTCAAATCCCACTACGTCAGATTTTATGAATATGAAGAAAGAAAAAACAACACAAGGAAATAAGCAAATTGAATAACATAACATAGATAATCACTGGTGTTGGAGGAGAGATTGAAGTTTCGAGTTTTGGAAACCACGGTGGGGGTGGTGAAGGAGGAGGAGGAGGGTGGGGGAGTTTGGTGGTAATGGAGGGAGTGGAGTTATATAGTTGCGTGCGGGGCCGTGAATGGGAATGGAAGAACGAAGACGGAATGAGGATGACATGATGGGCATATCTATTTGTGGCTTCAACCTCAACCTCAAAGACCCAGCAGGCCATTGATGGTCATTTTTAATGTGTGTGTGTGTGTGTTCGAACAGAGATACGTGCGCAAACGGCAGTGGAAGAAGAATGAGTGTGATGGTGGGAGAGCAAGAAGCAGAGGAGAAAATGAGCGAAAGAGGGAGTTTATAAAATTGGAGTCGATTAACGTGTGTGGATGACAACGCAACATGCATTACTCTACTTCAAGCATGCAAAAAAGTGGCAAGGTTATAAATGTCTTGGAAGACCCAAGCTTGGTCTTGCCAAGCAGAAGGAATATTGAACAAATGGGGACTTGACTAATGGAGACAAAGCATTAAAGGCTCTCCAAACTTAGCCATGCTGCATGCACACGTTGAATGAGTATGCTCGGAGACGAGCCAAAGCAAAAGTTCTTCTCTGCATTAAAGCATTTATTGTAAATTTCAATTATGTTGCTGACTGGGTCAGTCTTGACCTTGGATAAAGTGTAAGCGTAGTATTCGTATCTTCTGTGAAGTGATACAGAGGATTTCAGTCTGTGTCATATCAAATCACACCAGTAAAAAACTTTAGTCGCATTAATTTTATTGAAAATATATCTCGAATTTGAATTCATTGAACGGATCCTATTCGGATTAAATTGTGTTTAAGCATGAAAGTTGAAAGCCAAATTCTTGCGGTTCCGAAAATTGTTACGGTGCAGGCGTCGACTTGGATATTTTGGCGTTGGTTTTACCGTGAAAGGGAGACTTCAAAAGCAAGTGGGATTTGTTGCCACTTGTGTCAGAGAGAAAAAAAAAGGGAAATATAAAAGATTCACTTTCTTGTTTCTTGAAGTTACCGTCAAAAGAAGAGCAAACTCCGAAGAGAGCTTTATTCTTTGACTCGGTCAAGAAAGAAATAAAAGACAAGATTATCTTTCCCTGGTGAAGTCCCATTGGAGTCGAACTTGGTTTCATGTGTGTATATATATAAATATAATGGGTCAGACAACACTTTCTTTCACGAAGTCTTGAAGCGCCACAGTGTGCGAGTGCTTGGTCTGCGAAGATTTGTGCAGAAGCGAAAACTTCTTGAAGCACCGCTATGCAAGCGAGTACTTGTTTATGGGATCGTGATTTTATTCATGAAATTACATCAAGAGTTCAAGGGTTCATATACTCAGGAACGAATAAAAGCTACCTACCTTAAAAAAAAAAGCGAACGATGCAAAGAATTGGAGTGTACAATATCCAGATTAAAGGTAAAATATCTAAAGCCATATAAAAACCTTCCGAAGAAGTTAGTAATTAGCTATACGAGTCTTAGGCATTAGTCTAGATCATAGTGTGCTGTCAGTGGGTCCATTCACCAGAGTCAGATATCACAGCTAAACCCTAGCTCTATCAATTCTAGGGTGAGGATTTTTCCAGTCTGGACGTCGCTGTCTTGGAGGAACTGCCGAATCTTCATGTTGAGACCATAACAAAGATTTGCCATCCAAAGGTGCCCATTTGCCAAATGCATGATTTTCTTTTATGGTCATCGTTGATGTGCACTACTTTATGATGCTCAAAGTCATTGTATGCTTTGCCCTCAATCTTAGTAATTAGTTTGCATCTCATTCCTTATTTGTTGTTTCAAAGATGGTGTAGATATGGGCTCCACGGTGTTGGTTCTGACTTGAATAGCATTTCTGTTTGTGCCTTGAGCAGTGTGCAATAGTGTCTTTACAAACTGAGGTTGGCTTTGTGCTGTCTAGAGCACATAGAGATTAAATTATGAGGTTGGTGCCAGCTCTTCTTACTAAAAGTGGTCGTAGCATCGTCTGATAAGAATCTCCATCCCATTTCTTGAAGGATTCGTCTAGATGGCGGGGGGCGGGCGGGGGCATTGTTGTTGTGTACAGTCATTGAAAGGTTGAAAGAACTAATACATGACCCTTTTTTTTGGGGGGGAAATGAGAAGCTCACGGTGACTATCATACATTAAAACTAACGGCGACTTGTCGACCGCCCAATTTTCTCAATGAAACTGCTTAACTTATTTAATCGGTTTTTGTTGAGAAAATTAGAATTGACTCTCGCTTGGTGGGATTTCTCAAATCCCACTACGTCAGATTTTATGAATATGAAGAAAGAAAAAACAACACAAGGAAATAAGCAAATTGAATAACATAACATAGATAATCACAAATAAAAAAAATTATCGCTAGCTCAAAAGAAATATTTATTTATTAAATTTCAAAGATGATAATCACTTCACTCGTTGCTGACAAATTTAAATATGTGAAAAAATAGATTGTATTTTTTTTGTTAAAGAAAAAATAGATGATCATAAGTAGAACGATATTATCAAATTTTTCCCATAAATCTTGGGTAATTAGGAGAAATATTTGACGTGGCATGTTTGGAAGGCGTATGAGGAGAAGGTGGTAACGTGGCAGAGAAGAATGACAATTAGTACGATCAATTCAGTGAAACAAATAAGAAAAGTAGGAGGAGATGATTCCAGTTGCCCATCTCTCGGAAACTTAAATTTATGGTCACAAAACCACCGTTAGATAATCTCTCTGATGAAATGGATGAGCCAAAAACTTTGGAGCGATTAAAAGCTAACTACCTTAAAGAAAGCGAACAATGAAGAGAATTGGAGCGCACTATTTCTAGATTAAAGGTAAACTATCTAAAACCATATAATAATTTTCCGAAAAAGTTAGCTATTTGCTATACCGGTCTTAAGCAGTAGTCTAGATCATTATGTGCTGTCAGTGGGTTCATGCTCAAGAGTCAAATATAATAGCTAAACCCTAACTATATTTATTCTAGGGTGAGGATCTTTCCAGTCTAGATGTCATTGTCTTGGAGGAAATGCAGAACCTTCATGTTAAGGCCATAACAAAGATTTGCCATGCAAAGGTGCCCTTTTGCCATATGCATGATTTTCTTTTATGGTTCTCGTTGATGCGTTCTACTTCATGCTCAAAGTCATTGCACACTTTGCCCTCGACTTAATAAATTGATTTGCATCTCATTCCTTACTTGTTATTTCAAAGATGGTGTAGATATGGCTCTACAGCACTGGTTCTAACTTAAATAGCATTTCTGTTTGTGCCTTATGCAGTGTGCAAGTCGTATCTTTGCAAACTGAGGTCTACTTTTTGACGCCTCGAGCAAATGAAGATTAAATTATGAGATTGCCGCCGGTCTTCTTACTTATATATGGGGAAGTGGTCATAGCATTGTCTGATGAGATCCTCCATCCCATTTCTTGCATGTTTCGTCTAGGAGCAGGGTGGTATTGTGTAGAGTCATTGAAAGGTTGAAAGAACTCTTTAACATATTGATATCCGCTAGGGGTCTCCGACAGGTTTGCCGCACAAGCAAACAAGCAGGGAGATGAGTAGGATGTCTTTGGCGGTAGATTGTAGCATAATGTTCTGCGCTTTTCTATGACAAAAAACATGTATTGCCCCTGCAAATATAGGGCTTATGGCAATTACATTTGCGGACCAGCGAATTTACAACAGGCAAAGGATATAATCTTTGTAATCCCTATCTTTGCAAAAAAAAAAAAACATGTACAATCCGTAACATTTTCCATGAAACAAACGCTGGAAAAACGTTTTTCTGAAAATTGTTTTCCACAAAACGAGCGGAACCTTAGGGTGCGTTGTTTCGTGGAAAGTGTACAATTTCTGAAAAATACTTTTCAAGAAGTCATTTTTCAGGAAAATGAGTTCATTTTTCAAAATTTGGCTAAAACCTAAAAAAAATATGAAAAGTATTTTCAATTGTTTGATGAGGAAAATATGATGGTGAAAATTATAAAAAAATTTGTATTTTTTAAATTAACTGTTATTTTTATTAAGAAAAGAAAATACATGAATGTTTTCCTTCTTAGAAAGAAAAGAAAGGAAAAAAAGAGAAAGAAAAGAAAGAAAAGAAAGGAAAAAAAAAGAAAGAAAAGAAAGAAAAGAAAAGAAAAAATATTAACAAATGCAAGATGAGCAATCCCGTAAAATATTTTCGCCTTCTTATATTAGGGAATTCACATTCTTAATTTTATACATGAATATTTTCCTTGACCGACAAGTGTTTTCAATTGATTTACCATTTTTGGCGAACCGAACGGATAAAAATCCGGAAAATGGATTTCCGGAAAACATTTTCCCTCGTGCAAACTCACCCTTAATTATTATTATTTGTTGGTTTTTTTCCCCAACCTCCAAGATTTAATGCTCCGTTTGCTTCGCCAATTGAATATCTAAAACATATTTTTCATCGTTGACAACGCTTACTTTTCATCCGTTCATTTTTTTCAGTAAACAATATGAGAGATTATTTTTAAGAAGATATTTTTTAAATTATTCAACTTTTTGCGAAACAAATTGAGTGAGTGAATGCCTTTTTCTTTTTTCAATGGCGAAGAAATCATTGGGAGGGGTTTTGCCGGTAAATTTTTATGATTTACTAAAATCCCGGATTTGACGCTTAGGTCAGGTTTGGTGAATCAGATATAACTCTAAATAGGATAATTTATATTCTATATGGTGTTTGGGGTAACGTGAAGTCCCGTCTATGTCCGAATATAGCCTTAATAAAAAAATCACACATAAGAAGTGGGATAAAGCCGGATATGATAAGTAAAAATGAAAAGAAAAAAAAAATTTGTAAGCTAAAGCAGTGGGAAAGGATTTGCCGGCCCATCCTACTGCACCTTCCCCAGCCATTCCGACCACGGCGACCTCCAATAGGTACCTTCAATCGTGTTCCCAAATCGAAGCTTCCCCTTCGACGTCTCCACCTTCGCCCAAATCGATGCCTTCCTCGACATGAACACCTTGGCACGTCGCAGAAATTTTCAGCCCTAAAGTAGCTACAATTGTTTGGAATTGTAAAGATTCGAGTTATCGAACTTCCTCCGCGTTTTGCTGCAGAAATTTTCTTGAACTTGAAGATCTTCTCAGGATTGAAGGAAAAAAAAAAACAGAAGAAGAAAATGGAGCAAACAGAGGTGTTTCGAAACTCTTCCCATGTAGGCAAATCTGCAAATCTTTCTCTTCTCTCTCCCTACCCACTTTCACGATCTAGATCGTGCGTCGCCCGCCTGTTTTCTCGTTCTCTTTTTCATCTGCGAAGACTCAGCCTTGCCGACGATCAAATTAACCCCAGATCTTAGGTTGCCCAAGACCGACAACACCATCCGAGGCGACACAAGACCGCAAGGGTCGTAGTTTTGAGAATCGAGAGGGGACAGAGATGGCGGCCGATTGGGGTGGGGCACAAGTCGGTGATTGGGCGACGCTAGGGGACGCGACGATGACGGGCGACGGCACAGTGAGGTGAGGCGGTGTGAGAGCGGCTTGATAGGTGGCGGCGGAAGGCAACGGCGATTTTGGGTTGATGACAATAGGGCAGATGTGGAGGTGGAAAGAGAATAACCTGTGTTTTGGTAAATTGACGCCCGAATCCACCACCACTGGAGCTTTTCCTCCAGGCTCTAAAACGACTGGTGTTAGGCGCTTAGCCGCAGCAGCCGTCACAATCTGCCCCACTCTGCCATTACCTGCAAAGACAAGTTTCGTTTTAGCTGTGAAAATTCCCCTAAAGCTTATGAAGACCGCCTTCTGCATGAATTGCCCCAAGACCAATTATTCTAGAAGCTCAGTGATATCTGCCAAATATAACTTCCAATTTTTCCTAGACAGTACACAATAGCAGAAAAGACTCTCTCGGTCCAAGCTCAGGGTACAAAAACCTAAGTTGGAAGTGGACCTTTTACACTGGACAGTCAGATGCAATGAAAAGTCATGAATGGCTGGAACAAGTCGACGCACGTAGAGTGAAGATAATTATGTTTGATAAGGTAAGCTTTCAATTATTCATACTCCTTCACAGTAATATTAAACCTGGCGAACTGCTGCTGTTGCCTGCTGGTTGGTTATTGGTTTTCCAGCTTATTTTCTATGGAACCGGTGAAACCACTGTTTCATGATTAATCCTACTGAAAAGGATCTCAGTTCATATCCAATCAAAATGCAGAATATCTCCTCAATGGTGTAGAGTATACAGTACATCTGCCCCTCTCCAGATGACATCCCCTTCATTTTATCATTCCCATTGAAATACAGAGTATACCCAATAGTATATCCAAGGAGCACATGGCATCCCAATGTAATCAGAGAAACTACTCTATATTTCAGAATAAATTAACATACCCTACAAAGTAGGCAGAAATCAAAGAAAATTCATTTTTGCTCCAAATTTATTGACCAGCACAGAGGTAGAAGTTATTCACCCATTCAGGAATGAACAACTATTCCAATAGTCATCTGCAACTGGAAGTGCCAAGGAATGGTTCTCAATTAGTGACTTTGAGTTTGGATGCAGCTAATTGGTATCCTATACTCGGCACAAAATTTTTTGAGATCATATTGCCAAGGGGGAGGGGGAATCTCTTCCCCCTTTCAAATTTTAGATACTAATTCCAAAGTGCATACTCCAAGTAAGATGCGACCTAAAACCCCAGTGGGTGGCTCAAAAATAAGATTGTTTGCACCTAATGATGTGGGAAATCCCACTTGTATCATCCGCCCCGATCCAGGCTTAGAGATCCACTCCTTAACCATTAAACTGACCCCATGGAAATCAACCTTAACAAACTTTGTATTTTTCACTCATTTTTTACTTGCTCGTTCTCATATTACTGAAATGAAGTGATGACAATAGATGTAGCTGTCAAGGAAATAAAAGAGAGGCAAAGTACATAGGAAAAAAAATTAGCAATTAAATTATTGTTTATCCCCAAATCTTGAAATTTTCACTTTTTGATTTCCCGTTAAAAAAAACAGGAAGATCAAAGTTGTTGTGGGCAATTGATGTGAAAAGTGCAAGTTATTAGTAACTTAGTTCGTTGGACATATTCAAGGGGAGCTACTGTTAGAGAAATTTTTCAATATAAGCTAATTCTAATCTTAATATCCTTACCAAAAATTTTTCCTTACCAAAAAAAGAAAAAGTCTAATCTTAATATCATTTGAAAGAAAAAATGAAGTAAAATGTGAAATAACCTGTATGAAATATTTTGTCCCACTTTTGCTCCAACAGTGCGGTTGTTTCAGCAACAGCTCCCTCAACAACCCTAATTGAAGAGCTATCCATATACTCCCCTAACAATTTTGCAAGCAATGCTGATGTGGCTGGTGCTATCTCTGAAGGTTTCAAAACAACAGCATTGCCTGCTGCAATAGCTCCAACAACTGGATCGAGAGACAACACTGACAAATAGCGAAGAAAAAATGTCGGAACCACAAAGGGATTAGTAGACGATACAAAAGACGCGAGGATAATACAAAGAATGAGACATGTCTCGTACAATAAGGATAATTCCATGCTGAATTTATCAGTATAACTCCCAGAAGTTCTGACGCTATTTCAGCCGATGAAGGAAAAGTGGTTAATGAAGTTTTAACCGGCAATAGCGAAAATTATAAAAACAGCATAAACTATCCGGTGTATAGTATATATTCATCTAAAATCCAGTATATTTATCCCCTTTTTAAATTTTTTTTTCTTTATTTGGAAGCATATCCATCTAAACTCCAATATATTTATCCCTTTTTGAAGGATTTTTTTTCCTAGTTCGTCTTTATTTTTTCCACTTTCGGGGTGTCCTGTTCTGGCGTGTGCATTGATTCAGAGGCCCTCGTCACGCCCAAAGCCTTAACCACGAAGGATTTCACGGTCCATTGAAACCCACGCCACCCACCCCCCTCTCCCTAGGGGTGTCAATAAAGCCCGACCCGACCCAGACCGGACCGGCCCGACCCGACCTGGCCCGGAAATTTAGGGCTTTTTTGGGGCGGGTCTCCTTTGGATTGGGTAAGAGCTCTAAATTTCATGTATTATTCATTTTTCGGGCCGGGCCGGTCCAGGTCGGGCCTTTTTTACAGCCGGCCCGTGACTTTAAAAAACCTTAGATATCACCTCCTTCATCTCTTTCGTCTTCAAGCTTCCGCTCACCCCTCGCGAAGCGCAGCGCCGTGGTCCATATGCCGTCAGCTCTTACGAGTATGAGGGAGAAGATCTATCTTCAATTGAGGAACTCCCGGATGAATGCCTCTTTGAGATCTTCAAACGGCTTCCCAGCTATAGAGAAAGGAGGTCCTGTGCTTGTGTCTCCAAGCACTGGCTTTTCCTTTTGAGATACTGGTTAAGATCTTCGAGCTGTTGAGCCTTGGTGCGAGGTAGAGCAGACTGCTTGTCTTTGCTTGTCGCTTTCGCCGGTCTCGTTTTGGTCTTTGCTCGGTGTTCCGTTTCAATCTGGTGAAATTCTGAGTAGCCTTTTGTCTTTTTTGGTTCAATTCTTCCATGTTCTTCTAGGTTCTTTCTGTTCCAATCTCGTGCTGGATTGTGTTTATGATTTCGGAAGTAGCTTTTCGTCTTTCCAATATGTGATCATACGTCGTAGGATGAAGAGGAGGGTGTGAAATTTGGGTATATTTCTGTTGGGTTGAATTGAATCTTGAGAAGTAACCATGAAATTAAGAAATCCATCTGATGATGCCTTTTTGCTTTATCTGAAGGAAATCTGGCTTCACAGCAGGTTCAAGACATCTTTAGCAATTACATACACATGAATTTTGCACAATGTGAAATGATCAGCTTGCAATCTCTCATTTTTTTGCAAAATTTTGGCAATCATCAGTAAAGTTTAATATGTGGTGAAGGAGTATTATGGGTCTGCTGTGGTCATTCTTTTTTTGCTGAAATGTTGTTTGGAGTGCAACATAGCTTTATATTTTACTGAAATGTTGATCCTCTACCTTATACTTGCATTAGATAGAATGCTTCTCTCTGATTATTTTGCCTTAGAATCTTTAGCTGTTCCCCATATGTCTTCTCCTGGACTTGTGAATATTATCTGAGACTTTAATTGTTTTTACTCTTTCTCTTACCAGGTGAATATGGAATCTATCATGAGAAATTGAGAATTGACTGAGACAAGGATGATGCAAGTAAGTTGGCCCTCTTGCTTCTCGCCTTTTTTACTTGGAACCGAAAAGTATAATTAGTCATGGGATGTCTTGTGCTGATTGAGAGCATGGGCAAGTTTTTATTGCTTTGATCAAGTACAGCATACTTGCTTTGTTTTAAAGGTTTACAAGTATTTAAACAGCATATGTCTCTATGTGGAGATTGGTACTTGTTAAATCATCTCTCTTGCTTGCTGTAAGTTCTCTCAATGAAGTATGGTTGCGTTTATATTATGAGTTTCTGTACTGTGGAACTTATTTTCCTTTGATGTCATTTTCTATAAGCTTCAAAGAAAGCCTTAATTTTTCTCTCTGATGTTATTTCTCTAAGCTATTGTGTCATTTTCTATTGTGTTAAGGCAAGCTTTGGACTGACGTAGACGTGCAAACTGACTACTTCTTGTCCCTTCAATTGAAATTATTCTGGCATGCACGTGTACAAATGCTTAAATGAGTTTCGACACTTTTAAAGGTATTGCAAACGTGAATTTTGTTTTAGGGTCTAACTCATATTATATCTCTATATCAGGAAATTCAGAGAATCTCAATGGGAGTCAAAGCAGCGAGCATCCAAAGTCTTCATTAGATAGAGAGATAACAGGTAGGATTAGTGCAAATCAGAAGGACCCCAAGCTGTGCAAAGGAATTTGCCGATCGACCGATACAACCATAGTATCAGTTCTGTAGCTTTTGTTCTTAGGTTTTTGTTTGTGACACGTTGACAGGCGCAATTGTAAACCACTTCTTGGATAACAGGATCAACAGTGCAGAGTTTCTTTTTTCAGGAGTGTTGATTCTGTGTCGAAGTTTAAGTATGCTATCTTTTTCCTATTTTTTACCTTATACAGCCAACTTGACAAAGATTATAAGCAGTTTGTAATTTTTACTATGGCTATTCGGGGTTTACACCCACTTTGTACTCGTTTATACGTTTATCCATGAAAAAAGCCCGAAAACCCAACCCGACCCGAATTTTCGTTTTGGGTTCTATGCGTTTTGGGCCGGGTCAAGTCAAAAAGAGCATGTACCTCTTGTGATTTAGGTCAGGTCGGGTATCATAGAAACCTGACCCGACCCATTGACACCCCTACCTCTCGCTCTCTCTCTCTCTCTCGCGTGCGCGCTATGTAAACACAAACTGTGAATCATCATCGTCAAACTTTTATCCGTTTTAGCTACACCCATTAACGGAGTTCTTGCAATTCTCTCTCTCTCTCTCTCTCTCTCTCTCTCTAAACACAACGAATCACGCTCTAAATCACCATCGTCTCTTCGAAAGGCGTCCACTTAGCTACACCCCATTTCTCTGGAGTTCTTCTCATGGCGGTGACCGAAGCAAAGCGTCGAGACGGTCCAGACTTCTCTGCGCTGCCCGAAGGGTGCATCGCCAGCCGTCGTCTCCTTCACGAGCCCCACCGACGCGTGCAGGCTCGCGTCCGTCTCACCGATTTTCAAGTCAGCGTGCTATTCCGACGCCGTCTGGGCGTCGTTCTTGCCGCCGGCGCCCGATGGTCTCCCGGAGCGCTTCGTCGCTGAAGGAGCTCTACTTCAGCCTCTGCGACGATCCGGTTCTCGTCGGCGATGGCAAAATGGTAAGTGCCCCCCGTCTTGCCACCTCAAACCGCCTCTTCCTATTATTTTTTCTATTATTTATTATTATTATTTTTTCTTTGCGGATTTAGGGCGTGATGTGCCTTTAACTGTTCTTCATGTTAGATTTAATAGAATATTGATGAAATGTGTTTCATGTGATGTGCTGTCTCCTGCACATTTCGAAACACTGCAAATTTGGCTATGTTCTTCCATTGTCTGAGTAGTTGAATCGAAAGGCGGTGTCATCAGCACGTGTTTCTTGGCCTCTTCCCGCCTGAACCGAGCGAGTGCACTTTGTTTCTTCAAGGAGAAGCCACTGTCATATAATAATCATGGTGCGGCTTCCACTGGACATTTTTCTTTCGCACCCAGCAACGATCTGAATGTGATAGGTTGATTGAATTGTATGAACCAACTCATGTTTTACGTCCCCAAGATCAAGAATGAATGATAAATGAAGGGTGAGGAAGAAAGAAAGGATCTTTCATCTGAAGATGACAATATTCAAATGGTTGGAGCAAAGAATGGGATTGCTATATTGAATCACTCAATATACAGTGCCAAGAGCATGAAGATTGTCATTACTGTTGATATGGTACCTTGATGACCACTAACGCAATGCATCTTTTGGGGTGATCTGTATATGGCTTTAAGACTGTCCGCTACCTTATGGTTGATTCGGAGTTCGGAGTGAGTCTGCTTTTTATTTTCAGTTAATTGATCAAAATCCTCCCGAACTTTGTTAGCATCATTGCTCATTAGCCCCAAACTTTATTTTGGCACGGTTGAATAGTGGCCATGTAACTTTGAAAAATTGCAGATTACACCCTAATATTGATTTCTTTTTGTTGCCCTGGTTAGTTTTCCGTCTGCACAGCTGGTAAGTGTTCCCTAAAAATGGATTAACTCATTTCTTTTGATCAATATTGCCTCTGCTGAATTTTCTTGACTTCATCAATCGTGCATCTTCTCTATTTTGTTAACTTTATTAACCATGTGATGGAGATCTTTTGGTATAAAAAAAATAATGATAACTAGGAAGTGTATTTTTCGTGTAATATTTAATGCCTCTATAGATAGACTAATTAGCGACTGCAACAAAAAATCAAATTTTAAGGCGTAATTTATAGCTTCACAAAATTTTCAGGGGTCATTTTGCAATGGTTCTGAAGTTGAGGTGGTTTTGAACAATTATCTCTTTTATTTTCTTTTGGTCAAATCTCATGTTATCGCTTTTATTTAACGTTAAACGTGTTTTCCTACTCCAAAGTTTGGCGAAAAAGTTGATAAAACAGCTTTTGCTTAGGAAGGCCGAGACAAACACTCTCACTATTTTATTGGAAAGGGGACAGCACAGATGGTGGAATAAGTGCTAAGCTTTATTGCTTTGCGCATGCAATATCTGCTGGAACACTGAATCTTGTTTTCTCAAAAGATGTCGGCCCGGGATCTTGTTGCTTATGTGAATCCTACATGCTTTGCAGAGTTTTTCGCTGGACAGGCATAGTGGGAAGAAATGTATCATGTTATCTGCGAGGGCCCTGTCTATAACAGGGGGTGATACTCCAAGTGACTGGTCCTGGAATCACATGCCCAACTCCAGGTAATACATTATTTCCTCCACTCTCTCACCTTCATGAAGAAAATGGGCGCAGCATTAATTTGTTTGTCCCAAATTAAACTTTCTTTTGTTTCTCCTTCAAGGTGATGATCGTATGGAATGTGCTTGTGAATTAACGGGTTTGCGGAAGTTGCTGAACTCATGGAAGCATATCGGCTCGAAATCAGAGGAACGATTAGTCCTCGCATGCTGCCGCCCAGAACCCTTTATGCAGCGTATTTGGTATTCAAACTCACCCGGACGCGCAATGGATTTGAAGTGCGGCTTTTTGAGGTTGGAGCTGGATTTGCTGGTGATGAAGTGGGCAAGCATGAGCGCTGGGTTCAGTTATCCAGAACGAAGAGAGCGAGTGGACCGCCCCCCCGGCGGCCGTGGTGCTGTCGCGTAATTCCACGAGCGCCTGATGAGGGGGATGGGAGCTATCCTAAAGAGAGACGAGATGGGTGGTCAGAGATAGAGTTAGGTGAGTTCTTGACGGAGGATGGACAAGATGGGGAGGTTGCAATGAATGTCCTGGATACGAGGAGCCATTGGCGGATGGTTGGGCTGGTTGTGGAAGGGATCGAAATTAGGCCCAAGGATGGGAAATAAAAGCACCTTTATGCACGGCATGTGTATGCTTGTATGTGCCGTCCCTTGATTAATAGCTTATTCTCTCTGTTTTGCCGTTGCTCTTTCAATGATCTTCTATCAATTTTTGTTAGCTTTCTACCAAATCAGAAAGGGTGAGCTTGTGATCTATATTGACTTTAATGTAAGTGGGGAAAGCGTATGTGATGGAACGAATAGTGTTTTGATCTGGTTTGCCAAGTCATTAATATGTTTGCTTGCGGAGCGAGTGGTTTGCAAAACCCCAATGCCTTCTGGGGAAATGATGGAACTTAGATGTAAGGCTTCCACTAGCTCACACAGACACGCTCAAATATTGTGATCGGTTCCTTTTGAAACATCTGCAAAATGAATCCTCATCTTCCCACTCCAACCACCCCTGTTGGCACGGACGGGAGATATATGACTCCTTCGAGAACTTAGATGTAGCCATGATGCTGTGCCAATTAAAGCAAAGTTCAGTCTTTCCTTATTGAAAAATATTTTAGACAAATCCCAATAATCGATAGTGCTTTGTTTCAAACAAAAATCCCGTCTGCATGTTAACGCTTTAAAAAAACAAAGGGCTAAACTACTTGGCCTCTAGATGATCTATCCATAGATGTATCAATTTTTTTAAAGTTGTTCTAGACATCGCATTGGATTAATTTTCAATCATCATTTTGAGCTAATGAAAAAAGATGAGCCGGGCCTATTAAAATTGGCAAAATCTATGAGAACTGGATTGTTAATTACCATATCAAACTAGCTTGTCAAATATGAATTTTCATATGATGAGGTGCACCCAACACACGTACGTACACACGATATAAAGTACGATTTTCATGCAACATTTCCGAGGACTAGTTAGGAAGATGAACATACATAACTAGTTCACAAACGAATTTCAAATGATTGTTCGAAGAAAGTGGGTCATGCTTTGCATACTTACGACGTAGTCCTCGCTCAGCTATTTGCACAATCTAAACGCCAAGTGTGGAAACACGGGGGGATTGGAATTCGTTCAAGAAAGGTGTTTTTGACGGAAATCGAAAAATATTAAGGAAAATTGTAATTGTATTACACTGATTGTTGTACATGTATACAAGTCTATTTATAGTACAAGAAAGATGAAAAAAGGAAAAAATATACAAGATAACACCTTCTTGCTTTACTGTCTAAAAATCCAATCTCACGGATTGATTGAATCAATTAGTCCGTAATTAGACTCAGATCAGAGACAAATCAAATCAAATCACATTGTCAACTCCCCCTCAAGCTAGCGGCTTGTATATGTCAAGGACGCCTAGCTTGCTCAGTAGATATGCATGTTATCTCTGATACTTGATGAAAATATCTGCAAGTTGTTCCATATTCCTAATCCCTCTTGTTGTAGCTATCCCATCTTGAATTTTTTTTCTCGAGTGAAATGACAATCAACCTCTACATATTTTGTTCTTTTTATGAAAGACTGGATTTGCCGCTAGTTTGAGTGAGGCATCATTATCACAAAAAAGTTCCCTTGGTCATCAATTTGTATACCAAGGTCCGAAAGTAAACCCCATATCTAGACTATTTCACAAACAATTTACGTCATAGCTCGATATTTTGATTCAGTCGATGATAATGATATGGTTGACTGCTTTTTTGTCTTCCATGAAATTAAGGATCTCCCTAATTTAAAGCAAAAATCAGTGATATATCTTCTGGTCCTTAGGCAAGTAGCATAATCCATATCGCAATAGGCCGTCATCTTCATGTTGTAGTTACGAGATAAAAGGATTTTAAGTCTTGGGCATCCCTTTACATATTGTACAACCTTTATTGCTGCATTCATATGGGACCGTTTCAGGTCATGCATGAATTGGCTGAGTATCTGCACTGCATAACATATATCCGGCCTGATCATGGTAAAATAGATCGGCTTCCCAACAAGTCGTTGATATCCTGACGGATCCTTAAACAATGGATCTTCATAAGATGACGATGCACTCACATCATATTCAAGTGTTGTTAACTTGGCATTTTGTTCATTAGGTATGACAGTTGGTCTTGACATTCTTGCTTTTGATATAATTTCCAAAATAATATTCGCTGGCGAAGACATAATCCTTTTTCGGACTGAGCTATCTCAATACCAAAGAAGTATTTGGGAGGTCCCAAATCTTTGATATCAAAAGTGGAATGCAGGTATCCCTTAAACTTTCTGACAGCGGAGTCATCGTTTTCCATCATATATGAGTAAATAGAATGATGAATTACCTTTGATTTATGTGAATAGGGCATAGTCATGCTTGAAGTGTTGAAAACCTACATTTGTTATCGCGGTGGTAAACTTGGCATACCACTGCCAAGAAGCATGCTTAAGTCCATATAGGGATTTACTAATACAACATACTCGAGACTCTCCTTGTCTTCGTAAACCTGTGGGAATATACAAAAAACGGAATGCGCATTCAAAACAGAAGTATCCCCATATCGGGATGGCGAATAATAAATACTAAACACAACTCAAAATCACAGCAAAAAAAGCGAGTAGAGAGAGAGAGAGAGTACTGTTTGTTTGAAGTCATTGGGACTGGTGACTTTTATTGGTGAGTAATGGGCAGTAGATTAGGGCTTAAGATGGAGTGATAATGGTGGCCATTGCTTGTGAATAACGCAGGTAAAGAAGATGAAGAGGTGCTGCATCGTTCGTGTGCGAGGGTGGATGGAAGAATAGAATAACGATTGGCATAGAGGAAAGGATAAGAGAATAGGTGACAGTGTGAGGACGAAGAAAGAAAAAAAAACCCTATCTTTAGAAAGAAAAGACTACAGTTTATAGAAAAGACACAATTCTTATTGTGACTGAGTTATAAAATTGTAATTTTTTTAAGAATAGAAAGAGTACTTTTTTCCGCACACATATGTATATATAAAATAGGGCAAGACGGGACGGTGCGATAATTTTTATCTGTTCCCATCCCTCTCTTGGGACAAGGACTTCCCCATTCCCGTCTCACACCCTACATGGAGCGGGCTGGTGCAGCCCAGGCCCTAAATGAGGCTGGGCTTGATGGGTTCTAGTAAGGTGGGGATATTTTACCATTATTTAAGGTTTTATTTGTTTCGCGAAAAATGAAAGATTTAAAAAATATTTTCATAAAAATGATCATTTATATCGCTTATAAAAATGAGTGAACAAAAATATTTTTATCATTCACGAAAATATTTAGACATGTTATTGTCAATAATGAAAATATTTTTTCCTTAAGGTTCCGTTTATTTCACAGAAAATGTATCATCTCTAGAAAACATTTTCCAAGAAGTCATTTTTAGGACGATAACTTCATTTTCCGGTATTTGGTTGAAACCTAAAAAGGACTCGGAAATTATTTTCTAGCGTTTGGTAAGGAAAATCCGATGAGGAAAATTATTTAAAAAATTCGTATTTTTAAATTATTTTTCAATATATGGATTTTTTAAATTATTTTAAATTATTTATTATTTATTTTCTTTCTTTTTCTTCTTCCTTGGCCAGTCGCGAGCCGTGAAAAAGAAAATAAAAGAAAATAAAAAAATAATTAAAATTTCGAATTTTAAAAAAAATTTATTAAGGCGCCGCTTGTTTCACGGATAACAATTCTCAGGAAATTGTTTTCCAAATTTTCTAGTGTTTGATTTACGGAAAATAAACTAATCACGGAAAATATTTTCCGCCAATGAAAAAAATATATTCAAAAGTGGAGAAAATGAAAAGAGGAAATCATTTTCCTCCTCTCATTTCGCCCATACCAAACATGTTCTCCTCCCTTGCACTAATTTTAAATTATTTTTTTATTTTTTAATCAAAATTTAAATTATTTTTTATTTTATTTTTTTCTCTCTTTTTTTCCTTTTCTTCGTTTTCTCTTAGCGACTGGCCGTAGGCGAGCTCAAGCCTCGCTCAAGGTCGGTGAGCTTAGCCTCACTGGCCTGTGGCAAGGCTCGAGCTTGCCGATTGGGCGAGGTTCAAGCCTCGCCAACCTCTGGCGAGCTCAACCCTTGCCAGCCTATGGCGAGCTCTACCTCGCCGGATTTTGCGAGGTGGAGCCTCGCCTGCTCGGCTCGTCGAAATCTGGTGAGCTTGTCCATTGCGAGCCAGTCGAGGACAAATCGCTAGAGAAAGGAGACAGGGATGGTGGTGAGGAAGTAGAGGAGGAAGCAGAACACAGGGACGGAGACGGTGAAGGAGGAGGCCATGGATTCCATGTTGAGCTTGATGGTGGTGGTGGTTGCGTCAAAGCAATGGAAAAGAAGAAGGAAAAAAAAGAAAGAAAAGAAGTAAAAAATAAAAGGAAATTTAAAAATAAAAATAAATAAATAATTTGAATTTGTTTAAATAATTTTTCCCGAAAAAATTAAATCAGATTCTTCACACCAAACGGTATAAAATATTTTCTAATTAATTTTCAGGTTTCACCCAAATACTGAAAAACATTTTCCAAAAAATGCTACATTTTTCGTGAAACAAACGGAGGCTAAAATGTAGTTCATGAAGGAGATCGTGCTTGGTTTGAGTGAAAGAAAGAGGACCTCTTTTCAAAAAAGGAAATTTTCCTCACTTTTGAATGTGTTTTTTCAATAGAAGGAAAATATTTTCCTTGATTTGTTCATTTTCCGTGAACCCAATGCCGGAAAATCCGAAAAAAGTTTTGCCGGAAATCATTTTCCATGAAATTAATGGAGGTTAAGTAACTAGTTCAACAGCTATAAACGATTATTTTTAAGAAAATATTTTCCAAATCATTCGTTTTTCACGAAAAAAACACACGTTTATAACTTCACGTCATATTGGTGTCGCGACCTATCCTCCAAGGGTCCAATCATTAGGGATATATTTAGAGATATTTGTTTATGAGAAGGTCCGAATGGTACATACAAGCGAAGGTCTTGGATGAACCCTTACTTGATAACACTACAAACGGACCCTCGATCATAATCTCTCCTGAGACTATACATCGCATGATATAGGATTCACAATTTAATTCTAAAGATTTCTACGTAAGGAGTCGCCACTACCCTATTGAGATTTGCTAGAAACCAAGTGACGTATGGGAGATTATCTCAATTTCTACGCAACTAGAGATCCAGGGATCGAGGATTTGATTATACTAATTATTTAAGTAGTGTTCTTTCGATACTTAAACTTGACTATTTGCTAACTAAAGTGTCAAGGTAATCTTTTTACCAATCACAAGTCCTAAAGTTCTCGCCTGCTAGGTGTCCATGCAAAGCGCAATTAAACATGAATTTAGGCCGATTGGCCTTGAACAGTCGTCAATCAATAAGTGAGCCAAATTGGATCACTTAGGCTGCACATGACAACCATTCTGTGCTCGGAAAGACACTCTGGTCAGAAATAATTCTTTTTTATTCTGTGCCCGGAAACTGATTCTGAGCATTTGAAAGCATTTGATAACGGCCCAAAATTTCTATTCTTGAAATAGCAAAAGAACAAAAATACGTTTAGTAACGGCACAAAATTTCTTTTTATTAATAATATTTTAAATATTTTAATATTTCTTTCTTTTCTTTTTTTCTTCTCCTCCTTCTTGGCCATGGTCGGTAAAATATTTTTTAATTAATAATACTTTTATTAAAAATAATTTTTTTATTTTTCTTGTCCAGGGCCGGTAAAATTTTTTTATTAATAATATTTTTTTCTTTTTTTTGGCCAAGGCCGATAAAATATTTTTTTTATAAATATTTTTTATTAAAATATTTTAATAAAAAATTATTAATAAAAAAATTTATTGAAAATATTTTTTTATTTTTTTCCATGGCCTGGTCGTCAGCCATGGCTAGTAAAATATTTTTTTTATTAATAATTTTTTTTATTAAAATATTTTTTTCCTTTTTTTTCCCATGGCCCGGTCACCGGCCATGGCCGGTAAAATATTTTTTTACACATTTTTTTATTAATAATATTTTTTATTAAAATATCTTTTTCCTTTTTTTTTGCCATGGCCCGGTCGTTGGCCATGGCCGGTAAAATATTTTTTATTAATAATATTTTTATTAAAAATATATATTTTTTTCTTTTTTTACCATGGCCTGGTCGCCGGCCATGGCCGGTAAAATATTTTTTATTAAAATATTTTATTCTCGTCAGATCTGGCGAGGGCGGTCCTTGGGCCGAACATTAGAAGCTACATTAAAAACCAAGAAAAGGAAGAAGAAAAAAAATTGATTCTCAAAATTGTTTCCGAAATCAAGAAGCTACTTGTTAAATATGTCTCGAAATTTATGTACTTGATCCAGTTCATAACCCGACCCGACATATTTTTTGTGCGACTCGAAAGTAGAGAGCAAATTGAGATTTGGCTTGCGACGCGAAGGGTTGGGCCGATAGGCCCAACCCGCAGCAAGCGAACAAATCTCCATAGCGGACCGCCTGAGCTGGAGGAAGCGGACTAATGTCTCGAGGGGTTCGGGGGCTATGCCCCCGAGGAAAATTTTTGGGAGCTCTATTTATACTGCGGCTAGGTTTTCTCATTGATGTACAGAAAGAATTTTATTTACAGAGAGTTTTTATGAGCCGTGAGCTTTAGTCGTTGTTTTCGACTTCTGAAAATTGTACTCTCTTTGATTATAGTGGAACATTGTCTTGCCTCGCCCGTGGACGTAGATCACCTTGTGATCGAACCACGTAAATCTCTGTGTTCTGTCTATTTATTTTTCCGCATCAATTTCCAACAAGTGGTATCAGAGCCTAGTTCGATTCTAGGGTTCTTTGAGATGACATCTTTGAAGTTTCAGATCTCATCTTTTGACGGACAGAATAACTTCGGATTATGGAGAATAAAGATGAAGGCTTTATTGAGGCGAGAGGGTACAGTTAGGGCGCTGGACGGAAATTATCCAGACGATATGACCTCGGCTGAGATTGAAGAGATGGATGAGAAGGCGCATAGCGCGATCCAGTTGTCTCTAGATGACAAGGTTTTGCGAGAAGTCGCAGATGAAGAAACAGCGGCCAGTCTCTGGAAGAAACTGGAAAGTCTCTACATGAAGAAATCTCTAACATCGAGACTTTATTTGAAGCAGCGTCTTTATACCCTAAAGATGCGTGAAGGTACGTCTGTTCAAGAACACTTGGATGAGTTTAATAAAATTGTTCTGGATATGAAAAATCTAGATATTAAACTCGAGGATGAAGATCAAGCTTTGATCGTGTTATGTTCACTGCCTGCCTCATACGAGAATTTTGTGAACTCGATGCTTTATGGATATGAATCCATAACTTTGGAGGATGTCAAAGCATCTTTGAATTCTGCAGAACTGAGAACGAAATTGAATGGGAATACCAGTGAAAACAAAGCAGATGGTTTGTTTGTGAGAGGCAGAACCAAGAGCAGGGATAAAGCTTTCCGAGGGAAATATATTGGTCGTTCAAAATCTAAGCCACCTGGAGATAAGATGAATGTTGAGTGCTACTATTGTCACAAAAAAGGACATTACAAGTCAGATTGTCCTTCGCTCAAGAAAAAGGATAAGCAGCATGGTCAAAGACAAAATTCGGCGAATGTTGCAAACGAAACTGAGTCTAATGCGTCAGACAGTGTTCTTACGGCATGCTCTGCTGTTAATTTGTCCAATGATGTTTGGATAATGGATTCGGGAGCATCATATCACATGTGCCCAAATAGGGAATGGTTCACCACATACAAGCCATTGAATGGTGGATCAGTCTTGATGGGGAATGATGATGTATGCAAAGTCGTGGGTATTGGTACTGTTCGGATTAAGTGCCACGACAAAGCAGTAAGAACCTTGACTGAAGTAAGACATATACCAGACTTGAAGAGAAACCTTATCTCGTTGAGCAGTTTGGATTCAATTGGGTGTGTGTACTCAGGTGGAGGTGGAGTTCTCAAAGTTTCAAAAGGTAATCTGGTTGTGATGAAAGGAAGCGAGGTTAATCACTTGTATCATTTGCAGGGTAGCACAGTTATGGGTCCTTCAATTGGCACAAGTAATTCCGTTTCTGATAATGATAGAACGAAATTATGGCACATGCGTTTGGGCCACATGAGTGAGCGTGGCATGTCAGTTTTGAGTAAACGTGGTTTACTTAGTGGGAAGCAGACGACCTCACTAGATTTCTGTGAGCACTGTGTTCTTGGCAAGCAATGCAGAGTTAGATTCAGTACAGGGACTCATTCGACAAAGAGCACACTCGACTATATTCATTCCGATTTATGGGGACCAGCACAGGTTCCATCTAAGGGTGGTGCTCTTTACTTTGTGACGTTCATTGACGATTATTCCAGGAAGGTTTGGGTTTATTTTTCGAAAAGAAAAAGTGATGTATTTGAAACCTTCAAGAAGTGGAAAGCCCTTGTTGAGAATCAGACAGGGAAGAAGATCAAACATCTTAGGACCGATAATGGTCTTGAGTTCTATGGTGGCGATTTTAATGAATTTTGTGCAGATGCAGGTATTGTTCGACACCATACAGTTAGGCACACTCCACAGCAGAATGGAGTGACAGAACGTATGAACAGAACTCTATTGGAGAGAGCGAGATGCATGCTCTCTAATGCTGGCATGGAAAAGGATTTTTGGCCTGAAGTTGTTAACACGGCTTGTTATCTAGTTAATCGATCTCCTTCAACAGCAATAGAATGCAAGACTCCTTTTGAGATGTGGTCAGGTAAGCCTTGTGATTATTCTAATCTAAAGGTTTTTGGATGCCCTGTTTATTATCATGTTAAGGATGGTAAGTTAGAACTTAGAGCAAAGAAATGCGTTTTTGTTGGGTATGCTGATGAGGTGAAAGGTTATCGTTTATGGTGCCAGGAACCTAACTCACCTAAGTTCATTATTAGTAGGGATGTTACATTTAATGAAATGCATGTGCTTGATCAAAGGAAAGTTACGGATGAGTCTGCAGGAAAACATGAGAGTGATACAAATGAGGTGGAGGTTCAGGTGGAGCTTCCAGAAAAGACCTCTCGGAATGATTTGAATGAGCAAATTGCTCCTGTTGATTCAAGTTCAGATGAGGAAGCTGTAGATGAGGTGGAGTAGCCATACTCTATTGCTACTGGCAGAGAAAGGAGACAAACTCGGCCTCCTCATAAATATGAGTTTTCTGATCTGGTGGCTTATGCTCTTACGACAGCAGAAGATATGGGTATTCAGGAACGTTCTACTTATACGGAAGCTATTACTTGCACAGAATCAAAGAAATAGGCTATTGCTATGGTTGAGGAACTTGAATCACTTCACAAGAACCAGACTTGGGATTTGGTGCAGTTGCCTAAGGGAAAAAGAGCCATTGGGTGTAAATGGGTCTTCAAGAAAAAGGAAAGAATTCCAGGTGTTGAAAATGCTAGATGCAAGGCTCGGCTCGTAGCTAAAGGCTACAATCAGAAGGAGGGAATTGATTATGATGAAGTTTTCTCTCCTGTGGTAAAACACACTTCTATTCGCGTGTTGCTGGCTATAGTTGCTCAATTTGATTTAGAGCTTGAGCAACTTGACGTGAAGACTGCTTTTCTGCATGGCGAGCTTGAGGAAACTATTTATATGGCCCAGCCCGAGGGCTATTATGTAGAAGGCAAGGAAGATCATGTTTGTAGATTGAAGAAATCCTTATATGGTTTAAAGCAATCATCAAGACAGTGGTATAAGAGATTCGACAGCTTTATGATAGGGAGCGGTTATCACAGGAGCAACTATGATAGTTGTGTCTACTTCAAGAAGGGTTTAGATGGATCCTTTATCTATCTTCTCTTATACGTGGATGACATGCTCATTGCTGCAAAGAACATGTCAGAAGTGTTGATCTTGAAGAAACGGCTCAGTGAGGAGTTCGAGATGAAAGATTTGGGTCCTGGCAAGAAGATCTTAGGAATGGAGATTCAGAGGGACAGAAAATGAGGGAAGTTATATCTCTTGCAGAGGAGTTATATTGAAAAGGTACTTGAGAGGTTTGGCATGCAAAACGCCAAGCCTGTGAGTAAACCGTTGGCATCCCATTTTAGACTCTCAACTCTACATTCACCTCAATCAAAAGTCGAGGAGGCTGCGATATCTCGTGTCCCATACTCCAGTGTAGTCGATAGCATTATTTATGCTATGGTATGCACTCGTCCAGATATTACGCAGGCAGTTAGTGTGGTTAGTAGATATATGGCGCATCCTGAAAAGGTTCATTGGCAGGCAGTGAAATAGATACTTAGGTATCTTAGAGGCTCCGCAGAGTTGGGCCTAGTGTTTGAAAGAAACAGTTCCAACGATACCTCAGTTGTGGGATTTGTGGATTCCGATTTTGCAGGTGATCTTGATAAGAGGAGGTCTTTGACTGGCTATATTTTCACACTATCTAGTTCGGCTATTAGTTGGAGGTCAACCTTACAGTCGACAGTTACTTTGTCTACTACAGAGGCAGAGTATATAACAGCAGCAGAAGCAGTAAAAGAAGGTATTTGATTAAGGAATCTTGTTCAGGAACTTGGGTTACAGCAGGAAGACAATTCGGTTGTCTTTTGTGACAATCAGAGTGCTATATACTTGATTAGAAATCAAGCACATCATGAGAGGACTAAGCACATCGATGTCAGGTATCACTTTATTCGAGAGGCAATTGCGGAAAGAAACATGACGGTAAAGAAAATTGGTACAGCTGACAATCCTGCTGATATGTTGACCAAGCCAGTCCCTGCCAACAAGTTTAAGCATTGCTTGAACTTGATTGGCACGCTTGGTTGAGTTTGCCCCTTTTTGGGGTTTTGGTGGAGAGGTAAATGACAATTCTACATTTGTGTTTTTTGAAGTGGATATGTTCTTTTGTTGCAACCCTTGTTTCCTACACCGAGTTAGCTCACGTAGGCTAAGGGATGCCAAGAGAATGTGTTCAGCTTCTTGATTGTTTTATTTTGGAAAATTCAAGCCAATGTGGAGATTTGTTAAATATGTCTCGAATTTTATGTACTTGGTCCGGTTCATAACCCGACCCGACATATTTTTTGTGCGATCCGAAAGTGGAGAGAAAATTGAGATTTGGCTTGCGACGCGAAGGGTTGGGCCGATATGCTAGGTTTTCTCATTGATGCAAAGAAAGAATTTTGTTTACAGAGAGTTTTTGTGAGCCATGAGCTTTAGTCGTTTTCGACTTCTGAAAATTGTACTCTCTTTGATTATAGTGGAACATTGTCTTGCCTCGCCCGTGGACGTAGATCACCTTGTGATCGAACCACGTAAATCTCTGTGTTCTGTCTATTTGTTTTTCCGCATCAGTTTCCAACACTACTTTTTTTTTTATTCTTGAAAACTGATTCTGGAAATAATTTTTGATAAAATTGTGCTCAGAATCAAAAAATTAAACAAACGTATTTCTATTCCCAAATTGATTCTGGGAACAAAAAAATAGAATCAAACACTGTTTGGCAAGTTGTCATGCGCAGCCCTAGTGTTTTTCTTGTGGGTGTGAGGTTGGTGGTCGGAGAATGAGTTTTGGGTCGCCGATGAGGAGGGGTGGTTTTTCTTCAAGTCGCCGGAACGTCGGACGTCAGTGTCGGCACAAGGCCAGCGTTCGCCGTCGACGCTGGCGGCCCGAGTCAACGGCCGGCGGTGGACATCCTCGTTGCCGACTTGAAGGAGAAAGTTCTCGGGAGAAGAGGTCTCGGTGAGAAGCAGAAGGGGGACGTGCATGGGCATGCAGGGGGAAGAGAAAAAAAAATTGAAAAAAGAAAAGGAAGATCAAAAGAGAGAAAAAAAAAAGAATAAAGGGGAAAGGAAAGTAAAAAAAAAACAAGAAAGAAAAGAAAAGAACGTGCATGGCATGGCAGAAGTGCTAGGAGTGAGCATGATGGACCGCCCGAATCGGGACCGGACCGGACCGGCAGGTTTGGTCTGGTTCTCAAGAGTATCGATCTGGTTCCCGGTTCCTAAAAGTGAAACCGGTTTTCGAGTGATCCGATTCCCAGTTCTAGGATGGGAACTGAACCAGACCGGATTGGACCGATAAATATATATATTTACTTTTTAAATTTTTTGAAGAAAAAAGAAAGCCTAATCTATTCCCTCTTGTCTTTACCAATTTTTTTAAGGATTGGTTCCATTGGAAAATGAAATTGGTTCCATTGAAACGTGATTGGTTCCATTTGAAAATAGAAAAATAAATACATTTATTTATTTAAAATAGAAAGCCTAATTTACAAATACGTGATCGGTTCCATTGGAACCGGACCGGACCATCGGTCCGGTTCGGTCCACGATCCTAGGACTAGCCAGTCCGGTCCTCGGTCCTAGAAAATGGGAACCGGTCCGATTCCCGGTTCTTGGGTGGGATCGGACCGGGCCGGGAACCGCTCACCCCTAATAAGTGCATGGCAAAAGCATGCAGGGGGAAGAGGAAAAGTAATAAAAAAAAAGAAAAAAATTAGAAAAGAAAGAGAAACACAAAAAAAGGGAAAAAGAGGAATAAAAAAGAAATCGGAAAAGAAAATAGAAAAAGGGATCCCGGGCGGATCGGAAATCCAGGTCAGGTAGTCGGGCGGATCGGGTCAGGGGATTTGGTCCGGAATTGTTATTTTACTATTAAAAATATTAAAACATTAAAAAAATTCAAAAATTCAAAAAAAATTAAAATTTTAAAATTTTCAAAAAAATTGGAAAATGTTTAAAAAACCCAAAAATACAAAAAAATCTTTAAAAAACATTTAAAAAATTCAGAAAATTCAAAAACATTAAAAAATTCCAAAAAAATTCCAAAAATTCCAAAAAAATCCAGAAAATCAAGAAATGTCCAGAAATCAGTTTTGGGCTTGATTTCACTAGATTTTAGGTTAAAAGCTTAAAAAAATGAAAAATGAGAAAAACTCCTTAAAAATTTCCCAAAATCGAATAAGTCATTAGGGCTTTTCTTTAGGGCTTTTGATTGTTTTTTTCCTTTCGAGAGACGATGCTAGGTCGCTGGTTGTTTGTTTTCTTTATGATTATCTAGTTGCGCACTTTTAATACATTAATTGTTATTTTTTATTTTTAAAACGGTTAGGTGGAATCTAAACTTTTTCGATAGGCTGTCCGATACGTTAGTTTGCGAGTGATCAAGTTTAAGTATCGAAAGGGCACTAGTAGATCGCTAGTGTAATCAAATCCCCGAATTTTGGAATCTCTGATTTTCGCAAGTATCGAGATGACACTCCCGCGTCTCGATTAGGGCTTCTAGCTGACCTTTGATCATGGTTAGTGACGACTCCAGTCGAACGTGTAAATTAGATAATTCTCTTCACGTGAGGTATGAGGCTCGGGAGTGCCTCGGTCCTTGACAAATACCTCTTGGCCTAAATCCGATCGGTTCGGGTAGGTCGTGACAGTCGTGTGATAAAAAATTGTACACTTGATTTTTGACCGAATAATAGATGTTCATTTCTAAAATGATTTTTGTGCAAGTTTAAAGTGAATGATTTATACCGTCTATAATATAATGAAAATTGTAGGTGAAAGTGACAATTGTATGCAACAAGATGGAGTACATTTTCACAAGCAATATGTCAAACGAATCACATTTTGAAGGACGAATCATTTATCATAAATTTTCTTTTTAAACCCTGCCCGAGCAGCATATTGGATGGTAAAGCCGCCTACTTATATCTCTCTAGTAGCTATCAAAGATATGACAGGGGCAACATAAAAGGCAAAGGAATGAATCACGTGACCAAATATTAAATTGGATGTGACTGTGGTCTTAAATTAATTAAGACACGCGAATGCCTACAACCTTCGAAATGCAGAATTGTGTCGGAGAAAACCAGAGAGAGAGCCCCCACTTCCACGACGTGTTAGCTGATCCGCTTTTCGTACCAAAAGGTAATGTGTTACTTTTGCTTTGAGTAACCTCAATTCCACCGAGACTTGTCTGTAAATTGGTATAGTTAACGGATACTTAATATGACAGAGTAGATGTGGATATATAAATAATTGGACCATACTAGCAACACCTAATCAGAATTTGCATCTATGCTTAGTAAATCAATTTAATTGTAAATCGACTTTGGTATACCTAGCATTTATTCTTTAACAAGAAAGAAAAAGAAACATTTTATTGTTAAGGGTGATGTGACTAGCAGAAATCACCTAGAGGGGGTGAATAGGTGACTTAAAATAATTTTAATATATTTATGCGGAAATAATATAAATCACAGAAGAATCTGAATAAAGTTCAGATTCAAGACAGATTATATAGATGAAGCTTATGATGTGCAGAAAGTAAAGTAAGAGATAAGGGATAGAGAATCTGCACACAAATTTATAGTGGTTCGGCTTATAGCAAGCCTACGTCCACTCTCCCACGCTTACAGCCTACCGGCTGGATTTCACTATGTAATCAAGAGGAATTTACAGATTTTGAGTGATATCACTTTTGTGTATGATAGGACTCTCTATCTCACACAGTCACTCTTACAAAGTAACCCTCAAGATCTTAGTATTTTGGCTCAGAACAACAAGAGAAATGATTGGGGTATACTCAGACTTTGGACTTCCTGATTCTTGAATCTGTTGTATCCTTTGGCTGCTCGTTGATCTCCTTAAATACTCCTCTACTTCCAAACTAGCCGTTGGATAGCTTTCAGAGGATCATCTTCCAATCTTCACCTTGAACAGATTTGTATAATAAGGATTGAGTAGCCGTTGGATGACAAATTCTGAATCCCGTTGATTCTGGTCGCCCATACAATCAGAATCTTGGTTTCTAAAAGTAGAGCTTTATCCATTGTAGAGTATTCTTGTCGTAATATTTGATTGTCAATCAATTTGATTAAGATTGAACTAATCAAAAGTTTCCTTCAGTAAAATCTATGCCAGATCACTAGCTGTTTTTGTTTCGTTCTGAATTCTGCTTCTGAAAAAATTCTCCGTCTGAATAATTTCTGCGTCTGAATTTCAGAACTTAGATTCTGTGGGTCTTATTTTTCCAGCTTGTAAAATCTAAATAATTTCTTTCTGAGCTTCCAGAACATATATATATTCCTGGAATAAAAAGGTTTAGAATAAATATCAGTTTTTACAATAATAACAGAAGGTTTTGTCAACTTCAAAATTAATAGGAGTTTTCTTCAACAATCTCCCCCTTTTTTTATGGTGACAAAACTTTCCTGCAGATTGAATCAATGTGAAATTAATTTTGAAGTAAATAAGCATATATAGCGCATGGATCACAGATTGAAATTTGAGAGAGCAAACTCTGTTGATATCTGTGTCTTTACTTTCTTTGTAGATAGCCTGCATATGATCTGCATCAAATAAATTCTCCCCCTTTTTGTCATCAGCAAAAAGTAAATAACAGATAGTATGAAGCATTTATATTGAACAAACAAATAGTCTAACAAGAAGTGTTAGTTAAGTTACAGACCAAAAATGAAAATAAAGAAGACTTTGAGAAAGAATGTTTGTGAAAACAGGCTATTGTTTTGACGGAGTACGAATCAGTTGAAAATTTTCCAATATCGAAACAGCTTCCTCAATCTTCGAACTGCACTGCCCTACAGCCTTATCCATGTTGGATGAGCACAGGGTAATGGCTTCCTCAAGTTCTGCTTTATCTGCTACTGCTTGAAGTCGTTGAGTGTTGTAGTTTTCCTCAACAATTTTCTTGAGAGTCTTCATGTCCTGTTCTAGTGCAGCTTGATGATTCTTAATTTCGAGCAGAATAGAGAGGATGTTCTGATTTTCTGAAGGCTGTCCTTGGAAATTAGCTGGTTCAGACTGATCAAACCCCATGGTTGCTGCTTCTGGATTCTCCCCCTGAACAGGTGCTGGATCTTCAGAAACATGTTCTGTAGGAGTTGGTTCCGAAACCTTTGGAAATAGTTCAGAAGCATGTTTTGGAGCATCAGTATGACCTGTATCAAAGTGTTCTGCTTCTGCTTCATCACTTTCATCATGCAGAAGAATTTTTCTTTTCTTGCTATACACTTTTAGTGGAATGGGAGAATCTGACTTCTTGCTTGCTGAACTTGCACCTTTTCTCTGCCCTGTTTTCTTAATACTCGACTTTTTAGTAGATCTCGCTTCAGACTGAAGAGCATCTTTTCCTTTGATTCTTTTCTTCACATCATCAAACTGTTTCATTTTGGAGATCATTTTTTCTCCAACAAACATACAGGGAACAATATTATGGCGCAACTCATCAGGAATTGAGATTTGTAGAAACATGAAAATACGAGAGATTAGAGCACCATATGGTAGTTGTCCCTTGTCTTTGTGTAATGTTCTGTACATGTGAAAGATGATGATGTGAGGGAGAGAAAAAGGTTGACTTTTCAAGATAGCCCAGATGAGCTTTATTTTTTATTTGGATAGGTCAGTTTTAGAAGCTACCTTGGGCCTCAAGCAGTTGATAATGATCTTGTGCAGAATCACTGATCTTCTGGATAAGTCAGAATATGAGAGATGTCGGTTTGATCCAAGAGCAAGGTTGGAATTTTCAGAAGCAATCTTTGAAGCATCTTCAAGATTCACAGCCAAAGGAGTAAACTTGTAGTGTCGTGCTCCAATAATCTTTGCCAATACTTCCGCCTTTAAGTCGAATTTTTTGTCACCAACAGTGAATTGGATCCAGTTGGGAGACAAAATAGAGAGATTTGAATAGAAGTAGGCAGTTAGTTCAGCATAGATATTTACAGATTGAAGGCAAAATTCATAAATGCCTAGCTTTTGAAATAGGTGTTTTACTGAAATTCTAGCCCTCTCTAGATAGTCAAAATCCACAGTCCTGTGATTCGTAATCCCTCGAGCCAGCAACAACTTGTAACAGGTATTATGTTCAGAGCTTCTGAATAAGCCACCTGTTCCTAGCACACCAGATGCTATACCTACTTTCATTTCAAAGAACTCAAACAAACGAGCATCATCATCAGGTATAACAAATTTGGTTGAACTGGGAGTTTTAGGGCTAACACGATCAGATGGTGCTGATGATTCACCGACTTTTTCTTTGCCCTTTTTGGAAGAGGATACTTTTGGTGTAGTACTGACGGGAACACTTTCAGAATCAACGTAAACTTTAGAGTAGTTTTGCGTTAGATGTTCCTCAGAAGAGAACCCATTATCCCTCAGACAGTCACGTAAAATAGATGCAGAGGCATTGTTTCTCTTCAACTTCAGATAAGCATTCCAGACATGCTTTATGCTTTTGAAACGGAAATCAGTTTTACCAGAAGCGTTTGGAGGCGACGACTGACGAGGTGGTGTCGCTTCGGCAGATTCTTCATGATGTTCAGATTCTGTATCTGAAATCTCCATAAACTCCGCCGATGCGGTGGATTTAGAGTCTTGGTTCAGAATACGTGAGGATCTTCTTTTGAACGGCATTTTGATCACACCAGGAGCAGAAAGTTTCGATCTTTGTAGAGGGAAGACGAGGAGAGTCTCTGAATATCGGAAGGTTTTGAGGAAGAAGAAAACGTACTGATAGGGTTTTGAAAAGAGAAGGACAGGTTTATAAACGAAAAGGACAGGTTTAAGGAATAAAAGGTTATTTTTAGAAGGTGAGAATAAACCCGGATATGTAGGAATGAAATATATTTTTGGAAGCACAAAGTATCAGAATAAAATTATGAAAATATTTTAAGCATAAGTAATCAGATAAATTAGGATACGTACCTGATTTGCTTCCAAATATAATAAATGTGAGAATATCTTGTCAGAAATATTCCCGCCAAACTTTAAACTATGTACGTACCTTTGTTGAGAGTCTGAAAAATGTTCAGACCGAGAACCCTTGAGCCTGAAGATTAATCTCTGTTAAACACTTCAATAGAATGGATAAGTAATGGATAAGTAATGCACAGTTTGTTTCTAATATACTCAAATGAAGATTTGTCAAGAGGTTTGGTGAATATATCAACTAATTGATTCTTAGAATCAATGAATTGAATATTCACATCGCCATTTTGAATATGATCTCTAATGAAATGATGCTTGATTTCTATATGCTTTGCACGTGAATGAAGAATAGGATTTTTGGACAGATTAATAGCACTTGTGTTGTCACATTTGATTGCAACATTTGATTCTTCAACAGCAAAATCTCTCAACTGCTGCTTCATCCACAGAATCTGTGCACAGCAACTTCCCAATACTACATATTCTGCTTCTGCTGTAGAAAGAGCAACTGTATTTTGTTTCTTTGAGTACCAAGATACCAACATTTCTCCAAGCAATTGACAAGTCCCTGTGGTACTTTTCCTGTCCACTTTACAACCAGCTAAATCAGCATCTGAATAACCAGTTAGAGTAAAATCTGAGTCTTTTGCGTACTAAAGACCTAGCATTGGATAAGTTCCAATATATTTGATTATCCTTTTTACTGCAGAAAGATGCGACTCTTTTGGGTCTGATTGAAATCTTGCGCACATTTAGACACTAAAAAGTATGTCAGGTTTAGATGCAGTAAGATACAATAAAGAACCTATCATGCTTCTGTATACCTTCTGGTCCACCTTTTTACCGTGTTCATCCTTGTCCAATTTGGATGTGTGGGACATTGGAGTGTCTGTTTCTTACCATTTTGCATTCCAAATTTCTTGATAATCTCCTTAGCATATTTCTCTTGGCAAATGAAAGTACCATCTTTGGTTTGTTTCACTTGTAAGCCAAGAAAAAATGTTAGTTCTCCCATCAAGCTCATTTCGAACTCGTTCTGCATATTCTTGGAGAATTCCTTGCAAAGCAATTCATTAGAAGATCCAAAGATTATATCATCAACATAAATTTGAACAAATAGAAAGTCCTTACCCTTTTTCTTAATGAACAAAGTTGTGTCAACCTTACCTTTGGTGAATTCATTTTGCAGAAGGAAGTTACTTAACCTTTCGTACCAAGTTCTGGGTGCCTGTTTCAGACCGTAAAGGGCCTTTTTGAGTCTGTAGACATAATCACCTTTCCTTGGTTCCTCGAAATCAGGTGGTTGATCCACATATACTTCCTCTTTAATAAATCCATTCAGGAAGGCACTTTTCACGTCAATCTGAAACAATTTAAAGTTATGGGAACAAGCATAAGCTAATAAAAGTCGAATGGCTTCTAACCTTGCAACTGGTGCATATGTTTCATCATAGTCTATGCCTTCTTCTTGAGAATAGCCTTTCGCAACTAGTTTTGCTTTGTTTCTTGTTACTTTCCCTTTGTCGTCCAGTTTGTTTCTGAACACCTATTTTGTTCCAATTACTGGATGGTTTTTGGGTCGTGGCACAAGTTTCCATACTTCATTGATTCTGAACTGCTGGAGTTCATCCTGCATAGCTTCTATCCAGCTTTCATCTGATAAGGCTTCTTCAACCTCTTTTGGTTCTATTTCTGATATTAATGTCAAGTTGCTAATGTTCTCCTTTTGTTTGGATCTAGTCTTGATACCATCTTCTATTTCTCCAATGATGAGGTTCTTCGGATGACTGGATTTATGTTTCCAGTTTTTGTCAAATCTTTCCTTCTGAATATGTACAGACTCTGAATTTTCCGGTTGAGTCTGGATAATGTACTTTTCTTTTTCTCTTGAGGATTCTTCAATTTTTGGAGATTCTTGATGAGTCTCTGTTAACTCTAGAAAGTTGGAAGATAATTCAGATTCATCTTTGTGAGTCTGAACATTTTCTTCAAACCTCACATTCATTGATTCTTCCACAGTCTGAGAATTCTTGTTGAAGACTCTATATGCTTTGCTTGTGGTTGAATATCCAAGGAAGAATCCTTCATCTGCTTTCTCATCAAACTTTCCAGTGCAGTCATTTGGATTTTTTAGAATAAAGCACTTACAACCAAACACACAAAAATATGATATGCTAGGCTTTTTGCTTTTGTAAAGCTCATAGGGGGTTTTCTTAAGAATAGATCTGAGAAAGACTCTGTTTATGATATAACATGCTGTAGAGACTGCATCTGCCCAGAAATGAAAAGGAATCCTGCTTTCAATCAACAGTGTTCTTGCCATTTCTTGCAAAGAACGATTTTTCCTTTCCACGACACCATTTTGTTCTGGTGTATATGGAGTTGAAAAATTATGTTGAAAGCCATTTTCCTCACAAAAGTTTGAAAAACTTTGATTTTCAAATTCTCCCCTATGATCTGTTTTAATGCTGGAAATAGTATAGCCCTTTTCATTCTGAACTCTTTTTGCGAATTTTGAAAAGTATGAAAATGCCTCACTTTTATGAGCAAGAAAGAACACCCAAGTAAATCTTGTAAAATCATCAACAATTACTAAACAATACTTCTTACCACCAATACTTTGTGTTCTGGTTGGTTCGAACAGATCCATATGAAGAAGCTGCAGAGCACGATTAGTGGAAACATGATGTATAGATTTAAAAGAGCTCCTTACTTGCTTTCCTAGGGTGCATGCATTGCATAATTCTGTTTTTCTGTATTTCAGCTCTGGCAAGCCTCGAACCAGTTTCTTGTTTGAAATCTTCGAGATTTGTTTCAAACTGATATGCCCCAACCTTCTGTGCCATAGATCTTCATGTTCTTTGATTGAGATCAGACAATGAGTAGAATTAGTATTCACATCAAGAAGATAGATATTTCCATGTCTTCTTCCTGTGAATGTTTGAGAAGAGTCTTTGCTTATTCCTGAACATGTGTTTTCTTGAAAGTTTATTCTGAAACCTGTATCACATAGTTGGCTTATGCTTATCAGGTTGTAGTTGAGTCCTTTTACCAATGACACATCATTGATTGTAAGTCTCCAATTTCAACTGTTCCTTTGCCAACTATTTTTCCTTTGGTATTTCCTCCAAAGGAAATTTTTCCACCATTCAGACTATGTAAATCAACAAATATACTTGGATCTCCTGTCATATGTCTTGAGCATCCACTGTCTAGGTACCACTTTCTTTTTCTTTTTGTGGTAATCTGCAAAGATCACAACCTTTCAAGTTTTCTTTGGTACCCAAATTTGTTTGGGTCCTTGAGCATTAATGTAGGCTGTCTTAACAAAATCTCTTCGAACAGGTCTCCAGACCTTAGGACATTCATTCTCAAAATGTTTTGGATATCCACAGTTTGAGCATTTAAGAGCACTTCGCCCAACAAGTTTTACAAAATTTCTTTTAAAATGATTTTTATTAGCTTGTCGAGGAGGTCTTTGTTTTAATCTCTCCTTGACTTTTGAAAAATCAATCAAGCTGTCACTTTCCTTTACAAACCCTAAACCAGATTTGTTATAGTAAGGAATTTGAATGGAAAGGATATGCTTCAAAGTTTCTGAACCTTTTGAAAACTTGAAAGTAATTTCTGAAACTTCCTTTTTCAAAACATCATTTTCTTTGGAAAGTAAATCTCGATTTTCCTTGATTTGATAAAGTTCTTTTTGAAGGAAATCAATCTTTTCTTTTTGTAAAACATCCTGTTGTCTCATAGAAGAATTTTCCTTTTTCAAAGAAGAGATTCTTTTAAGAGCAGTCTTAAATTCAAAGCATAAATCATCAATGTAATTTGATACTTCAGTAGTCATTTCAGAAGGTTTTACCTCGATTTCCACTTTAGGATCAGAATCTGAATCTGAATCTGACTTTGCCATCAGACAGAAATTTGAGATATCTTCATCACTATCTTTGCACTCTGTGTCACTCCAGGTTTCTGCCTTTAAAGCCTTCTTTGCTTTCTCAAATTTGGTTTTCTTTCTCAGAAGTGGACAGTTAGGCTTGATATGTCCACGTTTCCTACAGTGAAAGCATATCACATCCTTTGATCTCTCTGTTTCATCGATAGGCCTCTTATTTTCGAAAGGCTTTTTCCCTTTGAGGTTTCTTCCTCTGATTTTCATTCTCTTGTACTTTTTTATGAAGAGAACTAATTCTTCATCATCAACATCTTTATCTTCAGAATCTGCATCAGAATCAATGTTAGTTTTCAATGCAATTGACTTATTACCTCTGGTTTCGTTCTCCTCATTTCGTTTCTCAGTCTCATATGATTGAAGAGTTCCAATTAACTCATTCACTGATAGAGGCTTGATCCTTTGTGTCTCACGAAGAGATGTTTTGATGTTATCCCATTCCTTTGTCAGACCTCTCAGTAGTTTGTTGACTTTCAATGCATCTGGAACTGGTTGTCCTTGATATGCAAGACCGTTTACTATGTCAGTAAACCTATCATACATATCAGCAATTGATTCTTCAGGCTTCAGTTTGAAGGATTCATATTGACCAAGCAGAAGATTGATTTGAGTTTCCTTGGCTCGATCTGTTCCTTCATAAGTAATGTAGAGAGTATCCCAGATTTCTTTAGCAGATTCACAGGCAGCAATCTTTTTATATTCAATAGGAGATAAAGCACAATAAAGAGAATAAATTGCTTTAGAATCTAGAGTTTCTCTTTTAGAGATCTCAGTTGGAGATAAAGGAGGATCTGCTGATTTGCTTTCGTCTGCCTTTTCTTTTGAATCAGAAGATTTTGGTTTGACTCCTTTGATAATGACATCCCATTGCGAATGATCAATTGACTTTATGAATGCCTTCATCTTATTCTTCCAAACGCTGTATTCCTTGCCATCGAAATATGGTAGCCTGTTGTTGCTCTGACCTTCAATAAGCCCTGGAGCACCAAAGCTAGCCATGTAGATCGTTAGCTCAGAAGTAAAACACTTCAATAAACGAGCAACCTGCTCTGATACCAATTGATGTGACCAGCAGGAATCACCTAGAGGGTGGTGAATAGGTGACTTAAAATAATTTTAATATATTTATGCAGAAATAATATAAATCACAGAAGAATCTGAATAAAGTTCATATTCAAGACAGATTATATAGATGAAGCTTATGATGTGCAGAAAGTAAAGTAAGAGATAAGGGATAGAGAATCTGCACACGAATTTATAGTGGTTCGGCTTATAGCAAGCCTACGTCCACTCTCCCACGCTTACAGCCTACCGGCTGGATTTCACTATGTAATCAAGAGGAATTTACAGATTTTGAGTGATATCACTTTTGTGTATGATAGGACTCTCTATCTCACACAGTCACTCTTACAAAGTAACCCTCAAGATCTTAGTATTTTGGCTCAGAACAACAAGAGAAATGATTGGGGTATACTCAGACTTTGGACTTCCTGATTCTTGAATCTGTTGTATCCTTTGGCTGCTCGTTGATCTCCTTAAATACTCCTCTACTTCCAAACTAGCCGTTGGATAGCTTTCAGAGGATCATCTTCCAATCTTCACCTTGAACAGATTTGTATAATAAGGATTGAGTAGCCGTTGGATGACAAATTCTGAATCTCGTTGATTCTGGTCGCCCATACAATCAGAATCTTGGTTTCCAAAAGTAGAGCTTTATCCATTGTAGAGCATTCTTGTCGTAATATTTGATTGTCAATCAATTTGATTGAGATTGAACTAATCAAAAGTTTCCTTCAGTAAAATCTATGCCAGATCACTAGCTGTTTTTGTTTCGTTTTGAATTCTGCTTCTGAAAAAATTCTCCGTCTGAATAATTTCTGCGTCTGAATTTCAGAACTTAGATTCTGTGGGTCTTATTTTTCCAGTTTGTAAAATCTGAATAATTTCTTTCTGAGCTTCCAGAACATATATATATTCCTGGAATAAAAAGGTTTAGAATAAATATCAGTTTTTACAATAATAACAGAAGGTTTTGTCAACTTCAAAATTAGTAGGAGTTTTCCTCAACAAAGGGCATGTTTAGTAATGTTTCTGTTTTTCTACTTTTCTATTTTTTTTGTTTCTTGGAATATAAAATGAATATAAATATGTTTGGTAACGTCAATTAATTTTTTTATTCCATGTAATAAAAAAGTGGTCAGAGAATAGATTTATAACAGAAATAAGAAGTAACAAAATCTATTTTTCTATTCCCAAAAGCAAAATATATTTTTTCATATATCTATATATCTAAATTTGAGGTGGAAGACATCTTCAGATAACTAGAGTCCTAAATTTCATATATTTGTATATCTAAATGTCCTAGTACTTAGTTTTTCTTCTTCTTTGGGTTGGTGGAGGTGGAGCATTTAGTTTAGTCGGCTCCTCCGTCACAACTCCTCTTCTTATACTTGTTCTCTAGCAAGTGACAAATATGGAGACTTAGCTTCATATAAATAATTTAGAAAGTTCTCAAGCGGGCACAACTTATGAATCTCCCGGTATGTTAAATAAGTGATATAACTTGAATGTTTCTAATCGAAAAATTACCAAAAAAGTCATAAATATATTGCAATTGTGCCAATTCACTCGTACACCTTTTGCATTTGTGCCACTTCAATCCATTCGGCCAATTTTGAGCAGCTGGCGTTGACGTGGACACTCGTTGTCCAGCCAATGTCGACGTGATAATTTTTTTAATGTTGTCCTTACATTTTTACTTTCACACATTACTAACATGAATTCTTATGGAACTCGAAATTTCATTCCATTGTTTGTATTTAGTTTCCATGTTAATTTTATCAAGTGTCCACCATATATCTTAATCAACCACTAAGCTTATAAATACAATTTTATTTGTGGCGTAGGTTCAGCTTGTGCACCAAAATTAGGAAAAGTCCAACTTTATCCCAACTTGCGCGATTTTACTAGCTAACTTGTGGGTTTGGTTGCAATGGCGATGATGCTGGCGACAAGATGAGTCAAGGGGTGGTCCCTATATCTGATCGGCAAGGAAGAGCAAGAAATGGGATTCTTCCACGTAACGGTGACTTAGACACTCACCAGGAATGCCAGAGTCAGATGGAACCTCTGATGAAATGGATGAGCCAAATGCTTTGGAGCTATTAAAAGCTAGCTACCTTAAAGAAATCAAACGATGCAGAGAATTGGAGAGCACTATTTCCAGATTAAAGGTAAACTATCTAAGACCATATAATGATCTTCCGAAGAAGTTAGCAATCTACTAAACCAATCTTTGGCATTAGTCTAGACATTATGTGCTATTAGTGTTGGAGCTGTGTCTCAGTGCTGCTGCTGATATTCTGTAGCTTTTTTTTTTGTTATTCAGTGAAGTTTGTTTGTTAGGCGGTTGGTTTGTTAGCTATTTTCTAGGAAGTGGAACAAGTTTGTTTTGCACGTTTGTGTGCGGTTCTAAAAGGTTCATATTTTGCTTGTACTAGACAGTTTTCGATATTAGTAGTGAAAGGTTTTTCATTTTATCTCTCTCTGTGAAAACTAGAAGTTTGTGTGAATTGGCTGAATATATCAGCAATAACAATGGTATCAAAGTCTCTGTGGGATCTTAAGAGACTGTGAAGTGAGGGTAAGTGAGTGTGAAGACTGCTTCCAATTTGCAAAGAAAAAGCTGATGGAGGCAGGATCAAGTGAATTTTCTGCAATGGCTACTCTAGTCTTTACTGGGGAAAATTATCAAGCTTGGGCTGTCAAGATGACAGCATTCTTGGAGGGTCATGATCTATGGGAGGCTATGGAGAATGATTATGAGGTTGCTCCACTTCCAAACAATCCGACCTTGAATCAGATAAAGTACCATAAAGAGAGAACCACAAGGAAGGCCAAGGCAAAGTCTTGCCTGTATGCTACTGTCTCACCCCCTATCTTCACAAGGATCATGAGATGTGCTTTTGCAAAGGCAATATGAGATTTCTTGTGTGACATCCTGAAAATTTGTTCATTTGAGATTTGTGAAATATTTGATTTTATAAATATACTCGTAGTTAGTTCTCGCCCGGAACTGATCATTCCTAAGACACTAACCTTTAGGGAAAGGCTAATAAGGGATTTAAATTCGTGCGACTAAGAGAAAATTCGATCGTGAATTGACTTTCGATCATAAAATCGCAGAGGTGATATTTTAAGCCACTGTTGGCCGATCCAAGGATAGTCAGGGGTCAGTTCGCCACTGTCATAGTAGTAGATCGCGCGTGATTCCGCCGGACCACGAAATGAATTGATGAATGATCCTGAACCTATACCGAACGATCGTACCCCTCGGATCTAGCGATCGATCCTCGCGATTTGAATGACAACCGAAGTCGTCACGAACCGAATAAACTTGCACGTGACTCGATTTATTATCAATCAAGGGTCGAATATGCGAATTTCCCCGACAAGCTGCCCGTTAGTTTGAGAAACGCTCGAGTTGCGTTTAATAAAATTTGATTATTTAATTGAGCCCAAATTGGACATCGGAAAAATTTAGAAGTCACAACGGGACGTTAGGACGACGTTGCGGATGGAACGTGCAATTTTGGATTGTCCCGATTCCTTCAGAAAAATTCGATTTCGATGAGAAATGAGGAAAGTGATCATTTTAACCTTAAGAGTTTGTAAAGGGCATGCTTTATGGAAGAAGGGCATTTTGGTCATTTTGCCCTAACTTTTTGGAATGGACAATTTTGCCCTTGGAATTTTATGAAATTCCCAAATTGCCCTTGGATATTTTGGGCAAGATTCGATCTTGGCCGTCGGTTTCAAAATAAGATCAAATCTGGACCGTCGATTTGGTTTATGAGACAAGGGCAAGATGGTCATTTGCCATTTTTGGTCAAATTTCACTATTTAGGTCCAAGACCCTTTCTCTCTCCTCTCTCTCTCTCCCCCAAGACTCTCGGCCATCCCTCTCTCTCCACCTCCCGATCGCCAATCGCCCCTTTGCCGGTCGCCGCTGTACCACCGCCGCCGGTCACACCAGTCCGGTCGCCGCCGTCCATGCCACCGAGCCACCCTTGACCCTCACGCCGTCCCTTTCCTTCTCTCCCTCTCGTTTGCGTGGCCGTGGGTCACGGCCAAGGAAGGCCGCCGCCACATGCCATCACCGTGGCCGCCGCTCACCGCCGAGCCGCGCCGCCGCACGCCACCGCCGTCCCCATCGATCGCCGCCGCTTTTCGCTCTAGCCGAGATAGTCTAGGGCTCGGTAAGTCACACTCTAAACCTTAGTTAGGATTTCGGGTATCGACGGACTATTTACGAATGAAATCGGGTTTATTTGGGTGTGGAATTGTACGATTTTAGGTGCGGAATTGTGTGGCGGGCCTTAGGATTGAATTTTGGAAATTTTGGTGGAAAAATTTGAGATTGAAGTGGGCTGTGATTGGCTGATTCAAGTGTTGTGGTGCTCGATTTGGTGCGCAAATTGGATATTTAGATTCGGCTCTGAATTTTGCGAAAATGTCGTGAAGAGTCGGAATTTATTTGGCGTAGTTTAGACTTAGAAAAATGCCAATTTGTATGTTGACGGTGTGTTTGTGCTGTGACTGAGTTGTGGTGGTGAAATTGGGTGTGTGATTGCGCAATTAATTGATTCATTGAAATATGCCTATTGTGTGCACGCTTGGGCCAGATTGCATTAATTATTAAATTGACCATATCGAATTCTTAGTGAGCACGAAAAATGAGTGTGAATTGTTACGTGCACGGGTCACGTGTGATTGGCCAATTGAGTGGCAAGTGATTGTTGAGCATGTGACTGAACAAGAAATTGTGTGTAGCATGGCATGTGCGATCGTGGGAATTGTGCCGTCCTGAGGCGTGTACTTCAACGCGGGACGATGCCCGGTATTACCGGAAGATGGTCAGCCTGAGGCGTGTACTTCAACGCGGGTCGTGCAGTAGGTGGTAGATGTTGAGCCTGAGGCGTGTACTACAACGCGGGCAAAAAACATGGCCTGAGGCGTGTACGTTAACGCGAGCCCTGAAGTGTTGTGATAAGTTGGTCATAGTGGACCTGAGGGGTGTACTGTAACGCGGGTCACTGGCGAGAGTGTGGAAAAGACGTGATTAGACTGGAATGAATTGCGAAAAATAAGATACGAACGTGCATGTGAATTGATATGATGTGACTATGACTAACGTGCAGGTAGCACGTGTGATAGGCTTAGGTAAGATCAATCAACGTACCTGTTATGTGATGATTGGATGTGTGTGATTGTGTTTTGTATGATTGTTTGGAGGTACGTGATAGCCTAGGTGGGGTTTGGGGGTGTACTTATTGAGATATAGTCTCATGGTTACTTCAACCAATACTTTTCAGAACCCCTACTTGAGCCATGAATCCTCCACCACCGCCACCTGAGCGTTTTGGGGTACCAATGCACACTAAGTCTGAGGTTGCAGAGTTTCCTATGGGCGATAATATGACTTGGATTAAGCACACTACTACCGTTTTTGTAGACGTAGGATTATCCTTGTGGGAGCCCCATGTATACACCGCCTGGTTCTTGAGGGACGGAGTCGATGAGTTCGGTCCCGTCAGAGATTTTGATGTTCCTTTTAATTTGATTGGGGACTGGGACTCGTCTGTTATACCCCCTATAGACGGAGAATTGACTAGGGCGGAAACTAGTTTAGCACAGTATGGATTGCATCCAGCACCTACAGCACAAGTATCTTTAGGGGCTGAGCACGACCCGAGCCCGAAGGATCACAAGCCGAGTTCGACCCAATGGATATAGATTTAGAGCCAATTCTCGCGGAAGAACCAGAGGAGGTAGAACCCGAGGCGGAATCCAAGAATGAACCTGATGAGTCTGCAGAGCCTGAGGGAGAACCAGACTATATACTTCCGTACGAGCAATTTATGCACCCAGAGTTTGTTCCGGAGTACGGGTCTGATCAGGAGACCGAGTTAGCGAAGCAGGGCGAGGCTCCAGCGGAGTCGGGAGACATCAATCACCAGATTGAGATTGAGGTCGAACCAGAATCTTCGGAGGAGTAGACTGTCCAAGGGAATTCAGAGTCGGAGGATGAAGAATCAAACTCGGAATGCCGAGTAAGGGTCGCAGGGGCTAGCGTAAGGGTTCAGAAATAGGTTTTTAGGGAGGTGTACCTTTTTTGAGTATAGGATACCAGGTCATCGATCCTTTTTTAATATCAATGGTTTTATAGTACGGTGTGCAGATGAATATGGTGTTTGTACATTATAAATATGGTACAAGTTTGGTAAATGCAAATGAATATGTGTATTCTCCCTGATTCCCCAGTTTTTTTAATTGTTTCGGGAAATATGTGGTTTCCGCTGTTGATTTAAATCTCTGGTAATGGTAAGTGAGGTCGGCGATATTCCTGGGATGTCGCCCTAATCGACTAGGAGTGGGATGTCGCGGGCTCGAGTGGGGTTCGGGGCGTGACATCCCTGTTTGAATTGGTATCAGAGCGAGGACCGCTCGATCTATACTGGTTGAAGTTTGGAGTAATAAGGAGTAGAGACCCTGGGGTAGTAAATCTATGGAGACCTTAGCGAGTCATAAGGAGGAATAAGCTGCACGTGCCTCCAGATTGTTTATTGTGATTGATTGTGTGAATTGATTATTGCAATGATTGAAATGCAGGTGCGTCTGGATCTGAGGTGAGTGTTCAGACTTTATTGATCGTGGTTTTGTGTTAGTAATGATTGAGTGCCTACTGAGTGAACTCTTGTGTTAATCAACTGCCTAAGACTAGACTAATCTAGTTGGCCTAGGTTACTAATTCCTGAATGGAATTATAGCAGGTAGGAGAGTGGTAGAATTGTGATGATGAGCAGTGAAGGAAGAGGTGTAGAAAGAGTCCCAAGAGGGGGCGCAGGAAGAGTAACAAGGGGTAGAGGTCGTGCTCGAGTTAGAATTGTAGAGGACCTTGGAATTGGTGTAGGAGCGATAGAAAATCTTGGGGTTAATGCTGGAGCTGCAGTGGACCCTAAAGTCGAAGTTAGACTTGCTGAGGATCTTAAAATGGAAGCAGTTATGAGAACATTAGAACAGATCGGAAATCTATTAGGACAGCAGAATCAGGAACGAGCTGCTATGATTGCCCAAGCTACCGAGGCCGCTTTGACCGCTGCTACCGTTAATAATAATGAGAATCAAGGGCAGGGGCAAGGGGTTGTGAATAGACCGATGCATTAACTGGTAGAGCAGTTTATAAAGCTAAAACCGCCTAAGTTCTCTGGAAAATGTGACCCTAAGGCTGCACCTAGATGGATAGAGGAACTCGAGAAAGCCTTTGAAGTGTTAGAATGCACCGATAATGAGAAGATAACTCTGGTGGTATATCAATTGTAGGACAATGCGAACGATTGGTGGAAAGCCACCAGAGATAGGGTTTTTTCGGAAGGTATAGCCCAGACTTGGGCTGCTTTTATTGAAAGTTTTTATGAGAAGTATTTCTCAGCCAGCGCCAGGGAAAGGAAGTTAGCCGAATTTATGAAACTCCGCCAAGGCCAAATGACAGTAGATCAATATGAAGCAAAATTTGCGAGATTGTCTAAGTTTGCGCCGAGAATGGTAGAACATCCCGATGATAAGGCGTGAAGATTTCGGGACGAATTGAAGGCTGATATTTGCAGCCAGTTGGTACTAGTAAATCTGAGGACGTACGAAGAAATATTTGATAGGGCCCAGATTCTGAAGCGGGACCAGGTGGATGGGGCTATCGCTTCTGGGTCGAGATTTGTCCAGGGTAGGGACAATCGTAATCCTGGGAAGAGGCCTATGTTGGATAATAGACGTTTTACTCTTTCCGCTAGAAAAAATATTAGGAAGCCAGCCCGAAATTAGAATGTTCCATGTAGGATATGGGCAGGAAGGCATTGAAATGGACCTCGTCCAACCCGGGGCGGAGCGTGTTTTGGGTGTGGAGGTTTTGGTCACCATATAAGGACTTGCCCCAATCCCAGACAGAGTAGGCCGCCTGCATTGGCGCCACCTCGAAACGGGAATCAGACTGGAGCTGCCTAGATAGCAAACTAGAATAGGCCTCAAGTGCAAGGACGAGTGTATGCTATGGCCAGAAGAGAGGCTGAGAACGCACCAGAGGTTATCACAGGTACGATTTCTCTATGCAATCATGCTGCGTATGCTTTATTTGACCCTGGGGTGTCACATTCTTTCATATCGAAACAGTTTGTTGAGTTGATTGGAATAGAACCGCAATTGCTTGATGTTGTGTTGTGCGTGATGACTCCCTTGAATGATAAAATGCTGGTCTCATTGGGGTGTACAAATTGCAAGATCGTAATTGGAGATAGGGAGGAAAAGATTGATTTAGCGGTTCTAGACATGTACGATTTTGATGTGATAGTGGGTATGGATTGGCTGTCTAAGTAGAGGGCCGTCATGGATTACAATAGCAGGGTGATCCAATTTAATCCCGTTGGACATTCGGAATTTAAATTTGTGGGAAGTCAAGGAGGACCCTCGATTCCATGAATTTCGTCGCTAGAAATGACGAAGTTATTGAGTGAAGGTTGTTAAGGATTTCTAGCAGCAGTAGTTGATTCAACGGCTGAAGAGCCGAGGCTTGAGGATATAGCGGTAGTATGTGAGTATCCTAATGTGTTTCCTCAGGAATTGCTGGGATTACTGTCGGAAAGAGAAGTAGAGTTTGTAATTGAGTTGGCACCTGGAACTGAGCCAATCTCGAAGGCTCCTTATAGGATGTCATTGTCGGAGTTAAAGGAACTAAAGGTGCAGATGCAAGAATTGTTAGACAAGAGATTCATTCGTCTAAGTGCATCTCTGTGAGGAGCGTCGGTTTTGTTTGTGAGGAAAAAAGATGGATCATTGAGGCTATGTATAGATTATAGGCAGTTGAATCAGGTGACGATAAAAAATAAATATCCCTTACCGAGGATTGATGATTTATTTGATCAGTTGCAAGGGGTTTCAGTGTTCTCTAAAATTGATTTAAGAACGGGGCATCATCAGTTGAGGATTAGGAAGGAGGATATACCGAAGACGGCATTTAGGACGAGATATGGACATTATGAATTTACGGTAATGCCATTTGGATTGATGAACGCCCCTGCTGCCTTTATGGATCTGATGAATCGGGTGTTCAAAGAATTCTTAGATCAGTTCGCGATCGTATTTATAGATGATATATTGGTGTACTCGAAGAGTCCAAAGAAATATGAATTGCATTTGAGTAAGGTTTTACGGACTTTGAGAGAGAACACACTGTATGCTAAGTTTAGTAAGTGCGAATTCTGGCTCGGTCGAGTAGTATTTCTCGGTCATGTAATTTCTGGGGAAGGAATCTCAGTGGACCCATCGAAAATTGAGGCAGTAATGAAATGGCCTAGACCGACGACGGTAACAGAAGTTTAAAGTTTTCTGGGCTTGGCTGGATATTACCGTCGGTTCGTGGAAGGATTTTCGGCGACAGCAACACCGCTGGCGCATTTATTGAAAAAGGAAACGAAATTTGAATGGACTGATAAATATGAAAGGAGTTTTCAAGAGTTGAAGCATAGATTAACAACGGCACCGGTGTTGACGATTCCATCAGGACCCGGAGGGTATGAGATATATAGTGATGCGTCGTTGAAAGGATTAGGGTGTGTACTCATGCAAAATGGACAAGTAGTGGCTTATGCGTCAAGGCAATTAAGGCCGCATGAGTTGAATTATCTGACGCATGACTTAGAGTTAGCCGCAATTGTATTCGCCCTGAAGATTTGGCGACATTATTTATGCGGAGAGAAATTTCAGATTTATACCGATCATCAGAGCCTCAAATACTTGTTTTCGCAAAAGGAGTTAAATATAAGACAGCGTCGATGGATGGAGTTGTTGAAAGATTACGACTGTGAAATTCTATATCATCCCAGGAATACCAATCGGGTAGCCGATGCTTTGAGTCGGAAGTCGAGCATAGCCCATTTGATGGTCAAGGAATGGACATTGTTAGAAAATGGGCGAGACTCGGAGTTTAGATTCGAAGTTAGTCCAGTCTCAAGCCTGCTGGCTACGTTTAGGATTGAACCGGGAATCCAAGCTAAGATTAAGACCTTACAGTTGGTGGATCAGGAAATCCAAAAGATTCTAGAGATGGAGGAAGCCAAGAGCAAGCCAGACTTTTAGGTCTCTGAAGATGGAATATTAAAGTTTCGCGGACGATTATTTGTGCCTGACGATGCGAAACTTAAGGAAGAGATTCTGTCAGAATCGTAACAGTTATAGTATCCTCCCAGGCAGTACTAAAATGTATAGAAATTTGAGGTAATATTATTGGTGGAACGGTATGAAGGCAGATATCGCTAAGCATGTGGCTAAATGCCTGACGTGCCAATAGGTGAAGGCATAACATTGTAAGCCTGGAGGATTATTGTGACCTTTGGAAATCTCAGAGTGGAAATGAGAGCGTATAACTATGGACTTTGTGAAGGAGTTGCCAACGAGCCAAAGAGGCTATGACACTATTTGGGTGATTATTGACAGACTAACCAAGTCGGCACACTTTTTGGCCGTGCGAAAGGATTTCGCATTAGATTGGTATGCTGAGTTATACGTACAGCAGATAGTTCATCTACATGGAGCACCAGTGTCGATAACCTCAGATCGTGATCCTAGGTTTACCGCCAGCTTTTGGAAAAATCTGCAGACGGCGTTAGGATCCAAGTTACAGTTTAGTATAGCGTATCATCCTCAGACAGATGGCCAGTCTGAGAAGACGATTCAGACTCTAGAGGATATGCTTCGAGCATGTGTGCTGGATTTTCAGGGTAAGTGGGAAGAGCAACTGCCCTTAGTAAAGTTTGCTTATAATAATAGTTTCCAGCAGAGCATTGGAATGGCGCCCTTTGAAGCGCTACATGGCAGGGCTTATAGGACACCCATGTGTTGGGACCAAGTGGAAGAAAGGACTATAACCGGACCAGAGCTAGTCGAGCAATCGATTGAGGAGGTTAAGATTATACGCGAAAGGCTGAAGACAGTGCAGAGCCGTCAAAAGAGTTATGCAGATAGAAGGCAAAGACCTTTGGAGTTTCAAATAGGAGATCACGTATTTCTTAATATATCGCCTAAGAGAGGATTATCTAGGTTCGGTAAGAAAGGGAAGCTGAGTCCGCGGTACGTGGGACCTTTTGAGGTTTTAGAAACGATTGGGGATTTGGCGTATCGTCTTGTACTTCCACCGAATTTGTCGCAAGTGCATAATGTGTTCCACGTATCGATGTTAAGGAAATATGAATCGGACCCGATGCATGTGCTAAATTATGAGGAGATAGAAGTTGATGACAAGGTGTCTTATGTCGAGAGACCAATAAGAATTGAAGATCGGAAAGAACGGGTTCTAAGGAATAAGACAATTTCGATGGTCAAGGTTATATGGGAGCACCATTGGACAGAAGGCGCAACTTGGGAAAGTGAAGAGATGATGCAATGTCAATACCCCTAGTTGTTTGAGTAGTAATAGGAATTGTAAATTTCGAGAACGAAATTTTTGTAAGGGGGAAAAGTTGTGACATCCTGAAAATTTGTTCATTTGGGATTTGTGAAATATTTGATTTTATAAATGCACTCGTAGTTAGTTCTCGCCCAGAACTGATCATTCCTGGGACACTAACCTTTGGGGAAAGGCTAATCGGGGATTTAAATTCGTGCGACTAAGAGAAAATTCGATCGTGAATTAATTTTCCACCATAAAATCGTCGAGGTGATATTTTGAGCCACTGTTGGCCAATCCAAGGATAGTCAGGGGTCAGTTCGCCACTGTCATAGTAATAGATCGCGGGTGATTCCGTCGGACCACGAAATGAATTGATCTAGCAATCAATCCTCGCGATTTGAATGACAACCGAAGTCGTCACGAACAGAATAAACTTGCACGTGACTCGATTTATTATCAATCACGGGTCGAATATGCGAATTTCCCCAACAAGCCGTCCGTTAGTTTGAGAAACGCTCGAGTTGCGTTTAATAAAATTTGATTATTTAATTGAGCCCAAATTGGACATCGGAAAAATTTAGAAGTCACAACAGGACGTTAGGACGACGTTGCGGATGGAACGTGCAATTTTGGATTGTTCCGATTCCTTCAGAAAAATTCGATTTCGATGAGAAATGAAGAAAGTGATCATTTTAACCTTAAGAGTTTGTAAAGGGCATGTTTTATGGAAGAAGGGTATTTTGGTCATTTTGCCCTAACTTTTTGGAATGGATAATTTTGCCCTTGGAATTTTATGAAATTCCCAAATTGCCCTTGCATATTTTGGGCAAGATTCGATCTCGACTGTCGGTTTCAAGATAAGATCAAATCTGGACCGTCGATTTGGTTTATGAGACAAGGGCAAGATGGTCAATTGCCATTTTTGGTCAAATTTCACTATTTAGGTCCAAGACCCTTTCTCTCTCCTCTCTCTCTCTCCCCCAAGACTCTCGGCCATCCCTCTCTCTCCTCCTCCCGATCGCTGATCGCCCCCTTGCTGATCGCTGCCGTACCACCGCCGCCGGTCACGCTCGTCCGGTCGCCACCGTCCATGCCACCGAGCCACCCCCGACCCTCACGCCATCCCTTTCCTTCTCTCCCTCTCGTTTGTGTGGCCGTGGGTTACGGCCAAGGAAGGCCGCCGACGCATGCCATCATCGTCGCCGCCGCTCACCGCCGAGCCGTGCCGCCGCACGCCACCGCCGTCCCCATCAATCGCCGTCGCTTTTCGCTCTAGCTGAGATAGTCTAGGGCTCGGTAAGTCACGCTTTAAACCTTAGTTAGGATTTCGGGTATCGACGGACTATTTACGGATGAAATCGAGTTTATTTGGGTGTGGAATTGTACGATGTTAGGTGCGGAATTGTGTGGCGGGCCTTAGGATTGAATTTTGAAAATTTTGGTGGAAAAATTTGAGACTGAAGTGGGCTGTGATTGGCTGATTCAAGTGTTGTGGTGCTCGATTTTGGTGTGCAAATTGGATATTTAGATCCGGCTCTGAATTTTGCGAAAATGTCGTGAAGAGTCGGAATTTATTTGACGTAGTTTGGACTTAGAAAAATGCCAATTTGTATGTTGACGGTGTGTTTGTGCTGTGACTGAGTTGTGGTGGTGAAATTGGGTGCGTGATTGCGCAATTAATTGATTGATTGAAATATGCCTATTGTGTGCATGCTTGGGCCAGATTGCATTAATTATTAAATTGGCCATATCGAATGCTTAGTGAGCACGAAAAATGAGTGTGAATTGTTACGTGCACGGGTCACGTGTGATTGGCCAATTGAGTGGCAAGTGATTGTTGAGCATGTGACTGAACAAGAAATTGTGCGTAGCATGGCATGTGCGATCGTGGGAATTGTGCCGTCCTGAGGCGTGTACTTCAACGCGGGACGATGCCCGGTATTACCGGAAGACGGTCAGCCTGAGGCGTGTACTTCAACGCGGGTCGTGCAGTAGGTGGTAGATGTTGAACCTGAGGCGTGTACTACAACGCGGGCAAAAAACATGGCCTGAGGCGTGTACGTTAACGCAAGCCCTGAAGTGTTGTAATAAGTTGGTCATAGTGGACCTGAGGGGTGTACTGTAACGCGGGTCACTGGCGAGAGTGTGGAAAAGACGTGATTAGACTGGAATGAATTGCGAAAAATAAGATACGAACGTGCATGTGAATTGATATGATGTGACTATGACTAACGTGCAGGTAGCACGCGTGATAGGCCTAGGTAAGATCAATCAACGTACCTGTTATGTGATGATTGGATGTGTGTGATTGTGTTTTGTATGATTGTTTGGAGGTACGTGATAGCCTAGGTGGGGTTTAGGGGTGTACTTACTGAGATGTAGTCTCATGGTTGCTTCAACCAATACTTTTCAGAACCCCGACTTGAGCCATGAATCCTCCACCACCACCGCCTGAGCGTTTTGGGGTACCGGTGCACACTGAGTCTGAGGTTACAGAGTTTCCTATGGGCGATAATATGACTTGGATTAAGCACACTACTACCGTTTTTGTAGACGTGGGATTACCCTTGTGGGAGCTCCATGTATACACCGCCTGGTTCTTGAGGGACGGAGTCGATGAGTTCGGTCCCGTCAGAGGTTTTGATGTTCCTTTTGATTTGGTTGAGGACTGGGACCCGTCTGATATACCCCCTATAGACGGAGAATTGACTAGTGCGGAAACTAGTTTAGCACAGTATAGATTGCATCCAGCACCTACAGCACAAGTATCTTCAGGGGCTGAGCACGAACCCGAGCTCGAAGGATCACAAGCCGAGTTCGACCCAATGGATATAGATTTAGAGCCAATTCCCAAGGAAGAACCAGAGGAGGTAGAACCCGAGGCGGAATCCAAAAACGAACCTGATGAGTCTGTAGAGCCTGAGGGAGAACCAGACTATATACTTCCGTACGAGCAATTTATGGACCCAGAGTTTGTTCCGGAGTACGGGTCTGATCAGGAGACCGAGTCGGCGAAGCAGGGCAAGGCTCCAGCGAAGTCGAGAGACATCAATCACCCGATCGAGATTGAGGCCGAACCAGAATCTTCGGAGGAGCAGACTGTCCAAGGGAATTCAGAGTCGGAGGATGAAGAATCAGACTCGAAATGGACGTCGAGTAAGGGTCGCAGGGGCTAGCATAGGGGTTCAGAAATAGGTTTTTGGGGAGGTGTACCATTTTTGAGTATAGGATACCAAGTCATCGATCTTTTTTGAATATCGGTGATTTTATAATACGGTGTGCATATGAATATGATGTTTGTACATTGTAAATATGGTACAAGTTTGGTAAATGCAAATGAATATGTGTATTCTCCCTGATTTCCCAGTTTTTTTAATTGTTCCGAGAAATATGTGGTTTCCGCTGTTGATTTAAATCTCTGGTAATGGTAAGTGAGGTCAGCGATATTCCTGGGATGTCGCCCTAATCGACCAAGAGTGGGATGTCGCGGGCTCGAGTGGGGTTCGGGGCGTGACATCTTGAAGGATGAATACGGGGGAGATGAGAAGGTAAGGAGCATGAAGGTGCTGAATCTCTTGAGGGAGTTTGAGAGACAGCAAATGAAGTATTCAAAGTCAGCAAAGGAATACTCTGATAGGCTGATTGAGATAGCTGAAAAGATCCGTGTCTTAGGGACTGACTTGAAGGATAAAAGGCTGGTTCAGAAGATCCTGGCATCTCTTCTAGAGAAGTTTGAAGCCACCATAACTTCTCTGGAAAATACAAGAGACTTAGCTGACATAAAGCTTGCAGAATTGTTAAGTGCCCTGTAGGCACAGGAGCATAGAAGACTGATGAGAAGAGGAGAGCCTGTAAAGGGTGCACTGTAAGCTAAAATGAAGTTCAATAATGGAGAAAAAGGGAAGAAATGGAATCAGTCCAAAGGGAATGCAGGAGACTCCAAGTTTGCAGCAAAAGAAGGAAGTTCTAGTGGGTCTATCAAATGGAAGAAGAACAAGAAGCCTTGTCAACACTGTGGTGGAACTAATCATCGATCCTTTAGATGCTAGAGGAAGCCTGATGCTAAGTGCAGAAGATGTCACAAGGTTGGTCACATGGAAGCTATCTGCAAAGAGAACAATCACTAGTAAGCACGAGAAGCACAGATAGTAGTGAATGAGACTGAGGAAGAACACTTGTTTGTAGCTTCCTATTCTAGTTCTCCTGTTGAGAATGATACGTGGCTGGTGGATAGTGGCTGTACCAATCATATGACTGGCAATTTGAAGCTATTTAGGAGACTAAACAAGTCAGTTAGGTCCTGAGTCAGAATTGGCAATGGACAGTATATCGAAGTGCAAGGGAAGCGTACAGTGGCTGTTCTCTTTGTGATGCAGATCAGTGATGTTCTCTTTGTGCCAAAAGTTAACCAGAATCTCTTGAGTGTTGGTCAATTAGTTGAGAGGGGCTATAAGGTGAAGTTTGAAGGGAAGGAATGCCTTATTGATAATGCAGATAGCAAGGAAGTGCTGAGAATGCCAATGAAGGACAAGTGCTTCCTGTTCAAGCCACATGAGATGCAACAAATGGCTTTGAAGTGCAAAGAAGAAAATGCAGAGCTATGACATAAAAGGCTTGGGCTTGTTCACAGGAAGAACATGTTGTTTATGCAAAGGAATAACTTGGCAGATGACTTGCCAAGCTTCGAAGAGGAATTTCCACAGTGCAAAACTTGTCTTCTTGGTAAGCAAGCCAGATTTCCTTTCCAAGGAGGAGGCAGGAGAGCATATGAGAAGCTATAATTAGTCCACACAGACTTATGTGGACCTATGTCTGAGTCATCTCTCGGTGGTAGCAGGTATTTCATTACTTTCACAGATGACATGACTAGGGTGAGCTAGATTTACTTTCTGCAAGCCAAGTTTGAAGTTGCTGATGTGTTTGTGAAGTTCAAAGCCTTAGTTGAGAATCAGAGTGGGAAGAAAATCCAAATGCTCGGGTCTGATAATGATTCTGAGTATACTGCTCACAAGTTTAAGTTAAACTGTGAGCAAGCAGGCATTGTGCAGCAGTTCACTGCTTCCTATTCACCTCAACAGAATGGGGTCAGTGAGAGGAAAAACATAAGCATTATGGAGATGGCCAGATGTATGATGCAGGAGAAGATGTTACCTAAGAAGTTCTGGGCTGAGGCGGCTAATACTGCAGTGCTCTTGTTGAATAGATTACCCATAGAGGCCTTAGAGAGGTCAACACCTTTTGAAGTTTGGTATGGTTTAGACCTTCTATGAAGAATTTGAACGTTTTTAGGTGTTTGTATTATAGTCATGTTCCTCAGGTCAAGAGGGACAAGCTAGATCAAAGAGCTGAACCTGGAGTCTTCATTTGGTACAGTCTCCAATCAAAGGCTTACAGGATTTTTCAGCCTATGACAGGGAAGATGACTGTGAGTAGAGATGTTTTTCTAGAGGAAGATAAGTGGAATTGGATGGAAGAAAAGAATGCAGGACAACAACAATCTACAGAACAACAACCTGCAACAATTGTACAAGTTGATGAAGTTGTGGATGGATTGGAAGATACTATGGATGATCTGCCAGTAAGAGGCACAAGGTCACTTGCTGAAATTTATGAAAGAAACAATATGGCAGTGCTTGAACTAGCCAACTTTGTGGAAGCTAAGGAGGATCAGAGGTGGATTGCAGCAATGCAGGAGGAGTTGGCAATGATTCAGAAAACCACACATGGGAGCTTGTTGACAGACCAACTGATAAGAATGCGATTGGTGTTAAGTGGGTGTTCAGAACAAAACTTAATCCTGATGGTTCTATCAATAAACACAAAGCTAGACTAGTTGTAAAAGGCTATGCTCAGATATGGCGAGTAGACTATTCTGAGACTTTTGCTCCTGTTGCAAGGCTTGATACAATTAGGCTACTATTAGCTGTTGCAGCAAAGAAGGGGTGGCCTATATTTCAATTAGATGTCAAGTCTGCATTTCTGAATGGAGAGCTCGAGGAGGAGATTTTTGTTGAACAACCTGAAGGCTTCAATATCAAAGGGCAAGAAGAGAAGGCATACAGATTGAGGAAAGCTTTATATGGACTGAAGCAGGCTCCAAGAGCTTGGTATGGGAAGATAGACTGATACTTGCAGGATTTTGGCTTTGTAAGAAGCTTGAGTGAGTTCACTCTTTATGTCAAGAGGGTGAATCACAGTGTTGTAATTCTGTCACTCTATGTAGATGATTTGTTGGTGACAGGGAATGATGTGGATAGTCATGGCCACGGTTCAGGAACTGGCGGTTCTGGTTCGGAACCGGCGGTTCCGGTTCGTGGCCATGTATGAACCGGAATCGGAACCACCCCTGGCGGTTCCGATTTTGGTTCGAAATCGATCGGTTCCGGGCCGGTTCCGGTTCGGTTCCCGTTTCGAGCCGGTTCCGATTCTTGCCGGTTCCGGACCTGGAGTGTCCGCTGCTTGGGAGCCGATTGTACGGGTGCATCGAATCCGGCGGTGGGACGGTGCGTCGGATCTTCTTCTTCTGCTGCTGCTCCTCCCTCGCGCGCTCTCTTTCCCGCTCGCCGGATCGTCATATCGCCGGCGGAGCCGCTGTGGATTCTCCGATGATGGCCCGATTTCGATTCTCTCGTGCTCGCGTGCTCCTGAGTTTCGATGCTTCGTTGTGGTTTGGAGAGAGAGAGAGAGAGGGAGGGAGGAAGGGAGGGAGGGACTTCTGGACCTGGAGGAGACCGCAGCTGTTGGTGTCGCGACAAGGTGGAGGTCGCGGGGGCTGAAGGTTTATGGCAGCAATGAAGATGGCATTGGAACTGATAAGCTTTAGAGTCTTCAGGAACTATGCACAATCGCAAAGTCCGATAGCAGATATAGTTCAGAGGAAAGGAGAGAGGGTAACCTAGGAGGTGTAAGAGTCCCCAAAGCTCGAACATTTATCGTCACTTTTGGGATTATTGGCAGCGAAAACACGACAAGACCTCCTTATCCTCGTCGCCGGAACGATGGAGTTTTGTCCGAAACCCTTGGCCGTACTTGCGGGTCGTTGGCGGGGGTTGACGACGGAATAACGCCGGGGGCATCCGCCGAAATTGGTGGAGACCGCAACTTCCATCTCCATTACCTTCTCTCTGCAACAACACCACTCCGACAGTGCTTAGAGCCCAGCGAAGTGGATGACAATTGTGGAAGTTCTGGTTATCTTTTTATTTTATTTTTTTATTTTTTTGCCCGTTTCCAAGGCAGCCTGCAAAGGCTGCCCTGGCAATGGGCCGCAGCAGGGCCTGCAGACGTGCAGGCCTTGATGCAGGTTTTTTTTTTATAATTTTTTTTGGAACCGGGCCCGGAACCGCCAGTTCCGGGCCAGTTCCAAACCGCGGCCCGATCAACGGGCCGGGCCCGGATTTGACCGGGCCGATTTCGAGCCGAAACCAGCCCGTGGCCATGACTAGATGTGGAACTGACAGAGAGGGTGAAGCAAGGTCTATTTGTAGTTTTTGAGATGTCAAACTTGGGAAAGATAGCTTATTTCCTAGGTCTGGAAATCAAACAAGCTTCACATGAGATCTTCATCTGCCAAAAAAAAAATACATGAAGGAAATTCTGAAGAAGTTTCAGATGAAAGAATGTAGAAGTGTCAGCACTTCTATGGCTGCTAAGGAGAAGCTGCAAAAGAATAATGGAACAGATGCAGTAGATGCTTCTATGTATGGAAGCTTGATTGGATGTCTCATGTATCTTATAGCAACTAGACCAGATATTCTATTTGCTATGAGTGTTCTCTCCATGTTCATGAGTAGTCCCAGTCAGTTACATTTGGTTGTTGCAAAAAGGGTCTTGAGATACCTTAAAGGAACATTGTTCTTTGGTGCGAAGTTTAGGAAAGGCCAGAAGTTTAAGTTGCAGGGCTTTTTTGATAGTGACTGGGCTGGTTCAGTGGATGACATGAAGAGTACATCTGATAACTGCTTCACTCTTGGTTCTACTTGTTTCTCCTGGTGTTTCAAAAAGCAGGAGATTGTAGCTCAGTCCATTGCAGAGGCTGAGTTTATAGCAGCTATTGTAGCTGCAAATCAAGCTTTGTGGTTAAAGAAGATAATGAAGGATATGTGGTTGAATTCTGGTGATTGCATTGAATTTTATGTGGACAATCAGGCTGCATTAGCAATTTCACAAAATCCAATTTTCCATGGCAAAACCAAGCATTTTAAGGTCAAATTCTTCTTTCTGCGTGAAGTGCAACAAAGTGTTGAAGTTAAGTTGGTCTATTGCAGATCAGAAGATCAGCTTGCAGACATTTTCACAAAGCCACTTCATGCTGGAAGATTTGAGCTATTAAGAGAGAAAATAGGAGTTTGCAGCAGCAACTAATCCAAGGAGGAGTTGTTGGAGCTGTGTCTCAATGCTGCTGTTGATGTTCTGTCGTTTTAGCTTTTTTTTTTTTTTGTTATTCAGCCAAGTTTGTTTGTTAGGCGGTTGGTTTGTTAGCTATTTTCTAGGAAGTGGAACAAGTCTGTTTTGCACATTTGTGTGTGGTTCTAAAAGATTCCTATTTTACTTGTACTTGACAGTTTTCGGTATTAGTAGTAAAAGGTTTTTCATTTTATCTCTCTCTTTGAAAACCAGAAGTTTGTGTGAGTTAGCTAAATATATCAGCAATAACAGTCAGTACGTCAATGCTCTATAGTAAGTTATTATAGCTAAAGCCTAACTCTATTAATTCTAGGGTGAGGATGTTTCCGGTCTGGATGAGGAACTGCAGAATCTACATGCTGAGGCCATAACAGAGATTTGCCATTTGCATGATTTTCTTTTTTTGGTTCTCGTTGATGTGTACTACTTCATGATGCTCAAAGTCATTGCACGCTTTGCCCTCAATCTTAGTAAATTGGCTTGCATCTCATTCCTTATTTCAAAGATGGTGTAGATATGGCTCCACAGCACTGGTTCTGACTTGAATAGCATTTCCTTTTGTGCCTTTTGCAGTGTGCAAGTCGTATCTTTGCAAACTAAGGTTTACTATTTGCCGTCTCGAGCAAATGGAGATTAAATTATGAAGTTAATGCCGACACTTCTTACTAATATGCGGGGAAGTGGTCATAGCATTGCCTGATGAGATTCTCCATCCCATTTCTTGCATGTTTCGTCTAGGTGTAGGGTGGTATTGTGTACAGTCATTGAAAGGTTGAAAGAATTAACATGTTGATATCCGTTAGGGGTCTCCGACAGGTTCGCCCCACAAGCAAATAAGCACAGAGATGAGTAGGATGTTTTTGGCAGTAGATTGCAACATAATGTTCTGCGCTTTTCTGTAAACAAGAAACATGTATGCATGCCGACACTTCTTACTAATATGCGGGGAAGTGGTCATAGCATTGCCTGATGAGATTCTCCATCCCATTTCTTGCATGTTTCGTCTAGGTGTAGGGTGGTATTGTGTACAGTCATTGAAAGGTTGAAAGAATTAACATGTTGATATCCGTTAGGGGTCTCCGACAGGTTCGCCCCACAAGCAAATAAGCACAGAGATGAGTAGGATGTTTTTGGCAGTAGATTGCAACATAATGTTCTGCGCTTTTCTGTAAACAAGAAACATGTATGCATGCCCCTGCTAATATAGGGCTTATGGAAATTACATCTGCGGACCAGCGAATTTACGACAGGCAAAGGATATAATCTTTGTAATCCCTATCTTTGCAAAAAAATACATGTACAGTCCGTAACATCTCTCTCTCTCTCTCTCTCTCTCTCTCTCTCTCTCTCTCTCTCATATACCTAAGACGTTCTTCATCAGCCAGAGACCGCTCTTCAGAGGAAGCAAGTCGCTGGACTCAACTGTCTTAAGATACCAAAATCAGCTGCATAAGGCTCAGAAAAATCACCATTATAATCTCGATCCGCACTGTTAATAAAGAGGAAAAAATGGTCCTGGTGAGAAAGTCCACAGCGCATCATTATTTAATAAGAAAAAATAACTGAGAACAGGTCAGGACTTCGGAAGCCTGTCACAGTTTGCCGAAACCCATCCAATCTGCTTCTTTTCATTATCGTAGACCACCATTTTATCTTGCATGGAAATGTCTGCAAACAGAGAGCAATGAGCATGTCAAATCCGTGAGAACAATTACACCGGCATCCACCGGTCTGAGTTCCATCAGTCAGAACTGCCTGTTACCTCCTATTACATTGAGCTCTCCTAGCTTCACTTGCCCACCGTTCAAAATTCCCAAGCACGCATTACCGAGTTTCTGGGGAAAAAAATAAGCCTTAATTTATCACGAACAAACTATACGAATTGTCGCTGTGCACTCACACAATACAGAGAAAAAAGAATTATAAGCTTACCGTGACAATGAGATAAGCCTCGGGCAGCAACTGAAGTTGGGCATTTCCTTTCGTAAAGCTCAACGCTAAAGGCTTAAATTGGTGCTTGACCTCATTCACAGACTTGAAAGGTTTTGCTCCCTTCCAGCAGATTGGAAGAGACTTGTCCACATCTGTCTCTTTCAGAGGCTTTCCCTTCAAATCTGCCCTTACCTAACATGTGAAGTACGGGAATTACTTACTAAGAAAGTTACTCAAATCTAAGTTTCAACCAAAATGTCTAGTTTCCGGCAAACCTGATTGAGCACAGCCTGATAAGCCTTAGGATTAAAATAAGTGTAGGAGCTCCCACTGTCAAAAACCACTTGAAGACCATTTACACCAATAGGCTTATTATTGTATAAGATTCCCGCAGGTCCTGCTGCGTAGTGCTGGCTGAAACAATACATTTAGTCAGGTCCCCAAGATTTTAGCAAGATATATAATGTGACAAAAAATTAGCCAAACGAAATAGATGGAACAGTTGCATACACCGATGAACTAGCTGACAATGGTACCCAGGCAATTTTTGAAGAAGGGACGACATCGTCTCCAAAGAAGAGGAAGCCTCCACCTCGAGCACTCAGACAATGACCTAATATGTTGCGTATCAAGTTGAGGCCACTCAATTGAGAGAGGATGCTAGCTTTTCCATTGCCGAGGCCAAGGACGCCAGCAGTGGCAGGAGGAGGTATAGGACCGGGAAAATGTTGATCATATCCACATCTTCAGGCAAAAATATTGGGAGTCATTATAAAATTAGTAGCAAGGCAAGATAAGCCATTCGGACATTAGCGACTCAAAGAGCATGAATGAAAAATTTTAGGAGTAAATTCTCACCCAAAGGCCAGACGAGGATTGAGGAGAGATCCATTCATTGATTTTAGGGAGATATAGTCACTGACAAGAACACCAAGAGATGAACCTTGGTCTGCATATTCTACCTCATAATCACATTGATCATTGGGGGTCTTGCATGGTTGGTTTCCAGATGTATGTACAGCAGCGCAGAGAGGGTTCTCACATTGCACAAGGTTGTTATTAGGCTTGTAAAGACTGTCGCGAGGCTGTTCACATAAGATGAGAAAACATCAATACAACAAAACCCCTGCCACTAAAAACCTCACTAACAAAATAATAATCAAGTGGCAAGGAGTGAATTGCAGTGTCTTGTTGTGCTCGCCTCATTACAAGGCTATTCTTTATCTTCGCTAAAGTATATGGGGCGACAATTGATTTGCATAACAAGACAAATCGAGATTTGTCAGGTTGAAGTTGATCATGTTCTGTATCTATCAAACTCATAATCAAACCTCAGAGATCCTCTTTTGCTGCTCTTAATTGGTTAAACTCGAGAGCAGTTGTATTCACAAGTAACAGAATCCGGCAGCATAGTAAGCATACCACAGGCAAGGACAAACTCTCGATCGTGCAAAACAACTTTACCTTAGTGCACCCAGTACAAGGAGCATCACACTGAACCCAAGTTAGGTCACTGCCAGTGTCGATGTCCAGATCAAAAGTCTTCGGTGGGCGACCAATGCTGACGGACACCGAATAGTACCTGAATGTTACAGCGACAAGAATTCCAATGACCATCATCATTATCGGCATGCTCAGAAAGTTACGACGTCAAAAAGTACACAACATAGCATTCTCAACTTTTCTTACTGGCCATTGAAGCATTGCGAGAATCAAAGAAACGGTAGAAGGGACACAAAGGAACAACTTTTGTTTTCTTAAAATAGTGCACTGGATTCGACCCAACAAAAAAAAGGTAGTGCGCTGGACCAATTCCAATGGGATGAAGTCTACCAGAACCAAAAAGAGAGGCAAAACTCCAGGAAAAGTTAAAAGTCTAGTTCTAGAAGGGTAGCAGTAGCAAAGCTCAAAAAGTACTAAGAAATCAAACTTTTGGAAGAAAGGTGAAATCTCAGAGAAATTTCACGGAATAAAATAGTCAAACTTCTGGAAAGCAGGGCAGTTCAAGAAAGAACCCAGAAAACTCGAGAGCAAATTGGGTCTTCAATTGACAAAATCCAAATCAGAAACGAACTTAGCACAATACCACCAATTTGAAATCGGAGCTAAAAGAACAGACAAATTCGCACCAGCAGAAACATAGGGAACAACCACTATGACAACCGAATCCAATAAAAGAACAGAACGAGAAGGGAATGGATTATCCAAATGACATTACAAGAATCACAGGGCCGAATTAGCAAATCAGTAGCGGTCAAGAGATGATCGGAGCAAAGAAAGCGGCGCGTACCCAAGAGGGTAAACGTTGCCGGAGACCGGAAGGACGAAGGAGGAGCCGGAGCGAGAAGCGGAATTCTTCCCGAAGTGAGGGATATCGGCGAAACAGCCCTGAAGAGCGGCGCACACCGAGACCCAGCAGAGGACGGTGATCATGGCCTTTCTTGATTTCCCATGACTACCCATCTCTCTCTCTCTCTCTCTCTCTCAAAGACCTGATCGTTCAGCAAAAGAAGACGAGGTGGGTGGGCGGCCTCTGCAGCAACAAGAGGCGGAGTCCCACGGGCTTTTCTACTCCCTCGGATTCGGCCCCTACTGTCTCGAACAGTGCCGCACTCCACGCGTTCAATGGACAGTATGCAGAGAAAGAGACAGAGCTGGTGACGATGATGGTGATGGTGATGATGATGGAGGGAAGGGTCGTGAGAGATTTCTGCAGGTTTTATCGATCTTGGAAAGCGAAGAGAGCGTGTGAGATTGCTTGTTGGGGATCCTAGGAAGCTTCGACCCGCCCGGCAATGGCCGCCACCGCGTAGATTAAAGCCTTGACTTCTAAATTTTCGCGGTCAACTTTTTCCCCTGTTTCTTGCTTTCTTAGTCGGGTGCAGTCCGCAAGTGATCGTCCCCTGCCTTGCGTTAATTATAGGATTGACCCAAAAGGACACAACAATATGAGGATGATTAGCCCCCCCAAAAAACAAGTGCCGATCGGCTCCGAATCTTCCAAATTTGGCCCAATGGTAACGTAGTCCTCCCTCCCAATTTTGGCATGACTGACGTTGATATAGATAATTTTTTTGAATTTTTTTCTAAATTTTTTTCTTTTCTTTTAATGGGGACAATGCGGCCAGCAAAGGTCACCGACTCAGAATTGAAAAAAAAAATTACAAAAATTATCCACGTCATTGCTGATCGTGCCACGTAAGATTGTTGTCTACGTCAGCGATCAAAATTGACCGAAATAACTACATTGATAAATCGTCAAAAAGTTTAGGATTAAATTAATTTCCATATGTTCGACAAAAAGAAAATTGATTTCCGTATAATATGTTTAGTGTTTTTTTGGTAATTTTCCCTGCATGTACTACTTAGATTGTTACCTTAGTCATAATTTTGCACTATTCCACACTCTCTTGACTCTGAAACCAAACACTCTCTCCAACTCTCCTGCTCTCGCATCGCAAATAATTAAACTAGAAAAATACGACACGATGTTAACAACGAGGTGAGTCTTTGTTCAGAGTGATCTCTCATTCTCTCTCCCATTCCTCTCTCTCTCTCTCTCATTATTCCCTTTGTTCAGTGATTTATCCATAGAAATTATCATTGCCCTCAAAGGGTCATGTTTTCTTCTAGTCACTCACAGAGGATTCCGACCATAAAAATCACACACGTTTATGTTCAATTAATCTTGCGAATGGATGGTGTCCACAAGTGAAAATTACCAATTGAAAGAGTGGTTCGGTTCGTCTAACCAAAGATAGAAGAAAAAATTAACCACGTACGTGAATGATTTCCAAATAATTTCCTAAAAGCGTTGACAATTTGGGCTTGGAAAGGAAACGCAACGCCCGTATCTGGTGGCGGTGACAATTGGCCATGGAGCCTGACACTGGTGTCCAAGATAACAGTGACGATACTCCTATAGTCACAACTTCAACAAGTCCTCTTGAAAGAAAATGTTCCTTATGACAGGAGTATAATCATTTATGGAACTTTGATCTCTGTATATCTTTTGCTGACTTAATTACTACTGTTGGTTTTTTTTTTCGCTATCTCCAAGATTCAATGCTCTGTTTGTTTCACCAATTAAGTTATTTAAAACATATTTTCTTATCAATGAAAGATATTTTTATTATCGATAATATTTTATATTTAAATATTTTCGTAGATAACGTTCATGCATTTTCTCAGTAAACAACATCGAGTGATTATTTTTACGAAGACTTTTTGCGAATTCTTTATTTTTTCAAAATAAAATCTTTTTTCAATGATGAGGGAATCACTGGGAGGGGTTTGCCCCATAACTTTCTATTATTTACTAGAATCCCGGCTTTGACGCCTAGACTTTTCAAATGCCTTCCTCTCGAAGTTTTGCGTGAGATATTTATTACATACGACTTTTTATTTATTTGTTTATCATTTGTTTTGGCTTAAGTTTGGGGGCACATTGACGTCGACTTCTCGCGTCCTCTGATGAAGCCTGTCCGTGGAAGCTGCAGTGCACCAGCAGAACACTCTGGCCTCGCGGTTTTAGACTTTTGTCCCATGTGGACAGAGGCAAGGGGCAGTGTGTACACGTACTGACGAAAAATCAAAAACACCAATGCGACACGACGAACATCGGCTGACCCATATTAAAAACCGATTTACGAACGAACATTCGAATAAGATGCTTAGATTTCATCCAGTTTTGCCCGTAAACCATTGATCAATACGCGGAATTTGGCATCGGTGACGTGCTGAACAGGTTTCCCCATCATCATATTTTTGGTGGGAGCAGTTGGTTTCGAATGGCCCATCCCGATATTAAAAAATTTCCGGGACGGCCAGACCGCTGAGTTAACCCTCCTAGCAGACCAAGTCAATTTTCTTAATTATATAAATGTACATATTTGCTGGATTACTAGACCCGGTCAAAATAAATCCCTTGCTTGTCAGCATCTTCTGCGCACTAATCTTTATTCACGATGGAGTATCAATCGAATCACGCCGTTCCATATAATTGAACATAAAAAACAGCAACACCAAATAAGAAGGAAAATGGAAAAAGAAAAAGAGAAGAAGAAGAAGAAGAAGAAGCAAAGGCTGCTATTACTATCCAATGTTGGTTCTCTCTTCAAAGGCACAACAGCAATCGACTTGCTTTAGTAGGTGAACTCGTTCATAATAAGTGTCGACAAACAATCAGCTCGAGCCATAGATAGATGGCCTTCGTGATTGGCTCATGTACAGCATCACCTGCCCCCTTCAAACCGATATAAGAGTCTCGCAATGCAAAGGAAGACTCCTCTTCAATGAAAATTCGGGATATTTCAACATCGAAAAATGGAGAAGGCTGAGTTATTTGACACGCAATTTAAGTTCACTTACAGAAAAAGGGGAAAGAAAGGCAGCATATACGTTAAACCCTAGGAACGTCCAAATATAGCGCGTAGGATACCCAGTATACTACCACCGAGCAAGGCCTTCATCAGCCTCAGCTTTCCATTAGTGTAAGGCGGGTACCTTATCGCGGCATCGCCCATGAAACTTCGGTATAGAACGGCCTTCTTATGGCTAAAAGCATCGAAAGAGAATTTTCCATGGTATGCCCCCATTCCGCTCTCACCAACTCCTCCAAATGGTAAAGTGTGGACAGCAAGCTGCATTTCCAAGCAACAATAGGTTTTAGGTAATTTGTAGTACTTGACAACAGAGTGTCGAGCATAATGCAAAGCTTGCATACTAAAGCTCACAAGTCACAAGCAGTTCCAGCACCATTACTATGCATTACTGATTCTTCTAGGGAAGAAGCAAAAGTTTCACGCTGCTCAACTTTTGTTTCCAATTTTCATTGGAAAATCTCTATAAAGATTACCGAGCTAACATCACAAGTAAATCTCACTTCACAGCTTTTTGTGGAAAGCAGATGAAATTGCCACCAATAACTCCAAAACATTTCTCATGGACATGTAGTTATATATGATCAATGTCTCTGAAGTTCCAAAAATGTTTCCACTATAATAGGCCAATAAGGACTTATTATTTAGGTGAATAGTGAAAGTCCTCCAAGGTGTGTCCAAAAAGCACTTGATAAGGAAAAGGGCCATCATTCTAAGAAAAATATAGAACATGGCCCTGAAACAACAGTGAAAGAGCCAGGCATCTTTATAATTCAGAACACTCTTATTTTGCTGCATAACCTGGAACTTGAAATATTTTAACACAAGTACAAGCTAACAGAAAACAAAGAGACAGAATGATGCCTTAAAATAAGTAAGTACTATCAAAAGATAATGAGTTCTCTTGGAAACTTTCGTAAACTTACATGAAGTGTAGTATCATTGACAACCAAACCCCCGGCAGAGACATTCTTCACAAAATGCTCTTTGAGCTTCTTATCATTGGTAAAGATATATGCAGCAAGTGGCTTTGGCCCTGAATTAATTATATCAAAGCTCTCTTCCAACTTGTCAACCTGTACAACATTTTAAGATATGAATCAGAAATATATTCCACAAGGTTATAACTGCATAAAAACCTGTCGACGTGTTATCAACAGACATTTCTAATTTACTGCAGTAACTGCACATTCAAGCCTCTGTTCACGATATATCAAAACAATAAGCATGAATAATCCAGAGTTGAAAACCACTATCCAAAATAGTAGGCATTTTTCTCATAACAACTAAGCCCAACTGGAAGCCAGCTCTTTAATTTCCTTATGCTGTACTTCTCAAAATAGCATTTTCCTGTGCACGTTCTATCCTCAACATTACAATCAACACGGAAGCCCACACTTTGCCCATCCAGAAGAGAAGGAAGTTCTTTATATCAGTTCCTCTATTTAGCTTGAAACTTTGATATACAGACAGTGTCAACATTTCAACCATTAAAGCATAATGCATTGCCATAACAATCAGCAGCAATTCATGCTTGATTCTCACAGTAAGAATGGGAAGCAAGGGACCAAATATCTCCTCCTTCATAATCAGAGAATCCCTTGGGACATCGAGCAAGATGGTTGGCGCAATTTGCCTGCCATTGAGAAACACCATGTCAATCACTGGAGTCTAACGAATAAAGAGGATGCAGATAGCCAGACAGAAACTCACAGCTTGGTTGGGTCTCTTTCACCTCCATAAACAACTTTATTGGAAACCTTGTCTTCATCCAGAAGCTTCGTCAACCTAGTGAAGTGGTTGGAGTTCACAATACGGGACAAATCTTTTGATTCCAAGGGATTCTTCCCATAAAACATTTCCAGTTCATTCTTGAGAGCATCCACCTGGAAGAGATAAGGGAACGTTTGGGATATCCCATACAAAAGGAAAAACGGACACAAATCAATATGGCAACCTTACCAACTTTGGAGCAAGATCTTTCGTAGTTATCATGTAATCAGAAGAAATGCAAGCTTGCCCATTATTGCATCCCCACTTGCCTGCGATTATCCTTCTACATGCAATCTACGAAAGACAGTCGGTTTCCCTCATAGGCAGCTGAAAAAAGATGTTTATCAATTTTAATCAATTTAAGTCAAAAAAGAATTAGTTACTTGTAAATTGACACCCGAATCCACCACCGCAGGAGCTTTTCCTCCAAGCTCTAAAACGACTGGTGTTAGGTGCTTAGCAGCAGCAGCCATCACAATCTGCCCCACTCTGCCATTACCTGCAAAGACAAGTTTCATTTTAGCCGTGAAAATTCCCTAAAGCTTATGAAGACCGCCTTCTGCATGAATTCCCCTAAAGATCAATTATTCTAGAAGCTCAATGATCTCTGCCAAATATAACTTCCAATTTTTCCCAGACAGAACACAATAGCACAAAAGACTCTCTCGGTCTAAGCTTAGGGTACAAAACCTAAGTTGGAAGTGGACCTTTTACACTGGACAATCAGATGCAATGAAAAGTCAGGAATGGCAGGAACAAATTGACGCACATAGTGTGAAGATAATGATGTTTGATAAGTTAAGCTTTCAATTATTCATACTCCTTCACGGTAATATTAAACCTGGTGAACTACTACTGTTGCCTTCTGGTTGGTTATTGGTTTTCCAGCTTATTTTCTATGGAAGAAAAAGGTGCCGGTGATACAACTGCTTCATGATAAATCCTACCGAAAAGGATCTCAAGCTCGAGTAAAGAGAAGTGTCTCAGTTCCTCTCCAATCAACATGCCGAATATCTCCTCAATGGTGTAAAGTATACAGTACATCTGCCCCTCTCCAGATGACATCCCCTTCATTTTATCATTCCCATCGAAATACAGAGTATACCCAATAGTATATCCAAGGAGCACATGGAATCCCAATATAATCAAAGAAACTACTCTATATTTCAGAATAAATTAACATACCCCACAAAGTAGGCAGAAATCAAAGAAAATTAAAGAAAATTCATTTTTGCTCCAAATTTATTGACCAGCACAGATGTAGTAGTTATTCACCAATTCAGGAATGAACAACTATTCCAATATTCATCTGCAACCAGAAGTGCCAAGGAATCGTTCTCAATTAGTGACTTTGAGTTTGGATGCAGCCAATTGGTATCCTATACTCGGTACAAAATTTTTCAAGATCATATTGCCAAGGGGTAGCAGTAATCTCTTCCCCCTTTCAAATTTTAGTTACTAATACCAAAGTGCATACTCCAATTTTCTCCTTGTCTTATTATCTCAAGGGCTCTTTTTTTATGACATTGTAATCCACCTAAATTGAATAAACCCCAAACTAATTAAATAACACAGTAACCTCATTCATTGGGTAAGATGCAAGCTAAAACTCCAGTGGGTGGCTTTAAAATAAGATTGTTTGCACCTAATGATGTGGGAAATCCCACTTCTGTCATCTGCCCCAATCCAGGCTTATAGATCCACTCCTTAACCATTAAACTGACCCCATGGAAATCAACCTCAACAAACTTTGTATTTTTCACTCATTTTTTACTTGCTCGTTCTCATATTACTGAAAAAAGGGGATGACAATAGATGTAGCTGTCGAGGGAATAAAAAAAGGTAAGGTACATGGAAAAAAAAATTAGCAGTTAAATTATTGTTTGTAGCTATCTTGAAATTTTCACTTTCTGATTTCCCGTTAAAAAAACAAGGAAGATCAAAGTTGTTGTAGGCAATTGATGTGAAAGTGTAAGTTATTAGTAACTTAGTTCGTTGGGCATATTCAAGAAGAGCTACTGTTAGAGAAATTCTTCAATAGAAGCTAAGTCAAGTCTAATCTTAATATCATTTGAAAGAAATTATGAAGCAACATGTGAATTAACCTGTATAAAATATTTTGTCCCACTTTTGCTCCAACAGTGCAGTTGTTTCAGCAACAGCTCCCTCAACAACCCTAATTGAAGAGCTATCCATATACTCCCCTAACAATTTTGCAAGCAATGCTGATGTGGCTGGTGCTATCTCTGAAGGTTTCAAAACAACAGCATTGCCTGCTGCAATAGCTCCAACAACTGGATCGAGAGACAACACTGACAAATAGTGAAGAAAAAATGTCGGAACCACAAAGAGATTAGTAGATGAGACAATAGACAGGAGGAAATTAAAGAGAATGAGACTTGTCTCATACAGTAAGGATAATTCCATGCTGAAATTATTAGTACAACTCCCAGAGGTTCTGACACTATTTCAGCTGATGAAGGAAAAGTGGTCAATGAAGTTTTAACCTGCAATAGAGAAAATTATAAAGCTCAATCTGATGACCTCTCAAAAAGAGCATAAAATAACCAGTGCCTAGTCAGAAGTGACGTTCCCAAACAGTACCTTCTCCGGCATCATCCAATGTTGTAATTCTTTAAGAGCCAACTTGCATGAATTCCTCAACATGCCTACCTGCATATCAAGTTGCAAAAATGTAACAGGTGTGGAAGTACAAAGAACTCTTTAAGAAGCATAACAGAAGTTTGTTATTGATGCACATGCCATACCCCAATCACGCCGCGAAATCTATGACACAAGCAGCCTAAGGTAGCTGGCAAATTAAATCACCAATTCCAGTGTCAAAAGGTCACAGTGTTTCAACGAGCAAGTGCCTTTGCACCAGATTTAGTGGCCCAGCCTCAGTTTATTGTACGCTAAAGGAGCCGGGGCATGCCTCAGTCTAAGGATGAGAATTTCAAATGCTGATTATACTCGTATTGACCAGATTTCACCTTTCATCAAATAGAAAGGCTGGTTACAGACAATCGGCACTTATACTCTTGAGACTACAAATTTGAGGTATAATGGGTAAAGCAATTCATTCAGACTTCTGCACAGCTATGTTCTATTCTCCAGATTTAAATATGCTGTCATAATATTTTTATATTTTTTTGGGGTGATTATCTCATCATAGTTCATTGAGGTTTTAATTGGTAGATAGCCTCAGTTTGAGACGCATCTCATTATGACCCTCCGTGACTTCCAGACGCCTAATTGGATTCATAATTCTGCATTCATTTCTTTGCCGCCATTGAACATGCCCAGTACAATTCCCAACTATCCTAACAAACATCTCCACAGCAGACAATCATACCACATGCCAAGGAAAGAATAGTTAGTGGCATTAACCATCCAACTTGTTTAGGAGTGAAAGGAGTGTTCTCATTGGCTATCCTTTCCACCAAGCAATTAATTGCAACTCTTCCAAAGTAACATCACCCAAATCCCAACTACCCAAGTGGCCCCAAAGCAAGCTCCATGGGACCAAAGCAAGCTCCATGTCCTTACCACAAGCTAAGTAAAATAAACGTGCTCAAATGTAATCCATAATTCGCAAGAACCAAATACGACCAGATGGAAAGATGGCTACTACGTGCTAGCAAGTATGCATCCAACACCGTAACGAAGAGAAGCAAGAAATGAGCATCCATCCACCTCCTCCGTTCCTCATCATGATCAATCAGTACGAGGAGAGAAAATCAAAGACCAGCCGATTACACCAGCACGAAAAACGACCGTCCCAATAGATATTTCCGACGATCGGCGCGAGACTTCACGCATCAAAGTCAACGCCGGCCAAACCCGAAGCCGATGGAGCATCGCGAACTAATCTCACCCCCCCCCCCCCTCTCCAACGAGCCGGGAGCGGCGGTTACCTCGTAGACGACGGACTCGAGCTCGGGCTTGCCGAGGTCGGAGCGGAGGGCGGCTGCGATGTCCCGCTCGCGGTCGTCGGTCATCCTGAGGATGCCCTTGAGCTGCGACTCCCGCCATTGGTAGCTCCTCGTGGTCCCGGAGGCGAAGGCGCCCCTCAGCTCCCCCACGAGCAACGACGCCGCCCGGGAATCGAAGAGCTTCTTCCCGACGTCGTCCTCCCGCGCCTCGCCCGCCATTTGCTGCTGTCGCCTCGCCGGCGAATCTGGTGCGGGGGAATCAATCGGTGTCGTCGCTATAAATACAGAGGGCGAGAGAGAGAGAGAGTGTGTGTGACGGTGTGAGCGCGAGCGTGCGGAGGAGGAGGAGGAAGGAGGCGATGCGACCGCAACATGAGTCGCTGCTTTGCAGTCCACGACCCGAACGAGCGTAGTAGATTTATTTGTCCTTTCCCGTGTCCGTTTCTTTCTTCTTTGGGGGAAAGCGAAGGAGAGCGGGTGAAACCGCACGCGCTTTCGGCCGGAGAGTGCGGCGTGGGGGGAGGAAGAAGCGAGACGGGACAGGAGGAAGGACAAAAAGGAAAGCAGCACCACCACGCTTCCGCATTGGATTGGCGCAGCTTTCTCGGGCTGACGCTACTACCTATTCTAGATAATACAATTAAAAAAAAAGAAAGAAATGGCACGAACAATCCAACGTGGTCCATGATCCTAAATTTTAACTCATTATCTATTATGATTAATGGACTTTTGATTTGCTCAATATCGTCCATAAACTTTTGATACATATTCAATATAATTCCTGAACTATATGAAAATATTCAATATAGTCATTTTATCAATTCAAGTTCAGAGATTACATCGAACAAATTATATGACTACATTGAACGTGGATTTTATATTGAACGAATCGAAAGTTCAGGGCTCACATTGAACATTAGGTTAAAGTTCAGGGATTACATTAAACGAATTTAAAATTCAAAGATCAAATTATACATTGGACAAAAGTTCAGGGACTGTTTATGTCATTATTCCTTAAAATAAGAAGATCCTATTTTAAAGGGACCCCACTACGATAAATTAAATTTGCAATAATAATGATACGATTTGTTTCGTGATTCGTTCTGCTGTTGATTGTCTTATTCGTAAAATATAATCCACCAAACATTAATGATACCGTGATTCGTTCTTTCATCATATTATTTGTCAAACATAATCCTTCAAACATTAATTTTCTAAATTAAGAGTTCCGCCTTTGGTTGGATCGGACAATAGGACGGAAAGGGGATTAGTTTTTACCATTTTGCCTCGACTTGAAAATAGCGACATAGTATTAGGTGGTTCGGAAGTTACTATCAAGGTGTCTTGAAGTTGACGAAATTCACACAAAAGTCTCACGAAAGTTTGGACGGGCAAGCGATGCCATCGCCATTTATTATCCTTTTTGGGTCAAGCTGATTGCGTACTAGCTCCAATAATTAGTTGGATAACCAAACATTTTCTGCCCCAAGGAAATGGATAACCTAACTCATCTTCACTAAATTAGATTATTTCTTTTCTTTTAGGCCTCAGGGCAGAAAATGCACTAAGGAAACTCCAATTCGATCTTCCCCCGGCTGGGAGGCATCTACCTGATCCCGATCACAATGGCGCTCCGAGCATCCATAATGTTAAAATTTAACTTATCCACGAAATTTCAAATTTTTCTTGTAAAGGTAACATTTAAAGGATGATATATTAATATATTGTTTATGAGAATGAGAATGAGAATGAGATTTGAGTTCTTCTGGTTGTTAAATCTATCTCTATATTTGACCCACTAATGTAAAACTAAGTTTGAAATTTCTTTCATCGGGCTTATCTTTTTTTGAACAAAATAAAAAAAATTCATGTTTAATTAATATAATAAAGTCGGGTATAATATTATCGCGATATTTTAATGAATTTCTTTACCCTTTTACACAAAAAAAAACTATGTGCCTATTTTTCCTACTGTGTAGAAAAAAGTTTAGGTCATGAGTTGTGGAAATTGAGTGTTCATGTTAGGCCATTCAACGTTTATGACCATTTCACTCTACACTTGATAAAACAAATAGAAGATAAACAATTTCGCATGTCTAATTCAATTGAACGCGGAGGGGACACCCGAACGAGAGAACATGCTATCATGTTTTGTCATTATAACTCACCAAAACATTTTTCCATATGGGCAAATATATACATCAATTGCTTTTTACACCAAGGTAAATATACCATTTCAAACTCGAAGTCGTGCCATTGGGATTTGACCAACTATGAATAGATCTTACTTTGGGTTAAAGAGTAGGAACACCTATTGGTCTGTATCCTGGGTCTACTTGTTGCAAAAGGCAAAAGCAATCAAGGGAGTCGAGCTAATTGCTTGAGTTGAGCTGATTGCTGGCGATGGCTTCTATTATAGGATGTATGTAATCAAACTCCCATCTCGGCGAAAAGAGAAGAACTAGACAAACCCACTTTGTGCAAAGAAAATAGGAGAAACTCTGGGGTAAGAAATCCTAGACCGAAACTCCTTAGCGACGGCTAGAACCCGGAATTCCAAAGATAGTTTACTTTTTATCTGAGGTTATATTTACAGAAAGAAGGTATTTGCAAAAAATTAGAAAATGGGAATGAGGAACATGACACAAAGACCACAAACTAGGTATCATGCAGGATTATTAGGTAGCCCCTGTTGGGATATTGACAGTGGTAAATTGATTGAACCTATGGAAAAATGGATAGATGTTGAAATATACTTGTTAAATGGTAAAAGGGATCTGACCAAAAATTGGTAAAAGGGATAAATGCTCAAAAGTCTTGAAACCTCTTGGAAAGTATAATCAAGTTTTAAATCTTTCAACGGAGTGTAACAAGTTCTAAAACTTGTTAAAATCATAACAAAAAACAACTTGTTTTATTGAACATCTTGATTTTTTTCCCAAACTTGAATTTGAACGTAATATGTATAATTAAAAGGGAAAAAAACGAAAAAAGGATAGAGAACAGATCTTGAAGGATGGTGAAACTCGAAGGTGGCGGCAGCGCTGCTCCGGAATTGTCAGGACCTCGACGAGGGTCGACGGCAGGCATCTTGTTCGACCCTCGAAAAGACGTGGCCGCGCAAGCAAGCGAGGGCAGCAACCCTTGCTAGCAAAATAGAGGCCTAGCCCAAACCTCTTTCTTGATCGAACCATTCTTTTTAAATTTTTCTAACTCATTTTTCTTTAAGTATATCATCCTTTTCCTTTCTTTTTTTTCCAAGTTTTTTCAAGCATTTTTTGCAATGTAGTGCCGCATTAACGACGTTTCTCTTCGAAATTATTTGAAAAATACCACGTTGACATTTTTCATTGAACCAATTTGGGTGAAGCTAACAGAGAGACTCGATTGCACCAGCCCGACTAAATTTTAGGATCTAATTACGCATCTTTGGAAAAATTCAAGATCCTCGGCTAGTTTTAGAACTTTGGATAGACTTGTTTTGAAAAGGAGAAAAGATAGATGAAAATATGGGTTCTTTAAGAATTGCTTGTGCAGGCGACTCCACTTGCTTGTACTAAATTGCCTCTATCATGTCGCCTCTGCCATTTCATTTTCAAAGTTCCAACTGCACATCATCACATCTTCTTTCGTTGTCTGGCCATCCATAGCATGTGAGATCTTGATATGTTCTTCCAGCACGGAATGTACTTGAATATTTTCAAATTGAATGTATATCATGACGTGAACAAGATCCCATCCAAACCATAAGTTAATATTCCTTTCCATGATGGCTTGTCTTTCCCAAGAAACCAAATAATATTTCGGTGATGAACTGCCCACCAACCTCACCCTTCGATATCGAGCAACTCGAGATTTTGGCTCCAACCATTGTGGTACCAAATCTTGACGTGAAAGAGATATACATGACTTCAAGATAAAATTAATTATAAAGAGTTACAATCTAGTGCACATTTGAAAAATGAATCAACTTAGTATAGCTTGTAAAGACTCGCTCAATCCCCAAAAATGGATTTGTCATAGTATCGTGGCACAATCATTAGCTGTTCACCGAAACTTGTATCATCATCTCTAGTAGCTACGGCTTTGCAAAAAGTGGTGCACGCGTAGATTTGGCATCCTCAATACCATCACCGTATAGAGACAATAACAACATAACTTTCACCTAATTCTAGATTTAAATCTAAATTGGGAGAGAAGAGCTGCAAAAGAGATACCAATTAATCACAAATTCACTTTCAGATAAGCTTTTTGATTTAGATTTTCTTGTGTTTTTGGTCTCTTGACTCCCTTCCTTTTCATTGGCTCCAATATGTCAATTTGGGAGAAAAATGATCAAAGAAATCATAAATCTAGATGCCAATATAGTCTTAAACCTTTCAATTTGACAAATTTAGTCATGAAAATTTTGCCAATTTAGCCCGTTCGACCAATTTTGGATGAAAATCATTAACGTAGACGTTGACCGTTCTATGCAATACGGTTGGTGCAAACAGGGATAATTTCTTTTATTTTTAAGAATTTTTTGTCATTATGGTCGGCCATTGGGCAGGTGCCTACATGCCCTCACCTGGGAGAGGCGGTCAGAGAAGCCATGATGGCCTCCCTTAGGGCCTTCACAGCCAGCGTGGGTCTCACCTAAATCTGGCAAGGGCCTTTGCGGTCTTGCCAGCTGCTAGTGAGGGCCGCGACCCTCACCAGCGATCAGCAGGGGCTTGCAGGCCTTTGCTAACCACAATGGAAAATAAGAAAATAAAAAAGAAAAAAATATAAAAAATAAATAACAATTAAAAAATTTATAAAAATTATGTTCGTCATCATCAACCATCCTATGTGGCACGAGCAGCATTTACGTCAATGATTTGTTGCTAAAATTGGCCGAAAGGGCTAGATTGGCAAATTGTTAATTGATTTATAACTAAATTTGCTAAATTGAAAGATTTATAACTAAATTGACATCCGTAAAATAAGATCAAGACCTTTTTGGTAATTTTCCCGTCAGTTTAGTTTGTCCACATATCCATGCTTGATTCTTATATACTTGTGCTAGCAATATTTTTTCGATAGGATCATATGATGCTTGTCTTTGATAATATATGAGAAAGAGAAAAGAAAAGGAGGGGGGAGTCACACCTCACATCCTATGTTATCTCAGGGCTTAGCACTTTACACTCACATATTTACAAATGCTGCCTTCTCATCGGTTGGTCTGGCCGTGAAATTACATTCTCCAATGTTATATCTCCTTGTATTGATGTTTATAGCTACTTCATAAACCAAAGAAATGGAGATAATCATGAGAACAAGAGTCGATGATGAGGAGATCAATGGACTGGAGTGTAAGCTGAGAGAGTGAATCAGCTGACTACAGCTGGACCTTTGAACAGACCGACATGTTCGAATGTTCTGCATCGAGTGCATGCGAGTTTAGTGAGTCTCAATCCTTAGATCGGGCGAGTCGCACGTGAAACCAACCAATGTCAAGAGCTCACATGCAATTGACTCACATGCACTTGGATCTAAGAAATTTTCAAGTTGGAGGGTGGATCTAACTAAGAAATTTTCAAACATCGATGAAAGGTTCAACGGCGAGCCACTGGGAAGGAGGAGTGAAACCATGGTCCGCAGTTGGTCAAATTGCGCCTCCATGCATGTGGAAGTGAAGACTTTGAGAGACCCCATATTGCCTCGATCCACCATAAAAAAAGTCAAACTCACGCATTTCGAAATCCGTTTAGGTTAAGCTAGTACGTACACCTGATAATAACCAATTCTACTTTCAACGCATTGATTAATTGCGTCGCGTGTAAAGTCCGTGTGTTGAAGTTTCAAGTTCTTTAATTTAACCACTTAATTGATGAACAAAATCCTCAGAGTCGTTCGCGAATAACATCGCACCCCGTAGTCGTCTCTCCGTTTCCACCTCCTAAGAGCATTCTTTCGCAAACAATGATAAACATCGACGCAAAGAAAAGGATGACGTGATGCCTCATTGTCAAGTGCGTACGAATGTTTTCGAGTTGCTCATACCCCGCGGTTTCCCAATTTGAAGTGATAGTCCAGCCTTTTGGAATCCCCCTTTTAGGGTGCGTAAATTTATAAACAAGACCGAATATCCAATCTTTCTCTATAACATAAGCAGCATCGAGTATCCTTTTTTCTCTTTTTGATCATCAATTGCAATACCGCTGATGTTATGAACCCGGCGTGTATCTTGCTCGTGAACATCGGATCAGCCTAATAAATTTTTTGACCGGCGACGATGATCAGTCGATCTGAATTGAGAAGGAGATCAGAAGGAACTTCAGGGGGCTGAGCGAGACAAGAAGGGGTCAAGCTCAGGACCCGGAAGGACAGGCCAGTCCTCCATTATTAATTGAAGCTACAAGTCTCTCCCAATCATTTGGCATTGTGAGCAACATTCAGCTGTGCTCTCTTAAGCTAATTCATTGCGTTCCCCGGGAAAGAGTGCATGAAAGAGACCACAATTCAGTTGTTCAATCAATGATCTTTGCTCCCCACCAACACAGAGGAACGAAAAGTCAATGATCTACCTAGGATTCAACCAGCATTTAATCATCATTCTGCCATCGGCCCGCGTCGTTGTCCCGGTACCTACTCCGCTTGCAAAGGTTTGAGAGTTCTCGAGATCGTATCTTATTATCCAAAAGGAAAATGAAATCTCAAATAAGAACTTGAAATGAATCATCTTTTCAAAAGAGAGTCCAGAGTGAACCCTGTTTCGAATAAAACTCTGAACTGCCAATTTAGCCTTAACTGAGACCCTAATCTTGACTTACCTGGCACGTGAGCAAAGATTCCGTTTGCCGATGAGTTCAGGACCTTATTTGAGACCGAGTTCACCACTTTAGGATCTTAATTGAGAGACGATCCACTTTGGACCGTCTTTGATAAAATGACACAACTTTAGGCCCTTCCTTCCATTAAAATGAACGTCACACGCACTTGGCCATTGATCTAACGAGAGATTTTCGAATTTCAATACATTGATTACAAAGTTCTTAAAAATAGATAATGCATTGAAGGCTTCATTGTTTCCTTGATTAGTCATTAAAAAAGTACCCTTCAAGTACCTGTCGACAGGCTCCTTTCATCGATAAACCCTACAAGGTACTCGTTCTCGAGGAACTCATGGAGCACTTAAGTGAAGAAATTACAAATTTTTTTTGTATGATATTCTTCTATTGTTGTTCAACAAGTGACATTTGTTAACAGTACCCTATTTAAAATTTAATCCATTACATTTTATTAACCGGGCATTATAAAAATAACAAGATTCCAGCTAAACTTTTAATAAGGCACTTATATCACATCGCAGCATTATTTATCGAAACAAGCATATCTAATATTTTCCCAGGGATATGGCTTTGGAGCAACACTAGTGTGACCGAAGTACAGGTGAGCTTGGCCGGTATCGAACGTGGGATCTAGTGGGTCCATCGTGGGGCCCGCGTGATTGGACGGATCAGATCGACTGGGCTCAAATGTATCCGGAGCAGCTGATAATTTTCCATGATGTCGGCCTTTGGTTTGGTTTGTGTCTTTTTCGAGTGTTTGGTGAGCCCCCCGGCCGTTCGCGGAGGTCTGGTCGGGTAAGGACCGGTACAGCCACCCTTCCTTCCCCCGGCCCACCCTAGTTTTCGTCTAGGCGGCGCCACGCCACCTTCATCCAACCGTCACCGAAAGTGGATTAATTTCTCAATCTGTAGCTCTTCCAGGCAATTGATTGTACGTCGTTATCGAATTCTTTAATGTCCGGATATAGGAGAAGCGTATCATGTAACAATTATATCAAGTGAAGCGTTTAAACTTTGATATCATCATATCATTTGCGCTATTTGTTTCTATCGGAAAGTGCAGACCTTGTATCGCCCATTGGTGTGATGAAAAGAAATGGTTCATTTGCATGGTTAATAATATAGATATCACCATATCGAGCGGTATAAATATCATGCGATGCGATACTTGATTCGGTTCACAAATTCTCAAAATTAGAGCTTTTGAATATTAAGTCACATATTCATATAGCAATTTAAGCTTTTAGGATAGTTGTCACTAATATCACGAAATCTCGCATGGTATTAGAATAGGAAGTCTCGAAAGTTTGAATCTTTCTGGACAAGTTAAACTTTTAGAACTTTCGATTTTGGGAGTGCATTGATGATCCCATAGAACGATGATTGGGCCATTCGGGCTTATATTTCTTTGTAGAGAATGAATAAAAAATGGGATCCCTTTAGCGATCAATTAAAATGAAATTATTTTTTTGGCCATAACCAACTAACCAGAACAAAATAACTTCCATTAAAGATCATGGAACTCCCACTTTTTTCTTGTAAAAAAAAACCTTTTTATTTAGGGGGTATTAACGATTCGGTTCGCTCAATATAACCGAACCGAACTGTTAAGGTGAGCGATTGAACCAAATCAAACTGCGACCACAACCAAATACAAACTGAACCAAAATCCTGATTCGGTTTGGTTCGGTTTTCTTTTTTTGTAACATCAATACAAGGTTTAGTGAAAAAGAAGAGAGATTGTGTAAACTATAATTCAGTCCGTTTCAACTAAGATTTCTTCTTTGTCTCCTCTAGAGCAGGAAAACGAGGGTTTCGTCGAGGGCGAGGCTTGAAAAGCAGAGGCTACTTTCGCAAATCTTGTGAAACCATCCACGACGCTTCCAGTATAATCTCGGCCCCATCCGTTTCTCCTCCCTCGATCGATTTGCCGATGTTTACTTTCGGAACACCCGTGGAATCCAGATATGAACTCCCAAATTTTGATTGGAATGCATGGTTGTTGTTTACCAACACTACAGCGTTTGGAGCTTTGAACCAACTTTGTGAAGTTTGAACCCACTTTTGGATTGCGAATCTGGTTTAGAATGATTGTTGCCTTTGTTTTGATTCCGGGGTTGTAATTGCTGCCTGTAAAATTCACAAGGACGTTTGGTCCTAACGTGAAGATTGATGCCGTGTGGCCGGCGACCGGCCAAGGAAGAAAAAAAATAAAAATAAAAAATAATTAAAATTGTCAAAAGATAAAAAAAATTACAAAATTTTAATCTAATTTTCCTCATCGGATTTCCTTACCAAATTTGGAAAATACTTTCCGGGTCCTTGTTAGGTTTCAACCAAGCACAAAAGAATGAAGTCACTTTTCAAGACGATGACTTGTTGGAAAATGTTTTCCATAGATGGTATATTTTCCGTGAAACAAACGGAGCCTTAATCGACAAAAAATATTCGTCTAAATACTTTCGTACATGATAAAAATATTTTTGTTTACTCATATTTGTAAGCGATATAAGCGATTATTTTTATAAAAATAAGGCCTTAAATAATGATGAAAATCCCCACCTTGCCGAAACCGGTCAAGCCCAGCCTCATTTAGGGCCTGGGCTGCACCGCCCCGCTAAGTGTAGGGCGTGAGACGGGAATGGGGAAGCAATGGTGTTGTTCGTTGTTCCAGGATGGGGATGGGAATAGATAAAAGATATTGCACCATCCCATATATATATATGAAAAAAGTACCCTTTCTATACTTAAAAAATTATGAAAAAAATAGCCTTATACACGGGATTGTTTTTTGGCCATATACAACTTATTTTTGTTTGAAACACAGCACTATCGATCATTAGGATTTGTCTGCGGTATTCTTCCTTGTTGAAAAGGAAAGACTGAACTTTGCTTTAATTTTGCACAGCATCATGGCTCCATCTAAGTTCAATGGAGTCATATATTCCCGTCCTTACCAACAGGGTGGGTTGGAATGGGGAGATGAGGAATCATTTTTCAGATGTTTTAAAAGGAACCGATGACAGTTTTTGAGCGTGTCTAAGTTACATCATTTCCACAGAAGGCGTTCGCAAACCTGATCAAAAACCATTCACTCCGCGAGCAAACACATTAACGACTTGGCAAACCAGATCAAAGCACCATTCGCTCCATCACATATACTTTCCCCCCACTTACATTAAAGTCAACATAGATCACGAGCTCACCCTTTCTGATTTGGTAGAAAGCTAACAAAAATTGATAGAAGAACATTGAAAGAGCAGCGGCAAAACAGAGAGAATAAGCTATTAATCAAGGGACGGCACATACAAGCTTACACATGCCGTGCATAAAGGTGCTTTTGTTTCCCATCCTTGGGCCTAATTTCGATCCCTTCCACAACCAGCCCAACCATCCGCCAATCGCTCCTCGTATCCAGGACATTCATTGCAACCTCCCCATCTTGTCCATCTTCCGTCAAGAACTCACCTAACTCTTATCTCTGACCACCCATCTCGTCTCTCTTTAGGATAGCTCCCATCCCCCTCATCAGGCGCTAGTGGAATTACGCGACAGCGCCACGGCCGCCGGGGGGGCAGTCCACTCGCTCTCTTCGTTTTGGATAACTGAACCCAGCGCTCATGCTTGCCCACTTCATCACCAGCAAATCCAGCTCCAACCTCAAAAAGCCGCACTTCAAATCCATTACGCGTCTGGGTGAGTTTGAATACCAAATACGCTGCATAAAGGGTTCTGGGCGGCAGCATGCGAGGACTAATCGTTCCTCTGATTTCGAGCCGATATGCTTCCATGAGTTCAGCAACTTCCGCAAACCCGTTAATTCACAAGCACATTCCATACGATCATCACCTTGAAGGAGAAACAAAAGAAAGTTTACTTTGGGACAAACAAATTAATGCTGCGCCCATTTTCTTCATGAAGGTGAGAGAGTGGAGGAAATAATGTATTACCTGGAGTTGGGCATGTGATTCCAGGACCAGTTACTTGGAGTATCACCCCCTGTTATAGACAGGGCCCTCGCAGATAGCATGATACATTTCTTCCCGCTGTGCCTGTCCAGCGAAAAGCTCTGCGAAGCATGTTGGATTCACATAAACAACAAGAACCCGGGCCGACATCATTTTGAGCTATTGAGCAATGCTAACAAAGTTCGGGAGGATTTTGAGCAATAAACCCAAAATAAAAAGCAGACTCACTCCGAACTCCGAATCAACCATGAGGTAGCGGACAGTCTTAAAGCCATATACAGATCACCCCAAAAGATGCATTGCATCGGTGGTCATCAAGGTACCATATCAACAGTAATGATAATCTTCATGCTCTTAGCACTGTATATTGAGTGATTCAATAGATCTATCCCATTCTTTGCTCCAACCATTTGAATCTTGTCATTTTCAGACGAAACATCCTTTCCTTCTTCTTCACCCTCCATTTATTATTCTTTATCTCGTGGACGTAAATCGTGACTTGGCTCATAAAATTCAATCAACCTTTCATATTCAGATCGTGGCTGCGTGCAACAGGAAAATGTCCAGTGGAAGCCGCAGTATGATTATTATATGACAGTGGCTTCTACTTGAAGAAACAAAATGCACTCGCTCGGTTCAGGCGGGAAGAGGCCAATAAACTAGGGGTGATCATGGTTCCAACGGGTAGGTTCCTTTACGGAACCTGGAACTGCTCACCCCTATAAGAAATATGTGCGAATGACACCGCCTTTTAATTCAACTACTCAGACGATGAAAGAACAAAGCCAAATTCGCAGTGTTTCGAAGCATGTAGGTGACAGCACAGCACATGAATCACATTTCAATATTCTATTTAATCTAACACGAAGAATCAGTTATCGCGTATCACCCCTCAATCCGCAAAGAGAACAATAATAATAACAGCAAAAAGAATAGGAAGAGGCGGTTTGAGGTGACAAGACAGGGGAGCCTCACCATTTTCCCGTCGTTGACGAGAACCAAGTCATCGCAGAGGCTGAAGTAGCACTCCTTCAGTGACGAAGCGCACCGGGAGACCACCCGTGCCGGTCCGGTGGTAAGAATTGACACAATGTTCAGCGAATGATTCAAGTAAAACCTAACTTAGAGAAGAAAATCTCGAAATTCAACATTGATGATAATGTTCTGTTCTTCGAAAAGAACCTTAAAACAAGCTTAAAACACTTACATATCCCTAAACCAAACCCTAATAGGATTAGAAAACATAAAACATCAAAATTACAAAACTGTCCTTAAAATTAAAACCCATAAAAAATTATTAAAAAAATGAAAAACCCATATAAACGACTCCGAATCGCTAAAATCCATCGTAGTCACAACCAAAAGCGGTGAGTTTTGTTCAGAACGCTGTTTCGCTTAAAATATCCGAATTTGAGCCCAATCCGATTTCATCAACCGGGTCTGCCGGTTCTAGCCGCATCACCGTTTCGCCTTCCGTTTGGACTTCTACATGTCCAATCGGACTTCTATTAGTGAAGCATTTCTGGACCGGTTGGATAGGTAAAAGTCTAAACGGAAGGCGAAACGGTGATGCGACTAGAACCGGCGGATCCGGTTGAAGACATCGGATTGAGCTCAAATTTGGGCGTTTCAAGCAAAACGGCGTTCTGAACAAAACTTGTAACTTCTGGCTATGACTACGATGGATTTTAGCGATTCGGAGTCGTTTACATGGGTTTTTCATTTTTTTAATAATTTTTTATGGGTTTTAATTTTAAAAGCAATTTTGTAATTTTGATGTTTTATGTTTTCTAATCCTAGTAGGGTTTGGTTTAGGGATATATAAGCTTATTTTAGGGTTCTTTTTGAAGAACAGAACATTATCATCAATATTGAATTTCAAGATTTTTCTCTCTAAGCAAGGTTTTGCTTGAATCATTCGCTGAATGCTACGTCAGGTATCAGAGCCTATGGCGACTGGCGGTGGTCTCCTAACGCAGCGTTCAGCGAATGATTCAAGCAAAACCTTACTTAGAGAGGAAAATCTCGAAATTCAATATTGATGATAATGTTCTGTTCTTCAAAAAGAACCCTAAAACAAGGTTATATATCCCTAAACCAAACCCTAATAGGATTAGAAAACATAAAACATCAAAATTACAAAACTGTCCTTAAAATTAAAACCCATGAAAAAAATTATTAAAAAAATGAAAAACCCATGTAAACGACTCCGAATCGCTAAAATCTATCGTAGTCATAGCCAAAGGCAGTGAGTTTTGTTCAGAACGCCCTTTCGCTTAAAACGCCCGAATTTGAGCCCTATTCGATGTCGTTAACCGAGTCTGCCTGTTCTAATCGCATTACCATTTCGCCTTCCGTTTAGACTTTTGCCTGTCCAACCAGTCTAGAAACGCTTCACTAATAGATTCTGCATCAAGAATGATGCCCAGACCACGTCAGAATCGCACGCTGACTTGAAAACCGACGAGACGGACGCGAGCCTGCATGCATCAGAGGAGCTCGCGAAGGAGACGACGCTGGCGATGCACCCCTCGGGCAGCACGGAGAAGCCTGGACCGCCTCTACGCTTTGCTTCGGTCACGGCCATAAGAAGAACTCCAAAGAAATGGGGTGTAGCTAAAGCGGCCTCAAGTGGACGCCTTTCGAAGAGAGACGATGGTGATTTAGAGCGTGATTCGTCGGGTTCATATATATAGAGAGAGAGCGACACAAAAACTCCGATAATGGGATAAATTTGTTGGATTTTAGATGGATATACTTCCAAATAAAGTAAAAAAAACTTAAGAAAGGAATAAATATATTGGATTTTGGATGGATATATTTCCAGATAAAGGTTGACCAAGATTGCTTCGTGTGCACAGCAAATCATATCTTATCAGAGAAGTAAACGAAAGGGTAACTCCACGCTTCCATGGGCTTAAAACACGAATGAAATTGTTGGGTATGTTGTAAAATATTGCGTTGCAAGTATATAATAGAGAGAATAAAAATTAAGTAGAGAAAGCAAATAAACATCGAATATATATATTTTCTCTTTTTATTCTATTCTGAATTCTCTTACACAATGATCAAAATTAAGCTCTTATTTATAAGAAAATAAGAATGCACAAATCATTAATGTCAATGTATTGAATACATAAGTTGAATAGGGAGATGAACATTCATTGGAGATGTACGTAGAATGCAGGTTACAAATGTATCATAATAGGTACATTGAATATAATGAATATTCATTCATGTATTTCATAATACTCCCCCTTGAATATTCATTGTATTCATTATATTATGAATATGCATTGAATGATACTACCTCATTAAAAACCTTAAGCCGGAAAAACCCAGTGAGACAAAAACCGGACAAAAGGGAAAAAGAGTACATAGCACAAATTTTAAGATCTCTCCCTTTTATAGATGCGTAAATTGCCTCGTTAAAACTTTAAGCCAAAAAAACCCTATAGGAAAAAACCGGACAGAAAGAAAAAGAGTGCAATACATAGTTCATAATATCTTCCCCTCAATTTGAGCTATATAGCCACTGCTGGGGCTAGTCAATCTTGCATCTTATGAACTTGCCGTATACCAATGCCATATACTAATTTCTCAAAAGTTGACGTTGGCAATAATTTGGTAAAAAGATCTGCAAAATTATTTATGGATTGAATCTGCTTAACATCAATTTGTCGACTTTCTTGGAGTTTGTGAGTATAGAAAAATTTCGGCGAGATATGCTTGGTCCTATCACCTTTGATATATCCTCCCCTAACTTGTGCAACACAAGCAGCATTATCTTCATAAATTATAGTGGGAGAATTTGTAACTAGTGTTAAGCAACAAGAATTACGAATATGTGTTATAACGGATCTTAACCAAACACACTCTCTTCCAGCTTCATATAAAGCAATAATCTCAGAGTGGTTGAAAGATGTAGTTACTAGTGATTGCTTCGTAGAACGCCAAGAAATGGCGGTGCCGTTATAACAAAATAAATAACCGGTTTGAGAGCGAGCTTTATGTGGGTCAAATCTATATCCAGCATCAGTATATCCAACTAAACCAGAGGTAGTGGAATCCTTGGAATAATATAATCCCAAATCTATGGTTCCTCGGAGATAACGAAAAATATGTTTAATTCCATTTCAGTGTCTCCAAGTTGGCTCAGCACTAAAACGTGCCAATAAATTTACCGCAAAAGCGATGTCTGGTCTCGTACATTGTGCCAAGTACATCAAAGCCCCAATTGCATTGAGATATGGTATTTCAGGATCAAGTATCTCTTCATCAGATTCTCTAGGACGAAACTGATCCTTTTGGGGATCTAAAGACCTTACAATCATAGGGGTGCTCAATGGGTGAGCCTTGTCCATGTTGAAGCGTTTAAGTAATCTTTCAATGTATGCTGATTGATGGACGATTATTCCATTTGCTGTATGCTCAAGCTCTAGACCAAGACAAAGTTTGGTTTTACCCAAATCTTTAATTTCAAATTCCCTTTTCAAATACTCAGCAGTTTTAGCTAACTCTTCTGGAGTTCCAATTAAATTTATATCGTCGACATAAACTGTTACAATAACAAATCCAGTTTCTAATTTCTTAATAAATACGCATGGGCAAATAGGATCATTCTTGTACTTTTCCTTAATTAGGTACTCACTTAGGCGTTGATACCACATGCGACCGGATTGCTTTAACCCGTACAAAGATCTTTGCAATTTTATTGAGAATAAGTTGCGGGGAGTGCATGCATCAGGCATTTTGAATCCCTCGGGAATTTTCATATAAATATCCGAGTTTAATGAGCCATATAGTTATGCCGTCACAACGTCCATAAGACGCATTTCCAATCTTTCAAAGAGTACCAGACTAATGAGAAAATGAAATGTAATCATATTCATCACAGGTGAATATGTCTCATCATAATCAATTTCAGGTCTCTGGGAGAATCCTTGGGCAATGAGTCGGGCTTTATACCTGACAACCTCGTTTTTCTCATTTCGTTTCCGGACAAATGCCTATTTATATCCAACGGGCTTTACATTGTCGGAGATGCAAGTTATGGGTCCAAAAACCTCTCGTTTGGCTAGGGAAGTTAATTCAGCCTTGATTGCTTCTTCCCATTTAGACCAATCTTGCCTTTGACGGCATTCAATAATAGATTGCGGCTCACAATCATCATTCATAATTTTTATGAGCAACTAAGAATGCAAAAGCATCATCAATGATGATTTCATTCCGATTCCAAATCTCATTACAATATGTAATGGGATTCTCAGTATTCCCAGGGTTGGTGATCTTTTCATGGGTTTATGCCTCTTCAGAAGCAATAAGCTCTTTGGGAGCAAGCACAACACCAGGCTCTTCTGGAGCAAATTCCTAATTCTTTCCCCTTCGTTTTCGAGAAACAGTGTCTCTTGATCCTATCGATCTACCGCGTTTCAAGTGTGAGGGATTTTGATCCATTTTAGCTTGTCTTTCGAGAACAACTATCCTAGCTGGAGCATTTGCAGCTGGAATATGAGATTTCGTTACCTTAGTAGCATCATTGAATGCGTTAGGAAATCTATTGGCCATAACCTGTAAATGAATTATGCACTGTACCTCGTTTTCACACTCAGGAGTTCTTGGGTGTAATTGAGATAAATTTTTCTCATTCTAGGAGAAAACCTTAATTGGTTTTTGCTTTGCAGCCATGTCAGTTTTAGGTGTCCCAATTGATGGAAACATAATCTCATTGAAATGACAATCTGCAAATCTGGTAGTAAAAAGATCACCAGTAGTCGGTTCGAAGAACCTAATGATGGATGGTAAATTAAACCCAATATAAATGCCCAAACGGCGTTGGGGACCCATTTTCATTCTTTTTGGCGGTGCTATAGGCACCTGTACTACACAACCAAAGGTGCGTAAATGTGAAATATCAGGTTCATAACCAAGAACCATTTGAAGGAGAGATTGTAAGAGACTAGCAGTGGGGCGCAATCTTATTAGGGCTGCCGAATGCAAAACTGTATGACCCCATGCTGTATCGTTGAGATTCATTCTCAATAATAAAGTGCAGGCAATGATTTGGATATGTTTAATCAACGATTCTACCAATCCATTTTGAGTATGAACATATGCGATCGGGTGCTCAATATCGATTTTGAGTGAAGCACAATACGTATCAAAACTCTTTGATGTAAATTCACCAGCATTATCCATCCTTATGCTTTTAATTGGATAATTAGGGAATTGTGCCCAGAGCTTAATAATTTGCGCAAGTAAACATGCAAAGGTGACATTGCACGCAGCTAATAAACAAACATGGGACCATCTACAGGATGCGTCCGCTAGTACCATAAAATATCGAAACGGTCCACTTGGTGATTGTATTGGTCCACAAATATCACCCTGAATTCTTTGCAGGAATAAAGGGGATTCAAGATCAACCTTTGTTATAGAAGGTTTGATAATGAGTTTTCCTTGTGAACAAGTTTCACAATTATAATCTTTAAACAACAATACCTTTGTATTCTTTAAAGGGTGCCCTTTTGTATTCTAAATTATTCTACGCATCATTGAAGCGCCAGGGTGACCAAGGCAATCATGCCATAATCCAAACTGATTAGGGTTTACCAATCTCTAGGATATGGTGGAGTAGGTTTCAATGGCCTTAATCATGATACAATACAAACCCATAGAAGAAACTTTTAGCTTCTCATGGATGGTCTTCAGGCCTATCTTATAAGAGGTAATGCCAATATATTCTTTATTTTGCTCATAAATAGTCTCAATATGGTACCCATTACGGCGTACATCTTTGAAGCTAAGCAGATTCTTTTTTTATCTACTGCTTAGAAACGCATTCTCAATATTCAAGATGGTGCCTTTAGGCAAAACAATTGTGGCATTCACGAAACCATCAATAATCGAAATAGAACCTGATATTGTATGGACATGTGTCTTACGCAATGTCATACTCGAGAAAAAGTGTCTACTACGAAATATGATATATGTTGATGCACTATCAAGCAAACAAACATTTTCCTTTTTTTCAGTATTTTCCTTTTGCATTTATGTTGACAACTTCAGGTGTCAAGTATCATAAACTTTTCATGTTAGTTATAGGGTCAAATAAAATTTCAAAATAATAAATATTATATCAGGTTCATAAGCATTTCATTCATAACCATATTAAAAAACAATAAAAGGTAATATATTTAAAGAAAAGCAACTAGAAAAGAAATTATTAGAATCATAAAATTCGAAGTCTAAGTTGTCATCCACCAGTCTGATGCTTCATCAAAGTAATCAGAGGTCCTCAAAGAAATCAGAGACATCCAGGGATGCATTTGCTGCTTCAGGAGCAAGAGGAGTCCCACCAACAGAGATATTGTTGGCCTCAACAGTGGTTATGCCAGTAGGATTAATTTCAATGGCGTGAGATTCACCACCCTTGCCCCTATTTTTTAAAGATGTCTGGTATAAATCAACAAAGTGTTTTGGCGTACGACAAATACGTGACCAATGCCCAGTCATGCCACAACGATGGCAAATACTTTCATTGGTCACCTTCTTTTGCTTCTTTTCTTTGTCATGATTCGGGCCAAAGTTAGATTTCCTAGGGCGATTAAATTTCTTGCCACCCCTTCGAGGATTATGTTCTTGCCTATGCTTATAGCCCTTAAAATGGCTAGTATTTTTCTCAGAATTAGCATGTGCTTTAGGCAATGCTTTTGACCCAGCGGGTCTAAGATCACGATTTTTGAGTAGCAATTCATTAGTTTGCTCAGCAGTGAGGAGCACAAAAATTAATTCAGAGTATGTGACAAATTGACACTGCCGATATTGTTGTTGCAATACACTATTCGAAGCATGGAAGGTAGAGAAAGTTTTCTCTAACAATTCCACATCAGTGAGCTTGATACCACATAACTCAAGCCAAGAAAAAATATCAAATAAAGCGGAGTTATAGTTAGACACTGATTTAAAATCTTGCAGTATGAGATTTTGCCAGTCATATTGTGCTTGAGGGAGGATAACAGTCTTGGTATGATCATACCTATCCTTCAACCTCTTCTACAAGGTCTGAGGGTCTCGAACGGATAAATATTGAGTCTGCAAGCTCTTATGCAAATGACGACGAATAAAAATCAGTGCATTTGCTTTGTCTTTTGCATTTGAGGTATCGTCTTCTGTAATTGCATTAGCCAGATCTTGCCCTTGGAGGTGCATTTCCATGTCAAGGAACCAGGATAGATAATTATTTTCACTCACTTCCAAAATGTGGAATTTGGACTTTTCAATATTTGCCATTATTCTTGCAAAACAAATGAATCCTTAACTTAATTAGAAGGATTTCCAAATATCCACCGCCACTTCAGGAGCAGAAGGATACTTTTAGATTGGAAATTGGCTTTGCAAAAATTATTTACTCAGTTGATAGATCTTCGTGCTGATAACGTGTTGTAAAATATTACGTTGCAAGTATATAATAGAGAGAATAAAGATTAAGTAGAGAAAGCAAATAAACACCGAAGATATATATTTTCTCTTTTTATTCTGTTCTGAATTCTCTTACACAATGACCAAAACTAAGCTCTTATTTATAAGAAAACAAGGATGCACAAATCAATAATATCAATTTATTGAATACATACGTTGAATAGGAAGATGAACATTCATTGGAGATGTACGTAAAATGTAGGTTACAAATGTACCATAATAGGTACATTGAATATTCATTCATGTACGTAGGTTACAAATATACCATAATAGGTACATTGAATATAATGAATATTCATTCATGTATTTCATAACAGGATTCGTATTAATATCTTTTTTAAAACAAAGTAAAAGTTATTCTACAGGCACCATAAGAGTAAATCAAAACTCGAGCAAGAAGTTATGATAGGAAAATCCACAAATTGACCTTATACTAATGAAAAAAAATGGATTAGTTGGAGCCTATACTGATGAAAAAGAATAGTTGCTCGAAATTTTAGAACGTGGTCAATCAATCGTTTAGGTTTTGATCTAATTTGGCCATACACAAATGGCTTTAGCTCAAGGAGGGCTCAAAATATAACATTATGAAAGGAAAGCTTGACAAATATGAGAAGATAAAAAGTATAGATATTTGCATCTTGGAAATTGACATTACAATGGATCTTATTCTTATATCTATCGGTTTGTTTCTAAACTCCACAATTTGCTCCACCGGGTCCCCCAAACAACACGGTATAGCCCATGAATTTATCGGCATCGTTGACAGCAGCGCCATAGCAATCTTCCGAACTCGTGTGAGTCGAAACTCGATAAGACTCGGGCACTTTCCAATTTCGCGAGCCGTCCGTGTGTTGAATCTGTCTGAAATAGCACGCGTGCGAGGATGACTTGTCCGGAAAATATCCGCTTCCCATCGGCGGGAAGGCCATATCTTTGGATGCGTATGTCACTCCTCCGTACTGCAGTGTGTAGGCGCCATACGTCAAATCAGGGAACAGCTTAGCCGGCCAGTAGCCCACGTTAATGAGGACGTTATCCATTTCGAATATTAACCACCAATCCTTTGTGTTCCCATCCTGTTGCAAAGTCAATCGTTAAATTATCGTCAGAGAACTTTGTTGTGTGTCCTCGAAGCAAGATATTTCAGTTGTGGGCAAGATAATCAATCCACACACAATGTGATTTCCAACTAAATTCACTAGCGTGTTCAAGAAAGGGGTAAGTAACCCTTTTTTTCAGTAATCATTTCTTGTTTTCACAAACATGTGTAAAAAATGTTTCAAACTCTTTTGTTCACCTATTGCCTCAACTCATGTCCGTGCTGGTGTAACTTTCATGCTACATAGAATTTTTTTTTCACCATCATTACAGAGGTCCGAAGATAAAAGGTTGATCACCTGTTGAATAGCGACATGAATCTCAAATTGTGGCCCCTCGTAAACAGAAGAATTGAGGAGAGCTCCTCCGAGTGTAACGGAATGATCAACTTGCACAAAGCCTGGACACTGCAAATCAAAGCAACCTGACCCATCCGCCTGTGTGTTTTGAACATGTATTAGAATGATTGTCCATTTTGGACTAGTTTAATTTTGCTCTTTGAACAATAGATTCAGCACCGGTTGGATAACCATCACGCATAACCACCCATGCCAAGTATCGTAATCATGTATGCAAATGACATAATTCTAAGTGTTATCGATACTCATCAAACACTGAATTCGATAATTTTCTTTTTCAAAAGCGGCATTCCAATGAATTAACAATTTACAGATTAAAAATTGATAATTAGTATGCAGAAATTGATGAAAGAAGTATTTCCATATGCAAGCCACGCTACCAAATTACAATCAAATGAGCAATAACTACGAAACCGTGATTCCATACGAGACAATAGAAGTTGGGGGGAAATCAAGAAATTTCCCTGTTATACATCTAGTTTTCTGCCAAAAAAAAAACTTATAGCAAGATAGAACTTACTTTCCAGTAGATAAAGAAATGACTACGATCGTCGTTGTATGAAATTGGATCCACCTATCATGACAAAATCCATCAAATCTAATATTATATAGCAAGAAATAATAAGAACAACGCCGAATATGGAAAAATAACGCACCTTAGAACAAATGAAATTCTAATCTCACTTTGAATATGTTCTTTTATTTTCTTTAGTCCCATTCAAAAAGGAAAAAAAAGATCTTAATTAATTTGTACATCGGGAAAACGTACCCTCCATCCGACTTGTATCATGTTCGTTGGCCTTTTGATGTCGCTGATGACCCAAATCTGAGCTCCACTAAATTGTCCCTTTTCACACTTTGGAATGTAATTATCAATGAATGCTTTTGCTCCGTGGAAAGGATTACTGAAGACTCCCAACTCCAGAAAAGCAAACTTGAAAATTTGAGAATGACATCATCAGTAAATGTAATTATTTTGGCCAATTATCGATTGACATGCGAAATTCACTATAATATTACACGTTAGGTTTTTAATAATGTCATATAATTACAAGAGAGCTAAAGATATGTCGAAGGTCATTTGACCAAGTCAAGTTGAATGCAAAACTACACAAAATTAATCGTATAATACAAGAGACAACAATTCATTATGATACCTAACTAAGGGAAGAACTTACATGATAGCCTGGATATTTAGTAGACAAAGGCGGATAGATCTGTGGACGTGTCTGCTCAACCAATTTGGTTCTCATCCGATCTTCCTTTGTCGTTCTGAGAATTGGAATAGTTCCATCTGGACAGCCCCCCAGAAGATGTGATCTCTCAAGTTGCTCAACTTGTGCTCTCTGTCTGTGCTTTGTTGCATTGAGCGAAAAGCTTGGCTTTTTCTGTCCACAATTTAGTTCATGCAACAATTTATGATTGAACCAATACTATTGAAATAGGGGCAGAATTTCATGGAAAGTTGCGCAATCAGTATGCAAGATGGTGTCTCCCCTCTCGAATGGAGGAGGAGCTAGCGGAGGCTGTGTACAATAGAGTAAGATCTATTGTGCAATTAACCCCGCAATTTCACTGATAAATCAATACCTGAAGCTGGTTGTTTATATAGGTCGATACAATCAATGATCTCTCCGTACATTGTCTACGAACAACAAAGGTTAGTACATCGACACAAGTGACAAAGAAACTCATGCATAACAGTACATGTACATAAGCGTGCACTGGGACAAAATTCAAAATCAATCAAAATACCTTAAAGGTCTTAATCGGCCGCTTCTCTTGATCCGACTCTTGTGCTTCAGCATTGGAACCAACAAAAAGGACAGACCATACGACTGCAAGCAAAGAAATATTTCTCGACCCCATTGCATGAATCTCTGTGTTATTATTCGTTTTTTCGAATGGAGAACGAATGCTCTGGAGCAAGGTCGTCTCGTTCCACTTTTTAATGGAAGGTGATTGGATTATTTATGTTATATTATTGATTAATTTGCTGTTGTTCTTATACGATGTCTTTCCATTAATGCAAAAGTCTCATTTTCTATAAGGCGAATAAAATCAAGCAATTAATGACTCCGCTTTTTTTCCTAGGTTGGGGTTTCCTCTCTTTTCCTTGAGATCGCTGGCAATGCTGTCTCTGAGGGAATGCTGTCTCTGAGGGAGGGAGAGACCTGTCTCCCTCTTTCCTCTTTTGACGTTTTTGTCTTTCTTATCTCCCACCATATGTTTTAAGAGTTTGTGCGTTTAAAGAAATTTCTGCAACTGATCTTGGGTGAACATTGAGACCGGTTCAGCTATTTGTCCAGTGGACAGCCACCGAGGAGGATGTTTGTAAAGTGGCTCCACAATCTCTCCGAGATTAGGCCGCTCTTCTCTCCCGATTTATATTGAGGTCAAGTTTTAGGGGTTTTACTCTCTCAAACTCGATCTAGATATAAATCTAGGAGCTTCTTACATGTATTTTATCCGTGTTCTTTCCACATTTTGATGTTGGTGCCGCTGCACGATGATAGTGATGAGGACGTAGAACCTAGACGCATATCGCAAGCCATTGTAAATGGAGTGTGAGATTTCGACGTGTGCTCATAACTGAATATGATGATCAGCCACCGAAAGTTTATGGTGAAAGATCTGTTCTTGAGAGATGAGAATGTGCTTATGTTTGTACACTTTGCCTTGTTATTTGTTTTCTGGTTTTTGATTTGTTTTGCAATAATTTGTGATTTTCTAGGCTTGAATGCCTTTTATGTATCTTTCGAGTGTTATTCTGATATATGAAAGGCATCTTTCTTTCAACCAAAAAACAAATCATGCAATGTTGCACCGCACATTTTAGTGACTACTATAAAAACAATCATGTAGTTTTTATTACCAAATTATTAAACGATCATTGAAATTTCTTATAGATCGCATACCAATTTAAGACCCGATAATCAAATATTCAAGAGATGTATATATCATAATCAGATACATCTATAATGAGTATTTGAATTTTAATTTAGAAGTTTTATTTATGCTACCATTAGATTTGGCATTTGAATTGTCCTACGTGTGTTGATTCTATTGCACAATTTAGTCTAAAATCGATGTATAATCGAGACTAATAATGAGGCATACATTATTGTTCGCGCAAAAAATCAGAAAATGAAAGGATAAAAATATTTGTTTAATCACTATCGCGTGGGATTCCATTTTCCTAAAATGCTCATAGTTAATTGATTGAGAGGTGTTTACACCAAAAAGTGATCGGGTCATCGACACGTGATTAAAGCAACGAGCGTTGTTAGATATGTGACTAGTCAGTGTCGATGCTAGTGTGTATAGACAATTGTCGCCAATCTGTTGTCGATATATGATGGTGAATGGGTAATGATTATTGATAAGAGTACGGATTGATCGAGATGGATGAGCAATCAAGTATTAAGAGAAAAAACACATCAAGATATGATTGAGAGTTTGAAGCCACTAGAGAAGGAAGTGACTGCAATCGTGGGACAGTTAACATGCATTTTATAAGGACAATCGCTTGGAAACAAGATCATAGTGTCATGAGAACATGGGCACAAGACTTTCGAAATTGAAGAACATGGGCAAAACCGCTGAATCCGCTCAAGAACAGTGACGGCACAATCACAATAAATACAATCACCTACCCACTGAAAGTCTCCTGCCCCCGCACAAATCAAACAAATTTACCATATTTTAGTATCTTTACTTTCAAGTGTCGTATTTTTAATTTTCAGACTCGCGTCGTCGATTAAATTCCGGCATGTATCTTTATTCTAGGTGTTGCATCGTCAATTAAATTCCAGCGTAATATCTTTTTGCTCTCAAGCTTTATCGTCGATTAGGTTTCAGCAAAGTTGTTCGCTTGTAATAACTATACGAGATACCTGATCCGTGAATCCTATTACGGGATACCTCGACCGTTTCTCTGTAAAACCAACGAAGAAAGAGGAAAGGGCATCGACCAACAATTGACGATTTAAAATTGATCCCTATCCTTTTGGATCGGCCCCTTTTGTAGCTTGTCCTTCAGTATACTTACACTATTGCTTTGCTAGTCGGCCGCGAGGCCTGGTTTCCATCAACTCCAGTACTTCGCCAGGGGAAAAGAAATGAGCCCCAAAGCATAGGGCTTGATATGATGGGCTAAGCAAGACCCAATCCAAATTAAATAATTTCACTTCTAGGCTGAATTCTACATATCTTATAGGGCTAATGACACAAACAGTCCATAAATTTTGACCCAATATACAATATAGTCCCTAAATTATTAATTGATTCAATGTAGTCCATGAACTTTAGCCTAATATTCAATATGGTCCTTGAATTTTTATTTTATTTAATAGACCTTGAACTGTATAAAAATGTTCAATGTAGTCCCTGCACTTGAATTAATGGAAGAACTACGTTGAATATTTTCATATAATTCAGGGACTAAATTGAACATGTAAAAAAAAATTTAGGGATGACATTGAACAAATTAAAAGTTCATGAACCACATTGAATATTAAGCTATCACATTACACATTGAGCCAAAGTTTAGAATCTGTTTGTGCCATTTTCCCTTTCGTTTACTTTTGGGATAAGTAAGTAGGCATATTATACATGTAGCCGAGTCGACCTCTCAACACACCATTTGACTTGAACCCCCCAGAAAATAATAATAAGGGTTAATACCACATAAACCCTAAACTAGTACACTAAACTAATTTGTTGACCACGGAAAATTCTAAACTGATACACTTGTGACAATTTTACTCTCCGTTAGTTTCCGTTAAATTTTTTGGTCAAATTACTGAGTTGGATGATATGTGGCAGTTAACGAGTACACCGGTTTGAGATTTTACTTTCCGATTGTCATAGGTGTACCGGTTTATATTCGTGATATTAATCCAATTTAGTGGAAACTAATAAAGTATAAACTTGTTATAAATGTACTAGTTTGGAGTTTTTAGTAGTTAAAAAATTAATTTGAGGTAAATTCGTTATAGATGTACCAGTTTGGGATTTTTTATGATTAAAAAATTAATTCGAAATAAATTTATTATAAATATACCGATTCGTGACTTTTCTCGCGCTATTAACCCTAATGAAAAACGCTGGCTCTTTTGGTACATTTGTTGACTCGCGAGACTAGCCTTGGAAATTCCCGGAAAGAGCGTCGATTCCTGGGCAGGAGCAAGCCGCGCATTTCCAGCGCACGCCCCCCTGCCGATGATTCCACACGCAATTGCTGCGTGAACGGTTTGAATCAAATCAACCAAAGAATCTCTACATAAAAGCTATGATAAAGATCGCTGCCTTGCTGATCACTAAAACGTGTTTGAGAAACTGAAGTTGTTCGACGAACGAAGACACCTTTCTCGAACCAATTTCGTTCCCCGCGTTTCCACGTCTATCAGTTTCAGATCGTGCAAATAAATGGCCAAGCGAGAACTACGTTACGTCGCAAGCATGTGCAAAGCAGGGCCCCTCTTCATTCGAACAGCGATTTGAAACTTGCTGCTCCGCTTTGTGAACTAGCCATGCGTGTCGATCTTCCTAACTAGCCCTAGGAAATGGTCCTTCCAATCTTTCCATCCCGCCAAAAGTTGTCGAATAATCGAACTTATGGTCACATAATCTAGGTGCAGAGCACATATGGGTGCATTAAAACCGTACATCATATTGTGTGCGCACGCACTAAAGTATTGTCTCACATCGCTTAACAATGAGTTCTAAGTACTCTTTATATTCACGTGGACTTCCTCCGCCTAACAGCTTAAGTTTTTGAGTTTAACTTTCTGACCCTTTTGCGAACGTGCGTCCACTCCCCATTAGTCGAATTCCACGCGCCCCACTCGTGATACGGCTTGCGCCCGCTTATAATCCGATCTGCACACGAGAGGGAGAATGGTTCCAAATGCTTTTTAAATTCGTGCAGTCTCTCTCTGCTTGTTTCTTAACGGTTTAAGTTTTTGAATTGAGCTTTCTAATCGTACGTGTGTTGAGTGCACCTCACCATATAAAAATTCATATTCGAAGAGCTAGTTTGACAGCGGGATCAACAATCCAACTCTTAGTACGGATTTACAAAAGAAAAAAATCGATACATCTATGGTAACAGATCATCTAGAGGCCAAGTACTTTGCCCTTAATTATTTTAAGTGTTCCGTGAACACGAGAGACCGTTCAGTCGTAGGAAAATTCAAACGAGGAGACAGCAGGAACACAAGTACCCTTGGAAGGCTCGTGATGTGGGGGGTGTTCTAAGTTTCAAGTTCCCAAATTTCAAATTCAACTTCTTCTTCTTTCGTTTTTTCTCCTTTGGGCCCTTTTACAATTCCATGGGACTCTTCCAAAGCCTTTGAACGACTCTCCCAAGCACCGACGAAGCGTCAAAAGAATCAAAGAACAGCCCCCACACATTTTCCATGTCAAAAGTCAATCCTCTGTTTTTTTTCCCGCCCTTTAAAAAAAAAGAAAGGGTCAAAACCCAGCCAAACCAATCCTTTTTAATCCGCCCTTTTTCTTTGACCGAAAAAGAAAAATTCCACCCCCTTTTTCCCCTCATTTCCACATTTCTTTTTTGCCCCTGTTGGAAATTACACGCGGAATTTTTGAAAAATCTTGAAGAACGCAAACCAGAACAAACAAAAACCAAGTGCGACAAACCTAGGTCAATAAGGAAGCGGGGCCCAACCACTAGGGATTGTCCTAATGGCCACCCTTCTTATTTGGGAAGACGAAAGTGTGGAGTTCAATTCCCCATCCTCTCGGGAGTTAAGGGTGAAAACGTTTAATTTCAGGTGTGAGTTTCGATTCCCAAGTTCTGCAAAGAGCCAGACCAAAAATCTGAAAGTGAGTAGAAAGTTAAAGTATAGCATATCAAAAAAAAAAGAAAAAAAAAAGCGGGGCCCCGTAATTAGTGGATATGGGGGCTGATTGACGGGCCGTAATGTGGGTCCGGATGGCTCGAGTGGGTGGTCCGAACTGGCCCGACTTCAAAAGATAACCATCTTTTGGAAACTCCATCCAAAATTCCCAAAAAAAAAAAGAAAGAGAAAATCAAGCTTTTAACCCCACTGGCCTCCCGGAGCAAAAACTGAACATCTGCTTAACGAACGACCGCACCCACCTTTTGTTTTTTTTTCCGCCTCGTTCACGTCCTTTTTTCCCAAGTCAAACTAATCTTTTAATGCCTCTCTCATTCTTTAACCACATGCGTCCCCTTTTGCCCTTTCCCCTGCTTTTCTAAGTTGTTACAATCATTTTGGCTTGTGGGGGGGCTAATCATTAGATCAGGAGGCGAGCATGCTCACAAGCCCTGCCGCAATGGCTAGGGTTTCTCCGCCGCGCCCGTCGCCTCAATTTAGACCTCTCAGTGACAAATTCCTAGTACCGTCATTGGAAATTAAGATCGCTCGGTCTGATCAACACAAGAGACCGAAGAATGCGACACGAGGTAGTTTCGGCATGCACGTATATCCACTCTCGCCTTAAGAAGAAAGGATAAATCGATTTCACGTGATCGTTATCGACCCGCTTTGAGTTTAATGGAGAAAAAAAAAACGAAGCCCGTTGCAATTGTTTGCTAAAAAAGCGAGCGGCAAAGTAAAAGTTCCGTTTTAGTTGATCACAAAAAAATTCCAAATGATGCCAATCGTGACACATCTATCCTGAATTTTTTTGACGTAAAAAATCATGAACTTATACATGTGCGATACATTTACCCTCCGTCAAGATTCATTATATGATTTTTTAGCAGAAACGACATGGTTTCTATTTCACTGAAGCTACGTGAGTGGCAAAGCAACACCGTTTGCTTTTTGGCGCCATTTAGGCATCTTTTTAACGGTTCTCATTGATAAAATCTTGACAAAGTGTGAATGTGCTACATAAGTATAAGTTTGGGATTTTAAGTATCACATGAAAAATTTAGAGTATATGTGCTACGGTGAGCTTAATTTAGGATTTTTGGTAGTTTTTATCTTTGTTTTTTTTTTTAAAAAAGGTAAAGGTGTGGGCCGGGGGCGCCTGCGACGGCGCAGTGGAAAAGCAGATGGGAGGAGTGGGACGACGACGGTGACCCCCCCGGAAGGAGGGCAGGCGTGCACGCACGTCGTCATCATTTTCATTTGCATTTGGTGTTCCGCTCACCAAACCATCCCCATCAAAGCATAAATTCTCCTTCCTACACCCCCTCACGCCAAAAGGCTCCAGCGGCTCAACCTCCCCCTTTCCCGTTCGCTCCCGCCTTCCTCCCTTTGTTGATGCCGGCGTGGCCCGCCCTGTCCCGTTCGAATGCGTCGAGTAGGGTTTCGTCGCCCGCGGCTCCGGGAAAATTGCTCGGGGGGCCGGGAGATACCGCCCTCGCTCTCGTTTCGATTCGTTTCGGTTGGTTATGCCCGTTCGAAGCAATGACCTCGTGATCTCCCCCGTGTCGGATGGAAAACCTTGATTGTCTTCCTTCTCTTTCCCTTTCTTTATTTGTTCTTTTCGGCGCGACGAGATGAGCCGGATTGAGGAACGAACGAATGAACGACGTGCCTTTGATCTGGCAGGCTAAGTGGAGCTCACGACCACACTTCACTCTGCACCGTTACCAAAATCCTACTGACGATTATTATTATTATTATTATTATTATTATTATTATCATCATCATCCTCGGAAAATTAATTGCAAATCTCGGACACGTGAAGAGGGGCAAAAGTGCGTAATTACTTAAACAAGTTCACTAAGGGCCCATTTGGTAACGTGCCAAACTCTGAAAATTTCGATTCTTTTGTTCCCAGAAATAATTTGGGATCATAAATGAGTTTGGTAAACTTTTTATTCCTGGGCACATTTTTATAAAAATTTGTGTCCAGAAACAGTTTTGGAAGAGAAATAAGAAGTAACAAAAAGTTGATTCTTGTTTCTCGGCACAATTTTGAGAATCGATTTTTTTTTCTTTTTCCTTTTTTGTTTTCTTCTTTTTGTTTGCTCTTCTTGGTTTGTGGCCGGTCGCCGGCGACCGGCCACAGCCCAGGGCCACATGAGGGCGTCACGGCCCTCGCCGGCCGCCGGCGGAGGCGAGGGTCTCCCTTGCCAGCGAATGGCGACCGGCCACAGCCCAGGGCCACACGAGGGCGTCACGGCCCTCGCCGGCCGCCGGCGGAGGCGAGGGTCTCCCTTGCCAGCGAATGGCGACCGGCCATGGCCAAGGAAGAGAATGGGTAAAAAGAAAACAAAAAAATTAAACAATTCAAAATGTTATTAAAATATTATTAATAAAAAGAAATTTTGCGTAGTTACCAAACGCATTTCTGTTCTTTTCTATCTCAGGAATAGAAATTTTGGACAGTTACCAAACGCCTTTAAATACTTAAAAATTATTTTCGGGTATAAAATAAAAAAGAATCATTTCTGAATAGAAATAGTTCCTGCATACAGGAACATTATCATGCGCACCCTAAGCTCTACGTGCTTGGTGTCCTTTTTTTCCTCCTTTCTTTTCTTTAATTAGTCGCATAGAATAAGAACCATTCCACTTTAGTGCTATTGATAAACCCCCCCAAGATCAATCTAACGTAGACAATACGTGCTCCTTGGTCACGTGCAAACCCTTTCTTTTTTCCCGGCACTCTGATCTCGATAGCATATAAAGAACCCACGACGAATCACTCCGTTGCAAATTCATCCCGCGACGTAAAATTTACACGAGACCTCATTCGTATATGTTTGGCCCCGCTCATCGAAACTCGGTACGACCTCGACCCTAATTTCGGGTGAATAGCTAGACGATAGCCCTATTGCGTGTAAGCACCAAGAGCGAGATTAAGACAGAAAGGTACGAGCTTAGATTTTAAGTAGGCCGAAAAACAAGCCTAAAAAATAGTGTGATTTCGCGTGAACATAACATTAGAAACGCGCGAAATTCCCCGCGGGCACCGAAATTCAAGACACGAGTCAAAAGGAAGCACGGGAGTTCGCATCACCACCACCAGCATCCGAGGTCGTCACGTTGCTTGGCGACTTCGCTTAACGTAATGCCACAAAATTGCGCCCTTCCGATAGCTAAACCCAAAACGGTGGTTCCACCTACCTGACGTGCGAGGAATTCCCTTCTCTTAAACGGGCGACTGGAAATTAAACATTCCCCCCTTTTTTTTTTCCAGTGAAAAATAAAACAAAAAGAAGAAAGGCGCGTATAGCTTTTTTTTTCTTTTGGGGGGGGTCGGGTAGGTACGTATGGCAAGACGAGAGATAATTTTCAGTTTGATATTTATTTCATTGATGGAGAAAAGCTCTGAAACAATGGAATGACGATATTCCCTCGAGGTTTCGAGATGGCATCCAACAACGTCAGAGGGGCACGTGGGCAGAGACGGCGGACCTCGATTTCAGCGGAATATAGCTGCCCCGAAGGGGAGAGACCGCGTGCCCTGGCAGTGGAAGGAATGCGCGAGAAAATCGCAACATTAAAAAATAAAAGGGGCTCAATAATAATAAAAAATGACTCGTCGCGGCCGTTATTCCACGAGCTTTCTTCCCTCCTCTCTGCGAAACTCTCTCTCATCTCTTCAGAAGGGGAAAGGAAAAAGATAGCGCGTAATAAATTTCTTTTATTTTTTTCCTCTGAGGTTTCCTTATCTCGGGAGGGTTCCCTTGCCGCGTCGTCCGAGAGAGGAGGCAGAAGAAAAAGGGAAGGTGGTGGTGGTGGTGGTGGTGGTTGTGGGGGGAAGAGGAAGAGGAAGAGGAAGAGGAAGAGATCGATGGAAGGCGGCGACCTGGGGTAAGAGGAACGAAAGGAGGGAAGGGGAGGGGAGGTGAGGTGGCGGGGGAGACCAGATCTGGAGCTTCGCGGATCTCCACGGCTTTCTTTAATCCCGCTGTCGCCCCACACCGTCTCCACGGCTGGATGATTCGAACGAGGCCCCTCGTAGTCGTAGGTCCCTAAGAGCGCGCGCACGACGACCGCCCGCCCCCACCCCACGCCCGCGCTCGTTCAGCGGAAGCCGAGCAGCGTCAGTCAGGACCGGGAGCTTCCATTCGTTTCGCTGCTGCTGCTGCTGCTGCGGGCATTGTTCAGTTTGGGGTTCCCGACCGCGATCAGTCAGTCTCTCTCTCGCCCCCTCTCTCTCTCTCTGCATGGACGGTCAGCATTCGATCCCCGCGGCTTCAACGGTCAGATTCCTCGTCTCCGTCCAGTCTCTCTCTTCTGGATTCTCCCCCCTCTCTCTCTCCCTCGCTTTCTCTCTTTCTCTCTGTCTGTCTGTCTGTGTCATGTCCATAGAAAGAAGTGTTTTCCTTTGCTTCTGTCAAATCGGGGCATTAACTGCTTTGATTGATGCCGCGTCGATAAGTCGGGAGGGAAATACACGATTTTAGGTGCGATGATGGCGATGTCCGCATGTGCATAAATGTGTCCGTACGCGCAGTGACGAGAGGCGCCCTGCTTCCCTCTCGCGCTCTCGCTCGCGCGCGCGCGCGCGCTCGCTCGGTCTCTCGCTAGGGTTTTTTTGTTGATTCGGGCGCTGCGCCATTGCGTCGTCAGCTCGCGGTTCGCTATGCTTTCCCTGACCCTTCTTCTTCGATTGTGGCTCCGGCGCGCGCAGGGACGGGCACGATGACCGGGGCGGAGGCGGGGATCGCCGTGGTGGAGCGCAGCGGATCGGGGCTCGCGAGGCGGTGGCTATGGGGTGCGGGGGTTCCAAGATCGACGACCTCGCTCTTGTGACGCTGTGCAGGGAGCGGAAGGAGCTGATCAGGGCGGCGTCGTACCACCGGTACGCCCTCGCGGAGGCCCACGTCTCCTACTTCCGCTCGCTGGCCTCCGTCGGCGAGGCGCTGCGGAAGTTCGTGGACGAAGAGGTCGTCATCTGGACGAGCAATTCGGGCTCTTCTCCCGGCTCGCCCGTGCTCACATTGCCTTCCGAAGAGCGGAAACGCGGGAAGCCTTCCGACGGGGCCAAAATCTCGTCCTCTTCTGCCTCGATTTCTCACTCGGGTTCGCGTAATTCGCCGCACGAGGAAGGCGATTCTCACCTGCATTTGTCGTCCGGTTCCGATTCCGATTCTGAAGGGACCGCCACTTCCGGGCACATTCACATACGCGAGAGCCCCGGGGGAGAAGAGGAAGTCGGCCCTGATCCTGGCGCTTCCTCTACAAATCCTTATGGCTATAGTTACCCGTACCCATATCCGCAGCCCGATCAGTACCCATATCCGCAGCCCGGTCAGTACACGTATCCGTACCCTGCTCCTTACGGTTATCCGCCAGGGGAAGGGGACGACTGGAATATGAGAGCAGAGCAGAGTGATTCGCAGACTCGTGTCTATTACATGAAAAAGGCGCCCACTCCTATGAAATCAGTGGTTTTTGAAGAGCCGGAGAAGTATTCCGTGAGGAGGGAGAATGCACAATGGCCGGATTCCGGGTATGGGTATTCGAATTACCCCGGTTATGGGAATGGTGGCTTTTATGGTTATCCATCCATGGGACCACCGGATAGTGCTTATGGCAATGATAAAGAGAAGCCAGAGCAGCAGCAGCAGCCGCAGCCACCTCCAGCCCCTCCTTCTCCTCCCGGTGTATCTCCTTGGGATTATTTGAATGTTTTTGAGACGTATGACAATGGCTATGCGTCTTATTATCCGAAGGGAAATTATGGGTATGGATCGACCACAAGCAGCCCAGATTCGAAGGAGGTGAGGGAGAGGGAGGGGATTCCGGATTTGGAAGATGAAACTGAGACTGAGATGGCGAAGGGTATTCACAAGGGGAGGAAGGAATTCGGTGAGGAAACAAATCGAAGTAGGAATTTTGGCGAAGGTACTTCAGGAGTAGTGCCGCCACAGAAGAGGGAGGAGATTTCCAGAGAGATTCCATCTCAAAGGGTTGAGGATAGTATGAAAGAAATACCTTCCCCTGATCACAAAAGCTCGGGATTCATCCCGAAAAACAAGGCTGAAACTAGTAGTTCTGATACTATTGTGTCCCAAAGCTCTCCGGAGGATTATTCCAGGAAGAAGGGAGTCAGTTTTGAAGTGGAGGAGACCGCCACACCGGATGTCGATTCTTCCAAGCAGAGTAGCTTAACCACTTTGTCAGCCCATGGTACGAGGGACCTTCAGGATGTTGTAAGAGATATCAAGGAAGAATTTGAGTCTGCCTCTGGCTACGGGAAGGAGGTGGCTGCACTGCTTCAGGTGGGAAGGTTGCCATATGAGTCTAAAGGAACCCTACTCAAAGGTAGAAACTTCTTATCCTTTTTACATTTCGAGGAAAGCTGTGATATCCTCAAGCTGTTTTTATTTGGTAGATCCAGTTTTATGTGGCTTTACTGATACTCTGTTCACTTACCGCATGATCGAAACTTATGCTTGTGTTTGACAGCGATCTTTTCGAGAATTATGTATCTGGTGGCACCTTCCATGCTATCTTCACACTCTGCATCGAAGATATCGGCACGAGTAAGTTCAAGGAGAATGAAAATGGCACGAGCATATGTTGGGGATGCTGCCAAGGACTTCAACTTGAACTCAGGGAACATTTCATCAACGCTTGATAAACTTTATGCATGGGAGAAGAAGCTTTATAAAGAAGTTAAGGTATGGATATCAATCACGATGGACTGCATCTGGTTTCTCTCCTCTGATGAGAATTCATGAACAAGTTTGCTGCATGTTTCATAGACATGCCACAGAAAGCTTTTTGTGAGAGGATGGTGTGTAATTCAAGTGATCCATGAACATATGAATCTATTTGTTTATACCATCGAAAGCTCTATAGCCGATAGACACCAGTTAATGATGACATTTTTATCATTGTAAACATGAACTTGGAATACCAAGGAAAGTCCTGAGTTTTTTTTTTTTTAACTGTAGGCGTTCTACTGCCCCATTTGTTTGATGGGGAAGGCTTTATAAGAGCTCTTCAAATAATTACTATCAAAACGGCTTTAATCATTTGAGATTTCACAGCCCCTCATCTCATTTTTTTTCTTCTGGTTTAATGTTACTTTGCCTGGGAACTAGTAGTACGTCAAATTGGTATTGATATGTTGTTACTCTGCTTCGTCACCTTACAACTTCCTTGGTTTCTCTAGAATTCTTATGACATGGGCCTTTTTGAATTAGGATGAAGAAAAGCTACGGGTTGCTTATCAAGAGAAGTGCAAGAAACTAAAAATTCTTGATGATCGTGGAGCTGAATCTAGTAAGATAGATGCTACTCAGGCTTCAATAAGAAAGTTGCATACCAAAATTGATGTTTGCATCAGAACAGTAGATGCAATATCAAGCAGGATACACAAATTGAGGGATGAAGAGTTGCAGCCCCAATTGACTGAATTGATTCGTGGGTATGTCTCCTCTTTTTTTATGTAGGTTTTAATTGGAGACCCCAAATATCATAATTTGCCTAGTGTCTTTTAAAGGATTTTAAATGGCAATAATCTTTTTGTGGTGGGTCCTTTTTTTTTTTTTGGTGGATGGGACTTTTAGGCATGCAATTATCTTATCAGTTCCTATTTCATCTTCTGCATTGTGGGATTTTTTCACTTTTCTCTGTTACGGGGATGATTATAGGTTAAAACGAGCTTGGAAACAGAATGTACGGATATCTCGCTTGTTCTTTAACAGACCAAAGCCATTAGAGTGTTCTCTTTTCTACCTTTCTTGTTTCTTTTCCCTTTTCGTATTTTTTTTTGTTTGGTTGGGGTAGGGGGGGGGGGGGATGATGCTGTCATTTGAATTTTTAGCTGTGGGATGGTACGTCCTGGACTAAATTAGCAGTCATGGATTTTTGCTTAAATTGATAAAGCCTTTTGTTGATGGTCAGCCTGCTTCCTGCCAAGTCAAATGTATTTGGTCATTTCTGCATTTGTTTGTCTAAGATTGAATGGTGTTCCAGAGGCTGTGTGAAATTAATTAATATTTATCATTTGAGAGAATCATTTCATTGAAAAATTTTTCATTCAAGAATTCTGATGACTCATCTTTGTCTAGAGGTTAGTTTACTCTGTGATATAGTTGGCAAAACTTTTTAAACTTACACCTTCTTTTGTAAACCATAGTGCATTCCACCTTCAACTCTGTTTGATGACAAATCTCAGAATGGAAAACTAGCTGTCCGATAGCTGAAGCTCTAGAAATGCTCCAAGGCCTGCTTGCTTTAATTTGTCTTCCTTAGGCATGAATGCAAAAAATAAAAAAACAAATGAACTTCTGTATGACTTGTACTACACTGGCAGAATAAAGAGTTAACAGCACTTTTTATGTACGATTAATAGAAGACATGCCTTTTTCAGATTAATTAGGATGTGGAGGTCCATGCTGAAATGCCACCAAAAACAGTTCCAAGCCATAATGGAAAGCAAAGTTCGTGTTCTCAAGGCGAACACCGGTTCCCGAGGAGAGTCCAGTTTGAGAGCCACCGTGGAACTTGAGATAGAGCTTCTAAATTGGTGCAGCTGCTTTAACCAGTGGGTAAATGCTCAGAAATCATACGTCGAATCCTTGAACGGGTGGCTTCTGAGGTGCATTGACAGTAAACCTGAAGAAACTGCAGATGGAGTTGCCCCTTTTTCGCCGAGCAGAATGGGGGCTCCGGCGGTTTTTGTCATTTGCAATGATTGGTCCCAATCAATGGAAAGAATTTCACAAAAGAGGGTAAACCATGCGATGTGTGATTTTGCTTCAAGAATCCACGAGTTATGGGAAAGACAGGATGAGGAACAACGCCAAAGGACCAGAGCAGAACGAATTTCTAAGGATTTTGAGAAGCAGCTAAGAACCTTACGCATGGAAAGAGGAAAGCTAGAGCACGATCAGGATACATTCTCTGAAAAAACTGCGGTGTCGAAGTTTCCATCTGAAAGTGGTGTTTCACATTTGGATGATCTAAAGGTTGACTTGGATTCAATGAGAAAGAAGTTGGAAGAAGAGAGAGCTAGGCATAAAGAGATGATGAACTCAGTTAATGATGCAGCTTCGAATAGTCTGCAAGCAGGTCTGGTTCCAATTTTTGAAACTTTGGGGCATTTCACTTCAGAGGTTTTGAAAGGCTATGAACAGGTCAGGCTTTCAAAGCTTGTTTAAGAGTTTATGTTTCACTCGGCAATATTTTCCTCGGGAACAAGAAATCCTGCCTGCTATATGTACAGTAATCACAGTGCGGCTGCCTTGATCATGATTACGCGACCGGAGGGGAGACGGGTTAAGATTAGTTGAGGTAAAAGAGGATAGGCAGCATATAAGTGATATATACAGTCGCTAGCGACAGTGTCTAGAAGAAATCTTGTGTTAGATATTGATCTCTCTAGCTCCCGATTCTCCTAGACTGTCTTATTAGTCTATTAGTTAGGCAGCAGAGGAACTCTGTACAGTAATTCATTCTTTTGTTGATTCATTGTTGGTGCGGTGGATGTATTTTGTAGTCTAGGAATGAACTTCCAGCCTATGGATGGGAATTCGTTGCTGGACATGGGTGTGGATATGCTCAATTTTGACCAATGTATTTCATCCTTGTCAAAACATTCGCCGCACGACTACCCAATTGCCTCTCTGACTCACCCGAAGCTTTTCTCTTGGTGATGTGAATCTTTTGAGTCCTGTTACATATATTATTTGGCTGCATTTTCTATTTTTGGTAACTGCAACATTCCATTGATGTGTAAATTTTCAGTCGCAGGGGAACGGAATTCATCCTTTATAATTTTGCATCCTCGTATTGCATCTTCATAGTTTGCACTTGTACGCGTCGATGAACGATTTGTGCTGATCTCAATACTCAATATCTCCATTCTTCTGTCATTTGATCCCCTTTCCTGTCTATGAATCATGTGGATTACCGGTAGATTTCATCATTACTCAGCAGAGTGCAAACGGAATGATACAGGTACAACAGAAAAAAGAGGGAAAGGATTATGTATGTTTTACCTTTAGATTATAGCATAATGATATTAGGTATCACAAATGATTTAGTTTCACCATCCAAATCCCTAGAACTACTTCGATGCCACGTCTCAGAACGTCGCAGGAGTTTGGGACGAATCATACTTCAGAAGCCATCAATGATTCTCCAGCTTCGTAGAAATGAAACTACATCTCCACGTTCATAGGACGATAGCTTGCGCGATTCACTTGAAGATTCTTGTTTTGGTCACGAGTCGAGCTGTTGCGCTCTTGAGGTTGACGATTTTCGGGATCATACTGTCGTCAGAGGCGATGCTGCTCCCGCACTGCATTTGAACGGAGTCACCTTGAACTAATGCTTGAGCAAGCGCAAAACTCCATCGTAGGTCGATGCTTGAACCTGTTTCCGAATGATACATCTGCAGCAGCAGTGGGGAAACAAACAGGGTCCGTTAAAATTTGCCGAACAATACCACTGCAATAGCAACGATGGTGGCTTCTTCGGAGAGTGTCCGAGAAAAAGCCGCTGCACAAGAGAGATAGCGGTGATAGGCAGGGGCTGAGTTGCAATAGTAAATATAGATGTATCCAGTTTCAGTAGAGGGACTACGTTGCAAAGTTGGGGGTTGCCTGTGCGAGGGAAAAATTATCCAAAAAATATCAGATTTATTGCACTTTTGCCAATTCAGTCTTAAATTTTTTAATTGTGCAAATTAAATTCTTAATATTTTCACGTTTTACCAATTGAATCATCTGATCAATCTTGGCCAGAAATTGCTGACGTGCACATCGCCTGTCCTACGTGCAATGGCCGGCGATGATGTGGATAATTTTTAATAATATCTTTTCAAATTTATTATTAATTTCGTTATTTTCTCTCTTTTTTTATTTTTTTTCTCTTTTCCTTCTTTACTTTTTTTTTCTTTTTTCCTTTTCTCTTCTTTTCTTTTTTTTTTCTTCCCTTCTGCCTCATCCGGCCTTGGGCAGCCCTCATTGCCAGCGATGCCAGCCAACTTAAGCCCAGGCGTCCCTTGCCTAAGGCTGACGAAGGTCACTGACCATCGACAAGGCCTGGCAAGGGCCGATATAGGGAAAAAGAAAAAAGAAAAAAGAAAGAAAAAAATAGCAAATAAGAGAAAAGGAAATAAAAAAAAAGAAAAAACGTAAAGAAGGAAAAGAGAAAAAAAGAAAAATATTGATAATAAAATTTGAAAAATATTAAAATATTATTTAAAAATGTCCATCTAATTGTCAACCGATGTTGGCCGTGCCAAGTAAAATAATTGACGTCCACGTTAACGATTACCGACTAAACTAAGCGGGGTGGACTCAATTGACAAAATCTAAAAAAAATTAATATTTATGACTGAATTAGTAAAAGTACAGTAAGTTTAGGATTTTTTTAATCATTTTCCCCTGGGTGAGTACCTCTCAACTGTTTGTTTGAATTGATCTTGTTTCAAGGGTTAAAATTCCACTCATTCCTACCTAACCTAACCGAGCAACTAAGAAATAGACCACTCGTGAAAGGGCATTTTCCTACTTTACCTAAAACTCCTAGGGAGAAGTAGTGTAAGTAGTCTGTACGGTTCACAGCAGCTCCTAATCACCATGGATTCACATCCTTGATATAGTCATGTTTTGTAACGGACGGAAAGGAAAAAAAAACCTTAAGAATGTTATATGGAACTCACTTTCTCGTTATGCGTACTCAGTCAGTGTTAGTAACCCAAAACGACATCGTCAATATTTTAATAAATTCGGACCAAGCAATTTGCTGCAACTGAAACTCCAATCAAGAGCCACATAACACAGAGAAAGCACTCAACAGAGAACACCACTCCAAAGCCCTAATTAAAAGCAATTGTCCTCGTTCCCTCGTAGTAAAACATAGCAAAGGGGATGAACACCAGCATCGTGTCCACAATGTAGATTGAGAGCCCCAAATCCTTCATCGAGAGGGTGAGGTTTCAAGTGCCATTGTAATCATGTGGCGGCAAGCATGCCGATTCATGACTTCAGCCAGCAGCATGAGGATCGAGATGGCAGCCACCGAGAGGTCGAGAACCACAACAAACTTAGGGAAGTAGGTGGAGAACCACAATGAACTTTGTTGCTCAAATGTAAAATAAACTTAGCCTACCAAACGTGCTTCAACGAGTTTGCTGGAACTTTCTATAATGTTGCGATTGTTGGTTAACTCTTATATCCAGAAATTGTTGGTCAAGCAAAGCAAACATTCATCCACGGGTGTTTTTGGCAATTGTGTGTCGGAGGTCGAATGGCTCTTATGTGGTCAATGTGGTGGATGATGACTTTCCATTAAGTTTCGTGCTGCAATTTCTGATGAAACGGTCGGTTAAGCATCGATGGTTGAGTTTTCTGTGGCAAGTTTTGGCTATTCTGTGCATGGGATTGAAGGACAGTACCTGTGTCACGAGTTCACAAGTGATTGTTTTGAGTGCTAATATTTGTTAAAAGTGATCACTTGAGTGCCAATCACTCATGGTCTTTAACTTTTTAAAAACAATTCTACTACTGACTTGCAAAGAAGCATGAGAACTACTTGCTGGGGCAATGTTGTGCTTGCACCAGCAGCACAAACAAGTGTCGGTGCTAGCACAAAACTGCACCAGGCTTGCTGTAGTGTTGTGCTTGCACTAACAGCACGAACAAGTGCCGGTGCAAGCACAACACTTTCCAGACTTGCTAGTGCATAACCAAACTTGCTAGTGCAGTTTTGTGCTTGCACTAACAGCACTAACAAATGCTGGTGCAAGTACAGCATTGTATCAGACTTTCTGGTACAGTTTTGTGCTTGCCAAGCTGCACAAACAAATGTTGGTGCAAGCACAACACTGCACCAGACTTGCTGTGCAAAACCAGACGTGCTGGTGCAGTTTTGTGCTTGCACCAACAGCATGAGACTGCGCCAAGCACAAGATTGTACCAAACTTGCTAGTGCAGTTTTATGCTAGCACCAGCAGCATAAACAAGTGCCGGTGCAAGCACAACACTGCACTAGACTCGCCGGTGCAATGCCAGACATGCTGGCGCCGCCAAGCACAAGATTGCACCAACATTTGTTTTGAATAAGTTCAGCATACTAGCCAAAATATGGACAAAACATAACAACCATATGCATCACCAGCCAAAGCAAAACGAAAAACTGGAACTTCCAAAAGCATAGACAAAAACACCGTTGCCTTTTCATTCGAGTGCTTCTTTACGTTCAGATTGACTAAATATCCATCAGTCAATCATTCAACAAACAAAAACATACTAAAACCAACCAAAATCTAGATAAATACATTACAATCCCCATCAGTCAATCTAAATATCTCTTCCAAAAACACAATCGTATGCACCACCCCTAATAACAAAACCATAGCTAGCACCCTTAACTCGAGAACTCCCTCAGTTCCTTTTCCTTTCAATGGATTTTTTGTTTGATTCACAATCCTAACACTCACTCTAAGTGGAACTGGAATCGGAACTGCAGGTTATTGATATGGCCTATTGGTCGCATAAATCTTCTTCTTTGCAACAACCACTCTCACAATGTTGATTCTACACCCAAGACAAAAAAATGAAAAAAGGTTTTGGGATCACAATATAGAACGGACAACAACTTCACATGAGGTCCTCACAATCGCATCAAATCGAATAAATAATGACTGAATTTGTCATTTAGTGGACAAAAAATAACAACACACTTACCAAACACAATAAATCACGCACATTTTCCTTTGCGATATTCCTCCCTCTGGCACCAAGCCCTATTTTTTTCCCTCCAAAATCGAGCTCTAATTTTTCCTCCAAAAGCACCGAGCCCTAATTTCCCTCCAAATTTGAGCCCTAATTTTGCACGCCAATTGAGCAATTGAATGAGAGAGGATTACAATCACGAGCAGAGTGATCGGCGATTGAGCGAGAGTGAACGAAAGTGGACAACCATAGATGTTGTTCATGAAGAGTCCAGCCACGTCATAATCCACGTCGGACTTGTTTTTTTAATTAAAAAAAAGCCATGTATGAATAATCATTTAAATAAAAAAGTCCACATAGGATTTTTGGTCAGAATTTATTGCCTGAAGCACTTAAATAATCATTTATTCTCCGATTTAGCACTTAAGTTATCCGACGAAAAGCTTTGGCATTAAAGTGAGTGCCGTGCGAAAGATATGATACTTTTAGTGTTCTTTTTCTGAACAAATAGTAGTTGATACAGATATAGTTAGCATATTCTTTACTGATGTTCCGGATCATGTATATAACATGGAATTGGCCTTTTGCTTTCATGACTTCGTGTGTCGAAAACTTTAAGAACAGCCGCCCGATCCTTCCTAGTAATTTCTCTTCCAGTTAAGTCATAATCGAACTTTAGTAACTCACTAATGACAATGGTTAGATACAAATGATCATTTCAGTTCACTACGGTATACGAAAACCTTGTCCCTAAGTAGAGTCTACCTATTGGATTTAATTACCAAATGGCAATATCTTAATAACAAAGTGAACATAGAAGGGAAACAGCAAAATGATGATCCCTTTCTGATCAGAAACATTAGGCTTTCCATTGCAGAGACTTTTATCACTGAACATATCTTTCCTTTCCTTTCCTCTCATGAACATAATAATAAAAAGGAACATATGTAATGAAGAAGTAAAGATATGGGATGCGATAAGTGTAGAGGAGTTTCCCACTGGCAAACATCCCTATGAGGACACACGGCGCATTTTCGATCCACCGATTAGCTCTTGATTATTATTATACCACTGCCAATCCTTTGATTTTGGGTCTCGTAACGGTTGGCTCAGCGGACATTGCCTTCCTCTTGGCAACATTATTGGTATTAGCGTTGCACTTGTTGGTGTTGTCATCTTTGTGGTCACTCTTCTTGATCTTCTCATCTTCACTGTGGTCTATGCTGTCAATTTTGATGTCTTCACAAGGGTTAGTAAGAGACTTCAAAATGTACGGCTGAAGCTTCTCTAGATCTGATAGCTGGACTGGTTTCAACAGGAACTCATCTGCTCCTCCTTCCATGCACCTGTGATTAACAAGATCTTTAACAAAATTGTAAAGTATTACTATGCTAAAGAAAGACTTTTGCTTTACACAGCAGAAAGCAACTCACATGTGGATTCTTGAAGGCACATTCTCTGATGACATGACCACAACCGGCACATCTTTCCAGTAAGATCCCTGAGGAAGTACCCGAGATTTTTAGCTAAAAGTCTATCCATGAATTCTAATTTTCATGCTTATTTTTTTCCCCCGTCCCCTCTTTTTAATTCATCATCCCTACTTAATCATCAATCAGTTGCAAGCACGGAGGAAAATGCTATTGACAATTGCACATTTCCTTCTCAAATTCAAACAACTGAGCGAGCAAGAGAGACACAGAGCGAGAGAGAGAGAGATTGAAGACGGGTGATTAAGTGGTTTGACCTTGACTCGTCTAAGCAAATCATAGCCGCTCATCCCGGGCATACAGTAGTCCGTCATGATCAAGTTGACTTTTGTCCCCTGCGCATATAGATCAGAATCATGAATCATGATCATGCTTCCACGTGTCAAACTGTGAATGAAGCAAAGCGACAAAAACTTCTGCATGACATGCGCATGTGATGAATACTTAATCGGTGTAATGAGAGGCATTAGGTATATGTTTTGCCATAGTGTACATGTAGAGAGAAAGAAGAGTCTACAAGAGCAAAGGATAAAAAAGTCTAAAGTCCATACATGTAGGCACGAGTAATTTTTCTTTTGCTAGGTGAATAACGCATCACAAGCCTGGTCCCTATGCCACCGAGCCCAATGTTTGGTGAGAATCGCATGTGAAAAATGATAATTCAATGTATGCATACAATAATGTGTTTAAGGTATGGGCCCTTCACAGTCACTGAATTTGGGTACATTGGACAATTGATCAGATGTAAATGAGAAGTCTCAGATTAGCATGTCGAAATAATTCTCTTTGCCGACATGAACGGAATGAAATTCGTTACTTTTAACTGAGGCAAATATTATAGTTTTGTAAGAAAATTATGCTAGTAAAAACTTTTTAGCATGCATAAGATTGAAACCAGTTAAAATAAGTTCCGATCTGATGAACATTGTCAATAACCATTGTTCTACTTTATCCACTTGTTGGCGTAGTTTTTCATCAACTCATTCTAATAGATTTAACCCAGTATCTGACGGTGTGACTTATACAAGATACTCGCCAGACAAAGACCTGGAAAAACGACATGGCCTAAGGAGTTGAGCTCAGATGTGTCCTTTCTACTGCATGTAACTGGAGAGAGAGAGAGAGAGAGAGAGAGAGAGAGAGAGAGAGAGAGAGAGAGAGAGAGTCTTTTTGGATTCAATTAATCTCACCTCTTGTAGTGATGGCTGCAACAGAGAAGAAGAAGCAGAAGCAACAGCACTGGAATTATCAAACCCATCCTGGGCATATAAATTGCTGGGATCATCAAGCAAACCCAGATACTTCAACGCCTTGTCCCCAGAATCCACACATGTCACTGCCATTTGCAGACACAGACATAAATATTTAAGGATCTTATAAAATTCTTTAAAACAAAAGGAAAAAAGAGATGCCACAAGTTGTGGAAACTAAGATTATTCGATATCCTAGGTTGTTGATGATCACCTTCGTAGGATGAGTCCTTGAGGAGCCTCTCCAAGAGCATCCTGTCCACGAGGCTGTCGTCCACTGCTAGCACGTGGAAATGCTGCCCTACTTCTCCTTCTTGCTTCTTATCTCCTCCTCCTCCTCCTCCTCCTCCTCCTCCTACTCCTTCATGTAGCTGCTGTTGCTGTTGGGTGTCTTCAACATCTGATGTTAGCTCCATATAGATGTCTTACTGATGAGTCAAATCGCAAAACCAAAGGAGGTTGAAACTCCAAGGAGGGTCTGTTAGAATTTGCAGTTCGTGTTGATCAGGATCATTGGTCACTGAGAGAGAGAGCGAGAGAGAGAGAGGGTGGTGGTGGTGATCGTGTGTGGGGTTGTTCCGCATGAGAAGCAACTATTTGTTGCCGGAGTGGCCTGTGCTTTTCTTTTCTGCTTGTGATCTCCCTCGCTAGATTCTCTCCCTCTTAAGTCCCCCTTTTGGTACAACCACTTGTGATGTCTCTCTCTCTCTCTCTCTCTCTCTCTCTCTCTCTCTCTCTCTCTCTCTCCTCTCGTTGGATTGGATTTTGTTTGATTGCCAAGGAAAATCCCAAGATCTTTATTCCCACTTTTGTCATAATTGGAATGTGGCCGGGTTGGTCTTTAAGAAAAAAAAGTTTTGAATTTCACGAGTAGATTCGGATAAAAGACTTTGAAAACTTAAGCAAGCGTGCTCAACTCACTTACCTAATTTCAAGGTCCGCTATTGAACTTCTCGTTGTTGTGACACTGCAAAAGTTTGATAAACTCGGACCAACCTGAATGTATGTTTTGTCTACTTTGAAAGTTATTTCAGAGAGCAAACCGGCTGTTTTTGTGTACTACATAAATCCTTTTATATTTCTCGTGGGAATCTAGTTATTGAAGTTGGATTAGTTTTCAGTTTAGGAGGTGGGGTCGATAATTATGAAGTAAATCTCCTCAAATCTGCTTCTGCTTTGCTAAAACTGGGCTAGGAAAATTGGTTCCAACTGATGGATACAGTTCAGACGTTGCACCTGCTGTAGAATGAATAGAGGCTGGGCAGTGCCTTCTTTTACCTAAAGAAATTATCTTTTTCTAGCTCCAACCCCACATGCAAACTCGTTATGATTATTGTATTTCAACAAGTGCAGAAAAAGGTTCGACATGCAATTATGCAAAACAATAGAAAAGTGTTAAACAGCAAAACAAAAGTTTCTGATAGTTACAGAGAACAAAAGGAATTAGCTATAGATTTGTTTAAATGGGTTATCTATGCATATGCTTCTGTGGGAGAATCTTAGAAGGCATTTTGGTTGTTACAAGTAGTTTTTAGGGTTTTTCAATTCTTTTGAGATAGTTCTGTAGCGCATACGAACAATTGTGATATTCTTTTCCACACATGCGATTTTGAGATCAAGATTCTTGTTCATGTAAGCGTATACATGTCTTCTTGTAGTTGTATGACGATGTCCTATAAATGCACAGGCGTGCCAATACAAAGGAAAGGTTGAAATAGTGGCACCTTGAAGCTTTCTAGGAACCAGTTTTCAAATACTATCCGTCAACACATATGTGGCCCTACTGGTAAAGAGATCGGGAGAGTGGAGCCGGAGAGTACCTGGTCTGAGGTTCGATCCACTCCTTGTGTATAAGCTCGTCAAGCGTTTGTGACCACCATTTAAAAGTTGAAATTCCAACTTCATGTTGGCTGAAATCTCTTATGTAAAAGCTTGAACTTTCATCTTCCTCTAATGAAAACTAAGAAAGATATGTGAGATAAGAATTTCATTCACTATCTCTCTTTCATTTACTAAGAGCAAGGGAAAATTTCAAGTAAGGTAAGCTACTCATTTAGATGTGGTTTGAATGTCTAGCCACCAAACCAAGCGGCCATGAGATTCTTGGTGGCTTACGTAATTATTGGATGGTGACCTGTCGGATCTATTGGTCAAGTATAGATCTTATAATATCTCGTTCCTTGACCATACTGTCTGACCACAGTTTAAATTGCTTAATGTTAGGCAGTCCCACTTTGCACTTTCTATTCTATTTTCTGATATGGCCACTTTCCATTCTCGGAAATTCATGAATGGTGTTCAATAACATTATTACTTATGCCAAAATTAGATGCGCTCACCTTAACGTACAGACAAATCTGAAATCACGGTACAAAACATATGAAATTCTATGATTTTTCACTTGTACGGTTATTTTTAGATGTGACGACTGGATATCTTATTATTGAACGAGCTTCACCGATCGATTAGATGGACGGCTAATCAAATATCGGATTTAATTATTGCCTTCATCTCCTCGATTATCTTTGGTATCTCTTTTGATAAGGTTTCAGTTGACCACTTTGCCGAATCTTTATACACAACAAAGACGATCTGAAATGGCTTAATGAAGACCTGAATATCATTGTTACTTGTGCGGAAATTAGAGGCATTTACATTAATGTACTGACAAATCACGGTACATGATACATATAAATCTATGATTTTCTTCTTAAGTGTATTGTTATTTTAAATGCAATGGTTAAAATTCTTGTTATTGAATAAGCCTATATACTAATTTCACCAATCGATTATATAGACAACTAATAAATATTGGACTTAACCATCGCCTTCACCTCCTCAATTAACTTTTGAGATCTCTTCCGATAAGGTTTCGCGTGGCCACTTTACCGAGTTTCTATACAAGACAAAGACGACCCAAAACGGCATAAAGAAGACCTCAATCCGATTATCTCTTTCTACGGTGAACTAATTACATTTAAATGTAATAATCAGATATCCTGATATCGAATCAGCTCACATACTAATTTCGCCGATCTTATTACCGCCTTCGTGCCATCAATTAAATTTCGAGATCTCTTCGGCCACTTTACCGAATCTCTACACGCGACGAAAGATCGATCCGATGCGGCTTATCGAAGACCGCATTGAAGAGGCCCCCCCCCCTCCCTTACCTTCCCAAAAGAACAAAAGAAGAGATGGGAGAAAAAGCAAATTCCCCCACCCCCACCAGCCTAAATTTTCCAAAAGAAACGATCAAAGGCATGAGAAAAGACTTGAACCCTAATCGTGGGTAAACAACCCTTGCGTGACTCCCGCGAAATCATCATAGACTTTGAGTGCTGAAAAGGGGGGAGTGGGCGGGGGCCACCACCGGACCGTCCGACCACAAACAATATGCAAAAAAGACATTAGAATCATCGGATGTGTATTTGGCACGAAGTGAATCTCTGTGTGATCATGGTGATAGGGGACATGAAACAAATAAAGTTTGGGGGGATTGGCCCCGGTGGGCCCGGCGGGCAATATTTCCTAAATCTTTTGTGGGGCCCATTCCCCCTTCTTCTTCCTCCTCCCCCCAAAAAAACAAAAAAAGGAGGTTTCGAATCTTATATCGTACGCGAGAGGAGCGTGGGAGAGCACCAAAAGAAATATAAACAGCGATGCTCGTCTAGGCTCGGTCTCGCTAGGAAAAGCGTCCAAAAAAGCCATCAACTTATTACATTCATGCTTATATAATCTACACTTTTTAATCGTATCACTTTAATCCTAAACATTTTAACCCGATATTAATTTAGTTATTCTGATTAATTTTGACCGGATATTGTTGATATGGACGCCGTTCGGTTTACGTAGCATGGACAATTTTTAGTAACAATTTTTTTATTTTTTTATGATTTTTTTCTCTGCTTTTTTTTTTCCTTTTGTCAGTGACCGACCACCGGCCATGGCTAGGTGGGCTAGCCTCGCTGGGCGAATGCAAGCCTCAGCAAGAGTTGGCCTAGCTAAATCTGGCAAGGGGAACCCTTGCTAGGGCTCGCCCTCGCCTGTGGCGGGCGAAGGCAACCCTTGCCCGAGCGAGGCAAGCCTGCCAGGCCATGGCCGGTGGCTGGCCATTGCCTATGGCTGGTCACTGGCAAACGGAAAAAAAAAAAGCAAAAATAATAAAAAGAATAATTAATAATTAAAATTGCCCACCACATAAATCAGTTGGCATCCATGTTAGCAAATGCAAAAAATTTAGAATTAGATTGATACAAATGTAATATATTTAGAACTTTTTTTAACACTTTTCATTGATCTCGCATGTTACTCGATCAATTGAATTTTTCAAGACCATATGAATTAACACGTAATTTCGCAAAAGAACAAAGTACGATACATTTACATCGATCATGTGATGCGATTTAGTGTATTGATGTAATGATGGACTGAGTCCCACACGGTCCATTTTTTTTCGATTTCGGTCAAGACTAAAGTGGAAAGTCTCTCGTCCGCGTGGCTAGCTCTTCGAAAAAGAAAAAGAAAACCTCCTTTTTTTTTCCCTCTTTTTGATCCTCCGGTGAAAGAGAGAGGGGAGGTTGGGTCCCACCCAGTTTGTCCGCCACGTGTTGCGACCACATGCGGGGAAGTCATGATGGCGTGTGCGCGCGCGGAGGAACAGCGGAAGAGGATCGTGGACGTACGTCGGTCGTTCGATTGCATCACGTCCAACACAGGAATGATGCTTTCTTTATGTGCGGTTCCTATCCTGGGATAAGAAAAAAAAGGGATGGCCACCGACGTGGTGGGTGGCCCCGCAAAGATCTTTCCTCTTTTCTTGCTACCTTCAAATAATATCTGGGAACCCGACCCGACCGGTTAGGTAACCCGATCAATGTCCAGCCCCGACCCGCCGAAGTCGGGTCATTATCGGGTCGGCATCGAGACCGTAGCCCCTTGATCACGCCTCGGGGACTGTAGCTTGATATTGAATTTTCGCTACTTTAGCGCGACAAATTCGTCGAGTCAACTGATTTCCCAAAATCGAGAAAGTTACTTATCGTAAGAAAATCCAATCAATCACTTCTAAATTTGCCGAGCATGTGTTTGCCGACTTCACCCAATTTTCCTTAAACCTGTTATTCTCGTTGTGAATCTGGAGATCTTTTTCCCCACGAGAACAAAAGCGCGCATTCTTTCAAAAATATCAGGTCACGAGCATTTCAATCGGACCCTGCGATATAATTGTATTGTGTTACGTACTCAATCGAACCGCCTCGTTTCCCTAATCCCGCCGAAAGGTCGCTCCAGCCAGGGGGGCACTTATTCAGCATGTGAGAATTCAAACGATGGATTCCATGAATTCAAACGTCACCCATCCAACGTAAACGCGTAAGGAAAGGTTTTATACGGCAGTTGACGAAATAATTATCCTAATTTTAAAACCTAATCCACCAGCTAACCTAATCATATGCATAGCGTACTATTTACACGTAAGAATCTCCAATTGCACGGGTGATGGAAGCAATCACGAAGTGCCGTGTCATGATCTCCGATTTAGCCGGGATCGTCCCCGACCCCCAAAGGCATTAAAACGAGCGACTTTCTTTACCAATAGATTCATTGCCCTATTTCCACGTCAATTGATCTTTCTTTGGCTAAATATGAATCAATTGATCCAATTCCTTACACTTACTCATTCCTTAGGGCTGAAAATAGCGGGCTCAATTTTTAATTTGCAAGTTATACATATCCTTTTGTTACCCAAAAAAATGAAAAGAAGGAATAAGGGGAAGGAAACCATTGAATGTCGCTCTACGATAAATCAATTTTGCGTGGGATAATGACACAAACAATCCCTAAACTTTAGCCCAATGTGCAATTTAGTCCTTGAACTTTTAATTTATTCAATATAATCCCTGAACTTTAACCTAATATTCAATTAGTCCAAAAATTTTTAATTTGTTCAATGTGGTCCCTGAACTTTTGGTACGTGTTCAATGTAGTCCATGAACCATAAGAAAATATTCAATGTGGTCCCCGAACTTGAATTAATAGAAGGACTGTATTGAACATTTTCATATAGTTTAAGGACTAAATTGAACATGTACCAAAATTTCAGAAATGATATTGAATAAATTAAAAGTTCAAGGACCACATTGCACATTAGGTTAAAGTTCAGGGATTACATTAAACAAATTAAAAGTTCAGGGACTATATTGTACATTGGGCTAAAATTTAGGGACTGTTTGTGTCATTTTCTCATTTTATGGATATTGATTCAAAAGATACAAAATTCGATCTTGTGGCATTCGTAGCCTGTGGAATTCAAAATCTATCTTATTAATATGGAATAATGACACAAACGGTTCCTGAATTTTGGCAAAATGTGCAATGTAATCCCTAAACTTTTAATTTGTTCAATTGATTCATAAACTTTTGCCTAATGTTCAATGTGGTCCATGAACTATATGACTATGTTTAATGTTTTTCTTCCATTAATTCAAGTTCAAGGACAACATTGAATATTTTCATATAGTTTGGGACTAAAATGAACATTTACCAAAAGTCTAAAGACCACATTTAACAAATATAAAGTTCAAGGACCACATTGCATATTGGGCTACACTTCAGGGATTACATTGAATAAATAAAAAATTCAAGGATTACATTGCACATTGAGAATGGATCATTTGTGTCATTTTAGGTATTAATATTGATTTTTCACATTGAAAAACACATCATTATTTTTTTATCGTCCTTTTTTCCCCGATTGGATGACATTTTCACTTGCGCAATTAACTTTGTAGATAGGCCGACCTGAGTTATCAAGAGAGTCTGAATTGTAATGTAGTCCCGATCGGCCAAAATTTGACTACAAAATTCAAATAAAGGGGTCACTAAGGTTGCGAATAATAATCATTTTGTTTCTCTATTTTTGTTCTAAAAACAAGTTTAGAACAGAAATCCGTTTGGTAATGTAATTTCATTTTTCAATTTTTGGAACAAATTTTGATTTTCAGAAAAAGGTTTGGAACTGAAATGAGAAATTAATTTTTTACTTTTCTATTTTTGGAATAGAAATGAAAAACAAAAACTCTTCTCATCGTTCGTCCTTGCTACTAGTCAGTCACCCAACCGCTGCCCACTCACCGGCCGTCATCCGCCGGCCAACGTCTTCAGCTGCCCTCCTCTCACCACCCGTCATCCGCCAGCCACCGTCTCCCACCGCTGGTCGCCCTTCTCCCACCATGGGCCGCCACCCACCGTCCGCCAGTCACCATCTCTCGCCGCCGGCCGCCCTCCTCCCGCCGCCACTCGCCATGGGACGCCACCCGTCGTCTTTCGGCCACCGTCTCCAGCCGCCGGTCGCCCTTCTCCCACCGTGGGCTGCCACCCGCCGTCCGCCGGTCACCATCTCCCGCCATTGGCTGCCCTCCTCCCATCGCCGCCCCCCTCCCACCGCCGCCAGTCGCTCGCCATTGCCCAATGCTGGCCGCTGTCCTTCGCATTGGCCACGTCGCCGTCTGCCGCTGCCTCCTACCCCCACCGTCCGCCGCTCACCATTCACTACCACTGCCCGCCATCCGCCCGCTGTCCACTCATCGGCCACCCAAGAAGGAGAAATTTTGTGCCGTCATCAAATAAAATTTTGTTTCAGGAATAAAAATTTTGTATCTTTATCAAATGCATAGTTTTGCTCAAAAATAGAATAGAAAATCTATTTCTGGCTAGAAATTGATTTTTGAAATAGAATGGTTGTCATTCGCAGCCTAAGAGCGTGAGTAATAAAATTACTCATCCCCGGCCCTATTTCTAGCTAAAAATAGAAAAAATCTATTTTTATTCCTCGAACGAGTTTCTGAGCAAAAAAGTAGTGTTTGATAACAACACAAATTTTTTTTCCGGAATGGGAATTCACTTGATAGGTTATTCTAAAATTTTTGTTCTCGATGGTGAGCGAGTAATAAAAAAGAGCTGTTATTTCTTAAGTAGAAAATTTTAACTTCTTATTTTTGTTCCAAACCTATTTTTAGGTTAAAAATTTGTCTCGGAAATTAGAAAAAATGAAATTATCTTACCGAGTAGATTTTCGTTTCAAATCTGTTCTCAGAAAAAAAAAACAGAAAAACAGAAAAAGGAATGGCTATTATTCGCGCACTAATTAAAACGGTCTCTCTCTCTTCTGTTTCATATAGAGTTCGGAGGACAAGACTAGGTCCACTCCCGACACAGTCCAATCGACCTCTTCATCGTTTTCACGAGGTCGAATATCGGGGCACCCGAATATGTCAAACGTATTCGATTTAAATCGGGGGGGAAAGCACATACATACGATGAGCGCGTCAAATCGAAGATCTAAAGGTGGAAGCAAGCGGATTGCAAAACTTTTGAAAGACCCCATCGGTGGCCTCGCATCTTCCTCATGGATCCTTTTCGTGCAATCTGTTGACCTTTTCTCCCGTCCTCTTTTGGTAGGGACCCTCTTTTGCTGGGAATGTGCACCCAACCTCTGTTGCCAAAAGTGCCCTGTTGTTCAGTTGAATTGAATTGACTTTTTAGGAGATTATGGATTCCCCTTCGGCTAATCTTTTAGCTTAATCAAGTCGTCCCGAATCAATCTAAGATTTCGATCGATCCGGTCCCCGGGACCCGCCTCAGCTCTTTTTAGTCTTCCCCCTCGGGCAGATCTTTTGACAAATTTTTCTTGTGATCATCTTGGAGGAGATCTCGTGCAGGATCCGGGCCATCGAGACCTTTCCTGCCCTGCCCCACCTCGGTCTTTTTGGTCCAGTTCACACAGCCTTCTTTTTTCTAATGTTCGTTTATGCACTGGCATGGTCGTTTTACTGGACGCCTAGTGATGAGAGGAAGATCTCCATTTTGGCACGTCATGAATCGTGGTGGTAAAACGGCAGTTGGACACTTGGATGTTATCATCTTATTTAATGTTTGTAAAGGTCCCAGGTTGTCCTACCGAATCGGAGTTGGTTAGATTTTATATTCTTCGGACGTCGGGTTAGATTTCTCTCTCAATTCTAGATTCAAATTTTCGTTCAGGTCCACGCACGCGTTGATTCTCTGCTCATGCATATCCTAAGTCCGCTTACTCACGTTGAATTGAACCCCAGTTTCCATCGAACCAACAGATATGGTAAGGGGGTTCGATCGTGCTCTTGTGGTCTCGGGTTCGGTGGTTATTGGGAACACTTTAAGAGCGAAATTCTAAATGCAACGGTCCGATACGTAAGCTACCCAGCGGCTGTATAGTCAAACAGAAAAAACAAGGGGATTTCTCCATTTGTACATGAGAGTTTCGCATAAGCGAATATAGGGAAATGTGTCATTAGTCAGCGGAAACCCCTGTTGGACATCTTATCACCTAAGTGTCCAAAAAAGAAATCGGATGCCGTGAAGGACCCACAAACGTTTCAAAATCATAGGATCTTGATCCTCACCTAACATAAGCATGATCGTCACGAGATTTTATGGTTGACAAAGCACCAAGAAACTGTTGTGTTCAATGCCGGTCAATAAAAAAATGAGTCCCGGCTCCCGATGGGTCCTCTTCGCCTTTATGCTTGCCTGGCTTGTGTTTGGGAAACGAATCGCCTCTTCTGATCCTCTCGTTGAAGAAGTGACCTAACCCAGGAACCTCGAGCTAGCTTGACATGTACATGTGGATGTATATAACAATTCTGTTTCGCAAGATTATCGTAAATGTGCAAATATGAGCCCTGCGGTTAACGAGGGTTTACCATTATCTTTTTTGTAGTGATGAATATTGTATGTGCTCCTGAAAAAAAAAATGAATTTGTCCATCCAATAGAGCGCTAAAACACGTAAAAACTCTTGAATGGAAATGGAACGGAGACGTAACTTTAGTTCGTTCGGAAATGATAAGATCTTTGGCACAATAAGAAGGGGTCGATCCTTATTACCGTGACTTGGTTCTGATTTCTTTATTTCTTTAAGAGTATTGCTTTACTTATGCGTATCGAATAAAACATGTTGACCCAAGCCACACTTCCTCTTTTACGTGATTAAACTGAAGTAAGTACGGCTAGATCCCGAAATTAACCGATGTCAATAAATATCGAACGAGACGTAATGAAATTGAAACTTCAAGTACTACAACACCGTGTTAAGTAGTTTTCATGAAAGAAAAAAAAGAAGCCATCTCCCTATATTATACAGTGATTTTTGGATTCTTCTTTCTCACGCATAGTTAAAAAGTGCATGCTCTTTCGTTAGTTCTGTACCAAATGAGGAGATATGCAGCAGGTTAGGCGAGCGGATACATCCAAGCATCGATTGATGATGGATGTGAGTGCTAAAACCGGAAGTCTTTATGGACTTTCACTAAATTGCGGCTGAGCTTGGGAAAAATGCTTGTGATTAAAGACTCGATCGATTGGGAAGCCTCATGGGAAGTAGAGAAGCATTCACTTAAATCTCCCGTTGTTGCTAATGAAATTCAGTGCAAACCCTTGTGTTGAATGATGGGCCACCAGCACGAAGCGGATTGATGATGGGCCGGGTAAAGCAAGCCCGTTAAGTTTTGCTACTAATGGAGTGGCCCGGCCCAATTTCCCATCTCTCGGTTTGTCGACCGCTTTACAGATTTGTTAGTCTTTTCCATCATTTTATTTTACCAGGCTTGGAGCTTCATCTTCAAATTTTACTTCTTTTTTTCCTTTGCTAGATCTGTCAACGTTTTTGCCGATCAATAAGCGACACGAGAAGGCATTTCTGATTGCTAAGTGTGCACGATATTTAAGTATTAAACGACGTTTTCATCTCTGACGGGCTTTTGAACATACATTTTCTCTTGGTGTTTTAGTAATTAAGCGGCTGTCCCGGCCGGCTCTTGCGCATTTCGATCAGCCTACTTCTGGAGCGCTCCCAGTAAGGGTCTTAAAAGACTTCGCATGTTGGCGATGGTCGTGCGGAAAGCAATTCTGCAGTAATTTTCTAGTCCATCTTGGCATGGACCCGTCACGATACTTTCTCAAGGAGCATATACGTGGAATAGAAATTGGAGATGAGACGATGAATGATTGGAATGAAAATTGGAGATGACGGAAGATCCAGAGAAAGGTGTGGCTGGGGGAATAGAGTCGGGGGAATAGTTAGGATAATTGTTAATATCAAAAGCGCGGTGCAGATGAAGACTTTGCGAGACTCGCAAGCTTTCATTGTCTACACACGCACTTGCCGGAATGCCTCCTTGGTTGCGGAATCACACCCGGCGAAAGGCGACTCTTAATAGCCTAACGTGAATAGCGGTCTCCCACGGGATGGATCCAACGAGAATAGGCCCGAGCTGCTGGATCAGCTGCTTTATTTTTGGTGCCATATTCGTTGGTTCAATCCAATCGACATGGGTTAGACCATGCCAAAGAGCCTATGATCCCGATAGAACCGAACAACACGTACTGAGAAAAAAATTGTGGCGTTACGCGGACTTCCTCCGAAGCCATACAACCTATTAAAGAATTGATACGGCGCTACGAATACCTTTATTTTACCATCTAGAGGAAATACTCATTAATATAGCTTTGGAACTTGCGGAAATCAAACTATCAAAGAGTTGAACAATCTTATGATGAGATAATTTACACTATTAACGAAGCAAAGACGGATTTCTATTTTTAAGGGATCTCAACCTTTTTTGTTTTTATCCTTTCTCAAATGTCCACAATTACTTATTTTTACAAATTTTATGTCCACAGACAAATACCCAAATTCGTAATTTTGTTTGTTGTCCATATTAAACGTTTTGGTAATTGTCATTCCACAACGACCTTCTTAGAAATTTGAAGTTGTGAAATAATTTTCTCTTTCCATATATAATATATACAATTTATTTGCGCTGTAAAATTCTTGTAGTAATTCCTCCCTATTCTGTAATGATTCCGATATTTCTTGATAAAGTATTTTTTACTTTATGAAAAAAAACATCAATTTTTGGAATGCACGCGACGCGCGAAGACATTGGCCAGTAATACAAATAAAAAGAAATAGGAGCAAGAGAAATTGACCATCGAAAAAATAAATAAAAAAAATTAAAATTAAGCTTGCCCCTAGAATAAAGATAAAAATCATTTATTACAATTGATCAAAAACCACGATTAACCCCAACCTTAATAAGTCTGTTGACGTCAATAATTAATTAGATTGTCGACAATAAAAATAAATAGAAATAAATTCGTAAAGGCCGTCAAGGGATGATGTAGCCCATAAAAGATTGATCACAAAAGCAGACAGTTGACAAGTACTAGAATATCCCGGTGGGAAATTTAAGAATTTGAAATTGAAGAAATTGGAATCATAGAAGAAGCAAGCGCCACTTGATTTTCCGTACCAAAATTCATCGATGAAAACTACCATAGAGAAAGAAGGACAGGTGTTAAGAAGGGAAGAGATCTACAACAGTTATCAACTCGGAAAGGACAGGAGTCGAAACGAGAGGAGATCAATGACTGTTGTCGCCTCGAGAAGGACAGATGTCTATATAGAAAGAGACCGATGACGATTATCGACTCTAAAAGGACAAGTATCAAAACGGGAGGAGATTGATGACGGTTATCGCCTCGGGAAGGACACGTGTCGAAATGGAAAGAGATCGATGACAATTATCGTACAAGAGAGGACAAGTGCCAAGACGAAAAGATAAGATCGATGACAGTTAATGGATAGATGTCATCAGATGAATAGTGAAGATGAAATCAATGGTGGTTATTGAATATGGTATCAGAAGGCGGCTATTAGACTCGCATTATAAATAATACCCAATAGCTAAAAAAAACCCTGTGAATACACATCAAAATGCTGTCTTTCAATTATCTTTACTTTTCAGTACAGTACTTTTAGTTTCTATAACTGTAATTATCTACGTTTTAAGCTTAGTAGCTTTGTAGGGTTGTGTCGATGGAGTTTGGACACCTCAGTAACTGAATAGATTTGTGTGAACTGTTTATAAAATTCAAAGTTTTATTAGCCAAATTTTGTCAAGGTACGAAATCTGTGTTGCTATCAAAACAAACGGACTCTTTATTTATGTCTAGATATCTCCTGTTCAGATTTAGTCCAAGAGCCCAATTTCTAATTAAAAATCAAAAAATGACTTTCGATCAATTATATTTTGGGAAAAAGCCACCAAAAATTTTAAATTTTGTCATCTGTGACACATTTACCCCGAACTTTTTTTTGTGACACCAAAAACCCCAAACTTTACTATTTGTGACACATTTACCTCAATATACATTGTCCATGAGCATTTTCGTCTTTTTGCTTTTTATTTTTTATTTTTACTTTTTTTTCCTTTCCGGCAAGGGCAACCCTCGCCGGCGATAGGCGAGCCTCGCCGGCGTCGGGCGACCCTCGCCCTCGCAGGAAAGGAAAAAAAAGTAAAAAAAAAAAAGAAAAAGCAAAAAGACGAAAATGCCCATGGACAATGTACATTGAGATAAATATGTCATAAATAATAGAGTTTGGGATTTTTAATGTCACAAAAAAAGTTCGAAATAAATGTATCATAAGTGATAAAAGAAAATTTTGGTGATTTTTTCCCTTATATTTTCGATGAATTATATTTGGTCGCGGGATCATTTTCCGGGGGAAACAGGGTCAAATGATTAGGTGCACAGTCAGCTGTTTCTCTCGTACGTCTCTCTCTCATTGGCCTCCCTTCATCTCCTCCACCAGATAAGGCCCTCTTTGCTGCTGCTCCCCCTCTCCCTCTCTCTCTCTCTCTAGAATCTCAAGGCGTTTCTCTCTCTACCCTGCATCCGAAGGTAAGCTCCGGGCATCCCGTTTCTCCTCGTCTCTCCTTGGCGTCGCTGCACGTTCGTTTTCGGCTGTTCGATCGATTCAGCGTAAGCGTCTTCGTGGCTAGATCGATCCGGATTCGCTCGCGTTCTGGCGAATTAGCAAAAAAAAAAATTCGGGAAGCCCGTTGTTTTTACCTCAAGATCGCTTCGCCGTGGCTCATTGTTATTCAGCTTCGGCTGTTTGTGTGCTGAAATTCGGATCTTGCGTGTGAAATGCAGAGGCGCTGTCGTGACCCGAGTGTCGTTCCGGTTCCCAATGGCGTCGACGATCGTCAAGCCTCAGTGGTCGTCTGGGGGTGTCGACTGCCAACGCTATGTGGGGCTGCAGCCGCCGCCGAGTGCGAAGTTCAGTTCTTTGCGTGCCGGGAGCAGGGGACAGCCGTCCCGGCGGTCGTTGGTCGTGAGGGCTAGTGAAAATCGCAACGATTCTGTTAAGAAGCTGGGGATGACGGATGCGGAATGCGAAGCCGCTGTTGTGGCGGGGAATGTGCCCGAAGCGCCTCCGGTCCCGCCCGCGCCGGCGGCCCCGGCTGGAACTCCTGTCGTCCCTTTGCTGGTGGGTGTTCGATTGAACTGCTTTGTCGAGCTTTACGAGCGTAGCGGCATGGAGTGGCTGGACCATTTGTTGAATTCGTGTTGCTTACTTTGCCGATGTATTTCTCATCGTAACGATATTGCCCAGCTTTTTATGTACCCGGTCACCCTGATTGGTTTCTGTTTGCGTAGCCATTGAGTCGCCGCCCGCGTCGCAATCGGAGATCACCGGCGCTGAGATCAGCTTTCCAGGAGACAAGTTTGTCCCCGGCAAACTTTGTCTACCCACTTTTTATTCATGAAGGTTTGTGAGACATCTCTCAGGTGCGGTGCTTTGTAGATTCAATCCATGTGAACTAACTTAGCATTCTGGGCAACAATATTTGCAGGTGAGGAAGATACTCCAATTGGGGCTATGCCAGGATGCTATAGGCTTGGTTGGAGGCATGGGCTTGTAGAAGAGGTGAGTCAGTCAATTTGGGCTTGTCAACGTATGGAATTCAAAACATCCATGTCCTCTTAATGATTAGAAGGCCTTATACGCCTATTGCTATTGAGGAATCAATTGGAAGATGTGATGGTGCAGATGGAAAATGATGGTTGTCTGATGGTGGTCTGTCAAATGATTTTCTTTCCCGTGTGTTTAGAGTAGACTTGGAAGATGCATCAATTCAGATGGAGCTTTGAATCGTTCTCTGCCAAATGGGTCCCTTTCTTTTCTTTTTCTTAGAGTAGATGATTCTCAGACCCCTGAAAAACTGCTCCATTTTCCAAAATAGAATGGGACAAGCAAAAAGAAAGAGTTTAATTTTTCTGGAAAATCCCTGCAAATTTAGATAGAATTCTCCATGCTAGTACCTTTCTGCAGTCTCTACATATATCTATAGAACCTAATCGGAATTGTTCGGAATCCTTCAAAACTTTTGATACAGGTGGCCAAGGCTCGTGATGTTGGTGTTAATAGCATTGTACTCTTCCCCAAAGTGCCTGATGCTCTAAAGGTTTTAGTTGTTCCTCCTGTTTTATGTCCTGGTTCATTGAAATCGATTAATCTGATTTCCTTTGTCTTAAACTTCCGTTATTAGTCTCCCACTGGAGATGAAGCTTACAATGACAATGGTTTGGTGCCAAGAACAATACGATTGCTCAAGGATAAGTTCCCTGATCTTGTAAGTCAAAATATTAAAGGCATAGTTCTGAGCATAGGGTCCTTCCTGTTTATTGGTTTTCTATCTTTAAAATTGCCTTCTGATTCTATTGCCATGTAGGTCATATACACTGATGTTGCTTTAGACCCATATTCGTCAGATGGACATGATGGTATTGTCAGAGAAGATGGTAAGAGCCTCAATTATCTCCATTTTAAGGTTTTACAAAATATGTATGTGCAAAAAAAGTTTGTAGGAAAAAGTAAACCTGAGGACTAAAAAGCATGTGAGTTTAATTTATATCTACTGTTTGGAAGTTTGTCCATGAGTTTTTGGCCAACAGAAGATTATCAGTTGACAAATGTAAGACATGCTTCCATACTTTGCTCTTGGTTGATTAAGTAGAAGACATGCCTATGAGAAAAATTTTAACTCAAGAAGGATCTTCACTTCTTACTGAGAATATTTTCGTTCTTCAGCATGTCTTTCACGTCCTTGTGCTAAATTTCCTTATTTTCTTTCCATGATACATTTTTCTTGGCGTAGATTTTGAGGAGTCTTATTTCCAAGCCTATTTCTTGGAAATTGAATTTGGAATCCTTTACTAAAACATTTTTTATGTTATGCAGGAGTCATAATGAATGACGAGACAGTGCATCAGCTATGTAAACAAGCTGTCTCCCAGGTAATGTACTCCCATCAAAGAGTACTATTTATCTCTGGAATCATTTACAGTCTTACCTTCTCAAATGGGACTTCTATGTTTACAGTTCTTGAGTCCTTGTGTCATTCTTTGCCAACTGTAGTGAATTTGCTGTGTTAAATAATGGGAGCATATTGGATATGTTACTTGTCATGCATTGTTCTCATCTTAATTGATTTTGGAGTAAGTTGGTAGTCTGTTAATTCCGAAGTTGGTGGGATATCTGTTTCAACATTTAGTACTGTCTTTCGCTTATAAATCAAGAAGCCTGAGGTCCTTCAATTGTGGAAATTATTGTCCTAATGGAATTCCTTTTTTCTTTCTAGGATAAGGCCGACGTGGAGTTTGCCTTTTGTTTGGCTTTACATGCTGCATGACCTGTTTTTCAATCTTTTGCTAAATCTGTCTTATTTGCTCCTTTGGTCCCAAGTAGGCCCGAGCTGGGGCAGATGTTGTTAGTCCTAGTGACATGATGGATGGTCGTGTAGGAGCAATTCGAGCAGCCCTTGATGCTGAAGGCTTTCACCATGTTTCTATCATGTCCTACACTGCCAAGTAATATGTCCTTTCTGGTTAAGATGAATATATTTCTGTCATCTTTTGCTCTATTGTTTCATCTGATAGTCCTTGCATTATCAGAGAAATAACGCTGGAAAAGTAGATGCAAACACTCATATTGAGCCATATAGTATACGTTACAGATCTTCTATGGCTATAATATAACGTAGATTAAGAGCAGGTGTATTTCATATAATCTTCTTCTGTCTGAAAGATGAACATTATCATTGGAGCTTTATATCTTCGTGTCTTTAGATCCAGGAGGATCTCAAAACTAGGGAACAGAATCTGCGTTAGATGCATGCATGCACTTTGGTGATGTTTGTCACTTAATTCAGGGGTAAAAGAAATTGGATGCAGGTCGCGCTGTAGCAGTTGCATGTCTAGTAGTTCATAGATATTACTGGGTAGTACAGTTATCCTCACAAATTCTTGCTAGGTCCTCCATTCGTTTGTGGATTTCTTTTCTTTGCACTGGTATAAATCCTAAGCATGCTTGCATCTAATGTCTTGTCTATCTATTGTCGTGGCTTAGCATATTTTTTTGTTTGTATGTGGGAATGGGTTGGAGAAAAGGCAAACCTTTAATAAATAAACTAATGTTCTTGAGATCAGAGATACAAATTATCGTCACTGACATCTCTATCCTTTAATAGGTATGCGAGTTCATTTTATGGGCCGTTTCGAGAGGCTCTAGACTCAAATCCACGTTTTGGAGACAAAAAGACGTATGTTATAGTTGGATTTTGTTGTTTATGTTCTCAAAATTATGTTCCTAATTTTGTTTCTACTCTTTTTTTTCCTTTTGGTACAAAAGCTACCAGATGAATCCAACAAATTACAGAGAAGCACTAATTGAGACCCGTGAAGATGAATCTGAAGGAGCTGACATTCTTCTGGTTAAAGATTTAGTTGCAACTTTTACCTTATTTGAATGGTTAAATTTTCTCTTTATAGCCTTAAAAGGGTACTCTTACCGTGTAAACAGGTGAAACCTGGTCTTCCTTATTTGGATATAATAAGGCTTCTTCGGGATAATTCTCCTCTACCAATTGCTGCTTATCAGGTACCTTGATACATACGTCATTGTGCGATAACTTCCTCTATTGACATTCTTATTCTTCCTTGAGCAACAAATGGTCTCATCCTTTGCTTTTTTGGTCTTTAAAAACAGGTCATTCTTTTTTTCTATTTTGGCTCCTACTATTGTGGTTTATGAAGTTTTAAAAACTGGTCGAAGGTTATGGCTCCTCCTATTGTGGTTTATGAAGTTTTAAACTGGTCTAAGTTCCTTCGACCATTGACCCGGTTGATTAAGATGTCTGATATTGCAAACTTGCATTGATGCCGTAAGCAACATAAATCGAGTCTTGCTTCTATATACTCGTATTAAAAGTCATCGTCACTCCATTTAGTGAAGACTAAGAGTTACTTCGAAAAAATACCATGGAACGAATTGATTGTTCATCCAGAAGTTCAATAATGGGACATATGTGTCTATAATTTTGTTCAATTGATTAAAGCTACACATTTGGGTAGCATTGGCCAAGTGTCTTTGTTGTTTTCCCCCCTTCCTTTCTTGGCTACATTCAAACTAAGTTCTTGGACTAGGTCTTGGCAACAAAATGTTAAATTTATGATGAGAACGTTTGATCACTGTATACTCAAAACTTCAAAGCTGAATCTCTTGAGTAGCTTTATAGAGAAGAAAAACTTGTAGTGAGTGTGATCTTTATCGAGTTGCTGTTCCAGCGATTTTGGCAAGTGCAATAAGGTTTTTTTGTTTGTTAGCATCTGAAGATGGGAAACAGCTTCTAGTCCTTTGGAATGGATGAGGATTTAGCCTTTATCAGGTCAAAGTAAAATACTACAGTAATGTTAGTAGGTTTGACTTGACCACGTTTAATGGTGCAGAGGTTTGATTTCTTACAGACTGGCTCTTGACAATATATGATACATCCAAATCTACCTTCTTCTCATACTGACTTTACTAAAACTTCTCTTCGGATTATTAGGTATCAGGTGAGTACTCAATGATTAAGGCTGGAGGGGTTCTGAAGATGATTGACGAAGAGAAGGTTATGATGGAATCTCTCATGTGTCTGAGACGGGCAGGCGCGGATATCATCCTCACGTACTTTGCACTGCAAGCGGCTAGATGCCTATGTGGCGAGAAGAGGTGAGATTCAGATGCAGTTGGTGGCGGGCATTGCTGCAAACAACCCCACTAGATCTTTGAGGAAATGAGCCTTAATGCCTTAACGTAACTTTTGTAGACTATTTTGTAAAGTTGGTGATGTTAGGGATTAGGTTGATTTTTTAAGAGTAATTTGAGTGGAAATGGTTTTGGGGTGTGTTCTGCGGAGTGTGGTGTCTTCATGCTTAAGTTAGAGTGATGTGCTTTGAGAATGGACATGAATAATAAGCTGGAAATTCAATCGGGGCGCCATCGCCGATTGTTTTGTTCTGTTAATTTCTTACCCTGTAATTTATCATTCGGTATCTGTGTGCTTGATAGGATCTTGAGAATGTATGACGTTCTGGTAATTTATGCAAAATGTATTTCTTACTAGATGGATTGATCATCCTACTATAGCTCTTTTGGGAACCTTTATGGGGAATCAGTAACGAGGCAGAATTCGCACCCGAGATGGCATATAGATGGTTTTTCATTTTTCTCATGCACCTTGTTCATAACCATATCATTCACTTCGACAACTTGAGACTTAGTTCCCACGAGATTAGTGGTTCGTTTTTTTAACACTATCAAGAGCATAAGGTTTAGGCTAGTTAACGATCGAGTTCTCTGGGATTAAGCTCCTTTCAAGTACTTGATTCAAATATGGTTTTCAAAATCATACCATGTCATTGGGGAAAAACAATAATTTTTTGATATGTTATAACTTTGACGGTTCGGTTCGGGTATTTTCGGGTCGATACCCGTGACTGGAACTCTCCCGTTTAGATAACATGTTTTGTGCTGTCCGGTTCGGGTTGGTTTCCGGTGATACAGATGTTTTTGACGCCCAGAGGTCGAACCATGGAGCAAACACAGCAAGAACTCTACTGGTTTTAACAGTGGACTAATGGAAGCATCCAAAGATAATAAATACCATCTAGAATACTAAATTTGGTATGATAAAGTGATTTATAAAGTGATGTGATTATTCGTTAGTGGTTATTTAAGTGATTCATCGCATTCTTTTATAACTTTATTTAGCATACAATTCTTAATATATCCCAGACAGAGAGTTCGATGAGACAACAATGAGACATGGTCGATTAGGTCTGGCCAATCCTGTTTGTCTTTTGGTTTTTTTTTTCTAAATAAAGAAACTGGTCTGCGAGGAACAGTCACTATGAACTGACTACCGGTGAGGAATTGGGGGTTCACTGAAGTTTTCCCTCCACACACCGAACAAAGTGTCGGAAAGTGACATTCTTGACTAGGATGTCTCCAGGAACACGACAATGAGCAAATCATCCCACAATTTCCACAATCCTAAACCTGTTTTCATCAACAAATCACCCCATAATTACACGCTTCTAATTCCCCACAATCTCAGGGAATCGATTTTCCCAATTCCCCAATGCCCAATGAAACAAGCGATGCCCGCGAGATTGAGTCGATCTCAATCAAATAATCGTAGAAATACAAAGACCGATTTGCAAACTCAATTTATAAGTGACATGATAAATACAGAATGCATCTTCGAAAATTCATTGTGTCACTTCATAAATTAGTGTTATAAATCGATTTTTATACTGCTAACATTATTTAATTAACATTTGCACAGCGGAAAATTAATATCCATAGAATCGATCGATCGATCTTTTTATCACCCCTTTTTTGTTCAACCATGCTCGATCAAGTACCTCTCGGAGATGGCCGCATGGGCGGCAGCGCCCACCGGGAGGACCTCCTCATCGATCATGAAGTAGGGTGAGTGGCCGATGTGGGTCGAGCCGAGCTCCTCGTTCCGTATGCCGATGTAGAAGAAGGCGGCCGGGACCACCTGCGAGTAGAAGGAGAAGTCCTCGGCCCCCATCATTGGCTGGACCACCCGGAAGTTGCCCCGGCCCACGAGATCGGCGCCCACCTTCCTCACGTGCTCGTACATGCGGTCGTCGTTCACCGTTGGCAGGTATATCATGTCCTCCTTCTCGAAGAAGTCCACGCTCGCGTCGCATCCGAACACACCAGATTGTTCCACAATCACCTGTTCTCATGTTACCACAGTTGAAAAGGAATCCATAAGCTTTGGAGAGACAAGAGCCGAGATAACTGTACATATGGGGGGGACCAAGAACAATTATGAGATCAACGTTTTCGGTTTCGCAGTATGGCCACGTGTGTGTAGTAGTGATTTGCTGATTGCTTTGCCCCAATGAACTTTTTTTTTGGGTTGTTCTTTAAGGAAAATAGGACAATAATGCTGATATGGACCACCAACTTCTGAGGGCTCGTGCCATTGATAGAGAAATGAAGGAGTCGTGTGACGCTTTCAATTAGCATCATAAAAGAAAATTCGACACGCCCAACACGTTCCCAACTTGATGATGTTATGTTTTATAAGCTTAGGTCTAATGTGGTCCAAGAAATGCACACATATAGTCGTAATGCATGATGTTAGGATCTTATAAATTTTCTATCTCTGTTTTTTTTTTCTTTTTGGTGGCCGAATATATACCTCTTCTATTCGTCGCATGACTTGGTAGAAGCTCGTATTGGAGAAAGCTCTGAAAGTACCGCCCAGAACAACGCTCTCCGGTACTGTGTTGAGGTCACTGCCTCCGTTCAAAGAGGTCACCGACACTACCTGCATTAAAAGACATTACTTTTTGAGAAAAAGTACACGACAAAATGAAATCCAATTGCGAAGCGATGATATCATGTTACATAAATTATTTGTATGACGTTCTGCGCGCGAACCTGTGAGTCCAAAGGGTTTGCTTCGCGAGATACGATTCCTTGCAAGCTAATCACCACGGCCGAGGCAGCCAAGACCGGGTCGACTGAACGGTGAGGTTTCCCCGCGCCGGCCGCCTTTCGGGTGATGGTAGCCTTGAAGAAGCCGCAGCCAGCGAGTAATGGGCCGGGCCTCGACCCGATCACGCCGGTGGGGTGCTCGTGGGACACATGGAGGGCAAAGATGGCTTCCACATTCTCTAAGGCACCGTCTCTTATCATCCTTTTTGCTCCATTCCCAGCTTCCTCTGCTGGCTGAAATAGCAACACTACTGTTCCCTGTTGAAAGAAATCAAACAAAATGAAGGCAAACCAAACTAAATTAGGAAAATTTCGACGATTATATCTTTTATGTGATTAGAAATTACGTCCCTTAACGTAATATACAACAACGGTCATAGTATAAAAAAAAATCGGTGTCTTTGTTGAGAAACGCATAAATATGAAACATAAAAACTTTCAAGGTGCTTTCATAGCATAGGATCCTATCTATTTGACAACGTATGATGATGACATTTTTCATGTACCGAGTCATTTAGATGGGCGAAAATATCGCCCTTTTTTATGCTTTTTTAAGTGAAAAAGAAAAAGTGGTGTTAGATGTCAACCTCCTATATGCATTTTTACAAGTATGTGACGCCAATCGTGCATGATTAAAATTTTTCAATCAACTTTTCGATGGACCCACCTCAAATACCAAAGCAGTTTGTGTGAAAACTGGCCTTTTCTGCGTCATATGATTATAGTTGGAATGTTGACCGGGATTTGGAGTAACACATATGTTTACCAAGTAACCAATCGCTATCGCTATCTGGTTAAGCTACTTTCTGAGGAAAATTTGTACAGTCTTTCAATGTCCGTGTCGTACTAGGCATCCATCAGTCTTTTCCCTTTTCTTTCCTTTTTTCTTTTGGTTTGATCAATGTCAAACCCTGCTAAAATAAACTGTCTTACTCAGCAACAGCGAGACGACCGTATCGGTAAAAACAAACAGTTCAGACCGGAACAGGTCATCTAAATTCAAAATGTGCGCCCTAAAAGCATATCCCTTCTAGATCCACGTGGCTTGTCGCGACTAGCTATTTAAGAAAGAAAGAGCAGAGCACAGAGGTCGCATTAGGGTTTTCCCAATGACCCCCTCGAGCAGAAGGCAAGAAATTTCGCTACGGGCCTAATTCCGTAGACGCAAACAGAACAAGAAAATAGAGGCCAACAGCACAGAATAGACCACGGGCCTAATTCCGTCATTAAAAAGACATTTACGTGCACTTTGTACTTAATCAGTCGTTTTCCCTTTCGTCCGATGTGGTCAACGCTTTCGTTTTTTCTTGTCCATTTTCGCGGAGCGGCGCCCACTTGGCCGGTGAGGCATGTGATGCCTGATGGAGTATCGTATTGATTTCTCGAAACAGAACGACCCACCTCGAAATCAATGAGGCACGTGTCAGAGACGATGTTGTGGGATTGGGATGTCATGCATGACCATATCAAACGCGAAAATCTCACGAAGTGCTAAGAAAGAAGAGTAAATGCTGGCTCTCTCTACATGGAAATGACGACAGGGATAGGATGCAAATAAGATATGTCATCGATTTGTTTTATTTATTCTTTTTGTTGATTCATTTATTTGATATTTTAGACTGCTCAATATGAAAGATTGTGCAGCCTTCTATTGTCACATCAAGACAGGTCCTAAGTAATATTTAGAATCTTTGGCTGAAGAAGATATGGTCTCGAATGGGTGAAAAGAAGGAGGTAGATTTTGGTCCTCTCGGTGTTTAGGTAAGAATTGAGGACATATATGTGTAAGATAAGATTTAGAGCTGTGCTAATTTGGCATGAAAAAACTCAGACTTGATGAAACACATAAGGACTATCATTGTGAAATATAGATACTGGATTATTTTTTTTTTAAATATTGGATTGTTTAAGGGCCATGTTTTGGAGGATACTTCCTCCGAACATACTTCTAATTGGTGGGCCATAAGTTATGAACATCACCCACATGCAAACCTGATCAAAATTAAATGTGGGTGATGCTCAGGCGCTTGTAACTCATCAATTAGAAGCATGTGGAGAGAGTTTCCTCTACTTGGGGTTGGAAGAAAAACCATACCCTTGTTTGAATAAGACTTGGTAAACTAAGTTGCTGATGTTACAAACAGGATTGTTTAGGAAAGACTTGTAAACAGAATATGTGATCATACACAAGGTTTTTTTTTATTTAATTCAAGCCTTTTCTTCTTCCCAGCACATGGTGCTGCACATAAGATATACTAGTGTATTTAGACTGCCCGATGAGTGCTTACCACTTAATCTAGGAAACAAATTCTACTAAAAGTTCTTAATACCTCTAAATGGTATTTCTCTTCAAAACATCTCCGACGGTTGAAACAAGCCGAGTCAATGAAGTCAGGCAAAGCATAAGTCCAAAAAAGGGCATCTCCTAACTTTGATCGAATAAGAATCAAATCCAATGCACCTTTTAATAAAGAGAATCAATACCACCCTTTATACGCAAAAACAATTTCATAGCTTGCTTAGGAATATATGGCCTCAAACATAGTCATTCAGCCTCAAAATAGCATGAAAATGCGTAAGACATTGCTCAAGAATAACTACAGAGTGCAGCTAATATTCCTTCAGTGTAAAAAGAAATTTATACAAGCGGCCTTGCTCATCATTGATTTGAGCGAATGAGTCGATATAATCATCAAATTAAGGGTAGATAAGATTGTTTGTGCAAAACTTTCTTTGCACTGACCATGTATGGCCTGCTTTTTTGTATTAATAAAACCGCAACTTCCCATTATTCCAGAGATTTAGAAAAGGGAAAAAAAAGGGGTGTAAGTACCTTCAAAAAATGTTCGCGACTCTTGAGGATTTTGGCAGCACCCAGAAGCATTGCAACATGAGCATCATGCCCACATGCGTGCATTATACCAGCAACTTTGCTTTTATGCTCCCATTCCACAGCTTCCTGTCCACACATTTCATGCACACTATCATGAACTTTTCATTTTCAGGTCAAACGAAGATGGCAAAAGTAGATCTGGGGGAACTAGATTGAATAATGTTGGCCAAAAACAAAAGAATTAAGATTCATTAAAGATTCAACTTATATGTCTCCTCAAAAATTTTGGAGCTTTTTGAGAACTCCAAGCACCATTATCTTGGGAAACTATCTTGGATCCGTAATGTAATCTCGATTTATCTTGCATATATGCGTATATAGTTTTTATATTTATTTATATGACCGATTTATTAATGTACAATAGAGTACGAGGTATATCTCTAGTAAAGACTGACACTTAGCATGAGATCCCAGAGTACTGAATCTGACACGCCTATAATAATCGAGTGCCTGTACGAAATCATGTATAGCTACCAGATTGTCACTATAAATAACTGTCACTTCACCGCTGTCATAAAAAAGAAAAAAATTACCGTAGGAGCGAATACTCTCATGGATCGCGGATTATTCCATTTCATACTCGAGAAATTCTTCGCAAAGAATTAAAAAAAGAGTGTCATTTCGTTCATGCTTAAACCTTGAAAAGAAGGAAAAAAGAAAAAGGAAAGAAAGAGAAGAGATCAAGAAGGACGATGTCGGGTAACGAAACTATGACTGAAGCGAACTCTCCTTCATATAGGAAATGAAGGCAGTCCACACATTCGTTAATTTCCCAATTTATAAAGGGAAAAAAGAGAGAGAGAACCAAGCTTTGACAGAGAGAGAGGAGGGTTCGTTGTGTGCATGCACTCGGATCCGCCCGTGACCATTGGATTTGATGGGGGGCTCTCACGAGATTCAAAGACGATGCGTGTCAGATTCACCGGTTCGAGACGAGCACGGAATGCACGCAGTCGATCCGCGCGAGAAAATTTAGCGAGAGAGAGAGTGGGGAGCGGACCTGAATGGGGAGAGCGTCCATGTCAGCGCGGATGGCGACGAAGGGCGGGCCGCCGGTGCCGACCCAAGCCCTAACGCCGGTCTTGGCCAAGGGATGCCTGTACTCGATCCCCATCCTCTCCAGCTCTTCCCTCACCAGCCTGCTCGTCTCGTGCTCCTCGAACGCCAGCTCCGGCCACTCGTGTATCCTCCTCCGCACGCTCCTCAGCCACCCCGCCGTCCCCTGCTCCATCGCCTCCCTCATCACCGACTCCGAGCACGCCTCGCCCCACTCCGTACCGCACTCCCGGCTCGCCCGCGCCGTCGTTGCAGGCTCGGCCGGGTGGCCGAGCAAGCACGTCGTCCAGTTCGGATGCGACGCGGCCGCCGTGGAGGAGGTCGCGCAGGCGGCGGAGGGGGAGGCGGCGCTTCCGGGTTTCTCGAAGAAGGGGTAGTCGACCGCTTGCTTCGACGGTGCGGCGGCGCTGAGGTGGGGAGTGAGGAGGGTCGTGATGGCGAGGAAGAGGATGGCGAAGGTGGTCTTTGATGCGGAAGAGTCCATTTTTTTTTTCGGGAGCTCGATAGAGAGGGGGAGAGAGACCAGACAGGCGAGGGTTTTATTTGCTTGCTCTGATACACGGCGGGGAGACACGGAGTAATTTGAGCACGTGGGATAAAGGGGAGAGTTGAAATGAGCACGTGGGGGAATAAGAAAATAACAAATCTGGCAAAAAAATAGGAGAAAGGCTTAGATTAAGATATATAGAAAACGGGACCACCAGTTTTTAGGTCGGGATTTTAATACGGGCTAAGAGGTTAACGGCCCTTCTTTGCATTTGATTCGATCGACTATTTGAATGATTCATTTGGAAACCTACCATGTGCCTTAATCATGGGGACCTAACAAAAATCAGTCTGTTCTCGACCACGATAAACGGTGCTTTTGGCTTTGGGAAAATAAAAATAATGATCTCGCGGACCACTGTCTCGCAAATTTTCTCTCTTATTAAAATGTATTTTAGGGTTTACACAAACTTCAGGTTAAAAAAATTGCCATATATATTTTATCTCTTAAGCTGTGACTAGACCTGTCAAATGGGTGAGTCGAGTCGGATTTGGGTCGGGTCATAAATGTTCCGATCCAAATTGACCCATTAACCCATTTATGCGTAATGTAATTTTCTTGACCCATACCCAACCCGACCCATACCCAATACATACCCAATCAAACCCATATTGTTAAAACACTTCTATATTTAATTAAATCTAGGAAAATTCATACCCAAAGAGTGCGCGAAGTGAGTGAGCGCAAGGTTGAGTAAGGACGAGAGAGATGAATTAAGTTTAAATTAGTTGTAAACCCATTTATGACCCATTTACGACTAATTTATGACTCATTTAATACTAATATTAGACTTCTACCCATTTATGATCCATTTACTAAATATAATTAACTCATTTATGACTCATTTTGACAGGTTTAGCTGTAACGAGATTCCTCCTAATTAAAAGGAACAGATTGGTAATTCATCATGAACATGGTTTAAACTTTATAACACAGCATGTTGTGAGATTTTATTTATTGATCTCAGCTAACCTTTGTACCTTATGTCGTAAGATGTAATCGCTTCAGTTTACTTTCGGCTGGACCACCTCCCAAATGGAGTTCTTTAAGGCTTGTTAACCAATGCGTAACCCTCGATTTTTTTTTTTTTTTGGTCGAAGTGTAACCCTCGAGTTGGAAAAGTCAATGTTTCGTCCTGCAACTTTCTCCTCATTATATTCCTTAACCAAAGGGCGCGTGACTCGTAAAAAAGTGAAAAGAGCCGACGTTGCAATAAGAGCATTCGTAACACCTATACGTACAAGTTCATCTAGTATATTTTTTTGGAAATTTGAATTTTCTAGTTTATAAGTGAAGATTTCAACCTCTAGAATATAGTTCGTGCCGTGTAACACGGCCATGACCACGTCGGTGATTTTCGATTAAAATTAAAAGAAATGATTATATTGATAAATCGTAAAAATGTTTAAGACTAAATTGATCAAATAAAAAAGTTTAATCTCGAATCGGCATCCGCACAATAATTTTAGAACTTTTTTGGTAATTTTTCGTATGCAAGACATAAGTGCTTTTTAATGTTTCAAGAATACTTAGTGTTCTCAACTGCCCAAATCAGTGAGTACATGCCAAGTTCATCACCTGTGTTCTTTTTTACCTACAGGATATGTTTGCTCATTCATCATCCGGACATGCATCCCTTTTGGGGTTTTCACCTTATTCCAAGTCGGTTCTCCCCCTAACTTAAAAGAAAAAATTAAACAAAACAAGACGCCCACTTGGGGATCCGAAAGAGTAAATAAATAAAGGAAAAAATGGACAGTTCAACAACTGGAGGCCACAATTAGTGGAGCCTGAATGGCGTCAAGTCGAACGTCAAACATCCAAATCTATATATGCACACGATGCCTACTTGCAAATGCTCCCAATGTTTCTAGCAAAAAAATAAATGCTCCCAATGATTGCGCTGAACGATGGAACCATCCCAATTATAGGAGTGTCAGAACCGAACCGAAAAATCGAATTGCGATACGAACAGAACCGAACCGAATCGAAAATTTCGTGCATTTCGATTCGGTTTCGGTTTGGATCATCAAAATAAACCAATTTTTCTTTTTAGTTCGATTCATTTCGGTTCGGTTCGGTTCGGATCGGATCGGATCGGATCGAACCAAACTAAAATAAACACTTCGGTTTAGGGCTATTTTGCCCTCTCTCTCTCCCCTTCTCTCTCCTCTCTCTCTATGCTTAATGAACTTGAAACCGAAAACTGATCCGAACCAAACCGAACCAAATCGATTTTTCGGTTCGATTTCAATTCGATTCGGTTCAAATTCGGTTCGTTTCAAGGGGCATCCTTAATGGTTCGGTTCGGTTCGGTTTTTTTGAAAAACCGAACTGAACCGAACCATTTACACCCCTACCCAATTATGAGCTCAACTCAACACATTCTGACCATGTTTTAGCCTTCTGATATCCACTAATCTATGTATTCGGAATGTATTTTTTTCTCCGTGGCTTGTGAAAAGGACAATTATGTCTGTTTCGTTATTGGCTCATTGACGCTGTGCGGGTGCTATTCTAAACCAGAGGCTTCCCTTTGATCATTGGTATTAGGTTAAGAGTTAATGGAGCTTTTATTTTTACAAGGGCATCCGCGGCCTGACCCCAATTTGTGGGGCGGGCTTCACTGATGCGTTTTTTATATTAATATGTCGATGCCCGCACGCCCCTATTTTTCTTTTATTTTTTTAGGAGAGAGGGAATATCCTTTAAATGTTTTATTCCCAATGATTCCGAGATGCGGACGAGAATTGAGATGAAGCCTTAGACATGCTTAGGTCCATTGTTCCATTGTGTGCAAAAGAAATGGGAGTAAAAGAAGTTCGTAGGAAGATGAGGAAGGGAAAAGACATAAATTCCGTGCTAACTTTACCAGGACCGCACCCACAGAGACCGGACCATATTTAATGTCTAAGGCATTTGGCCAAAATGACTTCGGGTCTGTTTGGTTCAACTTTGAAAATGTTACTTGGGGGAATGCAAATATCTTTAGGTGAAAGCCCATTGGGGAAATGCAAATGGTGTTTGGTAAAAATATTTTGTAAAGCTATTTTGGCCAAAATATAGTGTTTAGTGAATTTTTTTTGTAGATGGACTTTAAGAATTATCTTATTTATTAAAAAAAAACTAACCTATCCATCACCGGAACTGGCTGCTGGCAATGGCCTACGGCCGCCGGCGAGATAGATCTAGCTCCGGCGGCCGTCGCGCGAGGTCGGGCGATCCCCGGCGAGCCAGATCTGCCGCCGCCGGCGGTCGCTCGAGGCTAGGTGACCCTCGGCGGGGGTCACACGACCCAGGCAACGGCTGCCTAAGGTCGCGCGACCCAGGCGATGCGACCTAGGCCAGCGGCGCCTAGGCGGTCGCGCGACCTCCGGCGGTCGTTGCCTGGGTCGTGCGACCTCACTGGCCTCTCGCCGGCGCTATCCAGGCGCTGGTCGCTCTCCTTTGCCTAAGAAGATGAATAGTGATGCATGAATAGTAGCATTTGACAAAGGCTGAAAGCTCAAGGTTAGTCCGGATCAGTTTTGGATTTTCAGCATTTAGAATGCTAGCATTGGCCAAATGCTAAATCAAACACCCCAGCATTTTGAAAAGGGACTTTCGAAGCTCAAAACCCTTCTCAAAGCTGAACCTTCAACGGTCACAGCAAACAAAACTACACCTTTGGATTGAACCTTCTGACGTGCTCTTTACGCCTTCTTTTGAACTAGAAGAGGTAATTTTGCGGCCGGGATTATTGCTCAAAATCCATCTACATTTCGGCGCCGTCATAAAATCATCTCCGAGTTTTGAAAGCTACCGATGACCCTCGTACGCTTTGGTGCAGTTGTAAAATAGCCTTCGAACTTCTATTAGTAAAACTTTAATTCTTCTATTTTTTTGGACGCTAGTTTTTCTATCTATATATTTGTCAAATACCATTTGAACATGGACTTATTCGCCTATTTTAAATGATCTCTATTAGGTGGTTGGTTCAGTTAAAAAAGAAAAAAGATGGTACATAGTTGTTGATGAGGAAAAGAAAATTTAATAGAGTTTATTTTGGTCAAGAATATTGAGTTAGTCAATTTTGAGGTAATACTCAATGGCTACGTCTAAGGATAAACTAGTGACCGTAGCAAAAACCAAAGTTTAGGTGGTGACATGTAAACTTTTCAAAATTCGGAGACTATTTTACAATTGTGCCAAGTTTAGAAAAGTAATTTATAACTTATCAAAAGTCAAGTTGCCAAAACTCGAGGATTTTGAGCAATGTTATGAAAGTTTGCCTGTGATACATTTCCAGGTATAGCCCTACAATAAACAACAAAAAATCCGATTGCTTCCGACTAATCATCGTTCTCAAATCATATCTCTTTTCTTGTCTTGCAATTTCATTTACACCATATCGTATTTGGAATAAAACAAACCAAGATTCGATTCATCGTCTCCCGAACTTCGTTTGATTTGGTTTAGTCTCTTAATTTGTTCTGTTTCATGACCCCGCAATCGAGCCAAACCGGGCTTTTTTTTTTCTTTTCGTGTCCCTCAAATCGCTAAATCAAGTGAGAATCGCACAAACTCCTCATCCACCTCCAATTTAGACCATAGTTTTCACGCATTTCGGGGAGCAAAGTAGATTCGTATCCCCGACATTTTCAGAAGAGAGAGAGACAGAACAACAACGCAAAAACATGATGACTGATGAGTCGCGCTCAGACTGCGGATCCAAAGCTGATGCCGTGCTTTGCTGAGTCAGTTGGAACAAGATAGTCACGTGCTTATCAAAGGACGTATTTAGCTTGACACCGAACTCTTCCCACGTCTCTCTCACGCACGCAAAAGTGTGGAGGAAAACAACGTCAAACCCTAGGCCCCAACTCAGTGCGATTACGCAGCTTTGATCCCCATCAACCTTCGAAAGGTTCCGACTCTTGAAAAGAACGGAGCACGTGAACTCACCAATACAACGTGCGACTCGTTAGTTTCTCCGTTCACGTGATTTGTAGGATCAGTCTCCGTAATTGAACCTGTTCTATAGCACGTGAAACTCGTTGTCGTTGCGACTTAGCAGATTGCGGCTCGGTCGACATCGGCCGCATGATTTCTGATCGCTCTTCTTTCTGGTTTTGGCTTCGTCTACTTGCATCACGCGTGATCCCTTGAAAGTTACGGCTTTGTGAAGACATTACTTTTGACGTTTGCTGCATTAATCAGCGAAATTATATCTTCCTAAACGTTTCGGTATATATCTCTATGAAAAATAAAAGGAAAACACTTAAGTAACGGTTGCCAATATTATTGCAAGTAACGGTGGCATGTGCGGCACAAGTCGTAATTGAGAGAAAAATGGCAACTACTCAGTCAATTCTTCATGACGAAATGTTTTTAATTTTCTGTGGTTTTTTTTATACAAAATTGTGTCCGAAGTCTCGGTTTTTGTTGGACAATATGTGATAGTTTCACAAACATATTTTCTGCACCGGAAGTACTTGCTTAACAATGATATATAGAGAAGCAAGCCCATCATAAATTGAGAATTTACAAATTTTAGATGCAAAATTTCTTGTGATGTATATCATGCATATAACATGAATATGTGATTAGTTTGTTTTGCCAAAATAGTTTTATGCAATAGTTTTGCATACAAGTTGTGTAAAAAATATCCGTGCCTCAAATTCACATATCCGCATTTGTTATCGGATTGGTATGCATTACAATCAATTTTTCATTTAAAATTTGAAAATTCTCAATTTGTGCTTGGTTTGCTTCTTAAAATGTCATTGTCATGCGAGTACTTCCAATGCATAAAATATGTTTGTGAAACCATCACATATTGTCCAACAAAAACTGAGACTTTGGACGCAGTCTTTATATACAAAAAGAAACCACAAAAAAAATACATTTTGACATGACCAATTGAAATTGATTAAATTCTGCAACCTGTAATGAGTAGTAGCCATTTTCTCTCCATTACAACTCGTGGCCCACGTGCCATCCTTACTATTAGTAACACTGACTGTTATGTTAGCATTGTTCAAAATAAAATCTAAAACTTGTTACCGAAAAAACAAGAAAGTGGCGTTCTTTCATTAAATTGGACCGCCACATGCCATATTGCGCCCTTTGAAACTTTATTTCTTGGGCATCATAAGTTTATAAATTTGATTAGAAAGGAGGACTCAACCGATATTCTTTTTTGCTCATACGTACAAGTGATGCTAGTATTTGAGATTGGGAAAATTGTCTAAAAAGTTTTAAACTTTTCGATTTTGCCAATTGCATTCTAAATATTTTTACATTTTGCCAATTAAATCCATCCGGCTAATTTTAACAGGAAATCGCTAATGTGGCGTCGACCTTTCTATGTGGCACGGCTGGTACTGACATGTATAATTTTTATAATTTTATTAAAAAAATTTATTTCTTTTTCCTTCCGGACCAGGCGAGGGTCGTCAGCCAAGTCATCCTTGCCTAGTGGCTGACAATGGCCAACGAGGGACGCCAGCCCTTGCCTGTGACCGGTGATGGTCAGAACTTTTGGGACAATTTTCCCATATGATATTTATTCTTGATATAAGCTCATGGACTTGAATTAAGAGAAAACCCTAATACTCCTTATTGATTCGACATACAAAAAGTATTGTTGAGATGATAATAGAACACAATACTCTTCAAATACATGAAGGGACAAAAAGGTACAGGTGGTGTTTTTTTTTTTGGGTAAGGGGGTACATCTGGTGTTAATGTGTACAATTTTTATAATTTTATTTAAAAAATTATTTTTATTTTTATTTTTTTCCTTCAAAACTAGGTGAGGGTCATTGGCCAAGTCACACTCGCCTAGTGGTTAATGATGGCCAAAGAGGGTCGCCGGCCCTCGCCCGAGGTTGGCCCTTGCTTGTGACCAGTTGTAACATCCACAATTTCAGTCCTTGGAAAATGACTACGGTTTAAGTTTGGTAGCTTTTCAATCGAAACCAATTTTTACTCTTGTTTTGGAAAACCCAATTTCGGATCGCTTGTACCCCTTCGTTTTGTTGTTTTTGTGGAAACTTTTGTAATCTGAATTTCCAAACACTTCATTCTTAAAAGTTGTTCCAAATATCATGAAGTTTTACATACTTTAATTTTAGAATTTTTGGACTTGATATGAGTGGTACAATGGCCTAATTTTTGGACCGTATAAAACTGCCCAGGATCGATATTTCGGTGATGTTCACCGTTCCTTTATTTTCTACAAGCTTTTCCGGGATGATTTTGGAAATATTTCCTTGACAAAAGTTGTTGAGAACTTCTTTTTCTATAACGTATATAAATTTGGGAATTTTTTGAGATGATTTGGATTCTGGACAGAGCTTACCTTGAGAATCAAGAATTCTGTTCCAGCAAACTATTTTTAATCTGTCTTTGAGCTACTAAAAATGGTGATTACAAAGAGATTCAGATTTTGTGTTCTACATGAAAAATGTTTATTAAGGCCTTGTTTATGACATATTCAAATTTTAAAATTTTCGGAGTCCATTTACTATTTTTTCAAGTCCGATTTCGTGAACAGTGCAAAACTGTCCAGTTTTGTCATATTTCAAAGATTCAGCATTTTCTATACGAGAACGTTAGAATTTTCACTTGATGTCTTCTAGTGATTTAATTTACACGTTATGATCTTTCAAATGAGATATGTTACACTCTTATTGGAGGTCATATGAAGGGGAAAATGAGGCTTTACATATAGTGGCAAAAGCTGAAATATTTTCTTCTGGAATGATTCTATATTGGAATCTTGATAACCAAGGCCATTCGGCCAAGGGGGGGGGGGAGAGAGAGAGAGAGAGAGAGAGAGAGAGAGAGAGAGAGAGAGAGAGAGAGAGAGAGAGAGCCAATGAGGTGAAGATAAGGTTGGCCTCTTCATCATTTTAGTCCATTAATGACATTAAATACATGCCATCATGAAATTTGACTAAGAGGCTTAGTCCATTAATGAGCATAAATGACCTTATCTCTTAGTGACATAAGCCATAACCTAATCCCTTGATGATCTAGGCCATGACCCAAGCAAAGGCCATTACATATAGGGAAAGGGAACCCCACATGAAGACCCCTCTTTCTCACGCCATCTCACCATCTTCTTCCTCTCCCTTTTTGTTTCTTTTTTTCTCATCTTTTGGCCCGAGAAGCTCACGCCCAAATAAATCCCAAACCGGCGCGTGTTTCTTCTCGTTCCTACCCAAGAGCCCACGGTTTGGCCTTCGTAGGCCTAGGTTTGCTCGGCCAAGCAAGAAGGAAGCAAGGAGAAGGCCCGAAATTTCCCGAGCTCACTCGTCTCGAACCCCATTCTCTAGTTTTGTTTGTCGTTGAGTAAGTGAATTCCCTACTATCGGGAAAGGAAGTTGCGATACGTTGTAACATGGGTTACTTGGCCCGTTTCTTGGTTTCATGGTTGTTCGTTCTTTCTCGACTAACAATGTTCACGTGTGATACTCACGTTTGATGTTTTTTTTGTTGGTTTCCTAACATGACTTTGCTATTTGAATTGTCATCGATGCCGGTACGGTGAGAGTTGATTTGTGTGAACGACGATTGTCTCGTCCTCGCTCAATATTAGTGTTTTTACTAGCTGAATCTCTCGACTCATCCTCCATTATTTCCCTTTTTCAAGTCCGTAGAATGGCATCTCCCCCAGCCCGCGTTGGCAATCCCGTGGAGCAAAGAGCGGAAGTGCTCGCCGTGATAGATATCAGAGAAGATCGCACCTACCCCCGAATCACGATGCTTGTGATGTTCGATGAGGGCCTAATGTATTTGGTGCCTCATCTGTATGTGGTGTGGTATCGGTATGTAGACGGAGAATGAGTTGGATCCCTATGTGGGTTCAATGGTGCTTTGGCGGTGCAAGCTAGCCGGCTATGGGATAAAGCCACGAGTGGGATGTGAGATGACCTAGCGAACGGGACCGGGGTAGAGGTGAAGAAGCAAGGAGCGAGAAGTCGTAATGGGTATAGGATAACCCAAGTCAAGATTTGCCATTCATAGTCGGCTATGAAATATGTGTTGTTTGCCATGGCCGGAAAGGCTTGTTAAAACATGTTTGCATGCATTGTAAACATAAGGTTTGCTTATGATGCTGCTTATCTTATTTCCGCTATGTGTACTGATTGTGATTGTCCTGAGATATGCTTCCACTTGTGTATAACGAAAGATAATAATGAACGGGACGTTACATGAATAACCCCAGGGTAGGGGCGTTACACCGGTGATGTGACATCAACGATTTTGGCTATGAGGAATGGCTATAGAACGGGTGTGCTGATTATGGAAAAAATTAGCTATGAACCAATTCAAGGATAGGTTATGGACCGATCAACCCGATCGGAAGGGTAACCATGAGATCAGCCATGGTCTGATCAAAGAATCGGCTCTGGAATAATCAAAGGATTGACAGTGAATCAATCCAATTATCATACAAGTGACTCGAACTATTCGGCCATGGATCGACTTCTTGACCATAAGGGTTGGTTGCGGGATGGTCATATACCACTATGGATTGGTTTGTGTGACCGTGTATTGGTCACGGAACGATCGATCCCACATAACTACATGATAACCAAGGGTCGGCCATGGACTAAGTATGCTTGGCCATGGACCACTTGGACGGGTCACGGACCAGTCGTGGATCGACCGTGGATTGGTTCGGTGACCTTATTGAATAGGCCATGTCCCCAAGCCGTGAGCCGAGTCATATGCCGGGCCACGAGTTGGTCATACGCCTAACTTGGACCCTCCCGTAAGGCCAAAAGCTAGCTCAAGCGCCGGTCATGTGCCTATCTGGCTTGTGGAAGCTGCAAACAGGCCACGAGCCAGGTCATGCACAGGCTGTGTGCCCAACCGGCTTGTCCTGTTGCCCGGCCATGTGCCCGTCCAGGCCAAGGACATGGAGGACAGGCCGCGAGCCAGGCCAAGCACAAGCCATGTGCCCGGTCTGCCCATCTACTATGCCCACAACATAGGCCACCAACTCAGCCACTCAAAACAAATTTGGCCACGACCCGCCTCTTACAATAGTGACTCAACTATGAACCTCGATTGGGTAGGCATGGTCAATCTTGGATGGACACAAGGAACTCATACCTTACTAAGTTAGCACTTCCCTTGGCTTAGTTCTCATGTTTGCCTTATTCCTTGGAAAATGGACAAAATAGAAGATTCTAGAAGGGAGGCTTGTCTTGGAGAGCAAGCTAGAGATAAGCACAAATCCAAAGTCAATAATTACACCAATTCTAGACATTAAATGAGGGAGGGTGAGTCATATGCTTAGTTGTCTTCTACATCATTACATCTCATTAATTTCAAGATGAATCACACCTTAAGTGGCCCAATATGAAGACGACAAATGTTCACCTAAGACTTAGGCTTGCCATACCACCACATTAGGCTTGCCATCTCTTCTTGTTAGGCTAGCCAACACATCCATTAGGCTTGTCAGTCCAAGGATTCTTATTGGTCCAAATGAAAGAGTAATGATAAGAGTTTTGCCTATAAATAGAAGCACCAATCCTTCATTTCTCACTTTCACCACTCACTTTCCTCTCCCACTCTCCCTCACGCCCTCTCTTCTCTCGACTGCGCCCTTGCCCGCGCCCGCGCTCGTACCCGCGCTATGCGGCTCGGCTCACCATTAGGCCACCACCAATCACAATCTTGGAGGATAGTAAGTAGACCTACTAAACTTTGGTTAGGGCATTGTGTTACGTTGTTGGGCGAGTCATGTTCCTGTTGTGCTTGTGTGAATTTCGTTGTTTGTGAATGCTTTATATAGCTTGCCACGCATGTATTTGCATTTGTAAGGTTTGCTCATGCATTTGGCATCATGCGTGAAAGCACACCTGGTCCATGAAAGAGCCTTGCTTAGTTCGGATTGGCGCTAAGGCATGTTGGAACGAGCCTTGCTTGGAGGATCGTTATTGAGGCGTACCAATCCAAGCCTTGCTTGGTGTAGGTTGGTGCCATAACCGGTTGGTTCGGACCACGAACTTGGTTCCGTGTCTGGCACGACGTAAGATTTTAGAGGCTATATCGCATGGCACACATTTCGCGTGAAGTACTCAAGTTGGCATGGTCACACGGGGGAAAAGTATAGCCGTCGCCCTTGATTAGGGGACGTTACCCGATTAAATTCGGGTGAATAGCCATCGCCCTTGATTAGGGTACATTGCCTGGAGAATTTCCGGGAGGAATCGTACTATTGGTTGAGATAACGAATCCCTCGCATGCATGCTCTTAGTGGTAATGTTGTTGTTTGGAATAAAAAGGTAAGTTGAAATCATCTTATACATAAGGACAAATGTGTTTGAAGCATATTTACGATTGATCTGCCATCAACATTGATGTGGCTATATGCATGTGCTTTGTACGACGGCAAGGCATCCTCCTATTCGGAATTTAGTGAGTTTACTTATTGAGCTGTGACTCACTTCTTATTTTTACAGACTTGTAGATATGGCAACGCCACCTCCAGTTCGTCATGGACTTCCCATTGATATGCATATGTCTGTAGTTGATATTGTAGACATAGAAGCGAATACCACATACCGTATGTGCACCACCAATTAGTTGGGTGCAAGAGGATGCTGACAACCTAGTTCCCCACCGATACAAGGCCTAGTTCATATGGTTCGATGGTGATTAAGTCGGCCCTATATGTGGTTTTGACGGACCACTAGGATTCACGCCCACTAGAACCGTGGAGGATCCTTAGGTTGCTAGTCTAGTAAAGGGGGAAGCCGTTTTTGATAGTGTAGCCCGCTAGAGAAGCTAAGGTTACCCCAGTTTTTTATGAATATAAGAAGAGGCCGTTTGTAAAAAACAAGGCTTATAAAATGTGAAGATGTGATGTATGAAAGAAATAGTGTGTTTGTGAATTAGTTGTCCTTCCTGGCTGCATATTGTTGATATTGAATGGATGTTGTTGAATGTACGCTTCCGTGTGCTCTTAAAAAAAGATAAAACATTCGGGACAACAACAAGCCAGGGACGTCGCGAAAATAATTTTTCCCGACATCAGGGCCGCAAGCGGGGGTTCTGACAAGTGATGGTCAGAACTTTTGAGATAATTTTCCCATCTGAGATTTATTCTTGATATAAGCTCATGGACTTGAATTAAGAGAAAACCCTCGTCTCCTTATTATCTGACATACAAAAAGTATCGTCCAGATGATAATAGAACACGCTACTTTTCCGATACATGAAGGGACAAAAAGGCAGGTTTTCAATCTGTCGCCATATTTTAACTAAATGGGACAAGAATCTTAGCAATTAACAAAACATTCTCTTTCGACTTTCATCTCAACTATAGTAAAACCCCATCTAATGAACTACATAAAGGTAGGGAACTGGACGGTAGGGAGATAGAGAAAGCGAAAAGGCGCTATGCATAAACAATTCATCGTCTGCTTCGTGAAAATAAAAGAAAGACGTAGTGGGATCTTATGGTTATCAAAACGATAAGTTCAACTAACGCAGGGGCGGAAGTTTGATGACGCCATTGACAAGGACGTGGAGTCCTGGGCATCTGCTGCTTTGACTGTTGGGTTTCATAGTGACGCCATCGATAGATTTGTCGCTTGATTTTTATTCTCGATGTGAGTAAGAGAATCTCGAACACCAATATTCTCCGCAGATCCTCAATTTTCTCCCTTATTTTATGTTGCACGCGAGCAACTGTTTATATTGATAGGTTGCTGATTAGTCAGTTTTATACTGTGTTTTGGCAGCAGGTGAAGAACACGAAAGGATAGATATCCAGCAAATGAAATTTTTTGAAGAGAAGAAATTGTTCTCTAGCTCTATACATGTGTAATTGCTGATGCAAGCCTTGATCTCAATAGGGCTTTTGTATTAATAAGTTGCTGACCCATTTCTTAATAATAGAAAGATTTAGGGAAAGAAAAAAAAAAGATTCCTTTAACTCGTCCTTGTGTTTGTTTACACTTGAGTAAAAGCAAAATGTCTGCTTTTTAAAATATCTGAATTTTATCAAATTATGAAAACTTATAGGTGAGTTTATGTGCCAACATTCGAGGGTTGTGGAAATTTCAAGAGTTTCGAATTCAAATGAAATTCGAAGCGTGCGAGTTGTAAAATTTTTAGAATAAACAAAAAAATTCAAAAAGTAAAGATCAATCCAAATAAAAAATTCATCAGTTAATATGAATAAAATATGGTGAATTCCCTAAAAAATCCCGAATTTTAGGTCAAATCCCAAATCTATCCCAAAATTTTTTTTTATCTCGGAAAAAATCTCAAACTTTAGGTCTAGACCCAAATATGCCCTGAACTTTTTTTGTCTAAAAAAATCCCAAACTTTAAATTCAGTCACAAATCTGTCTCAAATTTTGTTTCGTGTAAAAAAATTAGCAAATTTCAATTTATTTTCAAAAATATACTCCTATGATCCAGTCCCAACTTAACGTGGTACTTTCACATCGATAATAAATCTACATCAGCAAAGTAATGAACGATAGGTACAGACCAACATCCCATTTTCATTTCGATAATAAATCCAGCCCAATAAAAATTATTGAAATTCTCCAGGATAAAATCGTTCTAAGGTATGATAGTTAGGGACGATAACAAATCCACCCAAAAAAAACTTTTTAAAAAATCCAATTTTTAGGTTTAGTCCAAATTTGCCCCGAACTTTTCTTTGTCTAAAAAAAACCCCATTACCTTGTTGATGTTGATTTGTTATCGATGTGAAAGTATCACGTCAAGTTGGAACTGGATCACAGAAATATATATTTTTTTAAATAAATTGAATTTTGGTGATTTTTTTTACACAAAATAAAATTTTGGGTAGATTTGGGACTAGACTTAAAGTTTGAGATTTTTTTTAGACAAAAGAAGGTTCATGACAAATTTGGAATTGAACCTAAAGTTTGAGATTTTTTTTAAATAAAAAAAATTCGGAATAAATTTAAAATTTGACCTAAAGTTTGAAATTTTTTAAGGACTAAGGCTGAATAAAATATTATAATTTCACGGTGGTGGATAGGATAAGTACAAGAAGAACAGCAGAGGGAAAGCAGAAGCAGCAAAATCCAACGAAGGTATGGAAAATGTGGAGTTGCTCGTGACAGGACTAGACAAAGGGGCGACTGCATAAAGATCGAAGGGGGTTGCCAACGACATTATCCGCATTAAACCAAAGAAGCGCAGACAACAAGAGGTGGAAAGTTTGAGTTTCCGAGGGACAAAAGTAATATATATTTTAAGGACTTCTTGTAATTGTGTCCCCTTCTTCCGAGTTGTATCCTTGACCTTGGTGACCAGCTGGTCTATCTTTTGGGAAGAGGAGTGCATGAAAATGGAGTATACTGTTCTTGAAATCATGGTGCTTGTCCATGTTGGGAAAAATGTATACGTGAATCGAGAAAGATAATAAAGTTAGATTTTGAGATGTGATATTACTTTCGTTAAGGCATTATTTAGCTCACAACATTGCTAATGATTATTGACAAAAATCCTTCAAGATATAACAAAATTTCAATGAGAATACCAGATAACAATTCTGGTATTTCTTTAGGATCTTTCATGGGGAGCAATTGAAAAAGATGGTTATATATCTTTTGCAAGAAATGGAAAATGGTTGTTCTAGTTCATGAACAAAAACGTTGAAATATTTATACGTTAAACAAACACAACCTTTCGAATGTGAACAAGTTATGTTCGAACAAACACAACCTTCCAAATGTTGTAAGAGAGCCTAATTATCGTTAGGAAGAAAAATAAAAATTCGAAATTAAATTACTAAAACATAACCGCCACTTTGTTACGAACAATCGCACTATTTCAATAAGACAAAACAGTTATTTTATAATAATAAATTCGAAATTTAATAAATAAAAATAATGATCATTGATTAGTGCCAAATCTCATCCACATGCACACTCACATCCTTTCGATGTGGGACAAGACACCTTTTAATTTGTTTTACGAACAAAATACCAACAATCCCCCTTTTTGTTTGTAAAACAAAATTGAAGTAAAACGTTAAAAATATGTAGCCAAAATTTTCACGAGACTAATATGCATACATAAAGGTCTCTTTTGAGTTAAACCTTTACTCGGTGGAAGTACCTTAAAATTCTATAAAAGTTTCAAGTAGCTATGTTTTAAACTTACCGGTCTAATAATAGAATCGGATATACCACACATATACCAACCTCTTGTTTCAGCAAGAAGTTCTAATTTACTCAACACTATTATAGCATTGTGCTTGTACCTGTTTCATGAGCTCTCTAGAAAGAAACCCTAACTTTCATACGAACTGGCATCACTTCTAAGCTCATATAAGTAAAGTATCTAATATGTGTTTTTACTACTAATAGCACTTTGTAATATACTTCATTAAGAATTTAATTCAGCCTACTAAACATAACAGACAATACTGACTTTTCATGTCCGGGCTAATATCGGTATCAAACAATCATTTTCAGTAACTTGTTTTTACTCATTAAACCTTATAACTAGTGATTTTCTAATATTAGGTTACCATTACTAGTGATTTTGGTTGAAGGATTTCAATCCCATTTCTTTTTAGGTCATCTTTACCACATCTCTTGGTAAAGCATTTGTAAAAGGATCAACTAGATTCTTTCTTGACCTCGCATAAACAATTGTTATGGTACCATCCTGAATTAATTGTATCACGTACCATGTCTTAGACTAATATGTCTAGACTTGTCATTATAAATGCTACTGTGAGCTCTAGCTAAAGTAGCATGATTGTCACAATGAATAGAAATAAGAGGCATAGGACTAAGCCATAATTTGATATCCAACAACAAATTTCTAATCCATTCAGCCTCTTTCCCAATTGCAGTTAAATCAATAAATTCAAATTCCATAGTTGAGTGTGTTTCTTGCTCGCCCAAGATACAGCACATTCACCTAATGTGAAAATCCATCCAAAAGTGGAATATTTATCATCCACACTTGTAATCCAATTAGCATCGGTGTATCCTTCTAATATTGCCAGATAATTATTATAGAACAATCCCAAATTTTTAGTTCTCTTAAGATAACCAAAAATTCTGGTAGTAGCTTTCCAATGTTTTATACTTGGATTACTAGTATATCTACTCAACTTACACACAGAAAATGCAATATTAGGTCTAGTACAATGCATTGCATGCATTAAAGACTCTATAGTACTCTCATATTCAAGTTGCGCTACTGCTTTACCAGTATTATAATTTAATTTAATACTAAAATTAAATGGAGTACTCATATCTTCGAAACCAAGATGTTCAAATTTATTCAACATTATTTCAATGTAATAACATTGGCCCAAAGAATAACCTCCACTATGTTTTCTCACTTTAATACTTAAGATAGTATCTACTTCACCCAAACTTTTTTTCATTAAAAAAAATGGAAGTTAGATACTTCTTAGTCTCGTTAATTCCAGTTATATTAGTTCAAAAATAAGCATATCAAAGAAAGACGCTTTTGATAGCTCTAGGATCAAGTTTTGTTCTCTTGGGATTGGGTGCTCGGTAATATGCCAAACACCCCAACACTTTAAGACCATTTTGAGAGGCATCCAATCGAAACTTGGCATCCTTAGGATGCCAGGCCAATTTGGTCACTAGGCGCAAGAAACCTTTGCATACAGTGAGACTCCGTGGAATGTTTAGAAAAGGTTCAAGTGATAATTCTTTTCATGGCCCCACTGACACTCCTCATGAGCTCTGGGGACCACGTCTTTGTCGCCCCCATGCAAGAGGTGCCGAGAAGTCGGATTTATCTGTAGCATCCAAAGGACCAGACGTTACCCCCTCCTCGATCGGCCCACACATAATACCACCTCCTCTATCCAAAGGTTAATTGGTATGACACAATTGCATAGACTACCAACTAAAGGAGGGTGACTGATCCACCTTTCACTGAACATTGGATATAAAAAGCAGAGTCTGCTCTAACATCTAAATGCTTGTTCGAGACATGCCACAAACTCTTTCCTGTGGCGAGCATCAAAGTCCAGTTTGCGCACCTCTAACCAAGATAATTATGGATACGATCAGAATGAATGATCTCAGAAAAAGGGAAAACCTCTGTATCTATATGTAGGTAGCATTATCATATCATTCATTCCTATGATCTTTTAACCCACAAAATTTGTCCTTTTTCTTTTGCAACATATTCATTCATAAATTGACAATACCTATAGTGAGCGGAAAAGCACTGGCTCTATCAGACAAAAAAAGACCTTCTCAACGCCATCACCAGTTCGCTGATTGACAGCCCACCCAAGACTCTTCATTCACAGATTTGTCTTGTATCTATTGATGGCGATCATGTGCAGCTCTTCACACGAAAACAGGGAGCGGCGTGGGGTGAGACCCAGTAGTGATGGCGTGGGTATGGCGAAGTGTCGGGGCTGTTCGCCGTGGAAATCGTCGCACGCAGCCACAATCTGATGCCGGAGTCACGGATGCAGTTTAGGCGCGGGCATCTCCAAACCGAAGTGCATGAACGAGTAGGGACTCGGCGCAGCGAATAAACTTGGTTACTTTCTCTCTAGTTTGTGCTGTATTTTGTACCTAATTCTGCTTCGGCATTTTCTCGACTTCTCCCTGGATGAACTTATATCACTTTTTTTTTCTTTGTGAACTTCCAAGCCCACAATTTTTCCTTGTATTGCCTCTGCTCATGAATTGTATTTCTATTTTCCTTGGGGCCAACCTCCCACGGTTTCTCTTCTTTGTCTCCTTCCTCTCTTTCTCGGGCCGATCGCCCTTCCACCATTCCTCCCACAATCTCCGCTGACCAGACCGAGGCCAACTCGAAGAGAACTAATTATCCTGCAGTGCTCACACCATCGGCAACAGATCGTCCGCCGACTATGCCTCGCGAGCGACCGAGATGCACAGCCGGGCCACGTAGGCCAAGAAGGAACTTCTACTTTGGCGATCGACTCTAACTCCATTGTTACAAAAATAATTCCTTAAAATTGTTGGGAAAAATGTACACATGAATCAAGAAGAACAATGAAGTCAAACTTTGAGGCGTGATATCACTTTCTTTAAGGAATTATTTGCCTCACAACATTATTAATTATTACTGACAAAAATCCTCCAGGATACAATAAAGTCTCTATGAGAATACCAGATAGAAATTATGATATTTCTTCAGATTCTCTCAAAGGAAACAATTGGAAAAGATGGATGTATATCTTTTGGAAGAAATGGAAAACGGTTGTTCTAGTTAATGAACAAAAACATTGAAATATTTATACGTTGAACAAACACAACCTTTCTAATGTGAAGAAATTATATTCGAACAGACATAACTCTCCAAAGGTTGTAAGAGAGCCTAATTATCGTTAGGTAGAAAAATAAAAATTCGAAATTAAATTATTAAAAATAACCGTTACTCTATTGCGAACAGTCACACTGTTTCAATAGGACAAAATAGTTATTTTATAATAATAAATTCAAATTTTAATAAATAAAAATAATGATCATTGATTAGTATCAAATCTCGTCCACGTGCGCACTCACATCCTTTCGATGTGGGACAAGGCACCTCTTAGTTTGTTTTACGAACGAACTACCAACAGTCCATAGTCAAATGTTGCAACAAAAAGACAAAGATTAACTATTTCTCTCTTGCAGATTCGCATATAGGTTCAAAAATTATGTCTAAATATTAAAATTGGTATATATATACATATAATTAATCTCTAAAATGATGTGCGAAACTATTATTAGAAGTGTGATTCGAGAATAACCCAATCGTTAAATACCCATCTCCTACTAACCCAAAAAAAAAAAATACCCATCTCCTAGCATTTCTCTAGACTTTGTGCGTGCTTCACCTCATGATTTGGGAGTGCATAAAAAATATGGACCTTTTCTCTTTCCAAAATACTGCTTATTTTTTAATCTCTTATGCGGCAATTTTTACCTTTTTATGTAAGCAGGAGGGAATTTCACTAAATAAATTTTCAAGAGTCTTACCGTCTTGAGACGATACAGAATCAGTCGAGCCAAAACTCTGAATACTCGTCGTGATACTCCAATAGAGCCTCTTTTTTCCACGAATGGAGGAAGCACGAGGAAATTATGCTGGTTTCGTGTCTAATGTGAAGGTCCAAATCAATCTTAGTCCGGCACTGAGGGAAAAAGCGAGCCCTGTCTTTGTTTTACAAATTGATGTAAGATTGGATTTCAAGCCCACGATTTTCCAAGATCCACCGATCGAAAGGGACGGTACATGGTCGCGCATGTTGAATTAGGCACCTATTGCCAGCGAGTCCGCGAGGGCGGTACTTGTTGGAAATTTAATTGAATTAAAGGCACTGGAGGAGTTGGTGAACCAAACAACATTGAAAGGGACCATATATGGCATTTGATGGCAACTTTGGCTTCTGGATCACAGAGCTCTTGCCCATGTTTTTGGCGTTGCTTCTTTTCATGATTAGTTTTTGAGACGGAGAAGAAGATCGAGGAGGAAGTTATTATCGACCAAACACATGATGATTCCCCTCACGATTTCGACACCAACATCGTGCATGAGTTCATGAGAGATCGCATCATGCATTAGAACCATATGCATGTGATGCCTTTGCTAACTCGGTCTCAATGAAAGTGAAGGTTCATTCCCATCAAAGATTGGAAAAATCATGCATCAAGAATACCTCCTAGTGTAAATAAACAAAAGAAGAAAACTTTCATATGTTGATAAGTTTACGATAAACGCGACATTTTGATCATGACAAGTAAACTAGCTCTTTACACGAGTATGGAGTAGTCTTGAATCTCGTTCATGGCATCCATTTGAAGCTTCGATGCTTCATGGATTCATTTAAGGAATTACTATATATCGACCAAAAAAAAAAAGAATCATTATACTAATTTATGCTCCGGTTATTTCACGGAAAATGAATGATTTGAAATTTTTTTTCTAAAAATGATCACTTTTATTGCTTAAACTAATTAGTTAATGAAAAACAATTTTACTACCGATAATAATTTATATCTAAATATTTTTGTAGACAATGAAAATATTTTCCGTTCATTTATTTTTGTAAGCAATACAAACAAATATTTTTGGAAAAATAATTTTTGAATCATTTATTTTTCACGAAATAAACGCCGTCCGTCTTTGACATTATCTGGTTCACTAAAATTTAGTTCAAATTGTCCTCTCACTCCCAAAGACAAGTGCTTTTCCGTGGTTAAGTAGTGGAACTGACTATGCATGAAAGACCCATACTTTATAACACAAGGATAAACAATTTTATTCTCTTTGTATAAATCCGTGAAAAATAATTGAGCCTAAAGAAAAGAATAATCTCTTGTTTGATTAAAAAAAAATGTTAGTCTGATGCGACCTGATGAATGCAGATAATTAGCGAGTTGAACGGTAAAATGAAGATATAACCACGAATCACATTGAGCCCTATGAGATTTGGTTTAAAAGATTTCGTCTTTTAAATAGATTTACGTTTCCTTTTATTTAGTGTTTGTTGAAATTTGCTAGAAAATTGTCCAAAAAGTTATAAATTTATTATACAGTGGCCAATTCAGTACTAAATCTTTCAATTATGCTAATTTAGTTCTAAACATTTTGATGATCTGTCAATTTAATTATTCCAGCTAATTTTGACCGAAAATTCATTGACATGACGGCTCAGTTAGTGTTGACCGTCATGCGTGACGTGATTGGCGCTGAAATAGAAGTTTTTCAATCTCGAAATTCGCAATATTTTGGCAAAACAGAGGTAATCAACTGAACATACATGCATTTTATTCCTCACCCGAAAACTTGAATTGCCGGTCAAGACACGAGAGATCCTATTTAGCATCGACGAGGTAATCACAAAGTAGAAAACGAGCAAGAAAAACATTAAAAGAGTGTCATTCTGTCGGGATTTAAACTCGTGACATGTGATCTTGCACTATGTCGGACAAATATTTTTTTTTCCTTCCAAAATGTTAAGCTGTCAGGGTATGATGCGTGCACCAAAATGTTTCTTTAACAGCTTGTGGGCATGGCACATGCTTTATACGCAAGCTTTTCGTACATAAATGGTTAGGCTACATTGGGTCATCTTTGGACAAGCTAAAACACGACCTGTGATTCGAGAGAAATGTTTTTGGAATGCAAGCTGATGTTTGGATTTCAACGGAACAAAAGGTTTGACATTTGCGACGTCTTATTGTCTCGACTAATCATAGAATTAATTTAACTCTTTTGACATCAACGTCAACCCTAGCCCAACTCCAGGAAATGGAAGATTACAGACAATAGCTCCTAAAAGAGTTCTGCTCTTAAATCAATGACATTTTGCTTTTGGAAAACGAGTCATATTATCGAGTATCTTGGGATACTTGTTTAGTAAATTTTATTTGAAATAACTCAAATTTTGAGGTACTTGTTATTTATAACACGAGAACAATCAATACATTAGAAACTATAAAGTTTCTTTAATTGATTGCTTAACTAGTGCCTCTGGGACACTCGTTAATATAATCCTTAGAAAATTTGTTGGATGGATTCATATACAACGTTGGATAAGATAATACCCAAATGAAATTTCTTAACCTAAGGTTAAAACTTTCACGATTTCTCTGAATTCAGATCGTATATATTGTTGATTATATAACCTTAGATAGTTACCGTAGACTATGTCTTCATTATCAATGACTATAATGACATTTGTAAGAGAACTAACGGGCAGGTCTCCTGTGAAGGAATTTTATGTGCTCGTATGTCTAAAATACTTCTGTCAGGCGTATAATACCTTTCGTTACGATACATTATATTTGCGAGTTAAGACTGAGAGCGTGACCTAGTTTTGTTATTCCCTGTTCCTGATACTGCGCCTACTGGCCCATTTAAAACGGGCTGATGGGTTTTAGGTAGACAGCAAGAGAGACGAGTCAAGACTGTTCTTGGAAATTTTGCTCGTTGGTGGCGACGTTAATTTCAGAAAGAGGGAGAGAGTTGAGAAGAAGACGATATGAAGCGTGAGTAACAGCTGAAGGCTACAAAACTGAGAGAGAGAGAGAAGTGAGGGAAGGATAAGACAGTATCAACTTGGGTTGTCTTATTCTCGAAGAGTGATTGGACATCCCAGTCACAGATTAGGGTTTTGGGTTTCAATTGAAGTTCCGCGAGGTAAAAACATGGTTTCAGCTGGGTGGTGTGGGAGAGTTTATTCCATCAGCAAGTGAGGTGCTTACTTCAGCCCTAGTTCACCATTCTCTTTTCGATTACGTAGGTGATTCTTCTATCCGGTTGAACTGGCCATGAACCAACCTAGGCCGATTCTCCGGTAAAAACTTTGTTTCGAAGTCCAAAATCGGGACCTATCCAAATAGGCCAATTCTTAACTTCTGGAATCAAGAATTAGATCGTTTCCCGAGCTGAAACCCAACCCGACCCGACCCACATCCTTATTTGAATAATGATAACAATCAGTTTAAAAATTTTGACATTGTTTCTTCTTCTTCTTTTATGATTTTTCACTCTTACCTTTTTTTCTTCTTTTTATATCCAAATGCATGATTTCGTAAGACGAAATCCATTCACCAATTTTTCATCACAATTGTTAGACCGTATTAGGATTACTATTTAGGATTAAGTTAATTCTATTTTACATTAATTGTACTTAAGTCTCATTGAATTCTCACCTTATATATAGGGTTGTTTTTGTTACGGCTAGTGTTATCACCTAGAGAGGGGGTAAATAGGTGATTTGATAAAATTGTATGATTTAAACGTGCGAAATGAATATAGTCGAGGTCAACAACTCATATGTACAATATCAGATGGATGCGAATTACAAACTTGTATGTAAGTTGTCGTCAGATGATTGTGTCTGATGATTAAGATGATGTTCTGACGAACTTGTTTGACAGATATGTATATAATATAATGTTAGCAATAATAAAAGAAAGTTTAGGGATAGAGAATATGGCACACAGATCTTTATAGTGGTTCGGCTTTATCAAGCATATGTCCACTCTCCACGCTGGCAGCTTATTAGCTGTATTTCACTATTGAATCACCAAAAGATTACAAGAGCAGTGCTTCTCAGATGATAGACTGCACTATCACATACACTCTTCACTCAAGTAATTTTCTTTCTAAAATCAAAACGTGGAATACAGTAATCACAAGTGTGTAAGATCCAAGGTCTATTCAAACTTTAAAATTCTTGATTCTAGTTTTTTTTCTTGTACGACATTTACACTCCTTTTATACTCCTCTATTTCTAATCTATCCATTGGATAATCTTCAGAGGATTGATCTCCAAATCAAACCGCTAGAGAAAACTTCCCAAAAGAAAATGCATAGCCGTTAAAAGAAAAATCATTATCTTCAGGTGATTTGATTGCCCGTCCAATCAAATCAAGGTTTCCATAAGTGCAGTTCTTAGTGTTTAAGGAACGATCTTGTGATTGCCAATCAGGATATCTTGAGATATCAATTTGATTATCCTACATAAACTTACCAAAAATAACACTTATTGAATCTGACAAGTAATTTTGAGTTTGATGACAAAGTCCTTTCATCGACTAAGTTTGATGACTCAGCATTTATCTGCATCAAATAACTTAAGTGTAATTCTGATTAGTAAAATATTATTTTGTCATTCATCAAAACTAATTAGGGATTTTGCTCAACAGTTTTCTTCATTTGCAATGTACATGATATTACATTTTTTTCTCCTTCGTCACATTTCTCATCTTGGTATCAAAGCTATCTTGAGGTGTATCGAGTGCACATCACACCCAATACATATCTCAGTGCGCACACGGAGCACATCTCTTATCTTGTGTCTCTTTTATTTTCAATAACTATTATTGTCCCTCTCTCTAGAAGAACACAGATAATTCCTTAGTCAACAATTTGAAATGAAAGATCTTACGCGATTCAGCTACTTTTGAGGCTTGGATGTTATTTTAGATTCCTCTGGTTATTATCTTTCTCAAGCCAATTATGCCACCGAGCTTCTTTCTCGAGCAGGACTCACTAAAGACAACGTTACTCCCATGCCTATTGAGACCGATGCCAAGTTTGATGCCAAAGGCAGGAGTTCTCTTTTGAATCCCATAGTCTATCGGCAGTTCATGGGCAGTTTTATATCTTCCCCTGTTACTCTTTCTCACATTGCTCATGCTATTTATATTGTCAGTTAGTTCATGATAAAGCCACGAGCAACTCATTTTGCTGCAGTCGTTCAGGTTGTCCGCTAAGTCGAGGATATTTTACTTGATGCTTCCAATAAATGCGTTGAACAAGCCATCCCAATTATGCGCTCAATTCAATACATAGTGACCATGTTTTGACGCTCTCACATCTACTAATTGGTGTAGTTGAAATTTATTTTCTCCGGCTTCTGAAAAAGACATTATCTTGCATAATTATTGACTGGCCGACACTGTGTAGGTGCTGTTCTATGTGTTATAAAAAGAAGGAAATGCGAGTAGAGCACCTTGTAGAAAGATGAGGAAGGAAAACCAAAATTTAATAGGGAAAATGACGCAAACAGTCCCTGAACTTTGACCCAATATACAATTTGATCTCTGACTTTTAATTTATTCAATATAGTCTTTGAACTTCAGCCTAATATTCAATGTGGTCCATGAACTTTTAATTTGTTCAATGTGATACTTGAACTTTTGGTAGATGTTTAATTTAGTCCATGAACTATATGAAAATGTCCAATGCAGTCCTTTCATTAATTCAAGTTCAAGGACTATATTGAACATTTTCATAAAATTCAAGGATCACATTGAACAAATTAAAAGTTCGGGGACCATATTAAACATTAGGCTAAAGTTCAGAGACTATATTGAACAAATTAAAAGTTCAGGGACCACGTAAAGCCAAAGTTCAGGGACTCTTTTTGTTATTATTCCAATTTAATACTAAGGCTCTACTTATTTCGTGGAAAATAACTTTTAGGAAAATATTTTTCGAATTTTTCGGTGTTCGGTGCACGAAAAAATAAATTAGTCAAGAAAAACATTTTCCACCAATGGAAAAAACACATTCAAAAGTGAGAAAATTTTTTCCCGATTTTCATAAAGGGAAAAACATTTTCTATCTTCTTTCTTTCAGCTCTAAACCAAGCACTTTCTTTCACCAAACACACTCTTATATTTTTATTGTTTCTATTGTTCTTTGTTTTAAATGGAGTTTTTAATTATTTTTAATTTTTAGTTTCTTTTTTCCTTTTCTTTTTGCTTCTACCTCAGCCGGTCGCCGGCCATTGCGGCTGCCAGCGACCGACCATGGGTGAGCTCGAGCCTCACTGACCTCTGGCGACCTCGAGCCTCGCCAACCTCTCCGATTGGCCACATGCGATCTCAACCTCGCTTGTGGCTGGTCGTAGTCCATCGAGGAAGAAGCAAAAGGAAAAAAATAATAATTAAAAAATTCAAGTTTTTGGTAATTTTCTCTAGAAAATCAATTCAGATACCAAATTGTGGAAAATATTTTCTAATTTATTTTCAGGTTTCAACCAAACACTAAAAAATATTATCATTTTTCAGGAAAATGACTTTCTAAAAATTTTTTTTAGAAATATTGAATTTTCTGTGAAAGGAACGGTTTACTATGATCCCCCCACAGTGGCGGGACCATATCTAATATTTATTGCATCTGGCCCAACTGCCTTTAACCGACACAACAAACAAAACTATACCTTGGTTTGAACCTTATGACATGTTTTTTACGCCTTTTTAACAAAATTTTGAGGTAGTTTTATGATTGGGATTATTTGCTCAAAATCCCTCGAAATTTTGGTAGTGTTTTGTAAGTCTCCAAATTTTGAAAGTTGCAGATGACCCTCTTAAACTTTGGCACCATTGTATAATAGCGCTCGAACTTCGACAAGTTTTAGATCAACACCATTGTATAATAGCACCATTGTGGTTACTAGTGTTTCTGTCTACATAACCGTTAAATGTCGCTTGAAGATGGGACTTATTTACCCAGATGATCTCTATTATATGGTTGATGAAGTTAAAAAAAAAAATAGAGAGGGTGCATAGTTGTTGATGTAGCTAAGAAAATTTTGCAGAGGTTATTTTGGAGAAGAAAAATGAATTACTCCATGGCAACCCTTAAGGGCTATGTTGAAGGAAAAACTACCACCACAACAAAAATCAAAGTTCAGGGGGGGTAACACGTAAACTTTTCAGAATCGAAGGCAACTGTATAACGATGCCAAAACTCAAAAGAGGGCTTTGATTAATGACATGAAAGTTCGCCCGTGATAGGTTCTTGAATACAGTCCTAAAATAAAGAACAAAATCACATATTCAGAATCATAGAAAAAGGAAAAATACATTGCAAGAATAGAGAGTAGATTGAGAAAGGAGGGGAAGACACCAATTCTTGGAATAACCAATATTAATCAATTCAAGATATACAACTCGAAAGGGTGTCAAAATATTGACACGCTGAGCTTAATTATGTGCTTCTGATATATCTTGTTTTCTATTTAGTATATATGATAGAAATAAATGAATGTGTAACTGGATAGTTTCTAACAGAGACATTATAGTTTGACAATTATTGTACTTCACATTTATGGATCATGTTAAGTAAAGAGCTATAGTTGCGGTACATAGAAGGGACTACTATGGCTCACATTAGTTTTCTTTACTTAATTGTGATTGTCATGTGGTAGCCAATTTAAGAAAGGTTTTAGCATAATATTGTTGTGCATATTATGGTCTTTATTAAACCATGAAAGGAATGTCATATGGGCCAAGCGGGAGAATATAAGAATAATTGTGGCACACGTGATCTTATTAATTAATGGTTTAATAATTATTTAAATGCTATAAATAACCGTTTTGGCTGCGAAGATGTCTGACTCTTCCGAAATGGAATGCGCTTTGATGGAAGGCACCTATTGATAGATTGCATAAATAGAGTATGATCCACTCAGCACCCGCAAAAAAGAATGAACGTTGTATTTTATCCTCCATCAAATAAGATACGTAAAGAGAAAAGTGGGTTAAGGGAGAGAAATCGAATTTCTACGTTTTTTCTATTTTTGCAACAATTATCATCAAGGACAACGCTATGAATAAATGTATGTCTTTGTCCATTTTATTGTGAAAATCATGAAGATTTAAGATCCTGAATTTCAAAAAACAATTTGCATAAAAGAATTACATTATTGCTTATATTGTGGGGACTTGAGTATAGACCCGTTCGGTTCGATTAAGGGGCCGTTTCACCAAACAAATTAAGAGATTAAACCAAATCAAATAATGTGTAGGAGTCGATGAATCAAACCTTGGGTTTTATGATACAAGACAGAGGTGTGGCTTGAGAACTGGGATCAGTCGGAGGGGGCCAACCCCCGCCCTCTTCCAACAATGGGCCAAATGTGGAGTCGAACTTGGAAATTAAGCTATCAACTGAACAGCCTGATGGTCTTGTTTCAAGACCACCGTACTTGGATTTTTGAGTCCTAAACAAGTACAACGCCAAATCACGAGCCTTTGCATAACGAAAGAGAAACCCACCTCCTCCCCCCACCTGCCAAAAATAAGTAGCTTGGGGCTCGCCTACAATTTCCATATTAGTGCCTTGATTATGATTAATTACAGGAACATGTAGTAATATGACAGGAAGCAAGAATGGCTGTCCATCTTGACAAAGTCTATTTAACAAGATACTGGATACGCGGATTCTAGAGCCGATGCTCGTAACTACCGGTTGAACAGGATTCTGAGTCAAAAAGACACTATTGCATTAGCTTCATATATCATTTGTAACACTTTTCGCCGGGACCTTTTCCTTGTGATGCCCTCTTGTGTACTTGCGGAAACCCCACCCCAAAACCCCCACCCGCCCAAGAAAAAAAAACACTTTCTTTTTTCCTTCTCAACACCCAAAAATAAGACAAAAACACTTAAAATGCTAAATAATATGCTGCTACAAGAACAAGACTGGACTCGCAGAGCAAACCCTGACTTCAGGTGTTTCAATGCGCTCTAAGAACTGAGCAAGGCCGACATTGAGAAGATGTAAGACATCTTTACCATGTTCTCATTTGGCAGCATCAAGAACCAGGTTCTGCTGTTTTCGGCTAGCCGTGGTTTCCAAATCTTCGGGATACAGCTGCATCAGATAATGTATCCCACACCTACAGATTCCCAACCGCGTAGAAATCAGTAATAAACCATGAATGGAAAATTGCAAGGAGGTAAAATGTTGAATGTGGAAATGGAACCTACAGATTCCCAACCGCGTAGAAATCATTAATAACCATGAATGAAAAATTGCAAGGAGGTAAAATGTTGAATGTGGAAATGGAGAAGATTTCCACTTACTTCGAGTCTCCCCTTTGAACCTCCAATAGCAAGTAAAAAGGGACTATCCTCCGAGAAGGAAACAGAAAAGACAGCACCCTAGAACAATGACAAAGCTCAGTATTCTGATTGTCTACAACTGTTAATTGGCATGTGCATAATGCTTCAGACCATCAATATGGGAATAACGTATGGTCTCTTACAGCTTTTGGGTTTCTTGAAGCAATACACGAAGGCTGGTTATTGGACAGATCCCAGAGTTTTACCTGCATTTGGTCAATGAACATACATATATAAGTACCATCCACCAGGAAAGATCAAGCCAACAATATTGCATGAGGAACCAAAAGATACCATCTTATCTGTTGACCCTGTCGCGAGAAGCTGAAGTACATGCAGAAGCAATAGTCATTATAATTAGTTTAAGAAATAAAGTTCAGAATATGCATGGAAAAACAAAGGTGAAGGAACGTCCTGGTTTGTACATTAGGTGCCAAAGGATTGTATGAAATTGTGCTGGCAGCTTTCTCATGTGCATGAAGAGTAAAACTTGGTTGTGACTCGGAGGCAGAATTAGATGTAGCAGCACGTATATCGAATCCTCTAATGGTGCCATCTTCAAGGGACACCTGAAAAACCCAATTAGTTTATAATTAAATATTGCTTAAGCTTTCCAGCGAATCCATAATCTACATGTCCAAGGAGCATCCTTTCAGATGCCTTTTTACTTGAAAAAGAAACAATGAAGACTTTCACTGGTTCATAACCAACCACAAAGGAGTGTTCAGAATGCGGATCCCACGCCAAACTTTCAACATCTGCCGTTACAGACCATCTATATCCAGAATGTGAAGGTATTCTTCCATCCTTCTGCAATTTATAAATGATGGAAAATGTATCAAAATCTCGTAGACATACATTATGCAATGTTAATAAGCAGTATAGTAGAGTATGCAAAGATCCTGTCATGAGACACTGCCATAGCCGTACAATATATGGCATGAGCCAAACAGAGATAAAGCCCTTGCACTAAAGTTTGATGTCAATGCTCAGCAATCGTTCTAAACTTTAAAACAGAAGAAGGATAAAAAAAGAAAAATGGAGTCCAGAGACATTCCTAACCACAAACTGAGCAATAAAGGAAATAAGGTCCGTAAGACCCTAAATGATGTCAAAGTCAAATTTGATTCGAGAATAAAGATTCAATAGTCTAAGTCATCAGCCAATGTTTGAGCTAGGCAAAAATACATGAAACTGAATAGTATTAATAACAGAAATGCCACAGTAGCGACTGATGGGGAGCCTCTGAATAATACAATTCGTTACCATGACTACTGAATGATCAAAAGATCCACTAAGCAGAACTTGTGGAGCGTGATGATTCCATGCAACTGCCTGAACCTGTCCATGTTAGAGGAGAAAAGTCAAATCAAGACTGAATGCAAATAAGTTTACATACCTAAACAGCTAAAAAAAGAACACACAGAAGACAGACAGACAAAGGCTTCTCAAAATAATGCATTTGCTCAAATGTCTCTCAATTAGTGATTGAACTCACTCCAAGATTTTATGCACATCCTTGTGTGCATTCAAGCTTTGTTTAAAAGAGCAATCATCAACATCATACGACTTGTAAGATACATGAAGGAACTTCCCATCTTCTGAATTTATAACTACATCTCAAATCCTCGAGACTCCAATACCAGGTTGTAAGTAATATGCATATCCCCTGGTTCTTTCTATGAAATACCATCATGTAATTACCCTCATCTATACCATGCAAAAGGTCCTTTCCTGATGAACCAGAGATTTTACCAGAACAGACTGGATCTTAGGATGAGCAGAAGCTGAAAGTTCATCATACAAAAGAATGAAAACCATACATTAGATGAGATGATTTCTTGCCTTGTCGGTGTGGTGTTCCATGGTAATATTGCATTTTCCAGCTGCAACATCCCAAATTTTGACTTGCCTGTCAGCACTTGCACTGGCAAGTATATTCCTGTTTGAACATTTGCATATCGGTCAGGGATATCATTAAGCATGGAGAATTGGAAGAAGAAACTACAAAATTACCAGGACCAAGAGAATAAGTAACAGTTTCAACAACCTGAACTCCTTGTTCCAAGCAAGGCCAAGCACTGAATCTGCGTGACTACCCTCCTTGTACTTAATCAATGCCTATAAATTGAAAGTGACAACATTCATAAAGGGAACCAGCAGCCTATAACAAGACATGTCAAAAGCTTTCTCAATAACACAGAGACATGCATGACACAATAACATAGAGATATGCATAAATTATGCTCTCTTCTATAATTTCATTGTCGTCAAGGAAACCTCATTAAGATAGAGTATGTGTACTGGCATTAAATGCTAGACATTCCAATAAGATAGTAGTAGCTGACCTTCTTTCCTTTCTTCTTTTTCTTCTTCAACTCTTCTCGACCGCCTAATACAAGACATGGTTCTACAGCATCAATCTACAAAAATATGGATGAAAACTCAAACAGACAGCTTAAGCAAATCAAATGCAAAAACAATTAGTGATCTATAGTTAACATACAATATCGAGATCCCAAATCTCAATGGCAGGCTCCATAGAGCCAACAGCAACAAAATTTCCTGCCATCACATAGTGTAATGTGAACAAAAATGAGTTAATAATACATAAAACCAAAATATTTTCCAATATTAAAACAATGAGGCAATCATCTTGATCAGAAAAACATACTGATGCAAGATCCTAGCTATATTTAGGAACCTAAGGTACATTTGAAACCCTTAATGCACTTCCTATTCAATTAATCTTTCTTAAAAGGGCCAAAATCAAACCTTTGTCTCCACCTTTAAGTGGACAGTCAAGCCACGCTGTGCAGAGGGGAAATTCTGAAATAACTACTTCATGGTGAACATACATATTTGATTCATCATTAGCTGATGGCTCCAATAAATAGACCTGCTTTACGCAATGAATTGACCAATTAGTAGCTGTTTTTATATGAATCCCAGTACAGCCAGGGAAAGTGCAGCGAAAAAATGCATTATCCCATGAATGTACATGCCTCAAGAAGATTGACTTCGTCATCTGTACGCGCACAAACAATGAGAGAGTCCATTGGTTTAATAGACAGGTCCTCAAGCTCTTCAGAGTCATCGTCATCCTGAGCAAAATGAAATCACATTAACAACTACTAAAGTAGCCACAATATCAAGGTTGAACCAGATAGAGCAAACTCACATCCTTATCCTTGAGGTAGGGATCCATGTCATTACTCGGGTAGTACAAGTCACCAAGTCCAGTGCTAAATAGCTCTACATCTGGCAGAAACCAGAACGAAATCCAGGTTCAACACACCATTAATGTAGAACAGTTGGATAGAAAAGGTCCCTAATGATTCATTCATCAAACACCTTGTCATAATTTATTAGGACTATCAACCAATAAAATGTAACGAGAAGACTTTAGTGTGCACTCTTTTTTAATTTCAAACGAACTTAAAGAACTGGAAAGGTATAAATCCATGTTACAAGACTTTCAGAACAGGCGTGAACTGAGGCCTTTTAAGTCAGATTTCTACATTGTATGCATATTAAAATGCACACAACGGTCCTCCAATTAAATTTGATTAATAAATGGATCCAATTAATTCTCACTCAGGCTGTCCCTGCAGTTTTTCCAAAGACGGGAGGACTTTTGGCGCTTGGATGGTTCTCACAATTAGTTTCCTACTCACATGAACCCATGTCCTGAAAACAAAGCAGGACGTGCATCTCTCGTATTGTTCCATGTTTAACAAGATATGTATGATAATATAACTAATAGAGTATGGTTGGAAGCCAAGTCTTGACCCTCAGGAAAAATGATTCCCTTCCCCGTTATTCCGTCACCATGTTACAACCAGTCCAAAAGATATGGAAGCAAGCTGGGAACAGAAGCTCTCAGCATTTCCAATCATTAAAATCAATTAATGGAACAGCCTCTTAGATCTGGCTATGGGCAGAGCCTGACTTCCTCCTAGTGTCCTCCTCCCTTACCCTTCCATTAACGGGTCATCACCCAGTTTCATTCATAGTTTGCCTCCACGTTTAGCTTGATCAGCAGATCAAAGGCACATTCAAAACCTTTAAAATCTAAATTTCTATGTGATTGTACATCCCTTCTCAACTATCCTACCATGTACTCAATTTTATGTCCATGTAACTTTCGCTGCTTCACTTCCCAAGATACTCTGTAATAAGCCAAGCTAGCTAGCTACTACCGCATCTCACACGATATAGGAGAACCGGTGGAAAGGCAATATTGAGCCAAGTTCTCACACAGTGTGCAGTCTTTCCAAGAAGTTATTGTAGTCACCTCAAGATAATAAATGGAGAAGGCCTCCCACTTGTGCTGCTGATCTTGTTGCTATACAAGTATCCATTCATGGAGCTACAATTCCTAACCATGGAATTACAGATTACATTTGTGAAAGATTACATTTTTTGATAAAGTTATCTTGACATTTTAAAAGGATGGGAGTATAAAGATGGATTGGCATAAAATTAGCATGTTTTCCTTCAAATATTCTTTAGGGTTAATGCCACCAAAAACCTCAAACTATGCCCACTATGACACAAATACCACATACTTTTTTTTGTGTCACTAAAATCCCTGAACTTGTCCACTGTGACACAAATAACCAAACTTTTTGTTGTGTCATAAAAAAAATCTTGAATTTATACCAATGTGATAAATATATCCCGGATGAAATTGTAATAGAGGGTATATATGTCACATATGTAAAGTTTGGGTTTTTCGTGACACAAAAATAAGTTGGGGCTATTTGTGTCACAATGGCCAAGTTTAGGGTTTTTGTTGAAACAAAAAAAAAGTTAGGAGTATTTGTGTCACGGTGGGTATAGTTTGGTGTTCTTTATGGTATTTGTGCTATTCTTTAACAGTTTCTTTTCTGTGGCAAGCAATTCAAAATAGGCTTGCCTAGAACAGCAAGATGCTAGAGCCTAGTCATTTCTTTCATCCTTTTTTAGTTTTCTATGGTGGTGTTGTTGAAACAAGCGACATGTTATACTTGCCTATTAGCAAGCAGATTTGGCAGCATCCACTGGCTTTATTAAGCATGATAAGTGGGGAGTAAAATGTTGAAATTCAATTGGCTCAAAAGGTCTTTGAAATAGACAGCTCTTCCTTCTTTGCTCTTAAAGTTGGCTTGGAAAGCACATCTAGACCATGTTCAGATTTCTCATGCTACAAAGATTCATGATATGTCCATTACTTGTTCTGTTAAGTTTGGCTGGCTCCTGTTAGTGATTTTAAGAGGAAGACTAACATGCCATTATAATGAGTCCTTGTGTATTAGGCGGGGCATTCGCATACAATCCATTCTGATGCTGCTTTTTGGGAATCCAAGTAGGAATTGGCCATCCAACTTCCCTTGGATGAACTAAGAAACTTACTTGTAATGAAAAAATAAGATCAGAGGACCCACAGAAAGGAACATACCTTCATCTTCTTCATCGTAATTATCCATATCAAGCTCTCTCAAACCATCAGTTATATCCTCAAAACCAGATCCAGCTTTTGTCACCTTGGAACTTCTCCCGAGTGCATCAGCGGCAGATAATGCAGTGGAAACTTCATCAGCCTTTTCAGAAGCAACCGCATCCATGTTTTCATCATCCTCCTCGCCGTCACTATCTCCACTGCACGAAAATCAAGCACAAGCTATAACAACAGAATATGTCCAATCATAGATTCTCTCTTGACAATTTCACTAAAGCAAACAAAACTATCTCTCTTGATAAGCTCCTCAAAATACATTAGCAGCATTAAACCAGAAGGAAAGAAAATGCACAGACAATCTCCATCAACTCTATCATAGTAATTTTTCCCTCAATGCTCTTGGAAATGTATGCACTTCTTACATGCCCAAATAGACAAACCCTTATTCTATCTTAATTGACTAATATAATATACATAAACAGCTTTCTTAGGCGCAACTTGCTAATTCCCAATACTCCAATTCCAATGCACTTTTCTTGGGCACTGATTTCACTTCATTTCGCCACAAACAACCAAGAATCGGTCCACCTTAAAGGACATTATAGATCTGAACAGATAGTTCAAGAACTTAACCTGACACACATGGACCAAACTTCACATTAGTCATTAGAACCATCACGCATTCAGCTCACTAAAATCATACAAAGAGTGACCATTTCTTTAATAATCATTTAGGTCGCTACAAAGGGTATGAACACAAGGCCAAACACACTTACAAAGAGAGACTTTTCTTTACCTTCTTTCCACAACTCCACTCTTCAAAATCTCTTCAATTTCCTCCTTGGAAGGCGGTTCGGCCACATTGGGGACTGCCTTTGAAGCCCCTCTAGGGACCCAGGATATCGCTGCTATCATCCCTTCAAAAGACAAATTACCTGAATTCAATATACAGAGCACCTTGCAGAAGACAGGAATTCTACCAGCGAAGAGTCTAATGTGGAATTCAAAGGAGAAGAAGAAGAAGAAGAAGAAGAGCCAAAGAAGCGAGGTTTTAGCTCTTCTTTGCACCATGTCGCGAGCTACTTTTCCCAGGGCCGCCCCTCGGCGAAGATAGGTTTAGAGAATTACCCAAAGAGACGGGCCATAATGACCTATCAATTTAGGTGTGAGCTCTCGCAAGCCCATGCATCGCGTGACATTGGACATTCAATTTTTAATGTTCTCTAACAACCTAATAATTCTAGGAGTCGTCACTAGCCTATTGGGTCGGCTGGAAACCAATTGAACCGCGGGAGTGTCGTCTCAATTCCCACGCAACCAAATATTCTAGAGTCGAGAACTTGTTTACGCTAACATTTCTATTACGCCCTTTTGGTACCTAACTTGAGAGTGCGTTATCTAAGTGGCCACGCAATCTTGATTACGAGTTATGATCCTAAGGTATCAAAGCCACTAAGTGATCATACAAATGTTGTTGTAGGGCTCATTTTCATTAAAGTCTAAACCAACCCTAACCTATTCTAGGAAAGTGGTAAACAACCAATTTATTGAAAGACAGTGCGGTAAATAAACACCCAAGTATTGAGAGCAGCTATGTATCGGTACGGAAAGTAAACACCCAATACGAGTCGGGCAAAGAATACAGATGGTTGCATTACAAGCCTTGAGACATGATCCCTCAGAAGCTTGAAGCTAGAGACTTAGAAACTATCAAAGGTGATTCTAGTTCTAATCATTTTCATTAAAAGAGAGGCTACACTAAGCTACCCTAACATTTATTTTGAAAGTGAAGCTAAATCTAAATTTATTTTATTAACTATAGCCTAAACTAATTAAAACCTAAGTTCCCCAATTAACTAGACTAATAAGAACTAAACTAAAATTATCATACAAGGATTAAGACCAGTATGGACATTGTTTTCAATTGGTCAATTCCTCCATGGACGCCACCATCGAACACCTCTCATGGTGTCAATTCACACACAAGTCACCCATTCATTCAAACAAAACAATCAGGCAAAATTCATCCAATCAAACACAAAGTGGCCCTGGGGTGGACCTCTGACCCCATGCAACTCGATTTTCCCATGCCACCTCCTAAATTGACTAATGATTCGAAGAGTGGAATTACTGATTAATAGCCTACGCTTGCATGCATGACACGTAAGGCTATCGTCATTAATCCCCTAATATCTAGTCATCGTTCTAATCTACCTGCAAAAAAACAAGCATTAAAATTAGAGCGCGTGCATCTATACACTCACATACGTAATTAAATACGCGAACTAAACACATGAACAACGTGCAAACAAGCGAGCCTCTAATTACACTAAAAAGACAAGACAAGACACTTCCTAATTAAATTTCTAATTTTTTAATTTTTTTTAAATAATAATTTTCTATTCCGAAAATAAGGACCTGGGCAGGGCCTCCGGGGTCCAGTCCAAATATGGGCTGCGATGGACTCTCGGGTCAGGCCATGGACACAAAATTGGCCTCTATTACATCAAACCCCTTTTAGCAATAAGCCCAACTCATTAAAGAACAATATTCAGCCCAAACCTATCTATACTAAGCCAAGCCGAAACTTTCAAGATCAAACCAGCCTATATTTACTAAACTAAGGCTAAGCCCAACACCCTATAACCCTTCTAATAGAAAAAAGCCCAGAATGCCTAATGCTCTTTCGTCTCTCATTCTTTCCTCTACACCCCTCTCCACTGTTCCCCTCTCTCACGTTCAGGTCCACCTCTTCTACCCAAGCAAACCAATGGACGAGAAAACAAGGCTTGCCACTTCACAGTGAATCAAAATGTAACCTTCAATAAACTTCCATCGTCAGCTGCCATATCAGGGCACCATTGTCGTCCATTGACCATTCAAGATTTTGCAAAACACGGTCACGACGTGACCAGAGCAAGCGTGGCATTTGAAGAAACTCCATAGACAAACCGGTATGGCCCCATTGAGGAATCAACAGAAGGCCTTTGCTTCACCGACACACCTCATCGTTTAACCACCAGCATACATACGGTAAACAACAAAAAAAACAGAGAAGAGGGTGGACAGAAATATTCAGGGTAGCCACGAATCGTACTAAAACTTCAACACACCAGTTCACCAAACGAGCATTAATACATGGAACAGAACAGGACAAGCTGGGATTTGGACAAAAACAGAGATTAGTGCCATGTGACTCCTACTGACACGCAAGCCAAAATAAGAGGAAGGTGCTTGTGAAATAGGTTTAAACATTTCAGCAAACAGGTCGTGGGCATGCATTGAGAAGAAGGTATTGACCATTTTTAGAACCCGAACTCAGGTCTGGACTCAAAAGAAATCTTCACAATACGACCGAAATCAACCACAACATCTAGCTCAAACTCAGTATGCATATGGACTTAAAAGAACGAGTCTCAGCTTTGCTTGGGCCAAAACAGGTCGGCTCATGGGAATGAACGTTCGATGGAGGAAACATAGCATGTAGCTAACAGAATACAAAGATGTGGTAACGTCATTACTCATGAAAAACAAGCCTAACAACTAATGACCGGATGAGCCGCGCCCATACATGCCTTTGGATTCGAACAGCAGCAAAAGTCATCTTTCTTACACTTCTCAGAAACATTTCATCGAGCAAGTCTTGCGCATTTGACTAAAAGTGATATGGCACTCGGATGAACCGACACTCTGGTGTCGAGTTCATCCTACATCAGTCAGAGAGGCCCTCATAGTTGATTAAAACACTTCTAACAGATCCAAGATATGCTTTCACAAAACCAAACAAATTCTCGTTCTCGTTTTCAGAAGAACATTAATGAGGCATTACATCAAACACGTGGTGAGCACGGATAAAGGAGGAGGTAGTGATCCTTTTAGGACTCTAAACCACTCCTAGACCCAAAGAATCATCAGAGAATGCTCGACATCAAAGTAATCAACCCAATACGACACAAAACACTCAAAAAACCGTGAAACCGAGCTTGGCTCAGGCAGAGCAGGGTGAAGCAAAAAGGCGCGTGGGATGAGCATGTAATCTCGGGGACCCAGCACAGCGGCGGCGAATAGGGGAGAACTCGATAAATCGACGGCACGCCACCGAGCCGGAATCCTCCCTAAATCGACCCGATATCGGAAAACTAGAAAAACGACGGAAAACTTGAAACCGAGACCTACCGGAGCTTGGCCCGGGAAAAGGGGCGACGTCGGTGGGTTGTCGGCTGCGGAGCAGGCCCGGCGGTCACCGGAGGAACTCCGTTCTTTCCGTTCCCCGGTCCCCCCCGCTCTCTCTCGGCAAAATTGGCTGTCAGCAGACCGCAAACGCCGCCACAAGGGTTTAGTTCACGCGGCGGGCGAAGGTTGTAATAAACCGACCGGACGTCGAACCGGGCTCTATGCTTGTCGTTGTCGGCTCAACCGGACCGGCGCAAACCGGTTCGGCGGTGAGTCGCCGAAGGGAATGGGCAAGGAGTTGAGAGAAGAGACGCAATGGACAATTGGACAGAGGTGGAATTAGGGTTGTCAGTTCAAAAACGTTGAAAATAAAATAATTAAAAATTCAGCACTTGTATAGTTAAGCATGATCAAGTTCCATAATCCTAATTAGCATTTGAGGTTCAATTAAGTTCAACTAAAAAGTCTGTCCTAGACAACGTAAGCGCGCACCGCAAAATCGGACGAGACAGTATCCCATCGAACGCTCCGTGACCATAGAAAGTGTCGGTAAAGACTTCCTTTCTCTCGTTAGCGTGATTGGTAGTGCTATTGAGAATTATAAGACAATGAATGGCCATTTCAACAGTCGGGAACTATATGTTGATTTATCATGTTATTTCAATTTCTTACAATTTATCCTTTCCAATTATTTGGCATTTAGTTCGTAATTAAACAAACTTGAGTTATTTGTGGCCAAATAGTCAGTAGTGGCGGCGGCGACGACTATAAGTTAAACCTACAAGTGCAAAAGAGGACAGTTTCAAAATGGTGGATGGAACCTCCTTTATAGAAAGAACATGCTATTACATCTCTGGTTAATTATCCACAGATTTGCAACGTTTCTTCACGATGCAATGTCTCGGACAACCGGTGATGTCTTCGGCGATGGTCCCTTGGTAGCTATCGTCGATGCCGCCGCCAAATCGTTGATGCGGGGAGCCATCCGCTTGTCGAGCCATTTTCTAGAGGTTGCTGCTAACTGTTGGGTCAGGGCCACTTTCACGAGTCGAGGGCCTAACTTAACTAATTAATAGTTTTGAAATTTATCTTATGGACCTCTAAGTAGAAGGGTCTCGGCACTTGTACCGCTGGCTTATAAAGAAAAGTAGTGAAACATGATGTCTTATCTAACTGAACGTTTCTAAATAAAGTGCAGCTGTTTATTTGGATAAAATTGATTGCATGAGAAACCGAACAAGTCAAGAACACATATTGGATATTATAAGATTAAACAAAGTGAGAAGCACAAGAGATCATGTTGCCTCTCAAATTATTCGTGACACAAAACTTCTCAAGAGCGGTTCATATGACCATGATAGATTATTGCTATTATTTTCACCATGCTAAAATGCATATTTGTATATAGCACAATTCTCACCTAATGAATGTGCGCAGCTTAATGTTTGTTGAATTTATAATTCTCATACTTGATTCTGCAGTCTTGAAGTTGAATTTGACCGCCGGCTCTTTGGTAACAATTATCAGGCAACAAATCCATGGTGCGACTCATGCACTTGTTGCAATCCTCAATGAGTGAGTATTCTATTACATGCTCCGTGGCCATAGGCAACTGGAACCGAAAAATTCACTATACTGTCCATAATAATTGAAGCCGGAAATCGATGTATTCTCGACTATATCTTGAACGAGATTCTCGACCACCTCATCGTACCCAAGGGACGTATCCTTGTCTCCATTGCAGATTTTGTACACCAATGTTTCATGTGGATCACCTTTTATAATGTCGCATGACCAAAGGAGCGCAATTGGTGCAGTTGCAATTTTGTGGAGCGAAGCCATGTGTCTCTTACCTCCTTTTCTTGTGACTACTCATCCTGCATTGGTCTTTATATAAGGGCAATTTCCAAGAAAAGTTATGCTTCTCATAAGTTTCTCCTCTGGAATTATCGACACTCAAGAATGGGAAAGAATGTGAACGACAGTGAAGTTCTTGCTCTAGCAGTAGTTCAGCATCTTTGTCTCGTCAGAATTAGGAAGTCTGTCGTTGTCATGTTTACCTATGAGTACATTTTATGCCGTCCCTATGATCAAATTTTGTTTGGAATCGTTGGAACTTTTTCCTAATCAGCCTCTTCCAAAGATATACCTGTGTACTGTTGAAGCTTAATCAGATTCGACAGTCATTGGGTAATTAGATATAATCAGCATTCTCCTCCATGTTGGGCGAGTATATTTGCACGAGATGTATCATTTAAAGATAGCAATTTTCAGCAAAGTAATAACCTCTTCTGACTGTTCCTCTTTTGGAAAAACATGTCCTCTTGCTATTTGACTAGATCAAAGCTAGGGAAAATTACCAAAAAAAGTTCTGAACCTATTGCCCTTGTGTAAATTCAGTCATAAATATTTTAATTTGATCAATTCAGTCCTAAATATTTTGACAATTTATCAATTTAGTTATTCCGATCAATTCTAGCAAGAAATGCTGATATGGACATCTACCATCATATGTGTTACGGCCGGCACTGACATAGATAATTTTTACAAATTTTTATGATTTTTTATTTTATTTTTCTTTTCCTCCTTCCTCTGCCTCTGCCAGGCCTCGGTGATGGCCTGCAACTGACCATGGGCGAGGGTCAACGAGGCTCTCTCATCTTTTATTAAATTTCCCTACATATAGATAAAAGACACATTTAGGTCTAGGCATTATGCATTCGAGTCAAATAAATTTTGTTTTCATGGGTTCGGCTATGAATTTCATCTAAATTAGCCGATGTGCGGCCTGACTTGCGGGATGAGCTAGAATTCACAACTCCAAGAATGTGAGTGTGAGCTTAACTCCAAGATAAGTGGGCTTGGATATGACTCAAAGATTGCGCCGCGATGTAGCTTTAACTCCAAGATAGCCGGAGTTGGATATTCTTTGGACAAAGTGGATCATATTCCAAGAATTGTGCAAGGCCTAGCCACAATTCAAGATTGGATGGGGATGGCCAGCCAACAAAGGGGACAAGGATTGGCCAAGAATTCAAGATTGTTTAATAAAGATCACTATCCGGTCAATAAAGATTGAGATGGGCGTTCGAATTCAACGATCAAGGCTCGTCGAATTGGATAAGTGTGGGAAGAGATCGGTTTGTCGTAAAGCTCAATACATACACTTGAAGCCAAGTGTAATGCTCGGCCAAAGAGAGGAAGCAAAGGATAAAGATCACGGTTTAGTGAATATCCAGAGCAATCTGGCCATCAGAAATAAAATGGTAGAATTACCAAAAAAACTATAAATTTGTTGTAATTGTGTCAATTTATTTCTAAACACTTTTTTTTTACCAATTGAGTCATAAATCTTTTTCATTTGTTGCAATTCAATTCATTCGGTCAATTTTTACCGGAAGCCGTTGACATGGGCATTGATCGTCTTACATGTCGTAATCGGTGCTAACGTGACTCCGTTCATTTTGCGGTCACAGTGACGGCCGGTGACCGGCCATGGGCGCAAGCGGGCGAGCGAGGTAACATAGAAGTAACGGAGATAGAGATAAGAGGGAGTTTCAAAAATTGCCCAACGAACGTACGTTGCGATATGAATGGAGTGACTTATTGCTGACATTACACAGGTCTGGCGTATTTTCCCACATGGTGAAGACATAGGATCTGAAAAGTAGAGCCCATTTGAGAGACGCGTGCCTATCATCGAGCGGTTTGGGACAATGCTAGTGTGGTGGGGCGAGACTAATCAATTTTTTCTCAGGGTGGTCTCCCGTGCACATTTAATGAAGACATGCGGCTTTTTGTACGGCCAATCTTGAAACACGTGCTTGGTCTTGCAAACATTCGTCCGTTGTAAAAAAAAAAAACAGGTATGCGTCTGCGTTAGAGATGTCAGGCAATAATTAATGTTGGCTTTTCTCGGTTCAACTTTGTGTAATTAGGTCTAAAATTAAGGTTCCGTTATTTATCTAGAAACGCTTAGTGCGCAAGTAACCATCGGCATACCGTGACGAAAATCTTTACTCAAAAAAATAGTTTTGAGTAATACCATCGTTTTCAAACTACAGTGAAATATATTTTAAAATCATATATTTACTAATTGTATATGAAAAAAATAGACATTCATGATCACGAAATTGTAGTGATAAAAAGAAAGGGAAAATTATCTGTACAAGTAAGCAAGCCATGCATTTTAAGATTCTTAGTTGTTTGATAACCCATGCAAATTCCATGTGGTGTTGTAACCATCGCTACTTTAGTATAAGGGGAAAATAATCTCTCTCTTATAGTTTGATTAGGGTTTGTCGTGAAATTAGGTGACATACGATATCCTTCGAACTAACTATGTATAGCAATTCAATTAAAATTAGATGAGGGATCTTTTTTTTTATTGATATGCACATAGAACAAAAAGTATAAAAAGTCTTTTGTGAATGACCTAACTTTGATCGATCGGAAACTCAATCATAGTTTGGCCTACAAAAAAATCGGCGATAAAAGCTTAGAAAAAGATACCGAATGAATGTATCAAAGATAAGAAATTGCCCGAACAAAATAGCCATTGCCGGATCACATGCAATGGCGTCGGAGCTAGTAACCTATACAATGTTATAAATTTACGTGGAAATACACAAGACTGATTCATTGTAAAGAATATGCATGGACTGGACTAACTTCAATGTTGTCGTTCGAAAGCGGTCAAGAATTTCATGATGATCTTTCATTTTGAAGAGTCGTAATGGTGATACGATGATGCTTCGAGGGGGAGAAAAAAAGGGAAAGGGAAAGAGAATGTTGTCATTTCTCCTACTTTCTTTCCTTTGGCGTTGATATAGTATTATTATTTTTGGTCAAGGTGATATAGTATTATTAATATCACACCTCGAAACTTATCAGGACGAAGGATGACACGGCCGTCTTTTCACCCGTAGGACGCAACCTGAAACCACAACCAAAGAACAAACTCTCAAAAGATCCTCGTTGATATCGCTCTCACTCTAATGGCTATTAACCAAAGAACCTGAAAAATTGGGAAAAGAAAGAGTGAGCAACTACAACTCAGTAATTAGTGCATATTTCTTCTAAGTAGATCGAACAGTCACTATGCATATACATATAACAATACCGGAAGCTCAAACTTCAATCCAAAGATATAATATATATAATAAAATGCGAGTTATTTTATTTCAACAAGACTTTATACAATTAAAAAAAATACTCATTTAAATCAATAATATCAAAGCAAAAATCAATGGTCCATTCCAATGACCAAACTCGTCGAAAAACACACACCAATGATCCATTTCATTGGCCAATCTCATCGAAAATACATGCCAATAGTCCATTCCATTGGCTAATCTCATCGAAAAACACACGTCAATGGTCCATTTCATTAGCCAATCTCATCAAAAAACACACGTCAATGGTCCATTCTATTGGCCAATCTCATGCTCAGAAATATAACTATGATCACGGATAACGCCCCGTAAAAAGGGGATCAAGATTCCCTCTTGGCAAGGTCTCCACCTACTATAAGCCGGTAGCTCAGCCCACAAGGATATTTTAGACTAGTATGTGTATCCACAAACCATCATTGGGTTCATAGAGACACTAAGCATTAAACACTTATCCTCAACAATATCCTCCACAATGCTAAATCCATAAATCATTTCATAACCATTTCATAAATCACAATATGGTTCTAAAACCATTTCATAATCCATTTCATAAACATAATTCACAAATCGATATGTATAACCTTTAATAACATCTTCCATAAAATGTGTCTTAAATCATCTTAAACCTCGTTCCATAACCCAATTCACAACATAATACAAATATATCTGTTAATAATATTTTTCTCAGAACCGTTATCAAATTTCTCAAATCGTTCTCAAATATCAAAAGGTAGTAATTGCCCGATCTAGGATTTTATGCAACAAACATGCTTTAGTAACTCATATGATACTAAAATTATTATCACTTTCAAAACATTATTTTATAAACTCAAAGAAGGGATAGCACTACTCACCTGGAAATGCCTACGATCAAACAACAAAGATTACTCAAACCGCCAAACTCGCAATCTTATCAAATAAGCGAGAAACAACGTTAAAATCGAGTAAAGAGCTACCTCAACTGCAACTAAGCTAAACTAGGCTTAGACGCTAATATAATAACAAAAAAGTGCCCACAAATCGCTCACCCAAAGCGATTACTCAAAGACATCTGCAATGTGGAGTTCGAACACGAAACTTGGTTGCGCAACAACTTTCTCCACTAAACTTCGTTCTAAGCGAGTTTATAGTCAAAAGAAAGAGAGCACTACAAGAACCCCAACTCGGTTGACCCATAAGCCGGCCAAAGGCAATGAAAATCGGCATGGAAAGCTATTGTTGTGTACTATTCATCCTTTGCAGGCAACTTCAAAAATTTGTTTCGAGTAAATCGCAAGTCCAAATCGAGTTCCGTAAAATCGCACGACTCCACGACACCCTAAGTTACCAATTCTATATATATACGTAACTCAACGAATCAAAAATTGAACTTCGCGGATTGATTTTCACCAAACTCCAAAATTTGAGCCCTAACCGGAAAAATGCACCAATTAGACGAATGAGAGGCACGAGTGTTTACCGAGTATTGCGTTACGAAGTCAAATCGGTTTGGCGAGACCTCCATAGCGCAAAATCCTCTTCTTTTTTCTTCGTTTTTTTCTTCTTCCTCTTTTCGGCCCTCTATTTTCTTCTTTTCCTCTGTTTTCTTCTCTTTCCCCGTGAGCTCTCAATCTCTCGATAAAAAGAACAGAAGTCCACTAAAGCTTCTTTGTCGACTTTTTTTTTGTCCTTTGACCTGTTGACTTGACAATCCACATTTTACAATTAATATGATGTCGTTTAATTCGATTAGACATCAGCCAAAAAGTCTACACCTGCCAAAGTTTTCCAATCTACCCGTCAATCACCTTCGTCCGTCCATCGCCACTTCCCAAAACGAAGCTCCGATTCATGTTCCTATCGTCACGAGCGTGACTTACCAACACACTTTGGTCTCCCGCGACCCCCGAAAGACTGCCTACTCTCTTTCTTCTCTCGTCACTGCCCGCAGAAACCCCGCAATGGACAACATCCAGGGACGCGGAGGACGCGATGGAGAAGAGGAAGTCGGGAAGCTGACGGTCCGGCTGGCCAACGCGGTGGTGCTCCCGATGGTCCTCAAGTCGGCCCTCGAGCTCAACGTTATCGACGCCCTCGTCTCCGCCGGCGGGTTCCTCTCCCCCGCCGAGATAGCGAGCCGGGTGGGCGCCAAGAACCCGGGGGCTCCGGTGATGCTGGAACGGATGATGCGCCTCTTGGCGAGCCACGGCATGATCGAGTGGCGTGCGAGGAGGGGCGACGGCGACGGCGACGGAAGCGGAGATGGAGGGGAGATAGAGTACGGCGCGGGACCCATGTGCAGGTTCTTGGCGAAGGACGAAGAAGGGGGCGCTGTTGGTCCTCTGTTTCTCATGCTGCATGACAGGGTCTTCATGGAGTGTTGGTATGTAATTTTTGTTTTGGTCTATCATCTTAGATTGTTAAAACGATATTAGGCTAAAAAGTGGTTTCTGTGCACAATGGTCTTCATGGTTACTTGTTGAAATGCTGAAACTAAAATTTGTTTGCGTCAACGCTGTGTCGTCGGCTGTGAATCTTGAAAAAAGGCGGGCCCCATCGCAAGTTTGGCTCATCCCAAAACTTATGTATTTCTACTTGTACAGATGTAAATATTCATGGACTTTTCTCAGGTACCACTTGAATGATGTCATCATGGACGGAGGAGTTCCGTTCGAGAGGGCACACGGGATGACGGCGTTCGAGTATACCGCCATTGACGATAGGTTCAATCGAGTTTTCAACCGAGCCATGTCAAGTCAAACAACCCTGATAATGAAGAAGATACTCGACGTCTACGGAGGGTTCGAAGGTGTCAAAGTGTTGGTCGATGTGGGAGGCGGCATGGGGGTCACTGTCAAGATGATCACCTCCAAGCATCCCCACGTCAAGGCCATCAATTTCGACTTGCCTCACGTCTTGGCCGATGCTCCTTCTTATCCAGGTAAACCAAATCTAGGACCCCAGCACTCCGCAAGACGGTGCATGGTATTGATAATGGTGACAGAACACAGAATTCGTTGCTTCTAGTTACATCATTCGACAGTATCTTGGTCCTCTTTTTGCGATAATGTGTTGATATTTCGTGTTTTAGGTGTCGAGCATGTTGGCGGAGATATGTTTGAGAGTGTTCCTAGAGGAGATGCCATTTTCATGAAGGTAAAGACGTCAAATTATCAAATGATCATCCAACTTGTGAAGTGTGAGGCCTTAAATGTGTTTTCATTCCTCTGAGAAATTCCTCTTTCACTTTTCCTTCCCTCAAACCATTCAAAGAAAAATAATCTGATTTTTCCGAAGTAATCTCCACAACTGTCGATAGGAGGGTTTTCAGGAATCGATGAGAACAGCCATATATATCAGGAGAATTACTATGAGAGAAACCTTAAGTTGCGGGAATTATAGTAAAACTCCCATTATTTAAAAAGTTGCACCATATTCCTTGGGATTAATTCGTACTCTTATTTCATGATTTTTGTAACATCAAAGCTGTCCTTCACAATCACATTACTTCTTTATAGTTTTCTAATCAGACTAATCTATTAACATTTACATGCAGGGGATACTCCATGATTGGAGTGATGAGCATTGCTCGAAACTTCTAAAGAACTGTTATGAGGCTCTGCCCACAGATGGGAAGGTGATCATCGTCGAGTCAATTCTTCCCGTGGTTCCAGAGGGAAATGCCTCTGCAAAAATTGCATTCGAGAAAGACCTGGTCATGTTGGCTCAAACTCCCGGTGGGAAAGAGAGGACGCAAAACGAGTTTGAGGCCTTGGCGGTGCAAGTGGGATTCACTGGCTGTGAAGTTAAATTCCGCGCGAACAACAGTTGGGTGATGGAGTTCCCCAAAACAGTGGGTCATCAAGTCTTTTGAGGTCTATGCCTGATTGCACTTCAAGCTCAGATAATTGTGGAACAAGTGTTGGATTCTCTTTTTTATTATACCCTTGCTGTGTGAATCAGATAATTGCCTTCTCTAGGAGTATAAGAAATAAAAGGAGGCACTTTTCCTATAATATTTAAAGCATGACACTTTTAATCCTCTTAGCATGGTCTCACACGATTCGATCCCATGCAGAGAGGTTATATGATAACATCTAATATGAGCAGCCATCAGGGCCATGAGAAATTCCCATTATTCTGTTGCAAAAGGGTAAATGGAATTCTTCTAATCAAGCTTAAATATCAGAGACGCATAGAAGAGGAGAAAAAAATAGAAAGCTACTTATAAAGCAGAATCAGAATAAGTTATTATATCTCGAAGATGTGTAAACGCATACAGAAGAACCTGTAAATGCAAGATTGAAACAAGCCTCTTTATGCGAGGGACCCTACTACAAGTTCTGAGACTGATACCGAGAAAGAAGTAGAATAGAGCAGTTCAAGCTAGCAGTTACATCCACTGGACACTCACAGACTTGCCTTTATTTCGCCGAACATTTAGAAGAAAATTTACATATGAGACTTGAGATCTTCAGAGTACAAAAGAGAGTTCCAAGTTGGGTTCTTCGGAAGAAAAGTGTCCTGCCCAAGCAAACACTTGATTAGTAGCATTTCCAAACTACTCTGTGATTGAAGAAATGAGTGCAGTAAGAGTAACCAATACAAGAAGACATGGATCCGCGTTCGCCGATTGTAAGTGCAGAAAGGGAACTGGGGAAAGAAACGGCACAGGCAGAAGCAATTCTGTGGGTCCCGGGAAGAATGAGTGATAATAGACAGCAAAAACAGGAATTGAAATACAAAGTTGGGTTGCTTCATTTCTTCAAATCACTTAGCAACGCCAGAGAAATGACAAAAACCCAGCTCCATCCTCGGATAGATTTCATCAAACACTTCCTGGGCATCGGGTTCCATGACAAGGAGACACATCCAAAACAGAGGAAGAGGACAAAGGGTTTCGAGAACGGACCGAGACGTAAGAGCATGTGGGGACGACGGACATGGAGTTGGTCTTGGCGTGCTGGAATGCGGAGACGCAGAGGTGGGAGGCCAAGCCCAGGCCTCGCTTCGAGGGAGGGACGAAGGTGTGGACGATGTCCATCACCCCGCCGCCGCCTCGGAGCGCGTACTGGAGGTAGGCCTTCTTGTCCTCCGTCTCGAACCTCTGCTGGGGCTGGTTCCACACTATCTTCGGGCCCTCGCCGGAGGTTCCGCCGCCAGCGGTGGTGGTGGTAGCCGCCGCCATCTCTCTCCGGCTTCCGCTTCCTGGGTCCCGTGAGCGCGGAACTGGGAATATGCGGTTTCCCGGTAGTTAGAAGGTGACTCGGTCAAAGTCTTTAGGAACGATGACGTTGACATAACGTCTAACATGCAGCCACCACATACAAATTCTTTTTCCTTTTTCACATTATATTCTAGATTTTTTTTTCTGTTTTTGAATTTCTTGGCTGAGAAATTGAAAAAAATAACATTATACATACATATATTTGCTCGAACGCAAGATTATGGTAACAAAAGAACACTTAAAACTAACAAATGAAATAAATTAATCGATTCATTTCGTGCATCAAAACATTTGGCATTGAATAATTTCTTCTCTTATTTTTCGTCATGTACTCATAGATGGGAATCATATATATAGTTTCCTATAATTTTCCTCTCCTTTCTTCTGTTAATCCACTTCTCTTTCTTTCTTTTTTTTCAAAGATAAGTGCGTTAGAAAATTTAAAACCTGTCGGTAAAGTACAATGAAACTCTAAAACTTTGTAAAATGGTAATCGAATCCTATAACTGTAAAATTGGTGCAATTAAATTATGTTAGCTTTGTCTAATTTGAATTACAAAAAATGGTCATGGCGATTTCTTTTATTACCTTTTTCTTTTAACGTGACCTCTATGTCAATAAAGAGACCAAAATAACCAAAACGATGCCGTCTAAGTGCTCCCGTGCGCAGCTAGGCTTTTAGGGCCAAATACGGGACATGGGCGATGAGATATTGATGCTGATATCCGTATCGTGGGCGGATAATGCGCACCATACGGCCAAAGAAGGATCAGATTTTAGGACTTTAACTTTTGATTGGACAAAGTGGCATATCATGCAAAGTGGAACTTTGTGTTACAGGGAAGAGAGACCGAATGCCAAATGCCTAGCAACTCAGCGGCAAATCTTGAACACTTCTGTAGAAATTAGGAGGACTAATGAAGAAATTCCGGTTTAGTCCCAGAACTCGACAGAACCGATTCTGGGGATAACCAATTCCGTGAATCTACAACCGGTTCGATTCCCTGTACCAAGGCCAAAATCGCCGGAGCTACCCACGATTTTATTCAAACTAGTTCGACCGGTTTTTTGAATTGAACTAGTTCTAAACCGATTTTCAAGTCTCTTTAAGGAAGAAGAAGAAGACGATACTTTTGCACCCATCGAGAATCAAATTATGGTTGTCAATGTAAAGAAATAACAATTTAACCACTTGATTAATAAATATTTTTGAAGAGAATTAATGTAATTTTTATATAAACCTGATTTATTGCACAACCAACGGTTCTAGAACAAGCCGATCATAATCTCGGTTCCAATGTTTTAGAACCGGTAGTCTCAAGATCATTTTTCGATCCTAAATTGAGAATCGACCTATTAAAAAATCGCCCACTCCAAAGTAAATCAATGTTGAATTGAAATTGAGGTACTGATATAAATAAATGAGAATCCCTATGTTGGGTCACGAGCATCATGGACAGAAAATATTGGATAGTCACACCCCACCATGTCAACATAGTCTCGAGTGTTTGACAAGTGTCCTCGATGGGTCTCACTTTGAGATTTTTCATCTCCTTCGTTACCCCCCCTCCCCCAGCTGTTTTGCCCTCCGCTTCTGCTTTCTTACTTCTCCGCAATGCCTATTTCCCGAGAAGTTAGACTTCGAGACGTGAATACATTATCTTTAAGAAATTATTTAACCCATAACGTTATTAATGGTCCCTGGAAAAGTCCTTTAGGATACAACAAAGTCTCAAACGAGAATACCGTGTATTAATTTGGTATTTCTCCAATAACTCTGAAAAGGAAAATAATTGAAAACAATGGCTGTATTTTTTTTAAAAAAAATCGAGAAGTTAAAAAGTATGGAGAGGGAAACGACAAATTTATAACAATGTTTTTGAATAGGTACGTCCTTTTCTTTGAAGTGTTGCATTAACGGATATTGTTTCAAGAGAAAAACTGTAAATTCGGATTAAGAAAATTAATCATTTTTTAAATTTTTTTAATAACCTTTTATTTAAATATCCACTAAAAAAGCTGTCAATTGAACAGATACACACTCATATCTTTTCGTCAATTGAACAGATTAAAAATAACCATCGCACACTCATATTTTCATTACGAGACAAGACATCTCTTGGTCTATTTCACAAACACATTGGCTTCATGATTTCCCTAAGAGCTTAGGCATGTCACCTCTTCTTGTTAGGCTTGCCACTTATCCAATAGGCTAGCCAACTCATTCTAGTAGGCTTGCCACTTCAAGGAAATCAATTGGACCACTTGGACAAGTAATGATAAAGTTGAGGCCTACAAATAGAAGAACCCCTCTTCATTTCCCAACTTTAGGCTCACATTCTCATCCTCCCTTCCCTTGCATGCCACTCTCTCTCTCTCTCGGCCAAGTTTTCTAGACTAACATTAGGTAAGTGGAATTCCTAACTCTTGGCTAGGGTGATAAGCTACATCGTCGACTTTAGTCGTGTGTCCACCAGTGAAAGCCATGAGCATGATTAAAGGTCTATGTTTTGTGTTTCTCATACCTTGCATGCTTAAGTGTGCTCACGCCCTAAGACAAGGCCAACGTTCGCCCCGCTTGGATGCAACATTAAGGCAAGAAAACCAAGCCACAAGGCCTCGGTCGGCATTGAGGCGTGGCGGTTCCAAGCCTTGCTCGATGCAGGGATCGGCCCTAGACATTTAGTTGAAGCCAGGAATCAAGGATTGTTCCCGACATATTATATATATGGAAGGTCATAGTGCACACACATAATTAGTTTGAGCATGCCCATGGGCTTGTGTATGCATTGGCTAAAGAAAAAGATAAGCAACCGGCTTGCTTGAAGCATTATGTGTGATTACTAAAGAGAAGATGCGTCCGTCATGACATAACGTTGGCGGCAATGCCTCGTTCATTGAACAGGATGGCTGGGTTGAGCTTGGAATGCCTCGGTAAACTAGCGTCAGGATGCCTAGATTAAACCTGGATGCCTCGGGTGAGCTAGCCCCAGGATGCCTCAGTTGAGCCGTGATGCTCTAGTTGAGTTAGTATGCCTAGCTTGAGGCTGGATACCTCGATTGAGTTGGGATGCCCTAGTTGAGCCAGAATGACGGTAAACGAATCTTTCATATGCTCTGGTATGTGCATAAGCATGTTTATGTGTTTATTGACAAGCCAAGGATAAGTATGTAGTAAGCATGATATTGCTATTGATTTGCCATCGATAATATATATTACAAATGTCATGTCGCTAGATTTGTTGATGAGATGTTTTCCTAGTAGGGAATTAGGAGTTTTACTTACTGAGTTTCCTAACTCACTCATTTATTTTTCAAACTTGTAGGTATTGCTACTCCGCCTCCCGAATGTTCTGGTTCACCCGTAGATATGGAGATGTCTGTCTCGGATACTATCGATGTAGAAGAAGATGTTGCCTACCGTAGATGCATTACCACGATTTGGGTTGAGGAAGGGCCAAACAATTTAGTTCCACACCGTTATATAGCTTGGTATGTTTGGTTCGACGAGGACCTCATCAGCCCCCTTCGTGGGTTCAATAAGCCACCTGGAACAAACGATGGGGTGGCGCCCACTGTGACGATGGTCAACCCCTAAGTACCGGCGTATAGCAAAGGGGATCCCAATTTTGGTTAATACAATCCGTAGCGAAGCTAGGGATATCCCAACCTTTTGTTGTAGCCAAAAATAAAAAAGAATAGTCTTGTAAATGAACTGACGCATATAGTGAAGTGTATTATGTTTGTAGTTCTTCCCTGATTTCGAGCTGTTATTTGTCTGGGAGTTTGTTTATACACGTTTTCGCATGTGCACATTGATCAGATAAAAGAAACGGGATGGCGACAAGCTTGGGGCGTCACAACAATAACCCCCAAGGGCCGCGAGGCCCTGACAAAAACTACTCCGTTTGATCCCACGTGCCCTAATTACAAAGGACAATGATGGATTCATTGATGGGGCCATGCCAATGCCGTCCAATGAGCGGCTTGCAAGACACTAGAGGAAGTGCAACCAGCTCATCCGAACGTGGATAGGCAACTGTCTCAATCTAGAGGTCGCCACCGAACTTCCTCCGGCCGAAGATGCAAAAAAATGTTGGGAGAGCATTCAAGAAATGAACAATAAGCTCGTTAGGGCTAAAAATTTTTGTTTAACCCAAGCCTTATTGGAGCTAAAACAGGGCAATCTCTCAGTCACTGCCATTTTCAACCGACTGTCGACCCTTTGGAACGAGAAATGGCCGAAGAGAAACTCAAAGGTCCCAAAGCCACCGTAGCCCAATATCAAGCAATCAAAGAGTGAGAAAAAGTAACAAAATTCCTACTTATTCTAAACAAGACATACCTACCTTTTTGAAGCCAAATTCTTGCCATGGTTCTAGTCCCTTGCTCGGACGGATCTACCAACCCACGGTGCAAGAAGTGTTCCAACGCCTTTGCCTCCACAGAGCACCTGAAAGTCAGTGACTGCATTGTCCTTGTGGCAAAGGCGATGCTGGAGCAACAACAAAGTGCAATAGAAAGACCTAACCATGGAGGTCTTTCTCACTCGGGAATGGGGAGATGACTCCTCTTCCTCTAGAATCGACAAGCATAATTTAATCGTGCCGTCTCGATCCGACAGCCTAGGACGCTCTCAAGCTTCAGTTCAGATGAGTGGCCGAGATTTAATCACACGATTGGATGGCTTAGGGTATGCGGCTCAAACTGGTAGTCCATCTTCATCTTAGCCGCGCTTAAATCGGACAACGCACATCATGCCACATCATTGCCCACATGGAAAGCTTCCAACGGCCAAGATTTAACAACATCATCCATATCAAATGGCCAAAATGTGACGCCCCAGAAACGTCACGCGCGACACATGTCCAATAAAATTATTAATAATCAAGCCAGTGGAAGTCAAATTTTGAACAAGTTCAAAATTAAACAAAAAAACACACAAGTTTAGTCAACATACTTGTGCTTCTTATTAGTAATACTTGTCAGATTAACAAGTCTAAACAAACATCATATAATCACAAAAATAAAAGTCTGGGTAGGTCAAAGTTGCCTATCTCCATGCTACAATCCACTCCAAA